>OX463224.1:75031088-76427338 GCA_949820135.1 Sylvilagus floridanus | reverse complement strand
GCAGCCTGGACCACTGGACCCTTCCCACACCACAGACTTTGTTTGCATCATGTCTGAGCCTCCTCGGAAAACCTGCAACAGTGACATCACTCATCAGGTGTCGCTTGCCTGATGACCTTCCTTAAACCAAAAATGCTAAGAACAAAAGGCCAAGAAAATAGCACCTGAATAACTAGAATGGGTGTTACAACCACCCATGATTGCCCTCAGGACTATTATGAAATCCTTGCCAGCCTCTGCAGGCTCTTCATTCACACGCAACTCTGACATTAGCTTGTTTTTTGTCTCCCTGGGCACAGTTAGTTGAAGCTATTGTTACAAAAGACCTTGAAGTTCCTAATCTCTACTCATAAGTGCTCACTCAGTATTTGATGTCTACACAGAATTCCAACAAGCTTTGTTTCTGTTCTCTTGAGGACAGGTTCATTGAGCACTCCAAAAAGCACCATTTTTGGACTTCCCCTTGACAAAGCCTACAGGCTCTTTGTTCCTAAACCATTCTATAAAGCTGTTGTTTTGTTTATGTTGTTTCTGGGTTTTTTTTGTTGTTGTTGTTACTTTACTGTATACAAATGAAAATTAAAGTTTGTGGATTTTTACTAAAGACAGTTATAGTAACTCTAGAAAGAAGTGATAAAAAAAACTATTGGGAAGAAATGCTATAGAATAATTATAAACGTATGTAGCTATTACATCTCAAGAAGACAGACAGTACTGTATCATCTAGTTTGGGGTTGTTGGCCCTACACACATTAAGGCCCCTCAGAATAGCATTTTTTTTTTTATTTTGACAGGTAGAGTTAGTGAGGGAGACAGAGAGAAAGGTCTTCCCTCCATTGGTTCACCCCCCAAATGGCCGCTACCGCCGGCATGCTGCACCAATCCAAAACCAGGAGCCAAGTTCCCCCTCCTGGTCTCCCACGCGGGTGCAGGCGCCCAAGCACCTGGACCATCCTCCACTGCCCTCCTGGGCCACAGCAGAGAGCTGGACTGGAAGAGGAGCAACTGGGATTAGAACCCAGCGCCCATATGGGATGCCGGCGCCGCTGGTGGAGGATTAACCAAGTGAGCCACAGCGCCGGCCCCCAGAATAGTATTGTATCTTCATGAAGGGATTAAAATTATATTCACTTTATTCTTTTTAAGATACAGGCATATGCATTACACTTTTTCTTAATTTTCCATATACTGTAAGTTGATGTAATTTGGCACCTGTAGGAGTAAGTTTTTGTTATAATGATAATAATAATAGTGCCCACTCTAGAGTGCCTACTCCATGCCAGGCAATGTGCCAGATGTTTAATATATATTGTCATTAATCCTGTTGGACAGTGAGGCTGCAGCATGGCCAGGCATATCTCTAAAAGGGATGGAGAAGGCATTCTGCTGTGGCCTTGGAAGTTGGTTTTATTTTGAGAATAAAAGACTTCTAGATTGTCCTCTTCTTAAAATGACAAAGGAGTGTGTAATGATTTTATTTAATTTTCTGTATTAAGCTGATGTCATTTGGCACTTGAAGGGCTAAGTTTTGTTGTTAATAATAATAGCCACTACTCTTAAATATCTGCCCCACACTGAGTAATGTATCAGAAATTTTAGCATAAACTATCTTTAATTTTCCCAGGTACCATTATTAGCCCCATTTGGTATCTTGGGAAACGATGGCTCAGGGAGACTATTAGCACCTCGAGGACAATAAGTGAATGATAGAGCCAAGACTCAAGTCCAATAGCATTAGACTCCAAAGCCATACTCTTCATAATCCCAGTCACACTCAATTTATATAGGCATTCCCCTTATATGCAAACTGCTGCTACCTGAAAATAGGGACAATCATAAATGAGTCATCCCTGTAATGAGTTTTCTGGTATAGTGAGAAGGTAACTATTTCTATCTCTCTTGTTCCTAGGAACAATGTTCCTAGTCAGAAAGAGAAGAGACGCTCTGGATCCGGTGAGTCTGAGCCAAGGAAGAATTTTAATCATGTTATAGGAACCTATCTTGAGTAATTCCTTGACGTCATCCACTGAATCTATCCACTTCTCAGAGTGACCAGCCCTGGCCTTTGTCCACTCAGCTCTTTCCCTGGCAGCTGAAACCACCCTAAAAATAGCTTCTGGACCTTGAAAGGAGCCTCTCTCCTGATGCCGGCAAGCAAAGAAGGTGCCTGTGGGGTTGAGAGGAGCAGCCCCTGCAGCAACAGTCAATTCCACTCTACAAAAAAGTCAATTAAGCCTCTCATTTTCCAAGAATGAGAGGCCAGGAAAACTTCCACAGAAACAATATTCCATTGCTTTTTCTACCATAAATACCTTTCTCATTCCTGGACCAATTTAAAATTCCCTGAATTGATGTCCCTGGTTCTAAGCTATAATGACAATTGGTGTGTCCCATTGGGGTTGGATAGTTGGAGGGGGTGGTAATCACTCATCAAACCTCCATGAGTCCTGGTGCTTGAGTATGAATTAGCATCACTTTCCCTCCAGGGAGTAGGGGGACAATAGAAATCTTCCCCATGTTGGGCAGTGGAAAGTCCTGGGAACAAATGGACTCCCCACATGCTCTAACAGTTTTCCATTGCCTGCCCAACCTCAGTATAACTACTAAATTCTGGATATAGCATTTTAATGTGTTTTAGGTGGATTTTAATTCAGTACTCAGTAAATTAGAAATCTTTATACTTAGTTATCATCAAAGGAACCTGGTAGAAATATGTAAGCCATGTAGCTCAAAGTCAATGTCCCAACTTTAGCATTCAAAAGCATCGTAATAACCTGCTGATGCATGGTGTTACATGAGAGAAAATTCCATTCCCCATTCTTACTGGAGTTTACCAGAGAGATCTACCCCAAACTTTGTGCTTGTTGGTTGAATATCTCTCCCTTTCTATAAGCTATCTGAGCAGGAATATCAAAGGGACACACAACAAATTGGAAGTTGGTGAGAAACATCTTATACATCAGATTACATTATTTCCAGACATAGTCTACCTGAGGAACGAACATAGACAACCACACAGGACTTGTTCAAGAGAACTCATCCCAGAAGAGGTATAGAGCATAGCACCTAGTATTACCCCAGTGGATATACTCCCTCATGTGTAATTGCACCCATTAACCACTTCTGGCTCTGGATCTGTATTCTCCAGAAGGCTTTCTCAAGAATCCCGGTTCACAGCAGCCTCTTTCTCTAAGCCCCCAACAAATTACAGTCCTTGCCAATTGGGTTAGTGTGTACTTACTGTGGTAAACAGAATAATGGCCTCCCCAAAAGTGTCCACATCCCAATCACTGAGAACAAGGCAAAATGGATTTGGAACCTTGAAATGGAGAAATTATCTTAGATTACCTGGAGTTTGACCCAATGTAGTCACTAGGGTTTTGTCAAATGGAAGAAGGAAGGAGAATAGGTCAGATGCATTGTGAGAAGTACTCAATCCTGGTTTTGAAGATGGAGGAAGGAACCACGAGCCAAGAAATATGGGTGTCCACTAGCAGCTGGAAGGAACACAGCCCTGTCAATTTTATACCCTAGTACCCTAGTGAGGTTCATTTTGAATGTTGGATTTCAAACTTACAGAAGTGTAAGGTAATACATTTGTATTGTGTTAAGCCATTAAATTTGTGGCAATTTATGTCAACAACAATAGGAAACCAAAACACATATACACTATCTTTTATTTTATTTCATATGTGTGGGTATTACCCCCTAAGAGACCACATGTGTTTTTAATAAAGTGATCTCACTCATTTCCTTCACTCATTTCCTTCCTTTTTCAGACCTGGCATCTGAAAAAGGACCAGGTATCAGTTGCAGATCCATTTGCATGAGACAGGGAAAAATAGGGTACTTCCAGTGCAACTGGCACATTCTCTTTCCCCTCACAGAAGTCACCATTACATCTTCTGGAGACAAAATGATAACGACCAAGACATTTGTCCCCATCTCTGTTTCTTTGTTTATTCTGAAGCTCAGTTTTTCCTCATATTGGGAAGGGGCGGTATCTTTTCTGACCTAATTCAATGGAATGGTGTCCCTTTCCTCCTGCATTGACTTTGCAGCTGTTCTTTCAGAAGACAATGGTATCTGCCGGAAAAAGTGGAGGAAATTAAATAGCTCACGACCTGATGTTATAGAAAAATACAATAAATATAACAAAGTATAGCACATTTGTAGAATGTCAGAACTAGAAGGGAATTTACAAATTCCCTGATCTAATAAGCTCATATATCAAACACAGAAGCAGAGGTCCAAATGATTTTCTTAAAGTCACAACTCTGGGTTAGTAATTAGAATGCTATCTCCTAACACCCAGGACTTTTTCCACAGTCCCCCTTCCCCACCATTGTATCCACTGGCCAAACTAAACAATTTACAAAATCAGCCACAGTTTCACACAAGGTGAAGTGATGCATGATGCTAAATATAGGAAGTTAAGTCATTTGGATTTTTGTGGGAACTTTGAAGTGTCTGAAGTTTTTATCTTATGAATCTAATTTGGATTTTATTCTTTAGCATTTACTTATCTTAAGTGGCACTACCAACATTTATTTTCCTGCTGCAAAACTGTCAATCTTACCAAATGTAGGTCCAGGAATTGTCAATGATTTATGCCTGGTTATTGAGCCACTCACCACAAATCACATTAGTCCTGAAAAAGGCAGACAGACCCATCTCTTTCTCTGAGTCAGGGCCCAGATCCAGAGGACAAGACCTCGTACCTGATATACCAGGCAGATAAGCCATGTTCTGGCACGTCAGATTCTCAAAAGGAGCTTAGAAAACATAATTAATTCCAATTGAATACTTATATTATTCCCTTGTCTATATTACAAGGATAATATCCATCTTATTAAACTGGTGAGTATGAAAGATAATAAATACATAATTCCTGGCACATAGATAGAACTCAATTGATAGTTTTGATATTTATAGTATTTTTGTTTTTTTTCTTTCAAAATGATTTTCTACAACTTTTTATGCTTCCTGCACAAGCAATATCTTTCAGATAATTTTGTACCTAGGTTAATTAATAAAGCATTGATGCCCTCCTCAATGTTAATACAGATCCACTTGTCTGAAAGATCTCACAAACTCTTCAGTAGGGTTCATTTCCAGCTGTCTCTCTCCCTCTCTTACTTTGTTTTTGGATTTTTTCTACTTTTTTAAAAACTTTTTTCCTCTTTCCATATTAAATATTTTAATTTTATGGTGTACTGCATGATGTTTTTATATACATACACACTGTGAAACAAAGGAGTACCACAACAAGCTAAGTAACATATCTATCACCTTACATATTCATTATCTGTGTGTAGGGGGAAGGTAACACTTGAGATCTACTTGCTTAGCAAATTTCAAGTGTACAATGTATTAATATAAACACCATGTCACACACTGCATACCCAGAATGTCTTCATCTCATAACTGAAGATTGTGCCCTTTGACCAGTATCTCCCCTTTACCTCCACTCCCCAACTTCTAGCAACCACCACCATTCTACTCTTTGTTATTATGAATTTTGTTTTATTTTTCAGATTCCACATATAAGTGAGGTCATGTGGCATTTGGCTTTCTGTGCCTGGCTTATTTCACTTAGCGTGGTGTTCTCCACTAGAGAATATAGTACTGCTCACTACTCTTGACATTATAGTAAGCATGAAGTCACAAACAACGAGATGTCCTTCCTTTTTAAAGCTTTTTAGCCTTTCTTTTTATGGCTAAATAATATTCCTTAATATTCTTTATCCGTCCATCCATTAGTGGGCACTTAGGTTGCACTTAGGTTGTGAATCTTCCTGTCTCCCTCACAGCCCCTTCTTTTCTACCTCCCCTAGAAAGGCCTTTATTACATTCTAAAAATGTCTGGGGAAAAAAATGATTCAGAAGCAATCTCCTCTCTTCCCATGATATCCAGGAAACTCCATGATGGAAAGCTTTGGTTTTTGACCTTCTTAAAGTGGTACAATTTTCAGTAGGGATTCTCCAGTCACACAGTTCCAGATTTCTTCCAGGTTGAAGAGAATAGCTTTGGGCTGCTGCTGCTGCTGCTGCTGCTGCTGCTGCTGTTGCTGCAGTTGTTACTGCTATGACTTTGTTGTTGTGGTTGAATCTGTATCACATACGGATTGCACAAAAGCAATGAATTTAACTTGAGTTCTAAACTTTGAAAGCTCTGTTTGTCCTTTAGGGTATTGTTTATTGGCCTCACAAGTGTCTTGCTCAAATTAAAAGAATAAGATTTTAAGTTCAATCCTTTTGACCTGATGGGCATTCATATAAGAATTTTCAACCAGGGGCTGGCGTTGTGGTGCAGCGGGTTAATGCCCTGGCCTGAGGCTCTGGCATCCCATATGGGCGCTGGTTCTAGTCCTGCCTACTCCACTTCTGATCCAGCTCTCTGCTATGGCCTGGGATAGCAGTAGAAGATGGCCCAAGTCCTTGGGCCCCTGAACCTGTGTGGGAGACCCGGAAGAAGCTCCTGGCTTCAGATCGGCGCAGCTCAGCTGTTGCGGCCATAGGGAGTAAACCAGTGGATGGAAGATCTCTCTCTCTCTCTCTGCCTCTCCTCTCTCTGTGTAACTCTGACTTTTAAATAAATAAATAAATCTTTAAAAAAAGAATTTTCAACCAGATTCCATCTTTATTTTTATTTCTAGGTGAAACAGTATAGGAATGTGATTTAAGCAAATGGGAATAAACATTACAGTTAGCTTCTGTCAGAGTGTTGTAAAAAGTTTTTTTTTTTTCCAAACCAGACTGTTTCAGAACTGACCAACTAACTTTGATTTCCAGAATCGTAAATTGTTCAATAAAACAGTAAAATCAAGGGCCGAATAGTTAAATGGCTATTGTAAAATCTGCCTTTTTCCTCTCCAACTTTCTGTAGATCCTGTTGTGTTTTTTGCTAAGACTCAGAGAAGTTGCAGGGATAGTGCGATGACATGTAATCCATCTGTGCACACACAGGTCTAACCTTCCTTCGCCTCACTCGGGAAATCAGGACTCCGTTCAAAGTAGACTCTTTGGAAGAGTCTCTCTGGAAGAGCCCTAGAGGAAGAACACTAACATACTGCTGACCCCTTGCAGCAAACTTCTAGCAGGGAACCAATCATCTTTGCTCCTGATTCCAAAACCCGAGAGGAATGACTCCAACTCGGTCCGGATTTTCTACAGGCTGCTTCTTGAGGCTGACTGGCGATTTTGCCCGAATGAATTAATAATGAATACTTCCATGAATTTAACATTGGCAGAATGCCAACTAGTGTGCCTGGCCTGGTGTTAATTGCCAGGGGAGAAGGGAGGGAGGGAGATAATTTTTTCCTTTTTCCTTTTTTTTAACACCCCCCCCCCCCCCCCCCCCGCGCGCGCAGCGTCAGACACTTTCCATAAACTCAAAAAGCGCTTGAGGGATAAGCTATCTTTGTCCCTCTCTTCTGGAGAGAGCGATAAAGCAAGGTTTTAAGTTCCTGTAGGCTACCTTGACGCCCTCTGGGTGTAGACTCCAGTTAGCATCGGGGCACCAGCATGTGGTTCGCAGTCGCCCTAGACTTTATCTTAAAGAAGTAGGGTGAGTTGTGAATCCTGAAGGTGAGCGTGGCAGCTGAGGGCAGGGTTCCAAACGTGGTTTCTTACCCACTTTGTGCTCGCCAATGTGAGAGTGAAAGCTGAATTCTCTCCATGGAGGAAAATGCACACTGTGGACACATAAAACGAAACCTCTGGTCCCGAAAGAGAACGTGGCTTCCGCGCAAGCATTTGCTAATACACTTCTACGACAGCCCCTTGTGGCGATGGCCCTAGCACAACGCGCCGCGTAGTGGCCGCACCTTGGCTTTGGCCGACTGGTCGCGCGCGTCTCGCACCGAAAGTCCAGAGCCCAGGTATGAAACCTAAACCACGGAACAGCAAGGAAACCTGGGACTGGATCTTAGCTGCGGGTATCTGCTTCCCCGCTCCAGGGCACACTGTGCGCGGTGATCCGCCATCCTGAGCCCTGACGCGAGCGCTGCTCGCGTCTCCAGGTTTTGCGTCTGATGCGTTCCAGGGTTTATCCGAGCCGGTTCGTCCAGTCTTAGGTCCCCTAGAGGGAGCGGGAGTCTCAGACCCCCAGCCCGGAGTTTGTATTCCCTTGCGGGAGTGCAGCAACAGGAATTAAAGAGGAGAATGGAAAAAGGGCATCTTGGAAGTTAGATGTCCTGTTGCTTCCTGGAACCCTGAGGTCAACAATCCCGGAGAGAGGTGGATCCAGGCAGGTGTGTCCTAGGATATGCCTCCGTTTCTGGGGACTAAGGACCGGGGTGTGGACGGGACCGTGGAGGGACTCCAGCCTCCTAAGCACCCCTGGGGGATAATTTCTACTCTGCCTCCTGCACAGCCCCCGGGTTGCCTCTGCAGCATTCACCGCAGGAGCTGCCGCCCAGCGCGCGCTAAAACGCTCCGACCGGGAAAATCCCCTGCCTTCTCCAAGTTTCTTTCGCCCCAAGCCAGCCGCTCAAGGGTCTTGGTCGGGACCTGGGTCCTCCTCCGTGAGCGCGCCTGAAACTGACCACTTGGGCCAGTAGTCTCGAAATCCCCTGCGCTGGGTATAAGGGGGCTGGAGCTCATGCGTAATGGGGTGTGATGGGGCGGAAGTACTTCTGAGTGTGTTCAAACATGTTGGAAGCAAGCTTCATGGTCCACGTGTGGGCTTGCGACGGCACGAGAACTCTCTCAGAGGCAGGCTTGGAACACAAGTCAGAGTGAGCCCCTGCGCGCAGTCTGTTTTGTGCCTGCTTCTTGTAGTGTGGGCACGGGTTTGGAGACCCTAACGAATAAGTGTGTGCGGAAGGGTGTGACTGGGAGTGAGAGTGAACTCTAGTTAAGGCAGAGACTCCATGGCTCTGGCAAGCCTACTTGCTCTTCGTGGGGGATCAAAGGCCGGGTAAGGACACGGGCAGGAATCCAGTGCCACTGGGACATCTTGGCAAACAGCAGCCGGAAGCTCAGGGGCAGCTGTGCAAATGGCTCGTCCAGGCGGGGCTGAATGGAAAGTGATGGATGGCGGGATCTGAAGGGGGAGGGCTAGAGGCTTGGGAAGCATCTGCCCCTCTCACCTCTCCCTTGGGTAGCTGGGCACAGTCTCCCTCCTCACAGCACCCAGGATCTGCTTAACTGATATGGGAAGTCCCCCCAAGAAGAGGATTGGAAAGCATCCATGAAGAGCTTACCTAGCCCCCTGTGTGGACCAGGAAACTGCTAGATGCCTGCCTCTCTGGGTACTTCTCACAACCTCCCTTCTAGACGGTCTCCATTTCGTTTGGTTGTTAAAATTTATTTATTTGAAAATTTCTTTATTTGAAGATAGGGAGGGAGGGAGGAGAAAGAGAGGGAGAGAGAGCAAGAGAGAGAAAATGAATGAATGAATCCCCCATCCATTGGTTCACTCCCCAAATGGCTGCAGAAGCCAGGAGCCTGGGTCTCCCACAAGTATGGCAGGGGCACAAGCATCCCAGTCATCTCCTGTTGCTTTCCCAGACACATTAGCAAGGAACCCTGATGGGAAGTGGAGCAGTTGGGTGCAGTGTTGCAGGCAGATTTGAAAGATGAGTGCATTGAGGTTCTGTGAAGTTACTTGCCAGTAATAATAAGGGCTGGTATTGAGTTCAGGTCTAAAAACAGTTCTTGCTCCCAGCTCCATCTCCTGATTCTCACAAGCCCCACATAATGCCACTCCTCACCTGGGGGAGCCATCAGTCCCTTCAGTCCTGGACCCTGTCCCTCCAAGACGGCACAGCTGGGGGTGGAGTGGGTTGGGTGTTCCAAAGTAATAGGGATGGAAGAGGTGACATCTACGGCGTCGGTGACGTCAAACTGCCCTCAAATTCCCGCTCACTTTAAGGGCGTTTCTATTTGGTCCCCACCACCACACTCCCCACCCCCCCCATCCATTAATGACCTCAATGCAAATACAAGTGGGGCCGTCCTGTGGGTGCTCCGGGTTCTGGAAGGATAGGGGTGACGCAATCTGGCTGGGGCAAGAGGCCCCTCCGCCCATTGGTTGCCCGGCGCTCGGGGACCCCTCCCGACCCACGGCGGCGGGAATAAAAGCGGCGGCTAACGCTGGAGGCATTGGAGCCACTGCCCAGCCCAAGTGCCGCGGCCGCTTTCTTCTCCACTGCCGCCTCAGCTCCCTGCCACCGCCAGCCAGGTGAGCCCGGGAGCGCTGCTCAGGTGCGCCCTTCTCTCTCTCTCTCTCTCTCTCTCTCTCTCTCTCTCTCTCTAGCTATCTCTTTCGGACTCCCCCTCTCTCTTTCCGTTATCTCTATCTCCTACTTTACTCCCTGTCAGTTTGGGTCTGCCCACGGCAGAGCGGGTCTGTCCACCCTGACTCCACTCCAGGAAATCTCTGGGCGGGCTCCTGTCCCAGGTAGGATTGGGCAGTTCCTGACCGGGCTCCTTGCAGCTCAACGCACGCGGCAGCTGCACTCTCACTCCCTTCCCTGCACCACTGGGAAGCCAGTCACAGAAGTAGCTTTCTGCAGACAGTGCATTGGGGATAACACCTGGAACCTAGCCGTCCTGGAGAAATTGATTCAGAACCCGAGCCAGCGCGATTGAATGGCAAACGGTCGCAATGACTGAGCAGCCAGCAGCCCTAAACTGCAAGCTCCAGGCGCGCGATCTAGGAGTACAGAGACAAGTGTTGGGTTCCAATTTAAGATTGTTAATCTTAGTTCTTGCAGGGGACAGCATTGCCAGGGGGTGGAGCAGCTGAGCCCTAGAAGTAGTTAGCCAGTTAGTAAGTGATTCCAACCGCAACTCCCTCTCTGCTGATCCTCCTCTGTACATCTCAGGTGTGTGTAAAAATTCCAGGCAGCAAGGACAGCTTTGGGTTTAGTCATGAGAGCAGGTGTTGTGACATGAGACTCCAAGACCTGACATGAACAACAGGTGTGTGTGTGTATAGAGTGCTGGAGGAGGGCAATTAGGACTGAGACCTCCCCTCCTAACCAACCACATAAGATGGCCCCTCCAGCTTTGCCAAATCATGCATGCTATGGACCCACTTTACCTTCCAGCAGTCCACTTTGCTGATGAGGAAATAAGAGAAATGTAGTCTGAAGCCAGGATTCTAGGAAGTTAGCAGATGGGCGAAAGTTAGACAGGAATTCAAATCTGTAGGCTCAGAGAACATTCAAGTGGTGCAGGCATTGATATCATTCTTTCCCCCATAGCCAGTCGTCATGGGCTTCCTCAAGTTCTCCCCTTTCCTGGCTCTTAGCATCTTGGTCCTGTACCAGGCAGACAGCCTCCACGCAGTGCCATTCAGGTAAGATAACCTGAATCCAGGTGCATGCGCCCCTCCCACTGCCCAAGGAATGGGACAATTCCATGCATCTTAAATGTGGTGGGCTGAGTGTTTAAAACCAGAGTCTTGGGATGGAGGCACTGAGAGGGGTAGGTGTATATGTATATGTATATATGCATGTTTATTATAAACTTTTCTGATATAAAGATGTGTAGCACACAGTTTACAAAGAGCAAT
Source organism: Sylvilagus floridanus (assembly GCA_949820135.1). Taxonomy (NCBI): domain Eukaryota; kingdom Metazoa; phylum Chordata; class Mammalia; order Lagomorpha; family Leporidae; genus Sylvilagus; species Sylvilagus floridanus. Next base: position 76,415,811 of record OX463224.1, on the reverse strand, counting down.
AACATGTACAATGCTCCTCACTGTAAACTTTAGATAGCCATTGGCTCTCACAAAATGCCTTCATTGCTTTTCACCAAACTTATTATCTACAGCTAACCTATTTATCAGCTTAGCCATGATCTGAGAAATGGATTGCATCCTAATCAGCTAGCAAGTTTGCCAATAAAGTTGTTCTCAAATTTGATGTGTGACCTATTGATTTGTTTTCATCCATGTACAAATTATATTAAATAATAAAACTTTTTGAGATTCAGGCTTTTCACAAGCCTGTGAAAACTGGCTCCAGTACACCCCTGCTGGGAGATCAGACCATTGCCTGGTTCCCAGTCGTGACTCTGGCCTCATGCCCTATCTATTGGGAGTTGGGTAGTCACATTCTCAAAGGAATAAACAGAGAACAAAAATTCTGGTTTCTTAATCATGGGGAGGGCATAGGCAGGAGCTCAGAGCCTGCATGGGGTCTGCTTCCCTTCCAACAGATCTGTTTTGGAGGGCAGCCCAGACCTGGCCACACTCAGTGAGGAGGAAGCGCGCCTCCTGCTGGCTGCACTGGTGCAGGACTACGTGCAGATGAAGGCCAGTGAGCTGGAGCAGCAGCAGGAGACAGAAGGCTCCAGGTAAGGCTCCCCACCCTGCCCAGGACATGGTCTCCCAAACCCACTGGCATTCCCAGGAAGGTGCATCCCAACAGGTAGGAGAGTACACACTAGCCAAGAATCCAGCAGGCTTTCATTTCCCACAAGGACCTGGGGCCCAGCCACTTCTAGGCTCTTTTGAAGACAGAAGTCAGCTGAAGAGACCTTGGTTAGATCACCTCTTATAAAGTTCCATTTCTGAACACAGTTGTCACCCCTGTGGAAATCGGTCTTGCAGTACTGGGGAGACTTCCCAGGTTTGGATGAGAAAGACTGGTAAGGGGCAAGCTAGGGGACAGGCCTGGTATAGCATGGGAGATTTTAGAAATTGAATCCACCTTGCTAATCCGCATATGACATACGATGTTCTTTCACACTGCAAGGTGCCTTCATTGCACATTTACAAGGTGAAGGTGAAGCCCTTGCAGGGAGTGGGTCAGGTAGAGCAGAGTCTGAGGTAGGTCTGGAGCCTCTAGATGTGGAGCATGTATGGAGATGTGCATGATGCTATGGGCCCAAGAAGAGCACCCTTCCCCAGCACCACCTCCCTGTAGCCCCACCCTCCACCCCGAGCAGGAGCAGGGAACTGCCCTGGCCTGGCTCCAGCATTGCCCAGACAGAGACACATGCTGCACCTGCATCCACCCCCAGAACCTCTCTGCAGAGCATGAAGGACTGACCAGCATGTGGAATGCCAGAAAGGCTAATCCTCCCTCTCCCCAACCTGGGCCCACTGCACCGCTCAGCTCTCCTAGTGGAGGATAAGTGAGCTGCCCTCCTGACTTCCCTTCCTGCCCCCCACTTGGAAGCCCCCTGCTACGTGACTGCCCATGGGGGCAGACCCTAGTGCATGGTACTCTCTGGCTTATCTTTTCTCTGCAGCCTGGCCAGCTCCAGATCTAAGCGATGTGGTAATCTGAGTACCTGTATGCTGGGCACATACACCCAGGATCTCAACAAGTTTCACACGTTCCCCCAAACTGCGATTGGGGTCGGAGCACCTGGCAAGAAAAGAGATATGGCCAACAACTTGGATGTGGACCACCGCCCTCAATTTGGCATGCCTCAAAACACCAACTAAACTCTCCTCTCTAATTTCCCTTTTTGCTACCTTTCTATAACTTGATGCATGTGGTTCCTCTCTGCTAGCCCTTGGGCTCATCCTAGTGGCTTTCCTTGTGACAGAGGTCATCTGGAACCTCAGATGGGCTGAAAGAAAGGAGGGCTCAAATACTAGAAGAGAAGTACTCCTGGAAAGGTCAGAGGGCAAGGGTAGCCTCTGAGGCACCCAAGGATTTCATAACATAGCTTCTCATTCCTGCTTTTAAATGTGATGGTCATTTGGGAAATAAAACTATTTTTCTAAAAAGACTTGAGCTGTGGTGGTCATTGTTCTGGCCCACATCCCAGGAATTGTAGTATGTAGACTTGTGTTTAGAAGTAGCGTTAGCCCCAGGGCAGCTGGACACAAGGTATGGTGAATGGTCCCTTTGGCAGAGCTCAAGCCACAAGAGCAGGGGTGCTGAGATGCAGGTAAGCACCTGGGAGACTGGATGCTGTCAACTCCATCCCTGTTCCAGGTAAGACTGGGAAATCCTCAACTTCCTCAGTAGGAGCATTTGGTGCTATGACTGGGGTATAGATTCTATAGCCATTGTGAATGGAGTGGGTGTGGTGCCACAGTTCATTCTAGTCTCATAAGGGTTTGCTGATTTTTAGTAAATACAGGGGAGGTTGCCTGTTACAGTCCTGTATTCCATGGCCAACCACCCAGAGTACTCTCTGGGTTTTCTGACACCCCTTGGGAATGTTTATGGGGAGTGTTCAGGCCATTTTCCTTAATGGCCATGTGATTTTCTGCTCTGATAATTGTGTTTAGGAGAACACTTACAGTTAAGTGGTGCTTCTCAGAGCAGCAAAGTTACCATGATGATCCCAGGGGGCAAGTTCCCCCATTCACCCTCCAGCCTTGTACTGACAAGGCTTTTCTTCTTTCTCCATCCTGCAAATCAGCATCACTGCCCAGAAGAGAAGCTGCAACACGGCCACCTGTGTGACTCATCGGCTGGCAGACTTGCTGAGCAGGTCAGGGGGAATGGTGAAGAGTGACTTCGTGTCCACCAATGTTGGCTCTGAAGCCTTCGGCCGGCGCCGCAGGGAGCTCCAGGCCTGATCAACTGGTTGACCCCAAGAAGGTGACTGCCCTTGTTCTATGAGATGGGAGGATAGATGCCCAGGAATTCTAGGAGTGTGGTTTGCTCCTTGAGCCTCCCTGGACCATATGGCTGAAAAAAAGTCTACAGAGGAAAGAACCCACTCCAGTATCTGGAGAAGGGACACTGGACCCCAATAACAGAAACCCTAGAATTTGGGTTTCTCTGTTTTTCCAGTCTCTCCTGGGAAACCAAGACTATCAGGACAGGAAATTCACATCCTATTTATTTAAGACATGATTTCTTGACATTATTCTGGCCTTTGAGTTTGAAAGGTAATGACACCATCATTTAAAGTATATACCACAATGTCAGGTACCTCTAAGTTAAGAGCATAGACTAGAGTTCAAGAACTGTGTTTGCCCTCTGCTAGCTATAAGACCATGAGCCAACCATTTAACTCTCTCTGAGCTTCCATCTATAAACTGAAGGCTTCAATAATATGTACTTCTTTGAATTAATATTAGACTAAATAAGATAAAAGATGTAAAGAGCCTGACAGTTAACATACATAAACTTGAGCTGTTGTTTTATTTTTTCCTTCTAGGTCACAAAGAAGCTGAACTCTACTTTTATGTATAACAAAAGCAATTTGTAGGAAAGGCTCCATGGAAGACATCCATATTTATTTGCATCTTTCTTGATATTGAAAACTATCATCTTTGTTTGAAAAGAACTAAAGCTAAATGCAGAGTAAGCACCTTACAGTTTCTTCTCATGCATCTTTTTCGTATTTAATTCTGTACCCAATAAATATGACAGCATGTCTCATTGGCATACCTGATAGCAAATCTGGGCCCTGTCATCTCTCCTGTTGATACTGGCAGCTGTGCTAAAACCTCAGAAATCACTGCCTTTTGGGTGTCTGGGAACCTGGTAATGGTATGTCTTGATGGAACTATTTGTTTAAACAAACGTCAGTGTTGTCATTTGTGAACTTCATCATAATTAAAAATGTATTTTCGATACCCTTAAATGAAATCTCTGCTGTTATTTGTGATGTTTTCTCACCAGGGACCTATGAGTACTTTGATCAGGCTGACTCATGTTAAGTAAAGTCAATCTTTTCTGTGATGGGTTCTCACTGTCTTACACTCCCCGTCTCTTGTGAAACCTCCCTTATTGGAATTAGAGCCTTGTGTGTGTGTCAAAGAGGACAACTGGCATTTTTACATTTGGAGAGTGCCCTGGCCCTCAGCCCCAGAAGTTACTCATGCATTTCTCCTCCACTTGGGTTTGCCCTTACTCATCCCTGCTTCCCTTTCCATAACAGCCCCTTTGTCCCCCTCCTCTTAGCTGGCAAAATTCTTTAGAAAACAATGGCCCAGGGTTTGAAATGGGGATCACAGACTGACAACCTAGAAAGGTCATTGATGTTACCCAACTCAAGTTTTTATTCTGTGACATGCACAGAAGAGAAGTCTTGCACAAGATCCTGTGATAAGTTTAACAGAGACATTCATATGTGTAATAAATACTTCCTGAGCTGCTGCTATATGCTGGACACTAGTCTGGGCACCAGAATTGGGTCAATGAACAGAACAGTCAAGACTCCTTTCATTTATGGAGTTCACATTCTAAAATGGGGAAACTGAAGTCGTACGTGCTTTGGAATTATGGACTCTCAGTACTGGAAGGAATCTGGAATGTCGTAGAATTGGATCCCAGCATCAATTTCCTAGCAGCTACTGAGACCAGGAGTAACAAGGGGCTGAGAGAAACTCTAAACCAACTGGGAAGCCAATTTCACTGGTGGACAGTCAGCTAGTTAATTAACTAGTTAGAAAACTCAACTGCTTCTACCCACTATTTTCTTAGGATCACAGAGAATTACGTCTCTTTCTCCCTTTCAACACAGTTGTCCAATCTTTACTATCTATTAAAGGTAGATAAGACAATGTCTCTCCAATGTACAAAACACTCTAGTGACATACCGCTGAGTAAACACCTTGGGCATTTCAATAGCTCACAAGGTCCAAGCTGATCTTCTCTTCCTCCCCTCTTATCACTATCCCCATTACCTGCCTGCTTCATATCCTATTCTCCCCTGCACTAACCTTCTCACCAGCAATCAACTCCTGTGTCCCAGCACTCAACCACCAAAAGTATTTGTGCTTGTTGGCATCTCTCTGCAGAACACCCTTATCGCATGGCCCCCACCTCCTCCTAATCTTTGCTCACTTGTTACCTACCATGGTCAGTCTTTCTCAAACTGCAACCCAATAATCCTCCGCAGCCCTTTTCTTTTCTTTTTTTTCTCCTTACTGCTCATTACCTTCTACCATAATATATGCTTTTGCTTATTTTCTATTGTTTGTACCCTCCACTACCACATCTATCAATATAAGGTTCACACAGACAAGGATACAGCTATTTTATTAATTGCTGTATCTCCAATACTCAGAACAGTGTGCCTGGTGCAGGTAGAATGCAATAAATATTTAATGAATGAATGGAGTTAATTCTCCTTCTTCCCTTTTAAGATTGTGGTCAACTCTCAGGTTCCCTCTGAGCCTGATTTTCTTCAGGCTAAGTTATCCAAGGGCCGTAATTCTTAGCAATTGCATCACCTAGAGAGTGAATCCCTTAAATTCCTGGAGACTTCAATAGCTGCCAGTTTGTCAATAACTATGTTTCCTGCCTCAAGGCCTTCACACAGGTTTTCAGTTAAGACATGCTTGTGGCCAGCGCCCTGGCTCAACAGGCTGATCCTCTGCCTTGCGGCGCCTGCACACAGGGTTCTAGTCCTGGTCGGGGCGCCGGATTCTGTCCTGGTTGCCCTTCTTCCAGGCCAGCCCTCTGCTGTGGCCCGGGAGTGCAGTGGAGGAAGAGCCAGGTGCTAGGTGCTTTTTCCTGGGCTCCCATGGGGTGCAGGGCCCAAGCACTTGGGCCATTGGAGGGTGAACCAATGGCAAAGGAAGACCTTTCTCTCTGTCTCTCTCTCTCACTGTCCACTCTGCCTGTCAAAAAAAAAAAAAAAAAACAAAAAAAAACAAAGACACACTTGTAATCCTTTCTCCTTTAATTGGTTAACTCGTGTCAGCATTTCTTATTCTTCCCACGCAGTAAATAAAACATATAGGTAGGGTACTTTCTAAGTATGCTACCTATGGCCAGGTAGATAAGTTCAAATCGGGGCGGGGTGGGGTGGGGAATAACAGGAAGAGCACGTTAGTCTTGGGTCTGGGACAGCTTCACCAATAATAGAGCTAACACTGCATTGATTTCACACCAGTACTCTGCGGTTATTTCTCAGTTGCCCAAGAGCTCATAAATAGAAGAGTGTGATAAATTTGAGCTCTCAAAGAAATATAGCATTCAGTGGCCCAGAAACCTAAGACAAGACAGAAGGAATACATAAGACAATTCAAGTAGCATGTGCAAAACAATGACTTTTGACATGAGTGTAGTATCTATCTTTACTACTCAAAACTCACAAAGTATTTTCTCATTAAAATAATGTCTTTTAAGGTCAAGGCTCATCCCAGTAGTCAGAGCTTCAGTAAATATTGTGTGACTTATTGAATTATTGCTCCTAATCATTTACTATGTTATAGAATTATTGTACACTTTTTCCTTGCCTTGGCTTCATGTCTGGGTAAAGCTGACTTCTTTGCCCCTTGACTTTGGACTTAATCATGTGACCTGCCTTGTCCAACAGGATGTTAGCAGATGTAATGCAAGCAGTAGCTTGAAATATGTGTATATGGTTGCCATTGCCAAGAAAAAAAAAAGTATGTCTTAGGAAACCTTTGCCTATAACCCTGGGCTCAAAAATGAGACATGTGGACCTAGATTTGACCTGCAGCCTGGGTCCAGCTATCACCAGTATATAAATTTATTTATATACTCATGGGCAAGAAAAAAATAAATATTTATTGTTGTAAGTGGCTGACATTGAGGTTTTATATAGTATTGTTTACTGTGCTATTGTTGTGGCAATTGCTAAGTGATTTATAAAATTTGGTGGCATTATGGACTGAATTATGTCCCTCTCAAATTCCTATGTTGAAGCTCTAACCCCCAATATGACCTTATTTGAAGACAGGACCTGAAGGGAGGTAACAAGTTAAAGGAGTCATAACGGTAGGACACTAATCTAATAACACTGGTATCTCATGAGAAGAGGAAGAAATATGAGAGAGCATGTGCTCATTTGTGGTGCACATAGAGAGAAGGAACCAGTTGAAAATACAGTGAGAAGACAGCCATAGGCAAAGAGGAAAAGAGTTCTCACCACACACCAAACCTGATGGCACCTTGATTTTACACTTCCAGCTTCCAAAACCGTGAGAAAATAAACTTGTGTTGGTGAGAGAGTCAAGCAACTGTTAACAAGGGATAGCAGAGAATGAACTATCTTTGCTACTACAGCCTGTTACTCCTTTCTTTGAGATTTTGGGCCCTAGGTCAACTTAGCTAAATTTATTTGTTTCTTTTGAATAATTCATTTTGGTAACTATCATCTACTAAATATTCATTTTGTCTTTCTTCCATCCTCTTGCCATTGAAACTGGATAACATAGACTTTAGATAAACTAATTGTGGTTTATTCATATAATGAATATTTATAATACATTACATAGTGCAATATATTATAGAAGCAGATAGTAGAAGGTATCTTCAAAAAGTTCATGGATATATATATTAAGAAAAAACTATGCACAGATTTCAAGATTTTTAAATAAAAAAGCTACCATTTTAGTTCCAGTTTTCTATAAAGTTTTAAAATAACCTTTTGTGTAGCAACTTTAGATAAATCTCACACATGATGTTGAGTGCAAGATAAAGCAAGTTACAAAGGAAATATGTCAGATGATACAGCTAGCTTGTTTTGAGTTTAAAGCATGCTTAAAGACACTATACATAATTTAGGGATACATATATGTCATATATAGATATGTATATATAGTAAAACTAGAGTCACATATAAGGGTAATAAACATTACATTTAAATGAGTGATTAGTGGTAGGTGTTTGTCCCAGCAGTTAAAACACCACTGGATTTGGATACCTATACTTCATACTGAAATTCCTGGGTAAATATCCTTGAAGACAACGGGTTATGGTTCAGGTGGTAGAGTCCTTGAAACTCATATTGGAGACCTGGATTGGGTTCCTATTTCCTGGTTCCTGGCTTCAGCCTACTCCTAGTCCTGCCAAGTCATTGTTGGCACTTATCTGGGGAGTTAGTCAGTGGACGGGATTTTTCTCTCTCTCTTTTCCCCCAACCAATAAATAAATAGATAAATAAATAAAATAAATTTAAGAGAGTGATTAGCTTTGTGAGAGATGGGAAGGAAATGTTGTGAAAGGTATACAGGGGATTTATTCTAACATTTGATTTCTGAAGGTTTCATTTTCCAAGCTGGGAAGCTGGTATATATGGATGTTCACTATTTTCATAGTTAACACAAATAAACATAGATAGGGGTCTTTTTAAGTTAAGGCAACCACTAAAAAACAATAATGCATACCTTGTAAACTACCAAAGAGAATCTTTTCTACTTGACATAAAGTAAAAAAAAAAAATTATACTAAGTGAACCATATTAAAAATTATGGCAGTAATAAATGCTTATACGATTCTGAAATAACTATAAATTTATCACAAGTCACCAACCAGAAGACCAAGACAATTAAGTTGCATTTTTAAAGCATTCAGCAATGTTTTCCTCACAAAAGAATCTCTTAGAACAAAGGAATTCAGAATGTATAAAAATAAAGGCAGCAAAAGATATACAAGAAAAACATGAGGGGGTCTTCAGAAATTAATGGGAAATGAATATTACAAAAAAACTATGTGAGACTGGCACTGTAGCATAGCAGGTAAAGCCACCACCCCTGACACCTGCATCACATATGGGCAATAGTTTATGTCTCAGGGGATCCATTTCTGATCCTGATCCCTGCTAAGGGCCTTGGAAAAGCAGTGGAAGATGACCCAACTATTTGGGTCCCTGCCATCCATGTGAGAGACCAGAAGAAGCTCCTGGCTCCTGGCTTTGGCCTGGCCCAGTTCTGACCATTGCAGTCATTTGGGAAGTGAACCAGCAGATGGAAGGTCTCTCCCTCTCCTCCCTCTCCCTCCCCCTCTCCTCTCCCCCTCCCTCTCCCCCCTATTTTTGAAATGTTAAAATAGATAAAATAAATTTAAAATCATTTTAAAAAATAGATACTAGTCAAAATACAAATAACATTCTTCTCAGATATAGAAAAACAGAGGCTAAAATTCATATGGAAACACAAGAGACCTCAAATAGCTAAAGCAATTTTACACAACAAAAACAAAGACAGAGGCATCACAATACCTGATTTCAAGACAACTTATCATCAAAACAGCCTGGCACTGACACAAAAATAGATATGTAGATCAATGGAACAGAATAGAAACTCCATAAATCAATCAACGCATCTACAACCAACTTATCTTTGACAAAGGAGCTAAAATCACTCCCTGGAGAAAGGACAATCTCTTCAACAAATGGTGCTGGGTATACCTTCTACAAAAATCCACTCAAAACAGATCAAAGACCTAAATCCTATGAACTGATACTATCAAATAACTAGAGAACATTGGGGAAACTCTGCAAAACATTGACATAGGCGAAGACTTCTTGGAAAAGACCCCAGAAGCACAGGCAATCAAAACCAAAATTGACCAATGAGACTACATCAAATTGTTCAGATTCTTCACTGAAAAAGAAACAATCAGCAAAGTGAAGAGGCAACTGACCAATAACAAAACAAACAATCCAGTTAAGAAATGGGTAAAGGATTCGAACAGGCATTTTTCAAGAGAGGAAATTCAAATGGCCACAGACACTTGAAAAAATGTTCAGATTCACTAGCCTTCAGGGAAATGCAAATCAAAACCACAATGAGGAAAAAAACCAAACCAAAGGAAATTAGCATATGAAAGAGTTATCTGTACCCCTGTGTTCACTGCAGCTCAATTCACAATAGCTAAGATATGTAATCATTCCAGATGTCCATCAACTGAAGACCGGATAAATAAATTATGGTATATGTACACCATGGAATACTACTCAGCTATAAAAAAATAAATGAAATCCTGTCTTTTGCAACAAGATGAATGCAACTGGAAACCATTATATTTAGTGAAATAAGCCAGTCCAAAGATATATATCATATGTTTTCCCTGATCAGGAGTAACTAATAGAGTACCTAAAATGTAAAGTATAGGAGTGAAATGAATATTTGGAGATTCAATGATTGTTTAAAGCAAGCCCTTGACTCTTGTGTTGAGGAACAGTTTTTTTTTTTTTTTTCTTCATACTATTTGTTGAACTCTTTACTTAGTGTAGGGTTAAACTTATAATCATTAACTGAAAATAGATCTTGGTAAAACTTAAAAGTGGGAAAGGCAGAGGGGGGAGGAATAAGGGTTAAAGCATGAGCTGGAGGGAGGGTACTGTGGGAATTATCACTATGTTCCTAAATCTGTATATATGAAATACATGAAACTTATATAACTTAAATAAACTTTTAAAAAAGAAAAACTATACATAGATTTTTAAAAATTCTGCAGCAAAATGAACTTGATTCTATTTTTCCATAAACTTCTTGAAGTACTCTAAGTTGTGACAACTTCTTAATATAGATCAAAATAGAATCCAAGACCCAAAAAATGACTATGGTAAAAGGAAAGATATAATTTATCTAAGTAACATTAGAGCTAGAAGATATACTTCTCATAAACACATATACCCCAAATGTGGCCTCAAATGATGTAAAACAACAATTGGAGATTGTTAATTCTTAGAGAATTAATTCACCCTTTACAATAAACCATAGCTTCTCAGTATATGATTCCACAAATATCCTGTTAATATGATTTCAGAAACCACACAATATGTACATTCACAATGGGGTAATATAGATTCTATTAATTATCAAATTGTATCTACTTATATACTATTTATTAAGTAAACAACATGCCCCCTCTTTATTTGAAATACTATCGTTATCATATACTGATTTTCTTCTGGTCTATATTTTGTTTTTCCACTCATATATCTGTAATCTGATAACTAGTTTAATAGCTAGTAGATCCAATCATCCATGTGTTCCTTCAACAAAAATGCTCATTTTCAGGGCTGACTTTTGTGCGTAGCAGATAATGCCACTTTCTGTGAAGCTGGCATCCCATATGGGTGCTGGCTCATGTCTAGGCTGCTCCACTTCCTATACAGCTCCTTCTAAGGGCCTAGGAAAAGCAGTGGAAAATGAACAAAGTATTTGGGTCCCTGATACCCCTGTTGGAGACCCAAATGGTGCTCCTGGCTCCTGGATTCAGCCTGGCCAAGCACTGGCTGTTGTGGCCATCTGGGAAGGGAAACAGAGGATAGAAGATTTTTCTTCCTTTGTATCTCTCTCTCTCTCTCCCTCTTTCTCTCTCTCTCTCCCTTTCTCTGTAACTCTACGTTACAAACAAATAAATAAATCTTATTTAAAAAATCCCCTATGGTATAAAATTTTTTATCTATCCACCTAGATATACCTAAGTATATGTAATTGAAATGATTATTTTTATTATTCACATATATTATTTTTGACTATGTAGCTGATCTTGAAAAGATTAGAAGAAGGACCAGCTTTGTTTTGCCACCTGTGACACTGACACCCGATGTGGGCTCCAGTTCAGGTCCTGGCTGCTCCACTTGCAATCCAGCTCCCTATTAGTGCTCCCGGAAAGGCAGTGGAGGATGGCCCTCAAATACTTGGGTCCCTACACCCATGTGGGAGACCTGGAGAAAACTCGTGGCTCTTGGCTCCGGCCTGGCCTGGCTCAGCCCCAGCTGGTCCTTTGGGAGTGGACCAGCGGATGGAGGACCTCTCTCTGTCCCTCCCTCTCCTTTTCTGTAACTCTGCCTTCCAAATAAAAAATCAATCTTTAAAAAAGAAAAGGTTAAAAGGGAGCAATAAAATTTCCATTCCAACTGTACTATTTTGTTCCTGTGAATTATCCCTTACATTTCTAAAGCATTTTACATTATATACTTCTAATTTTTTATACTTTTAAAGTCAACTTCCATAATGTACAAATTAGATAATATAAATTATGTAATTTATCAAGAAGGAATTTGACTTTGTCGCTAAGCTGCCACTTGGGATGCCTTCCTTCCATATCATAGTTCCTGGGCTAGAATTCCTCAATTCCACTTTCCTCCAGGCCCAGCCATCCTTTGCAGACATTGGGGGAGTGAGTCTTGAGATGGTGGGTCTCTCTTTGTTCTGTGCCTCTCAAATAAGTAAACAATTTTAATAATATACTTCATATTTCAATAAGTTTTACCAAATACGTACTGTATATCCCATTAACTAGCACCACAAGTAGTTAGAGTATTTTCATCATTCCAGAATGTTTTTTATGCCATTTTAAAATGAATGTCCTCGGGGCTGGAGCTGGGGCGTAGTGGGTAAAGCTGCCACCTGCAGTGCCGGCATCCCGAATGGGCGCCGGTTCGAGACCCGGCTGCTCCATTTCCAATCCAGCTCTCTGCTGTGGCCTGGGAAAGCTGTAGAAGATGGCCCAAGGCCTTGGGCCCCTGCAACTGCGTGGAAGACTTGGAAGAAGCTCCTGGCTCCTGGCTTCAGATCAGCACAGCTCCAGCCTTTGCAGCCAACTGGGGAGTGAACCAGCAGATGGAAGACCTCTCTCTCTCTGCCTTTCCTTCTCTCTCTGTGTAACTCTTTCAAATAAATAAATAAATATTTAAAAATAAAATAAAATAAAAATGTCCTCTTCAATTCTCAGCCTTTTGGCTAAGATCAAGTATAAAATTAATGTCCTCTAAACTCTTCACAAAATTAGTGAGTAATTTTCTACCACTGTGGATTCATTTCTACCTAAGTAGATAAATGATATATAGATGATAGACATGAATCTATCAAGCTTCTTTCAGTCAGCATAATATTCATGAGGCTAAATATTGTTGCATACATCACATGTAGTTATTTGAGGAATTAATTGATAATTAATTCTCAAAAATCTGGGAAGGGAGAGTTGGTTAGTATTTTACTGCATGTTATAATTAGTTGGATGGACACAGGCTCACATTATTATGAATGATACTCTGACAAACATTCATATACTAGTATTTTCTGTGAATAACTGAGTCATTTGGATTAAGATATAGAAGTGATATGATAAATGTGCACATAACTAAATGTTTAAGATGGTTGTGCCATGGGCTGCTATTCTGGTACAATGGGTTAAGTTGCTACTACAGTGCTGGCATCCCATATTGAATGCCAGTTTGAGTCCTAGCTGCTCCAATGCTGATCAGCTACCCGATAAAGATCCAGGAAAAGCAGCAGGTGATGGTCCAGACTGAGCCCCTGCCACTCATGTGGGAGACACAATGGAGTTCCAGGATCCTGGTTTGGGCCTGGCCCAGCCCTGGCTATTGCAGTCATTTGGGGAAATAAACTAGCAGTGAAAGATCTCTTTTTCTGCCTCTCCCTCACTCTCTGTCACTCTACTTTTCAAATAGATAAAATGCATTTCCCAAAAGATATGTATGATTATTGAACTGACTTCTCATAACCTTCCAATGTTTAGTGTTTTCAGTCATTTTTAAAAAATTCTTTCTTGGGGCCGGCTCTGTGGCACAGTAAGTTAATCCTCCGCCTACAGTGCCAGCATCCCATATGGGCACCAGTTCTAGTCCTGGCTGTCCCTCTTCCAATCCAGCTCCCTGCTGTGACCTGGAAAGCAGTAGAAGATGGCCCAAGTGCTTGGGCCCCTGCACCCACATGGTAGACCGGGAAAAATCACCTGGCTCCTGGCTTCAGATTGGCAAAGCTCCAGCCATTGTGGTCATCTGGGGAGTGAACCAGTGGATGGAAAATCTTTCTCTCTTTTTCTCTCTCACTGTCTGTACATCTCAAATAAACAAAAAATAAAAAATCTTTAAAAAATTCATTCTTATGACTCTGTAGCAGTATCTCATTTAAGCTTTTAAGCTTTTAAGTATCCTTAATGACTACCAATTATCAAATATCTTCTTAATGCGCTTATTGGCCACTTATCTTCTTTTGTGTGATGTTTCTGTTTAAATATTTGTTCAATTTTAATGTGTTTGCATTGAGTTGTAGGAAACTTTTATATGCTTTGCATACTAGTTCTGCTTCCATCTAGGGTACTATTTCACCCACTTGCTCACATTTTTCTACTTGTTCATTTCTTCTGAAGGAAGCCAGATGCCATGCCATAAGACCACTAATGTAGGCTGTCGCCCATACGTGTCAAACAATAGAGGTCTCTGGACAGTAAACCAGCAAGGGATGGAGGCATGCTAATAACCAAGCTTGTGAGCTCAGAAGTGGATTTTCCAATCCCAAGTGAGCCTTGAGACCTGGGAATCTGACTGAACTCTCAGGAGAAGACCCTGAGCCAGAGCCGCCCAGCTGAGCCACTCCCAGATTCCTGACCTTCAGAAACTGTGAGACAATAGGTTAACTGTTGTTTGTCACATAGTAGTATATAACTAATACACATCAAAAATATGGCACAGAGAGATGAAATATCTAAACTACTATAGCTGCAAAACACATTAATTGGAGTTCGAGTTGAAGGTCATAGTATTATAAAACATGCATCATCAGATTTTCCCCTGGTTCCCAAGCCCAGATCAAATCAGATTAGGTGCAATAGCATAAGCTGCTTTCACTCCAAAAAAAAAAGTTCTATTTTTACTTATTATTGAGTATTCTGTACCAGCATATCTCTTGATCTTTTTGTCTCATTTATCTCGATGCTATAGCTACTATTTCACATAATTTCTCTGTCCTTCTAGGAGTCTTATGATGGGAAGAAACCCTTTAGAACAAGAAACCATGTAGAACAAGCTGCATGGCTAAATCTCCTCAACTGTTATCCCCAAGTTGTCTTCCAGCTTATTTTTGAAATTTGGAGGTTACTGTCTCCAAGGTGGCTCATTCTATCTTTGGATAGAAAATTTCTCCAGTAGGAAGCAAAACTCATTTTCTGTGCTTTTCCTAATTTATTTGATTCTCAAGAGATTCATTCTCAGGCAGATTCTCAAGGAGAATTGGCTATGACTAAGACCAGATCTCTAAAACAAGGACTGGATACTGATTGTCAAGGAGGTAAGGTAAATCACTTTTTTTTTTTTATTATGAAGTTCCAAATTGGACTTAGTTTCGTATGAGACACCTCATTAGCTGGGTCCATCCTAGATAATTATCTATTTGTTCCTAAGAATGTATCTGTGGATAAAGGATAAGGCTCTTTAATTATTCGGAACCCTAGTCATTTGTGCACTTTATGAAACTTTCCTGGATATTCTTGTAGCCATTGTTGCTTTTACGTGATGGGTAGAGCTGACATATGTCTTGCCCTTGTCTCTAGTAGGGCTCTGCCAACCACTATAAATCTGTACCTCTTCTCTCCTGTTCAATTTGTCAGGAGAATGATAAGTTTAATTGTTTCCATAAAGAGGGTACTTTATGGACTTTTTGGAGAGCATGGCTTACCTGTAGATCGTAGTGGTTCCTAACTTTCATAATGTAGCCAGCATGTGCCACACCCTATGCAAAACATTCACTATAGGATACAAAGCTGTTATGGTGCTGCACCTGTCTATCTTCCAGCATCATGCCTCACCACACTCTCTGTTCCACTCTGAGCTCCAGTGATACTTTCCGTGGGTCACACTCAGAATGGTCTCCCTGCTTCAGGGTCTGTCCAAGTGATAATTCCCTAAGTAAAAGAGTTCACCAAACAATATGAAGAGAAAACAAAACAAAATACTACTCCTCAATGAAAGAGACAAGGGCTATAAACCATAAATGACTCTCAAAATGTCTTTTTCACTTCAATACAATGTATTTCAAGTACTTTATTCATTACCTCTGATCAGGGAAAACATGAAATTTGTCTTTTTGGGACTGGCTTATTTCACTAAGTATAATGGTTTCCAGTTGCGAGCATCTTATTTCAAAAGATGATCATTGTAAAAATTAAGAGTGGGAATCTGAGTGGGAGAGGGAGAAAGGGTTGGAACGTGGGAGGGAGAGTCGGGGAGAAGTGCCGCTGTGCTCCTATAATGGCATAAAGGAAATATATGAAAGTTGTATAACTTAAATAAAATATATATATATATATATATATATATATATATATATATATATAAAACAAGTGGTAATTCCCTACTCTGAAGTTCCTTTATCTTTCCTATTCCCAGTTATAGCTGACTCATCCTTCAGATCTTAGTTAATCACTACTTCCTTAGGGAAGCCTTCCCAATCCACCACCCCCTCAGCTTAGGTTACATTTGTCTCTTTTATGCCTTCAAATGGCAGGTATAACTTCCTTCCTGCTCACAACTTCAGTTTTAGTTGATATATTTATCAATTTGCTTATTTGATTATTGCCCACTCTCAGACACTCATAGATGTTCTCTGCCATAACACTTAACATGGCATCAGATGTAACTGGTGAAATAAGCATTTTGTGGCAGCAGGAAGGACGTAATTAGAACCCAATGAGATAAATACTATTTTGGGAGTAGACATAGGAGATTGTGGTCTAACATAATATAAAAAAACAGTATTTAGTGGGAAAATATCATATAGAGTATCTTAAATGCATAAGGTTTTGTCAGTTAAACAAAGCAACTGCAGAAGTGAGTGGAAACAGAAACCTGAATAAGCTGATCAATCAATGTATCTTGGTCATGTCAACTTCCTCCTCTGTAAATGAGAACTATTGCTCTTTCTATATAGCAAGTACCATGATAAATAGCATAATCTTTCAAACTGTATGGGAAATAGGCTTGTAAGGTGGTAGCTGCATACCACGCAGTTCCTGTGAGATGGCAAATATTCTCCCAGAGCCTGGCTGGGGAAGAGAAACTTCCCTGAAGGGCTGCCTCTTCCATCACTGATGGCCAGATTCTGGAGATGGCAGAACGTGCAAGTGCCATAACTGAGAATTCCAGAGGAAAAGAGGTGATGCCAGAGCAGAGCAGGATCACTAAAGCCATTTGTTCTTCAGTCTCTTGAAGACTTGGCCCACAGAGGACCTAGGGATGAAAAAGGTAACTCCACAGAACTGTAGAGAAACAAGAAAACAATGTCATACCCAGCAGACCTGGACAGCTACCAAGGATTGCTGGGCCTGCCTGTAGGGCAGATGTGGCTCACTTCAGGGAGTATAGTACCTAGCTGCTTCTATCAGCCTCACTCATTGCTTTTCCTTGGCTCTCCAGTTTGTGCTTCATCCAACTGCACATGTTCTCCATATTCATAAGTCTCAGTTGTTCACAATTCCCTTTTCCTTGTTTGCACTTAAAACTTACAACTTTTTCCATTTTTATGGATTCAAGGATAATCAAGCATCCCTTTTATCCTCCCCAGTCAGCATTCAAGCTCATCCCCTTTGTGGCTATTCCAACTTGTTACATCTCTCGAGTCCTCTACCACACTTTTTTCACTCAGCAGAACAAGCCTCTTACCACTGCAAAGTGAAAGTCTCAAAGGAAGAAAGAAAACAAGATTTACCAAGTATCTATCACATTCCAAACACTGCTAAGTAGTGGAGATATAGTGGTGAAGGACAGGAAAGACACAGTCCCTATTTGCAAAGGCAGATACATAGGAAATATTTATAGTACAGAGTATAGTATATATATATACACATATATACACACACATACACATACACATAAGTATGTATGTAACAAAGATGAAGCTAGCTAGGAGCCAGAGAAAGGGCTTTCTTAAGACATAATCTTTAATTGGATATCTGAAGATTAAAAGGAGGTGGTCAGGGAAGGAGGTATAGCAGAGAATTCAGGGCATTCTGGCATAGAGACCAGGGCACAATCATAGTAGCAGAGGCTCCCAGGAGCCTGCTCATTCCATCTCAATGGAAACCAATTGTTAGAATCTCTTCCTATATCAGTCAGCTTTCCTTCACTGTAACAAATACCTGACAGGAGTTCCTAAGAAGGAAGAAGGTTTATTTCAGCTCACAGAGGTTCACAGTCAAAGATCAAAGATCAGGGGCCCCATCAGTCTGGCATCTGATAAGGTGAATGGTGAAACTTGCGCATAGGAGGCATCACAAGGTGAAGCAGGAAGCAGAGACAGACAGGGATTGCACTTGTCTCCCCTTCCCCTGCCACTGTCCATGTGGTCTCTATAAATCCACAATAATTCAATCACGGGCTCCAACCCAGCAATTTATGCCAATCTGATCACTTTCCAAAGGCCCCACATTCAGATCACCACAATTGCATTAATAATTCAGATCCATCCATTTACCATTAACAGAAAACTTTGGGGACCAAACACCTAACTCATGGGCCTTTGGAGAATTCCCAAACCAACACACAAACCATAGCACTTCCCAAATCTGTGTTCAGTAATATTTCATTGGTAGCTTTGAAATCAGTCCTGTTGGGAGTATTTACACAGTGGAAATTAGCAAGCACAGGGGGCTGGTGCTGTGGCATAGTGGGTAAAGCTGCCGCCTGCAGTGCTGGCATCCTATATGGGTGCCGGTTAGAGACCTGGCTTCTCCACTTCTGATCCAGTTCTCTGCTATGGCCTGGGAAAGCAGTTAAGGATGGTCCAAGTCCTTGGGCCCCTGTACTCACATGGGAGACCCAGAAGAAGCTCCTAGCTCCTGGCTCCTGGCTCCTGGCTCCTGGCTCCTGGCTCCTGGCTTCAAATCGGCTCAACCCTGGCTGTTGCAGCCAATTGGGGAGTGAGCCAGTGGATGGAAGACCTCTCTCTCTCTCTCTCTCTCTCTCTCTGCGCCTCTCTTTCTCTCTCTGTGAAACTCTGACTTTCAAATAAATAAATAAATCTTTTTTAAAAAAATTAGCCAGCACTACAAATCAGGACTTTTCTTTCCAGAAAATTGCCAGCTATTAAATATTTACCATACACAACTCTAAAGCATGTTTGAAAAACACAGCGTATAATACAGTTGGAGTATAGAAAATAAAAAGATAAAAGGGAAAGAGATGAAACTAGATTTAGACTTTTGGAGAT
Organism: Sylvilagus floridanus; assembly: GCA_949820135.1. NCBI lineage: Eukaryota > Metazoa > Chordata > Mammalia > Lagomorpha > Leporidae > Sylvilagus > Sylvilagus floridanus. Next base: position 76,396,911 of record OX463224.1, on the reverse strand, counting down.
GATGCCTAAATATCAAAAATTTTTTTAAAGATTTACTTATTTATTTATCTATTTGAAAAGCAGAGTAACAGAAAGGGGGAGAGACAGACAGAAAGAAAGCGAGATCATCACATTCACACTCTCATTCACTTCCCAAATGCCTACATCAGCAATGGGTGGACCAGACCAAAGTCAGGAGCCTGGAAATCCTTCTGGGTTTCCCACATGGTGGCAGAGACCCAAGCACTTGACCCATCATCCACTGCCTTCCCAGGCATATTATCAGGAAACTAGATTGGAAGCCAAGTAGGCAGGCCTTGAGTTGGTTCTCTGATATGGGACATGTGTATCCCAATCAATGGATTAACCTGTGTGCCACAACACCTGCCACAAACAGTATTTTATTTAATTTTTGGAACCCTGGCTGAGAACCACTGGGTTAGATTTAGAGGGCCTTGAAATCATAGTGAAAAGTATTTCATCTTTATTTTCAGATAAGGGACATGATATTACTTAAAAGTGACAAAATTGAGATTTGAGCCTGTGCCCAAACTTGACCAACTTCTTTATATTTTCAAAGCTATTTCTACATTCATACTTTCTCCTTTCTCACAATGCAAGATGAGCCTCTCATTCACTACAAATTTTCATATTATATTCCCTTCCCATGCCTTTCATGACTTTTCTCCATTAGATATGATTCATTGACTCCTTCCTTGGACCCTAAGAAATACTTAACTGTCATCTACCACACACAAAATATCTACATATAATACATACATATGCAAATACCCTTCTCCAACTTTACCTTTCTCCCTCCACTGAAGACACTGCCATCTTTCTCTCCTTATAACTTAGTGGTTCCCATTTTCTAAAAATAATAAACCATATGCTAGGCACTACAAGCACTTCACATATTTTGAATCCTAGCCAAATGCCTACCACTACTCATTTGCATGTCCACACATCACTGATTTATTATCTATGTTTCTTAAGAGCTCACAAATCCAATTCTAAACTTCACTTCTCTTCCTCCTTACCTAGAGTTTCTGATCATGATTTCTTAATACTCCTCAAAATGATCATTATTACTTTTTTGCTGAGTTCTCATTGAATACTTGTAGCTCCCTTGTCAAGTTGCTTTTACAGATGAAGAAACTGAGCATAAGAAAACCAGTAAATGCCAAAGCTAGGAATTAGACTCATTCTCATTCCAAAGTTCACAGACTTCCATATTTACTATTTACCCTTAAGGACATGACTGTACAACCAATTCCCCCAGGAATCTGGAAATATTACTTGGCTTTTTCCCCCTGCTTAATAATCTTTCACCATCCAGAGCCACGTCATATTTTTTAAACTTTTATTTATTTGTTTTTCATTTATTTGAAAGTCAGAGATACAAAGACAAAAGAAGAGCTAGACAAAGAGTTCTCATCTGCTTATTCATTCCCCAAAAAGTGCCTGAAATAACTAAGGCTGGACCAAAGCCAGGAGCCTGGAACTGAATCCAGGTTTCCCATGTGGGTAGCATGAACCCAAGTACCTGAATTATCATCTGCTGCCTCCCAGGATGTGCAGTAGCAAGAAGCTGTAACAGAAGGGGAGCTGCAGCTGGAATGCAGGCACTCAGATATAGGATGTGGGTGTCCCAAGCAGTATTGCTAAGTGCTGTACCAAATGCCACTCCCACCATATCATCTTATCCATATACTTTTCAGCTCCCACAATTGTTGACTTAGTTCCATCTGTATTAATTAATCTATTGCATTGTAACAAATCACAATAAACTTAATTTTGTTTATCACCTCTCAGTTTTCATGGGTCAGAGTTCAGGTACTGCATAGCTGGATTCTCTGCTCAGGAACTCATATGCTTGCACTCACGGTACTAGATAAAGGTTACAGTCTCAACTGAGGCTTGGTGTTCTCTTCCATAATCATATAGTTTTAGCAGAATTTATTTCCACATAACTATAGAACTTAGAATATCTTGCTTCTACAAGGCTATCAGAGGATCATTTATTTTCAGAAAAGAATCAGTTCCTATTTTAAGCACTTTCATCTAATTAAGTCAAATTCACTCGGGATAATCTCACTTTTAATTAGTTCAAAATCAATGGATTTGTGTTTTTAATTACATATGCAAAATCCCTTCACTTTACCACCTCTAAGCCAAATTATTCATAGGAGTGACATCCATCATATCCACTGGCCTTGACCAGAGTAGAAGGGAAGGAATCATAAAATGAATATACACTAAAGGGTGGGGATCTTGAGGGCCATCTTAAACGTCTGCCTGCAGAGTCCACCCTCTGATCCCCAGTGACTCAAACTGTCCAGGAGCAAAATAAACTTACTAGCTTCCAAAGTCCCCCAAGAGTCTCATTCTGTTACAATACAAGGGCAAATTCCAAAATTGTATCATCTAAATTGTTTCCAAGTTTATATGAGGTTTTTAGATATAATCCACTAAACACAACTCCTAGAGCACAGTTTTTCCCCACTTACAGACCTGTTTTACTGAAGAGAAAGGTTATCTGCCCCAACACACTCAATATACAATGTAGGATAGGCCTACAATACCAGCTAAAAACACTTTGGTTCAAAAAAAGGCAGATAATTGTAAGGTTAAAAGGAGTAATTGGTCCATGATAGTTTTAAATTCTAGCTGGGCAGATGTCTCTTGATTAGCTTTCAAGATCTGAGAATAATCTTATTTGGCTATCAGTTCTACCTCTAGTCATTCTTACTTTTTCATGAAAGGTAGTAAGGTAGTACTCGATTGTAATTTTGTACTTTCATCAGTCTGCTTCTCTTTTTTTTAAAGATTTATTTATTTTACTTGAAAGTCAGAGTTACACAGAGAGAGGAGAGGCAGAGAGAGAGAAAGAGAGGTCTTCCATCCGATGGTTCACTACCCAATTAGCTACAATGGCCAGAGCTGCGCCGATCCGAAGCCAGGAGCCAGGAGCTTCTTCCAGGTCTCCCACACAGGTGCAGGGGCCCAAGGACTTGGGCCATCTTCTACTGCTTTTCCAGGCCATAGCAGAGAGCTGGACAGGAAGTGGAGCAGCCGGGTCTCAAACCGGTGCCCATATGGGATGCTGGCACTTCAGGCCAGGGCGTTAACCCACTGAGCCAAAGCATTGGCCCCATCAGTCTGCTTCTAAGCCATAGAATTTTGTGTGTCTAATAGCTTCCTTTACTTTTATAATTTCCTGATATCTTTTAGTCCAAACTTGCAGTGTTTTCAAGAACCTTGAAATAGATTCCACTGGGATTAGCTCCATTAGACAAAAGTCACACCCACAAATATGTTTTAGATAATCTATTCACTTCTACTGAGATACCTGAGGGGTCATGCCCTTAAGCCTCCTAGAGACCTGGTTTGATAGAAAGAATCTGTAGATACACTCTGACTCTCTTAGTGACAGAATGTTCTGATCTTTGTAGTGTGTAATGGAAATCCTCTGCTCTCAGTATAATCAATGTGAGTGAATACTCTGATCTTTTTTACTTTATGAGATTTTAGCAAAATGTTCAAGAAACTCAGTCTTTTCTCTAGATCATGCTTTCCTGACTGAATCTCTTTATTTTAGTATTTTTCCCAAACAGAAGGCTATTTTATTCAACAGTTCTTTCCTAAATTTTTGTTTTATCACATTTTTCTACAAACATTAAAAAAAGTGGTTCATTCAATATTCTGCTTGGAAGTCCCCGTAGCTATATATCTATGTTCATCACTCACAATTTTGGCTTTCCATATAATTTCAAGAGAGAATTTTGCTAAACTTTTCCTCTCATATAATGAAGATTTATTTCCTTCCTCTCAGTTTCCAATAACAAGTCCCTTATCTCTCATTCTTAAAATATTTATCTATTTTATTATTTATTTGAAAGTCAGAGTTACACAGAGAGAAGAGAGGCAGAGAGAGAGAGAGAGAGGACTTCCATCCATTGGTTCACTCCCCAGTTGGCCGCAACAGCCAACAGCCGGAGCTTCACCAATCCGAAGCTGGGAGCCAGGAGCTTCTTCCAGGTCTCCCACGCGGATGCAAGGGCCCAAGGACTTGGGCCATCTTCCACTGCTTTCCCAGGCCATAGCAGAGAGCTGGATCGGAAGATGAGCAGCTGGGACTAGAACCAGTGCCCATATGGGATGCTGGCACTTCAGGCCAGGGCATTAACCCGCTGCGCCACAGCACCAGCCCAAGTCCTTTATCTCTGTAAACATCCTTACCAGAAATGTCCTTCAAGTCCAGATTTCTACTAATAGTCTATTAAGGCAATATGAACTTCGCATACATGTCTTTCAAAATTCTTCCATCTACAGCTTACTCTCTGGTTCTACAGCTGCTCTTTGATTTTTAGGTCTTTGTTACAGCTTCATCACATTTCCAGATATTGAAACCTATATTAATTATTTATCGGCACAGAACAAATTACCATAAAATTGGCAACTTAAAATGACACATATTCCTACAGTCAGTGCTTTAGTTCCACCGCAATAAACTTCTGTGGGCTTTTTGCTATTGCTTGGCTTTCTTCCTTTCAGTCTATCCTGTTCACTTAAATGAAAGGGACATGATCATATTGCTCCTCTACTCAAAGAATTTCTTAAGACTCTGTTGCTTACAGTCTTTAACATAGCATAAAAGATTTCTCACCATAGTCGCAGCCTATTTCTTCAACTTCATCTTTACTCGACTTTTCCTATAAATATATTACTTGCCATTCCCTAAATATTTTTTCCACATCTCTGTGCCTTTATTTGTGCTACTTAATCTTCCTGGACTCATCCTCTACCCTCATCTACTCAGAAAATTCTTCTCTGTCCCATCTCCTGTGGTGCCTTCAATGACTGCTTTATATCTTCACTCAGTGAGGCAGATTCAGCCCTTTCTTGGTGTTCTCTAACCGCATCCTTCAAAGTGTGACACAAGTACTAGTGGTACCAGCATCTCCAGGTGACTTGTATACACATTACCTTAAAATGCAGGTTCTAGTCAGTAGGTCTGCATTGGGGCCAGAAATTCTTACAAATTTCCCAATGATGCTGATGGTAGTTTGGAATTCCATGTTTATAGTAGAAACAATTAAAGCATTTTTATTCTAGTTCAGTTTGATTATAATCCTGAATACTTGATGCTATAATTGGTTAATATCTCTGTCTTCTCTCATATATTCTAAGTATCTTAAAGACACGGGTTATTATGTTGTTTCTTGTTTCCAGAGTGCTTCACACGGTATTCAACACTTGAAGGATGCTAGAAATTTAATAATTGTGTCTTACATAAAAGACTAGTGCACATATCTCTTATTCACTGTGTCTGAGTTAAGTGTGTCTATTTCAGACTGCACAGTGAGGAAAAGAATTACACACTGAGCTTGGAAAGAGAGGCAGTTGGGATCACAAAGGGAAAGAAAAAGGATCTTGGGCCAATATCTTGGACAAGAGTCCAAGAACAAGTCAAGGTCAAGACGAATCTTAGAGGGACAAACCAGAAGGCAGAAACAAATCCCTGGAGAGGGAGCAGGCGGTTCCAGAACTCCCAAAGTCACCTGTAGACCCAAAATAAGAAGGCTGCTTTTGGGAGGTAGCGGCATGCTATTCCTGAGAATACTCCTTAGTGGGGATTCCCATGGGTTGTAACATTCCCTCTCACCCTAGCTTTCTTCCCCAGATAAGCAAAGAGACTGGCACTAACTGCTGAGTCACTAACTCAGTATGACATCAAGAGAAAAAAAAATTGCAGCAATCTGTTCCTTCCTAGGTCTCTGCTGAGACCATGTTGCCTCTGGGTATAGATCTTGGTCACAAATGGCCCGAGCTGAGCTCAGAAACTCAATTTTTGTTCAGATTTTCGAGGTCATCCGGGTAGTGGGACTGAGAAAGTCGGACAGGCCAGTATGGCAGGCACACTGAACATGACTATGCACTGATGGCCTTTCTTCCTTGAACTGAGCAGGCAAGTAAGGCATCAAGCAGACAATACTACCATGATTTGTGGAAGTATAATACATAGAAAAGAGGGTAGGATTGTGAGGAGGGGAGGTAAGGGGTACAGGGTCCTTACTTCTCATTTCTGCTCTACCATGGCCTCCCTCTGTAGCCTTGGCCAGGCCAGTCCTTGCTAGGTCTCAGCTTCCCCTTCTATATAATGAGGGAACCACATGCTCTCTAAGCTCTCCTCTAGCTCATATTCTACAGGGATGGTGGCAGGATATGGAGTAAAACTTGTGTTATCTGGGATCTGTGCCCATCTTGCACACCTTGGGATATGTCAGCCCCTATCTTCATGACCTTCTGATCTGTTATCTCCATCACAGGGCTGAGGCCTGTCTGGTCATCAGCTATTTTTATGTCAGTCTCTCATCTTGATAACCTTCTCTATATAGGTGCTGATGGAAAAGATGGTGCTATTCTAATCTTGGAGAAGTACTAAAACAGAGAGTGCCATCACAGAGCGTGCCAAAAGGCCCACCAGGATACACCAGAACTGATTTTGAAGCTAGAAAGATTAGGATTAGACGAAGAAAGGAGAAGCTGTGTAGAGTAATTACAGTGTTTCTTTCTTTAAGGAGATTTAAAGAGAAAGCCAGTCAAAACCTGCAATTATGTTAAAAATCTATTTGTAGAGGAAAGTGGCCTCTGACTTTCTTTGGTTCATTGAAGGGTTTTGTTTTCAGCAATTTCTTAATTTCCTGGGAAAGTAGATGTCTCCCTAAGTCCCTTACAGACCTGTCTCCCTGTCACTGGGCTGACTCCTCCTCTGAGAAACTAGAAGGCCAATGGGCAAAGAAGTTCTCCTGCCTGAATGCTTCTCAACCTCAAGGTGGGGAGGGACAGAGCTCAGCCCCAAGCAAGACCTTGAGCAGTCTCCAGGCACCGTGGAACAATAGCTGCAGTGAGGAGGTTTTCCCCTTGCTTGACATCCTCAGTTGGAACCACAGCTCAATGTGGCCAAAGAAATGATGTTTCTAGAAGCCAGAGGGCAGATAATTATTAAACTGTTGTAACCTTGACATGCAAACTAGTTGTGAGCATATTGATGTGCACGTGTGTTTCTGTACACCACATAATGTAAGTCAATGAATGTAAGACCCAAGCCCCTGTTGTAGTTCTCTCACTGACTCTTTCTAGTCTGATATACCACAAAGGCTCAAGATAGTTTTGTTGACTAACTAATGTAGAACCCAGGACCACAGTGTCTCTTCCTGATCTAGACCAAGATAAGATGTTGGACTGATCTCAACTGCTCAGACGTAGGATTGGAAAGAGCTATCTGAGAGTGGAGAGAGCCCAACTCAGGATGGCTTATTACTAATTTCTACCTCTGTTATCACAATGCAAGGCATAGGTTGGCCTATGGTCATGAACATGAGTGGAGAAACTCACTGAGGGACAGTGGAGGGAAGAGTGGGAAGGAGGGTTGTGGGGATGTCACATCACCTAAGTCAACACGAAAGGCAAAGTCCCTACCCAGTTCAAAAAGAATTTGATCACATCAAATCAGGCACATGGAATGTCTATATGGGTCTGATTCCAGTACTTGGTCTAGCCTGAGTCTGACAAGGATTTGAAAGATTGGTGATAACTAACTGTTGCTTTGATAGAATACTTAGCTTACCTACCAAATTTTAAAATGCACATAAACATCCTTGTATCTAACATATATACTTCCAGAATGGTATCATGTTGATATACACAAGCATACAGTATCATTTCAATATTGTAAGTAATAACGAAGAGGTAGAGAGAAAAGTCCTGCAAACTAAATAGTGATCACAGAGGCCTAAGTAAGCTGAGATACTTCCATGCTGTGGAGACACCTGCAGCTGATCCCAAGGTAACAGGACCTTTCAATCAACCTCAACTGTGACCAAGGAAACCTCAGTCATGGTCAAAGAAACTCCTACTTGCTATACCTTAAGAAGGAATGAGCTTTATGTCCTTGAGGCACAGTAGAAAGAGTGAGCAATGATCTCATTGTCTGCCTCCAGATCCCATGTGAGAATGTAATGTACCTCCTCCACCCATAAGCAAATCTGTTAGCTATTACCTGGTGTTCTTTGATTTTCATGTAATTGATAGCCACACATTAATCTATATTGTTTTTAAACTGATTTGATGCATGTACTCACCCTGAAAGGTAAGAATAAAGCCCATAAGCAAACTCCGGCTTGTGGAACAGCCCACTCAGGCAACTGATTGCTTCTGGGTTTAAATCCTTAGTTTGCCTAGCTGAGTAAACTTCAGCTTTGATTTTGAAATAATTTTGGCCTCTTTCTCTGAGCATGTATACATGTGTGCACTCACACACACAGGTAGGTTGACATTTTAGTTTCTTTCAATATTTTGAAGAGTCTACCATCTTTGGGCTTTCACTTACTATAGAGAAATCAATAGTTTAATTGGTATTTGTTTACATATAGAGCATCATTCATATCTTTCATTCTGGCTGCTTTTATGATATTTTCTTTGTCATTAATCTTCTGAAATCTCACATGTTCACTTTTAAAAAGATCTTATTTATTTGAAAGGCAGAGTGACAGAGAGAGAAGGAGAGCAAGAAAGATCTTCCATCTATTGGTTCACTTCCCGAATGGTCTTAATAGCCCAGGATGGGTCAAGCTGAAGCCAGGAGCCCAAAACTCCATCCAGCTCTCCTGTGTGGGTGGCAGGGGTTTAAGTACTCAGGCCCTCTTCCACTGCTTTCCCAGGAACATTAGCAGGAAAGTAGATCAGAGGCGGAATAGCCAAGACTGAAACTGGTGTTCCAATGCAGGAGGCTAATGTTGCAAGCAGCAGCTAAACTTGCTACACTACAACACTGGCTCCAAGTAATTTTATATCTTTGTGTGCAGGTGCAAATTCCTTTTATTAACTCTCTTTTTGATTCTTAGGTCTTTCTGAATTTAAAAGTCATGAACTTCTGGGAAATTCACATCCATTCTCTTTCTAATATTTCTTCTACTCCATTCTATCATCTTCTATTACTCAACTAGTTAATTTTAGACTTCACTTCATTCACTAAGCTTTTTTTTTTCTTGACAGGCAGAGTGGACAGTGGACAGTGAGAGAGAGAGACAGGGAGAAAGGTCTTCCTTTGCCGTTGGTTCACTCCCCAAATGGCTGCTATGGCTGGCCGGCGCACCGCTCTGATCCAAAGCCCAGGTGCTTTTCCTGGTCTCCCATGTGGGTGCAGGGCCCAAGGATTTGGGCCATCCTTCACTGCACTCCCGGGCCACAGCAGAGAGCTGGACTGGAAGAGGGGCAACCAGGACAGAATCTGGCGCCCAGACCGAGACTAGAACCCAGTGTTCCGGCGCCACAGGCAGAGGATTAGCCTATTGAGCCACAGCACCAGCCCCATTAAGCTTCTTAACCTTTATATAATATTCTCTATTTCTTTGTTGCACTACAGAACCTAGGGAATTTTTTAAAATCTGGCTTCCAGGACACTAATTCTGTCTTCAGTTTTTGCATTATATTTAACTTATCTATTCATTTTTAAATTTTAATGAAATTTTTTTGCTTCTAAAAATTTTATTTAGTTTGTTTTTCAAGTCACTCTGATAATTGTTTCAGGTGTTACGGATAAATGTTTGTACTCCCCTAAATTCATATGTTGAAATTCTAACCCCAATGTGGATAGATTTGGAGACAGGGCCTGCGAGGAGATGATAAAGATTACAGTTGCAAGAGTGAGTCCCTAATCCAACATGGCAAACATCCTGAAGAAGAGGAAAAGACACAAGAGCTCTCTCTTCTCTGCCATGTGAGGACACAGTGAGAAGGTGGCCATGTGCAAGCCAGGAAGAGAACCGTCACCAGGAACAGCACCAGCTGGCACCACTTTCTTTGCCTTTCCTGCCTTCACAATTGGGAAGAACCAGATTTGCCTTGGTGAAGCCACCCAGTCTGTGGTATTTTGTTTGGCAGACCAAGCTGACTAATACAACTTGTAGCATTATTTTTTGTTTATTTAAAATATTAGACAAATTTATACTGAAACAAATAATTCCTGAACCTGCATTCTATGTGGGTCTGATTCCTTAGTTTCTTATTGCTGATGACTCTTGCAATTTCTTCCAATTGTATTTTGTGATTTAAAAAAAAAATTTTTTTTAGTTCATGTTTGTTGGTACTTAGTCACTGGGCATTTTTATTGACCTGAGTTTAAATCTCTTAGAGTTAGTTTACATGTGCTCTATCTGGTATTTGGGAATATGACCAATTTATGATAACTTAAAACGGAAGCATCTGTTTCATTAATGGGAGCTTTTTCTGTTTATTAAACTTGGCCTTTCTGAATATATTCATGAATCTCAAATATTGGATGATTTTTCAGATGGAAAGAAAGAGATAAAGAAAGGAGAGCAGAGGAGAGGAGAGGAAAGAGAAGAAAAGGGAAGGAAAAGAGAAAAGATCTGACCAACATTATAATCAGTGTGTCACTGTTATCTCCTGGTAATTGTTTAGGTCATTATTTTATCTGATTTATTTGGAGCTGTGGGGTCTTCTTTGAGTATAAAAATAACTATAGACTTCTGAATGTGATGACCCAGAGGTAGATTTTTCAATAACTTCTTCAAATGTGCTCCATAACTTTAAAATTGAGGTATAACATTATCTGTAAAATTTTTAAACTTTGAAGTTTCAGATCATATACCCTTAACCTTTTTCTTGGAGGTACAGAAATCTTCCCGGCCTTGGCCCTTAGCAGGATGCTTAAAGAGAAATAGTTGTCCAAGTATAAAATCTCTGCATGTGATTTATAAAACACAACAGATAAACAAATTCTCTCTACACTACCAGCAATTCAATTCACCCTAAATATTGTTATATTAGGGTTATGTCTGTTCACAGCAAACAACACCTGTGAGCCATTCACTTTGCGCTTATTCATTTGTAACATGAAAGACTTGGACTGAAGGAGGGAGGCCTTTGAAAATGACTGACTTTAATGTTAAAAGATTGTAAAGTTAAAAATGTATGCATGTGAACAAAATGTTTCTCAGGAAAGAAAAAAGGAGAGGAGATGGTCATACATGCTGGGACAAAATCCAGCAGCAACATGGATGCAACTGTAGGGTATTACATTAAGTAAAATAAACTAGGCCCAGAAAGACAAATACTGCATGCTCTCACTTATATGTGGAAGCTAAAAATGTTGACTTGTTGGAAGTAGGGGATAAAATAATGGTTATTAGAGGTAAGGCAAGGTAATGGGGAGTGGTACAGAGAAAGTTTGGATAACAACATGTGTCGTATTGATCAGCCGCTACCCTTGGATATCCCTCCCTATCCCTACCACTATTTGTTGATCACTAGGATATTTACTGGAAAAGACAAAATTTCTCATTTAAACTTACTCATAACTCTGATATTGAGGGCTGCCAAACTATAATCACTTTAGAATGCTAGAATGGGAAAAAGTAGGTTTGGACAAAAGGATTCTCTTTAGTCTCTGCCCAAGGGCATTCCCTTTCCCCTAATAGAATAAACTAAGTGCTTGTCTCACAGCACTGCCTTGAGATCTACATCTGAGGTTATCTTGACTCAACAGGACTGGAGACCCAGCTTCATTGAGAGGCCCTAAGTGGGAACTCATCCTAGCAGAGTGAAGGCACTTCTCTAGCTGATGTCCTACCTCTGCCTCCTTTCCTCTTAAACTCTAGTATGATAAGGGAATCCTGCTTTTGGAATAGAACATCGAATTGTTGAATCTTTGAAAAGATGTCATATCTGTATGAGATAATTTACAAATACAATGAAACTTCAAACTGACCCTTCTATTATAATAAACGGAGAGGTTCTATAGTTCACTTGGAAAAGTAAGTGGTCAAATACCTAAAAAGAAGAATTATGGGGCCAGTTTTGTGGCACATATTGGAGTGCCTGGTTTGAATTTCAGCTACTCTGCTTCCAATCCAGCTTTCTTATAGTGCACATCCTGGGGAATACTGGAAGGTGACTAAGGTCTTAGGTTCCTACCACCCACATAAGAAACCTGGACTTAGGGCCTGGTCCATCCTTAGCAGTTGAAAATACTTGGGGAGTGAACCAGTGGATGGAAGATCTCCCTCTCCCACTCTCTCACTTTTGCCTTCACTTTACCTTTCAAATAAATAAAATTAAATGTGTTTTTTTAAATGACACTTGATTGTTTTTTATAAAATAAGAACTTGGGGTCAGCACTGTGGTATAGTAGGTAAAGTGGCTGCCTGCAGTGCTGGCATCCCATATGGGTACCAGTTCTAGTCCCAAGCTGCTCCTTTTCCAACCCAGCTCTCTGCTATGGCCTGGGAAAGCAGTGGAAGATGGGCCACATGATGCCCACATGGGAGACCCACATGGAAAGACCCACATGGAAAGAAGCTCCTGGATCCTGGCTTCAGATTGGTCCAGCTACTGCCATTGCGGCCATTTGGGGAATGAACCAGCAGATAGCAGATCTCTCTCTCTCTCTCTCTCTCTCTCTCTTTCTCCCTTTGCCTCTATAACTCTGAGGCCATTCAAATAAATAAATAAATCTCAAAAAAATAAGAACTCAAGAAATAAATCAGCTCCAGCAACACATTAAAAAGTAATAATTATTAAACATATGGTTCAGGTACAAGATAGAAATGTATACCCAAGGAACAGCATGAAAAGACAAGAACTAGACACAATTATTTAGATAGATAGTCAATTAGTGTGAATGGATGACCTGAGACAGGCTGACTTATCCATTAAGCAAAGCAGGCACATTTTAGGGCCCAGAAAATGTTTCCATTGAAGGCATTTTAAAATAACAGGAAAAAGAACATAATAATGATGATGAGAATATAATAATTAATCTCCCCTGGAATATATTTGCTTTTTTTAAACAAAACAGTTGCAGGTTATAATCTTTAATTTTTATGGAGAAAGGCAAAAGTGCCCAGGACCATGAAAATCACAATGTGGTCCCGCCTTGGAGAGCTATAGGTTTTCTCTATTCAAAATCTTCATCATCTTCACCCTGTTAGTCAGCTTTCATTACTACAAGTAAACTACCTGTCAGAAGCTACTTACTGAAGGCTTATTTCAGCTCAGAGATTTAGAGATCCACACTCCAAGACTGGGCAGCCCCATTAGTCTGGCATCTGGTGAATACATGGATGGCCAAAAAGATGCAGGAGGACCACATGCTGAGCCAAGAAGCAGAGACAGGGAATACACATTTCCTCTTCTTCTACATGTTATCTCCTTATAAAGTCACCATGATCGGATCCTAGGAGCTACCCTCTAACACTTCAGTTCAATATAATCATTTTCTAAGCTGCCAGCTTTAGATACCATAATTGGATTTAGTTCCATCCTTAATCCACTTACATAAAACTTTGGGGATTAAGTCTCCAACACATAGGCCTCTGGGGGACACCCAAACTATTACCTAAACTGCAACACTCACTGTCATCACCAAGATATCAAACAGCATGCAGTCTAAGTTAAAACAATGTGCTTGGTATAAAAATCCAGCAGCAACATGGATGCAACATTAGGCTATTACATTAAGTAAAATAAACTAGGCCCAGAAAGACAAATACTGCATGCTCTCACTTATATGTGGAAGCTAAAAATGTTGACTTGATGGAAGTAGGGGATAAAATAATGGTTATTAGAGGTAAGGCAAGGTAATGGGGAGTGGTACAGAGAAAGTTTGGATAACAGGTACCAAAATAGAATTACATAGAAGGAATACATTCTAATGTTCTATATAACAATAGTTATGTTCGTAACAATTTGTTATGTATTTTACAAAGAACTAGAAAGGAGTTCAACACTTCCTCACACAAATAAATGACAAATGTTTAAAGAGAGGGAAATGTTAATTACTTGGATAAGACCACTGCAACTGTACATATGAATCAAATTATCTCACTGTGTCTGATAAGTATGCATAATTATTATGGGTAAATTTTAAAAAGATATTTCTTAGATGTTACTTATAAAAACAACAAGAAATGCAGCTTTAAGACAAGAAGACTGCACTCCCATTTTTTTGGTAAAGATTTACTTATTTTACTTGAAAGCAAGAGTTACATAGAGAGGAGGAGAAGCAGAAAGAGGTCTTCTATTCACTGGTTCACTCCCCAACTGGCCACAATGGCTGGAGCTGTGCTGATCCGAAGCCAAGAGCCAGGAGCTTCTTTCAGGTCTCCTGTGTGGGTAGAGGGGCCCAAGGACTTGGGCCATCTTCTACTGCTTTTCCAGGCCATAGCAGAGAGCTGGATTGGAAGTGGAGCAGCGGGAACATGAACCAACACCCATATGGGATACCAGCACTGCAGGCAACAGCCTCACCTGCTATGCCACAGCGCCAGCCCCTGCCCTCCCTTTTAACAAGGTTGCCCTTAGGCCTCTCATACATTAGACCCTAACGCTGCCACTGCATTGCTAGTTTAAAGAAAAAATCAAATCAAATCCAAATTTTATATTCTAAAACTATGAATTTATCCAATTATTTAATGTGAGTAAATTGCACAAAACAAAACTGGAAGCTTTTCAATGCTTATTTTAGAGAGTGACTGAACTCTGAATCTTTGAGTGAATTGATACAGGGAAAAATCAACAGGAAACTTTTTTTTAATTTATTTTTTTATTATTTTTTTATTTTTATTTATTTATTTATTTATTTTTTGACAGGCAGAGTGGACAGTGAGAGAGAGAGATACAGAGAGAAAGGTCTTCCGTTGCCGTTGGTTCACCCTCCAATGGCCGCCACTGACGGCGCGCTGCGGCTGGCGCAACGCGCTCGTCCAATGGCAGGAGCCAGGTGCTTTTCCTGGTCTCCCATGGGGTGCAGGGCCCAAGCACCTGGGCCATCCTCCACTGCACTCCCGGGCCACAGCAGAGGGCTGGCCTGGAAGAGGGGCAGGCAGAGTGGACAGTGAGAGAGGGAGACAGAGAGAAAGGTCTTCCTTTGCCGTTGGTTCACCCTCCAATGGCTGCCGCGGACGGCGCGCTGTGGCAGGCGGACCACGCTCATCCGATGGCAGGAGCCAGGTGCTAGGTGCTTTTTCCTGGTCTCCCATGGGGTGCAGGGCCCAAGCACTTGGTCATTTCTCTGGAGAACTCTAACACAGGCACTTGCCCACTGCACTTTCCCTCAGCAATCTGAGGAAAACATGTCCCTGGGTTTACTCTACTCCTACAAAATTTCTCCGTCTCCCTTTTCCTTCTTGTAATCATGTGTAGAATCTGACTTAGAGGCCAACTGCTCCTCTCAAGCTCCACAAAAGAAATATTTGAGGCCAGCAGCCAATGCTCTGGGGACATCTTGTCCAACAGTGCTTGATTAATAAATTGTGAGGACCTGGTTTGTTGCATACTACAGGCTCCCTGAAAGCTCCTGGTTGGAGAGATAGAAAAAGGATATTATGGTTGGCTCCTCAAATTTGTAGATATTTAAGCCCCAAAGTATTATGTTCATAATCAATGGAGTGGTAGTTGATGGGTGGGCTTCACCCAATTACAATATCTGTGAAGATGGGGCATTTGGGAAGTGACTGGATTGGATTAGGTTGGTGAGGTAAAGCCCCATGATGGAATCATGAAGGCATTATAGGAAAAGACCAACAGGCTGCCCTCCTTCCTTTGGAATCTCCAAATTTACCATGAGAATAGCAAGGGAGCTCCTCCAGAGCTCACAGATTATTGTGAAAAGTTATCTACCCCATCGTTAGCAGGCCAGATAGGATGGAGAATTGTAAATGGGGTCTTTTGATGGTTTTTGTCCCCAACTGGTAACCGAATGTCAATCTGATTGTTCAGTTTTTTTTTTCTTTGAAATTGTACTTAAAGCCGGACTGCCACCAGTCCCCTTTGGGTAAGTAGACTGTGCTCCCTGTGTATATCTGCTTCCTGGCTCACCATGTGATACCTACTCCACATATTCTCTACTACTATCAGCCTCAATCAGGTGCCAGACTTATAGGGTGTAAGGCTGCCACAAAACACACCAAACACCAGAGTAAGGGGAAGGGTTTGTTGGGGGAAACCTGTCAGACCAGAGGGAAGGGGTGAAGAAGGAAAAAGAGGGAGGAGGAGAGTCTAAGAGAGAGATCCAGAGAGATCAAGAGACAGACAGAGAAAGAGACAGAGAGAGTGAGAAATCAGGAGATGGAGAGAAAGAGAGCCACATGTTCAGGAACAGATCCTTTTAAAACTTTGGGGCGGGGGGTGTTGGGGAGGCAGGCGGGGAAGTAGGAGCAGCAGATCCCATTAAGATGCGGGTGGAGAGCATGGGAGATCGGGAGGAAGCACCTGGCTCCTGGCTTCGGATCTGCGTGGTGCACTGGCTGCAGCGAGCCAGCCATAGTGGCCATTTTGGGGGTGAACCAATGGAAAAAGGAAGACCTTTCTCTCTGCTTCTCTCTCTCTCACTGTCTAACTCTGCCTGTCCAAAAAAAAAAAAAAAAAAAAAAAGATGGGGGTGGAGGTGACACTGGTAGTTAGGCCCTGTGGCCACTTGGCTTCCAGCAATGGTGGTGGGGGCTAGAGCCTAGGAAGGTGTCTGGGGTGTAGATCACACCAGAGATAAGACTGTGCCATTTTACTAAATAGGGGCACAATATCTTGGACTGTAAACCTCTAAAACTACAAACCAAAATAAACTTTCTTCCTTCATTAGTAGCTCTTCTTGGGTATTTTAGTTAAAAATAACAAAAATCTGACTAACACTAAGGGCTATGGGTACTGTGGTCAGTGACCACTCTGAGATCCATGGAGAAGAAGGACTCAAGGCATCACTGGCCTTAGGTGCATGGACCTGGACATATGCCCTGTGAGTGGCTGAGAGAGAACCATGACAATGCAGTCTGATTAGTGTGTTTATAAAGCCCCCAAACAAGTAGGACATATATTGGTTTACATGTTTTAAGAGTGGAGGATGACAGTAAATTCCTACTTTATGAAGCATTGCATGTACTTTCTAAAGAACCTCAAAACAAGTTTTCCTCTGAAATTAGCTGATGGGCATAGACATTCAGGATAATAAGGAGGATGCCTTGCTCCAAGAAAGACAGCCCTAAGGTTCACTGACCAAAGTAGGCCCCCTAGGGACTGATGGTGTGTGAGATTCTTGTAAGTCAAGTTCATATGGGAAGGGTGGGATTAAAGAGAGAACCTCTGTGAAGGAACTTGAGAAATTATTAAGAGCTATACAAATTATCAATAACATCTCAATCAATAGTAAAGTACAGATGGTAACTGGCAAACGATAGAGACACAGAAAAGATAAGCTATCTCTGGGGTGAGGAAAGAAGAAAATGAAAACAAGGTGCAAGAGTGTGTGGCAGGTGAAGGAAGTACTGAAATGACTGGGGACACAAGGGACCCAGGGGCAGGATACAGGCTGTTTAGGATGGAAGGAGAGAGGATCTCAAACTATTGGAGCCAGAAGAGCTCTTTAGCTGGTATAGTTTCAATGAAACATGTCACAAATGAGAAAATATAAGCTCATGTAATAAAAGTGATCTTTCAGAGGATCACATGACCTTGGGATAAAGACAAGCCACAGAAGGACATTCTCCTGAGACCAGCCTGTATTTGGATGGGGGCACAAAGGCTTATCTACTCAGCTGGCCTCTCTCCTCTATGCTGAGACTGTTACCTTGCTACTGGTTTCTGTCTGAAATCAGGTAGTTTCATTCTAATATTCTTCATTCATAGTATGAGTTGCTACAATATCTGGAGGGGATGACGTGCAAAAGAAAGAAGATGCAAATATTCCAAGGCTGTGAATTCTGTAGAGACCTTAGGCATTGCAGCAAAGAGAGTAGGTTTATGGACAGACAGTTCAGCCAGCAGGGCAGCCACACCATCCAACCTTTCAAGCCAAAATACTCCTAATCCCACTATAACCATCTCAGGAGGTGCCCAGAGGCTCGAGAGCTCCTCTCAAAGCTGCCTTGATAGGACCTGTAATTCAACATGCCTCCTCTGTTGGCCAGGTACTGTCCTGGAGAGACTGAGAACCCAGAGTGTAGATGCTTAATTACTAGGGGGTCTGATCATCCTGGGTCAGGTTGAGAGATCTCTTTGGTATCCTTTTCTGGGACAAATGCTTCCCTGTAGGATGGGGTAGACCAGAATTTGTAACTTTGTTGTGCTAAGAATGTACTATGAGAGCTCAATGAATTCTGACATGTGACCTTCACAGCTATGGCCCTGAGTATCTGTGCAAGTTCACTCTCATGGCTGCCCTGGGCACCAGTACTAGCCTAAATGCTAGTTTCAACCTAAAAAACAAATTGCCCAGAACAAACAACAACAACAACAACAACAACAAAAAACTTTCTCTGCCTTTCCCTTTTTCTTCCCTTCTTACTCATTCCCTTCCCGTCTTCTAATTTTTTAGAAAAAGTTATTAACTTATTTGAAAGGCAGAGTGACAGAGGAAGTGAGAGAGAGAGAATCTTTCATCCACTGGTTCACTTCCATAAAGGTTACAACAGCTGGAGTTAAGCAAAGCCAAAGACAGAAGCCAGGAATTCCATAGGATTTCCCACATGAGTAGTAGAAACGTTAGTACTTATAGACATTTTCCCTACTACCCAGGTGCATTAGCAGGGAGCTGGGTCTGAAGCAGAGTAGCTGGGACTCAAATCTCCAATATGAGATACAAACAAACCAAGTAGCAGCTTAACTCCCTAAGCCATAACTCCTGCCGCTTCTTCATTACTCTTTCTTATCTGATTTGGGGAGTCCCTGCCCGTGGTTGCTGCCAGATCCTAAACTCTGCTGCTATCAGTGTGTAGACCTGGCCTCTGTGGCTGCTATCTATGTGGGGTTTTCAGTGGGTTATCTGTCTTCCCCCTCGATCTATTGCCAGTTTGCCTCTTGCCTTAACATTTTGTGTCTCTGTCTCATAGAGACAATGGGACCAGAAGAGATAGTTCTATTATTGGGGCCAAGGCAACTAGCATGTGTTTCTGTCCCAGTAAGTGAGGTGAACTACAGGGGCCCATGAGTATCCCCTCTGGGCCTGTTTACAAGGTGCTCTGGATATGGAAGCTAAGTGAGTGGAACAACACAGGACTTTATAGAATGACTTCCAAGCTATGTTGCTAAGATCCCTGTGGCTTAATTTAATACATAGTATATCATTATAGACTAGTCTTGCACAATGGAGGACTCCAAAATGTAATGAAATTAGTTCAGAAGTCTCCTCCAGTAGTGAAGGAAACAGAGAAGGAAAGGAGAGATAAAGGAATTAACTACAGGCTAGTTCACAAGATCAAGAACTAGAGTTCCCTTTGGAATCATTCAGGTTGAAAGTAAAATGATGCATGGCATGAAGTGTTTTCATACAAGGGTGAATGAAGTTTGTGTTGCTGTGGAATTGTTCTGAGAGGAGGAGCATGGTGGGGGCAAGAAGCACGGAGTCACCACACAGATACCGAGAGTTGGGTGAAAGCCGGCCAGAGGCAAGCAGCCCGCAGACTTGTTTATTTCAGTTGGTACAGCAGCTTATATAGCAGAGGCAGCCAATCCAGTCAAGGGGAGGTTTATGTCCTAACCAATCACAGCCCATTGCCAGGCAGGCTCTGTTGCCAGGGGGCTTCCCAGGAGGTTTTTGAAGCCATTCCTGAGTAACTGACACTCGCTTGCCAGCGGCCATCTTGGCATGGCCTTCTCATTCCACCATATTTCCCCCTTTTCATTTATTTTTGAGCAACAGGAGGCATGATTCTTGGCCATACCATTGTTGACCCTGTTTCCATGTGGTCTCTGTACATGGCTGTGCCTGTCTTAGGTTGTCCCAGAGGGGATCTTACCTATCGTTGACTAACCAGCCCTCAAAATGGGAGACCACAGGAGTGCTTGCTCAGATAGGGGTAGGAATGAGGAACAATGGTAATCAGGAATGGCATCGCCGCACACAGGCTGTGGGCCATTTGAGTGGCTGACCAGAGCTAGTGGGGTATAAAACAGTAGCAGATGTGGCTATGGGCAGTTCCTCAGGGTAGGATGATAGGGCAGTATCAGTAGCAGGTGCGTCTGCTAACAAGGCAGACTCTCAGTTTTGTTCAGCTGGTTCTGGTTGACTGTCCGTTGTAGGCTTGATGTTTCTGGCTGGTACCCAAATGGGCTATCCCACATTCTCTGGAAAGACACAAACATATCCTCGGCCCTTGGCTAGCAGAAGCCTTTTTATGGGTGTTGGAATCCAGGGCCTGATTTTGCGTCTGCTCCTACTTTAACAGCAAACATGCAGGTGGGATAGGGTCTAGCAGCTGCCCTGAGAGCCTGAGGTGCCTGGAGACTTCCACAATGTGGGGATCCTCACTGGGTGCAGATGGGATGATGTCACATGGGCTATTGCCTTGAGGTCGTCTAAGTTCATCTCATGGGTATTTGGGGGGTGGCTGACTAGGCATTGCTGCATTGTCTGCTGTCATGTCATTTTCACTGTCAGAGCTCTCTCTCCCCAAGTCACCAACTGCTGCCTCTGAGGCAGCAGCCTGGAGTGACAGGCTCTTATCACTCACAGATTCACTATGTTTGGTAATCTGTGTGGGATTCTGAGAGGGGGAGTACCTTTCCCATGTTTGAGCACTTAAGAGTGGTGCACTGCACCGACTCTAGCCAAAGGAAAGACACGCACAGCACTGCTGCCAGAACAAAGCAAATTCCTAGCGCCTCAGCAGCTGATGGCATTCTGCAGGGGATTCCCTACCTTAGACAAACAGACAGTGGTGTATCAGATCCTACGTATGTCCTGTGCTTAGTGGGGGACTTCCTGGATTCATCAGGTCAAGGCCATGTGCCCACATGGTGTCTCCAGAGCATCACCTCTCTCGAGTGAAGGAAAATGACTTGGTTCCAAATTCTGGGATAATCAGTCCCTTATGTGAATTCACCGGGTGAAATGAAAGTAAAAGGAGAAGCTGAGAAGCAGTGTTATGCTTCTGGGAGATGTGTACCTAACCTGGGGTCACTTCGACTGAGGACAAGGATGAGAAAATGGGTGTAGGAGGGGGTTCTGTGCTCACCCTCACAGAACCGAACAGCACACAAAACACCGAGGGGCCTACTTGCCAAAATCAAGGGGGGATCTCGCTGAGTCCTACACGCTCTCTCTCAGTCACGTTGGGCACCAGATGTTGAAGATGATTTGTTCTGAGAGGAGGAGCACAGTGGGGGCAAGAGGTGCAGAGTCCCCACTCAGACACCAGAAGTCAGGTGAAAGTGGGTTAGAGACAAGCAACCCACAGACTTGTTTATTTCAGTTGGTACAGCAGCTTATATAGCAGAGGCAGCCAATCCAGTCAAGGGGTGGTTTATGTCCTAACCAATCGCAGCCCATTGCCTGGCAGGCTCTGTTGCCAGGGGGCTTCCCAGGGGGTTTCTGAAGCCATTCCTGAGTAACTGACGCTTGCTTGCCAGCAGCCATCTTGGCATGGCCTTCTCATTCCACCACAAATTTGGAGGTATAATTTTTCAGAGGCCTGGTCTTCATTTGAGGGGTATGAAAGAGGTGCTTTCTGGAAAAGTGGGACAGAGACCAAGACTAAAAGGAACCATACACTCATTCATCCAACAACCTTATTGACCACAAACTAAGTTTGTGCAAGTCTTCGACTAGGTGGCCACTAGAGGTGGAGGAAAGAGCAATAGAAGATTCGTGGCCATTGGTTTCCTTAGGGGAAAAATGAGGATGGATTTGACCACAGTAACACAGATCTCACAATAGTCTGAGTAGATTTCACTATAGCCTCTTGGATAAGAGGGTAAAAATAGAGGACTTTGAAGATCTGTTTGTCATTTGCCCATATGAGATGCCAGTACCACAGGCAGCAGCTTTACCCACTGTGCCACAGCGCCAGCCCCTTGTTATTCAGTTTTATCACAAACATCATTCAGATAATATCATCTAAAGCCCACACCTAAAAGACACATCTCTACTGTTTCTTCCCCCTCCACCCTCCTGTTTGCTCAGCATCTTTGTGAATACTGATCTTGTGACAATAAGGAATAAACAGAATAGGTGACAATATTCATTTTAAAGGTGAGGAAACTGGGACTTGACTAAGGCCACATGGATAGTAAGTAAAGTAAGAGTGGTAAATGTGAAAACTAGCTGACCTGAGAACTCATGTGGTTTCTGGTCTTGTCTTTGTCACTAATCCAGGTGGACTTTTCCCTCTTAGCCTGTCTTTTCACCTGAGTGTGTTGTTCTATAGGGATATGTCCTTCCAGTTTTCCACCATGAAATGATAAAATACCTCATTCCCTTTCAGCCTCCTTTTCTGGAGAATTTCCCAATCCTGGTGTCCAGAAAACAAGCCAGAATGACTTTTCCATCCTTTATTTTTCATTATTTTCTGGTCGGAGGGGTCCCCGCCTGATCCCAAACCTCTTTGCTACAAACTGTACACAGACTGGCCACTGTGACTGCTATCTGGAGCAGCTTCAGTCTGCCTCCGCCCACCATCTTCAGTTTGCTTCTTGCTCTATATCTGTGTCTCATTCCTTTTTTTTAAGATTATATTTGTTTTTCTTGAAAGGCAGAGTTACAGAGAGGCAGAGGCAGAGAGAGAGGTCTTCCATCTGCTGGTTCACTCCCCAGATGGCTACAAATGGCTGGAGCTGCGCTGATCTGAAGCCAGGAGCCAGGAACTTCTTCTGGGTCTCCCACACAGGTGGAAGGTCCCAAGGACTTGGGCAATCTTCTGCTGCTTTCCCAGGCTATAGCAGAGAGCTGGATTGGAAGATGAGCAGCTGGGACTCGAATCAGTGCCCATATGGGATGCTGGCACTGCAGCCAGCAACTTTACCCACCACACCACAGTGCCGCCCCTTGTGTCTTGTTCTAAAAGAGAAAAGGGCACCAGGAAAGAGAGTTCTACTCTTGGGTTGAAGGCAACTAGAATGTGTTCCTGTCTCCGTGAGTGAGGTCAATTTCATGGAACCATCAGTATCTCCTCCTTCTTTATCCTCCAAGTACTGGCCTCCAAGTACTTCCCCCTCATTCCCCACCCCAGTACTGTGGCTGAAACTACAGTAAGGCCACATTCCTAACTACTTTCCATGGTATTTCCTGTCTCACCCTTGATATCAGCCCTTATGGCCTCTGCAGATTAAACAATCCTGATGATTTTGAGCATCCCTGGAACTGGCTTGTCAGACAACAGTAGAAGCTACCCTGGATCCTGGCTCTAATTGAATAATTTACTGTAAATAGCCTCCGTTTCCTCCAGTGCCTATGCTTGTTAGCCAAAGGGAGGAGAATATGGCCTGTTTCTAATGGGATATGGGACCAGAAATGAGTTGTCTGAATGGAACCATTGTCACAGCAGCTGCCGAATTAAGCCAGAGACACTTAAGACTTCAAGTGCTTCTTGTAAACAAATCATTCCTCCCAGAGGGGAAATAAGATGGCAGGTTCCATGGTGAGATATTTCAATCAGGAAGGGCTTCAGGGGAGTTGACAGAAGGGCTCCTTCTCCTCTGCTTACCTGCTACAACTCTCTGCCTCCTTTCCTTCCCTCCACCTCATATGCCCCACACTGCCAAGGGATTCCTACTCAGTTTAACAGGAAAGTTCTTACTGTTTTAAACTCTTCCTGTTGGCTCAAATATCCTCCACCAGTGAAGGTAGAGGACCTGAAATTAAGATATCTGACATGCACCTGCACTGTTGCCCTCGTGGAATCCAGGACTCTCTGTAAAAAGAAGACACACTGTCCTCCAGGAAACATTTTCCCCATCACTAAACTTTTCCATCCAGAGGGACACTGCATGGGCTATTTTATTTACTTATCCTCTATTAACTATCTCACAAATATATTTATTTATTTTCCCAGGTGAGGCCCCTGATTCTTTCACAAACTGTGTAGAGCCCAGCAGTACAGGTGAATACATACACATAGCAGGATACTGTAGCTGCAGCACAGATGCCATAGAGAGACCACCTTCCCCTTGTCCAACAGCGTTCATGTCCATGTTCATTTGGGCTTTGGAGAACATATCAGATGAAGACCAGGCGGAGGAGACTTGTGAGAGGAATGAGAATCCGACCAAGGCTGTTTTTCTGTTCAGGGTCCAAAATAACTTGGATAAACTAAACTTGAAGGGCTGGGCTGCCTTTGGCAGAGCTAGAAAGCAGGATAAACCTATGGCAATAAGAAGGTGTGAGAATACTCAAGAGTGAATTAGGTCCCAAGGACTTGGACATCAGGAAGAAATGTTGCTTGGGGGGATAGTGTGCAGCTGGAAACAGGAAAAGCCTGAACTAGCAGCAAACTTCCATGCTGGGGAAATCAAGGAGGTTATGTATGAGGATATGTAGAACTCAGAGCCATGACAGGAGCAGCTTCAGACTGGATCTTGGGGCCAGCATTGTGGTATAATGGGTTAAGCTGCTGCCTGCAGTGTCAGCATCCCATGTGGGCACCAACTTGAGTTCTAACTGCTCCACTTTCAATCCAGGTCCCTGCTAACATGCCTGCTAATGCACCTGAGAAAGCAGAAGAAGATGGCTCAAGTCCTTGGGCCCTTACATCCACTTGGTAGACCCAGATGAAGCTCCTGGCTCCTGGCTTCAGCCTGGCCTAGCCCTGGTGCTGTGGCCATTTGGGGAGTAATCCTGAACTAGTGGATGGAAGATAAATCTCTCTCCTCTCTCTGTAGCTCTGCCTTTCAAATAAATAAAATAAATCTTTTATTTTTTTTGAAGACTGAATCTCAGAACAGAAAATCTCCCTTGCACTTAAGAACAAGACATCAGTGGCTCCCTAGAACCTAGAACTATGAGTTACAATCAGTGCAAGGCCAAAGTTCTCAAGTGGAAGGACAGTCTGATTCAGTCCCTAGAGGAAACATTCCTTTTTTTTTTTTTTTTTTTTTTTGACAGACAGAGTTAGGCAGTGAGAGAGAGAGACAGAGAGAAAGGTCTTCCTTCTGTTGTTTCACCCCCCAAAATGGCCTCTACGGCTGGTACGCTGCCCCGATCTGAAGCCAGGAGCCAGATGCTTCTTCCTGGTCTCCCATACAGGTGCAGGGCCCAAGCACTTGGGCCATCCCCCACTGCCTTCCTGGACCACAGCAGAGAGCTGGACTGGAAGAGGAGCAACTGGGACTAGAACCCGGAGTGCCAATGCTGTAGGCAGAGGATTAGCCTAGTGAGTCACAGCGCCAGCCAGGAAACATTCCTTTCCCCATTCTGCAGGTTGAAAATCACGGCCATAGTGAACCATTTTTAAATTCTTGTCAACTATGTTATCATAGAAAAAAGAACCTAGAAGATCAAATATACTTAACATGACACAAAAATGCCTTCACAACCTCACTTCCTTTTTTTCCCCAGCTTTATTGATGAATAATTGTCACAACCAATTTCAACCTCACTTTAGTCTCTTCTCTAGCCTCTAGCAACCTCCTATCATAATATCCACTCTGTTTAGGATCAATCTGGTTGAAGTGAAACTGATCACCCCTCTCCCAGTTGTAAAAGTGGGAGAGTAGGTATGATAGATTTCTTTTAAAAGATCCACTTATTTATTTGAAAGGCTGAATTGCAGAGAAAGAGGGAAAGACAGAGAGAGAGAGAGAGAGACAGAGAGAGAGCTCTTCTATCTACTAGTTCACTCCCCAAATGGCCGCAACAGCTGGAACTGAGCCCATCTGAAACCAGGAGCCAGGAGATTCTTCCAGGTCTCCCATGTGGTTGCAGGGGCCCAAATACTTGGGCCCTCTTCTGCTGCCTTCCAAGATGCATTAGTAGGGAGCTGGATTGGAAGTGAAGCAGTCAGGACTCGAACTAGTGCACGTAAGAAGTTCTGGCACCTCAGGCAGCAGCCTCACATACTATGCCACAGTGCCAGCCCTGGGTATGATAGATTCTAAATGATCACAAAATTTTACAGCCCTTCCCATCAAGATGTGGGAAGTTACTTTGACCAACATATAACGTGGCAGAATCATGTCACACAAGCCTCATGTTTAGGTTTCAAAGGGTCTTCCAGCCTCTGATCTCACTGTCCTGGAATGCTATGCTTATTTGAGCAAGCCCAACCTGGGTCACAGAAGAGAACACAACAGAGAGAACAGATACCTCAAAGAACCAGAAGCGTGACTGACACTATCCAGGACCAGGAAGACCTTAGCAGACTTGCCAAATGACCCTGAATGCGTAACTAGGCACAGCCAATTCACCCAATGATGGAGGAGGCACCCCTGTTGTGTACTGCCCAAATTCCTGACCACAGAATTATGAGGAAAAAAAAAGGGTTGTGGTCTTGAGCCATTACATTTTGGGCTGTTTTGTTACATAGCCGAGGCTAATGTGAACAGTAGACTAAGCCAAACAGCATAAATCCTTCCCTCCTGCAACAGTTGATCTATGACATAGGCCAAAGTTAATCACTGCATGCAGACTTTGGTTCGGAAGTGGTGCCGCGGCTCAATAGGCTAATCCTCCGCCTGCGGCACCGGCACCCCAGGTTCTAGTCTTGGTTGGGGCACTGGATTCTATCCCGGTTGCTCTTCTTCCAGTCCAGCTCTCTGCTGTGGCCCGGGAGTGCAGTGGAGGATGGCCCAAGTGCTTGGACCCTGCACCCCATGGGAGACCAGGAGGAAGCACCTGGCTTCTGGCTCCAGATCAGCGCAGCGTGCCAGTCACAATGCACTGGCCTAGCGGCCACTTGGGGAATAAACCAAAAGAAAAAGGAAGACCTTTGTCTCTCTCTCCCTCTCACTATATAACTCGGCCTGTCAAAAAAAATTAAAAATAAATTTAAAAAGTTTTTAAAAAAGAAGTGGCCCAATCCATGATAACATCAAGATATTGACTGGGAATACCAGGCAGAAACTGTTCTTCGCTACTCTGAATAGGGAAGCTTGGAACTAAGGCATTGCTACAATAACAAGAGGCAATCTGAGGAGGAAACCAAACATGAGAACTGGACAGGGCACCGCAGAGAAATGGACTCCCAGCCTGAATCAAAGTCTCTATTGAATTGCACAGGAATTCATATCACATCTACATATCTATAAGTATATGAAGCATAAATCTTTTTATTCAAGTTACTTTACCTTTGGTTATTTGTACCAAAAGTGTCACTAAACTAATGCACTCTCCAAATTCTATAGCTATTGTTTTCATGTTCCTTTTACCAGTGAAGTCCAGCTTTCCAAACAAAGCATCAGAAGCAGGCATTGTGGAGTAGCAGGTAAAGATGACACCTACAACACCAGCATTCCATATGGGCAACTGGTTCATTTCCTAGCTGCTCCACTTCAGATCCAGTCCCTTGCTAATGACCTGGGAAAAACAGCAGAAGATGGTCCCAGTCCTTGGGCCCCTGTACCCACATGGGAAACCAGAATGAAGTTCCTGACTCCTGGCTTTGGCATGGCGCAGCGCTGGCCACTGTGGCCATCTTGGAGAGTGAACCAGTGACGAAAGATCTCTTTTACTTGCAAAACAAATAAATAATTTTTTAAAAACTGCAGTATCAACTGAGAGACACTATGTTTGAAATAAAACTGGGCAGCTACCAACTCTAAGAGTCCCTTTATAACTTCCGGTATTCATTTCCTGGGGCTGCCATATCAATGTACCACAAGCTGGGTAGCTGAAAACAGAAATGTATTGTTTTCACAGTTCTGAAGACTACATGCAGAAGACAAGGTGTCAGCAAGGTCATTCTCCTTTTGAAACATTAGTGAAATTCTTCCTTGCCTCTTATAGATTGTTAGTTTGTCTGCACCTTTGGCATCCCTTGGCTTATGGGTACACCATGCCAATCCTTTGACTTTACATGGCCTCTTCCCTGCATCTCTTCACATTGTCTTCTCTCTGTGCTCAACGTTCCCCTTTTACCAGGACTCCAATCATATTGGTCTAGGGCTCACTCCAATAACTTTTACTGGATTATCTCTATAAAGACACTATTTAAAAAGAAAGTCACATTCTGATGTACTGAGGATTAGTTTAGTCTGCAAAGCTCACTACTCCACAGTAGTGCCAGACACAGCTGTGCAGGACTCCAGAGGTCTGAGGGAGACAGGCCATACTTCCATTTCTCTGAGCCATTTCTACATGCCAGACCTCTTCAGAAAATACCCTTCTTCCTCTTGTTTTTTAGATTCCAGTGCTCAGACAGAAGTTATCTCTTCTTTATACTCTTGCATCCAATACCTCTCTCTTTTATGTCTCATAGCACTCATTCATATCTCAAATAAAGCACTGTCAACAATTCATTAAGGTTAATTCTATATATAAGTGCTTATTTCCCCATATTGTTGTATGTGACACCCTGATGGCAGGATTGTCACTTGTACCTAACTTACAGACTCGTACACAGATCTTCAGTAAATGTTGGATGAAATAAGGTAATGTGTCTTGATTTCCTGTTTTAATTGTTAGAGGACATTATTCATTAAATAAACTTTTCTCACCCAGTCCTGTAGAGGATAATGACTAGGCAAGAGACAGGATTTGAGACTCCAGGCTTATGACATCAAAATAGTCTTGGGAATAAGAGGGAGGGGGAGCAATCTGAAATTGACTGGAAGTCAGATTTTTCCCCCTATTAGGCTGTTCCTTGATGCTAGGAATCCCATTATAAAAACCCTTAGATACCAAGGGCACCAACTTCAAATTGTTTATTATTGTCTCTTGTGGTTTATAATTATTTCTCATTGGTACTTCCCTAATGTTCATATCAAAGTTGCTATGAAAGTGAAAGAATAGCGAATTCCCAGCCAGTAAACTTTCAGTGTGTTAATCTGTGAGGCAGCCACCGTGCTTGTGCATACATTGGGAAAAGGGAAGGGACAGTACTGTACAATGCCATATATGATGTAATCTTGTGGAGTGAGGCCCACAGGTGATAAGAGGGATACAGAGGTGCATCCACACTGGACATGCTCTTTACCAAAATCAAGACTCTCCCATTCATTGGCATCTCTGGGTTTGAATGTGCATCACTGCTGATCTGATTTTAGGAAATAATTCCAATTCCTTCTTCATACCTAGCAGAGCCTTCCTGCTATCTTGCCTGTATTCCAGCCAACTGATTTTTAGCAGAACTGTTTTACAGGGTGAGCACAGTGCATAATCCAATAAGTACACACTAGGCAAACACTCATCGTATAATAAATATTAATAATACCTACCCCATACAATTATTGTAAATATTAAATGATATGATGTATTTTAAAAGCCTGGCGCCTAGTGAGTGTCCAAAGCATGGTGGATGCTAAATTAGATTATTGTCACCAATTCTTCACATCCATCCTGTGATATATTTAAATATTTAAGCCCTTCATTATAAGAATTTTCAGTGCCTCTTTCTTGGAATGGAGTGTATGACCATGCTCTACCAATGTTGAACTTGATCTTATGACTTGCTCTGATCAATAGAATGTGAGTGAAAAATCATGTTATGTCAGACCAAGGCTTAAATGTACTTGAATGGTTTTTCCAGGCCTCCTGGAGCTTCTACACTCTTCCATGAGAAGAACATTTCCAGTGGTCATTGCTCCTCAGCCTGGATAGAGGAATAGAGATTTGTGGGGCATCCTGAACCCAAGCCAAAGTCTGGAGTCCAGCCTGGCCAAGCAAGCCCCGGCTAAAATAAATCAAACCATAACTTTTTTGCAGACTCATCAGCAATAAAAATAAATTTTGCTAGCTATTGAGATTTTGTGGTTGTTTGTTATGCAGCATTAGTGCCACAATAGCTAATAGCTGACTAATGTAGATATTATATATTATTACTATTATTAATTCTGCTCCAAGTACATTTCAACCTTCAGTCTCCCACTGCAAGATGGAGCTCAGAATATTATAGACTAGGGAGGATCCACCTAGACTCACAGAATGTCATGTTTCATTAGATGGAAAAACTGATATCCAGATATCTGAAATTATTTTCCCCCAAAGTCAGAGTTTATCCACCTACAGAATTACAACCAGTTTACACCTCACTAGTAGAGTGCTCATACATCTCAGTTTGTTCAGAACAGTTTTAATTGACACTTGTTACTCCTTGTAATTATAAATTTCTCCCCCTTACTTTCTCAAAATGGTACTGATTTGAACAATAAACTATGTGGCTACCCCATTCATTGTTAAACTTGTATAAAAGCTAATTTGGAAGTTGTTAGTAAGACAAGTTTAATAATAAATTAGAAAATGCCTCTAAAATATGGAGTCAATCAAGTATCCATCATCAGATAAATAGATAAAGAAAACATGATATATATATATATATACACATAATAAAATTTTGTTCAGCTGTAAAAAAGTTCTAACATCTGAAGCAAAATGATTGGAACAAGAGGATACCATGTAGAGTAAAATAAGCCATATATAGAAAGAGAAATATTGCATTTCTCTGTCATATATTGGAGCTAAAATTAAAAAGAAAGAAGAAATGCCCATGTTTACCAGTTCAATTTTGCTGCAAATATAGTGTTTTATCAAACTCTGTTTTAAATCTTTGTCAAACCAATTGGTAAGAATTATATACTACTATAATTTTGACTATTTTAAAAATTACTTTATATGAGTGATGATGTTGAACAACTTTTTACTTGATTATTATTTATATCCTTTTCTATTTTCCTGCTGGACTATGGTAATATTTTTAATTTATTTTAACATTATTTAGTAGTGCCAATATCCTTTGACTATAAGGTAAATGAAAGCATGTTATCTCAGGCCAATATTGTGACATAGCAGGTTAAGCCATTGCCTGCAGCCCCGGCATCCCATGTGGATGCTGATTCAAGTCCCAGATGTTCCACTTCCAATCCAGCTCCCTGTTAATGCCTGAGAAAACAATGAAGGATGATCCAACTGCTTGGGCACCTGCACACATGTGGGAGATTCAGAAGAAGCTCCTGGCTCCTGGCTTTGACCTGGCACAGCCCCAGCCATTGTGGCCATTTGAGGAGTGAACCAGCTGATGGAAGACCTCTCCCTTTCTGTCTCCGCCTCTCTCTGTAACTCTACCTTTCAAATAAATAAAACAAATCTTTAAAAATGTTATCTCAAAAAATAAATAAAATATTAAGAGAAAAAAGAAAGAAAAGTCCAGATGAAACTGAATAAAACAATCATAGATTTATTAGTTCATGAGGTAGGATGGGGGCACCTAAGACTATTTTCACTTCTCTATTCCATGTGTCACTTTCCCTAAAGACCGGTCTTCATTTCACTGTGACAAAGTGAAGTTTGCTGCAACCTGCTTCCTTATCCATTCCCTTTTGGTACACGCTTCCTCATTCATACACCAAAAGGACAGAAAGAATGTCTCTGAAATCATCTTGGAAGAGCAAAGAGATATGAACATATGGCCCAGAGGCTCCAGCAAACAAAGTTTCACGTTGCTGAATCCAATTTTGCCTGCATGCTCATAGCCAAAATGTGAGAGCAGAGAAAGTTATGCTTCTTTGGATCATGTGTCCTGCCCCCGTGCCACCAACCGTCAGCCCCAACCAAAATACCTGCACTAGACAGGGTTGATGTTAATAATCAAACAAAAATCAGGGCAATCACTTTATTTATTTGAAAGACAGAGTTACAGAGAGAGGTAGAGACAGAGAGAGAGAGAGGTCTTCCATCTGATGGTTCACTCCCCAGATGGACCGCAACGGCCAGAGCTACACCAATTCAAAACCAGGAACCAGGAGCTTTTTCCAGGTCACCCACATGCATGCAGGGGCCCAAAGGCTTGGGTCATCTTCTACTGCTATCCCAGGCCATAGAAGAGAGATGGATCAGAAGAGGAGCAGCCAGGCCTCGAACTGGCACCCATATGGGATGCTGGCGCTTCAGGCCAGGGTGTTAACCCACTATGCCACAGTGCTGACCTCCCATATGGTTTTTTATTTTTTAATTTTTAAAAATTTTTTTGACAGGCAGAGTGGACAGTGAGAGAGAGAGAGACAGAGAGAAAAGTCTTCCTTTGCCGTTGGTTCACCCTCCAATGGCCACCGCGGTCGGTGCATCGGTTTTGTATTTTTCTTTTCTCATTTTAAAATAAGTCAGTAAAATTTAGATCTTTCTCTTCTTTTTAGTGTCTAAACAGCATGCCATATACCAACATATAACAAATTGTTTTACCTACTAGTGATCACTTAAGTTGTTTCCTTTCTCTTCTTCCTTTATTATTTTGCTTTCTTTCTTTTTCTTTTGTTCTTTCCATTTTGCATTGATCATCATGTACACATATTATTTTAAAATTTAAGCAAATACACCCAAATCCATGGTTTGAAGTTTGTGCCCCCTCCAAAATTCATGTTAAGCTTAATATTGGTGCTGACAGTCAGTTGGTTGCTCAGCAAATGCTGAGGACTGAGAACCCCATTTCCCTCCTCAGGAGTCTCTCCTAGGCTTGCTGTTGACATGATTCCAAAAGACAAGAATTCCAAGACAAGGCTAGGCAGAAGTGGTACTCCTTTTTATGACCTAGCCTCAGAAGTCTCAAGTTGTGAGGCCGGCGCCCTGGCTCAATAGGCTAATCCTCCACCTTGTGGCACCAGCACACCGGGTTCTAGTCCCGGTCGGGGCGCCAGATTCTGTCCTGGTTGCCCCTCTTCAGGTCAGCTCTCTGCTGTGGCCAGGGAGTGCAGTGGAGGATGGCCCAAGTGCTTGGGCCCTGCACCCCATGGGAGACCAGGAGAAGCACCTGGCTCCTGCCATCGGATGAGCGCCGTGCGCCGGCCACAGCGCGCCAGCCGCAGCGGCCATTGGAGGGTGAACCAACAGCAAAGGAAGACCTTTCTCTCTATCTCTCTCTCTCTCACTGTCCACTCTGCCTGTCAAAAAAAAAAAAGTCTCAAGTTGTCCCACCTGCTATGTTGAATCAGTTGAGGTAGCAACAAAGGTCCATCAAAGCTTAACAGGAGGAGACATCAACTCCACCTCATGATGGGAATGTGGAAAAGTTCTCAAAAAGCATATAGGAAGAGAAATATTACAGCTGCTGCTGGAAAACACAGTCTATCATAGACAAAAAATACCGTTAGGGGCCAGTGCTGTGGTGCAGTAGGTTATGACCCAGCTATAGTGCCGGCATCCCATATGGGCACAGTTCGAGTTCCAACTGCTCCATTTCCAATCCAGTTCCCTGCTAATGAGCCTAGGAAAGCAGTAAAGATGGCGCAAATCCTTGGGCCCCTGCACCCAAATGGGAGACCCAGAAGAAGCTCTTGGCTCCTGGCTTCATATTGGCTCAGCTCCAGCTGTTGCAGTCATTTGGGGAGTGAATCAGTGGTTGGAAGAACTGTCTCTTTGACTCTGTATTTCAAATAAATAAAATAAATCTTAAAAAAAGAGACCATCTTCAATCCCAGATAGATACTTCTTAATATAATCATACTGTTCATGTTTTCTTTTTTTTTTTCTTTGATCTGATCTGGGGGAAGGAGGCATGTTACATTAGTTTGAAGAATAGTTTAAACCTTTAAAGAGTTTAGAAGGCTTTAGAACCATTAGTTTGCCTTCTTTTTGAAGATGTCCCTCTAATGGCTAAAAGCTGCAGTGATTACATAAACACTAGTATTCCTTTAATGGATGAGAAACAATTCATTTTGTTTTCCCACTCAACTTCCATTTGGGTGAATGATTAATGACTATCAGCTATCATCATCATCATAATTATCATCATTATTCAATATGAGATTATTATCTTCATTTTCCTGACGAGAAAATACAGATGTGGAAAAGTAAAGCAATTTTTCTAAAATCACATTAGTGGTACATCTGGGATTTGAACTCTAGATCTTAGGGACTTGATTTTTGTGCTAACAGTAGAGTTCTTATAGTCAATTAAACTTCTTTGGAAGTTTAAATTCTTCAAGAGTTTCGTTATGTCAAGCTTCTCAGTAGGAAAATTCTTAATACGGCTTCATCCAGTGGAGCTTTAAGACCCTCCAGGAGAACTTTATCATTGCCTCTTTCTTCCAGGACTGTGAGTTAGATACAGACAGGACTGTGAGTTAGATACAGATCTGCATTTGAGCATTACTATGTCTGTCGCTTGTGAAAGAAGGCTTGAACTGATGTAACAATGGAGAATGTAAAAATCCAACATGGGGAGAAATAAAATATTGCGTTGCTTTTTCTCCATTCTTTTTTAACTCAAACTCAAGTTTCATGATTCTATAAAATAATACACTTTGAATAAATGCCATATTAAGGGAATTAGTAGATAAAAGGAACTACAGAAATCTAGTTGACAAGTAAAAGAAATCAAAGAATGCTTCCTGCAGAAAGTTGACCTTGACCAGTGAGATGAAGGAAAGAATGGGCATGTTCAAAGACCGTGACAGTTGAGGGTTACTTCCCAAGGTTGGCTGTGCATGAGAAACATCTGGAAAGTGTGGCAAAGATTCCGTATTCAGGGGGTTGGCATCATGGCATAGCAGGTTAAGCTGCTGCCTTCAATACCAACATCCCATATGGGCACCAGTTCAAATCCCAGCTGCTCCACATCTGATCCAGTTCTCTGTTGTGGCCTGGAAAGGCAGTGGGAGATGGCCCAAATGCTTGGGCGCCTGCACCCATGTGGGAGACTCAGATGAAGCTACTGGATCCTGGATCCTGCCTTCAGCCTAGCCCAGCCTCAGCTGTTGCAGCCATTGGGGAAGTGAACCAGCAGATGGAAGGTCTCTGCGTCTCTCCCCATCTCTCTCTCTCTGTAACTCTGGCTCTCAAATAAATAAAATAAACCTTTTTAAAAAGATTCAGTACTCAGACATGAACCCTGGAGATTTATTTTTGACAAAGGGTTGGGCCTGAGAATATGCATCACTATCAATATCCAGATGATATTAATGCAATTAACTCCAGACCTCTTTTAGAACACATTGGTTTAGGACACAATTCAGTAATTGGTTGTTTTTATTTTTTGGGGTTTTTTAACCTCAATCTTCAGCACTTTTTAGAAGTTTCAGTGCTGTTTTCTCTTGTCATCAGATTTTTTCCCCATTTTAAAAATACCTACAATGTAATGTTCTTTAATAGAAGCCAAGATGCTGATTCATTCTTTTGCAATTATCATATTAGGTTATTGTTACACACATTTTCTGCTGCATCAGATGAAACTCTATTTTCACTGGAAGTTAAAAATGGAATAAGACTCCTAGAGTATGTGATTATGGTCTACTTGATATATTAATATTTACTTTTCTTTTAAAATATCAAAGTCTATTGCCAGCAAAAAGGTTTGCTGAACTTTTTTTAATACAGAAATTACTCCTAGAATCAGCTTGTTTTCTTTCAATGTTTGTGAAAACGTTAAAAGCTTGATAAATACTCCAGTAATGTACCAATGATGACTTCCCCAAGGCTTATTCTGGAGACTAAACATGCTTCCCTGTTCTCTTTCTCACTTCATGATCCCTAAGTAATTCATCTGGACTAGATAATATCAAGGATTTTTGATCCATTTTAAAAGCCTATTAGTAAAATCCTGAATATATAGTCTAAACGTCAGCAAGCCTGTGGCTGGCATTGTGGTGCAACCCCAGTCTGCACAGCACCAGAATCCCATATGGGCACTGGTTTGAGTCCCAGCTGCTCCTCTTCCAATCCAGCTCCCTGCTAATGGCCTGGGAGGGCAGAAGAAGATGACCCAAGTGCTTGGACCCCTACACCCATGTGGGAGATCTGGAAGAAGCTCCTGACTCCTGGCTTCAGATCAGCCCAGCTCTGGCCATTGCAGCCATTTGGGGAGTGAACCAGCAGATAGAAGATTCTCTCTCTCTCTCTCTTTCTCTCTCTCTCCTTCTGCTTCTTCTTGCCTCTGTCTCCCACCTCTCTGTAACTCTATCTTTCAAATAAATACATTTCTAAAAAACAAAAAAGAAATATCTTCCCTCCTTTTTATTGCAGCACTACTCAGCAACAGCCAAGATATAGAATCAACCTAAGCATCCAGCAATGATAAAGAATGCATGGTACATATACACAAAGGAGCATTATTTAATTATATAAAAGAACAAACTCCTGTAATGTGCAGCAATGAGGATAAGCCTGGAGGACATTATGTTAAGAAAAATTAACCACACAGAGAAAAACTACATGCTGTCTCTCAACTGTGGAAGCTAAATAAGTAGGTCTTATAGAAATAGAAAGCAGAATGATGGCTACAAGAGGCAGGGTTAGTATGGGGTATTAGTGGAAGGGGAGACAGCTAAAGGTTGATTATTAGGCATAAAAATATGATAGGAGAAATAAGATAGGAGAAATAAGCTCTAATATTCTATATACAGTAGAGTGATGACAGTTAATAGTAATTTACTGTATATTTTGAATAGCTAGATGAAGAGATTTGCACATTCCCAACACAAAAAAATGATTAATGTTTCAGGTGATTTATGCTGATTTAATAATTGCACACTATATAGAAGTATCAAGATATCAAACTATATCCCATAAATATGTATAATTATTATGTTTCAACTTAAAAATTCATATATATATATATAAAGA
Source organism: Sylvilagus floridanus (assembly GCA_949820135.1). Classification (NCBI taxonomy): domain Eukaryota; kingdom Metazoa; phylum Chordata; class Mammalia; order Lagomorpha; family Leporidae; genus Sylvilagus; species Sylvilagus floridanus. Next base: position 76,360,439 of record OX463224.1, on the reverse strand, counting down.
TACATATATATATATATATATATATATATATAAATAAAGACTAAGCTGGCATTCCATATCAGAGCACTGGTTCAAGTCCTGGTTGCTCTGCTTCTGATCCAGCTTCCTGATAATGCACCTGGGAAAGTGTACTTGAGCCCTTTCCACCTACAAAGGAGACCCAGATGGAATTCATAGCTTCTGGTTCTGACCTGACCCAGCTCTGGCCATTGTAGCCATTTGGGGAGTGAACCAGTGGATGAAAGAGATCTCTCTCTCTCTCTCTGCCTTTCAAGTACAAACATACATACATAAATCCTTTTTTCAAAGTTGTTTCTTTGAGAAGACTACTACTATTTACAAGAACTTGGCAAGAATGAGCAAGAACCAAAAAGACAGAAAACTGACAACAGAAAACACAAATTATTTTGGTTTTTACATTTTTAAAAAACCAATGTCATTCACATTAGCAGAATAAAGGATAAACACCATAAGATCATGTCAATTAATGTAGAAAAAGCACTTGATAAAATGTAAAACCCTTCTTGATAAAAATTCTCAGAAATATTCTTATTCTGAAGAAAATATATCTATGGAAAATTTCACTGCTACCATCATATTTATTTGCTTAATAGGGAACTTTTGGTCCCTGAGTTTATAAATATAATAAGGATATCCACTATCATCAGTTCTCCTCAGTATTGCATTGGATTTGAACAAACATCCCCAAGGCATTTCAATATCAATTAAGCCCGAAAGATTTCACTTACTTTCCTGTTAATTATTCAAAAATGAAAATGTCAGGTTTTTTTTTTTTTTTTACAGATTATCTATTTCATCATATTGCTGTAAAGAGCTATTAGCTCTCATCTGGACATTTCTCTATTAAGTCTTAAAGATATCACTTACTTTGCTGTTAATTATTCAAAAATGAAAAACATGTCCAAGAGTTCTATGCCAGTTTCTTTTATTAAAAATATCTAAATCTTCATGTTGTAAAGAGCTCTTAGCTCTCATCTGGACATTTCTCGGTTGCCACCTGCTGGTGATCAGCTGTTCCTCCTGAGAGTTCCCCACTTTAGGGAGGGAGCCAGCAGAACCAGTCTACAGAAATCAAACTGAAATGAAGGAGAAAGAACAACAAAGAGCAAGTGTAAAACCTCCCAACTTGTTAGAACACCTACTGTTTGCTAGCCTTGCATGCTAGGTCTTCACACATTCATTAACTAGAAACGGAAGTGTTGATTAAGAAAATGAACTCTGGAGCCAAATCACCTGAATTCCAAAGCCCCTCTTTCTGATCTACTAGTTTATAACTTTAAAAAAAAAAACCTTCACTTTTTGAAAAGCATACTTTGAGAGAGACAGAGAGAGAACTCCCATCCCTTGGTCTAGTTCTCAAATACCTGTAATGACCAGGAGGCTATGCTGAAGCGAGGAGCCAGGAATTCAATCCATATCTCCCACATTGGTGTAGGATCTCAATTATTTGAGCCATCACTGGTGCCTCCCAGAGCCTGAATTAGCAGAACGTTGGAGTCAGGATAGGCACTGAATTCAGGCATTCCAATATGGGAGACAGGCATCTTAATCAGTAGGCAAAATGCCTGGTCCCTATGTTTATGACTTTGAACCAATTACTTAACCTTCCTTGTTTTAGTTTCCTCATCTTTAAAATAGGCATAATCATTTGTTTTTTTAAAAAATGGCTGGAATTGGTGTTCATTATGTTAAGAGAAATAAACCCAGTACAGAAAGACAAGTACCATATAATATCATTTATATGTGGAATCTAAAGAAGTTGCTTTCAAAGAAGTTGAGAGTTTAGTGGTGCTTACCAAAGCTTGGAGAGAGTAAGGGAGAAGAAGGGATGGGGAAAGGTTAATTAGCAGTGCTAAGTTTTAGCTGCAGAGAAATAAAATTAAAAAGTTCTGGTCTAGTTCATAGAAGGGTGATCATAGATAATGATACTATACTGAATATTTTCATTAAAGAAGAAAAATCTGGGGCCAGTGTTGTAATCCAAGGAGTTAAACTATCACCCACAATGCTGGCATCCTCAATCGGAGCACTGGTTCAAGTCCTAGGTTACTCCATCTCCATTCCAGTTTCCTGGATTGCAGCATAAGATGGTCCAAATGCTTAGGCCCCTGCTATCCATGTGGGAGAGACAAGGATGGAATTCCAGACTCCTTGCTTTGGTCTGGCCCAGTCCCAGCCATTGCAGCCATTTGAGGAGTGAATCAGCAGATGGAAGATCATTCCCCTCCACTACCCCACCTTTCTGTCACTTTCAAATAAATAAATCTTTAAAAAAAAAAAAAAAAAAGAGGGGCCAGCGCTGTGGCGTGGCAGGTAAAGCTGCTACCTCTAGCACCAGCATCCTGTATGAGCACGGATTCAAATCCCAGCTGTTCCATTTCTGACCCAGCTCTCTACTATGGCCTGGGAAACAGTAGAGGATGGCCCAAGATCTTGGGCCCCTGCATCAGAGTGAGAGACCAGGAAGAAGCTCCTGTCTCCTGACTTCAGATTGGCACAGCTCAAGTCACTGCATTCACCTGTGGAGTAAACCAGTAGCTGGAAGACCATCTCTCTCTCTCTGCCTCTCTGTAATTCTTGTTTGAAAAGGTAGATGTATTTACTTGATTGGACATTACACAATGTATTCATGTATTGAAACAACATATGATACCTCATGAAAATATACAATTTTCATGTGTCAGTGAAAATATTTTAAAATAATTTTAAAAAACCTCCCTATAACCAAAGGTAATATAGAATTATAAACTAAATTATAAAACAAATTAATCCATAATGACATAAAATGATAAATAAATAAAGGGTAGATGAAACAAATATTCCTTGTAGAAGAAGTGGAAATAATATAAGCAAATACTATCCCAAGAAATGGAATTAATATTCTCCTTTGTGTGGACCCAACATAATGACTCACTTTCAACAAACACAACATGGAAAAGGGAAAAACAAGTATACAGTGGAGAGATCTGGCAGATACTAACTTAAAAGAGATCAAGGTTAACATCATCAGTAACAAATCATATCAATAGCATATTCCCAACATGATTTGATGGGAATGGCACTTCACTTCTCTGATCTGCTTTCCAAAATCCCCAAATCCTGATCTAAACATGAGGAAAACATTAGACTGGTCCAAACTTACAAGCAATGTACCAAATATTTGACCAAAATTCTTAAGGTCACTAAAACAAAAGCAAACAAACAAAAAAATCAGAAACAAGGGAAAAATGAGAAACTTTCACAGGCCAGATGACAAAAATGCAATGTGGTATCCTAGGTTGGATCTTGGAACACAAAAAGAAAACTAGTGGAAAAACTAATTAAATGTAGATAATGCCTACAATTTAGCCAATAGTAACAATACCAACACTAAACTGCCAGTTTTGATTAATGTAACCTGGTTATATCTCATGTTTACCTTAGGGAAAAGTAAGTCAAATGTATTCAGGAACTCTACACAAACTTCATAACTTTGCTGTGAATTTAAAATTATTTCAAAATAAAACATTCGTTTTTCTGAAAGAGGACATATGGAAGAACTAAAATGAGTTTATTTTGTGTACAGCTTTCAGATTAAGAAGATACTCTGTACTACAAAAAGAAACGCAATGTGTCTATTTTCCTTGGGAGGAAATCAAATGAAGTGGCAAGTTCAGTTTCACTACAACCTGGAAGAAAAAGATGAACAGTGTAAACTAGGACCATGTCCTTTTGCTTGATTGATTTCAGTTGTTTTAAAAATGATGTGTATTAGGGGTCAGCCCTGTGGTGTAGTGGTAAAGCCACCGCCTACAGTGCCGGCATCCCAGATGGGAAATGGTTCGAGTCTTGGCTGTTCCACTTCTGATCCAGCTCTCTGCTATGGCCTGGGAAAGTAGTAGAAGTCCTTGGGCCCCTGAACCCAAGTGGGAGACCAGAAAGAAGCTCCTGGCTCCTGGTTTCAGATTGGCCCAGCTCTGGCCACTGTGGCCATTTGGGGAGTGAACCAGTGGATGAAAGATTTTCTCTCTCTCTCTGTCTCTGCCTCTCTGTAACTCTGCCTTTAAAATAAATAAAGAAATTTTTAAAAAGTGACATGTTCTAAATTAGAATCATTCAAGTGTCTTCCATGGATGAACTCAGCACCACATAGGAAAGCTAGCCCTGCTCATCTGTGCAAGAGCTAACCAGAGTGATGCCATCTTGAGTCTAACATTCTCTTAGAAGAAGCTGATACCTGTTACCCTCACTGGGCCACTCTCCAGCCACAAAGCTTAAAGGCTATCAGAGGCCTGTCTGACAGCCTAGCAAGATGCCTAAGGGCTATTTCTAAAGACTAATAAAGGGACATTGCAACACCAGTTCCAGCCCCTAGCTCTTTTATGATTTATACAAGTATAAAACCTAAACTCTTCCACTATTCTGTATGGAGTAAGTGGAATAAACTTTGTTGCAACTATGCTCAGATCACCAGCTGCGTTGCTCTGGAATCCTATGTGAGAATTATCCTAATAAACTCTCACTCTTGCATGGAGCTTCCTTCTTCACTTTTCAACCCTAGATTCCTGTTGAGTTTTGGGTCATTACCTGGTCCGCTCTACGAACTCAGCACTCAGACACCATGCTCATCCCCCAGAACAAATATACAACGTAGCTCCCCATTCACTGGGGCTCAAATTATGGGTTTTATCCCTTTTTTTTTTTTTTTACTCACCCCTGCCCCATGACCAAAAGACCAGTCACTTTCCTCCTTGAGGGTACAACTGTTTAAGTCTGAAGGGAAGGTCCCTACAGTGCCAGGCAAAGACCTTGGAATCAAGGTTCTGGGTACCAAATTGCTCTTCCTGGCACCCCCCCAAACCTGTTCAACCAGCCCACCAGCCAATGGGTCACGTTGGTGGCAGTGCAGCCCCTCTCTTCTGGGCAGTGATGCTGATTTGTAGGAAGGAGAAAGAAGAGAAAAGCTGTGGGGAAGAGGATAGGGAGAAGAGCCTGACCTATGGGATCACCATGGTAACATAAAAGGGAAGAAGGTTGTGATCTCTAAGGTTCAGGGAGGCCAGAGGAGAGAGGCCTGCCCCACAGGATCTTTATGAAGAAAAAAAATGCCTGAGTTGTATCACTTAACCAATTAAGTATTTCTTTTACACACACCTATCAACACAGAAGATCACAAGAGGAAATCATCACACCAAGACCAGAGAAACCCTTCCCAAAGAATGTTCCAGAAAACCGGAGCCCACCAAAATTCCTGGTTCCTGGCTGCGCAGCACAGGCTGAATGCTGCTCTTGGCATTCCTTACAATCAACCCCCTCAAGGCCTGCAAGGGGTAACTGGCAAAGGCTGGGAGAACCACATGAATGTGAGAGTCACTTCGGGTCTCATTCTGAGCACACAGGATGTCTCCAAAGGTCATACCCTAAAGATAATCACCAAACACACCTCCACAAGGAACTGAAGCAAAATCAATGTCTCACCTGGAAGAGGCAGAAAACAGGATTTGCATCATCCTCTTTGGAAGTGCTTACCTGCCTCTCAGCATACTTGTTGTTGATGCTTCAACCGGTTCACAGGTACCATCTGCCAAGTCTAGGGTGTGTCACCTGGGCTACTGTAACTTCTTAGCACAGCCCCAAGGCCTGGAATGTAGGTCAGAGCAATGGCCACCACAGTTCAGGGGTTTTTAACATATACAAGTGGTTCATGGAAAATGTATACCATGAAAAAAAAAAAAAAAACTAGGCATTTTTATAACAAAATGAACACCTCCTTTAAGTCCACATTCTATGAACTTTTTGAAGTGTTCCTGAAATTTTATTAACCAAATGATCAGAAATGAGGGATGTGCTTATCAGAATTCAGGAATTAGCTTCTTTCTCTAATCTCTATCCTTATTGTGAATCCTGCTCTCCTGCCCCACCCTCAAGTCTCTGGCACTCCATTTCACAAAGTCTCCAACCCCAGCCTAAAGAACAAGCAAAGGGTAACCATATGCATCAAACTATAGGAAGGAAGCAAGAAAGGAGTGGGAAGAGTTCAGTTGGCAGGTGTTTCAGGCTAAAGTCAATGCCAGAGAATGCATGAAAGTTGTTCAGGTTCTGTGAGGGTTTGCCCAGCATGCAGGCACTCAGATTATTACACCACTTAAATGTGGCCAGGCTGCAGGCAAACAAGATGCCAGAGAGAACCAGGCACCAGAGTCTGTCCCTGCATAAAGTCAGCAGAAGGTTAGGCCAGGCTGGGGCACTACAAGTAGGTACACACGGGAGACAGGCAGGAGGACAGCTCACAGCCCTCCACTAGGAGAGCTCTGAGGTGCCATGGGCCAGGGCAGAGTGGGGAAGGGTGAGCTTGTCCAGCATTCCACACACCGCTCAGTTCTTCATGCTTGGCAGAGGGGTTCCCAGGGCAGATGTGGGGCAACACATGCAAGGTCAGTGTCCTGATGATGCTGATTGACAAGGGGCCAGACACCACTGTGGTCTTTGAGGCATGGAACTGTCTGATCCAAGAAGCAGTGGGAGAAAAGTGTGCCCCGCAGGGCTGGCTCACTGGAGTGGCACCCAGGAGCTGCCTGCCTTCTTCAGAACCAGGATGGCAAGAGCTGGGAAAGGAGAGAACTCCTGGGAGTCCATGATGACTCTCTCTATAAGGGGAGAGCAACACCCCCATAAGACGCAACCAAAAATTCAGGAGCTGGGCTCGTTGTCACAGTCTTCTTCGGTCTTTTGAGGTAAGCTGGCACATCATCAGGGGTTTTTCCTTACCTTCTAAAAAGCTGAGCCAGTTTGCCTATGTCCAAGTTTCCTGTGTGTTCACACCTGGAGCTAAAGCCAACAGCATCATACCCTTCTGGGCAGACCTTCTGCCCTGAATACCTGCTTTCTTCCCCAGGAGGACAAGCTGAGACCACCGGCCTAAAGAGGGGTCCAGAAGGTTTTCCTTTCGCTCTGCCCTGGAATCCTTAGAGGGTGACCTGCTCCCCACCCCCCAGTTCTCCAAAGTCAAAGGAATTTCCCAGTGAGTACTCCCCAAGTGTCCTCCGACTTCAGGTCCAGTTTCCAAGCCTTTCTAATCCTCCACCACATCTCCCCCAAGAAATCTCTCTCTGTGCACCTTTTTTTTTCCCTGGATCTAGAAAAACATGTAGAGGTCGAGGGTGCCTTGGATTTGGTCTGTCTCTGTATGGCCTATGCAAAGAGGAGTAGGGGGATTAAGGCTGTCTGGAAGGTTGACAGGAGCCGAAACTCACTCGTGGAAACTGACAGCCTCTACAACACAGCCACACACCAATCCAAACGAGGGACCACAAGACGACATCAGGTGGTCACCCTGTGGCTAATGTCCTCGGCCACCTGTGTGCTCATCCATCATGACCTCACCTCTCCGGGACTCAAACTCTGCCTGGAACAACAACCACCACACAGCCAGCCCTCTCAAGGAGCAGTGGGACCTGCTGTGGTGCTCTCTCCGGCTGCCCCCAACATATACACACACATGCACACGCACAGGCACACACCTTCCCGCCCAACCATCGGGGTGAGCCATCCTCCGCTGCTTTCCCAGGCCATTAGTAGGGAGCTGGATGGAACAACTGGAACTCCAACCATCGCTAGAAACTCTTTGCACCGCTGCCTTGCGCTGCATGCCTGTTTGTTGAGTCTCCCTGGGGCCGCCCATGCTAGTCCACCTGCAGCTCTCTACCTGGGCTCAAAGGCCAGGGGCCACCACAGCCCAGCCTTCAGCGTCCTCCAGCGGAAGGCAGGAGCACTGCAGGCCCCAAAATCCCTGGCGTCTGCGCCCAGCCAAGAAAAAGCACTGTGGCCAGATGCTCGGAGCGTTCTGCCTCTGGTTACTAGAAATTCACACAGCCCAGAGGCTCGCCTCCTCCTGGCCTTGGGCTTGTTTCCTCATTCACTGCAGCGCGCAGAAGCACTTAACACCGAGGAATTGTGCGCCCGCCACCCACAGACAGCGCCTTGACAGTGGCGTGCGCTTCACACAGATCAGCACGCTGCGCACAGACCTCTCCCCTTTCTTTCCAGAATAGATGCCTCGCAGGGCTCGTACAGCGCACTGTGCAGTCTCCCGGCCCCGACTTCTGCCAGCTCCGTCTGGATGTGGGAAGTACAGACGGCAGAAGTAGACGCCCTGACGGGTTCAGAGGGCTCCGTGGGGTCCTGAGTGGACCCCGTGGTCCCGATACCCCCTAGCTGCGGCGGCTTCCTTCCCTAAAGGGTCTGCGCATCCGCGGGCCACCACTCCTTTGCCGCCGCCAGGGGGCTCTGCTTCGACGCTTTGGTTGCCCCTGCCGCAGCCTGAGCTCAGAAAGGCAAGCTTTTTTGAAGACAGGCGCCGCCAAGTTCTCCCGGAAAAAGCGCATGAGAACGGATTTCATTCTTCCCCAACCAAAAGTATATCCAGAGCACATCCGTTCGTGGAAAACAGAACTAAAAAATATAGTTGTATTGGTACTAAAATTTTTTTGAAATCCATGCATACTCAGATTGGTCTCTCCTTAGCTGAGAAAAGACTGCTCGGGCAGAAATTCTCCGCATTTCACTTGGTAACAAAATCTGTCCTATGAGACTGGGTGAGACAAGTGAGGCCCTGGCTTCCACCGCAAAAATAAGTAAGTAAATAAATAGATAATTTAGTCATTTATTTTGAAAGGCAGAGATAGAGAAAGAGATCTTTGATCTGCTGGTTCTCTCCCCAAATGGCCACCGCAGCGAGGGCTGGGTCAGGCCAAAGCCAAGAGCCAGGCTGCTTCTGGGTTTCTCACATGGGTGCAGGGGCCCAGGCACTTGGGCCATCCTCCGCTGCTTTCCCAGGCCACGGCAGAGAGCTGGATAGAACAACTGGAACTCCAACCAGGCATCCATGTGGAACGCTGGCCTTGCAGGCAGAGGCTTTACCCACTATGCCACAATGCCAGCCCCTCTATTGCAAAATTTACAGGCATTAAATGGGTGCCTAAAATCTCCGGAATCCAGATAAACATTTTAACTTGATGATTTTAGACAAGAATGAATGAAAAGCAAAATCATGAACAAAATAAGCTTTGGATAAAGATGGGACTCTGAGAGTACCAGAAGCAGGGTGAGGGGAGTGAGCGAGGCTCATGTAAATGCTCCATTTGATCATGCCTTCATTCTAAAAGCTGATATTTTGTTCTTTGCGGGTCTTTTGCACTAATGTTTTTGTTTTTGTTTTTTGACAGGTAGAGCTATAGACAGTGAGAGAGAAAGGTCTTCCTTCCATTGGTTCACTCCCCAAATGGCTGCCACGGCCTGTGCTATGCCGATCTGAAGCCAGGAGCCAGGTGCTTCTTCCTGGTCTCCCATGAGGGTGCAGGGGCCTAAGCACTTGTGCCATCCTCCACTGACCTCCCGGGCCACAGTAGAGAGCTGGACTGGAAGAGGAGCAACCAGGACTAGAACCCAACACCCAAGTGGGATGCCGGTGCCTCAGGCGGAGGATTAGCCAAGTGAGCCACGGCACTAACCCCTAATGTTTATTTTTAAAAGTATTGCCATATTAATCATCTCAGGCTGCCATGATAAAATACTGCAGACTGAGTGGCTAATCATTTCTCACACTTTTAGAGGCTGAGAAGGCCAAGGCCAAGTTACCCATCCATTGGTTTTGTAGAAAAGGCCACCTCCTGTCTACAGACAGCTGCCTTCTCACTGTCCTCACACGCAGAAAGAGGAAGCAAGCTCCCTGGTGACTCTATAAAGATACGACCCCCGTCACAGAGGCCTTACTCATTTGACTTTATCTAAACATAATTACCTCTTAAAGGCAACATCTCCAAATACCATCTCATCTCATTGGGGAATAAGGGCTCCAGCATGTGAACTGAGGGGAGACACAATCCAATCCATAGCAATTCCTGATTTCAGTGGCAGTCAGGATTCTCCAGATGCAGGCCAATAAATACATATTATTAATTATGCTCATATTATACTTAATAAAAGATGTTGGCTCACATGATTATGGAATTCCAGCAATCTGTCATCTGCAAGATGGAGACCTGGGAAAGCTAGTGGTACAGATTCTAGGTCTGAGAACCAGGAGCCCCAAAGGAGGACAAGATCAATATCCCAGCTCAAGCTGCCAGGCAGAAAGGTAAATCTAACCCTCCTCAACCTTTTTGTTCTATCCTGCCCCCAAACTATTGGATGATGCTACCCTCTTTGGGGAGAGCCATCTGCTTTATTCAATCAACCCTGAAATAATATTTAATCAGATATCTGGGCATCCTGTAGTCAACTTAACACACAAAATTAACCATCACAGTGTTTGAGATTTTGGTGCCTCTTTAAATTTTGCACCAGAGGAGAATGGCTCCCTCACCCTAGTCCTATCCCACTTAACAACTCTTACAAGTACCACCTCTTCTTGAAGCAAGTCATGTGTCCTTTTCTTTTTGGATGGGCTAATCACTCTTGAATTAGTACACCTTCTTATAGTTAGCTTTTAGATCCCTGGTGGACTCAAAAATATGATTTTGTAGATTATAATTCTTTTTATTATTGTTAGGGTGGGCTGACACACTTTCATTATTTTCTTAATCCTACGCAAAAGCAGAATGCTTTTAATACCATTTTAAATATTAACTGTACAGTTCACTAACAATGAGCACATTCCCAATGTTGTGCAGCCATCACCATCTATTTCTAGAAAGTGTTCATCATCCCAAATGGAAATCCTATGTCCATTAAACAATAACTCCCCACCCCTTTATCCCCCATGTCCTAGTAACCTTTGTTATACTTTTTGTTTCTACGAGTTTGCTTATTTTAGGTAATTCATTCAAGGGAAATAATACAATATTTGTCCTTTTGTGTCTTGCTTGTTCCTCTTAGCATAATGTCCACAAGATTCACTATGCTGTAGCATGTGTCAGGATATCATTCCTTTTTAAAGCTGAAAATAATCCATTATATGTATATATTTTGTATTTATGTTCAAAAGCTGACGGACATGTAGATTTTTTCTGTCTTTTGACTCTTGTCACTAATATTGCTATGAAATGAGAATAGAAGTATCTGTTTGAAACTCTGCTTTTAATTCTTTTGTGTATAAACTCATAAGTACTTTTTTATTGGAAATAATCTTAAAAGCCATATAAATATATTATGAAACTTCAGAAGAGAGAAAAAATATTCTTATAAAATTATTGCATTTCTTTCCTGGATTTTATTCATATTTTTCCCTGTAACAATTGTGTATTATGTAAGGCTCACCAGGAAGCAGGATCTTAATTGAAGGTTTGCATGCAGAAAATTGGTTGGGAAGTATTCCTGGTATCAACACCAGCAGAAGAGTGAAGATAGGAGGACTGGGCAGAGGGAAAAGCTGAACTGTACAGGAAAGTTTCATCCCACAGGGAACTCTAGAGTAGGGCTAAGACTTAAGAGTTGTGCCACCTTTAGGTTAGGAGCCTTACCTTAAAACAGCCTTGGAACAGGGCCTGGCTCCTTGTGTGCAATCAAACCTGCAATAAAACCTCTGCAATATACTCAGGAGAGCCCCACACTTGCTTTAATATTCTGCTGTGACTGTCACAAAATTCTTAATACTTTCAGAACAAAGGATCCTGCATTCTCATTCTTCACTGGGCCCTGCAAATTGTGTAGCCAGTCTTGCCCTCAACTATATAATAGACAAGAATGATTCTCAGAGAAGAACCCCGACCTTGACCAAGGCAAACCTCTCTGGCTGAGAGCCATTCTCAGAAAGTGACTCATCTATCAGCCACTCACACTCCAGGGAGCTGGAGGAAAGTGAGCTCCTTTCTGAAGGTGGAATTGGGCACAGCACGACCACATCCACTACAAGCAGCTTCAGGCAAGTAGCTTTTTGAGTAATGGTAATTATGGTGCGTACACACTTACTGTCCATATCACAGACATTTTCAATGAAACTGCATTATCTTCACTGCTGCCACTTCCAGCTATTTGTAATGCTTCAAGTGTACATGTACTTTGCTTAATGATTCCTTTCTCCATATCTGCCCTTATTGTTAGATCTATTTTATCATTTCATTGTATGTAATTTTTTTACTACCACCTCAAATTTCCTGTGGAAACCTGGAATACAAATAAACATATCTATTTTTGTACTGCAGGAGAGTTAGGTCTCTAGCTTATTGCTTTATAAATAATGGTAAAATGAACATCTCCCTTTAAGTGGGATTTTCACATATAAGATTACTTCCTTGATACAGATTTCTATATAGAATTATTAGAGGAGGAAAACCATGTTTATGGCTTTGGATACAAATTGCTAAACTGTTGTCCAAACAATATCAGTTATATTCTCATAACCAAGGAATACCACTTTGTAGCATCATGGCCATCATGGTGTATTTTTAATTTAATTTTTTTTTTTTTTTTTTGGCCTTGGGGCTGGAGCTGTGGCTTAGCAGGTAAAGCCACCTCCAGCAGTGCTGGTATCCCATACAGGCACATGTTCGAGTCTCAGGTGCTTCACTTCCGACCCAGCTCTCTGCTACGGCCTGTAGAAGATGGCCTAGATCCTTGGGCCCCTGCATCCACATGGGAGACCCAGAAGAAGCTCCTGGCTCCTGGCTGCAGTTCGGCCCAGCTCTGGCTGTTGCAGTCATTTGGGGAGTGAAGCAGCGGATGGAAGACCTCTCTCTCTGCCTCTGTCTTTCTCTAACTCTGCCTTTCAAATAAATCTTTTAAAAATATATTTTTTGCCCATTATATTCTTAAAATACGTTTTGCTTATTTACCAGGCAAAATAATACTTTCAGTCAGCAACTTACTAGGAAAAAATTTTTTTGAAAAGCATTTAGAAAAGATCAAGAAATTTAAAGTAAATCCCATGTACCTAGTACCTGACTTTAACATTTGATTCTAGTTGCTTTAACACTTGTGTAGCTATCTATCCATCTATTTGTGTATATAACAGTTTGTATTATTCTTAATATATCTCAAAGTTAGTTGCATCGAACAGGACAGTTCACTCCTAAATAATTTAGTGTGCAAACCATTGAATAGTTTAATATTTGCATTCTGATCTTTTAAAGGTAAAATTTCAATACAATTAAATGCATAAATTTTAAGTGTACAATTTTTAAATTAATTTATTTTTACTTACTTAAAATGTGAAGTGACAGAGAGGGAGGAGGAAAGGGAGAAGGAAAAGGAGAGGAAGAGGGGCAGAGGGGAAGAGGGAACAGGGGAGGGGGAGAAAGGGAAGGGGAGAGGGAGAGAGAAGCCAGGGCTGGGCTTGGCTGAAGGAGCCAGGAACTCCATCCAGGTTTCCCACATGGGTGGCAAATCCCCAAGTACTTGAGCCATCATCTGCTGTTTTCCAGGCACATTAGCAGGGAGCTAACTGGAAGCAGAGGTGAACTCAATTCCAGACACTCCAATAAGGATTGTAGACCTTCCAAGCAGCAACTTAACCCACTGTGTCACAATACCTGCCCCTTAAGTAAAATTTGATGAGTTTTAACAAATGTATATACCTATGAAACTTCTATCAAGATACAAGATATCACTATTACTCCCAGAAGTGTCTCATGCTCCTTTCCATCAAATCTCCTTCCCAGTAACTGCCACACCTCACCAGAGGCACAGTTTGCAACTTTTAAAAATGTATTTATTGGGGCTGGTGCTGTGGTATAGCAGGTTAAGTAGCCATCTTGCAGTGCCAAAATCCCATATACTAGTTCAAATCCCAGCTGCTCTGATCCAATCCCTGCTAATATGCCTGGGAAAGCAGTGGAGGATGGCCCAAGTGCTTGGGTCCCTGCCACCCATGTAGGAAACCTGGATGACGCTCCTGGCTTTGGCCTGGCCCAGCCCCAGCCATTGCAGCCATTTGAGGAGTGAATCAGCAGGTGGAAGATCTTTCTGTCTCTCCTCTTTCTCTGTAATTCTCTCAAATAAATACATTTAAAAATATTTATTTATTTGAGAAGCAAAGACTAACATCTACAGAGAGACAAACATCTAGTCTACTGATTGACTCCTGCGGTTTCCTTCCCCAAATGCAATAGCTGTGGTTGGGCTAGCCAAAGCCAGGAGCCAAGAATGTATTCCAATTCTCCCAGGTGGGTTGGCAGGAACCCAATTACTTGAACCATCATCACTGCCTCCCAGAGCCTGCATTAGCAAGAAGCTTGAATCAAACCTGGTTACTCTGATATAGGACACAGGTGTCTTAGCAAGCATATTAGCCATTAGGTTAAATACTTGCCTCTTTTTAAATTACGATGTACATGGGCCAATTTCATAACTTCATATAAATGAAATCAGACAGCATATACTCTTTGGGGTAAGTGTTCTTTCACCCAGAATAATGTTTTTCAGATTCATCCATGTTGCTTAACGTACCTAAAGGTTTTCCTCCCCCTTTTTATTATTGAGATGTGTTACATTTCATGAATATTCCACAATGCTTTTTTGATTCTCCTATTCATGCACATTTTAGTCATGTCCAGTATTTGACTTTTCTGAATAAAGCTGATATGAATTTCAGAGATGTTTTACTTTGCATTTTTATTATGAATGAGGCTGTGTATTTTCGTTGTTTGTTTATACACTGTAATTCCCCTTTAATGAATAGTATAATTACTCATGACCTTAGTTTAATAATATCTTATCATTTCAAAGGTTTTATCACACATTTCAGGGTTCTTTTAATAGTAACAGTATTACCTCCATAAATAAGCTTTTGTATTTTTGTATTTGACTACTTTTCTAACTTTGGGAAGTACTGATAAATTCTCAAAATTTTGTTATAAAATAGAGGTTACATTATATAATCTAAATAACTCAATAGGTTAATTATATGTATATTTATGCTGTTTTATTCTTTAGCTTACTTTCTTTCTTTCTTTTTTTTTTTCTTTGAGAGTCAGATAAGACAAGAGTTCCTTCCCATACACTATTTCACTCCTCAAATGCCCTCAGTGGCCCAGGTTGGGGCCAAACGCAGGAGCTAGGAAATCAGTCAAGGTCTTCCATTTAAGTGGTGGAAACTCAACTACTGAGTCATCACTACTGCCTTCCAGGATTCTCATTAACAGGTAGCTAGAATCAGGAGCCAAAGTTGATACCAACACAGTCTGTGGGCATCTTAATTACCAGGCCAAATGCCTGCTCCTGATGTTCTGTTTAGAAATGTAATACCCCTACTTCCAGAATTCTCTCTCTCTCTCTGTCAAGCACCCACACACACATGCACACACACACTCACACAAAAAAATTTAGAGACAAAATTGATGTTTTAAATTTGATTTTAAATTCATATGCCAGTTCTAGGCTATAACTAGATTCATAGCTAAAAGCTTATTATGAAGTTCTGAAATTGAGTACTAGATCATATAAGACAAAATGCATTTTGTGAAGTTTTCATTTGCCCTAGGATAATAGCTACTAAAAAGCTATTTTTCAGAGTGCAGGTTAAAAATACTGCTTTTGGATCAATCCATGTGTGAGCGAGACAATATTTTTTTAAGCTTGGCCCTTCCTCTATCTTGGCAGGGTTTGAAGATCTCTAATTAACTGGAGTGTTCCAAATTGTACAGAGATTATGGTTTTCAAAGAAGAGAGCCAAAAGTCTTCTATCAAAGAGCCTACCAAGAGAGAAAGTAGATAGAAAATGAAATGATAGCTAGCCTGCAGCATATTAAGATATTATCAGAAAGAATTATGGCACTTCTCTTTTGGAGGGCTGTCAATGCCAGGTAGCAAGGTACCCAGATGAAGATTTTGTTTAGTGATTTTGCTCTATACTTGGAAATCTACACAAAAGAAGTTATTTCAGAAGTAAAGAATCTTTTATGTAAGAAGATGTTCATATAACACTTTACCACAAGCAAACAGGGGAATTTTGAAAGTTTGATTATTCCCTAATTATAAAGTTGTGTTCCAAAGATATCAACACATAAATATGATGAAAAATGCTCAAACTAAAACTTGAGAACAAAAATAAGATATGTATTTTCCATGAATTGTTAAATTTGAACTCAGTAATAATATTCCTAGTTGTATAATACTACAAATCAATGTTTATACAATTCCACCATAGGGTTTTTACAAAAATATATTCGTGCACACACTTTTCATATTTCTGTGTATTTGCTAAGGCAATTGGTTCTCTACAGCAATGAAAGTGCACAAAGGAAAATAAAGCTTTGACCAAAGTGATTTATAATGAAAAGCACAACAATAGTATATAAATTACCCGGAGATACCAAGTAGAAAAATTCCAGTTTTACGTCAAAAATTTATGTGCTTACTCATTTATTTCAGAGTAAATCCTAAAAATTCCCAAGTAATTAAAAGAGAAAAATAAGCAGCAGCAGAAATTTTCTTAACTCATTTATTCCATTTTGAACAAATCAATCCATCTTAAATTGAGACTCAGCCATCTGTGAGTTGCCTTTAGATCACAGTGCTTTATATGACAAATCTGAGGTTTACACTTACTCCCAGATGGTTGATGCAGCCAGAGAAGATGGAAAGAACACAGAATCACAGGAGTCCCAGGTGTCAACACACCAAATTCTGTTCCTGCCATGATTTAATGCTGTGACCTTGAGCAAATCGTTTGTCCACTCAGGGCCTCAGCTTCCAAATTTGTTGAATGTAGCCTTGGGGTCATGTGGTTCCTAATGTTCCTTCCAATTCTGAAATGCTATAAAGTTTCTATAAATGTTGTGTCATGTTAACCTACTCCACAGTTTGGGTCAGGGACAGGTGTTTGGCACAGTGGTTTAATTACTGCTTGGAACATCCCATATTACAGTGCCTGGTTCATTGAGTTGGCAGGTACTAATACCATCTTACATGTTGAAGTGATTATATTAAGTGTATAGTTGATCATATAAATAGGATCGAGTGTCAAAGGGATCACATAAATGAGACCAAGTGTCTGATAATAATAATAGATAGAATTAAAAAAGAATGATCCAACATGGGAAGCAGGTCAAACAGCAGACTCAGAATGACAAATGCCCTAAGTAGCATTCTGACCTCAGAATCAGCCCTTGGGGCATTCAGATCTGGCTGAAAAGCCCAGGAGACCATTTCAGGCATGGAAAGCCAAGACATAGTAGCAAAAAATAACCTACATGAATGATCTTTGCAAGTGAGACCCCAGTGGAAAGAAGGGGCTATCAAAGAAGGATATACTTTTCTCTGAAGGGAAGAGAGAACTTCCACATTGCATATGGCCCTGTCTAAATGACAGTGGAGTTTGTGGACTCAACAGGTTTCCATAGCCTTGGCAGCTCATGTTAAGAGCCTCAGGTGGTCACTGATGTAAAAATAAGAGTGTTAATTGTTAAACCAACAACAGAAGTCACTGTGCACTTACTCCCCATGTTGGACTTCTGTCCTTAATGAGGTGTACTATGAGAATTAACGGAAAAACCTGCCTTCAAACAGTACTTTATACTTTTTCTGTGTGGGTGCAAACAGTGGAAATCTCTGCTTAGTACTGAGTTGGTCTTATGTATATAAAGTGGAATTAAGAATGAATCTTAATGAAAAATGAATGGCAGGAGTAGGAGGTGGGATGGGAGTTGGGGGTGGGAGGGCCAGAATGGGGGGAAGAAACACTATATTCCTAAAAGCTGTACATATGAAATTTGTATTCATTAAATAAAAACATTAACAAAATAAATAGTCTAGTTCGAGTCCTGGCCACTCTGTTTCCAATCCAGATTCCTGCTAATGTGCCTGGGAGAGAATAAATGATGACTCAAGTAATTAGGTCTCTGCCAATGGGTCTCTCCCAGTGTAGAAGGCCCACACTGGGTTCTTAGCTCCTGGTTTTGGCCTGACTCAGCCCTGGCTCTGTTTCAAGGTATTTGGAGAATGAACAAGCAGATGAAAGATCTTTTTCATCTGTCTCTGTCTCTGCTTCCCTGCTTTTCAAATAAAATGAAAATAAATATTTTTTAAATCAAACAACTATTTAAAAAGTACTATACACTTTGTGGTATCCAGAAGTATAGCCATGAAGTGTGAAGATATATCACTGTCATGTGAGGCATCAGGAAACTTAGTGTTTCATCTCCCATATAGGAAGAATGAGCAATTCTCAGAAAAGACAGGAAAAGGAGGGCAGGAACACTATAACCTCAGTTAAGGTATCAGCAGGAGTTATTCTTGAATTGTATCTGGGCCTTTGTTTCTTAGAGTAGAACAAGTCATCTGTGGATAGCACCAGGTCTTGCTTTAGATAAATGCTTCCCAACACAGTTGTCTAATGAATGCAACTACACTATCCCAGTAAACCCAGCCAGTCATTCATCAGGGATTTAAGGCCTAACCAATAGTGAGGTGTGGGAGCACAGAAGAACAAGCCAGGGATCTTACCCATCAGAGTCTAGGATCATGCTCATGAAATGTTTAATGAAAGAAGAAGGCCTTGCCAGGTGAATGGTGAACTGAATGATAAGGATTAGAAATGTTGGAGAGGCTCAAAAGTGGAGGTTCTATGGCCCAGAGCATTTAGATATGGCTTCTGAGCCCAGATCATCTGCAACAGGCCTGACAATGGTGGATTTGAAGAAAGCAGGAATTCAGATATTCCTGAGAGGAGTCTTCCTGACTCTCCATCTCCTGTGGGCCCAGAAAATTCTCCACTCCAAATACCACACTCAGAATACTGGGCTCTCAAACCAGCTACCTACAAATGTCGTCCCTGAAGACCAAAAGATACTGCCCAATTTTGGGGGGAAAATGAGCTGAGTGTGATGGTCTAAGATACAGCACTCAGACACAGGTCCAGCTGGTGGACAAGTTCCACAAATGACATCAAAGAATTTCTCAACTTATGTTCCTCAATCATTAAATTCATATTTTGGCTAAGAGCCAAAGGCCAGATGATTCTTTTCCTGTGTCCTCTAAGAGTATTTTCTAGATCATTGAAGTTAATCCTTCAAGTGCTAGTTTTTTTTTTAGAAATTTCATTAAATAGTCCAAAAAATATACCACACAGTACCCTTGCACTCTTAGAGTGCTATAAAATCACTTTAATCTTTGATGAGGATGTGCATTTAATGAGCACATGGATTAATATAATCTGTTGCACTATAAGTGATGCCCTCAGGCTTTGAAATGTGTGGGATTCGCATTTCGTACTCTAAATGATCCCATCTGTTGTACCTTTTGTTTTCTTACATCTATATTTTATAATTCTTTTTTTGTTCCTCATGATCAGATTGCCTAATGTAATTTTTGATATGGCTGGTATAGTTATTGTAATAATTCAATCTGTTTGCATTGCTTCTTCAAGTCTACTCTTTTCAGAATACAGTATATTATCTTCAGAAGACACAGAAGAATGTTTAAGAAAATAAGGTGCAGGGACATGTATTTTGGCCTAGCAGTTAAGATGCCAGCTGAGATACCTGCATCCCATATCAGTGTATCTAGGTTCAGGTCCCAGCTCTGCTCCCAATTCCAGCTTCCTATTAATACAAATACTGGGAGGCAGCAGGTGATGGTTTCGGTAGTTGTTCTCTGTTATCCCATGGGAGAGCTAGATTGGGTTCCTGGATCTTGGCTTTGGCCTGATGCAGCCCCTGCTATTGTAGGCATTTGGGGAATAAACCAGCAAATGGGATTTCTGTCTCTCTGTCTCTTTGCCTGTCAAATAGTAAGTTTTTAAAAGTTTATTTTTAAAAAAAGAAAAAATCATTTGTGAAGCAAGAGAAAGAAGATTTCAAATTAGAACTTACGTATCTCTCTGAGTCCACTTTTCCTTCCCTTCCCATGAAAAAAAAAAAAAGTTGCTAAGGAAGGATTTCAGCAAAACTTGGCATGAACTGGTCATGCAGAATACCTGGGTGTAAGCTGATTCCACATTCCAGACTGTAATCACTGATTCCACGACTGATCACATTTTCTGTGTTTACAGAATTGTTTCTGTATTTCAGAAAATGTAAATGTTATGAGTTTATGTGATAATTTGACTAATGTTTTTGCCCTCTAATAGACTGTAAACCCCACAAAAGTAGGGACCATGACTACTTTTGCTAACCATTATATCCCCAGCAACTATTTTAGTAGGTTTTCAATAATTTTGTGATGAATGACTGAAAGAACGCATGACAAGTACAGAGCCCAGAATTCTGGTTCCACTGGTGCTGTCCTGTATGATCTTGGACAAAAAGTTATACCTCCTTTACATCTGGTTCCTGACTCTTGCTACATTTGGAAAAGGGTCTTCAACAAAGTGGTCAGTTGTTCATCCACTTTTAGATTTCTATTCCATTTAAACACGAGGAAAGGAACACACGATGTCAAGAATAGAAAATGGTCCAGTGGGAAACTAGAGGGGAGAAAGTGCCAGGAAGTTGTTAGGTTGACTTACCCTAGGAAATGGCAGAAATGGCTCCTGGTTCTAAGCCATTCTAGCCTTTGGGAGAATTGTGAAGAATTTCTTATGGAAACTCTCCTTTCTTTTTCTGTTTCCCTCTCTTAAATTCTCAAACTCATTACCATCATCATCACCATGTGGTCAACTTCAGCAGATCAGGGCCATCATGCCTTCCATTCTATCTTGCCTCTGAATGTTGGGATAAACTCTTTCATATATAAATACAGTTTTAGGTACCTCTTAACACTCTATTCTCTTGCCACCATGGTTTGTATTTTCCATCCCAGCCGTTTTGGGAATACTTTAACTTACATAAGTTAATTTGTAAAGACTGAACTTTAAACAATGGGGTAGGGGATTCATTTTTATCAAAGGAGTTTCCTTAAATCCCACCCAGAGGTGCCACTGCTCTGTCAGCCCTACCTCAGTGCCTGGCTCCTAAGAGCACTATGAAAACCTGAGCAAACCCAGTTCCTACACCCCAGTTTGTAATCCACATCATTTGGTAACCCAGGACTAGGTTGAGGAGCGCACTTTGGTAGCAAAATACAAGGGGGCATCTAAAACCTCAGTAATCAAGATAATATTTCAATGCAACACATTAAAAGAAAAATTAATCAAAAAGCCATATGAACAAGATATTAAATTTTTAGTAAGGCAAGATCAGTATTTTTTTTTCTTTTGTCTTAGGCTCCAATACAGTTCTGCTTGGCACTTCTGACTCTCACTTCCATTTTGATGAAATATACCATGAAGCATATAATGGAAAGTGCACAGAGGAAAATGTGTGCTCGCTGCATCACTCTGATCTGGGGGAGTTCCATGGGGCAAGCACCCAGGGCCCTGGCTAGGGCTACAGCCATCCAAGAACTGGCAGAAGCCCACAAGACACCCTCACCTGATGCTACCTCTCAGGATAAATACTAGAGGTAAGGGTTCCAAAGGCTGAAAAAGTACTGTCATTGGAGCATAACTGCACTGTTGCCTGTTGAATCCATAACCATACACACAGGCTGTACAGGCTATTTACCTATTCCACCTTGCATACTGAAAATGGGATTTCTGGCATGAAACAGTGAAATCCTTTACATCTGTTTCCTGCAAACATCCCTGTAGTTATAGAAGCCACAAATACATATTATTGATCAGTTTCTACCACTCAAAGGGTAAATGTAAGGACAGGGACCACAAGCAACTATTTCCCTTTGCTGAGCACTATGAATATGAGGAATAGTTACTGGGAAAGCTGTGTTCTGAAGATGTCTAGTTATTCCTGAGAAACCCACCCCCACTCAGATCTCCCCTAATGGACATCTCATCAGTGCTGTTAGTCAGACAGGGGCTGAGTGAGGGGCAACTCTGAGCTTCCCTATGCTAATGTTGCCTAGGAAAGAACACCAAACAAGAAAGGTCCTTTAAATTAATTAGAGAACATTTTTGGAATGAAAATGAACCTTTTTTGAAAAGACAGAAAGTGGCCATCTCTGAATTGAGTGCCTGTATTGTATAACTGCTGTGGTCAGGCCGGATTCTGCAAACCTGATGATGTCAGAGAAGGCAAGGCTGACCTCACGTGTCTGGCCGGTGATACTCCCCGTTCCTGGGCATCAGCATCCTGGTCCCACATCTGCCATTATAACAGTAGAGACTAAGTTTAGCAATAACCTTGCACTATTATTTTTCCATTCTGTTAGTAGTTTCTTGATTGATGTGAGAAATAAACATTGGGTTCATTTTCAAAGTAAGGTTTTAAATCTGAGAAGACAACAAGCTGGCATAAGAGCTTGCAGACAAGTAACTAGCTAAAATCTGGGTTACATGCATCTGAAAGTTCTTAGGCAAACAGGATGTTAGTGGCCAAAACAGCTGAAGCAAATGCAGGCAAGAGTATAACCCCACAGTTACTCAGCCAATGAGGAACAGGGGGAGAGACCTGCGTGCTAGAAAATGAACAGCTTGCTATAAAACACCCCTGGGTGTGCTGGCCCACTAGGCACCCAGTCTTGTGAGATAATTAATAAAGTCTCACTTTGGTGAACTTCCTGTCTGAATCCATCCTTTGAGCGGACGGATGACGCTGTTTCTCACAATCGATAAGAACTTTAAGAACTCTCTAAGGATAACAGACAAGGCATTTGTAATAAGCAGTAGGTAGCTATTCTGTAAGTGGAGACTCTCTAAAATATACCGTGTAGGGGGCTTTGTTGCTCTTATTTACCTCTCTATCTCAGTGCTTACGACACCTGCCTAACGTAGGCATTCAATAAATAGTGCTGTATTCATGAAAGCGAGGCTCATGAGGACCACAAAATTCCCACCAACGTTAAATCATAATTACAGGGCAGCTTTTAGAAGAGTCCCAAGTTCTATAGTTTCTGTGTTGATTAAAAACAGAACAGAAACTGAAATAAGAATAATATGAAGTATTGGTTGTTTAATTCTAGGTAGTATAGGTGGAAAGCTTAAGTACTATCCCTGAGCAACTGCAGCGTACACAGACCTCTGTGACTACCAATCAGCAACCAGTTTGGCAGGACCAGAGAAGTGAAAAGACAAGTAACCTGAGTTGATTGCTTAACAATTGCGTACTCATGAAAATTCTTAAAGGATCAGCAACAAAAAATGAGGAAAAAAATAGATGAGTAAGTAAAGCAGAACAGGCGTGAACTCTCTAACGGAGATTCTGAAAATTATCAGGTTCAGCTAAAGCCCACAGTTTTCCTAGTCTTTAATAAGTAGACCTGACACTCGAAAGATACCTTCAGAAAGGGCTGGCCATCCAAGGAGGCAGGCAGGCTTCTCCCAGTGAGCGCGTCCTCAGCGCCCTGGTGCCAGCCTTTAAGGTTGTCCTGCCAGCTTGGTTTCCCCTAAATCCCGCCAAATCCAAAGGGTCGCAAAGCAGTTAAGTGGGCAAAGCCCTGAGGTAGCTGCCCTAGGGACCGCCCTACACCCAGGTAACCAATGGCCATGGAGCAAGGGCGGTACCTCAGGAAATCGGGCCAATGAGAACGTGGCAAGATTGACGGGCTCGTCCCCGTCCCAGCCCGACCGAGGGGAACGCGGCCCCAACTCGGACCGATGCGGGAAAGCTGGGGAGCTGAGCAGTGCGCGGCGGCGCTGGGCGGCGCGCTCTTCCTACTGCTCTTTGCACTGTGGGGGCGCCAGCTGCTGAAGCGGAGGCGGCCGGTGGGCTTCCCCCCGGGGCCTCCGGGGCTACCGTTTATCGGCAACATCTACTCCCTGGCCGCCTCAGCCGACCTTCCCCATGTCTACATGAGAAAGCAGAGCCAAGTGTACGGCGAGGTACGGCCCCGACCGACGGGCCGCGGGCAGGGAGGGCCGCCGTCCTGGCCTCCGGGCTGGCTTGGGTCTCCCTGCAGGTTGGACTGGAGGCCAATTCCGCTTCGAGTAGCCGAGGTTTCTGTGTGCCGGCAACTTTTGCTGAGGAAAACCCGCTCATTTCGCCCACCCCCTCCACCCATGCGCCGCCCCACTCCAGCCTGCGCTCTGAGGCGATCCGGCCCGGGGTTGCTCGCTTCGGAGGGGAGCGCGCTCGGCGCCGCAGCTCCCGCGCCTGCGCGGTGTGGTTCTCGGGTAGGCCGGGCGCAGGCTGCGGGCCTCGATCGCCCTCAGGTTAGAGTCCACTGCTTGGCTTGAGCGACAAGTAGCGGCATCCTGAATTCGGGGGCCTGGTTATAGTTAATGGTTAATGGGAGGTTCTTCGAGGCTTGCTGTTGACTAACAGGTGGTTTAAGCATTTGCTGTGAGGATTCAAAGTAGAATGGAGTGAACGCCCCTGGCCAAGAAGCGGGCTGTGGTAAATAGGAAAAGCGTGCATAGAACTAATGACGCAAAGCAGCGCGGGAGCCCTGCAGCCCTGCATGAGTGATGTTCAGAAGGGCCAGGAACGCCCTTAGAGCATATATTTATAAGGTGCCATCTGTGTGCTGCTCTCATTTAAATCTCACAGCCACCCGGTGAGGTAGGTATTTCAGGTTTTCCCCATTTTCACACAGAAAAGCTGAGTGTCCCCCCCTCCCCCACCCCGGGAAAAAGACAGAACACAGTGCTTGTGTTTGGAAGGTTGCCCTTATCTCAAAAGGCCGAAGTGTCCAGAAGGGAGTTAACAGTCCAGAGGGAGAGAGAAAACGAATTCCAATGATAAACTTTGGTTAAAGGCTGTATGGCGATTATATTCCAGGTTAGTGCTTAAATCCTTACTTAAATCAATTTGTCTAAGAATTATTTCAGGCTTCTGCAGCTCAGTAGTGGTTGGCATTGCTAAAGGGAACCTGGACATCGACAAAGAAAATATATATAATTCTTAGGTTTTATCCACCCTCCCCGATTCTCCAGAATTTATTTCCATGATTTCTGTTTAATATATTTGATCTCTTTGATATGTTTTTCACAAAGCAGCATGATATTATGGAGAAATCACAAGATGTGGAAACATAACAAATCAAAGAGATCAAATATATTAAACCAGGTTCCCTTTAGTAATGCAAATCATTGTTGAGCTGCAGAAACCTGAAATAATTCTTAGAAAAATTGAAACTATTTACACATTGAAGAGTAGCCAGTGTTTGCCTGACTCTACCTTACAGTTAAATTGATAACCAGCAAACATTAACTTTTTTTTAAAGATTTATTTAGGGGCCAGCACTGTGGCATAGTGGATAAGGCCACCACCTGCCAGTGCTGCCATCCCAAATGGGCATCAGTTCAAGTCCTGGCTGCTCTATTTCAGATCCAGCTCCCTGCTAAAGCACCTGGGAAAGCAGAAGATGGTCCAAGTGCTTGGACCTCTGTCACCCACATGGAGCTTCATCTGGGTCTCCCACATGGGTGGCAGGGGTCCAGCAGTTGGGCCATCTTTTGCTGCTTTTCCCAGGTCATTTGCAGGGAGCTGAACTGGAAGTGCAGCAACCAGGATCCAGATCAGTGCCCATGTGGAATGCTAGCCTTGCAGGTGGCAGCTTTATCCCCTAGGCCACAATGCTGGTCCCCAAATATTTACTGTTTAAGCTACAGAAGCATTTGATCCTTACCCTGATTATGAAGCAACCCTAAAATATTCCATTATCTTGGAGATATTTTCCAATTCTGCCAAAACCTCAAAGTTTATATAAGTTGTAAAATACCATACCTATTGTTGAGGTAGAAGGAGAATATTACCACCTATATTTTTGGAAGCTGCAAAAAGTTTACAGGACATGTTTGTAAATAGAATCTTATTTTTCCATTGTCTTTATAATTTTATATGTGTGCTTATAAAAAAAATACCTGGACTTTACAATAGCTTATGACAGTTACTTTAACATCAACTTTTATACAGCCTATGAATTCAGTTCTCCTTTATAATTCTTGAAGACCACCCCCACCCCAGTACAAAGGACTTACACATTCATTTTAAAGGCAGTCTTAATTAGAAGTGTACCATGTTGAATAACCATTTCCTTGAAGATTCCCTCTGAATGTTTAAACTACTGTTGTGACTTTTAATTGTAATCTACAGTTTGAGAAGCATTCGCTAGGGAGCAAAGTCAATTCAGGTGGCTTCCTCAGATTGTTTTCAGGCTAAGGGAAATAAAATAACTCCTTTACTTCAAAGCAAGTGGAATGACAACTTACTGATTTGTTTGTGTAGCAAACATTTACTGAGAACTTTTTTTAGGCACTAAATAAGATTATGTGGAAGATTCAAAGATAAAAGGGATGCAGTCCCTGCATCTGAGTTATAATTCAGTAGGCAGGCAGAAGACAAGAATATGAATGTTTCTGGTTCAAGGTAGTATTTAATAAGTGCCATAGGATTTTCTAGACATGTGCTGTGGTGGTTCAAAACTGAGAGAAAAAGTATTCAGTGAGAAGGGCTTCATGGAGAATAATTCCTGAAGACTTGGTGTGGGGTAGATAGTATGGCAGTCAAGGGTGGCATTCCAAGGGAAAAAACAGACCAAGTTAAAGTTGAAAATGTGGCACTTAATAGTTTTCAACAGCATTTTGCACGTTCATTTGCTACTAGCACTTAGCCATTGATATTGTAATAATATGCTTAAACATAGGTCTTTGCCATTCATTAATTCAACATACATTTATAGATCATCATCATAATGCCATGTACTATCATAGGTACTAGAGCTACAGTGGTGAACAAAACACAGACCCCTTCTCTCATGTAGCTTAAATTTTGGTGGGGTGAAAACATAATATAGATGCATTAAGAAAACTCTATGTGAGAAGAGTACAAAGTATGAAGTAAACTACAAAAGGGTAAGGGAGATAGAGAATGGTTAGTTAGAGCAGGCATCACTGCAAAGATAGCACTTGGACAGACTTAAAGGAAATGAAGGGGCAAGATACAGGAAAATCTAGGGTACAAACATTCTAGATCAAAAGAAGAGCAAGGATGCAGGCTATGAAACAGGAGTATGCCATGTTGCAAATTAGCTGTAAAGAGATGAGTGAGTTTAGTGAGGCAAGTTGGGAGGCTACTGAAAATATAAGTAAGACTTCAGGTGGCTTGGACCAGGATGTCAGTGATGCAGGTGGTAAAAAATTGTCAGATTCTGTTTGTGTTTTAAAAATAGGAAACATGACTTCTGAGCAGTTGGATGTGGAATTTGGGAGAAAATAATGACTCAGCATGGATGGCTACTAGGTTTTTGGTTTAAACAACTTCAAGGATGGAGTGCCCATTAACTGAAATAAGTATTCTGTGTTGAGCTGGTTTGGGGGAAATGGAAGAGGCTTGAAGATCACAGAATAACGTCTAGGAAGGCAAAGAAAACATTTCATGTATTCATTTCTCCATTTTTGCCAGCATCATAACTATTCCATAATAGGTACTAAAAATTTAGATCAGGCCAGCGCCGCGGCTCACTAGGCTAATCCTCCACCTGTGGTGCCAGTACCCCAGGTTCTAGTCCTGGTTGGGGCGCCGGATTCTGTCCTGGTTGCTCCTCTACCAGTCCAGTTCTCTGCTGTGTCCCGGGAGGGCAGTGGAGGATGGCCCAAGTGCTTGGACCCTGCACCTGCATGGGAGACTAGGAGGAAGCACCTGGCTTCTGGCTTCAGATCTGCGCAATGTGCTGGCCATAGCAGCCATTTGGGGGGTGAACCAATGGAAGGAAGACGTTTCTCTCTGTCTCTCTCTCTCTCTCACTGTCTAACTCTGTCAAAGAAAATTATTTAGATCAAAGAATGTATGAATATAGTCATGGATTTTTCCATAGGCCAAAGCAGTTTAAGGATAAGTTTCGCTGGCGCCGCAGCTCACTAAGCTAATCCTCCACCTTGCAGCGCTGGCACACCAGGGTCTAGTCCTGGTCGGGGCGCCGGATTCTGTCCCGGTTGCCCCTCTTCCAGGCCAGCTCTCTGCTGTGGCCTGGGAGTGCAGTGGAGGATGGCCCAGGTCCTTGGGCCCTGCACCCCATGGGAGACCAGGATAAACACCTGCTCCTGCCATCGGATCAGCGCAGTACACTGGCCGCAACAGGCCAGCCACGGAGGCCATTGGAGGGTGAACCAACGGCAAAAGGAAGACCTTTGTCTCTCTCTCTCTCACTGTCCACTCTGCCTGTCAAAAAAAAAAAGAAAAGAAAAAAAAGGATAAGTTTCTAGAATTTGACTAGAAACCCTTCATTGAAAGTGCTTGAGAACAGTGTATACCAGAATAAATATTAGGTCAAGTAAAAATTTCCCTGCTCCCACCCTCAAATAGAGGACCAACACAAATTCTTGAGTAAAGGTGAATTGTGTAATAACTTTCTTAAGCCATGGCTTCTCTTTGGGTTTTAGAATTCCTAGTGTTCACAGTCTGCAGCTTTACTCTGAAATATGTCTCCCCTCTGGTCTGCCTTCATACTAACTCAACTTTCAATGTCAGGGTCTTTCCTCATCCTTATGCAATCATCAGTTAGTCTGTTTTTATTCTGAATTAGGACCACTTCCTATTAATGCCATCTTTCCATTATCTCTGCTAAAATTACACCTCCAGGAAAAGACTTTAATACTATGACATTACCTCTTTAGGAACTCCTTTAGAAAGGGTCCCTCCTCCTTTGCTTGGCTGGCAACCATTCCCTTTGTGCTGAAAATTCTTTCACTGCTACTTTTGACTAATAACACTGCTTATTGCAGACATTCTGTGCTCTTTCCCTAAGGTACTGGATGTGCCTATTGATGGGTTGGCTAGGGCCCAACCTTGTGCCAAAGACTCTGGTGGCCCTATCACTTAGCTAGAAGATTCTGTTACCATTTGGTAATCTTCATCACTCTTGCCAACGTAACCACTTCTACTGAACTTTTGTTCTATGTTAAACCTTTTTTTCTTCTGAAGTGTGTACCAAATAGAATGAAATCTGCTCTGATTGCTTGAGCAGCAATAAAACTTCTATTTTTTGAAAGATTATTTATTTATTTATTTGAGAGTTAGAGTTACAGACAGTGACAAGGAGAGACAGAGAGAAAGATCTTCTGTCCTCTGGTTCACTCCCAAAATGGCCACAATGGCCAGAGCTGCACCTATCAGAAGCCTGGAGCCAAGAGCTTCTTCCAGTCTCCCACGTGGGTTCAGGGACCCAAGGACTTGAGCCATCTTCTGCTGCTCTTCCAGGCCACCGCAGAGAGCTGGATTGGAAGAGGAGCAGCCAGGACAGAACCGGTGCCCATATGGGATGCGGGTGCTGCAGGTGGAGGATTAACCTGTGCCACCACGCTGGCCCCCATAAAGCTTCTATTTTAACCATAAAAAGCTCTCAGGTTTTGACAGGAGAGGTTGGTGATAAGCAATCTTTGCATCCCACTGATAAAGTAACATTCTGTCACTAGACTAGCCCCTTATGTTGGGTTAACTAGAACAGGCTATTGGAAGTATGACATTTAATTGAACATGAGGTGAGGCATGTGACCAACAACTCGACAAAGCTTAGGGTAAACATTCTGTTTTGCCCTCCCCTTAGTTTAGGGGCAGCTACCTATACCAACATGGTGAATTCCTTTCCTGCAAGGCCAGGTTCTATTGGTTAATTTCATGGAAGCCAGCAAGCATAATTACAATATATTTGTATTTAAAACTAGTCTCTCAGGCCTTGGGCAATCCCCTGTCCAACCTAAGACTGGGGTAATAATACATAGATAGTGCTGTTCATTCATGTGGAAAATAAAAGGAGATCGCTAGATATCATTGAATGTTTTGAGGTAGAATGAATCTTAACAGAGCATCTAAATAAAAAGTATTTCCTGTGGCAACACTGAAGTCCCAAAAGGGTATGAGTTCTTTCCAGGTTCTTATATGTGTTTAAGGCTTCCTGAGTCCAATACTCTTACCATTATACCATTAATAATACTGAATGGTGTAATCAGATCCCTGTTTAACATGCTTTATAGAAGGAAAGCACTCTAAACATTGTCAATTGAGTAATTGCTTCATTTTTAGGGAAGTAACATACTGGACGAGTAGGGCTTAGCACCTGTAGATTTCTATACAGTTCACCAGTTAAATTGTTTTTCTTCTTTTCTTCTCAAAGATCTTCAGTTTAGATCTTGGAGGCATATCAACTGTGGTTCTAAATGGATATGACATAGTAAAGGAATGCCTTGTTCATCAAAGTGAAATTTTTGCAGACAGACCATGTCTTCCTTTATTTATGAAGATGACAAAAATGGGAGGTATGTTTATTTTGACCTATTTACTTATTTAACTGTTTTAAATCATATTCCTTGTTTTAAGTAATTTTGGTGCATAAAGTTGGGATTCTTTTATTCTGATTAACAGGAAAGTATCTACTCACAATATATTTATTTACTTACTTACAAAACCTAGAATTTGAGGACCTTGCACTCATATTTTAGACTAGTAAATGCTGATTTTTTTATAATCCAGTTCTGGTAAATGTTCAAAATAGTGTTTTACTGGGTAGTGTGCTGTGGATGATTTGTTTGAGATTGGCAATCAATCATGTTAATCAAATGCAATAAATGAAAAATACCATGGAGTCTGAGGCAATGTGAAAGAATAAGGCCTGTGATTTTCTCTAGGAAAAAAATGTTTTAAAGTGTTAGCACATAATATTTATAGGTTTTGTGGAAAAAGTTAGTAACACATAAACACACAGTAGAATCAGAGGTGCCTTTTAAAGCTAGTCTTGAGTACTTGATGACATTTTTACTGTGATTTTCCTTATAAGATTACAGAACTGGAGCAGCCTTTCTTAATCACTATGATATGTCAATAGCTTGTGAAAAGAACTATTCATTCTGTGTGGTTTAGTGTTCAGTGATTCTATATTTGATAAGAAAGTTTGAAATTTGACAGAATTAGTAAGAAGAAAGCAGCAACAGAAAGCATAAAATAAAGTATTGAGATAGATATAATGGTTTTAATAGTAGTGTAAGAATTTTTACAATCAAAATGTCCTGATTTAATGAAACACACTTAATTTCAAAAAATTTAACAATATCTTGTTTACATACACTAAAAATAAAGAGACTGGTTGAAAAGAAAAAGTTAAACTCCTATGTTAAATCACAAAATAAATCAAGTAATGCAAAGAAAGCATGAATTTTAAAAGCCAAATTCTCAAACCAGAGTAAAATGATACTCAAAGCAGAAATAAAAATCAAATATCTTGTGTCTTCTATATAACAATTAAGCCAAAGAAGAACTCACAATTATAATGGAAGACCTTTAAAGAAATGAAAACCAAAGATGATATGATAAGAGTAATTGTTGAAACAAACATTTTTTCAGTTATAAATTTATACCCTACATTATTTATATAATAAAGATAAAGCAAGATCTTCAAAAAACAGTAAATACAAATAGATAGGAAATTATGCTATTTTTAAATACGCATATCGTTGGGACTGGCACTATGGCATAGCAGGTAAAGCTGCCACCTGCAGTGCCGGCATCCCATATGGGGGCCAGTTCGAGTCCCAGCTGCTCCACTTCTGATCCAGCTCTCTGCTATGACCTGGGAAAGCAGTACAAGATGGCCCAAGTCCTTGGGCCCCCGCACTCACATGGTAGACCCAGAAAAATCTCCTGGCTCCTGCCGCAGTTCCAGTGGTTGCAGCCAGTTGGGAAGTGAACCAGCAGATGGAAGACCTCTCTTTGTTTTTCCTTCTCTCTCTGTGTAACTCTTTCAAATAAATAAATTTAAAAATAAATAAATAAATAAGTGGCTTGAACTTGAAACTGGAAAATCATGGCCACCATCAGCCTTCTGTGCAAATGTGAAAAGTTGCCCTTTGCATGGGCTCAGGGGCACGGGTTGGTCAGTGTAGGGGTATGAAGAACAGTGCTCTTCTGTTTATACATGTGTATACATTTCCCCAGGGCTTACTGTGATCTCACTCCTTTATACAGCATACATATTTCTTCTACCTGCATTGTTTCCCCCCGTATATTCTTCACCTACTCCCTCATCTCCTTTAAGTCTTTACTCAAATGTCACCTCAGTGAAGCTTTCTTTGACCACCCTATTTCATTCTTTGCTGTATCATTTATTTGTTTGTCTCTACTAGTATATAAGTTTCATGAAAGTACAGAATATTCACCTGATACATCCCCTGACACTCCCAAAGCAGTATGCCTAGAATATACTTACTGCTTTATAAATACATATTGAAAGAATATTGGTTGAATGAATAATCAACCAGTAGTGTAGAAAAGAAAATTGACTGTGGGAATATAAGATTTGTATATACTGCTAAAGACCTATTTACATAGGGTTAACTTTATAATCTCCAAATTAAAAAATCATTGAACAAGTTGTTGAAATATAAATTTTATATGCTCTTCATATATACTTGAAAAAAATGACATTCTTCAGCACAGGTTCATGTGTGAATGAATGAAATTTCCTGTAAGGTATATATTATATAAATTGTGCACTGAAAATGTTGGTATTTTTCTTTGATAGTTAATTTAAAACACTTTAAACATTGTCAGTTGCATAATAAATGCCTTCATTTTCAGGGAAGTAACAAGTACTGGGAGAGTGAAGTTTAGCACCTGTGGATTTCCATGGTTATATTTCTCCATATATTCGGACAGTTAAATGCAGATTTTTAAAGATCTTCAGTTTAGATCTTGGAGGTATATCAATTGTGGTGTTGAAAGCAGAAATTTTCCATGATAACCATATCAGGATGGCAGATACTCTGAAATTCTAAGGCAAGCAATATTAACATTAAAAAATGTCATTCCTGTTTGCCCACCTTTTGACTTAAGCATTTCTATGACATTGACAATTTATTTGGACTACCTTTGTTTTTGTCATAGCTTCCCTGTTATCATATGCCTTTAGCAAGAATAAATTTGTATTCTAAAATCCAGCTCTTAAGCAGGACATTTTTTTTTTCTTTCAGGCTATCATCACTTTATTTAAAAAATTTTTTTGTATGTATCTCATAATGACAACATTAGGAACATAGTAATTCTTTCCACTGCACCCTTCCCCCGTCCCCCTCATTACTCTTCCCTCTCCTGTTTGGTCCAAGAAAGAAAAATAAACAGAAAGAAAGAAAAAATAAATAATGGAATAAAAAAATTAAGAGAACTGTTCCTCAACAGTCTAGACAACGGCTGTTCTTTGTTATAAGTAGGACATTTCTAATACTAGAATAACAATTTTTGGCTGTTAAGTTGAAGATAAAGTTGTTCTGACAAACATGCAGTCATTTGTCTTATGAATTAGGCTTATAATAAAAGTTGAATAATAAATCACCTAAACCTAGTTTACCCAATTGAATGATACAAAACTTGCCAGTTTTTTATGGTAGGAGGTCTTTGCCAATTCACAGATGAGGAGTAGACAGGCTTTTTGCTATAATATTGTATGACAAAAAATATTGTATGACTAATGAGAAGAAACAATAGGACCCAACCATCTAGGTATAAAGAAAGATAGCTTAGGGAAGAATGAATAACCATATTTTTATTCTTTTTTATTTTGTTGCATTTTTGACTATTAGATACAGGGAAGGTAGAAACTATTTGTTTAATGATTTTTTTTTTCCAGGCTTACTTAATTCCAGATATGGCCGAGGATGGATTGATCACAGAAGATTAGCTGTAAACAGCTTTCGCTATTTTGGATATGGCCAAAAGTCTTTTGAATCTAAAATCTTACAAGAAACAATTTTTTTCATCGATGCTATTGAAACATACAAAGGTAGACCATTTGACTTTAAACAATTAATAACGAATGCTGTATCAAACATAACCAATCTGATCATTTTTGGAGAAAGATTCCGCTATGAAGACACTGATTTCCAACACATGATTGAGTTATTTAGTGAAAATGTGGAACTAGCTGCAAGTGCCTCAGTCTTCCTGTACAATGCTTTTCCATGGATTGGCATCTTACCTTTTGGAAAACATCAACAGCTGTTTAGAAATGCAGCAGTGGTCTATGATTTCCTCTCCAGACTTATTGAAAAGGCTTCAGTCAAAAGACAGCCTCAGTTACCTCAGCATTTTGTTGATGCATATCTAGATGAAATGGATCAAGGTAAAAATGATCCATCATCTACTTTTTCCAAAGAAAACCTAATTTTTTCAGTGGGTGAGCTCATCATTGCTGGAACTGAAACTACAACCAATGTGCTACGGTGGGCAGTTCTTTTCATGGCCCTTTACCCTAACATTCAAGGTAAGAATTTGCATAATAATCTTAGGGTCTACTCTTACATGTAGGGCTTGTACATGTTTCAACGTCTTTAGTCATGTACAAAGCATTTTCCTTAGGTACTCCTTTTGTACTAACCAGTAAGAGAAACATTTAATAGCTGTAAAGAATTTTCAAATCAATAATCTAAGAAGTTTGCATAAAAAAGTTCTGAGATAAGTTTTGTTATACCTGTTTTCATAAATAAGGAAAAAGCTGAGTGTCTGGAAGTGGCAGATCTGGAGCCTCAACCCTAGTTTGTTTTTCACAACTGAATTACCCACAGCATTGCCTATTAGTGTCTGATAGGAGTATATAGTGTAAGTTTAAGTAAAACTCCCACATTTAAAAAAAATCTGACTCTAGTTGTACCCATGTCATAGATTATCCTATGTTTTAGCCCCAAACAGGATTACTTTAGATATAATTTTAAGAATTTCATAATAACTGGAACACTTTTTCTCTGACAGGACAAGTTCAGAAAGAGATTGATTCAATTATGGGCCGCGATGGGAAGCCTTCTTGGGACAACAAATGCAGAATGCCTTATACTGAGGCAGTTTTGCATGAAGTTTTAAGATTTTGTAATATAGTTCCACTAGGCATTTTCCATGCAACCTCTGAAGATACAGTTGTACGTGGTTATTCCATTCCAAAAGGCACAACAGTAATTACAAATCTTTATTCTGTACACTTTGATGAGAAGTACTGGAGAGACCCAGATGTGTTCTATCCTGAGCGATTTCTAGACAGCAGTGGATATTTTGTCAAGAAAGAAGCTTTGGTTCCTTTTTCTCTAGGTAAGAGAACCTTTACAGGGGCATAACTTTGGGATAAAGTATAGTGATGGCTCATCTTGTATAGCATCATCTTGATCTGAAGCATCCTGATATAAAATTTTATACTTATAATTCAACTCTGAAAACACAACATTTCTTTTTTTTTTGTTACCAAAAATATGATTTATTTGTAAGTAGCCAGAGAGAGACCTTCCATCCATTGGTTCACTCTCCAAATGCCTACAAAGGCTGGGGCAGGGCAAGGTTGAAACCAGGAACCAGGAGCATCCTGTGGGTCTCCTGGGAGATGCTGCTTTCCCAGGCACATTAGCAAGGAGCTGGATCAGAAGTGGAACAGCCAGGGCTAGAACCAGCACCCATATGGGATGCCAGTGTAAGTACCTTAATCAGCTGCATCACAATGCCAGTCCCACAACATCAATTCATATAGGAGAAGTGATTGAGTTAGAGGTAATTAATGCTTGTTTCTACTCAAAATAAACCTTAATTTATTAAGTAGAGATAAATTGTGAAGCCATGGCTTCTGAAACTTTCTTGTGGATTTTTGCCTTGTAGAGCTAAAAGTTAATGACTGAGACCCAGAGAGGAGAAATACATAGTAATTTGAAGTTGTAACATCTTGAAACAGTGAGTTACAGAAGACACTGAAGTCTCATGGCCGAATTATGTTGTCTTTATTTCTGAAAGCCAGTTTTATTTCTGTAAGCCGGCAAAGCCGGCAGCTGCATAAATGCATGTGCTCTCCAAATCATGTAACCCTGATTGAGCTCAGTGGTAAGTTTATAAAGGCAAAAACCACATCCTGTTGGGAGTTAATTACAAAGCCAAGCATTACAGAAGTCAGAACAAGCAAGGTTATGCTTATCTGGGAGGTTGGGGTTTGGGGGTGTCAGGCATTGACACATTTTCATAGCATTTAATGTAAAAAATCTTTACAGTTAATATTCTTATGAGGCTAGTTTTTGAATACAGTGGTTGTGTAACTGGTAAGAAAAATAGAGGACAAACAGTGACTAGAGATCATCCAGAAACAAAATAGAGTGACTCGGGTCAGGCCATAGCTCACTTCGAAGCTAGAATCTAGATTTCTTGGCTTCTAGACGATTGTACCTCATCTTCAAGTTGGAAAATGTTCCTTCTGCTTTAAAAAAAGTACATATATCTCAAGAATGCTGGAGGGGCCTGAACTGTGGTATAGCTGATAAGGGCGCCACCTGCAGTGCTGGCATTCCATACGGGGCAATCATTGAGTCTCCGCTATTCCACTTCTGATCCGGCTCTCTGCTATGGCCTGGGAAAGCAGTGGAAGATGGCCCAAGTTGTTAAGCCCCTGCACCCATGTAGGAGACCCAGAAGAAGCTCCAGATCAGCCCAGCTCTGGCCATTGTGGCCATTTGGGGAGTGAAACGGAGGATGGAAGACTGACCTCTTTCTCTGCCTCTCTGTAGCTCTTTCAAATAAATAAATCTTAAAAAAAAAAAAAAAAAGGAAGATGGACCAGAAACTCTTGCTCTTTAAAGAAAAATACTTATTTGGTCAGTTGAAATGAAATGGGCTTCAAAAATAAGAGTGGGAATAAGAGAGGGAGGAGATGTACAGTTTGACACATGCTAACTCGGACTTACCCCTAAGGGTAAAGCTAGAAATGTGCCATGGGACTCCAAATCCCATTAAGTTGGCATGTACCAATGCCATCTTACTAGTTAAGGTGATCAGTTTAAGTTCATACTTGATCATAAAGATAGGATTAAGTGTGAAAGGGATCACATAAATAAGACCAGTGTCTGCTAATAATAATTGATAGAATTAAAAAGGAAGCAGGATACACAGCAGACTCATAGAATGGCAGGTGCCTCAAACAGCACTCTGGCCTCAGAATCAGCCCTTAAGGCATTCAGATCTGGCTAAAAAGCCCATGAGAGTTTTGCAGGCATGGAAAGCCAAGACACTGGCAAAAAAATGACCTAAATGAAAGATCTCTGTGAGTGAGATCCCAGCGAAAAGAATGGGCCATCAAAGAAGGAGGTACCTTTCTCTCAAAGGAGAAGAGAACTTCCACTTTGATTATGGTCTTTTCTTTATAAGGTCAGAGTTTGTGAACTCAAACTTGGCAGCTCATGACAAGAGCCTCAGATGATTACTGATGTCATAAATAGAAGTGTCGATTGTTAAATCAACAACGGGAGTCACTGTGCACTTACTCCCCATGTAGGATCTCTGTGTTTAAGGTGTTGTACTATGCAAATTAATGGTAAAACTATCTTCAAACAGTACTTTATACTTTGTGTGAGTGCAATCTGTTGAAATCTTTACTTAGTATATACTAAGTTAATCTTCTGTATATAAAGATAATTAAAAATGAATCTTAATGAAGAATGGGATGGGAGAGGGAGTAGGAGACCAGACGGTTTGTGGGAGGGAGGGTGCTATGGGGGGAAAAACCGCTATAATCCAAAAGTTGTTCTTTCAAAATTTATATTTATTAAATAAAAGTTAAAAAAAAAGAAATGGACTTCTCTTGGATCTATAGAACAAATGTCAGAATTCAAATTAAATCTTGCATAGCATATCTTTGGCTCTGTTGCAACATGCAAGGGAACCTGAGGATTACATTAAAATCTTACAAAAGGAAGAAAGGAATGGGTTCTGGGAGCCCAAGTGCCATTTTTTTTCTTTGTGATCTAATAATCCTTTAGTAAGCATAAGTTCCTTGAAATTCCAAATTTCCTAAATGGCATCCAACTATTAGACATTAGTTTTGGTATGGTATATAATGTGTTTTTAAAAATTATTCTATCTGCTTTTTTTGCTTAGGGAGAAGACACTGTCTTGGAGAACAGCTGGCACGGATGGAAATGTTCTTGTTTTTTACAGCACTGCTTCAGCGGTTTTATTTGCAATTTCCACGTGAATTAGTTCCAAACCTGAAGCCCAGGTTAGGCATGACACTGCAGCCCCAGCCCTATCTCATCTGTGCTAAAAGACGATGAAAGTTCATGGATATTTTGGTCAGCTAGAGTATATGTTTGCTTCATACTTGAACTTCGTTTAATCAATGTGTGCGTCTGGACAAAAATCACAGCATCATGAAGCTAAATGAACACAGATTTGTCTGTAAAAACAGTAGCATTAGCTCTGAACTTGTTTCACGATTATGTGACTTCTAACAATTCTTTTATGAGGAACACAGAGGTGCAAATGATAGGTGTTGCTTAAGGTGCTAAAGGGGCAGGTGTTGTGGTGCAGCAGTTTAAGGCATCAAATTAGGATTGCTCACATCCCATATCTTTTCAATCCAGCTTCTTGCTAATAGCACCTGAGAAAGCAGCAGATGATGCCCCAAGTACCTGGGACCCTGCCTCCCAAGTAGGAGACCCAGTTGGAGTTCCTGGCTCCTTGCTTCAGCTTGACCCAACCTGGCTGTAAACTGGGACACTTGAGGATGATGAGGTGATATTAATTATGCCAAGACAACAAGAATAAATTGTAACTGGCATGAACAAACTGAAATGTTTAGCTATCCATCTATAGCTATTTTTACGTTGTCATTTTTTTCTAAAGTTGTACATTAAGAGCTCATGTTTGTGTAATTTGACTCATGATTAATTGCAGCCACAGAGTAAGTGCACATAACAATGACTTAATAATTTGGATTTCACCTTAGTTTGGCCTCATCTGTTAAATATTTTCAAGTTTCTGTGTTATAAATAAGGGGTCTTTGTATCTCTGATATATTAAGATGTTTCCAGTTGCAAGGGAAAGAAAATCCTATGCAAATTTACTTAAATAGGGGCAGGAGTTTGGCATAGCAATTAAGAAGCTGGTTAGAACATCTGCATCCTATATTGAAGTACCTTGGTAGCTTCTCAGCTCTCCTTCCCAGTTCCAGCTTCCTACTAATGTGTACCTGGAGAGACAGTGGGAAAGGGTTCAAGTAGTTGGGTCCCTGCCACCCTCAGCTCCCAGCTTCACAGGTAGTTGCAGGCATTTGAAGAGTGAACTAATGGATGATAGCTCTTTGTTCCTCTCTCAAATAAATTAGTTAATTTTAGAGAAATCTGTAGACAGTGTGGAAGTTTTAGGATTGGTATAGCCTAGATGATCCGTGGTGTAACTGAAGAACCAGTTTGTCTTCATCCTTCAATTTTGCCTTCCAGATGGTGCCAGTTTTATCTTAAGGCTGGCTTGTGATGTACAGGTACTTTGCCTAGCTCCATAAAGAACAAGTCTGGATTTGTTTCTGGAGAGCAAGGGAGTTTTTCAGATGTCCTCAGAAAACTGTTCTTTGTGTTCTACAGGTACTGAGTTACATGCCCATTAGTTAACTCAAGACTGTATTTTATGAGTGGGATTATGATGTACTTAGGCCTGAGCATATGCTTAGCTATGAGAATTAGTGATGGAATTGCCTTCTCCTAACGTGCACATGGTACATAGGGGTGACATGATTATCTAAGCAAAAAGAACAAGTATGAAAAGAAGCTGTATATCAGGAAACTGGTTATGATATCTCCCTGGGCCTTTCCTCTGCCCACTTGCTAAGCCAGACAGCTTTCCAACTTATCTTTCTGAATCTTTTTTTTTTTAATATTTATTTATTTATTTGAAAGTCACAGTCAGAGAGGCAGAGGGAGAGAGAGAGAGAGAGAGAAAGAGGTCTTCCATCCACTGGTTCACTCCCCAAATGGCTGCAATGTAGAGCTGGGCCAGTGCGAAGCCAGGAGCTTCTTCCGGGTCTCCCACAAAGGTGCAGGGGTCCAAGTACTTGGGTCATCCTCTGCTGCTTTCTCAGGCACATTAGCAGGGAGCTGGATCAGAAATGAAGCAGGCTGGACTTGAAGCGACACCCATATGGGATGCCAGTGCTGCAGGTGGCAGTTTTACCCGCACAGTGCCAGCCCTAGCTTTCTGAATCTTGACAAACATTCCTAGTCAAGTTGCTTCTTAATTTTTCTTCAGTACAGCAGATCTCTCCTACTTACTGTCCTATCTCCTATAGAAGCCTAAGCTAAACTCTACAGACTGGGGCTTCTGGAGGCTTGACAATCTTATGTAACAAAGCAATTTAGTAAATGAAATAAATTATAATAAAAATTTTGGAGGCTTTATTTTACTTTTAAGTACTACTCCTATTGCCTCTAGTACCCTTTAAAACTCTATAAACCTATATAGAATGAAGATCACACTATTTTCTTACCTTTTATCTAAAGTAATATTTGCATTTTTCCTTAATTAGGTTAATATAAACTTCCCAAAAATCAAGATACAGAATCATAAACTGTTAAAGGTAGACAAGCCTTATCTCGCTTAACATGCTCATTTTATAGTACACAAAGTAATTGTTCAGATAGATAAAGTTATTTATCTACTGAATGGTAGAGGAATGCCTTTTTTTAGCTCATACGCTTTTTACTCATACCCAGTTATACTATGCTTTATAGGCTGTAAGATTTTTTTTTCATATACTGTAAACTCTTAACTATTTGCAGTCAATAAACTGTGATAAAAATAAAACAATATTTCTGGATAAATTAACTGAACATGAATTAGCAAAAATACCTAATTTTTAAAAATTACATGGTTACATCCATTGAGTCTATGCAGTGGGAATGCCTTCTTTCTCACCAGTGACAAACTACTGATTAGAATATTGGAAATACAACTTCTGATTCAAGATAGCAACAGGAAGCACATATTTCTTCTCAAATACTGCTGAAATAACAGTATTGAGAATGGGGGTGGAGGGCAATATTAATGCAGTAGATATTTTCAAGTTATAGAAGATGGAAGGTAAATGGGAAAATATTAAAGGAACTACAGATAAGGTCATACAAGACGAAGCCTGAGGTTGAGATGAGAGCCCATTCTTCATAGGATAGCTGTGGAGAAAACCAGTGCGTAAGAAGAGCAAATAAGGAGAGTATAAATGGAGGAAAATATCAAGCTGACTGAGTCTTTGGGGTAAGCAGCTGAATAATTTGCCCCATCCCAGCTTTTCTTTCTCCTTCTGTTTGTGTACCTGTAGAATTTCCCACCAGTATTGAAATAAAAATGTAAATGAATTGAGTACTATCCCCAGGATAGTTATACTCCTATATGGGATTAGTGTCCTAGATTGAAAACAACTTATTTTGATCTGATTTTGAACCTAAATTTCTGTATAATCCAAATAATCAAGGGTAAGGGCAAGTTTAAGTGAAATAAGTGGTGACTGAGGAAATATGAGCAAAAGGACTAACACTGAATAGTGAGTAAGTTTAAATGCAAGTTTAGAAATAACACGAAGACAAAGGTGGGGCAAGTGTGATAAAATAATATCTAAATGTTTTATATTCTGACAGTGTAGAAATAATGCATCTAACAAAAAATGAGACAAGGAGAAAAGGTAGAATATGGAATAAACTCTGATTGTTTCATATATTCACAGTCAAAAGGTATTTATAACTTAAAACTGACAAACCAAGTAGCAGAATTTTAAGCAAACTTACAAGTATAAAAGTAAAGAATAATAGTGCCTGAAATTGTATGGTGGGAGGTAGGCAGGAAGACTAAATACAAGCTAATATTTTATTATTCATTGAAGAGAAACATACTGTGAAGAAACAGGGTTTAACGGTATTATATAAATATAGAAGTATAAAGATGGATATTATATAAATGTAGAAAATATACAATGATTACTGAATCAAAGATACAAATCTTCATAAATGGCAGGATAACTAAAATTACTTTTTAAGAAGAATTAAGACTCTGCATATAATCAATGAATAGGCTTTTCTCATCTATTAAAGTGTTCAATTTGGATCAAACTAAATCTATACTATATTGTGTAGTATAGTAGAGATACCATTGAAGTTTAAGGATGGGCAATGGCATAACTTTCAATGCAATTAAAAATAATTCAAGATCATGATTTTGAGAAAGCAAAGTAGAATTCAACCCAAAAGGCATAAGGCAAAGAAGTACACTATATAGTTTATAAGGAAACTATAATACTTACAATAGCACACCAAATAACAGCAACTTTCATAAAACAGAAATTATAATATATAAGGAGAAATACTAAGTCTCCTTAATACTAGG
The DNA here is from genome assembly GCA_949820135.1 of Sylvilagus floridanus. Taxonomy (NCBI): domain Eukaryota; kingdom Metazoa; phylum Chordata; class Mammalia; order Lagomorpha; family Leporidae; genus Sylvilagus; species Sylvilagus floridanus. Next base: position 76,318,488 of record OX463224.1, on the reverse strand, counting down.
GGACTTTAATTTGCTTCTGTCATTCTATCCAGCTTCTAGTAATGTACACTCTAGGAGGCAGCAGGTGATGGTTCAAGTACTTGGATCCCTGACACCAACATAGGAGACCCAGTTCTGGGCTGCTACTTTCAAACTGGCCCAGCCCCTCCTGTTTGTGGGCATTCAGAGAGTAAACCAACATGAGCAATATCCCTCACTCACTGTCTCTCTGCCTTTAAAATAAATGAAATAAATACATTTTTTTACATTTGAGAAATGTAGATAACTCAACTTCTAGCTAACCAGAAAAACTACCAAAAATGATGGTGAAATAAAGACATTTTCAGCTAACTATTGTAAACTCTTCCACTGGAAGTCTACTGATTGTGAAATTCTATTTCCAATATTGTCTTCCCAAGTGAAAGGGATAGACATTTAAAAAAGGAAAAATTATGAGATATCTAGAGTCTCTACAAGTAGTGATTCAAGTCCCCTCTTCTTGGCTTGGGATCCAACTTCCTGCTAATGTGCCTGAGAAAGCAGTGAATGATGGCCCAGGTACATGGGTCCCTGCCAACCACCTGGGAGACCTGGATGGAGTTCCTGACGTACAACTTTTTTTTAAAAACATGATCTTGGTTATCTATTTAATCAATGAAAAATCATTTTAAAGACAAATATAGGAGGTTACATAGTTGTGATTAAAAAAAGAAAACCTAATAAACGATATTGTGAAGCATAAGAAATTATTTTGGTAAGACAAAAGCTTTTCTTTTTCCTTGTCAACTATCTAAAACATAAAGAAAAACTTCACAATTTCCCATCAAGAGTAGATCAATACTCTAAGAAAACGTTTTACCAGAGAGGACATTCTTGTTTTGCATCAATGTACCTTTGATATTAAAGCTCAACTCTTAGACAGTTTTATAAATAATTCTCTTTTAATTTCAGCTAGCTTGATCACACATAAAATTCCTTTCACAGTATTCCTGTTCCACAAACCTTCTACAAGCTGTTATCCCTTCACTTATTTGTCCTATACCTTTTCTCATTTCTCATATTCAAACAACCAGTCATTATACTTTAGGATGAAAATTACTTCTTTTTCCCTTAACAAAAACATATCTTACTTTTCTTGCCTAAGAAGTAATTATTCTTAACCATTTCTAGTTTTAATTACCATAAATTAATTTTTTAAATATTTATTTATTTATTTGAGAGGCATATTTACAAAGAGACAGGGTGAGATCTTCCATCTGCTGGTTCACTCCCCAAGTGGCCACAATGGCTGGAGCTGGGCCATCTGAAGCCAGCAGTTTTTTTCCCAGGCGCATTAGGAGGGAGCTGGATGGAAAGAGGAGCAGCAAGGACTCAAACTGGTGCCCATAGGGGATGCGGCACTGCAGGTGCCTCCCCCTCCCCAGACAGGGCTGTGGCATTCAGCATCTTAATGGCTAGTTCAAATGCCTAAATAATGGAAAATGTAATTTTTTATTCCAATTCTTTTTTTTATTTTTATTAATATAAAGAGAACAGATTTCATGTATTTCATAGATATAGTTCTAAGGAGATAACCATACTTCCCTCCCTACCTCTTTCCTTCACCTAATCCCCCGCATCCCCTCCCTTGTTTTCTTTTCATTAATTTTTACAGACATAATTTTAATCCACTTTATAATCACAGGCTTAAATCACCACTAACTATAATATTCAACAAGTAAAAAGTAGGAAGACTACAGTTCCACAGTAATATAAACAAGGGCTAAAAATGACAATCCTGTCTTATGATGTCTATTTCATTCCTATAAATTGTTTTTAAATTTTATTTAAGATATACAAATTTCATGTATTTCATGTATACAGATTTAGGAATACTTCCAACATTACCTTCCCCTCACCCCCCTGTCCAAACTCCTACTCTTCCGCCTCCTTCCTCTCCTATTCCTTCTCTTTTACAATTATGTACTTTCAGTTTACATTACACTCATAAATTTAACCCTACACTAATTAATGAGTTCAACAAATAGTATGAAGAAAAAAACACTGTCCCTCAGCAGTAGAGACAAGGGCTTCAATCAATGAAGCTCAAAATGTCAATTTCACTCCTATACATAACATTTTTGCTACTCTATTAGTTACTACAGGTAAGGGAAAACATAGTAGGCAACTATAATTCTAAATTAATTTTAGTAAAATTTTATAAGTGTAAAAAGTATTTGAAGCTTGTGGGGCTTCTACAAATAAAAGGCAACAGTACCCAGAACGTGGAAAATTTAGTTTTTAAGAAATTAAGGATCCCATTTTTAACATAGGTCTTGCATAGCTTTGATAAAAGACTAAGAGGGAAATGCCCCAAGATTGCAGCATATAATCATTTCATACAGTAGTTCCTTGCATGCACATTTGCTTGAAGCTGGTGGGTACCTTCCCTGTGTCCAGCTTATCTTCACTTGATCTTAGCCAAAAGGCTGAGAAGCATGAGTCTTTTTGTTGGTGAGTGCTCTAACTGCTTCAGTGCAACCTGTGCCCACCAGTCAAGCTGTGGCTTTGACTCTGAGATCACTTGTAGGTAATGACCTTTCCCCTACCTAAGTTCACAAAAGAAGGAAAGGAAGGAAGGAAATAGTAAAAAGAGAAAAGAGGACAAAACACAAAATCCCTATGGATTTCTGAAAGTCAGAGTTCACATCTCCTGCAAAAAATGCCATTTACTGTCAGTCTCAATCTGACTCTGATACTTGAGGCCTCCCTACAGAACTCAATTCTGTTTCTCTTCAGGACTTCTGCTCTTGCCAGTGTCTTGCCACCCACCACAAACCCCAAAAGGTCATATGCTCTTTCACAGTATAAACCCTGGATTTGAAAGACAAAAAGATCAAAGTGCTCAATGGAAAAAGAGCAGAGTGATTCAAGAGGAACTTCTTCACAACCCCTAGGATGCCACAAGGAAGACAGGATTAGTCACCAGAAATGTCAAAAGACAAAATTACAACAAATTTAGTTACAGATGTAATTGACTTTTATGTATAAATTCATGATTTGGGGCAGCATCCATTATCATACAAAAAAAAAAAAACAAAACATTAAGAGCTCCTAACAGGCAATGCAGAACAGTGAGTTTTTAAAGTGGGAGCAAGGAAATGACCTGAGTCCTTATTATACTGATTCAGGTAGACAGAAATCTACTTTCAGCAAAAACTAGACATCTACTTGTTTCAATTTGATGATATGGCATTTAGTATGAGTGACTCCATTTTGGTCTGCTCTATGGGGGTGGGGTTGGGGACAAATCCAGGAGCCTAGTCCAAAACAATAGCCCCCTACATTTTTGTTTAACAATTCAAAATGAAATGCTGCTTGATGATCCTTGCCACTCTTCCAGATAAAAGCCTTCAACTTTTGCCCATTTCCTTTAAGAATAAAGTTTAAATGGCAGGTCATGCTTTTAAAGTCCTTTCATTAACTACCCTTCCTCTACCATTCCCTCTTCTTGCACTCTGTTCCAAGCCACCTAAATTTCTTTTGACTCTTCAAATTTGGGATGCTTTCTCTTCCCCTGGCCATTGTATATGCTATTATTCTCTCTCTAAAAGCAGCCATCCCTGAGCTAACTCTTACTTCCTCACTTGTCAGCCCGTTACCTTCCTCTGAGAAGCTGTTCATCCCTTCCACTGCGATCTCACACATCCTCTAGAACTTCTCATATTAGCCTGGCAACTATAATAAAGGAAACAGAGTTGGCTCTTTCTACTCTTTGAAGTTCATTCTATAAGAGAATGCAGTCTAGAGAAATAGTACAAATTTTTGGCTATTTAAGCAATGCCACAATCTCTAAATGTCTTGTAAAGTAAGTAGAGAAAGCAAATAGAACCAACAAAGGAAGCAATTAATTAGAATAACAGGAAACAACTTTCAAGTCATGAATAACTTTAAAAAGATCTTTAAGGACAAAAATGTGTCTGTGAGCACACTGATATAGTATAGCACTATAATAATATCTGTAATAATAGTGACTTAAAAGCAAATACATGGTGAAAATTATAAAGAATTTATGAGTCAGTAGCCATCAAAATAAGGTCTAAAATATGGCTTATGGTAATTTCTCAAGTAAAATTTGATCCATTAGTATTATGTGTTATGTAATATACTCTCATATCCATTTCCTATTGAAGTTTCAGAGAGAGCATTTTTTGGGGTTTCTTTGTACTAGTTATTTTGGTATATGACAATTATTCAGTGATGGTTATATAATTTAGGAGTTATATAACTTAAAAATGAGTTTCCAATAATAATATTTTAAAAGAATCAAAACATGTTTCTTTTGAAAAATATAAATTAAAAATCCAATAGAAAATTTCAGTGAAACAACAGAAAGTACAGAAATTTGATTGAGTCTGATTATGCATGTTGCACAAGTATGCATATTACACACACACTCATGTATTCTGCAGGAGAGGAATGAATACAAATACATTTATGCAGGACACAAAATGTACTCTAGAGAAATATGAGTATATGCAAAGGATATATGCACAGGATATATACATTATAAGTGCAAACTCAGTAATTACCATTTTGAATTTTATTTGGTAGTATATGGTAAGACCAGTTTACAAATGGTGTGCCAACAGTAGGAAAAAAATGATAGGAAGGAACTCAGCATATTACCAATATAATAAATAAAGCTTAGTGATTCACTAAATATTATGATAAAAAGTGTATAGGATCAAAAATTCCAACACTTCCATATATCATTAATTGATAGCTTTCAGATGAGCCTGATATCCTAGGTAGGTAAGAAATTGCCTGCCAATATTTTACTTTAAAGGATAAATAACACACATTAGAAAATTGTCTTTACAGAATTCCAATGATGCAAAATATGATTCAGTCTTCAAAAATGGAAAATATTAATCTACCATCCTGCTATCATTTTGACTGCTCTTTATATCTTCAAATATTTAAAACAACAAGGGTACATATTTGTTCTCTAACAAGCTTACAAATATTTAAATATCCATTTTCTTTGCAACCATATTAACTTTGCTGTTTATGTGCTTTGATGTGAAATGATTTATCATAATATTTTTACATCAAAAAATTAAATAGGTATTCCCAATCTTTTCCTTTACCTGAGAAATCAGTCTTATAGATGGGCTCTGAGAATATGGAGTAGTAACTGGTAATTTTCAGTCTTGAGTCAGAAGGAAATAAACTGAAAGATTAATGACAGTTTTATAGTAATTAAATACATGATACCTAAGTGATTGATCTAAAGATAGCCATATGTTCCAATTGTTTACTTAATATGCATGTCCTTTAGAGCTCACAATATTTCTTTTGTTCTTTATCTGTGATAGGATTAGTTTCATTTGAGTTTTGCATTAAGGCAAAAGACAGCTTCTTTTATGTGACTTTAATTAGTCTCAAATTCATTTAAGAAGAGAGAAAATGGCGTTCATTTCATAAAAGGTTAATATTAGGACAAATTTTTTTCTTCTCACAAATCTGTACTGTGTTTACATTAACTAAATGTTTAAAAATACTAATCCTGAGCAAGAGTAAAAAGAAGAACAGTTTTGATTAAAAAATAAAATTCCTTCATTGGTAAACCAAAACAGTTTTAAAATTCAACCATGGACCATAAAGTCAATAAGACTGGAATTCAGACTTCTGATGTCCACGGCAAACCTGAACACTCTGAGTGGAAATAAAACATACATAGTAGATAATATACAACAATAAAAAGCATCAGAAATTGATGCACCTGGATTTTGTTAAATATAACAAAGGTCACTCAGTCCTTCATGGATGAACCTAGCTGGGAGAACAGCACTGAACAGTGTATTGCATTGAGCAGCAATCCCTCACAAGGGTAATGCTGGATTCCTTTTTAGATAGGCACAGACTTTTTATTCAAAACAGTCAAAGATATAAAATACACATTTGGAAATATGAAACTTGTTTTCATGACAGCAAAAAGTCCTAGCCACTTTGGAACTGAAGTAAGTCACTTGAGTTTTTAGTTCTAGCTAACCCCTACCCATGAAAAAGAAGAGCTCACTACCCTCCCTACCCCCCTCAAAAAGCAGCATTGTGACCAAGTATTTACACACCAGCAAAGGTTTTAAGTAAGGGCTTGCAACATATTCAAGCCTAGCTCTAAGAATAATTTTTTAGTTCATGTGGTGAAAGTGCATAGGAGTGAGAAACTGTCAGCACAGCAAGGATCCTCTCACAGTATTAAGGCCTGTCCACATGGGAATGGTCATTGGAAAGTCAGCACAGTGAACAGTAGGCAATGATTTCTGACCCTGGGTGCAGCCCAATGGGCTTCTTCAATATGACTTTCATTCAAACTGTTGCTCTTCCTCTTCATCTGCTTCTTCAATGACCTGAATCTCATCTGCTTGAGGTAAGGAAGTATTCTCCACCTGCAGTTTATTACCATCAGCTTTACATTTTTCTTCCTCTTCAATGATCCCCTTCCATATCTTGTGGTTTTCAGTGAGGTTATGCATTAGCTGACAAAATACTCGCCGTCTGCCTTTCCTTTGTGGGTCTGCAAAATATAAAACAAACATATCCTAATCATAACAATATGATTAATTCATTAAATATAAATATCTAAGTGCCTACTAAATTCTGGATATTTTTAAATTTTATTATTTGAGCACTGGTTTTGAAAATAATGAGATAAAAACAACCTTTGTACTATGGAATTCACATTCTAGTGGAAAGATCTAGACAAGCAAAAAGAAATAATAAGTATGATGGATGGTTTTAAGTGTTATGGATAAAAATAAAACAGAGAAGGGACTTAAAGAAGATGGAGGAAGGGAGGGTAGTTGAAATCTCAAATGAAAATAATCACAACCCAAAGTTAAAAGCTAAGTTTTAAATTTTTTCCCCTTATTTTCATTTATTTGAAAGTCAACTAGCCAGCCAGAGATCTTGCATCCACTGGTTCACCCTGCAAATGCCTACAACAGCCAGATCTGGGCCAGGCTGAAACAAGGAAACTGGAGCCTGATCTGGGTCTCCTGTGTCAGTGATAGGGTCCTCACTACTTGATCCATTACTTGCTGCCTCCCAGGGTGGGCACTAACAGGAAGATGGGACTCAGAAGTGGAGCTGGACACGAACACAGATACTCCAATATGATATATAGGCAAACCTTTCTTATATAATGAATTAACCATAATTATTAACATTTTGATGAATATAGTTAAGTTTTAGAAGCCATTCAATCTTCCCAAATTGATGCTCTGATGTTAATAGCTTAAAATTATTTTTTACTAAGGTAATCCTAAATATAAGATGTATGTGGGGAGCAGGAATCTTTGTTATCATCCTATACTTGGAAAAAAACACTTAGTTATAATTTAAGCTCTACCTTAAAATATAGAGCAAATAACTGCTTTTATCCATAGTTACAAGTTATGAATTATTTTCATTTCTCATTTTATACATTTTATATACATTATATATTTATTGTATTATTTAGAGAAAAATGTTATGACAGTTTGATAACAAATTCATAATGTCACAAAATGTGGTTTTCCTTTTAGTGCTAGGGAATATATGTTTTCCTTTTCTTCCAAATATTTTGATCCATTTTCTAAGTTTATGAGAGAGTACATTAGTTGGCTGCGTTGGATGTTATGATCCTCAGCTGCCTATTGGGCATAGGTATGTGAGGAGAGGTAAGATAAAAGTGGACTAGCCACTAGGACCCTCCCATCCACTGATGTTATACGTACACATAAAACCTATCATGCATGCTCAGGGACCTGCTGAAGAGCATTGACTGGAAGACAGCACCTCAGGTGAAAATAAAATTGCTCATTGTATGACAGTATTAACATTGTACCAAGCATATTCCAGCTACTCGAAACAAATCTGAACATTTATACAGTTACTCTAGATAGGAATGCTGAATCTAAGAGACAGAGATCCAAGTTCAAATTAAGTAGGCATCTACGGTATCCTTGCATTTCTTACTAGGATTCAGATTGTCTTCCATTTCTTCATCATCAGTTTCTAATTCTTCACCATCTTCATCATCACCACTTTCAGTATCATCATCTTCTTCTGTTTCTATCCACTGACCAGGTAGCAAACCAGCAGCATCATAGGAGTTACACAGGGGACCCACTATGTGGGTGATAAAAGATTCCTGAAGTTTTGCTAGTTGAGGAGAGGAACGATCCATGAAAGGACTGATAGGCAGACCAAGATTTGCTTCTTCATCTCCCTAAACATTTTAAAAAGAAAATTATATCTTCAACTGTTGAAAGGACAACCACTGAGCTTTGTTGTTAAAATTATCTTGAGGCTTTTCAAAAAATAATTTACATGAAAATTACTTTTACAAAGAAACTCCAATGAATCTATCATTTCAACTGTAAGAATTCCTCTAATATTTGAGAAATCCTAAACAAAATTTTAAATCCTTACATTCTGTCAATATCAACCACTATGGTTGATATTTAGTTGACAAGAAAAATACATATGTATCAGTAATTTTACTAAGAACCTCAAAATTCTATGATGTCAAACATACATTCTTTTCCTCCTAGGAGGAAAACCATAGTAACGGAAATATGTTGTTGTATTTGTACCTTAAATGTACAAAGCTAAATTTTGCAAGTGCTTTTCAACATCCATTTTTTAAATGGCAGAGCCCCCCAATAAATCTAAGTCACAAAACTCACTGTGAAAAACAAATAAACCTAGAGGTACTAAAGTTGAAGTGAGGATTGCAGACCCAGAACTCAAACTGCCTATATTCTTATACCTCTCATTGTGGCTTCTAGAGCTATGGAGGCAATTATTTAAGATCAGACAGATGTGGTTTCAAGATCTGCTTTTGCCACTTCCTACCCTTATATGATGTTAGACAAACTCTATGCACAACTTTAATCTGTGTAAAATCTGAATAATAATCAAACTTACAGGGTTGCTATAAGGATGAAAGGTGATATTATGTAAAATGCTTAGCACAGTAGTAAGCATTCCCCAAAATAGTATTATTAATGATTTAGTTATAGTGTCTGAACTAACTAGGGATGAGTTACTCCCCACAATGCTCCAGTTCTTCAGGCAATCAATATCTGATGAGCCAGCATAATCCTGATGCAACTATCAGAAACTGTTGCAATGATAAATTTTCCCAAGACTTAAAATCCTCTATGATTTTATCCTCCAAATGGAAGCAAATTATCAATTTTTAAAAAAATTGGATTTATTCACAGTACTCTGCAATTTCATAGTTGTACTCTAGGAATTTGGCTTTTCTAAGTGTGACACTTAAATGTCTACAGGTATATACAGATAGTATGATTAAAAAAATGGTTGTCTAAGATCAGAATTTGGTATCCATACCTGAGGAAGCTTACTTAGTATCATGACCAGAATGACAAGAAAGTTTAATACAACAGTACTTCAGGGGTTTGTAACTACGAGGTTGTATAGTACTGCATATATTCCTACAGACTTACTTCTAAGGGTACAGTTTAAAAACTTACCATGGGACCCCAAATCCCTTTAAGCTGGGTGGTAAAAATACCATCTTAAGTGTTAAAGTGATCATATGGATAGGATTAAGAGTCTGGTAATAATAATAGATAGAATTAAAAAGGAGTGAATGCTCCAACATGGAAAGTAGTCCACACAGCAGACTCATAGAATGACAATTGCTTTAAATAGAACTCTGACCTCAGAATCAGCCCTTAAGGAATTCTGGTCTGGTTAAAAAGCCCATGAGAGCATTTCAGGCATTGAAAGCCAAAACACTGGCAAAAAATGTCCTATATGAAGGACCTCAGTGGATGAAATCCCAGTGGAAAGAAATGATCATCAAAGAAGGAGGTACTTTTCTCTGAAGGGAGGAGAGAACTTCCACTTTGCTAATGGCCTTGTCTAAATACTGACAAAGTTTGTGGATTTAAAAGTCTTCCATAGTCTAGGCAGCTCATGTCAAGAGCCTTGGGTAATCACTGATGTCATAAATAAGAGTGTTAACTGTTAAATAAACATGAGTCCCTATGCACTAACTTCAAATGCAGGACCTTTGTCCTCAAAGAGTTGTATCATAGCTATGTCTAAGTGCTCACAAAAGATGTACCATTCTTGGGTGCTTCTTTAAAGTTAATTATGTTTCTAAAATAAAAAAGAAGTGAAATTAACTTCAAGATGCAATGACTTTGAACAGTCCTTGTCTAGACTTGAGGAACAGTTCTTTTTTTCCCCCCATGCAAATTGTTGAACTTTACTTAGTATAGAGTTAGCTTTCTGTATATAAAGTTAATCAAAAATGGATCTTAGTGGAGAATGGGCATGGGAATGGGAGAGGGAGGAGGTGGAGGGGTGGGAGAATGGGTGGGAGGGTGGGTATGGTGGGAAGAATCACTATATTCCTAAAGTTGTACTTACGAAATGCATGAAGTTTGTATTCATTAAATAAAAGGTTTCTTTGGGGGAAAATAAATTAATTAATTTTAAAAGAAGGAAAAAATGAAGTGATTGCAAGGACTTAAAAAAAAAAGAGTACTTCAGGGGCAGGCACTGTGGCATAGTAGGCTAAGCCTTGTCTGCAGCTCTAACATTGCATATAGGCATCAGTTCATGTCCTGACTGCTATTTTGATCCAGCCCTCTCCAATTGCCTGGGAAAGCAGTGTTAGATGGCCCAAGTGCTGGAGCCTCTGCACCCACATGGGAGACCTGGAAGAAGCTCCTGGCCCCTGCCTTGGATCAGCCCTGCTCTGGCCATTGGGGCCATTTGGGGAGTGAGTCAGCAAATGGAAGACATTCTCTCTCTCTCTCTCTCTCCCTCTCTCTCTCTCTCTCACTCTACCTCTCAAGTAAATAAATTTTAAAAAATTGAAAACCAGTACTCAAATGGTTCATGAAAAACAGAAAATAATTTTATTTTGTGCAAAAAAAGTTGAAATCAATGCATGAGTCTTCAAAAATTTACATAAAATGCCTTATTATCAAAAACTATACATGTATTTCAAAGTTATTTTGTATCCAAATAAGCTTATTTCTTTGTTAATTATTATTTGAGAACTAAACAGACACAGAGCAGAGAATCTCTCAACTCCTGGTTCACTACCCAAAGGCCTGCAATGGCCAGGGCTCAGATAAGACAAAAGCTTGTAGACAGGAATTCAATCCAGGACTCCCTCATAAGTATCAGAAACTCTATTACTTGAGCCATTAGTACTGCCTCCCAGGGTTTGTGTTAGCAGGAAGCTAAAGTCAAGAGTCTGAGCTGGGAATCAAACCCAGACACTTTGATGTGGGATGTGGGCATCTTAACCACTAGGCTAAATGCTTGCTTCTAAACTTATCCATTAATCCCAGTTTCCACAAACTTCTTGAATTTTCATATATGGCAGGATATCAGATAACACTCTCTTTCTTTGACATGGATAATGAAACCTAAAAAGATTAATTGAAACTGAGAGAGTATTATATTGTTTTGTGATATATCTGGATTATGATATGTAACATTCATTAAGTACTTACGACAGGGACTAAAAACATACATATACCTATGAATTCATTTAATCCTGGTAGCAACTTTATATAGTATCATCATCATTCCTATTTTATCAATAAGGAAATTGAGGAATACAGGAGTTAAATAAGTTACCTAAGATCACATTGCCAATATGGAAGATGAGGCAGGATTCAACTTCAGGCAAATAAAGTTATCTAAATGAATATATCTAAAGTAATTTCATTGAGTTAGTGTAAAATTGAAATATACTATCTTCTTAATATCTCCTTGCAGATAATATAAAGATGGCATTTTACTTAGCATAATATTCCTCTTTTGTGAATACAAGATCTGATGGAGAACTCCAAAGCATAATTCAGTTATTTAGAATGAGGATAGGAATATGCAAACTACAAATCATAATCTTAAAAACTGAGTAAAATAACCAATTAATACCCCCAAATCATGTATTTATCAGATAGTAGTAAAATATTAATAATTTTAAATACTTAGACATTTTCATGAATCCCTAGTATGGTATTTTATAACTTGCAAAACAGAAGAGTTTACATTATTGTGTTGGAATGTTCAACTAAGACAGATAAAAGACACTGCCCATCTATAATGCAATCTAGAGGTACATATATTTGATGACATAGGCTCAACTTCATCTATCCTATTTTCTATTCATATAAAGAAAACCATGTAACAAAGGAAGATTCACTTGGTGGGCATCTTGATCTTTACTGATTATTAAAGCTAACAAGGCTGGGCCGACGTCGTGGCTCAATAGGCTAATCCTCCACCTACAGCACTAGCACCCCGGGTTCTAGTCCTGGTCGGGGCACCAGATTCTGTCCCAGTTGCTCCTCTTCCAGTCCAGCTCTCTGCTGTGGCCCGGGAGTGCAGTGGAGGATGGCCCAAGTCCTTGGGCCCTGCACTCACATGGGAGACCAGGAGAAGCACCTGGCTCCTGGCTTCGGATAGGCATGGTGCGCGGCCACAGCGCGCTGGCCGCAGCAGCCACTGGGGAGTGAACCAATGGCAAAGGAAGGCCTTTCTCTCTGTCTCTCTCTCTCTCACTGTCCACTCAGCCTGTCAAAAAAAAAAAAAAGAGAGAGAGAGAGACAGAAAAAGCTAACAAGGCTGAAAAATGCAATTCCAAAGTCAAGAAAGTGCATTTGATATTTTAAACATAATGAAACATTAGGATAGTGGAGAGATCAGTGTACTTTCTACATTGTAGGGAAGCTCAAAGCTGAAATAAAAAAAAAAGGCACTAATTCTTAAAAGTGGTAGGATTATTTGAAAGTTATGATTTTAAAGATATGAGAAAAGAAAACATATTTGTATCTTTATGTTCCTGAAAACTACTAAGTAGCTACTATGTCCCATTTATAGACCTCTGTGTTTAAAACATTTTATTAAAATACAAAAAAAAATGCACTTAAGTGTACAGATCAACTATTATTTTGTCATCTGATCATTCTTTTTTTTTTTTTTTAACAGGCAGAGTGGACAGTGAGAGAGAGAGACGGAGAGAAAGGTCTTCCTTTACCATTGGTTCACCCTCCAATGGCTGCTGCGGCCAGCGTGCTGCGCTGATCCGATGGCAGGAGCCAGGTGCTTCTCCTGGCCTCCCATGGGGTGCAGGGCCCAAGCACTTGGGCCATCCTCCACTGCATTCCCTGGCCACAGCAGAGAGCTGGCCTGGAAGAGGGGCAACCGGGACAGAATCAGGCACCCCTACCGGGACTAGCACCTGGTGTGCCGGCGCTGCAAGGTGGAGGATTAGCCTAGTGAGCTGTGGCACCTGCCATCATCTGATCATTCTTAAAACCAACACCCAAATTAAGAGCAAAGCATTACTAGTACCCCAAGAGTCCTCACTATTCCTACCTCACCATTTACTTTTTTTTAACATGTGAAACAAGAGTAAATTATCATGTGCATAGTATGACTCAGTGAAGCAATATTTATAACTATATATCAAATTATCTGACATCCACAAATTTTTCATCCTTTCTCTATATATTAACTACCACAAATAAGAGGAAACACACATCTACAACCAACTGATCATTGGCAAATGAAGTAAAATTACTCCCTGCAGAAAGGAGTCTCTTCAGCAAATGGTGTTGGAAAAATTGGATTTCCACATGCTGAAATTTGAAATAAGACCCATATATTACATCTTATAAAAAAGTCAACTTTTATTGGATCATGGATCTAAACTTGAAACCTGAAACTATTAAATTACTAGAGGAAAGCATAGAGAAAATGCTGCAAGATATTGATCTGTACAAACACTTCTTAGATAAGACCCAGAAGTATAGACAATAAAAGCAAAAATGGACATATGGGATTATATCAAATTAAGAAGCTTCTGCACAGCAAAGAAAACAGTAAAGTGAAGAGGCAACCAATAGAATGGGAAAAATATTTACAAACTATGCATCTAATAAAGGATTAATATCCAGAATATATAAAGAGCTCAAAAAAAACCTCAACAACAACAATCAACCCATTTAAGAAATGGGCAAGGGATATGAACAGGCATTTTTCAAAGAAGGAAATACAAATGGCGAACAGATCCATGAAAAAATTCTCAGGAGCACTAGCCATCGGGGAAATGCAAATAAAATCCACAGTATCACTTCTTCCCAGTTAAAATGGCTGTCACACAAAGATCAAAACATAACAAATGTTGGCCGGCGCCATGGCTCAACAGGCTAATCCTCTGCCTTGCGGCGCCAGCACACCAGGTGCTAGTCCCGGTCGGGGCGCCGGATTCTGTCCCGATTGCCCCTCTTCCAGGCCAGCTCTCTGCTGTGGCCCAGGAGTGCAGTGGAGGATGGCCCAAGTGCTTGGGCCCTGCACCCCATGGGAGACTAGGAAAAAGCACCTAGCACCTGGCTCCTGCCATCGGATGAGCACGGTGCGCCATTGGAGGGTGAACCAACGGCAAAAGGAAGACCTTTCTCTCTGTCTCTCTCTCTCACTGTCCACTCTGCCTGTCCAAAAACAAACAAACAAACAAAAAACAAAACATAACAAATGCTGGTGAGGATGTGGAGAAGTAGGTACCTTAATACACTGTTGGTAGAGTGTAAACTGATACAACCATTATGGAAGGCATTATAGAGATTTCTCAGAAAACTTGGGCCACCATATGATCCAGCTATCCCACTCTTGGGGATATAACCACAGGGAATGAAATCAGCATGTGAAAGAGTTACCTTAATTCTCTTGTTTATAGAAGTTCAATTCAAAATAGGTAAGATGGAAATAAGCTATCCCAGTTGATATTTCTATAGCATGGTGCTTACTCTTTCTACAGGAGGGTTGGAAACAGGTTAATCTCTTAAATACATTCTGAGAATACCCTGAATCACTTAAAAATCTTTTAATCTGAATTGAAATTATTCTAATTAGAGATTCTCAAGGTTGAAAGGATCCTCAAGAGTACATTGAACATACTCCACTGTTTTTCGTTGTTTGAGATTTTAGCAGCAAAAGTAAACAGATGAGAAAATGCTAAGAACCAGAGAAAATGCAATAATTTCTAACATTTTTGTCAAGTAACTCAGATTTCAAAAATTTTGTATAGCTATCCAAATCTCAAACAGAAGTGTCTTCACATGGGAGTTCCTAAAAATCCCAAATCTCAGGTTTCAACTTACCTGCTCATAAAATTCATTGACAATGCCTTCGGTCCATTTCAAATGCAAGTCCCGAACTTTAGCTGGGCCATTTATATCTGCCAGTTTGATGCACACCTGGCATACTAAGAGGCGATCATTTTCACTATTCCATTCTATACCATTACTATTTACATCATTGGCCTATTTTGGAAAAACAGAATTATTTTAGATTTTGAGGACATGTGAACTTTTTTTTTTTAAAAAAAAATTGTTGTTTTGTTGCTGTCAAATATCTTTAAACAATTTTCTGTCCAAATGGCTGAAATTCAGTAAATGCTTCTTTTAATCAGTTTTTGCCACAAGATGGGCCTCATGGATTAAATTCCCTTTTGAAATATCACTATACTTTTGTTTAATGGGAACATGGCTTTCTAAAAACATATATCAAACCTTGGGTTTCAATATTTGTGATAGCCAAAGACAATCATAATTTATCTGTACATACATATATGTGTTATGTATATGCATATATATCTAATATAAATCAATCATTTAACTTTCTATTTCAAAAAAGAATACTTAAGGAACTAAGGAGAAGTTGGCTCTAAGTACAAAAGGTAAAGTTATATACTCAAAGGAACCTGGGTCTTAGGTCTTAGAAGTTGACACTTTTTAAATCCTGACTTTAAATTCTAACTTAGTAATTCAGTGTACAGTCCTGGAAACATAATTTAACAGATCTGAATCTAACTTTCTTCATATATGAAATAGGAAAGTGATACCTAATGATTTAGCCACATTGCTATGAGGACTAATAAAAAATACCAGCTCCTAATCAATGAAAAATGCATAGTTCATTAATAAATGAAAAATGCCAGTTCCTAATAAGTACTAACATTGTTATTTAAATATATGATAATTATTATTATTTGTTGGGAAAATTAGTATGCCTTTCAAGAACTCAAATCTACTTTTGTAAAAAAATGAAGAGACTGGACCAGATCATAACTTTTGACTTTGAGTGTGATGGCTTTTTTTTGTGGTACCAAATTTTTCCGCCAAAAGATAATTTATGTAGAACACCAGCACAAAGAATATTTAAAAGGAGAACTCTTTTGATTAATAACTAGATGGGTGGTCTAGAGCCCAACTCATGTGGTATTTTCCTAAGAGACTTTAAAACAGCAGCCTTTGAGGAACACAGATTCAATGGTATTGATTTAGATCATCTTTCACCTATAAAAGGTGACTTAAGCACTTACATGAATTTTTATTAAATAAAACTAAAAGTGAATAGATCTATATAGCTATTAAATAATATTAAAAGTATGCTATTTTATCATCCATTTTTATAAGTATTTTATTAATATTATGACAGAAATACATATATGGATCACCTTCCAGGAAGTTATATCTAGTACTTCTTTGTTAACAGTTGCTTTACCTAGAAGATACATCTTCCTTTAATTCATAAAAGTCATTATGAAAACATAAGTTTCCTACTAGCCAAAAAGGAGGCATCCTTCCCTCAGGAATCTAAAGCAGTGGTTCTCAATTTTTTTTCACCCCAAATGTCTGAGTGAGAAAAACACTTCATTTGTACCACTATCATTCTAGGTCAGTGATTATTGATCCCCTAGTGAATGTGAGTTCTTTGTAGAGAAGGACTTTGACCTTTCTTCTTTTTTCCCTAGCACAATGACTGCACATAGTGGGCAATCCCAATAAACAAACAGTTCTTGAATGAATGAATTATTCTCAAGTAGAAATGGGTACTTATGCCCCTAACAGCCAGTTAAATAACCACTAATATTAAAAAAAACCTAGTATGTATGGCAGAGTAAGCATATTGGCTTCTTGGAAATATATCCTAAATTTCATATAATGACTTACTTGGCACTGTGCACAACTTTATCCAATCTTCCTATAAAATCTTTTGACATAACTAATTGGTTTGTTACTATGTGAAAAGTCACAATGACATTAAGTCTGTGTGTCAATAGGAAACATAGCAAGCAACTGTATTTTAGGACATTTTACCATAAAAATATATGTACATAAAAATAAAAATATAGGTACATGTTATTTTTATATAGATTATATATTGTCACTTTATGAGCAGCAGTAATCCTAACAACATTTATAAACATCTTTCATCAGTAACACTGACCGCAATGATTTTCATATTTTAAACCAGGTACTAATTTGCAAAACAAACCTTGGCATTAAATTCAGCAAGGAAATCAAAATGTTTTTTAAGATCTGTGGCAAGAATTGCCTCAATAACTAAAAAACGAAAGCGTTTGAATTCCACGTGATCAAGATTAAGAAGGAAGTTGTATTCTGGACGAGAAAGATATAGATTCCAAGCTGATGCAGCATGATGATTTTCCAGAACAGATCTGTCATTGTACAGAACTGCCTAAAAAGGAATAAAGAAAAATGAAGCAGTCATCTCAAAGATATTAAACTTCAATAATTAATAAAATTAGGAGCAGGTTGGAAGTATACAAAATGAGTTCCTATTATATATCAGATGTTACCAGGTCTTTTAATTAACATCTGTAAAAAAAAAAAAAAGAGGGGGCTGTGATAATTTTATAAATGAGTAAATTGAAGTACAAAGAATTTTAAGGTACACTTATTCTTCTACAGCTAGTAAATGATTATTTGTCTCCAAAGTCCATCTTCTTTGAAGATACCATGCTGCCTCCCTAAAGATGTAAAGCTGGTATTTTGAAGTCTATTTTGTTCCATCTTTGGACCTTCTAGATAAAGCTTCTATTATTACAGTCAAAAGGGAGCTACAGTAGGGGTAGGGTTACATTTCTGTTCTTTAGTCAGTATGAAGTAAATGGGTAGTGACTTTAGAAGAGGGTGCAATATTATCCAGGGTAAGTCAGAAGTTTGCACATCTGAGAAAGAAATATCCTGTACTGTCATCCTGACATGATGCCTGAGAGTCGGAGAGGAGTATGGGAAAGGTAGAAGCATAAATCCTCTGGTTCAGTATAGAATTATTCACTTATTCTCTATCATTCTGATGGAATATCCTAAGGTGCCTTCTCAGCACACCAGGAAGTTGGGATTCAAATTTAAAACCACTGGAATACACATTTTCTAAAGCCCTTTCCACCTTTAAAAATTAAGCACCTGGGGCCAGCACTGTCATGCAGCAGGTTAAGTTTATGCTTGTGAGGAAATAGGATGCAAGCTTAAGTCTCAGCTGTTCCACTTCCAATCCAACTTCCTGCTAATACACCTGTAAAGGCAGTGGAGGACACCTCAAGTATTTAGGTACCTACCACCCATGGGGCAGACTCAGATGGAGTTCTTGGTTCCTGGCTTTGGTCTAGTGCAGAACTGGCTATTGCAGCCATTTGGAAAGTAAACCAGTGGATAGAAAATCTTGCTCTCTCTGTCTCTGTCTCTCTCCCTCTCTTTGTTACCCTGCCTTTCAAAAAACTAAATAAATAACTTTTAATAAAAATTAAGCAATTAAAAAAGTTATTAAATAAAGAAATAATTATTAAAAGAATGTTCACAGCCAAAATGTGCCAAAGGCCAGGAATAAAAAATAAAACTCCTGCCCCTGTTTTCATGGAACTTATTGTCTAATGAGAAACAATGATGAAAAAGAAAAGGGATGCAATCTTGAGTAAGATGCTTATTCTGAGGGTTTAATTTAGTTAAAATTATTTGTTAAAATTCACTATAGCTTGGGGCCAGCACTATGGCTCACTTGGTTATTCCTCCGCCTGTGGTACTGACATCCCATATGGGCGCTGGGTTCTAGTTCTGGTTGCTCCTCTTCCTGTCCAGCTCTCTGCTGTGGCCCGGGAGGGCAGTGGAGGATGGCCCAAGTGCTTGGGCCCCTGCACCCACAAGGGAGACCAGGAAGAAGCACCTGGCTCCTGGCTTCAGATCAGCGCAGTGCCGGCCATGGCAGCCAACAGAGAGAGGACCTTTCTCTGTGTCTCTCTCTCTGTCTATAACTCTACCTGTCAAATAAAAAAAAATCACTATAGCTTATGATTTAAACTTTGAAATAGTCTATAGAAAGTTATTTCATCTGAATCTCAATACGTCTTTCAAAGATCATCAATCCCAAAGACAAAGAATAAGCTTTAAAGACTCCCTAAGGAGCGAATTTTTGCTAAATAGTGATTTCACTAATAAATGTTCAAATCTGATGAAAACTGACAAACTATCAGAATAGCTGTCTGTTCCGGAAGAAGTAATCCAACTCCCAGCACAACGGAACACAATGAATGTATGTCCTGTGAAGTTAGCTGACTTAAACTCTCAGCTAGTGGTGAGATTAGCTCAATAAAAGAAATGAGTAAATTCTAAATTCCTTCACCATTCAGATCACCTTTTAAATTACCAATTAAATAAAAAAAGAGGGGGCAAAAATCTGAATCAGCATTACAACCCAGATTACAATCCCCAAAATGGGATGTTCAAAGACATGATGAAGATGAAAATGAAAATGGATGGGAAAAGGTGAAGTCAGTGCATAAAAAGGAAAAACACAAGTGAAAAGTAAGTGGAACGGATCCCTTGCAGGATAGCAACAAACCCATTAGCTCATGGCTGAGTGGAGCAATAAGTAGGATGCACGTGCCAATTCTACTTAGAAAGAATACTGAAGGTAGTATACAGAAAAACAGAACAAGCTTAAATTTAGTGAGAAATACACTTCTGGCAAAACAGATAAAGCCAGGCTACTTTTTACAGAGGGCTCTTAAAAGTAGAGAAGGGCTCGGCACCGCAGCTCACTAGGCTAATCCTCTGCCTGCGGCGCCGGCACCCCACGTTCTAGTCCCGGTTGGGGTGCTGGATTATGTCCCGGTTGCTCCTCTTCCAGTCCAGCTCTCTGCTGTGGCCCAGGAGTGCAGTGGAGGATGACCCAGGTCCTTGGGCCCTGCACCCACATGGGAGACCAGGAGGAAGCATCTGTCTCCTGGCTTCGGATCAGTGCAGCTCGCTGGCCGCAACGCACCACTTGCGGGGTGAACCAACGGAAAAAGGAAGACCTTTCTCTCTGTCTCTCTCTCTCACTGTCTAACTCTGCCCATCAAAAAAGAAAAAAAACAGTAGAGAAGGAAGACAGTGCCCTTGCTATTTACAGCTGCAGTAAACTAACATCCTTTGACTTTATACCTTTCTACTTACCTTCTCTGGCTATAGATCCTTTCTTTCTCTCCAAAGGCAGCTATGAGGATTCTTCAAAAAGTTTATGGAAAAATAGATGTTATATAGAAAAACAATGGGGCTGGTAGTGTGGTGCAGTGGTGCAGTGGGTTAAGGCCCCAGACTGCAGCACCAACATCCCTTATGGGCGCTGGTTCAAGTCCCAGCTATTCCACTTCTAATCCAGTTCCCTGCTAATGAGCCTGGAAAAGCAGCAGAGGTTGGCCTAGGTCTTTGGGCCCCTGCACCTACATGGGTGCCCTGAAGGAATCTCCTGGCTCCTTCCCTAGAATCAGCTCCAGCCTAGCCGTTGCAGCCATTTGGGGAGTGAACCAGTGGATGGAAGACCTTTCTCTCCCTCTCTCTCTCTCTCTCTCTCTCTGTGTGTGTGTGTGTGTGTGTGTGTGTGTGTGTACCTCTCTCTGTAACTCTTCCAAATAAAAGAAATTTAAAAATCTAAAATAAAAAGACAGCAACTTTATTAGATAGCTGAGCAATGCTGCTTCTTTAAAAATGAAAAAAAAGAAAAACTATACATGTACTTCAAAAATTTTCATACCAAAATAAACATCTTTTCAATTCTACTATTAACTCTTTTTAAAAAGATTTATTTATTAAGAGGTAGAGCTACAATCAGAGAGAGGGAGAAACAGATAGAAAGATCCTCCATCTGCTGGTTCCCTCCCCAGATGGCCACAATGGCTGGAGCTGAGCCGATTTGAAGCGAGGAGCCAGGAGCCAGGAGCTTCTTCTAGGTCTCCAATGCAGGTTCAGGGAACCAAGCATCTGAGCCATTTTCTGCTCCTTCCCAGGCCATAGGCAGAGAGCCGGATCAGAAGAGGAACAGCTGGGACATGAACCGGGTGCCCATATGGGATGCTGGCACCACTGGCAGAGGCCTAGCCCACTAGCCATGATGTCAACTTCTCCATTAACTTTTTGAAATATTCTTTACATCTATAATTTCTCAAAGCAAATCAGCTGTTTTTTGAAATGTTTTATTTATTTTTTTATTTGAGAAGCAGAGTGACAGAGAGGGAGAGACAGAGAAAAAGGTCTTCCATTTGCTGGTTCACTCCCCCCAAATGTTAGCAGTGGCCAGAGCTGAGCTGATCCCAAGCCAAGAGGCAGGAGCTTCTTCCAGGTCTCTCAGAGAGGTACAAGGGCCCAAGCACTTAGGCCATCTTCCACTGCCTTCCCAGGCCATAAGCACAGAGCTGGATCAGAAGAGGAGCAGCCGAGACCTGAACTCGTGCTCAAATAGAATGCCAGCACCATAGGCAGAGGCTCAGCCTACTAAACCACAGCACCTGCTGCATCAGTTGATCTTAAACATTTTCACCCTCTGAATAGGAAAGACCTGGAAAAGGGTTTAATGCAAACTAAAAGAATGTTACAACAAATAGTAAAACCCTTTGGTAAATACGAGCAAGGGGAAAAAAAAGAAAAGCCCAATAGGAGATTAAACAAAGGAAGAATTTTCAAAAGCTCAACAAATGTCCCCCTTTTGAAATACAAGAAATAGGAGAAAATACTAAAAATACTGATGTTGTAGTCATTAGATTAAAGCACTTCAGTTTTTCTGGGAAATGAAAAAAACCTGGATAAAAAGGTGGCTCACTATATATTCTCAAGTGCAAAAGTTCTATAGAGTTAGAAAAAAAGGTTGTAGAGTTATAAAACAAGGTTTCATGTACCAATGCCATCTCACTAGTCCAAGTGATCAATTTCAGTTCACAACTGATCACACTGATAGGTCTAAGAGTCAAAGGGATCACACAAACAACACTAGTGTCTGAAAATACTAACTGATAGAATAAAATAGGGAGAGAACGATCCAACATAGGAAGTGGGATACACAGCAGACTCAGAATGGCAGATATCCTAAACAGCACTCTGGCCTCAGAATCAGCCCTTAACGCATTAGGATATGGCTGAAGAGCCCATGAGAGTATTTTAGGCATGGAAAGCCAAGACACTCTGGCAAAATAAAAAGAGGACCTAAATGAAAGATCTCTGTGAGTGAGATCCCAGTAGAAAGAATGGGCCATCAAAGGAGGAGGTACCTTTCTCTGAAGGGAGGAGAGAACTTCCACTTTGACTATGACCTTGTCTAAATAAGATCGAAGTCAGCGAACTCAAGAGGCTTCCATAGCCTTGGAAACTCGTGACTGGAGCCTAGGGAGATTACTGAGGCCATAAACAAGAGTGTCAAATTGTTAAGTCAACAACAGGAGTCACTGTGTACTTACTCCTCATGTGGGATCTGTCCTTAATGTGTTGTCCAATGTGAAGTAATGCTATAACTAGTACTGAAACAGTATTTTCACACTTTATGTTTCTATGTGGGTGCAAACTGATGAAATCTTTACTTAATATATACTGAATTGATCTTCTGTATATAAAGATAATTGAAAATGAATCTTGATGTGAATGGAATGGGAGAGGAAGTGGGAGATGGGAGGGGTGTGGATGGGAGGGAAGTTATGGGGAGGAAAAAGCCATTGTAATCCATAAACTGTACTTTGGAAAATTATATTTACTAAATAAAAGTTTAAAAAATGGCAAAAAAAGAAAGAAAACAAATTAAGTGCTACAGAAAACAAAGCAGCTAATTTTTTAAAGAAGTACAAGTCATCTTGATGAGTAGCTGTCATCTTGGAATTCCTTTATCCTAGGAGTTCTGCGTTTAATCTATTACTATGAGTAATCCCATATCTCTCTTAGTTTACCATCCATATTTTGCTGCCCCATTTTAGGTGACTGTCTCAGAAGGGATGGGACATGAATTTTTTATAGTTTATCTGAAAACCTCTTTATTTTGCTCCATGCCCAATGTTAGTTTAGCTGATTATAGAACTCCAGCTTGAAAATAACACTCATATACCAGCATTTTCTATCTCTTTCCCAGTTTTACCTGTTTCCTAGAATATATGTCTTAATCTCTCTCTCTTTCCCTCTCCTCCTCTCCCTCCCCGCTACCATGTCTCTCTGACACACATTTAGTTTTTTTTTTGCTTTATGAGAATTTAAGTTCAATGACAGCAAAATTTTCCCCAATTTTATCTAATAACAATGTCAAAATAGTGTGATGTGCACAGAATAAATATCTGTTAAATAAATGAATGAATGAATTCTCTTAGAATTTTGAAAAGTATTCTAGTATGATCTAACATCCACTATTGCTAAAGCACAATGTTGGCTGAAGTTTTACTGTTTGATAGATGTGTTGTTTTTATCCTCTCAAGAGTTTAAAAAAATCTCTGTATTCTTAAATTTTACTATAACAGTATATGTGAGTCTCATTTTTTATTTTTTCCTTCTATTTAATTTTCCTGGCACCTGGTGAATCCATTTAATTAAAATACTCCCCTTTCCCAGCAGATCTTGATCTACTCCCTATGTCCTATCTTTTCCTTCTCTATATTTCCTATTTATCTTTTTGGTCTGTCTATAGGAGATGTTAATGTGGAATTTTACTACCAATACTTGTACAAAAATTTAAACACTTTGGCAGTTATATTTTTAGTTTCTAAACACCCTAACTTGTTCTTTGGTGTTTTCTTTTTCAAAGTTCCCTGTTCTTTATTTTATAGGTATAATATTCTTTTAAATTTCTTTGATAATATCTTTTTTAGTTAAATGCTTTTCTATACTTTAAATTATCATTTCACTCTGTGGTCAATCTTTCTGCACATTAGTCTTTTCTTTCTAAGCTGGTGCCACTTCATATGGGCATCAGTTCGTGTCCCAGCTATTTTTCTTCTGATACAGCTCTCTGCTTATAGCATGGGAAAGCAGTGGAAGATGGCCCAAATGCTTGGGCCCCTGCACCCATGTAGGAAACTTAGAAGAAGCTCCTAGCTTTGGATCAGCTTAGTTCTGGATGTTGCAGCCATTTGGGGAACAAACCAGAGGAGAGAAGACCTTTCTGTCTCCCTGTCTCTGTAACTCTCCCTCTCAAATAAATACATGAAATCTTTCTTAAAAACATTTATTTATTTATTCAAAAAGCACCGAGGTGGGGGGAGTGGAGGAGAGACAGTGAGATCTTCCATTTTCATTTCCCAAATATCCACAATGAAGGAGGCTGGGTCAGGCTAAAGCCAGAAGCCGGAACTCTATCTGGTCTTCCACATGGGATGCAGGGACCCAAGCACTTGGGCCAACATTTACTGCCTCCCAGAGACATTAGCTGGAATTTGAATTAGAAGCCAATGTGGGACTTGATCCCAGGTACATAAATATGAGATCAGGCATGCTTAGTGGTTGCTTAACCTGCTATGCTACCTTGTGCACCCCGTATATCATACATTAATACATTCAGAGCTAGGAGATTTAGAGTCTATATATTAAGATCAATCTCAAGGTAAAGGACAACAAAAAGATGAATAGATTCTCAACCATTACAAATGCTTAACCCTATTTATACAATGGACATAGGCAGAAGGAATATAAATCTTATATCTAGTTAAAATTTTGTCAATTTGATCAAAGACAAAAATACTGACACAAAGGACTCCAGAATAATTTATGAAAATTACTATTTTCTAGTTGAAGAGGTTATTTTTCCCCAACTCTCTTGTACACATCATGTCAGGGTCATGTGTTATTAACCAATTAATTACAATGCAGAATGTTAGCATCAGATGGAAGAGCCACAAGAGTCAATTGAGGAATATGCAGAATGGCTTGTACAGTGTCTCTTTAAACTTCTCAAAAAATATGTATTTCCTACCTGAGGGGCATTTGTTGCCACCAGAAATGCATTTGTCCGCCCTGGGTGATCATAATCATGCATGGCAGCTGCCACGTACAAAGCCATCAGTTCTAATGCAGGAATGTTTGAAGACAAGCAGCCATAGCTTTCATCTGGAATAGAGCAGCTCTTCGATGAAATGTAAGCAGTTCGTCCAGGGTTAATTCTACCATCAGAATCTGGGGAACAATAAGTAGCAAAATAAACAGCATTAACACATAATTTACTCATAATTATGCTAAGGAGGGGATTTCCCAGAGATATTATTTGTTGATTTAACTAAGAAATAGACTCCCTGGACTTAAACGTGTATACTATTTCCAACAGTGTCAACTTTGACTCTGAGATTGCTTATTGTACAGGACATAAAATTCTCATGATAGCTTGATACTGTTTTACTCAGGTTAATAATAATTTTAGACACCTCAGATTTCTAAATATTTATTGTATAAGGGATAGAGATAATAGCTAGGACATAGGATATAACAGAAAAAAAAAAAAAACAATACTTGGAATAAAATCTGATGAAACAGCCAGGGATTTAGGGATTTAATATATTACCACACCAGGCTGCTCAATATAGAGGCTTTTCAGATCTCATTCACAAAGATTACATATAATTTTCAGCCATAGCTTTAACTATTCTTCCCCTCCCTTTTCTCCATGAAACTCCTTTACAATATAATGAATATGGAAAATGAAGAAGCAAGGAAAACATAGGAATAAATCAATCAACATAACTCTTTTATCCTCTTGTTAGAAATAACATATTCACTACCCAAACTGTATTTCTGGTTTATTAAAACCTTATCATTGTTTTCTTCTTTTTATTCTCCCTTTTTTTTTTCCTTTTTGTATTTTGGTAGCTTTTTCTATTTAGATTATCACTCAATTGTTTTTGCTAATGGAATCTTGAGAAAGTATAAGAAAAAAGAAACTATTTAGAGTAGATAGCACATAAAACCATAAATATATTAGGGAAACAAAATTTGCGTGGTTGTATTCATTATTACAACTTATGAATAGTGCCCTAGCTTGTCAAAATCCAAAACATTTAATCCAAATTTAGTTGACTCACTATTTGTCATCGCAAGAACTTTTTAACATAATGACTTTAGTATCTAGTGATACTTATAAAGATACCTCATTATTTTTAGCCTGTCTTTATTTTGTATCTAAATTGAATTTTAGAACAACCCAGACTAGAACTATACTTAAAGTAATTATAAACATAAAAAACAAGACATTTAAATGTATGTGCAAGGATACAGGTACATTAAATTTCTAAGTGAAGGCTTTCTCAAGCCTTCAATAGTTAACTTTATTTTTCTTATATGCAGTAGATTCCCATGAATTTGTAAAAATATAATAAAATATCAAAAATGGCAAAAGGTATACTTTTGAATTCAATAATTTCTTAGAATTGACCAATTAGGATCTTAATTCATAAGTTTATATAAACTTAACTGAAAGTTAATACTATGAAAAATAAAATTAAACATTACAATGGTAGACCTCATTTATTTACTTTTTTACAGAACATGGTGATTCTTTTAGTTAGCTGATTTTTCCAGAAAATTAACAAATATGTGCAAATTAAACAACTTGCTCCCAATCCACTAATGAGTCAAAGAAGAAATCAAAATGGAAACTTAAAAATATCTTGACAAAAATGAAAATGGAAAACATGGTATACTAAAATTTGTGTGATGTTGCAAAAACAGTTCTAAGAGAGACATTTGGAACAATAACTGTCTATATCAAAAAAGGAGAAAGATTGCAAATAATCAAAGGGTTCATCTGAAGGAATAAGAAAAAAAAGGAGTAAACTAAGCCCAAAGTCATAAAAATGAATGAAATGATAAAGCTTCAAAGCAGAAATAAATGAAATAGATAATAGGAACATAATAGAAAAAACTGATGAAATGAAGAGTTGATTTTTGGGGAAAAAATAGACAAAACTAGCAAATCCTTCACTAGACTAGGAAAGAAAATCAGAAATGAAAGATGAAACATTCCATTTGAGACTATAGAAATATAAAGGATCATAATAGACTGGTGAGTGATTATATATAAATAAGTGATATACTCTTGAAGAAATGGATAATTTTCCAGAAACATACAACCTACAAAGACTGAATTTTGAAGAAACAGAAGATCTGAACAGAATTATAATAAGTAAAGACTGAATCAGTAATCAAAATATTTCATCAAAGAAGTCAGGGCCTAATTTTACCAGGCTAATTCTACCAAACATTTACAGAATTAACACCAATCCTTCTCAAACTCTTCCAAAAAACTGTAGAGAAGAATATCCCAAATTCATTTACAGATCCACCATTTCCTTGATACCAAAGCCAAACAAGGACACTACAAGGAAAGAAAAATTATGAACCCACATACCTGATGAACATAGATGCAAAAATCCTCAACAAAATATCAGCAAACGAAATTCAACTGCACATTAAAAGGTTCATTCGCCATGGTCAGGTGGAATTTTTCCTTGGGGTACAAGGATGGTTCATATGCAAATCAATAAATGTGATATACCATATAAACAGAATAAAGGACAAAACCACATAATCATATCAGAAAGAGCAACTGACAATATTCAGCATCCTTTCATAACTCTCAACAAATTAGGTATAGAAAGAATGTTCCTTAAAACAATAAAGACCATATATGACAACTCCACAGTTAGCACTGTACTCAGTAGTGGAAAGTTGAAAGCTTTTTTTGAGTAAGATCAGGAAGAAGACAAGGATGTTCACTCTACCCCCATTTCATTCAAAATAGTACTGGAAATTCTAGCCAGGAAAAGAAATAAGAGGCATCCAAATCAAAAAGAAAATTAAACTGTACCTTTGAAGATGGCATTATTATACACACACACACACACACACACACACACACACATACACACTGTAAAGACTCCACTAAAACACTGTTAGAACTAAAATAAAATTCAGTAAAGTTGCAGGGCAAAAAAACAACAGCATAACTACATGTGAATAATGAACTATCTAAAAAAGAAATAAAGAAAACAATCTCATGTACGATGGCCTTAAAAAACTAGGACTAAATTTACCCAAGGAAGTAGAGAACACAAGTTCTCCATAGATTGGAAGAAAACTGTTAAAACGTCTACACTACCAATGTGATATACAGATTCAATGCAATACCTGTCAAAATGCCAATGGACATTTTTCACAAAAAATACGAAAAAACAATCCTAAAATTCATATAGCACCACAAAAGACTCAGAGTTGCCAAAGCAATCTTAAACAGAACAAAAGAGGGCATCAAAACATACTATAAACTTAGAGAACTAAAAACTATGTAGTATAGGCACAAAACAAATGGAACAGAATGGAGGCCCAGAAATAAATCCACACATTTATGGCCACTTGATTTTCAACAAAGGTGCCAAAAACATACAATGAGGAAAGGACAGGAGGGAGGAAGGAGAAGAGAAAAGAGGAAGAGAAAAGAGAAAGGAAAGGGGAAGACAATGACAAAGATGACAAAGACTACAAGGAAGGAGATGAAGAAGAAGATGATGATGAAGAAGAAGCAGAAGCAGCAGCAGCAAACATTGAAGGTTTCTTAACTTTATTCTGGGCAAAGACTTTTTTGGATATGACCCCAAAAAGCATAGGCAACAAAAACAAATATAGACAAATGGGACTGCATCAAACAAAAAATCGTCAACACAGCAAAGGAAACAAATCAACATAGTAAAAGACAACCTATGGAATGGAAAGAAATATTTTTTAAATATGCCTAATAAAGACTTTTGATCCAAAATAAAGAATTTAACAACTCAACAGCAAGAAAATAAATAACCAGTTAAAGAATGAGCAAAAGACCTAAAAAGACATTTCTCAAACGATGTAAATGGCCAACAGATAAATGAAAAAATGTCAATATCACTAATTATCAGGGAAACTAAAATTAAAACCACAATAAGATATCACCTCATATCTGCTAGGATGGCTATTAAGAAAAAGATACGAAGAAAATGCTAAGGATGTGAAGAAAAGGGACCCTTTGTACACTGTGCCACAAAGATGTCCCCCACAATACTGAAAGTACTCTTCTATCTAAAGTCCACTTATTTAAATGTTAATCTCATCCAAAACATACCATAGAGAAAATATCCGTATTAATGTTCAACCAAATATCTGGGTTCTGCTGCCCAGCTAAGATGAGATATTAATCATCACATTAGGATTTCCACAGAACAAATATCCACCACTATGTGTCCTGTCTGGGTGGTCTAGCCATAAACCTCTTGCAGAATCCTTGCCACCAACTTCCTAATTGTTCTCCTTCTCAACCCCTAAACATCCAAGGAAGTTATTACTCACTGTCTAGATCCTTTCCTCTGTTCATCTTTTCCTAGGCTAAATGAACAAGTTTTTCTGTTTAATATTCTGCTCAGATAGGATTTATTTTCCCCTATTACCCTTCAAAGGACGCTCTTGAGTGAGTTTATAAAGCTGTAACCATATTAGCATACTGGGCAGAACCATGTGTAAACAGGTGAACTGGCTCTTCCCCTTGAGTCAACTGGACATACGGAATTACCTGGGAAGTAGCCATAATTGTGGATTTTTTTATTTTAATTTTTAAGATAGATTTATTTATTTGAAAGTCAGAGTTACACAGAGAGAGAAGGAAAGACGGTGAAGGGGGGGCTTCCATCCACTGGTTCACTCCCCACTGGTCGCAATGGCCGGAGCTGTGCTGATCCAAAGCCAGGAGCCAGGAGCTTGTTCCGGATCTCCCGTGCAGGTACAGAGGCCCAAGGACTTGGGCCATCTTCTACCACTTTCCCAGGCCACAGTGGAGAGCTAGATTGGAAGCAGTACAGCCAGGACTCGAACCAGTGCCCATATGGGATGCCAGCACTGCAGACGGTGGCTTTACCCACTATGCCATAGCGCCGGCCCTCATAATTGTGGATTAAAGAAGAGATGCCAGCATATTAAAAGTAATATCTACAGTAGTCTGAACTT
Source organism: Sylvilagus floridanus (assembly GCA_949820135.1). Lineage (NCBI taxonomy): Eukaryota > Metazoa > Chordata > Mammalia > Lagomorpha > Leporidae > Sylvilagus > Sylvilagus floridanus. The sequence goes on along the minus strand of OX463224.1, from coordinate 76,288,378 downwards.
ACAGTCTTTGCATTCAGGAGCAGTCCATAACTAATGTTGTATGTAATAATTCCGCTTGATAACTGAGGTTACTACTCTTGCCAGCTTTATAAACTGGAGGGTCAGATGGCAGAAAGTTCTTTAAGGGCAGATCATATGGTAACCTACTGCCCACAGTCAAGAATTCATAATCTACTAGTGTGCAGTAGCAGTCTAGTAGTGTTATGGATGTGTAGGACTTGGGTCCCCCAAATACATGCATATATTTATACTCTGAAGTCTTATGTTAAGAGATAATGGATTAAGGGTAGAGACTTGATCTAATTATATTGTCTGAGAGGCAAGTCTGGTGAAAGGTCTTTAAGTCACTGAAGGCTTGCCCTGAGAAGGCAGTTTTTGTGAGAGAGTGGTTATTTAAGCTGAGTTCAGCCTAGCTTCTCTGCTTACTTGTTCACCACATTTATTCCTCTAAATCTGCTCTGCTTTGGTCAGCTTCCACCAAACACCTTACAAATAGGGCCACCTGTTCCTGACCTATAAGCTTTCAAAATATTCACTGAAACAAACCTTTTCCTTCCCATGAAGCTCCTCTAGGGTATTTTAAAATAACAAACAGATGATTTACACAGCTTTTACAGAAAGGACATTGGTTATCTGAAGAAGATGGCTTGTCTTAGTCTTAAAAGTTTACATATTTACACTGTGATTCTCTTGCAATGGTCTTGCTAGGGCTCCAAAGACTAGCTTTAGTTGCAAAAGACACTGAGTACTGCTGAATCTGTTGGAGGTCATGGAAAAGTGCCATAGCTACTTGTACAACAACTTAAACTGCTTCACACTCTTCTCTTGTTGAAATGAAATATATATATATATATATATATATATATATGTGTGTGTGTGTGTGTGTGTGTGTGTGTGTGTATGTATCTAGAACTAGCGGATGCTAAATATCAATTGCTTTTTGCTTCTGTACTGTGCTGCTTGCTCAATGACTTAATGCGGGATGTCCAGAGTAAGAAAAGGGGGGAGGAATAATTGTACCTCCATGACAGGCTTCACAAACTCCAGGAAGATGGGAAGGCCCAATTCTCAGAAAACGAAACTTAGTAAATACTTCCTGAAATTAATGGTCTCCTACTTCCTTGTGGGACCACCTCCTTCTGAGACGCGTAGTCCTGGATTTCTGAGATGCACCAATAAAATGCTCAAATTTAGGTAACTGACATATAAACAATAAAAGAACTAGCATACGTGTGTAATGACCAATATACTTGTTTACTTAAGTGTATAAAAACGCTGAGAAGGAGAGAGGCGGGGCTTCTCACCCCCGCACTGCACTATGTTGTATGTGTCGGTGGGAGCCCCAGATAGCTGGCAATAAAATAATAAATCCTCTTGCCCTTGCATCTGTGACTGTCTTTTGTGGGATAATTGGGAAAGGTCTCAGATCCCATAATTCAACACTCTTGCTCTGGGTTGCACATAAAATTCATAGTCTTACAGTCAGTTGACTAAAACAGTAGCACTCAGAGGTGAGAATTTGCATTCCAAATCCAAAAAGCCCCCTAGTTAGAAACTCAAAATATATCAGTTGTTCCTTCACTCAGAGTAGATAATTCAACGTGTTTGAGACCACTAGATCACTAGTAAACTTCACTAAAATCAAAGATCTCTGTATTTGGGACAGTTTCTCATCTCTCATCCTCTGGCAGTCTTATCAATGCACATAAAAAATTTATGACTTCTTTTTAAAATTTATTTGTTATTATTTGAGAGTCAGAGAGACAGAAAGGTCTCATCAAATGCCCACAATGGCCTAGGCTAGGCCAGGTTAAAGATGGGACTGAGAACTCAATTCAGGTGTCCTATGTGGGTATCAGAGAGTAACTAGGTGAGTCTTCACCTACTGCTTTGCAGGATGTGCATCAGCAGGAAGCTGGAATTGGTAGTGGAGCTGGGATTTAAACCCAGGCACTCTGACCTAAGATGTGTGCATATCAACTGGTGTCTTAACCCTAGTCCAAATGTCCACCCCTATTTGTTATTTCTTGTTCAACAGAGCTATTTGTCATTATCACAACTTACTAACATAAAGAACTAGACTTGATTATAACTGAGAATAGATGACTGGACATAGCTCAGAAATAAGACAAAGAAAGTATGTGATGCCTGCCAAGTAAATGTCTTCTTAGAAATATTGCTAATATGTATGGAAAAATGAGAAGAATTCACTAGATCAATTGTTGTTTACCAAATATTACAAATTAGGTTGGTTTATTCAAATAGTCTGATCACATCTGGAACAACTATAGCAACTGGAGTCAGCATGCAAATGAGTAGAATAATCCACCATCATTTTCCAGGACCTATTTGTATTGTATAAAAGCCATATAACAAAGCTGAACAGCAATGTGATGGAAATAACCATTCCTACATCTATTAACTACCTAATAGTGACACTATTTTCCACAATTCAACTAGGAAGGAACACAGAATTGCTTTGGTTCACTGCTTTGCTGGAATGAATTATTCAGGGGATTGTATTTGAGACTTCCTACAATGATAATCCTCTCTCCAAGAGTCAACCAATGAATGAAAGAATTCTGCCAGCTCCTGAATATGTTTATTCAAACTATGCATTCAGAAAATAGGTATAGTTTAGGGGAACTACCACTGTGAAACAAACCTATGCCAAAAAACGATCTAAATTGAATATGTCTCTAACTCAGGCTGATGGAACAGCGTGGCATTTCACTTTCCAAGAATTAGTTTTAGAGTAGTATTTCTCAACACCTTGTTAAAGGGAAACATTACTAAGGGACATAATTGGGGTTGAGTGAGAAGACTGAATTTGATCACTCATTTCAACAATCTATTAGAATTAGTGTCTGGATTCCTTCCTCCACAGTATAGTAGACAGTTCCAACAATTCATCTTCATTTCATCTTCATGTGATGCTCACATTTCAGACAACTGTTTATACAAAACTATTAAACGTCATTGCCAATTGCTCAACCAAATACAATGAATCCAGAATTTCTGGGAATATATCTATATGCATAAATGCAGAACTATCTACATTGATTTTCTTTCTTCCTAGTCTAATCTATTCCACATTTATTCCTCAGGCTTATGCCAATATATATTCTAGTGTTCAGACTCAGTATTTATTTCCCCTAACATCTCCAGGTATTTGAGTTTAAATATGGACCTCAAAGAAATGAGTAATACCAGAATTGAAGTTAGAGGTGAATTAGCACTATTCTGTTTCAGGAATCTCAGGAGAGGTCATTACAAGATCCTCAGGCAACTAATATAATGAGAAATGATTGTTTCTCAACAAGGGAAATCAGCAAGATTTGGGGAGTTAAGGATAATCACATGAATCACATGACTTCAAACCTATCCAACTAATCCTATTCCAATTCTCAGGGTTTTTCTTCCCAACTGATAACTTAATTCTGACGTACAAGGTCATATGAGATCACAAACTCAACCTGCACTGTATTTCAAGTAACTTAAGGATCAGATACTGGGTTTTGCTTTCAGAGCTATAATGCTACCATTAAAAAACAGTGATTCTTTTAAGTCAGTCAGAGAAGCCATGTGGTCTTATTACAATTAATTAAAGCTCTACAGTGGTCATTTCCCCCCAATTCTCTAATACAGTCATAATAAGCCAATCCATACCATTGTTCTTTTTTAAAAAACGATTTATTTTACTTGAATGTCAGAGTTACACAGAAAGAGGAGAGGCAGAGAGAGGGAGAGAAGTCTTCCAATGGTTCACTCCCTAATTGGCCACAACAGCCGGAACTGCGGCAATCAGAAGCCAGGAGCCAAGAGCTTCTTCTGGGTCTCCCAAGCAGATGCAGGGGCCCAAGAACCTGGGCCATTTTCTACTGCTATCCCAGGCCATAGCAGAGAGCCATACCATAGTTCTTGTAGTCTGTTTCCACCATAATTTTCTATTGCAACAGCAACATGATCTCTCTCTCGAAGTCTTCTCCCCTGTAGACTTGATTCCATAACACTGTGTATAAGAACTCATAACACTGCTAGTAAGAACTGTGAAGAAAGTGAGGACTATGAGACAGACAACATATGTTGCCTTAAAGAATACCTAAATCTTTGAGAAAAGGCTGGTAACAGGAATAAGGCCATTAAGGGTATTACTCAGAAGAAAATGAGAAATCTTTTATTGGAAACTAAAGGGAAAAGGATACTTGTTATGTATTAGCAGAAAGCTTGGCTAAATTTTGTACTACAGGTAATGTGGAACACAAAATTTATAAATCATGAACTTAGATATTTAGCTGCGAAAATTTCTAATCAGAGTGTTGAAGATGCAGCCTGATTTCTTACTATCTGTTGTAAAATGTAAGAAGAAAGAGAAATATTGAAGAAGAAACACTAAGAAAAGCAGAAGCAGCTGGGCTTGATGGTTTGGTTGATTTTCAGCCTATCCAAGCTGCAAAAGATATTAAAACTGAGAGATTAACTGTCAGGAAAGTATGTTCTGGAAAGAAAAGTGGCATAGTGTTCTGGAAAGAAAGACAAAAGACCACTTTTTGTTTGTCTTTGGAAGGATCAAAAGATCAGCAGCAGAAAGGTATCTGAATATGTAATGCCATTGTTTTTGAAGACCCATGAACCAAGGAATACAAGTGGCTTCTAGAAAATGAGAGACTAGAAAACACATTCTTCCTGAGAGCATGTGGAAGGACAACAGTCCTGCCCACCCCTTGAGTTTAGCCCAGTCAAACCTCTTTCAGACTTCTGATCTCTAGAACTATCAGATAATGAAGCTGCATTGTTTTAAGTCATTAAATTTATGGTGATTGTTACAGTAGCAATAAAAACTCATACAAATTTTGGTACTTAGAAGTGAAGTACTGATGTAGCAAACACTTAAAATACAGGAATAGCTTTGGAATTGGGCAATGGTCCAGGTAGGAAGAATTTTCAAGAATATCATAGAATCCAATAAAAAGAACAATCAACATAGTTAGAAAATTAGAAAATTCACTGAACTCCAAGTAGGATGAATAAAAAGAAAATCACTTGAGTAAACGATGTTGAAATGCTAGAAAAAAAAGTGCAATATCGAAGACAAAAAGAACATATGTTTACATATTATATTTGCCAATAAGACCTAAGGTTGATTTGTCAATAGAAACCATAGAAGTCAAAAGCTGTTAATATCATGACTTTAAACATGCTGAAATACGAAGATATTCTTCTAAGACAAAATTAAAAATCTTCCAACAAGAATGCAGAAGAGAATGATCTCTGATAGAAGCACAGAACTTTTGGAAGAAATGAAGGACACTAAAAAGAATAAATAAATGATAGACAAAGAAGAACCGATAGCATAAAGTAAATGCCTGGAACAAACATGGCAGTACTTCACACTCAACTATCAAAACAGAAGGCACTGGCTAAATCTATGACATTTACACTGATTGGTATGGTAACATTGTTACTCAAGTATTGATAACTGAATTCTGTCTTGCCATATGTGTATCCTTCCTCTTTATAAACCAAAGTAAGATAACTGTGATTGTTATATTTCATTATATTTATGTGACTGTACTTAAGTATTAAGTTTTTGAGAAGCAAAATTTGAAATCTGAATTTTTACAGAAGTTTTTCAAATCAACATTTAAATACTTATGTGATGATTTTACACATGTTCCTTTGTTTTAGAAACGTTACCTGTTTTCTTTTGATAATTTATTTACTCATTTATTTAAAAGGCAGAAAGGCAGAGAAAGAGTGAGAGAGAAAGAGAGAATTCCCATCCACTGGTTTTCTCCCCAAAAGCCTGCAACAACTGAGACTGGGTCAGGGCCGATGCTGAAAGCCAGGAATACCAATTCATTTCTCCCATGTGGGTTGGCAAGAATCCAGTTCCTTAAACCATCAGCACTACTTCCAGCACACGCATTAGCAGGAAGCTACAGTCAAGAGCCAGGCTGAGAAGTGAAACCAGGTTCTCCCAAAAATGTGATGTGTATGTCTTAACTGCTAGACTAAATGCTCACTCCATGTTACCTATTTACAATAGGAATTATACATCTCAAAGAAAAATAAAATCAAGAAAGAAAATGCAAAGGGATGATTATCATAACTTTAAGGATAGTGGCTTCCTCACTGGTGAAAGCAACAGGATGGAACAGAGAAGGAAATGATAGATCCAGCAGCAGTACTAGATCTTAATTGAGTTCTTAAGATAGGTAGCAGGTTTGAAAATTTTCATGTCATTTCACCCCACTCCAGTAGAGAGTACCTCATCATCCCACGTCAGCAGGAAGTAGCTCTAAAGACAGATCATCATATTTCTACCCCTTCTGGACTTTGGGGGCTAATGTAATCCCATACAACTCTTGCTTTATAAAAAACAAAAGGGGGACACCCTGGACACCATCCTAGGCTCTAGCCCCTGCCACCAAGGCTGGAAGCCAGGTGAACCCATGGCCCAACCACAGGCGTCAGCTCCACCCCATCCTAACAGGATTCACCGCTCCTACTTCACTGCTTGACCCCAGCGAAGGTTTAACCATATGTTGCTGAACATATGGTGTGCTCTCTCTCTCTCTCTCTCTCTCTGTATGTGTCTCTTGATCTCTCTCTTATGCTCTCCTTCTCCCTCTTTTCCTTCTTCACCCCTTCCCTCTGGTCTGTCAGGTTTCCCCACCAATAAACCATTTCCCTTAAATTTTTTTTTCATGTTATTTTCATGGATCAAAACTTACACAGTCCTTTATATGTACCAAAGGTTACTTACTGAAAAAATTCAAAGAACAAAGATAATGAAAAAGACAACTTTATTATTCCCAGTCAAATAATTTAAGAAAGATTATAAAGGAAGTACCTGTTTCATTCCATGTTCCACGATCATTGTGAAGCTGTTGTAAGCCAGGTATTGGCCGTGTTGTCAAATACCAAACTGCATGTAGGACATCTGTGGCATGTATACGATTATGATCTAAAGTCACCAAAACATTTTATTAAAATGATCATTCTGTTAGGTTTGACATAGGGCATTTTAAACACACAAAATTTTTCTAGTCACACTGTATTCTCGTTAATAAAATATATGACTTAGAATGCTATAGTCTCTTTATATGTTAAAAATATCTGGTTGAAAAACACTTACATATACTATGAAAACATGGTAAAGAGGCCAAAGCAAAGGCATGGTAACCAAGGATAATTGAAAAGCATTGGGAAATTTTCTTAAGGCTGCTTTTGTGGTTTTTACAAATATCATATGGTGTCTGGATTATGGAGAAGCATGTTTTGCACAAAAAAAAGTTCTGATAGAACAGTTACAAATTCTGGATACTTACATAAGTTGAATATCCCTTATCCAAAATTTTTGGGACCAGGAGTGTTTCAGATTTGGGGTTTTGGAATATTTACATAAACATAATGACATATTTTGGGAATATGACCCAAACCTATACACAAAATGCATTTATGTTTCATATACATCTTATACACATAGTCTAAAGGTAATTTTATACAACTGCTTGCATGAAACAATTTCATAATATAGAATTTTCCACTTGTGGTATCGTATTGGTGCCAAAAGGTTTCAGATTTTGGAGTGTTTAGGATTACAGATTTTTAGATTAAGGAAGCTGAATCCTCCACACCCACTCTTCCCTTCCCTCAAAGATGAGGAACGCTTCTCTCACTCAGGTTTTTTCAAAGGATTAAATGCTGAATGGCACATGAAAGCATCCAGAAAAGGGTCTGATAGATAACATATCATCAGTCAATCACTGGTTCATTATATGAAAATGCCATGTGGCACAGTGTAAAGAATATAGGTTTTAGAAGTTAAATAGACCTGCAACTGAAACCCAGCATTGCTAATCAGTTTTTCGATCTTAGGTTAGAAAAGATCCTACTGAGTTTTTACTTCTCACCTGTAAAAGGTTAATACAATCTTTCCAAACAAGATTATATAAGATAACTGACATAAATCTAATGATTACAGTCACAGAAGGAAGCCAAAACAATAAATGCTTCAAAAAATATTTAATGAATATTTACAAAATAACATCAGCAGATGATGTGATACTAATTATGACAGTATCAGTCTACTAGGAGCTTAATCATCATTTACAATCACCACCTTTTATTGACCATATACTATGCGTGCCAAGAACTCTGACACAGTATACAATTTAAATAGACTATTTTATATGATTACCCTATGGGGAGGTGCTACTATTATTCCTACGTACAAATTTATAAACTTAAGTTTAGAAAAGCTAGATCCAGAAAGACTTTTTTAACCAGTATATCCTCATTAAAGTGGACAGTGAAGACTCCTTACCACCTCTTTCTTTCCATTCTGTTTCCCTTGAAGTTGATCTTAAAGCCTCTTTGATATTCCCTTTACAAAATTCAACAACTTTTTAATTTTTAAAATTTTATTTATTTATTTATAAGGCAGACACAGTGAGAGAGAGAGAGACAGATCTCCCTTCTGCTGGTTTACTTCCCAAACACCTGCAACAGCCAGGGCTGAGCCAGGCCAAAGTCAGGAGCCAAGAACTCAATCTGGGTCTCCCACATGGGTAGCAGGAACCCAACTACTTCAGCCATCACCTGTTGCCTCTCAGGATGCACATGAGGAGGAAGCCAGAATCAAGAGTGGAGCTTGAACCTAGGCACTCCAGATGGAATTTAGATGTACCAAAGGGCATCTTAACGACTATACCAAATGCTCACCTCAACCGTTTATAAAACACATACTTGGGGCCAGTGCCTGCAGTGCCAGTAGCCCATATGGGCGCCAGTTTGAGTTCCAGCTGCTCCTCTTCTGATCCAGCTCTCTGCCATGGTCTGGGAAAGCAGTAAAAGATGACCCAAGTTCTTGGGCCGCTTCACTTGTGTGGGAGACCCTAAGAAGCTCCTGGCTCCTGGCTTTGGATTGGCCCAACTCCAGCCATTGCAGACATTTGGGGAGTGAACCATCAGAAGGAAGACTTTCTCTCTCTGCCTCTGCCTTTCTGTATATCTGCCTTGCAAATAAGTAAATAAATCTTTTTTAAAATAAATAAAAGTTAAAAAATAAGAAATACAACTAAATGTAAAATAAAATAAAAGTTAAAAAATAAGAAATACAACTAAAATGTAAAAAAAAAAAAAAACAATATGCTATGTCTCAAACCAGAGAGTAAGTAAAGGCCAAAGATTGTAAAAAAAAAAATTATACCATTTTAGAATTTTTTTGAAAGTGAATAATCTATCACATCAGAAAATTGTGTTTGGAAAAATTTGTTTCATTACTTATTGTACACACAAAAGAATAACAATTAACATTTATCTCTTTCTAAAAATATATATACTTTATAAGTGGAAATTATAGTATATAAACTCATCTTAAATGATTAAACAAAATTATTAGTCATGCCAATTTAAGAATAATTTACTTGATTTATAGAGATGATTTCCCAAATGTGTCCTTATGAAAGGAAACTATGTGTCAACACATAAGGAAACCAGCGTTTTCTATATGAAATTCAAACTGTACTCAATCAGGGCCGGAGCTGTGGCGTAGCAGGTAAGGCCACCGCCTGCGGTGCCAGGATCCCATATGGGCACCAGTTCGAATACTGGCCATCCCATATGGGCACCGGTTCAAATCCCGGCTGCTCTACTTCCAATCTAGCTCTTTGCTATGGCCTGCGAAAGCAGTGGAACATATCCCAAGTCCTTGGGCCCCTGCACCCATGTGGGAGACCTGGAAGAAGCTCCTGGCTCCTGACTTCGGATTGGCACAGCTCCAGCCATTGCAGCCATCTGGGGAGTGAACCAGTGAATGGAGGACTTCTCTCTCTCTCTCTCTCTCTCTCTCTCTCTCTCTCTCACTCTGTTTCTCTCTCTGTGTAACTCTGACTTTCAAGTAAATAAAAAAAAAAACTATACTCAATCATAAGATCAAATTGCTATTAAAAATAATTCCATAAATGAGAAGACAATTAAGAATAGAATTTCTATGAATACATTTTCAACATTTCACAGTGAAGAATTTTCTGAAGTGCTTGACTTAATATTATCAAACATTTAAAAAGATGATATTGGTACTCAGACAACAATTATTAATATAGAATGATGCATACTATATAAAAGTTAAGTAAAAAAGTATATTATAAACAGGTTTAATACTGTGATCTGTTTTACAAAAAGATGAATTTATATAAGAAAGTCTTAAGAGGATATACACCAAAATGTTAGCAGTAGTCAGCTAACTCTAATTAGTAGTATGCAGATTTTCTTTTCAAATCTCTATTTAAATTTTTTTCAAAAACGTAGTTTAAAAATTTTAGGAGCTGGTGCTGTGACATAGCAGGTAAAGCCACTGCCTGCAGTGCTGGCATCCCATATGGGTACCAGTTCGAGTCCTGGCTGTTTGACTTCCAATCCAGCTCTCTGCTATGGCCTGGAAACACAGAAGAAGATGGTCCAAGTGCTTGGGCTTCTGCACCTGCATGGGAAACCCAGAAGAAGCCCCTGGCTCCTGGCTTCAGATTGGCCCAGCTCTGGCTGTTGCAGCCGTTTGGGAAGTGAACCATCAGATGAAAGACCTGGCTCTCTGTCTCTCCCTCTCACAGTCTGTAGCTCTGCCTCTCAAATAAATAAATAAATCTTTATTTTAAAAAACTGTTTAAAGAATCACTTACAGAGAAATAAAGAGTTTCAAACTGGTATTGCTTGAACTTAAATAATAAAATAATGTTAATACTTACAAGGAATATCTCGATAGCCATTTTCTAATGCACGAAAATAGTTCATGAATTGTTGAGTTGGAATTTTAAATATTTCCAATAAACCAGTGTCTTGAAATAAGGTGTATATGACCTAAATATCAATGAGAATAAAATTTACTTTTAAAATCAGAATTTCTATTTGTAGCTGAATAAAACACCTTTTTATTTGCATTTAGGAATATTAACCAAGTGTATGTATTTGTTAATAATTTATATAAAATTTCACTATGATTTTTTTTTCAAAAAATAAAGGTATATATGACCTAAATATCAGTGAGAATAAAATTTACTTTTAAAATCAGAATTTCTAGTTGTAGCTGAATAAAACACTTTTTTATTTGCATTTAGGAATATTAACCAAGTGTATGTATTTGTTAATAATTTTTTTTTTTTTTGACAGGCAGAGTGGATAGTGAGAGAGAGAGACAGAGAGAAAGGTCTTCCTTTTGCCGTTGGTTCACCCTCCAATGGCCGCCGCGGATGGTGCACTGCGGCCGGCGCACCACGCTCATCCGATGGCAGGAGCCAGGTGCTAGGTGCTTTTCCTGGTCTCCCCATGGGGTGCAGGGCCCAAGCACCTGGGCCATCCTCCACTGCACTCCTGGGCCACAGCAGAGGGCTGGCCTGGAAGAGGGGCAACCGGGACAGAATCCGGCGCCCCGACCGGGACTAGAACCCGGTGTGCCGGCGCCGCAAGGCGGAGGATTAGCCTGTTGAGCCACGGCGCCGGCCTTTGTTAATAATTTATATAAAATTTCACTGTGACTTTTTTTCAAAAAATAAAGACATCCTCTAAAGTCCTTGAAAACCAAGGAAATCTTATCCCATATATCATGTTTGAATTTTCAAATTTTTGGATTCTTTTCCTTAGCTTTTTATACATAATGTTTTGAAAGGTATTTGTTTCCTATTCCTCTCTAGTGTTACTTTTTTAAAAAGAACAATAGCAACTCTATCCTATTTTTGTAAATACATCAATAAGATGAACTAGTATGTTCTTTACATAATTTATCTACACTCCTGATCATTTTGCATCTTCTCTTCAAACTCAAGATTCAAGAAAAAGTAAATCGTATGGGAACTGAACCACTAGATGAAAGATTTCTCTCTCTCTCTCTCTCTCTCTCTCTCACTTTGCCTTTCAAATAAATAAATAAATTTTTAAATAAATGTTTTGCTGTGGTAGTACTAAAAAATAAATTTTACTTTTTTAACCTAAATTAAATTCCACTAATATGCTATACACACACACACACACACACAGACTTGTATGACATACATATTATATTTATAACATACATATTTTAATATATTTGGGGGGTTTCCTGGAAAAGTAAATTCAATAAACATTATTGAACTAGTACCTAAGCAAATATTACATGCAATTTAGTTTTTGCTTTATAAAAATCATCTGAGAAACAGTTTAAAAAAAAAAAAAGGAGAGATTTAAAATCAAACCTGACTGAGAATCCTTCCTGATTTCTCTCCCATCTTTTCTACAAGTTCAAAAATTGGAAAATTCCAGTTGCTCATCTTTTCTATTAATGACTCATAATCTTCCAACAAAATCTGCTCCTGTGACAGTTCCTGTTCAATCTGTACAATAGTAAAAGAAAAAAAAAACCTATCATTTTATTTTTTATAAATACTGTTAAATCCACATCAAAAGAGAACACTTAAAAATTTTTAAAAATAGGTATTATGAGTATTTTCTATAATGGTTATTCTCAAATATACTATTGTCTGTACTTTCTATTTCTTCTTCTCTAAATAAAAACTTACCTTAGACAACTATAAATATCTCTTCTGGACATCACAATACTATTAATCTATATATATTCACTTCATAAATAAACAAGTTTTGTTTTGAAATCACTATAAAAATATAAAAAACAATTATTTTCATTATAAAAGATACTGATATTAAAGGGTAAGAGAAAGAAACTCATTTTTCTTTACTGGCACATATTACTAGAACAATTTTCCAGAAGAAATGGAGGGTTTGTTCTAAAAGCTTTAATTTTGAACCTGTATAAAAGAAAGTATTACTGTACATTAAAATATATAGTGAAACTCAGGATTGAAAATAATATATCAATTATAAAACAAAATAAATGTGTTCATTTAAAATTGATTGCCATTTATTGCTTTAGGGGGACAGGTATAGAATTAATTAGTATTTATGACCCAAACAAATATTTCAGTTATCATGACTTTTCAGTAAAAAGAATTAAAGATACCATTACACTAAAAATATTGTTCTGGGAAAAATAATTAAACCAGTACTAACTAGGATTATATTTCACCTTAACACAATCATATTGAAAGTTTATGTTTTACATTCAGCTGCTGTTCATTCTGTTTGTCTTCTGTTAGATGATGATCACCTTCCAAAAATAATTTTCTGTAGTCTCTCTTCTCTGTTTCCTCTTCCTGTTGAGTTTCCATAAAGTTGAATGATTCTTTTAATAAAATGGTAGGATCTTCTTCACCTTAAAATATATATAGATAGATAAAAAAATCAACTCAAAATGGATCAAGGATCTAAATCTACAACCTGATACTACAAGATTACTAGAGGAAAACATTGGGGAAACTCTATAAGACATTGGCACAGGCAAAGACTTCTTGGAAAAGACTTCAAAAGTACAGGCAATAAAAGAAAAAATAGACAAATGGGATTACATTAAGCTAAGAAGCTTTTGTGTTACAAGGAAACATTCAATTAGGTGGCAACGCAACGGAACCAACAGAATAGGAGAAAATATTTGCAAACTATGCAACTGATAAAAGAAACTTAACAACAACACAAAAAAACAAGCAATCTAGGTAAGAAATGACCAAAAGGACATTAACAGGTATTTTTTCAAAAGAGGAAATTCAAATGGCCAATTACACATATGAAAAAATTCTGATGTTCACTACCCATTATGGAAACGTAAATCAAAACTGCAATGAGGTTTCACTCACCCCAGTTCAAATGGCTATCATCCAAAGATCAAAAACTATAAATGCTGGTGAGGATCGAGGGAAAAAGATACCCTAATAATCCACTGTTCATTGGAATGTAAACTAGTACAACCATTATGGAAGACAGTATGGGGGAAATACTCCGAGATCTGAAAATAGATCTACCATATGACCCAGCCATCTCACTCCTGGGAATTTATCCAAATGCAATGAAATCAGCATATGAAAGAAGTCTCTATACCCCCATGTTTATGGCAGCTCAATTCACAATAGCTAAGATATGGAATCAACTCAGCTCTCCATCAATTATGACTGGATAAAAAAAAAAGTGTTATATATATGCACTAAGGAAATTTAATGAATTCCTGTCTTTTTTTTTTAATTTTATTTCTTTTATTTGAGAGTTAGAGCCACAGACAGTGAGAGGGAGAGACAGAGAAAGGTCTTCCCTCCATTGGTTCACTCCCCAAATGGCCTCAATGGCCAGAGTTGTGCCCATCCAAAGCCAGGAGTCAAGTGCTTCCTCTTGGTCTCCCATTTGGGCACAAGGGCCAAAGGACTTGGGCCATCATCCAATGTTTTTCCAGGCCATAGCAGAGAGCTAGACCGGAAGGGGAGCAGTTGGGACTAGAACCAGAGCCTATATGTGATCACGGCACCGCAGGTGTTGGATTAACCTACTGCACCATGGTGCCGGCCCCAAACTCCTGTCTTTTTTTTTTTTTTTACAGGCAGAGTGGACAGTGAGAGAGAGAGACAGAGAGAAAGGTCTTCCTTTGCCGTTGGTTCACCCTCCAATGGCCGCCGCGGTCGGCGCGCTGCGGCCGGCGCACCGCGCTCATCCGATGGCAGGAGCCAGGAGCCAGGTGCTTTTCCTGGTCTCCCCATGGGGTGCAGGGCCCAAGCACCTGGGCCATCCTCCACTGCACTCCTGGGCCACAGCAGAGGGCTGGCCTGGAAGAGGGGCAACCGGGACAGAATCCGGTGCCCCGACCGGGACTAGAACCTGGTGTGCCGGCGCCGCAAGGCGGAGGATTAGCCTGTTGAGCCACGGCGCCGGCCAAACTCCTGTCTTTTGCAACAAAATGGATGCAACTGGAAATCATTATGCTTAGTGAAATAAGTCAGTTCCAAAAAGACAAATATCATGTTTTCTCTGATTTGTGGCAGTTAATATAGAATACCAAAAAAAAAAAAAAAAGATATAGAAATAAAACAGACACTGTGTGATGTGATTGTTGTTTTTAGCCTTTGTTTATACTCTATGGACCTGTGGTCTTCCTACTTTTTACTTATTGAATATTAAGGTGAATGGTGAATTAAGCCTGTGATTATAGAGTGGATTAAAATTGTCTTTGCAAAAATTAAAGAAAAAACAAGGAAGGAAGACGGGCAGTTAATGGAGGGAAAGTGAGGGAGGTATGTTTATCTTTTAGAACTGTACCTATGAAATGTATGAAACCTGCTATCTTTATAGTAACAAAAGTAAAAATATATAGTAATAAATAGAAATAAAATTTGCTCTATATTTATAGCTTTATAAATGGTTATATTTTAAAATATTCAAATTGAATCATAATGAAACTCAATATAAGTTAATTACATTAATTAAATTATACAGTAGTATCTTGCTAAATTATTTTCTCCAGGGACCTTGTCCTCAGGCAAAACAGACATTTCTCATACTGTAATCAAGTTCCAAATCTACTCAAAATGAAAGAGAAGGGTGAAGATTCTTCATAAAAGTGAGAAACAGAAAAAGGTAGTGTCAATTGTTAAATCTTTTCTTACAAATTTGATGTAAACGATTTCCAACATCTGACATTTTTATATATAAAAATTATAAACTCACAATAATAAAAGAATAAAATTAAGGCACAAATAAAACTTAAACTACAATATTATGAACTGTGAGTTATTTATCAATTTATCAGCAAATATGATTAATAATATCCTCTCTCAAATCAGATGCAAAATGGGAAAAATATTGGTAGCCAAATAGTATAGACTCACATGCCAAAAAATGTTCAGTTCATTCTATTTATAGTAACAAGAAACATTCCAAAAACTCACTGGTAGTAGTATAAGCAAATTATAGTATATTTATACAATTACACATTACAGAGAAAAGAGAATGAACTGTAACTACAATATATGAGTGATTCTTAAAAACATGTTAAGTGGAAGACGCCAGGCACAAAGGTACATACATATTCTGTGATCCTCTTTATGAAAAGTTTCAAAGCCTATCAAAACCAATATAAATGAGTTTTTAAAAACCAGAAATCATTGGGAGATACGTCTGTAAAGGTGCATGAGGGAAAATTTTGAGGTGCTAGTAATATTTTGTATCTTAATCTGAGTGACGATTAAGGAGTGTTATGAAAATTCATCAAGCTGCAAACTCTTGATCTGTGTACTTTATAATATGTAAAATTTTATTAAAATTATTTTTAAGTAAAAAGTGTTCTTAAGAATACTCACTGGAGTAGACTTTCAGAAAAGGACTCAAATCCTGATTTTTGTAATTAATGCTGGCCCCCAGTTTCTCTGCATCCCTGCACGTGGTAGTGACTCTGTTTTTGATTATACTATTCTAGCAGGAATGTAATCAAGTCTCATAAAATTAATTTGCATTTCCTTAATGATTAATGATATTACCATCTTTTCATGCTTTGTTCGTCTCCTTTACCAAATGACTTTAACCAAAATGTCTAAAATTGTTTCCCCATTTTTTAATTGAATAATTTGATGTTAGGTTGTAGGCGTTCTTTATATAATCTAGGTATAAGTCCTTAGTCAAACGTATAACTTGCAATTTTTTTCTCAATCTATAGTTTGTCTTTTCCTTTTCTTATTGGTATTTTTTGAAATACAAAAGTTTTTATTTTGCTGAAGCCCAATTTGTTAAGATTTTCTTTCACAGATTGTACTTTTGGTATTCTGTCTAAGAATACATTACTCAACACAAGACCACAAAGGCTGTCCTATATGTTCCTCAAAAAGTTTCATGGTTATAATTCTTCTACTTTGGTCTATTCTGAGTTCCTTATTTTCCTTTTTCTTTTAAAAATATTTCTTTTATTTATTTATAAGGCAGAGTTATGAGAGAGAGAGAGAGGGAGAGACAGAGAGAAATTGGTCTTCCAACCGCTTGTTCACTCCCCAAATGGCCACAATGGCCGGGGCTGCACCAGGCTGAAGCCACGAGCCAGGGGCTTTTTCCAGGTTTCCTGCAAAGGTGCAGGGGCCCAAGCATTTGGGCCATCTTCTGCTGTCTTTCCAGGAACATTAGCAGGGAGCTGGATCCGAAGTGAGGCACCCAGGACTCAAACAGGTATGCATATAGTGTGCCGGCACAGCAGATGGCTGCTTTACCTACTATGCCACAGTGTTGGCCCTGGCTGTGTGTTTTTCAAAGAGACCTTTAATCAGGTTGAAAAATTTCCTTGCTACTAACAGTTTCAGTGTTGGGTTTTATTTTTGTTTTAATCGCAAAAAGAGTGTTAGATTTTGTCAAATGCTTCTGAGTCTTTTGAGATTATCATATTTTTTCCCTTTTAAATTTTATTTACTTTTCATGTATTTGAAAGAGCAAGAGAAAGACAAAGATGTTACATCCACTGATTCCCTCCCTAGTTATCTGTAACAGTCAGAGCTGGGTCAGGCTGAAGCCAGGAGCCCAGAACTCCATCTGGGTCTCCCACGTGGGTGACAGGGACCCAAGCACTTTAACTATCACCTGCTGCCTACTAGAGTGCACATTAGCAGGCAGCTAGACAGGAAGCAGATGCCAGACTCAAGTGCTGGCACTCCTCTATGAGACGCAGCTGTCTTAAGCAGCAATTTAACTGGTATGAAACAATGTCTGACCTTTTTCTTATATCCTATTAGTGTGGTGTATTATATGGATTGATTTCCAAATACTCAGCAACTCTTGCATTCCTAGTATAAAAATCACTTGGCCATTGTGTGACCTTCTTACAGCAAACTTGATTCAGTTTGCAAGTGTTTTGATAAAGATTTTTGTGTGTATACACATAAGGCATATTGGTCTGTAGTTTTCTTACAATGCCTTTGTTGGTTAGAGTGTCAGGGTAATGATGGTCTTATAGAATGATTTGGGAAGTTTCTCCTATTTTATTTTTGAGGAGTTTGTTAAGGCCTAGTTTTCTACTTTAAAAAAAATACCACTTTAAGGCCAGCGCCGTGGCTCACTTGGCTAATCCTCCGCTTGCGACACCGGCATCCCATATGGGCGCCGGTTATTGTCCTGGTTGCTCCTCTTCCAGTCCAGCTCTCTGCTGTGGCCCAGGAGGGCAACGGAGGATGGCCCAGGTGCTTGGGCCGCTGCATCCACATGGGAGACCAAGAGGAGGCACCTGGCTCCTGGCTTCGGATCAGCGCAGCGCCAGCAGTAGCGGCAATTTGGGGAGTGAGCCAATGGAAGGGAGACCTTTCTCTCTGTCTCTCTCACTGTCTCTAACTCTGCCTCTCAAATAAATAAATAAATAAAAACTTTAAAATGTAATAAAACTAGAAAACTTCACACTTAAAAGGGTAACTTTGCCATAGATGAAAGGACTGAGGGACAATCTATTTTTTTAACCTTTTTTCATAAGTGTAGCTCTTCAGAGCTTACCAAGCTATCTCCACCATGGCAAGCTTTTCAAATCCAATATCTGTCTCCCTAGTCTCATGAAACTACCAAAAAAACACTACTAATTTTATCAGTCACTGGCTCTTCTAGAATCAGTAAACACCCTTTTCATAGCCTAAATTTGACTCATTTCTTATACTTCTATCCTTCAGATCCTCAACTGGTAATTCTTAGGAGCTTGTCAATGGCTTTAAGTAGATTTTTAAAAAAGCATTAATAATTTGTTCAGTTTTCTAGCTACACCTATGGGAAGAATGTTGGTCTGAGTTACTTACTTAAATATTATTGGTCATTTGAGTCAATTTTTTAATGTTATAAAACACCTTGTCTTCATCAATAATATTTTTTATAAAAAGTTTTAAAACTGACTTTTAGTTTTTATTTGAAAGGCAGAGACATACCGAAACACAGAAACAGAGATCTTCTATCTGCTGTTTCACTCCCCGAATGCCAGGGCTCAGCTAGGCCAAAGCCAGGAGTAGAACTCCATGCAGGTGTCCCACATGGGTCATAGGAGCTCAAGAACTTGAGCCATCATCTGTTGCCTACCAGGGTGTGCATCAGCAGGAAGCTGGATCAGATGTGGAGGCAGAACTCAAACACAGGCACTTCAACATGGTATTCCAACCACTGCACCAAGTGTCCCCCCTGACAACAATATTTCTTATTTGAAGATGCAAAATGTTTCAGAATAATATAATTTCCTAAATTTTAAAACACCTGCTCTCTATGCCATAAAAAATTTATGCAAATCCCTTTGGGCTTCGATTGCACAGTACAAATTTCAATATTAACATAAATAATTCATTATCTATGAAAATTAACCATAGCCTAAGAAGACTACATTATTAGTACAGCACACTTTTGCTCTTCAAAATATTTTCACCATCTACTAATACTAACTTGTTCTTAATCCCTCAGTGAAGTAATTAAAAACATTATAATCTTCATTTTAAAGAGAGATAAACTGCAACTCATTCATTTATGTATTTGAAAAAAAACATTTTAAGAATTTATTGTTAAATACATTTGATTTGTGCAACCTCACCTGATTTTCCACTGTGGCAATCTGTACCATCTGATTCGGATGTTGAAACATATTTCAGTATTTGATGCCCACAGCTTGTAGAATAAAATAAACAATGTATGTGATAAATGAGGTAGAAATTTTTACCTAAACATAATTGGAAAATCTCAAATTTTTAACTTAGATTCCAATTGCAACACATTCAAATATTTTAATCTCCTTATATATTTAAAAAGCTTTATCTTAGAAAGCATCTGTGTTTCCCTGAAAGAAATAATTTACTTTTAAACGTAAATATTAGGGTCTTATGTAAATCATTATTTATTATTATCATAGCAGAAATGAGATTAAACACCAAAGTAACTGTGTACTATGAATAGACACTAAAGTAGATCACACTAAAATAATTCTCTCTAGATTTACTGATATCTTGTATTGTGTAAAATACCATTACATTTCATCTCAGTTGGAGATCATTTAATTAGCAAGTCTATAATAGAACTAAAACAAGAAAAACTTTCTTAGAATAAAAACTACTATGTATGTAAATAAAATGATGTAGTCTTAATTCTTCAGCTAGTTATAATATATAACTAGGAAAATTTTAATACTTTATACAGGTTACATTTTGAAACAGAAATAATAAACAATTGAGCAACTTACCTGTTGCACAGATTGCTATCAGAATTTCTAAGATGCTGATAAAAATCTAGTGTGTTGGGTGCACTGCTCATAGATCTGTGTAAAGTAACACCTGGCTTAGTAAGAAAATCAGCAATATCAGGACACCCTATGAGTGACTGATTAGTTGGAGAGGCAGCAGACACTGGTCCATGGCTGGGAGTATGCACAGGGTTCAAGTTGGCTAAGGCACCTTAAAAATTAAAAGAGAGGAATTAGGCAAATAAATATATATGTATGTATCTGTTTGTTTTTTAATTAAGAGTATTTTCTTCCTTTAGCAAAAGCAAAGTATTTACAGTTAAATTATAAAATAAATTTCTACTTAGGGCTTCAAGATATTTTAGTAATATATATAATTATTAATTTTTTCTCATCACCAATGATTGGTAAGTAAACATCCTATTGCAAAATAAACATAATAGTTAAATAATATTAAGAATATGAATAAAATGTA
The DNA here is from genome assembly GCA_949820135.1 of Sylvilagus floridanus. Lineage (NCBI taxonomy): Eukaryota > Metazoa > Chordata > Mammalia > Lagomorpha > Leporidae > Sylvilagus > Sylvilagus floridanus. The sequence continues at coordinate 76,267,811 of OX463224.1, read as the reverse complement.
CATATTGTGTGGTACAGTCTCCTAATTCATATTGGTCTTTATCTCTCATATTGTGTGTCCTAATCAGTTTGATTATTCACATGAGCAAGCATCTGTACCAAATTTTCTAAGCTTTTTTCAATTCAATAAATTCAATTTTATTAAAGAATTAAAGTTTTTAATAGCATTAAGCAAGCTGAGTTTGTGATAAAATTATATGCTAATAGTAGTGTCAGATTCCTTTAAAAAATATATTCAAATATTCCCAGCTCAGTCATTCATTCAACACTGGGAATCAGGCGTCACCAAATGAATTAGGGAGAGAGGACACAAATATTCAGTCTATAGCAAGCAATGGTAAGAAACTAGGTATTGGACATAATCTTTCATAATGACATCTTCATTAAATGTTAGGCCAGATTCATCAGTAAAGTTATCTGGACCTATAATTTTCTTTTTTCTTTTTCTTAAAGATTTATTTATTTATTTGAAAGGCAAAGTTATGGGGGGGTGAGAGCGAGACAAGAGAGAAAGGTCTTCCATCCACTGGTTCACTTCCAAAATGGCCATAATAGCTGCAGCCAAGCTGATCTGAAGCCAGGAGCCAGGAGGTTCTTCTGGGTCTCCCATGTGGGTGCAGGGGCCCAAGCACTTGGGCCATCCTCTGCTGCTTTCACAGGCACATTAGCAGGGAGCTGGATTGGCAGTGGAGCAGCTGGGACTCGAACTGGTGCTTATTTGGGATGATGGCACTGCAAGCAGGAGCTTTTCCTGCTACACCACAGCACTAGACACTGGACCTATAATTTTCTATGTAGGAAGTTTTCTAGGTACAACAATGATTTCTTTAAAAGATATGACTCTTCAAAATTTCTATTTGTATCAGTTCATCTATTTGTGTTTTTAAGGAATTCATTTCATTTAATTATAAGATTTACTTGCATAAAATGGTTCAAGTATTTTTCTTTAAATTTCTGGGTTTAGTGATAAAATACCATTTTTTATGTTACATGAAAAGTATAAGTTTTCCCTTTATTTTTCCATATCTATCTTCTACCAGAGGTAACAATTTCATTAATCTACACAAATGAACAATTTCTATGGATATTTTTGCTTTGAATTTTCATTTTCTTGATTTTATTTTGTTGCTGCTTTCTATTTCATTAATTTCCACCCAGCCTTATTCTTTTATTTTTCTATTGATAAATTTTGCTGATAAAGTAATAACTTTTTAATATGGTTTTTTTTAAAGATTTATTTTATTTATTTGAAAGAGTTACAAAGAGAGGTAGAGACAGAGTGAGGTCTTCCATCCGCTGATTCATTCCCCAGTTGGCCACAACAGGCGGAGCTGTGCCAATCCGAAGCCAGGAGCCAAGAGCCTCCTCCTGGTCTCGCACATGGGTGCAGGGTCCCAAGGATTTGGTCCATCCTCCACTGCTATCCCAGGCCATAGCAGAGAGCTGGATTGGAAGAGGAGCAGCTGGGACTAGAACCGGCACCCATATGGGATGCCAGCACTTCAGGCCAGGGCTTTAACCCGCTGTGCCACAGTGCTGGCCCCAAGATATAAGTTTAACAGTTTTATTCTACCCTTTGCAATAAATTTCGTAACTCAAAGCACTACTTTAGCTTCTGCCCACAAGTTTTGATGTCTTATTTTCATTATCATTCAGCTCAAAATGTTTTCTACTTTTCATTATTTTTGCTTTTTTTTAAAGATTTATCTATTTATTTGAAAGTCAGAGTTACACAGAGAGAGGAGAGCAGAGAGAGGTCTTCCATCCGTTGGTTCACTCCCCAGATGGCCGCAACGGCCGGAGTTGCGCCGATCCAAAGCCAAGAGCCAGGAGCTTCTTCCAGATCTCCCACATGGGTGCAGGGTCCCAAGAACTTGGGCCATCTTCTACGGCCTTCCCAGGCCAAAGCAGAGAGCTGGATTGGAAGTGGAGCAGCTGGGTCTCAAACCGGCGCCCATATGGGATGCCGACACTTCAAGCCAGGGTGTTAACTCGCTGCGCCAAGCACCGGCCCCTATTTTTGCTTTTTTGACATACAGGTTATAAATTTTGAGATATCTTGCACATATTTCTAAATGCTTTAGTCTAATTTTACTGTTATGAGAGAATTGCTATATGTACCTTTTTCTTTTAATTTTTATTTATTTGAGAGACAGAGAGAGACATATGAATGGAAGTAGGGGAAGATGCTCTGTCAGCTGCTGGTTCACTCCCCAAATGCCTGCAGTGGCCAGGGCTGCACCAAGGTTAAAGCTGGGAGTGGAAGTGGGAAACTTAATCCAGGTCTCCTATTTGGGGCAGGAACCCAAGTAGTTGAGGCATCACCACTGTCTCCCAGGGTTTCATTAGTAGTAAGCTGAAATCAGGAGCTGGAGCAGAGAACTGAACCCAGGTACTTAAATGTGGGATGTAGACATCTGAACTAGCATCTTAAACACCAGTCTAAATGCCCACTCCTGTAAGCTTTTTTAATAGCTTTATTGAGATATCATTCACATTCCACAAAATTCATCCTTTTAAATTAGACACATCAGCTACTTTTAGTATACTCACAGAGTTTTTGCTAATTCTGGAATATTTTCATAAAGCTAAAAAGAAACCTTATAGCCATTAGCAGTCATTTTTCAATCCTGTCTCTCCAACACCCAGTCATGTGACATAAAGGGATAGCTGGCTCCCTTGGATCTCTTTTTTAAATTATTTTAATTGTCATTTTATTTGAAAAGCAGACACACACACACAGAGAGAGAGAGAGAGAGAGAGAGAGATGGAAAAGGATCTTCCATCTGTGGGCTCACTCTCCAAATATCTGCAACAACCAGGGTTGGGCCAGGATGACGAAGCCAGGAGCTCTAAGTTTCACTCAGGTCTCCCACACTGGTGGCAGGGAGCCAACAACTCAAGCCATCATCTTCTGTCTTAACCCAGGGTGGGCCTTAATAAAAAGCTGAGTCAGAAGTGGAGTAGCCAGGACAAGAACCAGGCACTTCTATGTTGGATGCAGGTGTCCCAAGCAGCAACTTAACTGCTGAGCCACAGTCACTCAGCCTCCTTGGGCCACTTTTTTAGGCTCTGATTTGCATTCATGAGGACTACAAATGATATGATCTATTACCTCACGACCTTATAACCTCCTAAAGGCATTATCTCTTAATACTGATGCATTAGAGATTTTATTTCAACACATGTATTTTGGGGAACATATTAAAATTACAGGAACCACTAATGCACTTTCTATTTCTATGGAAATATCTATTCTGTATGTGTCAGAAATGGATTCATACTATTTGTATGGATCTTTTTTGGCTAGCTTAATGTTTTCAAAATTCATTCATGTTGTAGCACGTATGGCTACTACATCATGCCATTTTTGTGATAAATAATAATCCATTGTATAGATAGAACACATTTTGATAATCCACTGAATTGATAGCCACTTCAGTTCTTTCTACTCTATGGCTATTAATAATAATGTCGTAGGGGCCTACACTGTGGCATGGTGGGCTGGACCTCCACCTACAGCACCGACATTCCACACGGGCACTGGTTGCAGTCCTGGCTACTCTACCTCTAATCCATCTCTCTGAGATGGCCTGGGAAAGCAGTAGAGGATGGCCCAAGTCCTTGGGCCCTTGTACCTGCATGGGAGACCCCAAGGGGGCTCCTGGCTCCTGGCTTTGGATCAGCTCAGTTCCAGTTGTTGCAGCCATTTGGGGAGTGAAAGAAAGATGGAAGACCTTTCTGTCTCTCCCTCTGTCTGTAACTCTGCCTCTCAAATAAATAGATAAAATCTTTTTTTAAAAAAAAAGAATAATATTACTATGAAAATTTATGGACAAGTATCTCTGTGGACATCTGGTCTCATTTCTTGCATATACATCTAGGAGGAGAATTGCTGGGTCATATAACACTCTATGCTTAACATCTTGAGAATCTGCCATATTGTCTTCCAATATGGCTTGACACTTTACTTTCCTTCCAGCAATGTATGAATGTTCCTTCTTCTGAGTGTTTACCAAAACTTGTTATTGTTGACTCTTCTTTTTTTTTTTTAAGATTTAATCTTTACTTACTTGAAAGGCAGAGTTACAGAGAGAAGAAGAGGAGGAGGAGAGAGACAGCAAGAGAAAGCAAGCTATCTTCCATCTGCTGGTTTGCTCCCCAAATGGCCACAAAGGCCAGAGCTGGAACAGGCCGAAGCATCTTCTGGGTCTCCCACATGGGTGCAAGGGCCCAAGCACTTGGGTCATCTTCTGCTGCTTTCCCAGGCCATCTCAGAGCTGGATTAGAAGTGGAGTAGCTGGAATTGCAACCAGTGCCTGTATGGAATGTTGGTGCTGTAGGTGGAGGTCCAGCCCACCATGCCACAGTGTAGGCCCCTACAACATTAGCGAGCTGGATTGGAAGTGGAGCAGTCAGATCTCAATCGGAACCTATAAGGAATCCTAACAGCATATGTGGAATCTTAGCATAGCCAGCTATGCCACAATGGGAGCCCCTAGACTTTTCTATTCTATAGAAAATCTAGACTATTTTAGATGATAATAACTCCAATTTAAACCTGTCACATAATCCACTATCTTATCAAACTTCAGTAGTTCTCTTGAATAAATAACTTCTAATATATTCTCTGAATTTTGTTAACTTTCAGGGTTTTGAAATGGTTGACTTACTTGTTTTGTCCCTACTTTCATTGTTTAAGGAGAGTGAGATCCTCCCTCTGTCATTTTAGAAGTCACCCTCTCTCCATCTATGATTTTAAGCCTTTCAAACTCATTGAAACTTGCTTTATAGTCAAGTAGAGCAAGTGTTTGCTGTGACAAATTTTTGTGTGTTTGTGGAAACAATGAGCATCCTATAATGGCTGGGTGAAGTGCTTTAAATTCACTTAAAGCAGTTAAGTCAGTTAATCATGTTATTCAAATAGTCTACACAGCCATACTATTTTGGTCTGTTTATTCTGATAGTTAATGAGAGTGGTGATTTAAAATCTCTCAAACATGAACATGAATTTGTCCATTAGTTCTATATATTGTTAATCAAAATATTTTACAACTATGGGATCAAATCTATTTCTGTCCTTAAATTAGAGTATGTCTCTGGGAAAGAGCAAATACAGGGAGTCTTGGGCCCTGCACCCACGTATGTGGAAGAGTATACTTTGAAAAAAGTTTTGGGGCCAGCATCTATCTCTTATATTTTATTCTTTATGTCTAATCTTAATTAATTCACCAGGTTCTTAATATAATAAAATACATTTCTCAGTTCTAGACTGCCCATCATTTCTTTTATGGATTCCAGTTCTCTATTCAAAATATACATCCATTTTGCCCAAGTTTCTTCCTATTTCTTTTAAAATATTGGAATTTTAAAGACTTGTCAGTTTGGGGCCTGACTGTGGCCCAGCAGGTTGAGCCATCACCTGTGACACCAGAACCCCAATATGAACAGGGTCAAGTACCAGCTACTCCACTTCTAATATAGCTCCCTGTTAAAGCACTTAGGAAAGCAGCAGAAAATGGCCCAAGTACTTGGGCCCCTAACACCCACATGGAAGTTCCAGGCTCCTAGCTTCGGCCTGGTCCAGCTCCAGTCCTTGTGGTCATTTGGGGAGTGAACCAGCAGATGGAAGATTCTCTGTCTCTCTCTGTCTCTCCGTCTCTCTCTCTCTCCCCATCTTTTCTCTCTCCCTCTATTGCTGCCTTTCAAATAAATAATTAAATTTTTTAAAAAACTCTGTAGGCCAGTGCCGTGGCATAATAGGTTAACCCTCTGCCTACACTGCTGGTATCCTATATGGGAACCAGTTCATATCCCAGCTGCTCCACTTCAGATCCAGCTCTCTGCTAATGCCTTGGGAAAGCAGCAGAGGATGGCCCAAGCGCTTGGGCCCTTGAACCCATGTAGGAAATCCAAAAGAAGTTCTTGGCTCCTGATTTTAGATCATCCCAGCTCTGACCATTGTGGCCATTTGGGGAGTGAACCAGAGGATGGAAGACATCTCTCTCTCTCTTCTTCTCTCTCTGTAGCTCTGCATCTTGAATAAATAAATAAATCTTTTTTTAAAATACTGTAAATTCAATATCAATATCATATGCAGATTTCTTCCTAATGCCTGCTTTTGATCATTATCAATAACATTTTACTACCTCTCTGGTCTTATAGCTTTTTAAAATTGTATATGTAAGAATTTTGTGATCTTATATCCTATTGTAACTGTACATCAGTCATAACATACTTTAAAAGCGGAATATCAATTTTGCTCTGCTAATACTATGCTGTTTGTAAAATATCTTTCCCAGGAAGCTTTGAAACATTTTATAATTCTTAATTGAAAGAAAATTTCTGTTCATTTGACTTGCTAAGATACAAGGGCAAGACTTGCTAAGATAAAGGGTTTTATCTAAGGCGGCGCCGTGGCTCAACAGGCTAATCCTCCGCCTTGCGGCACCGGCACACCAGGTTCTAGTCCCGGTCGGGGCACCGGATTCTGTCCCGGTTGCCCCTCTTCCAGGCCAGCCCTCTGCTGTGGCCCGGGAGTGCAGTGGAGGATGGCCCAAGTGCTTGGGCCCTGCACCCCATGGGAGACCAGGAAAAAGCACCTAGCACCTGGCTCCTGCCATCGGATGAGCGCGGTGTGCTGGCAGCATCGCGCCGACCGCGGCGGCCATTGGAGGGTGAACCAACGGCAAAAGGAAGACCTTTCTCTCTGTCTCTCTCTCTCACTGTCCACTCTGCCTGTCAAAAAAATTTTTTAAAAAATTTAAAAAAAGGGTTTTATCTACTCTTACACCAAGATTTTCTTTCTCTACAATTACCGTACTCCAAAAGAAACACCTTCTCCTGAAGATTTTCCTTTATTCTGGATCTGTGACTATTCAGAATAGTAAACCAGTTGCATATTTTATCTTTCAATCTTCAGCATCTGAAAAATTGCCTGGTACATAACAGATGCTCAAAATATGTTCAGTCAATGAACTGGCAGATAGTTAATAATAAGAAACTCAAATTTCTTAGTCATATATAGTGGTAACACATGAAATTATGAAATAGTATTAAAAATTAACTATAAGTGTGTAAAGAAAAAAAATTATACTATCATATACTTTGAGGACCCCCACATTTAAATCATAAAGAATGATTCTTTTGGGCCGGTGCTGCTGCTCAATAGGCTAATCCTCCGCCTGTGGCGCCGGCACCCCAGGTTCTAGTCCTGGTCGGGATACTGGATTCTGTCCCGGTTGCCCCTCTTCCAGCCCAGCTCTCTGCTGTGGCCTGGGAGTGCAGTGGAGGATGGCCCAGGTTCTTGGGCCCTACACCCACATGGGAGACCAGGAAAAGAACCTGGCTCCTGCCTTCTGATCAGCGTGGTGCGCCGGCCGCAGTGCATCAGCGGTAGCCGCCATTGTGGGGTGAACCAATGGCAAAGGAAGACCTTTCTTTCTGTCTCTCTCTCACTGTCCACTCTGCCTGTCAAAAAATTTTTTTAAAAAATGATTCTTTTTTGTGCATATTTTTATTTTTTATAGAAAGCTTTATCTAATAAATATAAATTTCATAAGTACAACTTTTGGATTACAGCAGTTCTTCCCCCCATAACCGCCTTCCATCCCCCAAACCATCCCACCTCCTATTCCCTCTCCCATCACTTTCTTCATTAAGATTCATTTTTAATTATCTTTATACACGAAAGATCAACTCAATACTAAATAAAGATTTCAACAGTTTGCACGCACAAAGACACACAAAGTATAAAGTACTGTTTGAAGACTAGATTTACTGTTAATTCTCATAGTACAAATATTAAGGACAGAGGTCTTACATGGGGAGCAAGTACACAATGACTCCTGTTGATTTAACAATTGACACTATGAAGAATTTTCTTACCAGTTCTTCTCAAACCTACATGGTGAGTCAGTGACACAGAAGATGACCTTTGCTTTGGGATGGTAAGAAGATTTGAACTGAAAGGTCCATTTACAAAGCATCCTTGACTAAAAGGGAAAGATAAAAGATTAAGAATTTTAAAACCATGAAAAATTTCTTTTTAATCTTTACCTCAATTAACAAATATCTGCTTATGCATTCAGAGTTTAGATCTCTATCTAGTACCTAAAGCCTAAAGCAGGAGTAGACAAACCTTTTCTGTGATGAACCAGATGGAAAACCCCTTTGGTATTGTAGACAATAAAGTCTCTGTTGCAACTAATCCAGTTTGCCACTATACCACAAAAACATCCATAAACAATAATAAATTGGTATGGCTGTTTGAATAAAATGCTATTTACTAAAACAGGTTATAACACATTTTAAGTCCATATGCTATGCTCTAAAGATTGCTCACTTGAAGAAGACTATCATTATTACCTGGAAGTCTTCTTAAAACATAGATTTCTGATCCCATTCCTATGGCTTCTGTTGATAGACCTAGGGTATGGCATGAATTTTCATTTTGTAAAAATTTTTAGATGATGCTGATGCTGGTCCAGGGATCTCACTGAGAACCACTGGCCTAAAACACAGGTTTTGTTATTTTCTGTTTCCTATCTTTACAGATATTGACTACCATTCACCCACTCATTTCCTAAAGCTGAAATATTTAGTGTATGTTCAAGGTTTTTGTGAATAAACTAATTAAATAATACAGGAAGTCACAGTATATACCAACATGACAAATAAAATAGTTTATTAAATCCATTACAAATTAAATGGTGTAATATATACCTGGACGAAAGCTTTCACCCAATGCCATGTTTATATGAAACACATTATAAATATTATCTTCTTTTCCATATTCACTGGCCTATATTTTTGTTAGTAGATTCTTAAAGAAAGTGGACATTCTGCCACAGTCTCAAGGAAAATCTAACTTAATCCAATTTCACTCAACTTTTATTAGCACAGGCTAAGTTCTCCATAAGCTCCTCCGTAACTCATCCCTTCTTTCATGTTTCCTTGCATTCCATCTACTCAGAAAAGATCTAGTTTTCTGTGCATTAAGAGGTGTTCATTCATGCCTCTTATAACACTTACTCATATTTTATCATAATCTTACTGCTTACAAATTATTTTCCCTCATGTGAGTTCCTTTGTAGGCCATATCTCATTCATTTTTATATTCACAATAAATACAGGTGTTCAACAGATATTTGTGGCATAAATGACACTAATCCTTTTGAGCTCCTATTATACACTTACTACAAATAGACCTTTTCGCTCCCCAATCAAGTAAACAGACTTTCATTCATTATCTAAATACTGTTTCTTAGGTATTTCTTGGACCTTTTTCCTAGAAATCTACCCTGTTTTATAACTCCATGGGAGAAAAAGGTTCTGTTTTACAAAGAAAAGGCATGTAAAATCAGTTGCTTTATTTATATTAACAAGAATTATAAAACACACGATTTTGAGTATTTATTATGTGTCATTCATTCATTTAGGCATCTTTTATATCTTATCTTGCTTAGTTACCTTTTTTTAAATTTTTATTTATTTATTTATTTAATTAATTTTTGACAGGCAGAGTGGACAATGAGACAGAGAGACAGAGAGAAAGGTCTTCCTTTGCCGTTGGTTCACCCTCCAAAGGCCACTGCGGCCGGCGCACTGTGGCCGGTGCACCGCGCTGATCTGAAGGCAAGAGCCAGGTGCTTTTCCTGGTCTCCCATGGGGTGCAGGGCCCAAGCACTTGGGCCATCCTCCACTGCACTCCTGGGCCATAGCAGAGAGCTGGCCTGGAAGAGGGGCAACCGGGACAGAATCCGGCGCCCTGACCGGGACTAGAACCTGGTGTGCCGGCGCCGCTAGGCAGAGGATTAGCCTGTTGAGCCGCGGCGCGGGCTGCTTAGTCATCTTAACAACACTACTGGTATTCCTGTTTAGCAGAAAGGAAAACTGAGGCATTAAGAGGCTAGGTAACATCTCAACATTCACCCAGATAGTAAGTAGCTGAACTAAAATTCAAACTGCTACTTTTCTGACTCTAAAATGTATGCACACTTCCACAACACAATTCTGATTCTGTGTTTTTGTCTATTTCTCCATCAGTAAAATTAGAGATTTTTAGTATTTTTTCTCTAGCCAGTAATAACTTTTAATAATGTTACAAAAAGAAGCAGTAGGCAAATAATAATATCCAATTAACTCATTTCCCTACCAATACTCAATTTGAGTATTCATTGCCCTCATGCAAAGTAAGCAAAACTAGGAAAGAAGAGTAACAATACTACTTGACATAATATTAAAACAGAAAAATGTATGTACTGGGGCCGGCGCTATGGCATAGTATGTAAAGCCACTGCCTGCAGTGCCGGCATCTCATATGGGTGCCAATTCTAGCCCCAGCTGCTCCACTTATGATCCAGCTCTCTGCTAGGGCCTGGGAAAGCAGTAGAAGATGGCCCAAGTTCTCGGGCCCCTGCACCCACATAGGAGACCCAAAGCAGGCTCCTGGCTCCTGGTTTCGGATCAGCACAGCTCTGGCCATTTTGTGGCCAACTAGGAGTGAACCAATGGATGGAAGACCTCTCTCTCTCTCTCTCTCTCTCTCTCTCTCTGCCTCTCCTTCTATGTGTAACTCTGATTTTCAAATAAATATTTAAAAGAAAAAAAGAAAAATCTATGTACTAAAGTCTACTCCATGATTAATAATCATGACAAAAATGATATGTCTTATTCAGAACACAGCCATAGTATTGCTCCATAGTTTTTCATCTTTCTTAAAAATAATTAAAATAAAAAATTTTTAAAAGATTTATTGATGTGAACGGCAGGGAGAGGGTGAGCTATCTTCTATTGGCTGGCTCATTATTCCCAAATAGCCATAGCAGCCAAGTCTGGGCCAGGGCAAAGCCAGGAGCCAGAAACTCCTTCTGGGTCTCCCATGTGACTAGCAGGGACCCAAGTACTTGGACCACCTTCTGCTGCCTTCCCAGGAACATTAGTAGGGAGCTAGATCAGAATCAGAGCAGCTGGATATTGGATGCTGTCATAGCAAGCAGAAGCTTAACCTGTTGTGCTACAACACCAGTCCCTCCACAGTTTTCTACCTTAATCCAGGGTAGAAGTCTATATATCATATATTCACATAGCTATTTAGAGTTGAGTGGAACAGGTCAAATTATAAATTCTCAAATCAGTCCTAGTTTTGTGCCCAAAACTGGATATATAGCTCAGTGAATTACATAAAGCAGTACTGAACAAAGAAGAAGGCGAGACAGGCTAGAAGTTTTAATTATTAGCAGAAGATAGTGGGGGGGGTGTGTGTGACTAAAGTCAAACTTGAGAATGAATCTCAAAGTCACTGCGCAAATATTATAAGGGATACTAAAAGTTAGAGTCACAGAGTTAAGTCATTTATTGAGTTGGCTTCTAGACAGTCAATGTAAATTATCTTAATAAGGTTATCTTTTTTAAACAAGTCAATCTTTTTTAAAAGCAACTGCATAAACGTTATACCTATATGATGTCTAGATTTACAGAGCTACTCTTACGATGTTATCAGGATGATATCATCAGCCCTCTTGAATTTCTGGGATTCAAATAGGGTTGAAATCTTTGCAAATTATAAGGCACCGATTTGAGAAGCTGGTTCCCAAGGTCATTATTTAGGATGCATACTACTGTCTAGAAACAAAGTATTAGATTTGATTATAGAGCAGATGGTGAGATGAATGATGAACCGCAGAATATGTTAAAAGCCAGTCTTTTCAGTGTAGAGTATATCAATAGTTGACATCCCACAGGGTAATTGAATACAATTTGCCAATTTTTTCCCCACGGCAATTCTGTTGAAAAAGAGCAAGCTGTGAGTTAGCTTAAAGAATGAGAGTCTCCTTAATTTTCAAATAGAGCCATGAATATGTTTGTCTATATCACCAAGGGCTGGGTCACATCAGCCAATTCAAGGATAGCAGTTCCATTTCAGTCCTTGGGTTTTTTTTTTTTTTTAAGATTTGAAAGGCAGAGTTACAGAAGTGATGAAGGAGAGAGAGAAAGAGAGACTTCTATCTGCTCACTTCCCAGATGGCCACAACAGCTGGAGCAGGGATGATCCAAAACAAGGAGTTTTTCCGAGTACCCTGTATGGGTGCAGAGGCCCAGATTTGAATCTTAAGCAGAAGACAGGTTTAAGTGTCATAATCCCATACACCTGCAGTATACATGTTAGGCAAGCATTTAAAGACAATCCCAAACCTGTCACAAGAATCAAAGGGGACTCAGAAGAGCACTAATGGCAACAAAAGATAGGTGAAAAGTCCCATAAGATATGTAAAGAGGGGGCCAGCACTGTAGCACAGCGAGTTAATGCCCTGGCCTGGAGCATTCGTATCCCATATGGGTGCTGGCTAGAGACCTGGCTGCTCCACCTTCGATCCAGCTCTCTGCTGTTGCCTGGGAGGTGGTAGAGGATGGCCAAGTCCTTGGGCCCCTGCACCCATATGGGATACCAGGAAGAAGCTCCTAGCTCCTGGCTTTGGATCAGCTCAGCTCCAGCCAATGCAACCATCTGGGGAGTGAACCATCAAATGGAAGACCTCTCTTTCTCTCTCTCTCTCTCTCTGAGTAATTCTTTCAAATAAATAAATAAATATTTAAAAAAATATATGTAAAGAAAGATATTATGGAAATTTGCAGATGAAATTTCCATAGAAGGAGGAGGATATCAATGTCTTAGTCTTAAGATGTGGTATTTGAGGTAAATTAAAGATATACAGTTGGGTGTCTGGTTTAGCAGCTAAGATGCCGGTGAGGATGCTCATATCCCAAATCAGAATGTCTTGTATAGTGTTCCAGTTCCATTACAGCTTCCTGATAATGTGCACCATGGGAAGAAGCAGATGAGGCCTGAAGTAGATGGGTCCCTGCCATCTACAGAGGAGATTTGGACTGAGTTCTTGGCTACTGGCTTCAGCATGGAGCAATTTGACTATTGTGGGCATCTGGGCAATGCTAAAGTGGATGGAAGCACCCTCTCTTTCTGTTGTCTCTCAGGCTCCATCTGCCTCTCAAATAAATTTAAATAAATAAATAAATAAATATTTTTTTAAAAAGAATATACAGAAGTGAGAGTGAGAATATCTAGTCTAGTTAAGTTCCTTTTTAATTTAAAAAGGGGAACAGACATGGACAGAGAACATCAAAAGGTTGAGTTTGACTGGAATTTTAGATGAATAGAGGAAGATGATGTTGGAAAGGTATTTTTGCTATTGGAAAAGAATGTCTTCCTCAAACAGTAAAATCCCAAGTCCTCTATGAGATCAACAGTGATTAAACTCTTATGGTGACTACCCAGGGACTAACATTTCTTATCATGTCTATGCATATTACTCTTTTTTTTCTCCAATCAAACATGAATAATAAAAATTTAGTCCTATATTATTCTTTATCCAAATAAGGTATTACTCTTCACCCAAACCATTATTTGTATATCATTTGTTTATATTTCAATTATTCTGAAATATAATTCAGCTTAATTTTCAAGTGGAGTTCATCTAAGAACAAAATTATCAGAAAACCTCAAGGAAGAGATAAGACAAGATATATGCCTATTCTTTTCACATAGAGAGCTTTCCAAATCATTCTTCTCTTCTCATTGTTTTAAAGGCTGCTCATCTTTCAAGAGAGGAAATTCAAATGTAGCAAATAAACATTTGAGAAATGCTCAGGATCACTAACAATCAGGGAAATGCAAATCAAAACCACAGTGAGGGGGCCAGGACTATGGCATGGCAGGTAAAGCCACTGGCTGCAGTGCTGGCATCCCACATGGGCACCAGTTCAATTCCTGACTGCTCCACTTCTGATCCAGCTCTCTGCTATGGCCTGGGAAAGCAGTAGAAGATGGCCCAAGTCATTGGGCCCCTACACACGCGTGGGAGACTCAGCAGAGGTTCCTGGCTCCTAGCTTTGGATCGGCACAGCTCCAGCTGTTGCAGCCACTTGGGGAGTGAACCAACTCTCTCTCTCTCGCTCTCGCTCTCTCTCTCTCTCTCTCTCTCTCTAAATCAAGAAACAATAAATGCTGGTGAGAATGTGGAAGAAAAAGTACCCTAATCCACTGTTGGTGGGAATGTAAACTGGGTCGCCACTGTAGAAGACAGCATGCTGATAACTCAGAAATCTGAACCTACCATATGATCTAGCCATTGCACTCCTAGGAATTTACCCAAACCAAAAGAAATAAGCCTGTGAAAGAGTTATCTATACCCCCATGTTCATTGAAGCTCCATTTACAATAGCTAAGATGGAATCAACCCAGATGTCCATCAACTGAAGACTGGATAAAGAAATTATGGTGTATGGGGCCAGTGCTGTGGCACAGTGGGTTAAAGTCCGGGCCTGGAACACCGGCATCCCATATGGGCACCGGTTTGAGTCCTCGCTGCTCTTCTTCTGATCCAGCTCTCTGCTATGGCCTGGGATGGCAGTAAAAGATGGCCCAAGTCCTTGGACCCCTGCACCCATGTGGGAGATCCAGAGGAAGCTCCTGGCTCCTGGCTTCAGATCGGCACAGCTCTGGCTGTTGTAGCCATCTGGGGAGTGAGCCATCGAATAGAAGACCTCTCTCTCTCTGTCTCTACCTCTGTCTGTAACTCTTTCAAATAAATAAAATGAATCTTAAAAAAAAAAGAAATTATGGTGTATATATACACTATAGAGTACTACTCAGCTGTTAAAAAGATGAACTCCTGTCTTTTGATACAAAATGGATGCAACTGGAAAACATTATACTCAGTGAAATAAGTCAATCCCAAAAAGACAGATATCATATGTTTTCCCTGATCAGAGGTACTAATAGAGTACCTAAAATGCAATATATTAGAGTGAAATGAACACTTTGGCATTTGATGATTGTTTATAGCCCTTGTCTCGTATATTGAGGAAGTGGATTTTTTTCTTCATACTATTTGATGAACTCTTTTACTTAGTATAGGGTTAACCTTACAAACATTAAGTAAACTGAAAGTAGATCTTTGCAAAAATTAAGAGTGGGAATGGGAGAGGGAGGAGAAGAAAGGTTGTGGGAGGGAGGGAAGTATCACTATGTTACTAAATCTGTATATATGAAATACATGAAACTTGCATAACTTACATAAAACTTAAAAAACTGCTCACCTATGTCAGTTCATTTAATTTTTCTAACTGAAGGTGCAACTCTGTCATGAGGTAATAGCAGGATTTAAAATCCAGACTAGGGATTTGAGCACTACTTTTTATTTATTTATATATTTATTTGAGAGGCAGAGAGAGGGAGAGAAAGAGACAGACAGACAGACAGAAAGACAAAGACAGACTGAGAGGAATCTCTCACCTACTGGTTCACTACCCAAATGTCTGCAACATATTTTAGGGCTGTGCCAGACTGAAGCTCAGAGTTAGGAACTCAGTTCAGGTCTCCCACATGAGTGGTAAGAACCCAACTGGCTGAGCCATTACTGCTGCTTCCCAGGCTGTGCATTAGCAGGAAGCAAGAATCAAGGTCAGGACTGGGTATGGAACTCAGGTATTGTGATGTGGGACAAGTACATCATAACTGGTTTCTCTCTCCCCTTGAGTACTATTCTACAAACATTGGTAAAGCACTCAAAAACTTAATGACTAGAAAAACGGTGTGAATAGTCTTCAGAAAGTTCATGGAAAATGTGTAGCATGAAAAAACTATAGCATGGATTTCAAAACACTTAGGCACCAAAAATAACTTCTTCTAATTCTATTTTTCCACAAAATGGTTTGACAGACCGTGATATAATCAAGATGTTGTTCAAGGAAGATTTCTAATGAAAGGTAGAAGATGAATTCATTGGGGGAAGGATACTGGAAGTTGCAAAGCTAATTAAGAGGCTAGTTCAAGAGCCCAAGTAAGTGATAATGAAAGCATGAAATACTGTAGTAAAGTTATCAAGAAGAATAAATAGAGGAAAAGATATTGCACAGGTAAACTTAACAACTGTTACCTGTAAAATAAAGTAACAGGATACAAAGGTAACACCAACTTTTCTAAGTAAATCAATTCTGAAAGCAACTGCTAAACCAGAAGATAGCAACAGTCTAAGGGCTGGAAAAAGCCACAGACGAAAAAGCAGCTGAAAGGATGAGAAATCTGGCTTCAGAGATGGATTCAAAGAATGAGAAGTTCAATACTGGAATCATGTTGAAATCACAGTGTCAGTTAAAATCAGGCAAGGAATGGATCAGAATCCAAAGCTGAGTTCAAGGCTCAAAAACCTAGTAAATGTGCTATTAGTTCTGGGCTATTCTAATATAAACTCAAGGTGATTCCAGAAACACAAGTCTATTAATTGGGCTACTAAAGTCTAAAGGTTCCTGAATTAAATGCCATAATTCATTAAAATCAAGACCTTCATTGTCTAATATAAGATGCCACATATTATACATGAGGGATCTTAAAAAAATTCACTTAAAGTGTGCATTATGAAAAAACTATGTATGAATTTCAATATTTTTACAACAAAATAACCTTACCTTTCAATCCCATTTTCCATGAAGAAAAGTGTGAAATACCCTTATAGGTCTATATGATAGTTACATAGGCTAAATTAATTATAATTATAATATAATATAATTAATAATATAATATAATAATAATTAATTAACTCAGATTTAAAATTTAGTTCCTCAGTCATACTAGGCCCATTTCAAATGATCAACAGTCATATACAGCTATGGCTACCATCTTTGGACAACACATCATTACAGAAATTTCTACTGGATAGCAACAACCTATAGACTTGAACTTGAAAAGGAGTAGTGGTTGTGAATGCTTCATATATTCCTATCTTACCCTGTCTATGTTTAAAAGACACTCATCAATATTACTCAAAGACAAAGGTTCCACACACGGTCAATTTAAATTAGATATACATAATACATAATTATTTTTCAAATATCTAAATCTTTTGAGTCATATGATTTTGTTTTAATGAAAGTTAACTGAATATATAAAATTTGCCTACTTTTACCATGGTGGGGAATCTTTTTTTCTGCCAAGGGCCATTTGGATAATTATAATACACTTCATAGGCTATAAAAATTATCAGCTGCAAAATTAACCTGCTATTGATTTACTGAATTTCGAGTCTTGCCTTAGAAAGGCCAGATCAAATGATTTCATGGGCCTCATATAGCCTTGCAGTCAACAGTCCCCAGCCCTGTGAGAGAACACTTCTCAGTTCGTGATTTTCTCCAGACCATGTTTCTATTTTAACACCAATCACCAGAGGTAGCCAGATAAAAATACTTTATCTCAATATATATATATCTAACCTTAACCCAATATATATCAAGTGTTTCTTTAACTACAAATACATTGCTGTTATATTAGTATGAAAGATTAAAAAACAGAATCATTTTCATCTTTTTTTTTTTGACAGGCCGAGTTAGACAGTGAGAGAGAGAGAGAGAGAGAGAGAGAAAGGTCTTTGTTCCGTTGGTTCACCCCCCAAATGGCTGCTATGGCAGGCGTGCTGTGCCGATCCGAGGCCAGGAGCTAGGTGCTTCCTCCTGGTCTCCCATGTGGGTGCAGGGCCCAAACACTTGGGCCATACTCCACTGCCCCCACCCCCAGGCCACAGTAGAGAGCTGGATTGGAAGAGGAGCAACCAGGACAGAACCCAGTGCCCCAACCAGGACTAGAACCTGGGGTACTGGCGCCGCAGGCAGAGGATTGGCCTAGTGAGCCACAGTGCCGGCCAATCCCTTTTTTTAAACCTAATAATAATCTCAATATAATTGTTCCCTGATTAAGAACTACCTGGCACATTTTATGTTGTTGACTTCACTTTCCTATATCCTGCTACTATTTAAAACAAAACAAAACAAAAGACTATCATGTTTATACTCTAGGTAAACTTTGGACCAAAGCTTATTTTCCTAACAACATTTTTCATAAGTAAGTCTACACATCATTTTGTACAATTTTTCTTTTATAAAAAAAAAAGTCTAACATTCCATTATATTATAGAAAATTCAAATTAATAAGCTATATAAGAATTGGGAAAACATAATTATTGGATTATATTTCATACATGTTAACATAAATTTTAATAAACAGCTATGATCCAATCCTGCCATCTACTGTTCAAATGCAAAAAGACAACATCTCAAACTAAAACAGTATAACACATGTTCATTAGTAATACAATGATTAAATGTGGAAGGTATGCTAATTCTAATTTTATTAAATATATAATTCAAGAGAAGCTTATTACCCATAAAAGAGATCAGTACCTGGCTTCAAAATACAAAGTAACAAACTCTTTGTTGCCAGGATTACAAGGATATTTCAAAAAATACAAGGAAAATGGAATTAAAAGATAATTTACTTCCACTTTGACTATGACCTTGTCTAAATAAAATCGGAGCTGGCGAACTCAAAAGGTTTCCATAGCCTTGGCAGCTCATGACAAGAGCCTCGGGTGATTACTGACGCCATAAACAAGAGTATCAATTGTTAAATCAACAACAGGAGTCACTGTGCATTTACTCCCCATGTAAGATCTCTGTCCTTAACATGTTGTGCTATGTGAATTAATGGTACAACTAGTACTAAAACTACTTTACACTTTGTATTTCTGTGTAGGTGCAAACTGTTGAAATCTTTACTTAGTATATACTAAATTGATCTTCTGTATACAAAGATAATTGAAAATGCATCTTGATGTGAATGGGATGGGAGAGGGAGTGGGAGATGGGATGGTAGTGGGTGAAAGGGAGGTTATGGGGGGAAAAAGCCACTGTAATCCAAAAGCTGTACTTTGGAAATTTATATTTATTAAATAAAAGTTTAAAAAAAGATAATTTACTTTGCTACAAAAATTTTTTTGAAATCCATGCATTGGGAGGCTGGTGCTGTAGCTCAGCAGGTTAATGCCCTGGCCTGAAGCTCCGGCATCCCATATGGGCACTGATTCTAGTCCCAGCTGCTCCACTTCTGATCCAGCTCTCTGCTTTGGCCTGGGAAAGCAGTAGAAGACAGCCCAAGTCCTTGGGCCCTTGCACCCACATGGGAGCCTCGGAGGAAGCTCTTGGCTCCTGGCTTCGGATCGGCACAGCTCCAGCCACTGCAGCCATCTGGGGAGTGAAGCAGAGGATGGAAGACCTTTCTCTCTGTCTCTACGTCTCTCTGTAACTCTGTCTTTCAAATAAATAGAATAAATCTTTTTTTTAAAAAAAGAAATCCATGCATAGTTTTTTTAATAATAAATATTTTCCATGAACTTCTGAAGATGCTTTATTTGTATTGACATTCAGAAGATTTCAGTTCCTGCATTGTCCCAGACTCATTTACGTGTAGTTAACTTATGTCTTTAATTTATAGGATTAGCTCTGTTCAGTTCCGTGTAAATTCTCAACATATTATAGAATATATTGGTAGTCTCAGTCTCTAGTAGGACAGAGTTTAAAAAGTTTTGCCACCTTAGACCTAACAACTGTAATGAGCCCTGGGAACTTGTTCTTCCTTTCACAAGTCAGTAACTGCTGACTTCGGATATTACACATTGAATTGGTGACTACTCCTATAATGGTAACCTTTAGAAATGTAAAAGCTTTCACAATACTCTGTATTAAGTGGATCCCAATTTCCCTGAACCATTTCACTAGCTCACATTCCTAAGGCTCCCGCTTGCTGTGTACCCAACCCACCTAGATTCTGAGGGAGGTTTCCAAGAGTCAGCTTCTCTATTTTCTTTTCTTTTTTTTGACAGGCAGAGTGGACAGTGAGAGAGAGAGACACAGAGAAAGGTCTTCCTTTGCCGTTGGTTCACCCTCCAATGGCCACTGTGGCTGGAGCACTGTGGCCGGCGCACCGCACTGATCCCATGGCAGGAGCCAGGTGCTTCTCCTGGTCTCCCATGCCATCCTCCACTGCACTCCCTGGCCACAGCAGAGAACTGGCCTGGAAGAGGGGCAACTGGGACAGAATCCGGTGCCCCAACCGGGACTAGAACCCGGTGTGCCGGTGCTGCAAGGCGGAGGATTAGCCTGTTGAGCCGCGATGCCAGCTCAGCTTCTCTATTACACCATATTATTACTACCCATATTGTAGCTCACCTAAAATACTTCAAGAATTGCCTTTTACATTTTGAATTATTCCAAAAATTATTCACAGAAACAAAGTGGGTGCATTAGAATGTCTCATTTAATGGCTCTGGGGATTTTACCTTGAAGTGCCAAGTTCCTGGTTAGGCCTTCTGCCATTATTGCGTTCCCACCTTGAAGACTGCTCAGTAGGTTGCAGTCCTGAAGTTCCTGAGCTCCTCCTCAGCTGTGGAGTTGGTAAACTATTCCTATTATTCAATCCCTGTTGAATAATTTAACAATGGTTAACATTTTCAGCTTTTAATATGTTGTACATGTAATATTAATGATAGTACATGACTAACAATAGAAACTATGTTCTTAACATATAAAGAAGAAACGAGGCATTTCATTCTGAAAACCTGCCAATTTACTGCAAATTTCACATTATAGCTGCTGTTCAATGTATTTTCTTCCTACTAAAAAGTGATTGCTGAACTTGATACAATTTAAACTAGTATTTTTCTTTTGCATGTTATACTTTAACTTTCATTAAAAATAAAGAATTGGAAATTTAAATATAAATATGTAGATAGATTCTGAAAATTAACATCAGAAGTCAAGCTTAAGATCAGAGATGATCAGTCAATATATTATTTTATATTTTCAGTACAATGCTGGCTAATGCACAGAGTGGTGAAACTGGAGAAACTTCAGGATCCTGAGTTACCATTTGAAATAATCATAAAATTAAAATAGAGAATACTTTTTGCATTGATACTTTACACTAATTTTGAAAATATTCTCAATCCAAATGTTCGATTGATGAAAATATCCCATTTTTTACCATTGTGAGTGTAGTTTAACTGAAATCTATGTAGCCCAGTTTCTGTTTCTTACAAATTTTCCCTATCACCAGACACTACAACAATCTTAGAGAAATACAATATTTAACTTAAGCTTTCCCAAGGATATTGATTTTGTTCAGGTCTAGGGTTAACTATGATTATTTGGAACTTCAGTGAAAAAATTCCTTATAATTCATAATCCTTGCTGATCATAATGTAGGTTGTTTTAATCCTTCTTAGTTTTTAACATATCTATAAGATATTTACATCATATAGTATGTTCTTACTCCCTTTTTTCCTTACTGGGCTTTTATTTTCACAAATGTTGTTGATCTTTCTGAAGTAACATCAGGATTTTAGTATGCTTTTCTATAAAAAGGGACAAATATGGAATTTTCCCAAGGAGTTTATACAACACAAAGTAAATGAAGGTTTTTTTCATAAGGATTGCTTCCAGGTCTTTATATGAGCTACTCACATTCAGTATTACATGATTACAGCATCCAAAATTAGCCTGATACTGCAATGCTCAGGAAATGAAGTATTCAGACCTTTTATCTAAGTAATATTATGTTTAAAATATTTTAAAGTGTACCAATTTTTTTTTATTTTATAGATTTATTTATTTATTAATCTGTTTGAAAGAGAGAGGGAGAGCAATATCTTCCACCTTTTCACTGCCCAAATGTACACAACAGCAAATTCTGGGCCATGCCAAAGTTAGGAGCCAGGAACTCCACTCAGGTTTCCTACATGGATGGCAGAGGCCCAAGTAGTTGGGCCATCTTTCATTTCCTTTTGTAGACAATTCACAGGAAGCTGGATCAGAAGCTGAGTAACTGGGACGTGAACTGGCACTCTGATACGGGGTGCCAGCATTCCAAGTAGCTATTTAACCTGTTGAGCCACAGTTCTGGCCCCAAATTTTCCTATGTAGCAAACACAATAACAAACATAATACTGAGATCAGTATGATTTTTATTATTATAATTTTAAGAATTATTGTTTTTGAAAAATTACTATAATAGGCAGAAACAAATGAAACATAAAGGTGTAAATGAATTCAATAATATAATATAAGGGGGCTGGCATTGTGACATGGCAGGTTAAGCTGCCTCCTGAGACACCAGCATCCCAAATAGGTGCCAGTTCAAGTCCCAGGTGCCCCACTTCCAATCTAGCTCCCTGTTAATGTGCCTAGGAAAGCAGCGGAAGATGGCCCAAGTACTTGGGCCCCTATACCCACATGGGAGACCTGGATCAAGCTCTTCGCTCCTGGCTTCAGCCTGGCCCAGCCCTGGCCATGTGGCCATTTGTGGAATGAACCAGTAGACGGAAAATCTCTCTCTCACTATCTATCTCCCTTTCTTCTCCCTCTCCAATCTCTGCCTCTGTAACTCTTCCAAATAAATAAAATAAATCTTTAAAAATTTTTTTAAATGTATTATTTTATTGATGACTGCTATCCTCTTTGGAAGTTTTCTTAGAGAGCAGAGTTCTAAAGTCACATGACTAAGCACTCTTGTTAACTGGGTCTTTACTAATGCAGGTGCTACTGTAAAAGCTTTTTGAAAACAAAAGCATCAGGTACAGGCATTTCAGAGCAGCAGTTAAGCCGCTGCTTGGGACATCTGCATCCGTACAGGAGTGTCTGGCTACTCTGCTTCTGATCCACTTTCTGACAAATGCATACTCCAGGAGGCAGCAGATGATGGCTCAAGACTTAGGTCCCTGCCATCCACGTGGGAGACCCAGGTGGAATTTTGCACTCCTGACCTCAGCCTATCCCAGACCCAACTGCTTCAGAATTTTGGGGAGAGAACCAGTAAAGGGAAGATCTCTCCCCATCTTTACCTCTCTCTCTCTCTCTCTCTCTCTCTCTCTCGGTGTCTTTCTGATAAAAATTAAAATACCAATAAAAGCCTCACATAAATATCTATGACCCAGATTGTGATCAATAATAATGTTCAAATCCTTTTACCCTAATTAAGCCTGTAAAATGTTTCAACATTTCTAAAACCTAATGCTGAGATCTGGCAAAATAAAATTAATTGATGATCAAAATCCCTTCAAAAACTACAGTTAAGTTTTTCTCATATTTCCTTTTTTTTAAAGTTCTACATAGACTATTACAATTAACAAAATTAACATATTTGAATTTCATCTTCTCTCTTGGTCACTTTCCTAGCTGTGGAATAAATTAGGTGAATTAGAGTAATCCCTAAACTGTTTCTTGCTTCAAAGTTTGATGATTTTCATTACTGATAATAAATCAAACAAACCAACTAACAGCACTCTGAACAAGCATTATGTATAAGTATGCCTGTTCAGTAAAACAGTATTTGTTATATCCTAAAGGAAATTCTGTTTTGAAATATTGGTATTTAGAGAGAAATTAATCCCATATCTGACAGAAAAATCAATGCTTATTGGGCTATGATAATTACCACTAGGTATAGGGGGAAAAACAGGGTTTAGAAATGTGAAAATCATTTGAAATAATGTTGTGTAATTCATAAACTGAATATAAAAATGAAGATTTCTTCATTTCTTGGTTCAAGAACAAATCCTGGAATCTAAAGAATAAAATAGATTAATGACATGACCTGAATACTATTTTTTTATATAAACCTGGAACTATATTTGCTTTTTTTCTTCCTTTTCCTAACAATAACAATGATAATAAATGATTGTTACCATTCAAGTTATAATTACAGTAATATCTAAGTAGAAACTGAACACACATCTAGAATTATTTGAGTTTATAACTGCCTCTAAAGTCCCTAGCAGCTCAGAATATTGTAAAAGGAGCTGGTCCTTGAAGAGGTAACTGCATTTTAAATAATATTTAAAGGGACAGTTTTAATTTAAAAACAATATTATTTATAAAAATAGGGCTGGCTGATAACTGAGTACTGATTTTGACCTTATGAAGTTTTCGATCTCCTTTCTCAGCTGGGTCCTCTATTTCTGAGCAGGGGTAAAATCCAGGAAATGGTGTGAGAGGATTAATCTTTGGCCTACAGGAACCTGAGAAAGCACCCATCAAGCTACTGATGCTCCGTAAGGAAGAAATGACTTGTGGGGGAAGGCTTGGATCAATCAGAAGATCTGACACCATATTGCGAGCCTCATTCAGCACTGAAAGATCAACTCCATTTCCTCCTCCAGAATTCTAGAAAAGAAGAAAAGCAAAATTATATATTTGTTTCACAGAAAAATTAACATTTAAGAAATATTTTCTTTAAATAAAGTCTATCTAATATTATCTAAGTAATTTATTCCTTTAAATTTAAATTTTCATTTATTTGGACATGGCATAAATTATATAACAAATGGTATAATTCTAAGTTGAAAATTTTTTTCAATATGATACACTTTAATTTTTTCTTTATTTTTCATTAGCTTATTCGTTACATTTAATGATATTCATTACTGGCCCACTGTAATTAGTACAGAACTAAGTCTATTAAATTTAAAATCTGTAATTTGTATATTTCACTAATTTATTGAGCCTGTCTTTTCATTTAGGTCAAACTTTCTTCTAAACATAAAGAGCATTTTTTCATTTACCTTGTTCACTAAAAAAGCAGTCTAACATATCAGCAAGGCTTTGTTGCAAAGACTGCCCAGTTTGTAATCTGGAATTAAAACCTAACTGTGTGACCTTGAGCAATTTATTTCAATCTGCACATTTTAAAATTTATTCAATATTAGATGAGGATAATATCCATCTCATTAAGGGCTGACATAAGAAATAAATCTGATAATAAATGTGAAGTGCACAGAACACTCTTTAGTACATGTACTTAAAGTGCAATAAACACTGTTATTATTAATATTATGGAAATGATGAGATAAAAACAGAACTTTGGAATCAAAGTTCAAAAGTGACAGCAACAACTTTAAGATGAATGGTCAATATAAACTTCAAAGGGTAGCATCAGGCTAAGCCATAAAAATTTGGTAGGAAAAAAAATTTTTTTAATTCAAAAGATGAATTATGTCACTGATATATACATAAGATAGAATTTCAACTTTTTGACAATACATATATATGATATTAAACTCAATTATTCATAGAAACAAATGGACCAATAATGAAAACAGTGAACTAAATGTTACTTTTTGTAATTTTATTGTTTCTTGAACTTATATTTGGGTATGTCTAAAACTGATAATTATTCAAACTTTTTGTTCGCCACGAAACTTAAAGTATCTGCAACACATTTCAGAATTGAGAAATGTTATGAAAGGCTAAAATAGTTAAATAACATCTTTGATCTTTGTGGAACACAAAGTCTTGATTTTAAACATTCCCCATTATCAGGACATAGCCTAGTTATTTCCAGCCTTTATGTGTTATAAATAGAATTAAAATAACACTTCTCTATATATATCACTGTGAACAAGTAAGCATACTTCTGATAAACAGGTTCCTATAATTTGAATTCCTGAACCAAAGCAAATGAGCATATTAAAATTTGATCACTGTTCTAAAACCTTCTCTGGAATTTGCTGATCAAGTCTACCCCACCCATTAATTGTATATAATGGCACTTTTTACCCTACAGCCCTAATAATTGGATAGCATGAATTTAATTAATCTCTACCTATCTCGTAGGCAAAAAACAAACAAACAAAAAAAAACTCATTGCTACTTCAGCCAAAATTCTCTGATTACTGTAATTTTCAATGTTCCCTGCCATAGTTCCATAGACTTTGTCTATTTATAATCTCATTTAACTACTACAAAATTCAAATGGAACATGTATGAAAATAGAAGATTTCTTCAAAAGTAATATTTTCTAAACATTATTCAGGACAATTCAGAACAAATAGGAAAGGGCAATTCACAAATTTACCAAAACAGTACATTGTGATTTTCACTTTAACAGTACAATGTAATTAAAATTCACTATTAAATACTTCTGACAACATGAATGCCTAATTCATTTTCATAGACAAATCCTTTTTCATGTTCAATTTCTCTTTTTCTCATATTGTAACTTTTTTAATGCCTTAAGTTTTCCATTTTGGTATTTCTTCTTTTTCTTGTCCTTTGTTTCTTGCTTCTTGCTTCTTGGGGGCAAAATTACTAGAACTTTTTTTAAAATTATATTATGATCGACTTACAGAATTTTTTTACTGTAATACTTTATACAGTTTCTCTAGTGGCTGCTCTTTGTAATATAACATAATTCTTGATTTTTTTCAGTCTACTGGCATCAAAATTTCACCACTTTTAAGTTAGCACCCATATGGGATGCCGGAGCTTCAGGTCAGGGTGTTAACCCGCTGTGCCATAGCGGCAGCCCCTCCAAATTCTTTATATACTGAATTACAGTTTCAGTGCTACAGAACAGGAGAACCTATTATTTCTATCTAACTGTGTTTTGTTTCAGGATGGCATTGTGGTGTAGCAGATTAAGCCACCCCTACAATGTTGGCTTCCCATATGGGTGCTAGTTTGAGTCTATGTGCTCCATTTCCAATCCACTTCCCCTCCATTGTGCCTGGGAAAGCAGTGGAACATGGGCCCCTGTCCCCAACGTGGGAGACCTGGATGGAGTACCAGGCTCCTGACTTCAGCCTGGCCCAACAGACAGAAGATTTCTCTGTCTCTACCCCCTCTTCTGTAACTCTGTCTTTTGCATAAATAAATAAATATTTAATTTAAAAAGAACTATGCTTTGATATCAATTATCCAACCTCCCTCTTTCCCTCATTTCCCAATCCTCCCAAATGTTTAGTAATCACTATTTTAAATTCAGATTGACTGTTTTTCCACATGACACAAAACATGCAGTATTTTTCTTTCTGTGTCTGCCTTATTCCATTTAGCAATAATGACTGCCAGTTCCATCCATTTCATTGTAAATGCCAGGATTTCATTCTTTTATGGTTGCATAGTATTCCATTGTGTGTGTGTGTGTGTATCACATTTTCTTTATCCATTCATCAGTGAGTCGACATCTATTGATTGATTCCATATCTTGGCTATTGTCGATAGTGTTGCAAAGAACTTGAGAGGGCTGGTATCTCTATTATTTAACTTCCTTTGGATTTATATGCTGATTTAATTTCCTTTGGAGATAATATACATATATATTCTCAGAAGCGGGACAGCAAGGTCCTATGGTAGATCCATTTTTAGTTCTCTGAACGATTTCCATACTGTTCTCCATAATGGCAGAAGAACTTTCCATTCCCACTAACACAAGGACCCCCTTTTCTCCAAATACTTACCAGCTTGTAATGCTTTTCTATCGAATAATAACCATTCTAAGTAGAATGACATAATAACTCATTGTGGTTTTGACTCACTTCCCTGATGGCTAGTGCTATTGAGCACTTCTTTTTAAATTGTATTAGAGAAAAAGAAAGAGAAAACAGAGACAGAAAGTACCCATCTGCTGGTTTACTCCTCAAATGCCCACAATGGCCAGGACTGGGTCAGGAGCTAGGAACACAGTCCAGGTCTCCCATGAGGGTGGCAGGAACCCAATCATTTGAGCCATTGCTGGTGCCTCCCATGGTCTGCACTAGCAGGAAGCTGATGTCAGGAATCAGAGCTGGGAATCAAACCTAGGCAACTCCAATTTGCAACACAGGCATCTTAACTGAGAGTCTAAATGCCCATTCCTGGGAATTTTAAAATGTATTTCATGGGGCTGGCACTGTGGCAAAGCAGTAGAGCTGCCACCTGCAGTGTCAGCATCCCATATGGGTGCTGGTTCAAGACCTGGCTGCTCCACATCTGATCCAGGTCTCTGCTATGGCCTGGGAAAGTAGTACAAGATGGCTCAAGTTCTTGAGCCCCTGCACCTGTGTGGGAGACCTGGAAGAAGCTCCAGGCTCCTGGCTTCAAATCAGCGCAGCTCCAGCCATTGCAGACATCTGGGGAGTGAACCAACAGATGGAAGACCTCTTTCCCTCTCCCCACCCACGCCTCTCTGTAACTCTACCTTTTAAATAAATCAATCAATCTTAAAAAACAAAAAAGGGCCGGCGCCGTGGCTCAACAGGCTAATCCTCCGCCTTGCGGCGCCGGCACACCGGGTTCTAGTCCCGGTTGGGGCACCGGATTCTGTCCTGGTTGCCCCTCTTCCAGGCGGAGTGCAGTGGAGGATGGCCCAAGTGCTTGGGCCCTGCACCCCATGGGAGACCAGGAAAAAGCACCTAGCACCTGGCTCCTGCCATCGGATGAGCGCGGTGCGCCGGCCGCAGCGCACAGTCCACGGCAGCCATTGGAGGGTGAACCAACTGCAAAAGGAAGACCTTTCTCTCTGTCTCTCTCTCTCACTGTCCACTCTGCCTGTCAAAAAAAAAAAAGAAAAAAAAAAAAGAATTCATTACCATTTGTATTTCATTTTCTGAAAAAATATCCGGATGCTTGGACTGTTTAACTGTACTGCTTGTTTATTATTTATTATTGAGTTTTTTCAGTTTGTTTTATACTTACATCCTTTGTCAGATGAATAACTACTAAATGTTTTCTCCCATTATGTCAGCTGTCTCTTAGTTCTGTTAACAGATCCTTTTACTGTGCAAAAGCTTCTTGATTTGATAAATTCGCATTGATCTGGTTTCATTTTTCTTATTTGTGTTTTCAGGGTCTTATCCAAAAAAATCACTGCCTATGCAAATATCTTAAAGTGTTATGTTTTCTACTAATAGCTAAATAGTTTCACATCTTACATTTAGATATTTAATCTATTTTGAGTTGATTTTTGTATAGGATGACAGTAAGGGATCATGGTTCAATCTTCTGCTTATGAATATCTGGTTTTCCCAACAACATTTATTGAAGAGACTGTTCTTTCTCTGGTATGTGTTGCTGGCACCTTTGTCAAAGACCAGTAGGCTATACACACGTGGAATCACTGCTGGGATCTCTATTCTGTTCCACCATTCCGTATGTCTTTTTATTCTAGTACCATGCTGTTTTGATCACAATAGCTCTGTAGTATGTCTTAAGATCTGGTATTATGATGCGTCTAGCTTTGTTCTTCTTGTTAAACACAATTTTGGCTATTTAAGATCTTTTGTGCTTCCATAAGAATTTTAAGACTATTGTTTCTAGTTTTATGGAAGAATGTCATTCATATTTTGAAGGGGACTGCAGTGAATTTGTAAATTGCTTTCAGTGGCCAGCGCAGTGGCTCACTTGGCTAATCCTCCACCTGCGGTGCCAGCACCCCAGGTTCTAGTCCTGGTTGGGGTGCTGAATTCTGTCCCGGTTGCTCCTCTTCCAGTCCAGCTCTCTGCTGTGGCCTGCGAGTGCAGTGGAGGATGGCCCAAGTGCTTGGGCCCTGCACCCGCATGGGAGACCAGGAGGAAGCACCTGTCTCCTGGCTTCGGATTGGCACAGCCACATCGCGCCAGCCATAACGTCCCTTTGAGGGGTGAACCACGGAAAAGCAAGACTTTTCTCTCTGTCTCTCTCTCACTGTCTAAGTCTGCCTGTCAAAAAAAATAAATAAAACAAAATTGCTTTGGATATGGACATTTTAACATTAATGCTTGTATTTCATGAATATTAGAGATCATTCCATTTTTGTGTTTTCTATTCCTTTCATTAGTGTTTTATAACTTAAAGATAATATCAGCTCACATTTTCATTCAGTGATACTATGTGTCAGGCACATGTTATTAATTTAATTGGTCCTCTGAAGAACTGCTAATATTTTCAATTTATAGATGAGGTTCAGAGAACATAAAGACTTGCCTAACTTTCCAGCAAAGAGAGATTAGTTTGTGTTAGACCAACTCTTGTGCCTGGAACAATTCTGAAAAGCTAAAATAAAATACAAAAAGCAAATGCATTAAGACATAGCACACAAGCAAGCAGCCTGAGCCTGAGAGGACAAGAACTCAGCTAAGACTAAAAGGAATCCAACATTCTGTGCTACTTTTTCCCCTCTCAGCGAACTTACTGCTGATTCATAACTCCTACATGGTAAAAAGGATGAGAAACAGAGCTTTTAAGAGCATAAGGAAACAGAGTAGAGCACGCTATAGTCTCAAGAGGCTGGGAGACCAAATTTTGAGATCAAGGCTATAAACACAAGGAGGGGACATGAAAGACCAAATAAGATCTCAGACAGATGGGAAAAAATAGCCAGCTTAAATTCAGAGCTGATTTTCCATTGAAGACGTTTGCCAATTTATAATCAGTATCCAAGAGATGAAGAAATCCTAAAAGAATTCCTCAAATTATTTCTATTTAAAAGTAAAATAGAGCTTTCAAATGAGAATTGATCTACTGGATGTCTGTTTGGGAAAAAAAATGTATCTAGGGTTATGTACCACACAATACAGAATTAATATCAATTTTCAATCCTACTCAAACTGAACAATAAATTCCAGACACATTATAGAACTGTGAGTTAAGCAGCCATTTGAGACATTCACATCCCATATCAGAGTGCCAGTTCATGTCCTGGCTAATCCACTTCCAATCCATCTCTCTTCTAGTGCACCTGGGAAGCAGTAAATCAGAAAGCTCAAACCTTTGGGTTCCCGTTACCCATGTAGGAGACCCAACTGGAATTTCTAAATCCTGGCTTCAGCCTGGCCCAGACTTGGATGTGGAGGCCATTTGAGAAACGAACCAGTAAAAGGGATATCTCTGTTTCTGTCTTTCTCGCTGTCACTCAGCCTTTTAAATAAATAAATAAATAATATATATTTTTGAAGATTTATTTATTTACTTGAAAGAGTTACACAGAGAGAAAAGAAGAGGGAGGGAGGGAGGGAGGGGGAGAGAGAGTGAGAGTGAGAGAGAGAAAGAGAGAGAGAGACAGAAAGACAGAGGTTCCATCCACTGGTTCACTCCTCAATTAGCTGCAATGGCTGGAGCTGTGCCAATCTGAAGCAAGGAGCCAGGAACTTCTTCCGGGTCTCCTGCACCAATGCAGGGGCTCAAGAACTTGGGCCATCTTGTACTGCTTTCCCAGACCACAGCAGAGAGCTGGTTCAGAAGTAGAGCAGCTGGGACTCAAACTGGCGCCCAGCGATGCCGGTGCCACAGGCAGTGGCTTTACCCGCTACACCACATAGCCAGCCCCAATAAATGATATTTTTAAAAAAATAAAACCTCTAGGATATAACCTAGAAGAAAATCTTCATGACCTCAGGGCAGATATTTCTTCAGATATACACATACAAAAAATCATTAACCAAAAGGAAATTATTGGTAGACTGGCACTGAATTAAAATATTTGCTATTTTCATGTATAAACACCATTTTAAGCCAGTGAGATAAAATTTTTCAACATACATTAGATAAGTACAATACATATAACACACATATGTATCCGTATATATTTATATATGTGTGTCCAAAATACACAAAAAACTCATGCTGATTGCTAACAGTCAGCAAACAGCAAATCTGAGAAGATATTTGAGTAGGAACTGACATACGAAAGGCCTTCAACCAGATGAAGCACCAGTGAAATGCAGATATTCAAGCCACAAGACAGTTACACATCTATTAGGATGATTTAGAAAGGACAGTACCAATGTTGGTGAGGATATAGGTAAAAATTAACAAGCACTTCGGAAAACTGTCCAGCTCTATCTTCTAAAGGTAACACATCCTAGCAATTTTTCCAACATACATACCCAACAAAAGACATCAATATTGTTCTAGCAGCATTATTTGCAATAGTCAAAAATTTTAAAGCATAATATATGTCCATTTATTACAAGATAGACATTCATTAATGGAATACTAAATAAAATGAAAATGAATGAATTGCTGCTTTGTGCATTTATTAATTGCTAATAAAATTTTGAAAAGAAAAGCAAAAGAAAAAATATGTGTAAGTTGGTCCACTTACATAGAATTTAAAGACAAGAAAAAGTAGTAACGGCAGAAATCAGCATTAGAGGATTTCTGGGGTGCTGAATTCTACTTCTTAATGATGGTCACATATGTGTATTCAGTTTAAGAAAACTCATCAAGTTAATCAAGCTATATACTTATAAGCTAAGCACTTTTACATACAAGTGTTAGATTTCAATTCTTAAAAAGAGGTTTTGGAAAGTAAAGAGGGAGAAAAGGTAAAAGTCAGAAAAAAGATACAAGCACTTAATATTATACATCAGTCTGACAACAAGTCTACCACACTCTAGGCAATTACTGAGTATTTATCTTTAGATTTTGCCATTAGTTTAGATATTCGTTGAGTTGGGGAACATGAATGATGATAAAGTTCACCATGTAGGTTATGGAACCATCTTCATTTAGGTAAGATGTGGCCTTCTCCTTGACTTCATCTGACAGCAAGTTACATTATTTAGCTCACACCAAGTCCAAATTTGGGCTATTATGGCTATTCTATTCACATTTTAAGAGAAAATAAATCAGCAATTCAGCTGGATATTTACTTAGCAAAAACTGCTATTGGGAAAACTAGCTAAATAAATCTAATAAATAGAGATAACATTTTTGGACTATAAATGATATATTTATTAATGTTCACCCATTATTGCAAAAGAATCAGGTTTCAAAACAACATATAAAACATATCCTTCTTCAGAAGAACTGATAAAGAAAAGATATATACACAATGGAATATTATTCAGCTATAAAAGAATGAAATTCTGTGAATTACATCAAAATGGTTACAACTGGAGCCTATCAAGTTGAGTGAAATAAGCTGGACACAGAAAGAAAATACCGTATGTTTTCCGTTATATGTGGGAGCTAAAATTTTAAAAAATCAAAACAACAGAAAAAAAGAAATGCTTGTGTGTTATGCTGCAAATACAGTGTTTTATCAAACTTTGTTTTAAATCTTTGTCAGATAATTAAGAATTATATACTATTACAGCTTGAATGATTTTGTAACTATTTTGAAATTTACTTCATATGACTGAAGTTAAATATATTTTCATCTGATAATTGTTCATAGGCTTTGCCTATTCTTCTGATGAACTATGGTCTTTTTTACTTCTAATTTGTTGGATTTTTATTTACTGGAACCTTTGATTATGATGTAAATTAAAAATGTGTTACTTCAAAAAATAAAGGAGTAAAATAGCAATAAAAGAGTTACTTCCTATATAGAACGTTTTGCCAATTGCTTTGCTCTGTCTTACATATTCTTCAATCTATTTTTCTTTCTCTGTGATCACTGGACTACAAAAGAAAAGGAAAAAAAAAACCACATCCTTAAAACAGAAATATTAGTCTATTCTGAACTCAAATTATATTTGCAATATTTCCAAAAAAATGTATTTTATTGTTTGGTTTCATATAATTTTCTTTTTCCTTAAAATTAAAAGACATTTCTTAAAACCTACCTCTTGAATGCTCTGGTTAACTTATTTCAGTAAAAGAAAAAGAAAAATCTTACAGCACAGAAATCTTGTGATACAACTTTAAATGTCAAAGTTTCATTAAAGATATTAGTTATTACATTAGCAATAATGGAATATATATAAAAACGCATATTTACCTGATAATGAGGTTTATACCACTGCTTTAAGTCCCAATCCCAAAGAATCATCTGGAAAAAAAAAATTCAGTTGAATACACAATAGAATTAAACATAAAGAAAAATGTAGCATTTCAATTACAGATATCTGCACTAATTTAAAATTTGGGAGAGGAATTGGGAAGGTAAGAATAAAAATAATCTCTAGACAAAACATTTTAGTTAATTAATCTGTAAATGAGATTCAAAAATAAAGAATAATCAGATAATTCACTAATAAGGTATACTAATTTTTCAAATACTTATTACCACAAAAAGGAATATAAAACCAAAATCACATCCAGTCATAAAAAATATGAAAAAAATCCATGCATCTTCAGATATTCTTCCCCTCTCTACCCTTGTCTTCAAAGGTCCATCTTCATCATTTTTAAAACCAGTGTTAAGGGATGAAATTATTTCCTTATCAGTAAAGCACTTCTGTGCCCGGCTGCTCCACTTCCATTCCAGCTCTCTGCTATGGCCTGGGAAAGCAGTGGATAATGGCCCAGGTCCTTGGGCCCCTGTGCCTGCGTGGGAGACCCATAACAAGCTCCTGGCTTCGGATCAGTGCAGCTCTGGCTATTGCAGCCAACTGGGAGTGAACCACTGGATAGAAACCTCTCTCTCTGTCTCTGCCTCTCCTCTCTCTATGTAACTTTGACTTTCAAATAAATAATAAATAAAAATCTTTAACAAAAAAAAAAAAAAAGAAGGAGAGGTAGAGAGAGGTAGAGCCAGAGAGAGAAAGAGGTCTTCCATCTGCTGTTTCACTCCCCAGATGACCACAACGACCAGAGCTAAGCTGATCAGAAGCCAGGAGCCAGGAGCTTCTTCTGGGTTTCCCACACAGGTGCAGGGATTGAAGGAGTTGGGCCTTCTTCTACTGCATTTCCAGGCCATAGCAGAGAGCTGGATCAGAAGTGGAGCAGCCAGGACTTGAACTGGTGCCCATTTGGGATGCTGGCGCTGCAGTCTGGGGCTTTAACTCACGGTGCCACAGCACTGGCCTCTCTCTCTATATATATATTTTTTTAAAGATTTATTTATTTGAAAGTCAGAGTTACAAAGAAGCAGAGGCAGAAACAGAGAGAAAAACAGAGATCCTCAATCCATTGGTTCTCCCTCAAAATGGCTGCAACAGCCAGAGCTGAGCCAAATGGAAGCCAAGAGCCAAGAACCTCCACCGGGTCTCCCACACAGCTGCAGGGGGCCCAAGCACTTGGGTCATCCTCCACTGCTTTCTCAGGCCAAAGCAGAGAGCTGAATCAGAAGTCAGGCAGCAAGTACTGGAACCAGCATCCATATGGGATGTCGGCACTACAGGTGGCAGCTTTACCTGTTATGTCACAGTGACAGCCCTTAATAACTATATTTTCAAAATTAAGCTGGGCACGTGCCCTAAGGCCTACATTATTCTATAAGACTACAAATCACATTAGCTAAAATGTATTTCCATGCCATTTCAATGTTATTGTTTACATGTATCTATTTAATTTGCATTATTTGAATTGTATTATATTATATCACCAATAAAAATAAGTGGATCATAGGTTTTCTAAAGCCTAAGGTAATGATAAAAATAGTAACAAGTAACTCAAAATGAATGTTAAAGCTAAATCAGGAACAGAACTCTAATGCAAACAGAATATAAATCTGTAGGCATAATAATCCCATATAAATGTGTAAAAACAAAAATGTTATGAGGACATATAACAGCAACTATCTAAAAGCTGATTTCTCCCTCTTTTTTTAGACTGACCATTCATTCATTCTACATACTTCTGCACATTATCAACTTTCAAACTTTATCAAATAATGACAGGAAGCCAGAAAAACTTCAAACAAAGCATAAAAACCTCTTTGATACACCAACAGAATTTTTCTAAAACAAGTACATACTGCTTTATTTTATGAAATTGAAAATATTTGTTTCTAAAAGAGATGAGATAAAAACAATAAAGGTGAGATGTGTTTCTTGTAGGCAGCAAATAGATGGGTTTTGTTTTTTATTCCATTCAGCCAGTCTTGTCTTTTAACTAGAGTTAAGGCCATTTACATTCAAAGTGATTTGATAAGTAACAACTTTGCCCTGCCATTTTTCATAACTATTCCTATTGTTTACTTTTTATTTCCTTTGTACTTTTATTGAGAGCTTTCCTTCCTTTATCTTCTTCTTCTTCAGTGGTGACCATGTTTCTGTGCTTCTGTGTGCAGCACATCCTTAAGCACCTTCCACAGACAGGACGGGTGGTGACAAATTCTTTGTTTCTGTTTGTCATGGAAGGTCTTTATTTCACCTTCATTCATAAATGAGAACTTTGCAGGGTATAGTATTCTGGGTTGACTGCTTTTTCTTCTTAAGACTTGGACTATATCTCGCCATTTTTTCCTAGTCTGCAGGATTTCTGATGAGAAGTCTGCTGTGAGTTTAATTGGAGATCCTCCAAAAGTAATCTGGGGTTTCTCTTGTGCACATTTTAGAATCTTTTCTTTATGTTTTACTGTGGAGAGTTTGACTACAACGTGTCATGGTGAAGATCTTTTCTGGTGCTGTCTATTAGGAGTTCTCTGTGCTTCCTGTATTTTGATGCCCATTTCTTTCTCCAAATTGGGGAACTTTTCTGTTATTATTTCACTAAACAGGCCTTCTAATCCTGTTAGTGGGAATGTAAACTGGTAAAACCACTATGGAAATCAGTTTGGAGATATCTCAGAAATCTGAATATATGACCCAGCCATCCCATTCCTGGGAATTTACCCAAGGGGAATGAAATCAGCAAAGAAAAGAGTTATCTACACTGCCATGTTTATTGTAGCTCAATTTACAATAGCTAAGACATGGAATCAACCTAAATACCCATCAGCTGAAGACCAGATAAAGAAACTATGGGATATGTACTCTATGCAATACTACACAGCAGTAAAAAAAATTAAATCCAGTCATTTGCAACAAAATGGATGAATCTGGAAAAGATTATACATAGTAAAATAAGCCAGTCCCAAAGGGACAAATACCATCAGTTTTCCCTTATTTGTGATAACTAATAAAGCACCTAAAAGGAAATCTGTAGAAGTGAAATTGATACTTTGAGAAGCAATGACTTGAACAGCCCTTG
The DNA here is from genome assembly GCA_949820135.1 of Sylvilagus floridanus. NCBI lineage: Eukaryota > Metazoa > Chordata > Mammalia > Lagomorpha > Leporidae > Sylvilagus > Sylvilagus floridanus. The sequence continues at coordinate 76,231,314 of OX463224.1, read as the reverse complement.
TCTTGACTATCAAGGAACAATTTTTTTTTTAAATGGAGAGTGGGACTGGGAATGGGAGAAGGAGGAGGAGGTTGGGTGGAAGGGTGGGGAGGATGAGAAGAATCACTATATTCCTAAAGTTGTATGTATGAATTTTGTACTCATTAAATAAATGGTTTCTTTTGGGTAAAAAAAGAAAAAAATAATAAATAAATAGTTCAGGAGATTCAAAACAAAAAAAGGTATCATTTAGATTCTGTGGTCCTCAAAGCAAAAGCACTTAAAAGATCAACCATGCTGACAGATTTATGAAACAAGTAACATAAATGATAAATATTATGCTGAAAGAGAGAACAGATCAAATAATTTCCAAAACATACTTTCCATATGACACTTTGGGAATCACAGAATAGAAAAGGCATTAAATGTAAAAGAGTTACATTTGTATACAGCAGTTTCTTTGTTGCTGAATAAATTCAGGCATGTCAAAATCAGCTCTTAGTAATGCATAATACAAATGAGAAGAAATAACAAATTTTTAATGTGCTTATAACTGAAAATTCCATGCTAAAATATTTTTTTTTAATTCTTATTTGAAAGGCAGAGAAAGAGAAAGAGAGAGAGAGAGGGAGGGAGAGAGAGAGAGAGAGAGAGAGAGAGAGAGAGAGAGGTGAATCTTTTAGATCCATGGCAGGGACCCAGTTACTTCAGCCATCACCTGCTACCTCCCAGGGTATGCACTAGCAGGAAGCTGGAATCAGGAGTACAAGTGGAATTCAAATGCAGGCAATTCCAATATGGGATGCAAGCATCCCAACTGCTATGACAAACACCTGCCCCAAAAGGATCCCTTCTTTTTTTTTTCCTATTTAGTGATTATTTTGTAAATGATGATAAAGACTGGGAAATCAGACACAGAATCAATTCTAAGAGGAAAGCCTTTATTTGTGCAGCAAAAGTCTTTGCAAATCAATGACAGTATGACAATAAGTTGCACACTGCTCTTATTCACAGAAAAGAGCTGGTGGATAAAACACATGTACTAGGTATGATTCAATGTTAAAGAAATAGTACAAATGTAAAACACTCCATTTCTAGCCACAAAGCATATACATCTTTTCAGTTTGCTGTGAAAAAAATAGAAATTTATTAAAAATCAAATATAAAATAGGACCAAATATAATAAAAGAGGGTTTTTTTCCCAATAAAATGCAAAGAACTGAGGCAGGTGTTATGGTGCAGTGAGTTAAGCTGCCGCTTGGGACACTCACATCCCATATTTGTGTGCCAGTTCCAGTCCTGGCACCTCTGCTTCCAATCCAGCTTTCTGCTGTGCATCCTAGAAGGCAAAAGATGGTAGCCTAAGTTCTTGGCCTGGAGTAATCAAATAGAGTCCAGGCTCCTAGCTTTGGCCTGGCCCAGTCCTGGCTGTTGTGGGCATTTGAAGAATAAACCAGCAGATGGAAAATCTCTCCCCCAACCTGTTTGTGACTCTTGTCTTTAAAATAAACAGTAAATAACCTTTTTTTAAAAAAAATGCAAAGAACTGTCATGTCTCATGCTTTTTAAATATAATGCTCATCAATTTAGCAACCAATATAGCACTAAAAGTAGTCTTCATTGAGAAATTCTTTGTAACTATAGTTATATAATACATATGAAGTCTAAGCTTAATCTGAATATTCAAAACCAACAGTAAACAAACAATTGCTGCCTTCTTCATAAATTACCATTGTGGGTGTATTTTTCTAATTTAAAAGAAATAGAGAAGACAAAAATATGATTGGATATAGAATGAACCTACAGGGGCCGGTGCTGTGGCATAGTAGGTTAAGCCTGCACCTGCACTGCCAGCATCCCATATGAGTGCCAGTTCAGGTTCTGGCTGCTCTTCTTCTGATCCAGCTCTCTACTAATGGTCTAGGAAAGCAGTGGAAGATGTCGCAAGTTCTTGGGTCCTTGAACCGGCAGAAGAAGCTCCTGGCTCCTGCCTTCAGATGGGCCCAGCTCCACCCCTTGCAGCCATTTGGGAAGTCTTTCAGCAGATGGAACACCTTTCTCTCTGTCTCTCCCTCTCTGTGTCTGTAACTCTGCTTCCCAAATAAATAAATAAATAAATCTTTAAAAAAAAAAAAGAATGAAACTACAATGCAATTTATTTATAGTCATCACTGAGCTGGAAAGATATATTGCAAATAATATACATGGTTATAAAATTCGTTTTTTGGTTTTTTTTATCATTTCTGTTTTTATTTGATGTTTCCAAATATAAAAAAAAGTCAAGATTCTTACACCAATTATCTCAAGAGACCATGCAAAGCAATTCAATGTACAAAGATTGTTTCTCCCCTTCAGTTCTGTTGCTTTATACAATGGTATGACCCACAGAAAATTGGATGGCATGTACCTCGTTGGAAAATGTCATGTTTACAAAAAATATATGCAGGACAGTGATGGTTTTTAAAAAAGATTATGTCACATTTTCAAAATATGGTTCTATTACACTTATAAGACACACACTTTGATTAAAATTTTAATTTGGGGGCCAGCAGCGTGGCTCACTTGGCTAATCCTCCGCCTATGGTGCCGGCATCCCATACAGGCACCAGGTTCTAGTCCCAGTTGCTCCTCTTCCAGTCCCACTCTCTGCTGTGGCCGGGGAAAGCAGTAGAGGATGGCCCAAGTGCTTGGGCGCCTGCACCCGTGTGGGAGACCAGGGCGCCTGCACCTGCATGGGAGACCAGATGGAGGCACCTGGCTCCTGGCTTCGAATCGGCATAGCTCTGGCCATAGCAGCCATTTGGGGGGTGAACCAATGGAAGGAAGACCTTTCTCACTGTCACTCTCTTTCACTGTCTAACTCTGTCAAAAAAAAAAAAAAGAAAAAATTTTAATTTGGTTTTATGAATTTCTATTATTATATCTACCTGTTTCTAAACTTACACTATCAGAAATACACTATCAGAAATTATTGTATCTTTGCACACTGTGGTTATATTTCAAAACTAATTTAAAGAAAAAGAATATTTTCTTTAAATAACATAGGAGGTACATACTATTAAATGTCTTTTTTAGTTTATTTGAAAGTGTACCAAAGACCATACTTTTATTTAAATGCACTTTTTCTTTGTGGTTTTAAAGTTGAATCCTGATAAAAGTTTCTGTTTGAATATGTTTACAGGTCTAACATGCTTTACAGAACTCTACAAAATCAACAAAACCACAGTGAAACATCAGCAGCACAATCAGGAGATGTTATCAGGTTTAATTACGTCAATGAGGTTTTATTTCATTGTTCCCACTGTAGCCAAAATGCAAAAGCATATATGTGCCCTCAATTCAAACTTACAGAACTGCTACATTTTTGTGAAACTTATAAGATTATTATTATGGTACACCTTTGGATTAACTGTTAGAAATATTATTTTTGGTGACTTTTTCCTGAACTTCATATATAAATCTATGCTAATGAAATTCAATTTCAGTATTTCCAACTGTTTTCTACTTCTATACTTTTCAACACAGTTCCAAAAAAGAAAATTATTTTAACTCTTCGATTATGTTTATCAAACATAAATCAAAAACAAAATAAACAGCCAAAAAGTTTTACTAAAGCTATGCTTTCTAGCTTAAAGTACAAAAATTACAGTAAACTGGATCCTTACATGACAAAGAAACCTATTCAGAAACACTAAGAAGCAGAAGAAAAGGTTAATCTGGGAGGGAGGGTTGGCGTGGGTGGAGGGGGGGATAAGAAAGGAAGACTAGTACTACTTGGAAACCAATCTCATTTACTATTCCTACTAATCAAACAATATGATAATGAACGTAGTGACTTACACTGCATGCTATGTACCAGCACTACATTAGACTTGAAATATACCATGTCCTTAATCTTTACTAGAAGTCTGTGGCCAATCTTATTTATCCATTTTAAAGTTGACAAAACAGACACTGGCAAAAGTCACATGACTAGTAAGTGGCAAAGAGACATGATGTAAATCTGGATCTGCTTAGTTTCAAAGCGTTAAGCATTGTTAACTATTATGCAACATTTTCTTATACTTATCATTTACTAAACACTACTATGTCCCAACAATATGCCAAACACTCAAAAATGCATGTAAAAATCACAGCAATTTTGCAAGTGGTTCAATTTTAAATATGGAGAAGTTGAGGCTTAGTGGTTATATTTATGATTCTGTATTTGCTTTCAAGATTCCTTCTTTGCCATTTTTTGTACCCTACAGAGGCTGACCTTATATGGCATATCACTTGAGTAACCTTGCAGCAGGCTCCTGCTTAGCTTTGGCCAATGGGAGCAAACAGCTGGAAACTGGAGACTGAAAGGAGACAGAGATCACTCCTTGCCTATGCATCAGTTGTCTCTGGCAACAGCTGTGTTCTTCCATGATTATAGCTCTTACCAGTTGCCTTCCCTTCACAGCTTCAGCCATCACTAAACTCTGCAAACACCATTTCTCTTTTTCAGTCCCTGGTGAGATTAACAGCTTCCTAAAGGGGCTAGTTTCAACCCTACTTATCTTCACAAAGAAGACTCTTTATTCAAATATTTTCATCGGAACCACCTTTGAGTGAATTCCTTTTTTCTCTGGACCCTTAAATGATACTAAGTTCTGTCACATGTCAGCTGCCACAGGGCAGAGCCAGATCTTAACTCAAGTTTATTAACCTCTAATTTCAGTATCTTCTACGATGCTAAAAGAACAGGTTATCTCTATTTTCAAAATATATCTCTACTTTCAAACAATACTTTCAGAATATGAACTCTTCTCATATCTTCACTGCTCTTACTTTAGCCTAAACCACCATAATCTCTTGCCTAGATTAGTCTATAGCCTTCTACACACCCCCTGTTTCCTCTTGTCCAACCATAATCTATGTTCAACACAGTAGTCAAAGTGATCCTTTTAGACTTTTAAGTCACATCAGGTCATGTCTCTGTCTACGTTCTCAATCATTTCCCAGCCCACACAAAAACTCTGAGCTTTGAACAATGGCCTCTCCAACTATACTGGTATACTTCCTGTTCCTTGAACATGCCAGTCAGTTCAATAAAGACCATTTCCCATATATTTCCCTTTTTTTCTTAATAAATTTAAAATAAAATAATAACATAACACTATTCTCAGGTGTGATTTTCTGAAGCTGTATTGATATATCAGATTTTTTATAATATGTATATAATTTTTTGGTCAAGTACAGAATCAGAAAAAAAAGACATTTTAAAGAACAGGGAGGGGCCTGCACTGTGGCACAGTGGGTTAAAGCCCCAGCCTGAAGCGCTAGCATCCTGTATGGACTCAGGTTCTAGTCCCAACTGCTCTTCTGCCGATCCCACTCTCTGCTATGGCCTGGAAAAGCAGTAGAAGATGGCCAAAGTCCTTGGGCCCCTGCACTCACATGGGAAACCCTTAAGAAGTTCCTGGCTCTTGACTTCGGATTAGCTCAGCTCCAGCCATTGCAGCCATCTGGGGAGTGAACCAACAGATGGAAGACCTCTCTCTCTTTCTCCATCTCTCTCTCTAACTCTGTCTTTTAAATAAAAAATTAAAAAGGGGGAAATAAGCATGGTTAAGGAAACAGAATAAGAAAATATTGAAGTTATATACTATTTAAAATACATAGAGTTTTAACCTGTACAAGTACCCATTCCTTAAATCTCTTTATGCTACTGATATAACTGTTAAACATTTTTTATACTTTAACTTTCAGAGAACTGTTTTATTTATCTGTTTGTTTGAATGTTCTGAAATTGAGTAAAGTGCCTACTTTTTTTTTTTTCAGAACCACCATGGAGTTATAAAACAATCTATGTAGCTGAAATCTAATTAGTGTGTTAACAGAATTCAAATACTATGAACAATTTTCTAAGTGTAATGTGAAATAGCCTCTATTTTACCAGTATTCTTATTCTTTCTAGGTATTTTCAAGTTTCACCTACTTACTTCTCTCCCCTATCTTTTAGATATATTTCTTGGCCCAGGTTTCAACTGGTTTCTCTAACCTATTGAGCGAACTTTTTTACATTTCGTACATTATTATTTATTAATTCATTTATTTTCAAGATTTATTTATTTGAAAAGAAGAGTTACAGCAAAAGAGACAGAAAGAGAAAGTGTGTGTGTGGGGGGGGGGGAATTGAGAGAGACAGAGAGAGACAAAGAGAGAATCCTCCATCCACTCCCCAAATAGCTGCAACAACCAGAACTAGGCAAGGCTGAAGTTAGGAGCCAGGAACTTCTTCCAGGGTGGCAGATGCCCACATGGATGGCAGAAAGCTAGACCAGAAGCAGAGCACCTGAAATGCAATCCCGTGCCCATGTGTTATGCTGGTGTCACAGGCAGCACTTTAACCAGATGCCAGCCCCATGAGCAAACTCTTATCGCCATCTGTGACACAGTTTTTACATTCCACCAAGAACTATACATTCCAAGAAAAGAAATCAAAAATAACTGAAGAAACTGATTATAAGCCTCTAGGAATATAATTTCTATTTTACTTATATCTTTTTCTTCTTTTTGAGTTATAATAAAATTTTCAGGATAATTTTAAGTAAATAAGAGATCAGATTTGTAACAGCAATATTTAAAGACCTTACTAAGACACTTGAACAATTCAGGATCACATGAAAATATACTAACATAGAATTCCATGCATGGCTTACAATCAAGATTGCAAACTTAGCTCTAGGTCTGAAAAGATAATCCTAAAGAGAAATCAAAAGCCAAGGTCCTTTTGGGGAGATGGCAGATTTGCCTAAATTGGTAGTTTTGTGACCAAATCTAGAACTGTCCCCATCAATCAATACAATAGTGCAAGTAGTATCATGCTAGAACCCAAGCTGTCAACAGTGTATCAATCTAATAACCACTGAGTTATGACTCAGAGGAGGCTGGGTTGCTCTTTTCCCCCAAATAAGTCAACCAAACACATCAGACTTACTGGTAAAACAGCTATATATAAAGAAAAATAAAAACTAACAGAGGCACATTCTCTGCAAGAATGTCTCTGTTTAGGAATTCTGTTCTTGCCTCTTTTGATATCTATGCCTCTTTAATGTGTTCAGACAGTGAACACTGATTTTTCAAATAACACAAGGAGAGTCCTAATGTTATCTCACCATGGGCAGAGGTCATAAATATATTTCATCATTAATCTGTAATCTCTGTCCCAAGAACAGTAATGAAAAGAGTTAGAATACTCTGCTGGGAAAGAGTTTGAAAATTCCCTAAAGGGGCTCAGTTCCAGGCTGATGCTCCTCAACAGTCTGCCTACTCTAACTAACCCTTGAGCGTTATAATGATCAACACCAGTATGGTCCAAGGACTAATCTGACTGTTGAAGCTTTCCAATTTTGGACAAAGGATGGGGAGCATCATAGCTAATATGTAGATATTGATGCAGCTGTGCATTTTAAAAGGAATAAATGGTGGGTATAACTTTTTAATCAGTATCTGTTTTTAATGCCCTCAAATTTCTGTTTCACTGCAATTATACCACAGAAAGGAGGTAATCCAAGTCCAGCAAAACACAGGCAACCAAAGAGAATGCAAGTTTGTATGGGCTGGTGCCGCGGCTCACTAGGCTAATCCACGGCCTGCAGTGCCGGCACCCCGAGTTCTAGTCCTGTTTGGGGTGCCGGATTCTGTCCTGGTTGCCCCTCTTCCAGTCCAGCTCTCTGCTGTGGCCCGGGAAGGCAGTAGAGGATGGCCCAAGTCCTTGGGCCCTGCACCCGCATGGGAGACCAGAGGGAGGCACCTGGCTCCTAGCTTCGGATGGGCACAGTGCACTGGCCGTAGGGGCCATTTGAGGGGTGAACCAATGGAAGGAAGACCTTTCACTCTGTCTCTCTCTCACTGTCTAATTCTGCCTGTCAAAAAAAAAAAAAGTTTGTATGTTTACTGTGCTAGGAACTTTGCTGGCGCTTCAGTCCTATAAGATCAGTATTACTATTCTGATTTTCTAATTTCATGAAACCTAGGTTTGTTGAGTGAATAGATGGCTAGTTTTTAAAATTCCTCCTCTCCTTCTCCATTTCAACCTAATTTGATTTAGGTATTTCTAATTTTCTATCCCCACTGCATTTTTCACATTTTATCCTATCAGTGATCAGTTTTCACATTTTTATCACATCATTTTTAATAGCCTCCTTCCAATTTTCCCTTTAACATTCTATCCACTTTATACAAATCTTCAAAACCATTTTTATCTTGTTAAAATATGTAGGGGCCAGCACTGTGACATACAGTAAAGCTACCACTTTCAGTGCCCACATCTCATACAGGTGCCAGTTTGAGGCCCAGTTGTTCCACTTCTGATCCAGCTCTCTGCTATGGCCTGGAAAAACAGTAGAAGATGGCCCACGTCATTGGGCCTCTGTACCCTCATGGGAGACCCAGAAGAAGTTCCTGGTCCTGGCTTCAGATTGGCCCAGCTCCAGCCATTGCGACCATGTGACGTGTGAACCAGCGGATGGAAGACTTTCTCTTTCTCTCCCCTCTGCCTCTGCCACTCTGTCTTTCAAATAAATAAATTTATATTTTTAAAAGATACAATACACCCACCATACAATTAATGTCTTATGTGCAGCTGTACAGCCATCACCACAGTCAAAATCAAGACGTTTTCATTACCTCCCCCCCAAAAAAAACCATCGTTAACTAATGTTAACACAGAGTATTTTTCAGCTGGTGTGAATTTTGAAGCTAAGAATTCCAATCTTCTCATTTTACACATAATGAAAACAGGGACCACAGAGAGTGACTATTGTCTTTCTTACCTCTGCCTAACTTTATTCAGCTAAAATATCTGTAGACTTCAAGGAAACAAACCATTTAGTCTTAGGTGAGACAAGCCTTTATAATTCTACCAACCCATCTTTCATCCAAACTCACATCTAATTATCTCCTCAAACCAAAAGTAGGGGGTGAGGATAATCTAGCAGCAAAAATCTGCTTGGCACTTTCTAATTGTATTGGCATCTTCCTGTTTTCCTGGGTTTCTAGTCTCTATTTCCTATTTCTTAATCCCTGTTATATATTTACACTTAAAATAGAAGAAATATTTGAAGTCCACAATGGAAGTATTCCTTAAATAATGAAGCTTCTTCCTTTTAAGCATTAACTGCTTTCAAGCAACAATCAGAGATTAGGTTATTCAATCTCACAAACACACTACCAAAATGGTAAAGACTCAGGACCAAAATAAAGAACTCAGATTTTGCCAAATGGCTATCTCCAAAACAATAAAAGGCATTTCATACAAAAAGGATAAAGGAGGCCGGCGCCGTGGCTCAACAGGCTAATCCTCCACCTTGCGGCGCCAGCACACTGCGTTCTAGTCCCGGTCAGGGCACCGGATTCTGTCCCGGTTGCCCCCTCTTCCAGGCCAGCTCTCTGCTGTGGCCAGGGAGTGCAGTGGAGGATGGCCCAAGTCTCTGGGCCCTGCACCCCATGGGAGACCAGGAGAAGCACCTGGCACCTGGCTCCTGCCATCGGATTAGCGCGGTGCGCTGGCTGCAGCGTGCCGGCCATAGTGGCCATTGGAGGGTGAACCAACGGCAAAGGAAGACCTTTCTCTCTGTCTCTCTCTCTCTCTCACTGTCCACTCTGCCTGTCAAAAATAAAAATAATAATAACAACAAAAAGGAAATAGGAGGGGCTGGCCCTGTGGCGGAGTAGGCTTAGCCTCTGCAGCCCCATCATCACATATGGGTGCCAGTTCAAGTCCCAGCTGTTCCATTTCCAATCCAGCTCCCTGGTAATGGCCTGGGAAAGCAGTGGAAGATGGCCCAAGTGCTTGGGCCCCTGCACTAGAGTTGTTAGGGAGGAAGTTAGAAATTAGCCTATGTGTGTGAGAAAGGCCTAAGGAAAATGACATCTGCAGCAGTCCAGCATCTGCATCCAGCATCTGCATTTCAAAGTCCTGCCCAGACCCTGATAACCTTCCAGGCAGTCCCAGTCCAGCCCCTTCTACCTGGCCTGAGGAACATCCTTCCTCTAAGGCAGGCACCCTAGAGAGAAGCCCTTGGCCAACACCAGCAAGACTTCCCCTGGCAACCTCAGTGGTAAACTGAATTTTTCCTATTTACACCTAACAAGTTCTTTGTTCTGGAGGAGAAAAAGAAGGGTGGAAGAGAAAAGGCAGGAAGCCAAGATCTATTCCCTTAAAAAACCCAGTCTAAACGTAAACCAAGCAGCAGTCTCTCTCAGGTTCTGTCTGGAGAGGAACCATCCGTTCTTACAGATGTCCTACCCCAATAAACCTTGCTACTTTGCTTTCCACTGCTCTGTGTCTCACGCCTGAATTCTTTCTTGCGCAAAGACAAGAACTCCACGGCTTTTCTACAGTGACAGAGTGAGAGACCTGAAGAAGTCCTGGATCCTGGTTTCGGATCGGTGCAGCTCTAGCTATTGTGGCCCTCTGGGGAGTGAACCAGCCGATGGAAGACTTTCTGTCTCTCCCTGTCTGTCCATAACTCTACCTCTCAAATACATAAATAAATATTTTTTTAAAAAAGTATATAGGAAAGTAGCACAGGTATTTCTAAGAATGTTTACTTATCACTTGTGTGAAATTCCTTTTTACGGATAGACTGAAATACTTAACAAAGACACACTGACCAAGGTCCCTACCTGCCTTTATTTTAGAACTGAAAGTTAAATTTACTAGATACAAGTATTCAAGAAAATAAACAGAAAGCATCAAAGTAGATTTGAGGTAATCAATAATCTTATAAATAAATTTATACAAACAAATTTACTTAAAATGAAAGGTTGTCATTTTTATTTGTCAGATGGAAATTATTCAAATTGCCAGCAGTATCTATTTGACATTGCTAGGGATTAGTTGAGTAAACATGTTTTGTCATGATAACTGAGTTTAAAATTAAGTAAACAAAGATACTGGGAACCTCTTGTCTATTAAAAATTAGATTCCTTAGGGATCATCCTGCTACCCTAAACTGATAAGACAAAATATTCTAAAGTTTCATGTCTTTCATAAGCAAAGTGACTTTTTTAAAAAAACTTTAAACATAAATTTACATTTTTAGAAAAACTTCACAAAGTAGAGGACTACTAAACACCAACTTTCTGTGTATTAAATTTCACAGAAGAAGCAAAGTCATGGAATTAGAACTGAATTGACTACTATAGTGTGAAAGAAACTGAGACAGCAAAATCAAGTGTCAAGTAACTTCTAGAGATGCTATTTAAAATAAGAGCAACTACTAACTGTTTTAGGATGGAATAACATTTTTTTCCCAAGCAATGGCACTTTCTGTGCCACACAATAAAAACTAGCATCCCAGCTCAAAATCCATGGAAAAGAAAATAAATGTGGTTATCCAGATTGTCCATAACACAATGTATACATGTATTGAAACGTTTCACTGTGTCCCATATATATGTACAAATTTAATGTTCAGTTGAAAATAAGGATAGGTACAGACGTTTGGCATGGCAGTTAAAATACCAGCTGAGACACCTGCATACCATATCAGAGTGCTTGGGTTCGAATTTAGGCTCTGTTTCTGATTTCACCTTCCTGCTAAGCACATCCTGGGAAGCAGCAAGTGATGATTCAAGTAGTTGGGACTCTGCATCCCATGTGGGAGACCCAGCTGAGGTTCCTGGTTCCTGGCTTTGGCCTGGTCTAACCTTGCTGTTTTGGACACTTGGGGAGTGAACCAGTGGGGAAGACTTTTCCATCTTTCCATCTCTCTCTGTCACTAGGCCTTTCAAATAAAATTAAATAAATCTATTTTTTGAAAGTTAAAAAGAAATAAGATAATTATATTAAGGAACGTCAATGATAAAAGCATTACATTTAAAAATATTTCTGGGGCTGGCTAAAATATTTCTGGTAAAGCTGCCGCCTGCAGTGCTGGCATCCCATATGGGCACCGGTTTCAAGTCCTGGTTCCAATCCAGCTCTCTGCTATGGCCTGGGAAAGCAGCACAAGATGGCTCAAGTCCTTGGGCCTGTGACCCGTGTGGGAGATCCGGAAGAAGCTCCTGGCTCTTGGCTTCGAATTGGCACAGCTCCACCGTTGCAGCCATCTGGGGAGTGAACCAGCAGATGGAAGACTTCTCTCTCCTTCTTTCTACCTCTCCTTCTCTCTCTGTGTAACTCTTTCAAATAAATAAATAAAACTTTAAAAATATAAAAATATTTATATTTTTCAAACCAATAGTCGTTTTTCATTAGATAATAGTTGCTTATTTATTAGGAGGCCAATGCACACCAACCTGGCATTTTGCTGAGTAGAGAGTCTAGCACAGTGTTAACTCTTGCCTATAAACTACTAGAGAAATAAACTACTCTACTCTTTTGGGTATGGTGATGGTCCATGAGGATAGCTAAATAAACCATTAGGCTGCCAGTATGCGTGTCAGTGTAGGCACTGTTTACTAATTCACTAAATAGTTATATAAATCAGATATAAAATTATGTATCTTAAGCCTCAGAAGACAAGGTCTGATTTCTTGCTACTGTGATCCCAACATCTACCAATGAATGCCTAGCACCTAATAGCTGCCTTCCAAATATTTGTAGAATGAATTAACCTATAAATATCATTTGTCCCACTTAATAAATTTGAAAATTTGGTTACAGAATCTGTTAATACAACTAATAATTAACATTTTTGAGAGTTCACTATAAGCCATTATCTCACTTATGACTTGAAACAATTTTCTGGTTTTTCTAATTTTTACAATAAACTGTGACTGAAAGAGCCAAAGGAACTTGTCCAAGCTTACATGGCAACTTGGTGGTAGAGCCAGAATTCAAACCATGTATGACTACAAAATCCATAATTTGAATGACAGTATTATACCAGAATAGTCGTAATTTATTTTTATACACACTCTCTACTACATAAATCTCTTTAATCCTATAGAGAATAGCAATTTATAAAAATATTAAAATAAATAATTTTCATTACAAATAATAGTAATAATACATTATTTTCTTTCCTAAGGCTGAGTTCTTAACTTCTTAAAACAATGTCAGCTAGGCCAGCGCTGCAGCTCAATAGGCTAATCCTCCACCTTGCAGCGCCAGCACACCAGGTTCTAGTCCCAGCTGGGACACCGGATTCTGTCCCGGTTGCCCCTCTTCCAGGCCAGCTCTCTGCTGTGGCTAGGGAGTGCAGTGGAGGATGGCCCAAGTGCTTGGGCCCTGCATCCCATGGGAGACCAGGATAAGCACCTGGCTCCTGCAATCAGATGAGCGCTGTGCGCCGGCCACAGCGTGCCATCTGCGGCGGCCATTGGAGGGTGAACCAACGGCAAAGGAAGACCTTTCTCTCTGCTTCTCTCTCTCACTGTCCACTCTGCCTGTCAAAAAATAAAAATTAAAAAAAAAAAGCAATGTCAGCTTCTGTTATAGAGTAAAACAAGTTTATGCAGAAGTTATGGATTACTGGTTTAGAATACCAATGACTGAATTACTTCTGTTCAAAATGTCAATGTAGAATAGAATGCACTGTCTTAAATTTGTTGTGTATGTAAAAGTATATTTCCTAAAATGACATTTCCTAAAATGTGAAATACGATAAAAATGCTGATCAAATGATATCCCATCATCTAAAGTACATGTTGTTAGAGTATTCACACTTAGAATAGTAATCAAGTGTTATTACTGTGCAAATAATCTTGCTGTCTTCAGATCCACTTTCCAAGTGGCACTTTTCCCTTAGGAGGCTAAGGGACTGCATCAAAAAGTTGTCATCTGGCTTTTGTGAGGTGAGGACTATAAGAGGCATCAGTAGGAGGTGAGAGGGCAGGAGGAGAATAAGGTCAAGTTATTTACAGGCTAGGAGGCTGAAGGCCCTTCTTTACAGAGCAGGTTGGCAGTAGCTGGATTCCTCCACTGTAAGTCCCAGCTGCTCCTGGGGACCCTGTTCCTATAACCATCTTTGTATCTTCAAGCTCTGGTTCTACGATGGAGCATTTTCTAAAATAGTTCTTCATTAAATGATCCTCAATCACTACATTTGAGTGTGTGCCATTTGTTTCTTGCTGGGACCCTGAATGATAAAGTCCCCAAATAGATTAATTTCCTTTGATGATACAGACCTTGTTTTTTAATTTCTTTTTTATTATTTTTGGCATCCAGCATAAATACCTACATGAAAATGAAGTATACTAGAAAAAAACACTAAATCCTACCAATAGAGAATTATTGTTCTGTGTTTGATAAACATACTTAAAATAAATGAGTAAGTATTTAGCACAAGTTTGACAAACATTTTATGGAAAGGGCCACATATGATAAAAGACAAATTTATTTCCACAAAGTTTTTCATTAGCAAAATTCAAAACACAATGAGTATAATTATTTGTAAGGCAAGTCAATCAAGTGAGAAGAATAGAGTTCTTTTGCTGGGAGAGTACTTCATTTTAATTAGAGCTCCAAGTTGCTACTTGTATCATCAAAATCGATGTAAATCTATAAATATTCTTCTGTAATGAGACTTTACAAGTTTCATGTTTGAAAATGACTTTTCACACAACTATCCACTGCCAAGTATTGGTAACAGTCCACAAGTATTTGATCATAATTGAGCATATTCATCACTTGGAATGTATTTATGGAATTCTATTAGATTCTTCTGCTGACATTTGCTTTTTAGCAAGTTATTACACTGCAGATAATCACTTCCAACTGAAGGTTATATGGAAGTTCCTCGATTGCAGTTAAGTGGATTTTGAAATATAGCAAATCCTTAACATGCTTTGAGGTCTGAAAATTGCTGCCAGAGCTGTAATTTCATCTAGGAAATGTTAAGTGGGGCAAATCTGTGTGGGAATAGAGAATTCACTTCTTGTTGTAACTTTTGGCAACATGTAAGTACAAATCAGCTTAACATTACTTGTCATTAAAACATTCATTATCATCAACATGAATTTTACCACTGTATAAATTTCACATTTTAAGCTCTGTTATTATTCATGACTTTAGGCTGAATTCTTTAAGCAAAATCATCCAGTCTACAGCAAAAGATAATCTCCAAAGTTATTCAGTGTTAAATTATAGTGGTTGGGGTGGTTCTTCTCATTCCAAAAAATTTCATTTCCATTTCTGAGCTCAAAAATTACAGTAAATAATGGGAGGAATACAAAAATTATCTTTACGAAACTGCACAACTTCCTGGTTTAGGGAGATAAGGAGGAGGGAACATAAATAAGGGTGCATACTTAAAGAAACCTAGAGCATTCAAGTCTAAGTACACACAAAAGATAATGCTGATATTCATAAAAATAATGAATAAATGAAGAGGTCTAGGAATAGCAAGCTTAACAAAAATACTATCATATACAAGAATTCAAGTATATAAAGGTATATAAAAGAGCTAAATTAGGGTGTCGCTGCTTATATTCCAAAACACGCCTTTTTCCAACAGATTAACTGCAATTCTTTCAAGTAATATCATCTACAAAGCTGTAATAATTATCTATATTCAAATTGTTAAGGCTCAAATGAGATAATATACATGAAGGGCTTATCTATTACTGTAGAGACTGGTCTCAAGAAATGTTGGGGGGCCAGCACTGTCGCACAGCGGGTTAAAGCCCTGGCCTGAAACACCAGCATCCCATGTAGGCGCCAGCTCAAGTACCGACTGCTCCTCTTCCAATCCAAACTCTCTGCTATGGCCTGGGAAAGCAGTGGAAGATGGCACAAGTCCTTGGGTCCTTGCACCCACGTGGGAGACCCGAAGGAAGCTTCTGGCTCCTGGCTTCAGCCATTGCAGCCATCTGGGGAGTGAACCACTGGATGGAAGACCTCTCTCTGTGTCTCTACCTCTCTCTCTAACTCTGTCTTTCAAATAAATAGAATAAATAAAGAACAAAAAGAAATGTTTGTATGATTTGTTAGTATTATTGTTGTCAATTAATTCTGGTGATTTAAATGATTGTTTACAATAGTCCAAGAGAGTTCATTAATAAGCTGGAACAGACAGCAGAATCCAGAGAGCTCTAGGCAGCCCAGCCTAGTTACCATCACACTCCTGAAGGAACTACAGTTGCCACGGCCTGCCTTTCTCACCACCACTGCAACCACGAGCAGTGAGGCTGAGACCTAGCTGCTGCCTGCCGCTCCTGACCTCGGAGGCTGGGGAACTAAGCATTGCTCCACTGCCATGCACAGGGAGCAGTGGCTCAGGCAGCCTCACCAAGTTGGCAGAGAGACAGAAAGATCATCACAAGGAAGGTTTTAGGAACAATAAAATGGTTCAATTTAAGAAATGGATATGGTTTCATCCACTAGAATGGCACCAAAGAAGATAGATGTATTTGTATCCCAGACTGCCATATAGAATAACCCTAGGAAGTTCCTTTGTAATGTAGGAGTTGGAGAGACTAGAGTCTGATGTTGAAGGAGAAAAGTTGCAAACGTTGCAGGCCCTGGAGAAGTTCCAGTGCAAGGTGGAAAACATGCAGCAGATCTTAACCAATATACACACACCATCCACACTAAAGGGGTCTCTCCACGAAATTACCAGAATTCCCTGAATAGAAGGAGTAAGGAAAAGAAAGAGGTACCATGGGCCCAACCACACCAGCCTTACTATAGAAACTTAATACATGTAGAGACCCTGTGGGTACTGATTCCAAACCTCCTATGCAGGCAGACGTGATGGAAGATGCTGATAACCAGGATGGAGGAGAACAAGATACACCAATGAGACAGAGTACGTATGGAGTTGTAGAATATAATTCTGCCATGGCTTCCTTGCCAAAGACAGCCTAGGGATGAAGAGGATAAGGAAATGCAAGAAGATGAGACCCAAGGTCAGGGGTCACCTCAGCAAATCCACCAACTGAAAATTTGTCCCCTCCTGAGACTGAACAGGGTGGGGCTGAGTAAATGCTGGCTTATTATTTGGTTTAACAAGAAGAAATGAATACAAAATTCCAGCAAAGAAATGAACAGAAGATGGCAGCTGAAGACCTAAGTGCCTGCTTTTTGCCCACTGACCGATTCGTAGAACTATCTGCATTGTCTGTACAGCACCGGGTTTTTATTATTTTTATCTGAATATACCACTTTCTGGTTAAGGACAAACATTTTTTAAAGCCTGGTTTTTCTGTACACCTTCAATTGTTTTCAAATTCTTGCATATGTGGTCAAGTTGAAATTTTTAAAAACTTCATTTTTCATTTGTAATAAATTATAATTTGATCTTTTTCAAAAAATTCAAACTGCAAGCATCTGTTAAAAAGATCTGAAATAATCATCCAAAAAGAGAGTTAAGGAACAATGAAAACTGGTATTCTTTGAAGAGTAGCTATAAATTTAGATTATCAAATTACCAAGGAAAAAATGAATTTTAACTTTCTCAACAATTCCTTAAAAATCAAGTGTTCCTGAAAGAGGAACTACCCCTGTATTCCATGAAGCACCTTTTGAAGTTTTTGCATTCCTGACTGAGTCTTATAAAACCCCATCTTGTATCCATATTACCTTGTCTAAAGTCTTATTTGTTTAAAAAGCTGTTTTTTCCTAAAATGTTATGTTATTTAACATAATTTAAATAGGACATAAAACATAAGTTTCCACTTTCACTCCCATCTTATTCAAAAATAAAAATAAATAAGCAATAAGACTTCATTGGCATGGGATAAAAAATTTTTTTAAAAATGAATTCTTTTATTGCAAACAAACGTCTAAATTAATTTCTCCACCCACTTTCGGGATTTATAACAAGTTTTGTTTTTCAATTTCCAAAACAAAACATGATTTACTCACCTAACATGAATTAGAGGTTTAAAAATCTCTGGTGTCTGAGTTTTCCCAGAAAAAAGTATTGACTTTAAGGCTTTATATACATTCTACTTACTAAAATATTTGAACACCTAATTGAGTTGAATAAACATGGTAGAAAATATGCTATTCATTATCTCTTTGAGGAAAATAAAAATAATGAAAATAAGGACTTTTTAAGGCAATTTTATAAGCCATTGACATATTTATAAATTTATTTTTTAACTGCACTAAGAGAAAATGTTTTAAAGCGATATGGTGGCTGTGGCCACCTTGGGAGTTCCTGCTCTTCCCCCTAATCCCCCCCCCCCAAAAAAAAGGATACTTTAAGTTTCTAGTTCTCTTTTCAATTAAATTACCTTATTTCTTTTAAACATAGAGGCATAAAAAAAATTCTGTGGTAGAAAACACTGAAGATACAACACTGGATGCTTAGTTTAACATTTATCTAAGGAAATCAAAGTTACTAGAATCTAAGATAATCATAATTTTCATCTTAAGGAGATCAGAATTGGCATATGAGAATAGTATGTCAACTTTATGAACCCAATGATTAGATTTTTGAACCTAAAAATTATACTTTCAGTTTCTTTAACAACATGGAATTCACTTTGTTATACTTAATATGATCTCATAATACCACTCTGATTTTCCTTAATCTTCTCTTTTCCTTAAATATTTTCCTCTGTGCTCTCAACACTTTCGTTTCTCGTTCCTCCTTTCTTTTTTTTTTTCCTAATGTATAAAATGATTTTAAAATATATACTGATGGGGGCTGTTTCCATGGTGCAGTAGGTTAATCCTCTGCCTGCAGCGCCAGCATCCCACATGGGCACTGGTTCTAGTCCTGGCTACCCCTCTTCCAATCCTAGCTCTCTGCTATGGTCTGGGAAAGCAGCAGAAGATGGCCCAAGTGCTTGGGCCCCTGCACCTATGTGGGAGACTGGGAAGAAGCTCCTGGCTCCTGGCTCCTGGCTTCAGATCAGCGCAGCTCCAGCCATTTGAGGAGTGAACCAATAGAAGGAAGACCTTTCTCTCTCTCTCCCTCTGCTTCTCACTGTCTGTAACTCTACCTCTCAAATAAATAAATAAAATCTTATATATATATATATATATATATATACACACTGATGAAAAATGTATGGATATATTCTTAACTTTAAAATCACATGCACTGAAACTTTTTTCCCTTTCTCCCTCCAAAGAGGGAGAAATTTCACTTATTGTTAGTGGTGAGTTAACTTTTCCTAGTCCAGTGGTTGGCAGATAGGGAAAAACAGGTATCCTGAGTTCCCAACTGCCACTTTTAAATATTCATTTGCCCATCTTTCCATTTTCTGTCCCAGGGCTTTCAATGGCACTACAATGGTACGGTTGAGGAAGAGAGGACAACTGTCAATCAATGGACCATCCAAGGAAAGGAGCTAATAGACAAATTATCTAATCACCTATCTCTCAGACAGGGATTCTAGGAGGCATTCTCTATACCTTTTAGGACATCCTAGTAGGATCCAGGATTGCTGCCACAACTAGAGCAGAATGCATTCTTACATTGGCTTTTCCTCTTTTCCTCTCTTATTCTTCCCTTCTTCCTTACCAGCATCTCATGAGATCACCTCCCAAAATAAACTACCAGACCATGTCCTAGTCTCAGACTTGACCTCTATGGGAATTCAAGCCTAAACAATGAAGCTGATACCAGTTGCTCACAAAAAGATTTAAGGAATGATTTATGAGAAATCAGTTGAAGAAGTGATTAGAAGCTTATATCAAATTACTACAAAATGAGATAATTTACTTTCTTGCCAAAATTCATTATTAGATGGTAAATCAGAGAAATGAGGCAGACTCTTAATTTTTCTAAAAAATTATTCAAAATTAAGAAATATGAATTATAATGCAGCAATGAGGTAAACAATCATTTGAACCTAACAGGTGCTACAGATCAAGCTGGAGATACAATGAGCATAATGCTAAAGAATATAACTTCCATACCATTCTAAAGAAATTGTCAGACACAAATCATATAAAACTACAGTATTACCAAATATGAATCCACAGACCAGTGCCAAGTAGGTTGCATAAACCAGGTGCATAGTATTTCTGACTAAATGAGAGTTACAATATAAGAATCTATTTATTTAAGAAGCAGAATTACAGACAGAGGGGGAGACAGATAGAAAGGTCTTCCATCTGCTAGTTCACTCTCCAAATGGCCTCGACAGTCGGAGTTGTGCCAATCCAAAGCCAGGAGCCAGAAGTTTCTTCCAGGTCTCCCACACAGGTGCAAGGGCTCAAGCACTTGGGCCATCTTCTACTGCTTTCTCAAGCCATAGCAGAGAGCTGGATTGGAAGAGGAGCAGCCAGGACATGAACTGGTACCCATTTAGGATGCTGGCACTGCAGGCAGAGGCTTAGCCTACTATACCACAATGATGGCACAAAGAATCTATTTTATAAGACTCCTAAGATGAGTCTAGTAAGAAGCCACAACTGGCAATATGTGATCAGGAGGGCACCCTTACTGTAACTGTAGTTGACAGAAGCATTGAACAGAGAACACATTAACAGAATGAGTCAGAAAATACAAAGATCAGGACCGGCTACAATCAAAAGGATGAACTAATTCCAACCAACCTATAATAGTGAATCCTATAAAATAGTGATCCTATAATAGTGAATGAAAAATTGGTTCAAGTCATGTGGAAGCAGGGAGTTGATAATGTACCCTTATTTAGTTTAGTGGGCCATACACATGAAAAGTGATGGTTAATTTTATGTACTAACTTAACCAGGCGATGTGGTACACAGACATTTAGCCAAATGGTTTGTATATGAAGGTGTTTCCAGATGAGATTGATATGAGAAACAACAGACTAATAAGTAAAGCAGACCGTCTTCCTTAGCATGGGCACACATCACTGAATCAACTAAAGACATGAATAAAAGAATAAAGTTGAATAAGAGAACTCCTTCCTTTCTGACAGCTTAAGCTAGAGCATTCATTTTTTCCAGCCTTTGGACTCTAAAATATCTTCTCTTCTTGGTCTGAAGCTGGCCAGCTTTCAGACTGGAATGAATACCATCAACTCTTCTGGATCTATAGCTTGCCAAATGTAGATCTCAAGACTTTTCAGCTTCTATAAATATGTATATTTAACATACATATATCCTATTGGTTCCCTGTCTCTGGAGAACTATAATAATATCACCAAATTCACGGATGTCTTGAGTTCTATTCATGGACTCTACTCCTAATAGAGACCATCTATAACATATTTTGAACAACAGAAAAGGACTTTGTGACAAAGAACAGCTGAAGGAATTGAAGGCCATTTCACCAAAAGAAAAAACTTTGGAAACAGAGAGATGGAAGAGTAATAAAAGCTACCATCAAATATTTTATAATTATTATAGGGAAACAATTGTTCAGGCTACTCTCTGTAAACCCAAGAAATCTAGAGGCAATAGATTAAAAACAACAACAACAACAAAAGCACAAGGAAGCAGCGTTTGGTTTAATATAGCTATTTACTTTCCATTAATCAATATTGTATAAAACTAGAATATATTATCTTAAAAATACTGAGTTATTGATTATGGATCAGTCTCTGGAGAAGTTAGCTTACTATTTAGTTAATATGTTTAAGGAAATTCAATTGAAAGACTAGACTATATGATTTTTTACTTCGTTTCCAACCTGAATATTTAATTACTTCTAATTTACATGTGCACTAACATAGCAAGAAAATAAAAATACGAAGTTCTTAAGGCCAGAGATAATTCCTTAAACATAAAGTTACCCCCTCACTTTTTTTTGAGTACTATTGTTTTAGCATAGATATTTCAAACCAATAAAGAGAAAAGATCATTCCCCTTTTACCTTAACATCAATGTAATTAATAAACATATTTGTCCTGGAGACTGTCCTAACCCATAATGAATGATAAATGAGAACTAAAAATGTCTGATGAGAATTTCACGGGAAATATTTCTTTTTCCATTTTGAATTGATTAAAAGATGAAGGTAATAAAGATTCCTGTATTTAGGTTAGAATTCAATTATTTTTAAGTTTGGTATAAAAATAATTAGGATTCATTGCTTATTTCTGTGTTAAGATAATTCAACAGTTATTTATTTTACAAAACTGAAATGAATATTGTTATGCAAAACTCAGGTTAATGTCTACTGACTGAGAAAATTCAAAGACTATTGTGACTTTGAAATTACCTTCATTCTGAAAAGCCTTCAGGTTTCTAAGAAAGATTTTAAAGTACACAGAAAAAGTATTAGTGTTTTAATTTATGGATGCTGTTTCTTCAGGTCACCTGCCTCAAACCAAAACAACTACCAATGATAAACTGGGATTGCAGCCAACCTGAATCATAAACAGCTACATATCCAGGAAAACAATTAAAGTCACAGGATAGTTATCCATTATACAACTAATTTTGAGGTGGTTAATCCTACACCTGTGGCACGGGCATCCCATATGGGCGCCGGGTTCTAGTCCCGGTTTCTCCTCTTCCAGTCCAGCTCTCTACTGTGGCCCAGGAGGGCAGTGGAGGATGGCCCAAGTGCTTGGTCTCCTGCACCCACATGGGAAACCAGGAGGAAGCATCTGGCTCCTGGCTTCGGATCAGTGCAGCGCCAGCCATGGTGGCCATTTAGGGAGTGAACCAACAGAAGGAAGACCTTTCTCTCTGTCTTTCTCACTGTCTGTAACTCTACCTGTCAAATAAATAAAAAATAAAATAAAATTATAAAAAGAAAAGATATGCCAAGATAAAAACTGAAGGAGTTTCTTGCTATTAAATCTGCCCTATAAGAACTGTTAACAGGGGCTGGCATTGTGGAATAGTCGGTAAAGTCTCTGCCTGCAGCACTGACATCCCATTTGGGTGCCAGTTCAAGTCCAGGCTGTTCCACTTCTGATCCAGCTCCCTGCAAATGTACTTGGGAAAGCAATGGAAGATGGCCCAAGTCCTTGGACCCCTGGCACCCATGTGGAAGACCCAGATGAAGCTCCTGGCTTCAGCCTGGCCCAGCCCTGGCCATTGCAGCCAGCTGGGAAATGAACCAATAGATGAAAGATCTCTTTCTTCCTCTCTCTCTCTCTACCTCTCTCTCTCTCCCTCTTTCGCTATCTCTCTCTCTCCCTCTCTGTAACCCTGTCTTCCAAATAAATTAGTTAATTAAAAAAAAAAAGAACAGGTAAACAAAATCCTCAGGACTAAAATTTTAAAATGGTGACTTAAAGGCTTAAGAAGAAATAAAGAACAATGGAAAAAGTGAGCAGAAAAGTCACAGTATTGCATTTTGGGTTGGTAATTTCTATGCTTTAAAAGAAAAATGTACAAGGGATTCTTAAAAAAAAGCTAATGGAAAATGTACATTATGAAAAAATTGTGTATGGACTTCAAATTTTTTTTCACAAAAATAAACTTATCTTTTAACTCCATTTCCATGAACTTTTAAAAATGCCCTCATATACCTAAGTGGCATATACAGAATACTATACTTAATAAGAGCAAAATATACAGTTTTCTCAAGTACATAGGTTAAATGCTCCAGGATAGATCATATATGTTAGACCACAGAAAAAGCATCAAAAAATTTTAAAAGGCCACAATCATACAAAGAATGTTTTGCAAAAACAGTACAATTAAACTAGAAATCAATGACAGAAAGAAAAGTAGAGGGGGCTGGCGCTGTGGTGCAGGGGGTTAACATCCTGGCCTGAAGCGCCAGATCCCATATGGGTGCCAGTTTGAGACCTGGCTGCTCCACTTCTGATCCAGCTCTCTGCTATGGCCTGAGAAAGCAGTAGAAGATGGCCCAAGTCTTTGGGCCCTTGTACCCACACGGGAGACCCAGAGGAAACTCCTGGCTCCTGGCTTTGGATCGGCACAGCTCCAGTCGTTACAGCCAATTGGGGAGTGAATCATCAGATGGAAGGCCTCTCTCTCTCTCTCTCTCTGCCTCTCCTCTCTGTGTAACTCTGACTTTCAAAAAATAAATAAAAAAAGAAAAGTAGGAAATTCACAAACACATGGAGATATACACATCCCCAAACAATAAGTCAAAGAAAAACTACAAGTGGTGTTAGAAGTACATTGAGACAAAAATGAAAACACAACACACCACACTCTGTAGCCCTGTGTGGAGGGTGCAGCCAGGCAGCGTGAACACAAATACAACTGCAGTTGCCAGAGCCAAGCAGGTGGCAGTTTGGAGATGGAGCTAAGATCGGACTACAGCAACGCATGCTGATACAGCCAGAGGGAGAGCGTGACTTGAGTCCTGATTGCAGTCCAGGGGGCTAATGGTTGTTAGTAGTTGCCTGTGGATCCAGTGGAAGTAGAGGGGGCATGTTTATCTCACCCCAAATTCCCCACAACAGCACCCACCACCCAAATGAGAATAGGTGGGTGCCATTTTGGGTCTGGGTAGAAATTGTGGAAGCTTTTGTGCACACACACAGCAACTGGCTGAGTCAGTATGCCTTCTCAGCAGTACTTACGGCAGTGGTGAGCAGGGAACAACATTGAGCCAGTTCTCTCTTGTAGGCATGTGATCCAGAGATTCTAGTGGAGGGAACAATCCCCAGTACCCACTGACATTGAATCTTGATGACAGGTGTCTGAGCAACCATGTAGGACTGTGAGGCACCTGCAAACTCCCAGGATCAAGATGCTTAGGCAGAGCTGTCTCAGGGAACATCTGTCTCTCTGTTGACTAAACAAGATGGCAGGGCAGAGAGAAACCTCTGGACCCAAGGACTGTGGGATCCTTGTGTACTGAGACCATTGGGACTCAGTGGATACATGAGAAGGTGTAGGCTGTCACTGGGTATTGGGATCAACCATGCCCAACCTGAGTGTTACCCTGGATACTGGCCCCACTCTGAAGCGCTGACTGGAGCTCCATGGCCACACCCAACCCATGGTATTCACTGAAAGTGGAGCCATTCCACTATGCCACATACGCATACCTCAAAGATAAAAGCTGTCAGAGGAAAAAAACTAAAACCAACTCCACAAATGCCTAAAAACAAACACAGAAAATGAGAAAACAGAATAAGGAAGACACCATTACACCAAAGAAAAGAACATATAAACATCTCAATACTATAATGCAAAGATGAGAAGATTGAGGTAATGCCACAAGAATTCAAAAAATTAATCATAGGATTACTCAAAAGCAATTGAAGCAAATCACAAACTAAAGAAAACCATATATGATATGAGTGAAAATTTTTCCCATGAAATTGAGATTTTAATAAGAAATAAAAAATGAAAGAATAGAAATGAAGAATTCAATAGATCAAATAAAAAATGCAGTGGAAAACTCTAAGAGTAGACATGGCTTGACATAAGAAAGAATACCTGAACTAGAAGTCAAATCTTTACAAATCATAGTCAGCAAAAAAAAAAAAAAAAAAGAAGAAGAAGAAGAAGAAGAAGAAGAAGAAAATGGAAAACTTAAACACAGTGTTGGAGACTTATGTTTACTGTCAAACGACCCAACATATGGGTCTTAGGAGTTCCTGAAGGTATGGAAACAGAGAATGGACTAGAAGGCCTATTTAGTGAAATAATTACAGAAAACTTCCCTAATTTGGAGAAAGAAAAAGATGTCCAAGTATAGGAAGAACATACAACTCCTAACAGATATGACCAGAAAAGATCTTCAACATGACACGTTGTAGTCAAACTTTCCATAGTAAAACATAAAGAAAACATTCTAAAATGTGCACAAGAAAAATCCCAGATTACTTTCAGAGGATCTCCAATTAGACTCACATCAGAAACCCTACAAGCTAGAAGGGAATAACCAAGATGGAAATTCAATCAGTAATAAAGACCCTCACAACAACAAAAAGCCCAGGACCAGATGGCTTCAATGCTGAATTCTACCAAACATTTAAAGAAGAACTAACTCCAATTCATCTCAAGCTATTCAAAACAATTGAAAAGGATGGAATCTTCCCAAACTCCTTCTATGAAGCCTTCATCACCTTAATTCCTAAGCCAGAAGATGCATCAGAGAAAGAGAACAATAGAACAATATCCCTGATGAACCTAGATGTAACAATCCTCAACAAAATATTAGCTAATAAAATCTAACAACACAGCAGAAAGAACATTCATGTGATTTATTCTTGCTATGCAGGGATGGTTCAGCATTCACAAATCAATCAATGTGATATATCACATTAACAACCTGAAGAACAAAAACCATATAGTTATCTCAATAGATGTAGAGACAGCATTTTATAAAATATAACAGCCCTTCATGATGAAAATCTTAAGCAAACTGGGTATAGAAGGAACATTCCTCAATACAATCAAGGTAATGACAAACCCATAGCCAGCATCTTGTTGAATGGGGAAAAGCTCGAAGCATTCCCCTAAGATTCAGAACCAGACAAGGATGCCCACTCTCACATGTGCTATTTAATATAGTCCTGGAAATTTTAGCCAAACCCATTAGGCAAGAAAAGAAAATCTAAGGGATACAACTTGGAAAGGAGGAAATCTAAATATCCCTAGTTGCACATAACATATTCCTATATATAGGGGATCTAAGACTCCACTTGGAGATGATTGGAACTCATAAAAGAATCTGGTAAGGTGGTAGGATATAAAATAAACATGGAAAAATCAATAGCCTTTGTATACACAGACAATGTCCCATTCTACAACAGTCCCAAAAAATACCTTGGAATAAATTTAACCAAGGATGTCAGAGATCTCTATGACAAAAATTACAAAACACTAAAGGAAGAAACAGAAGAAAACATTTAAAAATGGAAAAATCTTCCAAGTTGATGAATTGGAAGAATCAACATCATCAAAATATCTATACTACCAAAAGCAATTTACAGATTCAATGCTATCCCAATCAAAATACCAACAACATTCTTTGCCTATCTAGAGAAAATGATGCCAAAATTCATGTGGAAACACAAGAGACCTCGAATAGCTAAAGCAATCTTATACATCAAAAACAAAACCGGAGGCATCACAGTACCTGATTTTAAGACATACTACAGGGCAGTTACAATCAAAATAGCCTGGTACTGGCACAAAAATAGACTTGTAGACCAATGGAACAGAACAGAAATTCCAGAAATCAATCCACGCATCTATAACCAACTAATCTTTAACAAAGCAGCTCAAATCAATCCCTGGAGCAAAGACAGTCTCTTTAATAAATGGTGCTGGGGAAACTGGATCTCCACATGCAGAAGTTTGAAAGTTGACCCCTACCTTACATCTTACACATAAATCCACTCAAAACGGATCAAAGACCTCAATCTATGACCCGATACCATCAAATCATTAGACAACACTGGGGAAACTCTGCAAGACATTGGCATAAGCAAAGACTTCTTGGAAAATACCCCAGAAACACAGGCAATCAAAGCCAATATTGACAGATGGGATTACATCAACCTGAGAGTCTCTTGCACTGCAAAAGAAACACTCAGCAAAGTGAAGAGGCAACTGACAAAATGGGAGAAAATATTTGCAAACTATGCAACTGATAAAAAGGTTTACATCAGAATCTATAAAGAGCTTATGAAATTCAACAACAAAGCAAACAATCCAGTTAAGAAATGGGGCAAGGACTTGTACATGCATTTTTCAAGAGAGGAAGTTCAAATGCCCAATAGACACTTGAGAAAATTCTCAGGATCACTACCATTAGGGAAATGCAAATCAAAACCACAATCAGGTTTCACCTCACTCCAGTTAGAATGGCTCTCATACAGAAATCAACAAATAACATGAGCTGGTGAGGATGTGGGGGAAAAAATTACCATGGTCACACTGTTGGTAGAAATGTAAACTGGTACAACCACAGTGGAATACAGTATGGAGATACCTCAGAAATCTGAATATAGATCTACCATATGTTCTAGCCATCCTACTCCTGAGAATTTACCCAAATCAAAAGAAACCAGATTTTGAAAGCGCTATCTGCACCCCATGTTCATTACAGAACAATTCACAATAGCTAAGACATCAACCCAGACATCCATCAACTGTT
This sequence comes from Sylvilagus floridanus, assembly GCA_949820135.1. Taxonomy (NCBI): domain Eukaryota; kingdom Metazoa; phylum Chordata; class Mammalia; order Lagomorpha; family Leporidae; genus Sylvilagus; species Sylvilagus floridanus. The sequence goes on along the minus strand of OX463224.1, from coordinate 76,203,472 downwards.
GACTGGATAAAGAAATTATGGTATATATACTCTATGGAGTACTACTCAACTGTGTGTAAAAAAACAAACTCCTGTCTTTTGCAACAAGATGGTTGCAACTGGGAAGCATTATATTTAGTAAAATAAGTCAGTATACTGTATACTATGCTGTTTTGTAAATTTTCTCCAAATTCTGAGATCAAATGCATGTTTATTAGTATATTTGAATATGCACTCTTATATAATCTTCACTAAGCTAGAACTTCAGTTTCTTTATGATAGGTAATCAGGCTTTGGTTCCCTTCTGGCAACTTCAGTTCTTGTACAATGTAATACTTCCTAATTTTTTCTTAAAGACTTATTTATTTTATTTGAAAGGCAGAGTTAGAGAGAGGCTGATACGGGGGAAAAGAGAGAGAGAGAGAAATGCCTTCCATCCACTGGTTCAATCCCCAGGTGGCTACAATGGCCAGGGCTGCACTGATCCAAAGCCAAGAGCCAGGAGCTTCATACAGGTCTCCCACGTGGGTACAGAGGCTCAAGGACTTGGGGCACTTTCCACTGCTTGCCCAGGCCATAGTAGAGAGCTGGATTAGAAGTAAAGCAGCCAGGACTCGAGCTGATGCCCATATGAGATGCTGGCACTGCAGGTGGCAGCTAAACCTGCTATGCCACATCCATAATTTTTGATATGTTGTATTGTCATCTTTATTCATTTCCAGGAATTTTTATATCCTTTTTGATGTCTTCTATTACCCACTGTTCATTCAGGAGTATGTTGTTCCAGTCTCCATGTGTTTGCATATTTTCTACTTTTGTAAGTTGTGAATTTCCACCTTCATTCCATTGTGATCAGAAAAGATATATTATGGGACTGGTGTTGGGTCATATCAGGTAGAGCCCCTGTCTGTGGTGCCATCAAACCATATGAGCACTGGTTCAATTCCCAGATTCTCTACTTCCAATTCAGCTCCTTTGTGATGTGCTAGGGAAAGCAGTGAACAATGGCTCAAGTGTTTGGGCCCCTGCACCCACACAGGAGACATGGAAGAAGCTCCTGGCTCCTGGCTTTTCTCTGGCCCAGCCCTGGCCATTGTGGCCATCTGGGGATTGAACCAGAAGATGGAAGATCTCTTCTCTTCTCTTCTCTTCTCTTCTCTTCTCTTCTCTTCTCTTCTCTTCTCTTCTCTTCTCTTCTCTTCTCTTCTCTTCTCTTCTCTTCTCTTCTCTTCTCTTCTCTTCTCTTCTCTTCTCTTCTCTTCTCTCTCTCTCTCTCTCTCTCTCTCTCTCTCTCTCTCTCTCTTGCCACCCCTCACACTGCATATAAATTTTTTTAAAAATTAAGGAAAAGATACATGACATAATTTCAATTTGTTTTAATTCGTTAAGACTTGCTTTATGGCCTACCATATGATCTCTCCTAGAAAGAGTTGCATGCAGTGATGAAAAGAATGTGTATTCTGCAACTGTAAGATAAAAGGTTCTATAGATATCAGTTAGGTCAATGTGGTCCACAGTGTAGATTAGTTCTGTTATTTCTTTCTTGATTTTCTTTCTAGTTGATCTGTCAATTGATGAAAGTGTGGTGTTTAAGTCCCCCATGACTACTGTATGTCTATGTCTCCCTTTAGATCTGATAAAATTGTTTTAAATAGCCCTCTCCCCTGGGAATATAATTCCTCCATTTCTTTTCCTGCTATCTTCCACTGGTCCGAATCAGCACATCTATTGCCAAATGGAATATTTATTAATGTCTCAGACAAAAGATATTAGCTAAGAAACTATAGTTAGTAGCAGACATAATAAAAAGCGCTGAGGTAAGATTCAAGAAACTACTTCAAGTCTGAATTTTATTTTAAAGATAAATTTATTTATTTACTTCTTTCTTTGAAAGGCAAAGTTACATAGATGGAGGGAGGGAGAGTGACAGACAGACATTTCCCATCCACTAGTTCACTCCCTAAATGGCTACAAAGGCTGTGGCTTGGTCTCAAGTCAAAGTCAGGAGTCTGGAGCTCCATCCAGATCTTCCAGGTGAGTGGTAGGGACCTAAAAACTTGGGCCACCTTTTGCTTCTTTCAAAGGTGTGTAAGCAAGAAGATGAATTGGAAGAAGAGCAACTAGGACTCAAACCACCAGTGCTCAAATGAGATGCCAGCCTCGCAGGTGGTGGCTTAACTACTGTACCACAACACTGGCAGCCTTCACATCCATGTTTTACCACATACTAGTACTATCTTTGCCTTTCTGTATTTTGGTTTTCTCATCTTTAAAATAAAGGAAGAGGCTATCCATGGTTTCCAACTTCATGAGACTCATTTAGACAATCTTTTTGTAAGGACAGAGTCCTAGGTTCTACATAGTAACCCTACTAAATCAGAAACACTACGATCAAACACAGGAAAAAAGTTTGTTTAAATAAAGATTTATTTATTCATTTATTTATTTATTTGAATGGAATAGTTACACAAAGAGAGAGAGAAAGATTTTTCTACCCTCTGGATCATTTCCTAAATGGCCACAACTGCCAGAGCTGGGGTGATCCAAAGCCAGGAGCCAGGAACTTCTTCCAGGTCTCCCACATGGATGAAGGGGTCTAAGCACTTGGGTCATCCTCTGCTGCTTCCCCAGACACATTAGCAGGGTGCTGGATCAGAAGCGGAGCATCCAGGACTTAACTACTGTCGATATAGAATGCCAGCATCACAGGCAGTGGCTTTACCCACTATGCCACAACACTGGCCACTGTGCCGATCTGAAGCCAGGAACCAGGTGCTTCCTCCTGGTCTCCCACACGGGTGCAGGGCCCAAGCACTTGGGCCATCCTCCACTGCCCTCCTGGACCACAGCAGAGAGCTGGACTGGAAGAGAAGCAACCAGGACAGAACCAGCACCCCAACCGGGACTAGAATCCAGGGTACCGGTGCACAGGAGGAGGATTAGCCAACAGAGCTGCGGCGCCGGCCCAAAACATTTTTTAAAGCTACCTAACCAATTCTGTGGGACAGTCAGGTATGGGATCCACTGTATTAAAACACTGAGGTTCCTTTCTAATTCCTACTGCTTTGTATAATTGTGGGTTCTTCATACTTTTTTTATAACACTGACACCAACTATAAGAAAGCAAGTTGTTTTATCAATCAAATCAGTCAAAACAGCTAATCTAGCAATATTATTTTGATTAGAAGAACCTGATCTACTACTTCATGCTTACTGTAGGCAAAAAAAAAAAAAAATCACAGTATAATGGACAAAGACATCTCACCAGGAATCCAAAGACTTGGCTCTACTTTTTACTACAATGAGACCCCAAGGCAAGTTACTTAACTTCTATATAAATTATTCTCCTCTTCTGTACAATACTGCTAGACTAAAATAAGAGCAGTGTACCAGGAAAGTGTTTGTATATAATAGTTCAGTTTCTAGTATATGAATAGTCAAAGCCCTTTACTACCAAGAACACTTAAGTATTATAAAGCATATTGTGGTTGTTAAACTAGGGTATGTATAAAATATACTTTCTATGTATTTTTTTAACCTTAGTATTAAAACAAATTTGCAGTGTTGAAATTTTATGTTTTTAAACATTCAGAAAATGTAATCTACAAACAATAAGACAGAGATTGAAATAGTCATTAAATTTTAAGATAAAACACAATTTACTGCTGCAAAGAATTTATAAATTTAGCAGGGCAGGTATTTGGCCTAGGGCACAGTGCCTGTGTTGAATACTAGCTCTGCTCCCAATTCCTGCTTCCTGCTAACATGCACCCTGGGAGGCAAAAGTGATAACTCAAGTAACTGGATGGCTACAACTCATGGGAAATACCTACATTAGGTACATAGTGCCCAGTTTCAGCCTTGCCCAGCCCCAGCCATTGCAGTCAGTTAGGGGGTTAAAACTGCTTATTGGATATTCTCTCTCTCTCTCTCTCTCTCTCTCTCTCTCTCTCTCTCTCTCTCTTTCTATTTGTGTGTGTGTGTGTGTTCACTCTCCTTTTTCCCTAATAAAAATTTTTTAAAAACTTATAAAAGAGGAAAATCATTCACACAAAATCATATTGTTTTTAAAAGTCTATAAATTTAGGCCAGCGCCTAGACTCAATAGGCTAATCCTACGCCTGCAGCACTGGCACACCAGGTTCTAGTCCCGGTTGGGGTGCCGGATTCTGTCCCGGTTGCCCCTCTTCCAGGCCAGCTCTCTGCTGTGGCCTGGGAGTGCAGTGGAGGATGGCCCAAGTGCTTGGGCCCTGCACCCCATGGGAGACCAGGAGAAGCACCTAGCTCCTGCCTTCGGATCAGCGCGGTGCGGCGGCCGCAGCACACCGGCCGTGGCAGCCATTGGAGGGAGGCCAATGGAAAGGAAGACCTTTCTCTCTGTCTCTCTCTCTCACTATCCACTCTGCCTGTCAAAAATAAAAAATCTATAAATTTAAAAACTTAGTTAGGAAGAAATGGTAGATTTCAAAATCCACAAAAAGGAAGTCCACATTAAAACAAATAAAGAATATAAATTCTGATTCCATCAAAAAATACTGAAAATACTAATGATTAACAATAATTTCAACAAGTATAAATGCTAAAGTCAAAACCAGATAGATGGACTAAACTATAATTTAGGAAAAATAACAAGGGTTTATAACGGTAAAGTTCACTGTATCTAAAATTTTCTAATGCAAAAAAAGCAGTTAAGGGGAAAAAAAGGTATCCCCGGATACAGTTACAAACGTCAATATTTTTTTATCATAGGCAATAATAGATTCATTTTGTTGCTGTTAGTTTCTTTTCCTGGATGAATGCCTACAGACTTTCTAAAAGGCAAAATAATGACAAATACATGTTTTGAGAAACAGAAATGCCACAAGCTAAGGAAGGTCAGATGTGTTACGTCAGAAATGAACTTTCTTCCACAATGGTACATTTCAAGCATGTACACTATGTTTCAGAAAACAATAGAGTTGAGGCACATTTGTCACCTCATTTTTCACAAGAGTATAGAATAAAATGTAAGTTGGTTTCCACAATTTTTAGAATTTTTTTTAACCAAAAATATCCCCAGATAGCATTAAAGACATTTTCTTCTTGATACACTATATTGCCAAATATTTTTTCACTCTATATTTCTTCCTTTCCATATTTCTTTCTCAGTTTTTTTTAAATTATTTTCCTTGGCTTGTTGTATCCCAGTCTATTCCATAGACCTCCCAGTGACACCCCCGAGTATGCTTTATTCAACAGGTATGCTTAAAATGAAACCCATTTTTAATTTCTTCCCTATGCAATTCTTCTTAATTATACTTTAATATTTTTCCATAGCCATCATGAGTTTAATTATAATGAAAGTCCAGAGACAAATGAGAAAGAGAAATCAGATTACTTAGTCAAATAACTTATCCAGGCTCAGCCTAAAGACAAGACAAAAAAAAGTACCAAAGAAAAACTAGTTCTTTGAAAGCCAAAAGGTGAACCAAAAACTATTTAAATATAGTTTAATAACATTTGACCACTTCTTCATAAAAAAGTACTCACATTATTTTGTAATTAAATCACAATTACAATCTTTACTTAATATATACTAAACTGATCTTCTGTATATAAAGAGAATTGAAAATGAAAAAAAAATCACAATTACAAAAACTAAAGATTAACTAGGTGGGATAAAATAATTTTGGATGGGAAGTCAAAAGATCTTTTGATCTTATTTATACGTAATTACTTCCTATCTTTCTTCTTCTGATAATTTTAACGGGATTATTTTTAAAATCATATTATTTTTAACAAACATATATAATGCGTCCAGTGGCCATAAAACCTTTTTTTTTTTTTTTTGACAGGCAGAGTGAACAGTGAGAAAGAGAGACAGAGAGAAAGTCTTCCTTTTCCATTGGTTCACCCTCCAATGGCTGCCACGGCCAGAGCACTGTGGCCGGCACACCGCACTGATCCGAAGGCAGGAGCCAGGTGCTTCTCCTGGTCTCCCATGTGGGTGCAGGACCCAAGCACTTGGGCCATCCTCCACTGCACTCCCAGGCCACAGCAGAGAGCTGGACTGGAAGAGGAGTGACCAGGACAGAATCCGGCGCCCTAACAGGAACTAGAACCTGGTGTGCCGGTGCCGCAGGTGTAGGATTAGCCTATTGAGTCTAGGCGCCGGCCCAAACCTTTTCTATAAAGGGTATGACAATATAATTTTAAGCTTCAGGTCATGCATGTTCTGTGTGTGTGTGTTTAACAATTCTTTTGAAATAAAATAACATTCTTAACTCACAAGCACTAAAAAAAGTATGCCACACACTGGATTTGGCCCATGGCTTGTAGCTTATCAACCCCTATGTTACTTTATATTTAGTATGATACAATTTCAGCACCTACAAACATTAACTCATTCTAGCAATCTTATAAGATAGGTGGTACTACTACTAGCATCTTCCCTATTATAAATCTGGAGAAACTTAGGTAAAGAAGGGTCAAGTAAATTGCCTAGGATCATGGAACAAGTTAATGATGGAATTGTGATTCAAATGTGGTTAGTTTGGTTTCAAAATCTATTATCTTAACCACTATTCTAAGTTACTTCTCTATTATGAAGAATTTAAAAGAGTATCAAGTGCAAAGGAAATTTATGCCCATCCAGGAACCTTCCTATCAATACAGAAGAAAGGAATTGTAGTACTGACCTCCTATCTAATTTCAGAGGGGAAAAACTTGACTACCAAGAACCAAAGTAGCTTTGACTTCCAGCAAAACTGAATAAGAAAAAAATCACATTTTTTACATTTCCAAGGAAAAATATTATTACAGAGCTTATAGACCATACATAAAGTTTATAATCAAGTATGATGGTATAAGGACTCAGAAAGCATACTTTCTGCAGATTTCTACCAGTTGAAGTACCTTCATAAACCTGTCACTCTCCCTTTCAAATAAATATTTTTAAAATAAGAAGAAAGAAAACACCTGATCAAACATGTGTTCTAGAAGAGCTACATTCATCTAGAGGAGGTCAGGCCAGGGCTAGCAAGTACGTTTATAGAAGCCATTGAAGTCTTTCCTTAGAGGCAGGAAGGGATAGTTCTGAAGACTGAGGCCATCCATTTTTCCTTGTGTTGTTTTAGGCAAAGCACATTCCATTTCTATCTTCTGTATAATACTGCTGTAAGACTTGCTAGCAGAACCATTGTAATTATCAGCAAGATAATACAGTCAAATTATAAATCAGGGGCTGGCACTGTGGCTTGGTAAGTTAAGCCTATGCTTGCAGTGCTGGCGTCCCATATGGGTTCCAGTTTCTGTCCCAGTTGCTCCTCTTGTGATCCAGCTCTCTGCTATGCCCTGGGAAAGCATTAGAAGATAGGCCAAACACTTGGGTCCCTGCATCTGCATGGGAGACCTGGAAGAAACTGCTAGTTCCTGGCTTCAGATCAGCTTAGCTCCGGCCTTTGCAGCCATTTGGGGAGTGAAGCAAGCAAACTGAAGACCTTTTTCTGTCTGTCTCTTCCTCTCTCTGTCTGTAACTCTACCTCTCAAATAAATTTTTAAAATCTTTTTAAAAAAATTGTCAATGATACATAAAATCCCTTAAAGTTCTGCTATAGAAAATCTCAGCTCTACACACACAGTGAAATTAAGACTTTTCCTGCCTTAGTGCCCTACACAGATACCAAACTCAGGCAATCTGATATGGAACAGGGTGTCATAACCATTAGACCAAATGATTTTCTGTGGATTAAATAATCTTAGCATGCCTTAAATATACAGTAGGCTTGAATATGTGTATCTCACTTGTCAAAGTCTAATTTTTCACTTATATACAGTAACAGGTAATCATGTTAGATTTTGTCTCTATACCTTATGTCTTATTTTATAATTTTGGGAATATTTTATTCATATTTTAAATTGTACCTATCGGTTATATCCCTCTATGCATCATTTAACATTTACTTATATTTTTAAAGTTTTAAAGGCATTTTACTTTTATTTTATCCTTCACACCATGTGTAATGGCAATTTATTAGGTATGGAAACTGAGGTATATACAGAAAAAACAACCTTTTTAATATCAATCTTCTATATAGTGATTATGTGCTTTATCTAAAGACTGGGTACGTAACTAAGTTAGAATATGTTTTAATCATGTATATGTGAAGCATTAATGTTTAAATGTTCTTGATTTTTTATAGATGTGTTAATGTTTGCTTTAAAGCTTTAATTTATAGTTATAAATTTAGTTCTCATAGAGAAAATCATATAAATTAAGCATTTTTGTTTGTTCCCAGGTAGTAATAATAGTAATAAAAAAGTTTCAAGTTTTCCTTTAATCATGTATTTATTCAGCAGGACCTAGTATTTTATTAATATGTTTTGTTCTTTGATCTAAGTACTGAGATACCTGGATAAATAAAACAATTATTTCTGTTACACGCTGTATCATAGCAGGTAAAGCTGCCGCATGCAGGGCCGGCATCCCAAATGGGCACCAGTTTGAAACCCTGCTTGTCCACTCCCAATCCAGCTCTCACTATGGACTGGGAAAGCAGAAGATGGCCCAAGTCCTTGGGCCCCTACACCTGTGTGGGAAGACCAGGAGGAAGCTCCTGGCTCCTGCCTTTGGATCAGTGCTCCAGGCACTGCAGCCATCTGGGGAGTGAACCAGCGGATAAAAGACCTCTCTCTCAGCCTCTCCTTCTCTCTCTAATTCTGACATTCAAATAAATAAATAAATCTTTAAAAAAAAAAAGCCTGGGAAGCAGAGAGAATAAAAAAATGAAATAAAAATAATGAAAAAGCTTACAAAAGTACATGATTTTCAAGATCTAATCAATAGTAATAAGTAAATATAACTTAAAGCAACATGAGAAACACTTAATTTTTCATATTAGGGTAATATTAAGTGGAATGAAGGCAACATAATCTGTTAATGATATCTGAAAAATGTTAACACCCATGATCCCAAAGTAGAGATAGTAACAGTGATTTAAAATTTTATAAAGTTGAGTAAGCATAGGCAGTGTGCCTCTGTTTCCTGATTCGTTGTTGCTGTCTCCTGGCCTCACTAGAAGCTGAACCAATGGGGCGCACCCCTTCTTAGCCCGAGGACTTCCAAAACTAATATAACACATTGATGTGAAATATAGTCATACCAGGAGAGCGGCAAGATGGCGGAATAGGAAGAGAGCACACCGATAGTCTGGGGAGAGACAGTTTAATAAAAGTGGAGATACTGCAGGTTCAAGGAAGAGTAGGGGAAGAAACAGGAGAGGAAACCCTTCCGGAACTGGAGATTCACAGTGGACCTGCGTGGAGAGCGTGGGAGCCCGCAATTTGGGACACCAGCAGCAGATTCAACACACCAGCACTGGAACGCGAGGTGAGCCGAACCTCAATAGCCCGAGATACCAGCAGGGAAGCGGAAAGAGGAGACTAGAGCGAACAAGGCTTGAAACCCTGCGGGGAAAAGTTCACCAGGCTAACTAGAAGAGAGAGAGAGAGAGAGGGAAAAAAAAAAGTGACCCATATGGACACGAGTTTCTCTCTCTCCGCTCACCTCTCAGGTGAGCAAGACAAAGAGCAGGCGCCATTTTGGAATACGTCATAAGCAGGGCGACCTCAGGTCGGCACCGGCCTAGCAGAAAAACCTGACTCTGGGTGGGAGGGGTGAAATAACAGGAGATTAGAACCTGATGAATGTATGGTGCTAATGAACTGAGACTGTGAAAAAAGAGACAGTAGGGGAGAGAACTCACGGAAATCACGAATTCATGTGAGTACTCTCCAGAGACGCTACAGTTCAGTAGCCTTGGCAGCCCAGTGGGAGACTACAGGAGAATCTGAGCCCACACTAAGGGCCGCAAAGATTCCCTCTGTGGTCCTTGGGAAAGAGCTTCCAATCTCTGGCTCCTGTGGGTATATCATTCGCCTGCTAACTACCCCTAATTCCATTCAGTTGTGTGGAATTACTTCCCTTTTGAACCAAAAAAAAAAAAAGTAACAGAGAGAGATTTACCACGCCTAACCTGGGAGTGTCTCCTTTGACACACCCTCAACCCTGAGGAACCAAACAGAGCTCTCAGGCCAAACCCATTTCAAGTCTCTAAGGCTCCATCAAAAGCAGACAGTCCACTTAATCTAGAGTCATAGTATAACAAGGAAAAAAACACCACAGTGAAGAAACCAATATGCCAAACAACAAATGCAAAAACCGAGGTAATAAGAACAAGGAAGACACTATGGCGTCCCCAAATGAAAAAGACACCCCAATTCAAGATTACGAAGATGATGAGATAGAAGAAATGCAAGAAACGGATCTGAAAAAATTGATAAGAACACTAAGAAGTACTCAAAAACAAATTCTTGAACTACAGAAATCCTTAATGGACAAGGTAGAAAATCTCTCTCGTGAAAATGAAATATTAAGGAGGAATCAAAATGAAATGAAACAACTAGTAGAACATGAAGCTGTGATAGTGACGAGAAATCATAATGAAGTGAAGAATTCAATAGATCAAATGAAAAACACATTAGAGAACCTTACAAACAGAATGGGTGAGGCAGAAGAGAGAATATCGGACTTAGAAGACAGAGCAGAGGAAAATATACAGTCAAACCAAAGACAAGAAGAAGAAATTAGAAATCTAAAAAATATTATTGGGAATCTACAGGATACTATTAAAAAACCCAACATTCGAGTGCTAGGAGTTCCTGAAGGCATGGAGAGGGAGAAAGGATTAGAATGCCTTCTTAGTGAGATACTAGCAGAAAATTTCCCAGTTTTGGAGAAGGACAGAGACATCCTAGTACAGGAAGCTCATAGAACCCCTAGTAAACATGACCAAAAGAGAGCCTCACCACGACACGTTGTAATTAAACTCACCACAGTGAAACAGAAAGAAAAGATCCTAAAATGCGCAAGAGAGAAACGTCAAATTACTCTCAGAGGATCTCCAATTAGACTCACAGCAGACTTCTCATCAGAAACCCTACAAGCTAGAAGGGAATGGCAAGACATAGCCCAGGTACTTAGAGAGAAAAACTGCCAGCCCAGAATATTATATCCTGCAAAGCTCTCATTTGTGAATGAAGGTGAAATAAAGACCTTTCATAACAAACAAAAATTGAAAGAATTTGTTGCCACTCGTCTAGCCCTGCAAAAGATACTTAAAGATGTGTTACACACAGAAACACAGAAACACCGCCATCAACATGAAAGAAGGTAAACGAAGGGAACCTCACGGCAAAAGATCACTGGGAATTCAAAGCATACATTAGAAAATATCTTTGGCAAATGGCAGGGCAAACTTACCACTTATCAATAGTCACATTGAACGTTAAAGGTCTAAACTGTCCTGTTAAAAGACAGAGATTGGCTGATTGGGTTAAAGAACAAAAACCATCTATTTGCTGCTTACAAGAAACACATCTTTCCAACGAAGATCCATACAGACTGAAAACAAAAGGATGGAACAAGATATACCATGCCAACAGAAATGAAAAAAGAGCGGGTGTAGCCATCTTAATATCAGACTACATAAACTTTAACACAAAAACTGTTAAGAGAGACAAAGAGGGGCACTATATAATGATTAAGGGATCAATACTACAGGAAGATATAACAATTCTCAATGTATATGCACCTAATTACAGGCCACCGGTTTATTTAAAAAATTTGTTAAGAAACTTAAAGGGAGACTTAGACCCCAACACAATAGTACTGGGGGACTTCAACACTCCACTCACAGATATTGACAGATCGACAGGACAGAAGATCAACAAGGAGACAGTAGATTTAAACAACACTATAGCCCAAATGGATCTAACAGATATCTACAGAACTTTTCATCCTACACATAAAGCATTTACATTCTTCTCAGCAGTACATGGAACCTACTCTAGGATTGACAACATATTAGGCCATAAAGCAAGTCTCAGCAAATTCAAAAGAATTAGAATCATACCATGCAGCTTCTCAGACCATAAGGGAATGAAGTTGGAAATTAGCTACTCAGGAATCCCTAGAGCATATGCAAACACATGGAGATTGAACAACATGCTCCTGAATGAACAATGGGTCACAGAAGAAATCAAAAGAGAAATCAAAAATTTTCTGGAAGTAAATGAGGATAACAGCACAACATACCAAAACTTATGGGATACAGCAAAAGCAGTGTTAAGAGGAAAGTTTATATCAATAGGTGCCTACATCAAGAAACTGGAAAGGCACCAAATAGATGAGCTTTCAATGCATCTCAAGGATCTAGAAAATTTGCAGCAAACTAGACCCAAATCTAGTAGAAAAAGAGAAATAATCAAAATCAGAGAAGAAATCAACAGGATTGAATCCAAAAAAACATTACAAAAAATCAGCCAATCGAGGAGCTGGTTTTTTGAAAAAATAAACAAAATTGACACCCCATTGGCCCAACTAACTAAAAAATGAAGAGAAAAGACCCAAATCAGTAAAATCAGAGATGAAAAAGGAAATGTAACAACAGACATCACAGAAATCAAAAGAATCATCAGAAATTACTATAAGGACTTGTATGACAGCAAACAGGAAAACCTATCAGAAATGGATAGATTCCTGGACACATGCAACCTATCTAAATTGAACCAGGAAGACATAGAAAACCTAAACAGACCCATAAGTGAGTCAGAAATTGAAACAGTAATAAAGGCCCTCCCAACAAAGAAAAGCCCAGGACCAGACGGATTCACTGCTGAATTCTACCAGACATTTAAAGAAGAACTAACTCCAATTCTTCTCAAACTATTCAGAACAATCGAAAAAGAGGGAATTCTCCCAAATTCTTTCTATGAAGCCAGCATCACCTTAATTCCTAAGCCAGAAAAAGATGCAGCATTGAAAGAGAATTACAGACCAATATCCCTCATGAACATAGATGCAAAAATCATCAATAAAATTCTGGCCAATAGACTGCAACAACACATCAGAAAGATCATCCACCCAGACCAAGTGGGATTTATCCCTGGTATGCAGGGATGGTTCAATATTCACAAAACAATCAACGTGATACACCACATTAACAGACTGCAGAAGAAAAACCATATGATTATCTCACTAGACGCAGAGAAAGCATTCGATAAAATTCAACACCCTTTCATGATGAAAACCCTAAGCAAACTGGGTATAAAAGGTACATTCCTCAATACAATCAAAGCAATTTATGAAAAACCCACGGCCAATATCCTATTGAATGGGGAAAAGTTGGAAGCATTTCCACTGAGATCTGGTACCAGACAGGGATGCCCACTCTCACCACTGCTATTCAATATAGTGCTGGAAGTCTTAGCCAGAGCTATTAGGCAAGAAAAAGAAATTAAAGGGATACAAGTTGGGAAGGAAGAACTCAAACTATCCCTCATTGCAGACAACATGATTCTTTATTTAGGGGACCCAAAGAACTCTACTAAGAGACTATTGGAACTCATAGAAGAGTTTGGCAAAGTAGCAGGATATAAAATCAATGCACATAAATCAACAGCCTTTGTATACACAGGCAATGCCACGGCTGAGGAAGAACTGCTAAGATCAATCCCATTCACAATAGCTACAAAAACAATCAAATACCTTGGAATAAACTTAACCAAGGACATTAAAGATCTTTATGATGAAAATTACAAAACCTTAAAGAAAGAAATAGAAGAGGATACCAAAAAATGGAGAAATCTTCCATGCTTATGGATTGGAAGAATCAATATCATCAAAATGTCCATTCTCCCAAAAGCAATTTACAGATTTAATGCAATACCAATCAAGATACCGAGGACATTCTTCTCAGATCTGGAAAAAATGATGCTGAAATTCATATGGAGACACAGGAGACCTCGAATAGCTAAAGCAATCTTGTACAACAAAAACAAAGCCGGAGGCATCACAATACCAGATTTCAGGACATACTACAGGGCAGTTGTTATCAAAACAGCATGGTACTGGTACAGAAACAGATGAATAGACCAATGGAACAGAATAGAAACACCAGAAATCAATCCAAACATCTACAGCCAACTTATATTTGATCAACGATCCAAAACCAATCCCTGGAGTAAGGACAGCTTGTTTAATAAATGGTGCTGGGAAAACTGGATTTCCACGTGCAGAATCATGAAGCAAGATCCCTACCTTTCACCTTACACAAAAATTCATTCAACATGGATTAAAAATTTAAACCTACGACCCGACACCATCAAATTATTAGAGAGCATAGGAGAAACCCTGCAAGACATAGGTACTGGCAAAGACTTCTTGGAAAAGACCCCAGAAGCACAGGCACTGAAAACCAAAATTAACTACTGGGATTGCATCAAATTGAAAAGTTTCTGTACTGCAAAAGAAACATACAGGAAAGTGAATAGGAAACTGACAGAATGGGAAAAAAAATATTGGCAAACTATGCTACAGATAAAGGGTTGATAACCAGAATCTACAAAGAAATTAAGAAACTCCACAACATCAAAACAAACAACCCACTTAAGAGATGGGCCAAGGACCTCAATAGACATTTTTCAAAAGAGGAAATCCAAATGGCCAACAGACACATGAAAAAATGTTCAAGATCCCTCGCAATCAGGGAAATGCAAATCAAAACCACAATGAGGTTTCACCTCACCCCGGTGAGAATGGCTCACATTCAGAAATCCACCAACAATAGATGCTGGAGAGGATGTGGGGAAAAAGGGACACTAATCCACTGTTGGTGAGAATGCAAACTGGTGAAGCCACTATGGAAGTCAGTCTGGAGATTCCTCAGAAACCTGAATATAACCCTACCATTCAACCCAGCCATCCCACTCCTTGGAATTTACCCAAAGGAAATTAAATTGGCAAACAAAAAAGCCGTCTGCACAGTAATGTTTATTGCGGCTCAATTCACAATAGCTAAGACTTGGAACCAACCCAAATGCCCATCAACAGTAGACTGGATTAGGAAATTATGGGACATGTACTCTACAGAATACCATACAGCAGTCAAAAACAATGAAATCCGGTGATTTGCAACAAAATGGAGGAATCTGGAAAACATCATGCTAAGTGGATTAAGCCAGTCCCAAAGAGACAAATATCATTTGTTTCCCTTGATTGGCGACGAATAACTGAGCACCAAAGGGGAAACCTGTTGAAGTGAAATGGACACTATGAGAAACAGTGACTTGATCAGCTCTTGTGCTGACTGTTGTTGTACAATGTAATACTTTATCCATTGTAGTATTTTTTTTATTCTAGTACTATTGGTTGAACTCTGTAATTAACAAACAATTATTCTTGGGTGTTTACATTTTAACTGAAAAGTGATCCCTGTGAAATATAAGAGTGGGAATAAGAGAGGGAGGAGATGTACAATTTGGGACATGCTCAATCGGAACTGCCCCAAATGATGGAATTAGAATTGTGCCAGGGGATTCCAATACAATCCCATCAAGGTGGCATGTACCAAGGCCATCTCACTAGTCCAAATGATCAATTTCAGCTCACAGTTGATCACACTGATAGGTCTAAGAGTCAAATGGATCACACAAACAAGACTAGTGTCTGCTAATACTAACTGATAGAATGAAAAAGGGAGAGAATGATCCAACATGGGAAGCAGGATACACAGCAGACTCATAGAATGGCAGATGTCCTAAATAGCACTCTGGCCTCAGAATCAGCCCTTAAGGCATTCGGATCTGGCTGAAGAGCCCATGAGAATATTTTAGGCATGGAAAGCTAAGACACTCTGAAAAACAAAAAAAGAAGACCTAAATGAAAGATCTCTGCGAGTGAGATCCCAGTGGAAAGAACGGGGCCATCAAAGAAGGAGGTACCTTTCTCTGAAGGGAGGAGAGAACTTCCACTTTGACTATGACCCTGTCGGAATAAGATTGAAGTCGGCGAACCTTAAAGGCTTCCATAGCCTCGGCAACTCATGACCAGAGCCTAGGGAGATTACTGACGCCATAAACAAGAGTGTCAAATTGTTAAATCAACTTCAGGAGTCACTGTGTACTTACGTCTCATGAGGGATCTGTCCTTAATGTGTTATCCAATGTGAAATAATGCTATTACTAGTACTGAAACAGTATTTTTACACTTTGTGTTTCTGTGTGGGTGCAAACTGATGAAATCTTTACATAGTATATATTGAATTGATCTTCTGTATATAAAGATAATTGCAAATGATTAAAAAATCTTGGTGTTAAATTGGAAATTGCATAGATAATTAATCAATTCTTTAAAAAAAAATCATGTAGGATCTCTGTCCTTAATGTGCTGTACATTGTGAATTAATACTATAACTAGTACTCCAACAGTATTTTCATTTTGTGTCTCTATGTGAGGGCAAACTGTTGAAATCTTTACGTAATATGTACTAAACTGATCTTCTGTGTATAAAGAGAATTGAAAATGAATCTTGATGTGAACAGAAAGGGAGAGAGAGCGGGAGAGGGGAGGGTAGCGGGAGGGAGGGAAGTTGTGTGGGGGGGAGCCATTGTAATCCATAAGCTGTACTTTGGAAATTTATATTTTTTAAATAAAAGCTTTATATATAAAAAATTTTATAAAGTTTTATATTTTAAATAATAGGCATTTCAAAAAAAACATATGTTAGTAATTTTTTTTACAGAGTTGGTAGTCTTACATGTTTGCAATAAGACCAACTGTATGGTTTCCCTGGTGATTTTGGTGGTCACCAAGATTCAGAACCATCTCAGGCTGACAGCCTGATAAGCTGTTGATCAGCACCTCCTCTGTGCAGGGCACTGAGGAAGGAAAAGTCTTAGTTCACAGTATGTGTAGAGCTGAGATTTCCTATATCAGAACTTTGATGCATTTTATGTATCATTGACTATTTTTTAAAGATTTTATTTATTTATTTGAGAAGTAGAGTTATAGACAGAGAGAGGGAGAGATAGAAAGAAAGGTCTTCATTCACTGGTTCACTCCCCAAATGGCTGCAAAAGCCGGAGCTATGCTGATCTGAAGCCAGGAACCAGGAGTTTCCAAGTCTCACACGCAGATGCAGGGGGCCAAGTGGTTGGGTCATCTTCTAATGCTTACCCAGGCCATGGCAGAGAGCTGGGTCAGAAGAGTAGACAGGACACAAACTGGAGCCCATATGGGATTCCAGCATGTACCACAGGAGGAGGCTTAGCCTACTAAGCCACAGTGCCAGCCCCTCATTTACAATGACTATATTATTTTATTGATAATTACAACAAATGAAGGACAAGTAAATATTCTTTGTTGGTGGCACTCATGCATATATTCAACATGCTATGATTTTGGCTCTGCCGTTCTGCCTAATTCTGTTGCCCTTTTGTGAGCATCCAACCTTTCTAGTGATTCTATAAACTTCCCAAAAACGTTTCAATATATTTTTCAATTTCTAAAACAGTCAAAATTTGTTTCCCTTATTTGCAACAAAGAACCTTAATTTATATAGCTCTGTTTGATTATTAAATCATTTTAATCATATTTTGGTTTTATTGCAAAGTGTTTAGGTACTACATTAAATGCAAAACAATTCTGTTTTTATACTCAAAGGCTGTTCTTATATTTGTAGATGGAGATTAATCATATTTTCTAAAATAGGTATAGTGCAAGTTAGATAAATCAACTTTTAACTATCAATTGGATTTATCTCACATTATTTTGGCCATATAAACATTGAAGCAAAATCTTCTGCTTGCCAATTAAATTACAAAAACAATTATAAAACCTTAGCATTTTATCATGTTATTGTTAATTTCTGTAATCAAGATGGGGAAAAAAGCAAACAAGGTTGGCAGTGGAAAACACAACTTATTTGCACTGCAACAAATTATCTCATTATGGAAATTTGATAAACCACTACTAACCTAGTTCCAGCCAGGACAGAACTGTATTACTTTTGGACAAAGTTCACTGGGAAAATAAGTATAATGTGATCTTTAAAATGCTATGATTTTAAAATGAAGATAAAAGTCAATATATTCAAATTAACTTTAAAATAGGAGTCATCAGATTAATAAAACACTGCCATATTAGTTGAAATCTGTAAGACAATTTAGCTATGAATTTAATCAACAAAGATAAAGATGCTTTCTTATTTGTTCCTATCTGTCAATACTCTATTTATTGTTAGTGTTCTAAGGTAAATGCTAGGGAAAATATCTCCAGGAAACATTTCATCTTTCCAAGTTCATCTGAAAACACATCTGAGGTAATGAGGTTCTCTAGCTCACGAATTCCTTTGTTCATGGGTTCAACATGGTCTGGAAGCACATGCTATAAAAGCCATCTGAACTTTGGAAGAACACAAATGATTATGTATACCTGAAAGATCTATTGTAATCACTTTTTTTTATTTTTATTTTTTTACAGGCAGAGTGGACAGTGAGGAGAGAGAGAGACAGAGAGAAAGGTCTTCCTTTTGCCGTTGGTTCACCCTCCAATGGCCACTGCAGCCGGCGCACCGCGCTGATCCAAAGCCAGGAGCCAGGTGCTTCTCCTGGTCTCCCATGTGGGTGCCGGGCCCAAGCACCTGGGCCATCCTCCACTGCACCCCCCGGGCCACAGCAAAGAGCTGGACTGGAAGAGGAGCAACCGGAACAGAATCCGGTGCCCCAACCGGGACTAGAACCTGGGGTGCCAGCGCCACAGGCAAAGGATTAGCCTAGTGAGCCACGGCATTGGCCCACTTTTACTTATTCTACATCACTCCAACGTGTGAGTCAATATGCAGCTTAGTATTTATATTTGAAAATATCTAAGGCTTATATAGAAGTAATATAAGAATATTTTGATGTTAATGAAAAGTAAGTAAAGAAAACTTAAGTCCTGGTTCTAAAAACATCTGCCACAGCATAGAACAATTTTCTGTTTAAGAAAGCCCATGAATAACTCCATGAAGCAAGAGTAAGAATCAGGCTTAAGTATCAGATATTTCTGGATTAGAATCTTGGTTTTAGTATCTATGTAAGAGATATCATAATAATTAACTTTTGCAATTTCATTTTCCTCAACTATAAATGAGAAATAACTGCAAGACTTCTGTGAGAATGAAATAATATATATATGTAGAGGCCCCAACACTGAATCATCTGGACACAATAGGTACTCCAAAAATGTTACTTCTTCCTCTTCTCTGATCCTCTCCATGAGTCCTCCCCACCTTCTTGGACATTCTTTATGTACCATGAAAAATACTGACTAAATATTGATTCTTGCAATGTCTTTATAAATGTAGCAGTGAAAATATTTTTGTTAAGCTATAACAGTTACTTACTTTCAAAAAACATATAAAATTAAGCTTTTGATCTTCCAATATAGAAAAACAACTTGATTCCTTTGTTAGCTACAGTTGATTTGGCTAGTCTTCTGAAATAAAATTTCAAAAATTTGAATTGAAATCCTAAAAGGTTCTCAAAACTATAATTCCTATAAGTTCTTTTATTAGCCGTTTAACAAACTACAAAAGAACTCATAGATTATAAAGTCTATAGTAAACACCCTGATAAACCTTTCTATAACAGATAAAATTGAGAAACTTATAGACTTATACACAGTCCTAACATTCCTTTTCAATGATGCCTATGAGCATGCTCTTCATCACTGTCAAAATGGAATTCCATGAAATCCAACAAGTATACTTAAGAAATGCAAACCTAATGTGGTTACACTGAATTCTACAAATGGTAAGCCTTGTAAGGTTAGTAAAATCACCCAAGAATAAATAGTTCCTATTGTTAAATGCACAAACAAACTTAAAAGTTTATAGCCAACAGAGTATGCCAAAAAATATAAAAAGGGGAAAAATGCAATTTAGGAAACAGCTCTATCTGATTAGTAAATTTTATTCATCATTATTTAATCAAATGTCCCATCTAGCTCTGAAACTTAATTATTATAGAAATAAGAGTTACCAATAACTCAGTCCAAAACATAACATTTATATAATAAATGTAAAAGCAGAGAAAATGAATTATTGACTTTACCAAAATAATTCACCAAAGTCATATTTATTTAATATAATTAGAACATGAGACACTTGCTTTGTTAAATAGACAGACTAGGCCTGATGGCTAACAGCAAAAGCTCTATAACCACACTGGCAACTACTTAGTAAAATTACTTAAACTGTGTGTGTATCAAATTCTTGAATTCTTTGTTGAAAATATTAATGGTAAGTGCCTCCCAGGGTTGTTCTGAACATTAAATGAAAAAAATCCATGTAAATTTCTTCAAAGGGCCCCACACAAAAAATAAATGACAATACATTAACACCTTATTATCACAATTACTATCACTATCATTATATCTATGATAGTTATACAACACAATAAAATCAAGAAAGACAAAAGCTTAACTTACTAAACAGTTATGATTCAAAAAAAAAAGGAATTATTTACCAAGGACTTTAATAAAATAGAAGAAAAGAGAGAAATTTGATAGAATATCTGTCGAGGAAACCAAATTTTCCCACCTTACAAAAAGGCATTATGTGGATGGGTGTTTTGGTGTAGCCGGTAAAGCCGCTGGCAACAAAGCTGGCATCCCATATGGGCATGAGTTCATGTTAAAGGTACTTCACTTCCCATCCAGCTTCCTGCTAATGGCCTGGGGGAAGCAGTGGAAGATGGTCTAATATTTGGGTTCCTGTTACTCACATGCAAGACCTGGATGAACCTCCTGGCTCCTGACTTTGACCTGGTCCAGCCCTGGCCATTGCAGGTAATAGGGGGATAAATCAGTGGATGGAGGACCTCTCTCTCTCTGCAACTCTAGTAAATAAATAAATAAATCTGTCATTAATTGATGATAGCTAGACCTCAGTATAAAAGGAGATAACAAAGATGATGGCTGGGTAAAATTCAGAAAGTTCTGAAGAATATTTAAGCTCTACCTTGATTCCATTTCTTCCCTTAAGTTTCACTCAATTCTCTATTCATCCCTTCATAGCAACACTTCTCAATGCAGTTTTCTACTCTGTTCTCCCTACTTCTTCTCTTCTCATTCACTCTTCTATCTACTCCAATCTGACTTCCATCCTAACCACACCCCTGAAATAACTCTAGTAGTCCACAAAATAATCATCTTACCAAATCCAATAGTTAATTTGCAAACCACATCTGAATCAACCCTTCAGCATTATTCAACATGGTTATATCCTGAAAACATTTCCGTCCTTAGTTTCAATCATATGCCTCCACAGGTTTTCTCCTAAGTTGTTGAGTCCTACTCTGATTATAAATAGAAAAGTGGCACAAGACTTGAATCTGCGTCCCATTTTCAGCTTTGGCTTTGCAGTATCCCTTGGTAATTTCAGCCAATCCTATGGTTTAAAATATCACAAGTATGCTATGGACAACTAAATTTACATTTCAGAACTGAAATATCTTTTGAGTTCCATATTTATATATTCATTCATTCATTTAACAAATATTTATTGAACATTATGTGTCAGACATTACTCTAGGCTAGTGGAACGCAAATTAGAAGACAAAAGTCTTTTATTCTAGAGGGAGAGAAAAATAATAAATAATATGTATCAGATGATAAGTGACATGAAGGAAAATAAAATGGTTTAAAGTAAATATAGACTGATAGGCAGATATAGACACAGTGGGGTGGGTATTTGGCCTAGTGGTTAAGACATAGGTTAGTATGCCTACATCCCATACTGGAGTGCCAACTCTGACTCCTGATTCCAGTATCCTACTAATGCAGACCCTGGTTGGAAGTGATTATAGCTGAAGTGATCAGGTTCCTGACATCCATGTGGGAGATCTGGATTGAGTTCTTGGTTCCCAGCTTCAGTCTCAACCCAACCTCAATCCAGTCCTAGCTCTCATGAGAATTTGGGGGAATTAAAAAGCAGATGGGGCCAGTGCTGTGGCACAGTGGGTTAACACCCTGGCCTGAAACGCCGGCATCCCATATGGGTGCTGGTTCTAGTCCTGGCTGCTCTTCTTCCGATCCAGCTCTCTGCTATGGCCTGGGAAAGCAGTGGAAGATGGCCCAAGTCCTTGGGCCCCTGCAACCTGCCCCTGCTCCTGGCTCCTGGCTTTGGATAGGTGCAGCTCCAGCCGTTTCAGCCAACTGGGGAGTGAGCCATTGGATAGAAGACCTCTCTCCCTCTCTCTGCCTCTCTTCTCTCTATATAACTCTCTGACTTTTGAATAAATAAATAAAATCTTAAAAAGGAAAGGTAAAAGAAAAGGAAAGGAAAGGAAAAGCAGATGGGAGTGATTTCTCCCATCCCCCACCTCCAATAACTAAGTAAAATAAATAATTCTTTTAAAAAGGAGACATATTTATATAGGATGGTCAAGGAAAGCCTCTTATATGGCCACACCTGATCAGAGACTGGTACGGAGTAAGAGAGAAAGACATGTGCAAATACAGTGGAAGAACATTTCAAGTGGAAGAGATAAGAAATCCAAGTATCCTAAAAGTTAGGAATAATACTGATAACTTAAAGGAATAGCAAAAAGTGCTAGTCAACATAGCTGGAGTAAAAGAGCATTCCAATATGAAGTGAGACAATTGGTTACATCTTACAAAGCATTGTAGCCATTGTAAAGAGAATAGGAAACAACTCGATCATTTGACCAAGGAACTGACATGGTAAGATTTTAGTTTTTAGTAAAAAGATCATACTGGCCACAATCTGAAGATCAGACTACATGAGGACATGATTAGAAGATGGAAGACCAGGGAAGAGGCTACTCTAATAGTCTAGGCAAGAGGAAATAGTCTGGACTAGAGAGTACCAAGTAATCAATGTAATCAGATTGGTCGCATATGTCAAAGGTATAGATGTCAGAAGTTGCTAAAGGACTGGACATGGAATTTAAAAAAAGAATGACCATTAAGCTTTTGGCTTGCAAAACATGAGTGAATAAGGTATTATTTACTACCATGCAACAGCTACCACTAATCGCCTGGATATCAAAACTAGTGCAGCTAAAAGTTGTTGATTTTCCTAAAACGTCTTGTTCCTCTTCTAGTCTTCCCCACCTCAGTTACCATCACTTGATCTTTTCCTGTTTCCTCTCAGCACAATTTCTATCTTAATTCATTTATTTGCCTATCATCAACCAAAGAGTAGGCATCATGAGCACAAAGACTATGACTACCCATTCTTATCCATTGCTACAGTTACCATGTATTGTCCTGTTTTATGAACATTCTGATGCTCTTGGAAATCCAACTTATTATGCATATATTCTCAATATTTCACCTAGGATATCTCAAAGGCATCTCAAATTTGTCAAGAACTGACTAGTGAATTTTACCACCAAAAGTATCTCCATTTCAATGTTCTGTATCTTTTTTAAAAGATTTATTCCTTTACTTGAAAGTCAGAGCTACAGAGACAGAGAGAGAGAAACAGATATTCCCTCCACTGATTCACTTCCCAGATGGCCAAAGCCAGGATGCAGAGGCCCAAGCATTTGGACCACCTTGTACTGCTTTCCCAGGTACATTAGTAGGAGCTGGGTCAGAAGAGGAGCAGCTGGGACATGAACCAGCACCCATATGGGATGTCAGCATCACAGGTGGCAGCTTTACCCACTACACCACAATGGCAGCATCAATGGTCTCTATCTTAACAAATTACATCACCATACATCCAGATGGACAAAGAGGAAATCTTTTCATCATCTTCAACACTGCCTTCTCCCACACTACTTGAGAATCAATAACTCTCACAAAGTCCTGTTGATTTTTCCTTGTTAACTATCTTTCAAATGAAGATCAGCCCCCACCCCGCCTCTCCCTCTTTCTATAACTCTACCTTTCAAATAAATAAATATTTTTAAAACAAAAGAACATCTTAACATTATACCTACAGATAGAAAACTTTTTAACACCTTCTCATATATCTTTTTTTAAAAGAGATATTTTATTTATTTGAAAGACAGTTACAGAGAGAGTTAAAGACAGAGAGAGAGAGATCTTCCATCCTCTGGCTCACTTCCCTGATGGCCACAATGGCCGGAATGCGCAGATCAAAAGCCAGGAGCCAGGAGCCAGGAGCTTCCTCCGGAGCTCCCATGTGGGTGCAGGGGCCCAAGGACTTGGCCATCTTCCACTGCTTTCCCAGGCCATAGCAGAGAGCTGGACTGGAAGAGGAGCAGCCGGGACTAGAACCGGCACCCATATGGGATGCCAGCACTTCAGGCCAGGGCTTTAACCCACTGCGCCACAGCGCCAGCCCCACCTTCTCATATCTCTTAGGAAAAATAAAACATCACCCTCAAGGCCTTGCCAATCTAGCCAAGCTTATCTTTCCAGCCTAATCTCACACCATTCTTCCTTTCATTTTCCTTGCTACAATCGTGTTGCCCTTCTTTCAGTTCCTCAGCATACAACTGCACTCTCACAACAGAACTTTGTTTTTATAAGGGGATCTCAGAGAATTCACCTGAATAGTACTTAACCTTAGTTTGTAAATATGCACTTATTTTATTGATGTCCATGTCCTTCACAAGACTCTACGTGCCAAGCGATCAGAGGTTGCATCTCACTTTACTCCACTGTTATCTCCAGCATCCATCAGAATTCAAGGATCCCTAAGATGTTTGCTGCATGAATTCCTATACTTGCACAGTTATCTGATGGCAATATGGTACACTGGATAAATTTAAGAAAGGGGATTTGGGTTTAAGCCCTGATTGCATCTGCTTATGTAACTTTATGAAAGTTACTTAACCTCTTATAGCCTTTAGTACCTCATGGGATTTTGTGAAGGCTAAATGATACAGTGCCCATAACATGCTTAGCATAGTTTCTGAAACAGAGAAAAAGTTCAAATATATGTTATATACTGTTATTAACTATTTTGCACCTATTCAAATCACTAGATGCTGTTTAGGCAAGCTAGTCAAAGTACATATCTATTTTCAGCACTTTTCCTGAATATATTTATAGCCTCAACTGTACAAAGCAATTAATATACTTCCATAAAAAAGATTTGAAAGTGTTGAACACAATTATCTATTTAACATTTAATACCAGATACTTCCAACTTAAAAAAAAAAAACCCATAGCATATTTATCACATATTAGTCATCTCCTTCAGTATAAAAAGATTACTCCAAAACTAAGCAGCTTATAACAGCAAACACTTGTTACGTTATATTTTCTATGGGTCAGGAATCTGAAAGTAGCTTAGCCAGCTGAGTGCTTCTGGTTCAATTTACGTCATGAAGTTGTAGTTAAGCTGTCAAGTCAGACAGCAAGTATCTCAAGTCTAGACTAAGGCTGAAGGATCTGCTCCTGGGCTCAGAATGCATGTGTTTATTATCAGGTATAACGATTTCAAAAACTTTTACCTAGATTTCATGTAAACATAAAAAAAGGTTCTATCATTTGTAAGACTGCTGTGAAAGAACACCATCTATTATATTATTCAATACCCATGACAAATGCAACAAAATTATCTGTGGGCTTAAGCTTTGGAAAAGGTTTCTCTTGACAAAATGGCATAAGCCTTTTTAGCATCCAAAGATGTTATTGTTATCAAATTTATTTATTTATTTTTTGACAGAGTGGACAGTGAGAGAGAGAGAGAGACAGAGAGAGAGGTCTTCCTTTACCGTTGGTTCACCCTCCAATGGCTGCTGTGGCCGGCGCACCACACTGATCCGAAGGCAGGAGCCAGGTACTTCTCCCGGTCTCCCATGTGGGTGCGAGGCCCAAGTACTTGGGCCATCCTCCACTGCACTCCTGGGCCACAGCAGAGAGCTGGACTGGAAGAGGGGCAACTGGGACAGAATCCGGGGCCCCAAGTTATTAAATTTATTTTTAATTACCTAATTAATTTGAGAGATTACAGAAAGAGGTACAGAAAGACAAACAGAGCTTCTATCCACTGATTCACTCTCCAAATGCCCACAACAGCTGAAGCTGGGCTGGGCCAAACCCAGTAGCCAATAATTAAACCCACGCCTCCCACATGAGTGGCAAAAAAACAATTACTTAAGCCATCTCCATCTCCTCCCCTGGTATACACAGACAGGAAGCTGGAATCAGGACTGAAAGCCTGGTACGGAATCTAAGTACTCCAATGTGGGGTGTTAGCATCTTAAGTGGCTCCTTAACTGCAAGTCTAAAGACCCACTACTGGACTATATCTGCCAGTTGGTTCAGATAGATGTTTTGCTAAAACAGCACTTGCCTAGTATACTTTCCTACAGAAGTATACTAAGTATAGATTTCAACAGTTTGCACCCACACAGACACACAAAGTATAAAGTATTAGAAAACAGACATTTTAAAATCAGGCAAATATCCTATCACTTATTAAAAGTTCCTCATGGATTTAACACCCATTGAGAACTCATGCTTGATTCAATCTGTACAAAGATTGCTGTAAAAATTCAATTCATTTTAATCAATCATTTTAAATTTATGTTGACTATTGTTCAATGACAGCCTATGCTGAAAAGTCTAATTATATATTGTTATTTGAATTAAATGAACTTTAGCTTGCAAATAAGCATTAAAATATCATTAATTTTTTTATTTATTTATTTTTTGACAGGCAGAGTGGACAGTGAGAGAGAGAGACAGAGAGAAAGGTCTTCCTTTTGCCGTTGGTTCACCCTCCAATGGCCGCCGCGGTCGGCGCGCTGCAGCCGGCGCACCGCGCTCATCCGATGGCAGGAGCCAGGAGCCAGGTGCTTTTCCTGGTCTCCCCATGGGGTGCAGGGCCCAAGCACCTGGGCCATCCTCCACTGCACTCCCGGGCCACAGCAGAGGGCTGGCCTGGAAGAGGGGCAACCGGGACAGAATCCGGCGCCCCGACCGGGACTAGAACCCGGTGTGCCAGCACCGCAAGGCAGAGGATTAGCCTGTTGAGCCACGGCGCCGGCCTAAAATATCATTAATTTTAATCATATTAGCTCATACAAGTCCTGTATTAGCTATATTTTCCAACAACCATGTTGAGCACTGTACTGCCATCTTTGGGATAGAATGTGAAAATCAATTTTTGACATAATTAAACAGATGTCACAAAATCATAAAAGAAAATAATGAAATTAATTGACACAAATAAAGTATTTTCTGTTCATTAGAATATACCAACAGTTTTGGGTTTATATTAGCCACAATATGAAGGAAAAAGTATTCTAACACACTTATAGGGAATATAAACTGTTTCTACTATTTTGAAAGACAATTTTGCAACTGTTCTGAAAACTATTACAGATATCTACCAAAGGATGAAATTATACCAGATGCAAGTCAACAATTATAAAAAAACCTGCAAACAACATAAATCTGTCTCAAAAGAACCTAAACCACAACGTTTTATTCCAACAATAGACTACTACTCAGATGTTATGAAGTACAAGACAGATTTATAAAAGTCAATAAAATGAGTATTATTAAATGACAAACTGCTATAGTACAGTACTGTAGACCCCTATATAAGTAAAAGAAAAAAGAGAAGGTAAACTAAGGTACTTGAAAAGTTAATGTAAAATTGAATTAAAATTTTGGTTTATTTGTATGCAAATAAGAGCTTAAATTCATGCTCAGGATTTTCATAAATGTACTGTCCATGAACTTTCTGAAGAACCCTCAAATATGAAAATTTGCATGTACAAACACATATGTTTGCACAGATGTAAAGAACTATAGAAGGATACATAAGAAATCATTAACAATTTCTATTTCTGAGAAATAAGACTACATGGGTCAGAATCTTCACTTTCCATCATTGTATGTCTTATTACATTATATGAATTGCTAACCAACAGCATGAATTGCTTATAATTTTAAAGATTTGTGACAAATTTTAAATTCTAGAGGTCAATTAATTACCATAAATGAAAGGGAAATGAAAAAATTACCATCTGCCAGGGTTAGGATAAAATGCATCAAGGTAAAGCGTTCAAAACACATCATAACAATGTGAAGACTCTGTTTTTACTGATGGTTCCAGTTAAATGGTTTAAATAAATGTGAGAAGATCAGCTCCTTGAGACTCTCCCAACCCTCTAATTCCTCAGCCCCAATCCTCTACTGTTCTAGCACCTAAAGCTGTGCTATGTAGTTCATGAGACGCATTCAGGACAATCAATATAAAGCAATTAGTGAAAGTTGCTTAAAGTACTTAATATAGGCTCATAATAATCATCATGGAAGTTATTTTTTAAAAGTCAACTAGAGGCTGGTGCCACGGCTCAATAGGCTAATCCTCTGCCTAGAAGCACCAGCACATCAGGTTCTAGTCCAGGTCGGGGCACCGGAATCTGTCCGGGTTGCCCCTCTTCCAGGCCAGCCCTCTGCTGTGGCCCGGAATTGCAGTGGAGGATGGCCCAAGTGCTTGGGCCCTGCACCCCATGGGAGACCAGGAGAAGCACCTGGCTCCTGCCATCAGATCAGCGCTGTGCGCCGGCCGCAGCGGCAGCCATTGGAGGGTGAACCAACGGCAAAGGAAGACCTTTCTCTCTGTCTCTCTCTCTCTCACTGTCCACTCTGCTTGTCAAAAAAAAAAAAAAGTCAACTAGAAAAAAGAGATTGAAGGACAAAAGAAATTATCCCAAAAAAATCAGAAGAAAAAAATGGGGTAAAGCAAGAAGTACATTTTTTAAAGATATTAACAAAGCACATGTGAAAATTCTGGACTCACATTAAATGTATAGAACTTTTAAATATTATTTTAATAGTGAGTTAGTAAAAAGTTGCATATAAAATTTTAAAGTGTTGATTAATCCCCTGTAGACAGTGTCCAAATTTAATACATTTATTTATTTGAAAGAAAAGAGACAGAGAGATAAACATCTTCCACCTGCTGGTTCACTTCCCAAACTTGCCTATAGCTTCCAGGACTGGACCGGGCTGAAGTCAGAAGCCAAGAACTTGATCCACATCTCTCATATGTGTGGCAGGAACCCAAGCAGTTGAGCCATAATCATCTTCTGCCTCCCAGGGTGTGCATAAGCAGAAAGCTGGAATCAAGAACAGAATCCAGACTTGTACCCAAGATCTCCCATATAGGATTCGGGTGTCTAAGGAACATCTTAAATACTAAACCAAGGGGCCAGTGCTGTGGCACATTGGGTTAAAGCCCTAGTGTAAAGCAACAGCATCCCGTATGGGTACCAGTTTGAGACCTGGATGCTCCACTTCCAATCCAGCTCTCTGCTATGGCCTGGGAAAGCAGTAGAAGATGGCACTGTACTGACGGCACTGCCCAAGTCTTTGGGCCCCTGTACCCTTCCCCTGCTCCTGGCTCCTGGCTTCAGATCAGCGCAACTCCAGCCATTGCGGCCAATTGGGGAGTGAACCATCGGATGGAAGAACACTCTCTCTCTCTCTCTCTCTCTCTTTCTCTCTCTCAGATGGAAGAACTCTCACTCTCTCTCAGATGGAAGAACTCTCTCTCTTTCTCTCTCTCCCCCTCTCTCTCCCTCTCTCTCTCCCTCTCTCTCTCTCTGCCTCTCCTCTCTCTGTGTAACTCTTTCAAATAAATAAATAAGTCTTTTTTAAAAAAAATACTAAACCAAATGCCTGCCCTAAGAGTGGCCAATTTTAGATTTTATAATGAAGCAATGATTCAAACAATAAGAAAATAAACTTTAAGATACTTATTTCTAAATGCCATTCCTGCAAAAAATTCCTCCATTAAAACTAGGATGCAGATTATCATTCAGAGAACGTTATAATGGTTCTCAACAGAACAATGATCCTGCTGATTACAGTTAAAAATGTTGGATTATTCATAGAAATCTTATTTTTAGAGGAATCAGAGAAATGTAGAGTCAATGAAGTCAAGAGAGATTAAAATTCCCCAAAAGAAAGAACTATTGAGAGGTGAAAGGAAGATCAGTAGCTATTTTTTCCCTTGGGAAATTTGCCAACCAGAAGCTATAATTCAATACATGTGCTTCAAACTATATAAAACTAACAATGACAAAACAAAAAGAAGTAAGAAATATATTTGTAATCATAGAGAAGACTTTAACGTTCTTTGTACAATAGCCAATACTAAAAGCAAGCATAAAAACCTGAACAGCACAATTAGCAAATTTGACACAACACATAGAATAGTACACCCAACAATGACAAACAGTCAAATTAATTTCCAACACACATGAAACATATACCTAAACTGCCCATATATTGGACCATAAATTAACACTCAAGAATTCCAAAGTTATTCAATTATGTTCTCTGGCCTCAACAGCATTAATCTATAATAAATAAATAACAGAAAGTAATATAAAATCCCCTCAGATACCATAAATAATAAAATTTAAATAATCTATAAGACTAGAGAATAAATCAAAATTAAAGAAACTACTTTGAACTGTGAACTGAATGAATATACTTACTGCCTTGATGGTAGATAATGCGGTTACTGGGTGCCCAACCTACACTATCCTAAACATGCGGAGAAGTCAGAATGGGTCCTTCGTCACTGCTTCCCTCAGATTCAATGGAACCCTGAAAATTCTTCCCTATTCCCTAATCCACTAGCTTTTGACCAAATAGGCTCCTGTGACATTTGCTGAGAAAGCATACTACAAAGTTTTATGTAGTAGCAATCATTAATGTTTGCTTAGACTAAGCCAAACAGATGGTGAAATATAACCCTTGCCAGGGTAAATAACATGGTTTTCTGTTTGTTATACAATGGTGATATCATTCCCAAGGATGTCAATGCTGTCCCAAGACCATTAAGTTTGTAGACTGATGCCCTAGTAGCTTCAAAGTTGGTATGAACTACCAGCTTTCCACTGTAGTAATCAGGGGAACCTGGCCAAGGCACAGCAAGTTGTGCACACACTAAGCAACAATACAGCCAACGCTAAGGCCTACGCTCATATGGACCACAAATTTCACCTGATGTGCCAAGCATGTCTTCGTTCACTGGAAGGGGTGAGAGGTTCTGAGAGTTTTCATGTCTGCCATTGAGAAACACTATGGGGACATTGGTGTGAATTCTGTGTAAGGAGAGGTTGAAGAATACTAAGGGGCCAGCGTTGAGGCATAGCGGGTAAAGCAGCCGCCTACAGTGATGGCATCCCATATGGGTGCCAGTTCGAGTCCCAGCCGCTCCACTTTCAGTCCAGCTCTCTACTGTGGCCTGGGAAAGCAGCAGAAGATGGCCCAAGTCGTTGGGTCCCTGCACCCACATGGGAGACCCAAAGGAGACTCTTGGCTCCTGGCTTCAGATCAGCACAGCTCTGGCCATCGCAGCCAGTTGGGGAGTGAACCAGAATATGGAAGACCTCTCTCTCTGCCTCTCTTTCTTTTTTTTTTAAACTTTTATTTAATGAATATAAATTTCCAAAGTACAGCTTATGGATTCCAATGGCTTCACCCCCCCATAACTTCCCTCCCACCCACAACCCTCCCATTTCCTGCTCCCTCTCCCCTTCCATTCACATCAAGATTCATTTTCAATTCTCTTTATATACAGAAGATCAGTTTAGTATATATTAAGTAAAGATTTCAACAGTTTGCACCCACATAGCAACACAAAGTGAAAAATACTGTTTGAGTACTAGTTATAGTATTAATTCACAATGTATAGCACATTAAGGACAGAGATCCTACATGAGGAGTAAGTGCACAGTGACTCCTATTGTTGACTTAACAATTTGACACTCTTGTTTATGGCCTTAGTAATCTCCCTAGGCTCCAGTCATGAGTTGCCGGCTATGGAAGCCTTTTGAGTTCACCGACTCTTATCATATTTAGACAAGATCATAGTCAAAGTGTAAGTTCTCTCCCCCCTTCAGAGAAAGGTACCTCCTTCTTTGATGACCCGTTCTTTCCACTGGGATCTCACTCGTGGAGATCTTTCATTTAGGGTGTTTTTTTTTTTTTTTTTTTTTTGGCCAGAGTGTCTTGGCTTTCCATGCCTGAAATACTCTCATGGGCTTTTCAGCCGGATCCAAATGCCCTAAGGGCTGATTCTGAGTCTGCCTCTCTTTCTCTCTCTGTGTAACTCTGATGTTCAAATAAATAAATAAATCTTTAAAAAAGAAGAATACTAAGGTCAAAATGTAAGGCTAAAATAGCTGCTTATACGGGGAGGCTTATTCTATTTTAAACACTGAAGTTGTGCTTTAATCACTTAATTAGTATGCAGCTCACATATATTCTAATATACAAGTATAATTACTTCTCTCTCTAACTCTGCCTGTCCAAAAAAAAATCTTCTTTTTTAAAATATTTTATTTATTGATTTGAGAGACAGAGTTACAGAAAGAGGGAGAGACAGAAAGGTCTTCCATCTATTGTTTCACTCAACAAATGGCCACAATGGCTGCAGCTGGGCAAATCCAATGCCAGGAGCCAGGAGCTTCCTCCTGGTCTCCCATGTGAATGCAGGGTCCAAGCAGTTGGGCCATCTTAAACTGAAAAACATTCTTAAAGACATTAAAAACTACACACTATGAATGTCCAACAATGTAAATATAAACATGAAATCCTTGATGTTCTATAAATGACTACAGACTGCATTAGAGTTCATACAAGCTGGATTTTTTTTTAAAGATTTATTTATTTACTTGAAAGTTAGAGTTACACAGAGAGAGAAGGGGAGGCAGAGAGAAAGAGAGTGATCCGCCATCTGCTGGTTCACTCCCCTATTGGACACAATGGCCAGAGCTGTGCCAATCTGAAACCAGGAGCTGGGAGCCTCTTCCAGGTCTCCCAAATGGGTGCAGCGGCCCAAGGTCTTGGACCATCCTACAGTGCCCTCCCAGGCCATAGCAGAGAGCGGGTCAGAAGTGGAGCAGCTGGGACTCGAACTGGGCCCATATGGGATGCGGGCACCACAGGCAGCGGCCTGACCCACTACACTACAGCGCCAGCCCTGGTTTAACACTGTTTCACTTTGAACCTGAGACTGCAGACCCTGAGAGATGCAGTTTATTCTGATGTGGGTTTTCTGTACGTTCCCTCCCTGTCTAAACTCTGGGCTTTCATTTCTGTCCTATTTGTCCATGAGTCCTTCAAAATTAAAATCTATTAGGATCTGCAAGTAGCAGAAGTGGCATCCTTGTTCTCTACCTTCTCTGGATTCCAGTTTTCCCTTTCAGTTTTGGCTTGGTAAGTTCTTACTAACTTGTCAGTTACTAAAAGATTTTAAGAATATCTTTTTAGGGGCCGGCACTGTGGCATAGTGGGTTAATGCCCTAGCCTGATGCTGGCATCCCATATGGGCACTGGTTCAAGACCTGGCAGCTCCACTTCCAACCTAGCTCTCTGCTGTGGCCTGAAAAATCAGTATAAGATGGTCCAAGTTCTTGAGCCCCTGCACCCATGTGGAGACCCAGAAGAAGCTCCTGGTTCCTGGCTTTGGATCAGTGCAACTCCAACTGTTATGGCCATCTGGGGAGTGAACCAGTGGACGGAAGACCTTTCTCTCTCTCTGCCTCTCCTCTCTCTGTGTAATTCCTACTCTCAAATGAATAAATAAATAAATCTTTTAAAAAAGAGAGAGAGAATATCTTTTTAGACTATTTTATCACAGGGCTCTTCAAATACACAATTGAGATCACCTAGTGATCTTGTTAAAATGTAGATTATAACTTAGTAGGTCTGGGGCTCAAAATTCTTCAAATCTTCTCTGATAAATTTTGAATAAAGAATTCCATGTCTTGAGCAAATATAAAAGACACATATTACTACAAATCCTATAATCATCAAAAAAATAAAAGGATATCATGAATCATTTTAGGCTAATAAATTTGTATAATATGAATGTTTCCAAATTAAAATTTTTTTATTTTTTTATTTTTTTACTATTTGACAGAGTTAACAGTGAGAGAGAGAGACAGACAGAAAGGTCTTCCTTCCATTGGTTCACCCCCAAAATGGTCGCCACGGCTGGAACTACGCCAATCGGAAGCCAGGAGCCAGGTGCTTCCTCCTGGTTTCCCATGCGGGTGCAGGGGCCCAAGCACCTGGGCCATCCTCCACTGCCTTCCCAGGCCACAGCAGAGAGCTGAACTGGAAGAGGAGCAACCGGGACTAGAACCCAGTGCCGCAGGCGGAGGATTAACCAAGTGAGCCACGGTGCCGGCCCCAAATAAAATTTAAAATTACCAAAACTCATTTTAAAAAAGAAATTAAAATCCATTAGAGAATTTCAATCTGGGGCCCACCAGTGTGGTGTAGTATTTTAAACCTCCACCTGTGGTGTCAGCATCCCATATGGGCACCACTTTGAGTTCTGGCTGCTCCATCTCCAATCCAGCTCCCTGATAATAGCCTGGGAAAGCAGTGGAGGATGGCCAAAGTGCTTGGGCCCCTGCACTCATGTGGGAAACCCAGAAGAAGCTCCTGGCTCCTGGCTTCAGATCAACCCAGCTCCAGCTGCTGAGCCATTTGGAGAGTAAACCAGCAGATGGAAGACCAACCTCCCTGTCTCTCCTTCTCTTTCTTTATAACAATGCTTCTCAAATAAATAAATTTTAAAAAAAAGAATATAAACATATTATAAAAGCCTTCTCACAATCAGACATTCAGTGCAGCAGTTAAAAATATACACACAGTTGAGATACACACACACACACACACATAAAATCTACCCCACATCCAGTAAAATAATAGTCTAAATAGTTACTAGAAAGGGAAAGCTCATGTGCATTTATTACCTTCCTTGCTTTTTGAAAAACACATTTTTACATCTTGAAATTTTATTAAAGGCAGGAATAAGGCCTGGTTTATCCCCAGAAGTAATGGTTACTTCTTTTTTCTATTTTTACTAACATAAAGAGAACAGATGCCATGTATTTTATAGGTACAATTCTAAGAAACTAACATATTTTTGCAAAAACATAATTTCAATTTACTTTATACTCACAGGCTAAAAGCACCAATAACCATAATATTCAACAAGTAAAAGTAGAATGTCCACAGTTCCAAAGGAGAATAGACAAGAGCTAAAAACAATAAGCAAAGCATAAGATGTCCATTTCATCTTTATACATTCTTTGTATTCCATATTAATTACCACGTATCAGAGAAAACATATATCTTGGTTTATATCATTAAGCATGATGGTTTCCAGTTGCATGCATTTTGGTGCAAAACACAAGATTTCATTCTTTTTTATGGCTGAGTAGTATTACATGGTGTGTGTGTGTGTGTGTGTGTGTGTGTGTGTGTGTATACCACATTTTCTTAATCAGTCATCAGTTGATGGACATCTGCATTGATTCCATATCTTATACTCTGAACTGAACTGCAAAAAGTATGGGGGTACAAATAACGATTTCATTTGATGATTTCATTTCATTTGGGTCAATTCACAGGAGTGGGAAGGTTGGGTAATATGGTGAATCTATTTTCAAATTTCTGAGGAATCTCCATACTGTCTTCCATAATGATTGTACCAGTTTACATTCTCACCAACAGTGTATTAGGGTATCTTTTCCCCCAAATCCTCACTAGCACTTCTTATTTTTTGTTCAAGTGGGGTGAAGTGAAACCATGCTGCTTTTATTTGCATTTCCCTAGTTGCTAGTGATCATCAGCATTTTTTCATGTGTTTATTGGCCATCTGAATCTCATCTTTTGTTCATGTCCTGTGCCCATTTCTCAACTGGATTGCTTTGTTGTTGTTGAGTTCCTTGAGCCCTTTATAGAACCTGAATAGTAATCCTTTGTCAGTTGCACAGTTTGCAAATATTTTCTCCACTTCTGCAGCTTGCCACATCACTTTGTTGAGTGTGTTCTTTGCAGTGCAAAAGCTTCTTAGTTTAATATACTGCCTTTTGTCCATTTGCTTCGATTGCCTGTGCTTCTGGGTCATTCCCAGGACGTCTTTGCCTATACCAATGTCTTACAGTTTCCCCAATGTTTTCCTTTAGTAATTTGATGGTATCAGGCCATAGATTTAGATCCATGATCCACTGTGAATTGATTTGGGTATAAGGTGTAAGGTAGGGGTTTTGTTTCATACTTCTGCATGTATAGATTCAATTTTCCCAACACCATTTCCTGAAGAGACTGACCTTTCTAAAGGAAGTGATTTTAGCTCATTTGTCAAACATTTGTTACTTGCAGCTGTAATGGATTAATTTCTGAGGTATATGTTCTGTTTCACTGGTCTACATCTCTACTTTTGTGCCAGTACCAGGCTGTTTTGATTATAACTGCCCCATAGTATGTACTGAAATCTAGTATTACAAGGCTTCCCACTTTGTTTTTGTTAAGACTGCTTTAGCTCTTCAGGGCCTCTGGTGTTCCCATAGGAATTTGAGCATTATTTTTTCTAGATCTGAGAAGAATGTCCATGGTGTATTGATTGGGATTTCATAGAATCTGTAAATTGCTTTAGATAGTGTGGAATTTTCATATTAATATTAATTCTTCCAATCCACGAACATGGAAGATTTTTCCTTTTTTTTTTTTGACAGGCAGAGTGGACAGTGAGAGAGAGAGACAGAGAGAAAGGTCTTCCTTTGCCATTGGTTCACCCTCCAATGGCCACCGCGGCCGGCGTGCTGCGGCCAGCGCACCGCGCTCATCCGATGGCAGGAGCCAGGTGCCAGGTGCTTCTCCTGGTCTCCCATGGGGTGCAGGGCCCAAGCACCTGGGCCATCCTCCACTGCACTCCCGGGCCACAGCAGCGAGCTGGCCTGGAAGAGGGGCAACCGGGACAGAATCCGGCGCCCCAACAGGGACTAGAACCCGGTGTGCCAGCGCCACAAGGTGGAGGATTAGCCTGTTGAGCCACGGCGCCAGCCAGATTTTTCCATTTTTTGAGTCTTCTATTTCTTTACTGCTTCGTATTTTCATTCTAGAGGTCTTTCACATCCTTGGTTAAATTTATTTCAAGAAATTTAAATTTTTATAGCTACTGTGAATGGGACTGATCTTACAAGTTCTTTCTCAGCCATAAAGCTGTTTGTATACACAAAGTATTGATTTTTGTGTATATATTTCATATACTGCAACTTTATCAAACTCATAAGTTCCAACAGTCTATTAGTGGAGACTTTTGGTTCCCCTATACATAGGATCATGACTTTGCAAACAAGGATAACTTGACTTCCTCCTTTCCAATTTGAATCCCTTTGATTTTTTTTGTTGCCTAATGGGTCTGGCTAAAACTTCCAGAACTTGGGAAGGCGTTGTACATAGTGGTAAAGCCACCAAATGGGACATCAGCATCCCATATGGGTGCTGGTACAAGTTCCAGCTGCTCCATTTCTGATCAGGCTCCCTGCTAATGTGCCTGGTAGAGCAGCAGAGGTCCAAGTGCTTGGGCCCCTGCACTCACAGGTGAGACCCAAAAGAAACTACCTGCTATGGCTTCTTCACTGCCCAGCCTTAGCTGCTGCAGCCATTTGGGGAGTGAAATAGCAGGTAGAAAACTCTCTCTCTCTCTCTCTCTCTCTCTCTCTTTCTCCTTCTCTCTAACTGTAACTTTACCTATCAAATAAATAAAATGAGTATCTTTTTTTTTTTTTTGACAGGCAGAGTGGACAGTGAGAGAGACAGAGTATCTTAAAAAATAAAACTTCCAGAACTATATTGAATTGAATAACAACTATGAAAAATGGGCATCCTTGTCTGGTTCCAGATCTTAGTAGAAATGCTTCCAACATTCTCCATTCAATATGACACTGGCTATGGGTCTGTCATATATTGCCTTGATTGTGTTAAGGAATGTTTTTGCATCCATGTTCATCAGTGATATTGGACTATACTTCTCTATGCTGTAGTACCTCCTTCTGGTTTAGGAATTGAGGTGATGCTGGCCATATAGAAGGAGTATGGGAGGATTCCATCCCTTTTGTTTTGAATAGCTTGAGAAAAATTGGAATTAGTTCTTCAAAAGTCTGGTAGAATTCAGCAGTGAAGCCAGCCGGTCCTTTTCTTTTTCTTTATTAGGAGAGTATTACAGATTCAATATCCTTCTTGGTTATTGGTCTGTTAAGGTTTTCAATGACTACATGCCTCAATTTTGGTAGATTTTATGTATTCAGGAATCTATCCATTTCTTCTAAATTCTCCAATTTCTTAGAATATAGCGATTTGTAGTAATACTTCATGATTCTTTTTACTTCTGTGGTAGCCATTATTACATCTCCTTTTTCATCTCTGCTTTTACTGATGTGAGTCTTCCTTGTTTTTATTAGTTTGGCCAATAGTGTATCAATTTGTCCTTTTTTTTTTTTTTCAGAAAATAAACAGCTCTTCATTTCACTGATCTTTCATATCTTTTGTGTTTCAATTTTGTTTCTAATTTTAACTGTTTCTTAACTACTACTTTTGGGTTTGGTTTGTTCTTGTTTTTCTAGGCCTTTGAGAAGTACTAATAGATCATTTATTTACTGCCTTTCCAATTTCTGGATGTAGTCACTAAATGCTATAAAGTAACCTCTTAACATTGCTTTTGCTGTATCTCATGAGTTTTGGTATGTTGTATCATCATCGTTATTAGCTTCTAGGAATCTTTCGATTTCCCTTTTGATTTCTTCTATGACCCACTGTTCATTCAGGAGCATGTTGTTCAGTCTCCATATGTTTGCATATTTTCTACTTTTGTAAGTTGTTAATTTCCAGCTTCATTCCATTGTAGTCAGAAAATATACATGGTATGATTTCAACTTTTTTGAATTTGTTGATATCTTCTTTATGATCTAGCATATGGTTTATCCTAGAAAAAGTTCCATGCACTTATGAAAAGAATGCATAATCTGCATCTGTGGGATAAAATGCTCTGTAGGTATCAATTAGGTCTATTTGGTCTATAGTGTTGATTAGTTCTATTGTTTCTTTGTTGATTTTTGTCTAGTTGATCTATTGATGAAAGTGGGGTGAAGTTCTTTATCATTATTGCATTGGAGCCTATGTCTGCCTTTAGATCAATCAATTTCTTTTTAAACAGCCAGATTCCCTAGTAGTGAGTACATATAACATTTACTATAATCACATCTTCATATTTAATTGATACTTTAATCATTACATAAGGCCCTTTTTGTCTCTTTTAAGTTTTTGTGATAGAGTCTATCTTGTCTATTATTAGAGTGGCTAATCCTGCTCATTTTTGCTTTGCATTAGCATGGAAGATCTTTTTCCATTCTTTCACTTTCAATCTATGTGCATCTTTGTTGATGACGTGTATTTCTTACAGGAAGCAAATAGCTGAGTCTTGTTTTTTAATCCATGTAGCCAGTCCATGTCTTAAATGGAGACTTTAGGCCATTTACATTCAAGGTTATTATTAATAAGTAATGACTTGGCCCTGCTACTATTCCATAAGTATTCCTATTATTTGTTTTGGATTTCCTTTGTACTATTACCAGATTTTCTGCCTTCACATTCTTTCACGGTGATGACTCTTTCTCTGTGGGTAACACATCTTTAAGTACCATTTGTAAAGCTGGACAAGCAGTGACAAATTCTTTCCATTTCTGTTTGTTATAGAAGGTCTTTATTTCACCTTAATTTATAAATGAGAGCTTTGTTGGATACAGCATTCTGTTTTGACAGTTTTTTTCTTAGGACTTAACTATATCTCTTCATTCTCTCTTAGCCTATAGGATTTCTGATGAGAAATCAGCTGTCAGTCTAATTGAAGATCCTTTCAAGGTAATCTGACATTCTCACATACACATTTTAGAATCTTTTCTTTTTTTTTTTTTTTAAGAAATTCTTTTTTTTTCAATTTTTTTTTTTATTTTATTTTTTGACAGGCAGAGTGGACAGTGAGAGAGAGAGACAGAGAGAAAGGTCTTCCATTGCCGTTGGTTCACCCTCCAATGGCTGCCGCGGTCGGCGCGCTGCGGCCGGCGCACCACGCTCATCCGATGGCAGGAGCCAGGTGCTACGTGCTTTTTCCTGGTCTCCCATGGGGTGCAGGGCCCAAGCACTTGGGCCATCCTCCACTGCACTCCTGGGCCACAGCAGAGGGCTGGCCTGGAAGAGGGGCAACCGGGACAGAATCCGGCGCCCCGACCGGGACTAGAACCCAGTGTGCAGGCGCCGCAAGGCGGAGGATTAGCCTGTTGAGCCACGGCGCCGGCCAGAATCTTTTCTTTTTTAATGTTTTACTGTTGGAAATTTGAGTATAGTGTGTCATGGTGAAGATCTTTTCTGATCATGTCTATTAAGAGTTCTATGTGCTGGGTTGGCACTGTGGCTCACTTGGCTAATCCTCCGCCTGCAACACCAGCACCCCGGGTTCTAGTCCTGGTTGGGGTGCCGAGTACTAGTTCCAGTTGCTCCTCTTCCAGTCCAGCTCTCCGCTGTGGCCTGGGAGGGCAGCGAAGGATGGCCCAGCTACTTGGGTCCCTGCACCCACATGGGAGACCTAGAGGAAGCACCCAGCTCCTGGCTTTGGAACAGCGCAGCACCACCTGTGGCGGCCATTGGGGGAGTGAACCAACGGAAGGAAGACCTTTCTATCTGTCTCTCACTGTCTGCCACTCTCTCTCTGTCTCACTCTCTCTAACTCTGCCTGTCAAAAAAAAAAAAAAAAAAGAGTTCTATGTGCTTCCTGAGCTTGAATATCCCTACATTTCTCAAAATTAGGGAAATTTTCTGCTATTATTTTACTGAATAGGACTTGCAATCCATTCTCTTTCCATACCTTTGGGAACTCCTAAGACACATATGTGTGGCCATTTGAGAGTATATCATAAATTTCTAACACTATTTCTGGTATTCAAATTTTTTTGTCTATCCAAATATTTTTCTTCTAGCTTGGATAAAGATCCTTCTGCCTCACCAAGTCTGTTATTAAGGCTTTCCACTGTACTTTCTATTTGACAAATTAAATTCTTCATTTCTAATATTTCACTTTGATTTCTCTTAAATAAGTATATGTCCCACCAAATTTTTCATTCGTGTCATGTATGGATTTCTTTATGTCATGTTTTGACTCTCTGTGTTGCTAAGTAATATTAGAATCATTCTTTTGAATTCCTTTCCAGGCATTTCATCCATCTCTTTGCCATCACATTCTAATTTTGAAGTGTTGTTGCCTTCCTTGTTCATGTTCCCTTTAATTCTACATTTACTTCTGGTCATTGTGGAAACATTTGTTAGTCACCCCCCCCCAATGGCTTTTATCTTTGAAATATGCCTCTGCATCACAGTGAAGTGTCTGCTCCTTCACTGGATATCCAGGGGCATATGGTTGGTGGGGCCAGGGAGCTCTGGTCAGTGCTTGAGGGTGGGGCAAGAGGCCAAGGTGACACCCAAGTTGTGCTTGGTAGATCTCTATTAGCAGCAGCAGCAAGGGAATGATCATGTCAGCTGGTGTGATCACAGTGTCAGCTCCTCTCTGCCAAGGTGAACCAACTACCCTAGGTTAGCCCACAGTGCCTAGGCACCTTACCCACACAGGCACATTAATCTAACAAAGGATCTGTGTACTCCTCAGCATAAGCACAGAAGCTGGAGCCTCTGAAGCCAGACACAGTGATTGCCAAAGACCCAGCCACACCCTACTGCACAGCACAGAACCCCCACAGTCACAAGGAGCAAGGGATCCACGCAGGCCCGTGATACTCCCTTGTCCAAGGAAAGAGCGAAGGCATTCCAGAGCCAGCTGCCTAACTGACAGAGGTTGCTCGAAGCCCATCTTGGCAAGTGGAGTCTGGGTCCTTGATAGAGTGAGGGGAGGAGAGTGCTACGTGAGCCTAAGTGTGTACCCTGACCCTCCACTAACCCTCCAGGCCACACTAAAAGTCATTGGGGACTGTGGATTTATCTCTCTTATAAAATTCTCTATCTGTGCAGGGGCCACAGCAGCCTCTACTTGCCATATTAAGATGGTGTTTCCTCCCTGTTGGTCGGTGGGTGCCTTGCTCCAAAAAGATGGCATCCCCTCCAGCCACCAGCTGTGGGAGTCATCAGTGGTATCTGACTCACTGCTGTGTGATTGTACTGTTCATTGCACACTTCTCTCCAACTGTCCACTGGGAACACACTTCTCCACCTTTTCTTCTATTATTTTCCTTTGGTCAGAATCATCACATCTTTTCCCTATTCAATCATCTTTAGCTCAAATGATTATTTCTTTAATTGTACTTTCAAATCCCCAGTAAAAATCCTGGATTTTTATTTCCTAAAAGCTACACTGGTAATACCAACCACATGTTTTCCATACCTTTCTTTGCTTGTAGCATCAAACTTCACAGAGTGGGTCAGAAATGATTCCCAAGGCAGTTTGTAGAAAGACAGGTCCCTGTTTTTCCACTCTCCTCCCCCTTATTACTTTTCTAGCCAATCACAATCTTTCAGCAGTATTCATTTTTTAAAGTATTCAAATATGCAAAGCTCCTCAGGTCTAAGATGTAGTCACACTCATGTTCCCACTAACTAGAAAATCCATCCACAGATCTTCCAGAGACTCCTCATCTCAGATCTCTGCTTAAATGTAATCCTCTAACAAAGACCTTTACGACAACAGAATCTATAATAGTCCTTCCTTGTACACTCTATCCTATCATCTGATATTTTTCTTTTTCTTTTGAGAGGCAGAGATTTTCCACTACTACCAAAAATATTCAAATCCTTGTCTGTGTTAAACTGGGTTATCTTTTTTCTTTTTATTGAGTTGCAGCAGTTCTTTATATATTCTGGGTAGATGTCATTTCCCAGAAACATGTATTATGAATATTTTCCTATGTTGGAGCTTGCCTTTGATTTTCTTATTGGTAACTTTCAAAAACCACATGGTTTTAATTTTTATAAAATCCAGTATACTTAGTTTATTAATTTTTTCTGATCTTTGTTTGCTTCTAGAATATTTTTTACATTTTTTTTGACAGGCAGAGTGGACAGTGAGAGAGAGAGAGAGACAGAGAGAAAGGTCTTCCTTTTCTGTTGGTTCACCCCCA
Organism: Sylvilagus floridanus; assembly: GCA_949820135.1. Taxonomy (NCBI): domain Eukaryota; kingdom Metazoa; phylum Chordata; class Mammalia; order Lagomorpha; family Leporidae; genus Sylvilagus; species Sylvilagus floridanus. The sequence continues at coordinate 76,160,674 of OX463224.1, read as the reverse complement.
GTGGCCACTGCGGCCAGCGCACCAAGCTCATTCAAAGCCAGGAGCCAGGTGCTTCTCCTGGTCTCCCATGTGGGTGTGGGGCCCAAGCACTTGGGCTATCTTCCACTGCACTCCTGGGCCATAGCAGAGAGCTGGCCTGGAAGAGGAGCAACCGGGACAGAATCCGGTGCCCCAACCAGGACTAGAACCCAGGGTGCTGGCGCCGCAGGTGGAGGATTAGCCTATTGAGCCGCGGCGCCAGCCTGATGATTGTGTTTTAAATGTAGGTCTATGATCCCATTTTGCATTCATTTTTTATATGGTGTAAACTAACAGTCGGTGTTTATTTTTTTCCATACAGAAAACTCAATTATCCCAGCACATTTATTGGAAAGCCTTACTTTCATTTGAACTGTGTTGGCACTTTTGCCAAAACTGCACTGACTATTTAGGTTGGGGTTGATTTTGGGATATTCAGTCCTTTTCTATCAATCCATAATATCTACTCTGTCACTAACACCACATCATCTTTAAGTAAATCTTGAAATCAAGTAGTATAAATCTAACTATGTACTTCTGTACTTCTTTTTATTGCCTTGACAATTGATTTGCCATTGCAGATAGATTTTAGAATTAGACGATAATTCCTTTTCAATTTTTTTGCAAAAGATATTCTTTTAAAAAATTTATTTACTTCTTTGTTTACTTATTTAAAAGTCAGAATTACACAGAGAGAGGGAGAGAAAGATCTTCCATCAGCTGGTTCATTTCCTAGAAGACCATGATGGCCAGGGCTGGGCCAAGCCAAAGCCAGGAGCCGGGAGCTTCATCTGGGTCTCCCACTAGCATTCCAAGGGCCCAAGTACTTGGGTGACCCTCCACTGCTTTTCCCAGGCCATTAGCAGGAAGCTGCATTGGAAGTGGACCAGCCAGGACATGAACTGACACCCATAGGGGATACTAGCACTGCAGGCTGTGACTTAATCTGCTGCACCACACAGAGCTGCCTCAGAAGTATAGACTTTTTTTTTTTTAAGATTTTATCTATTTATTTGAGAGGTAGAGTTACAGACAGGGAGAGGGAGAGACGATACAAAGGTCTTCCTTTAGTTGGTTCATTCCCCAAATGGCCACAATGGCCGGAGCTGTGCTGTTCTGAAGCCAGGAGTCAGGAGCTTCTCCCAGGTCTCCCATTGGAATGCAGGGGCCTAAGCACTTGGGCCATCTTCTACTGCTTTCCCAGGCCATACCAGAAAGCTGGATTGGAAAAGGAGCAGCCAGGACTAGAACTGGTGCCCATATGGAATGCCGGTGCTGCAGGCAGAGGATTAACCTACTGCATCACAGCACAAGCCCCAGTATAGACATTTTGATTATGTTGATTCTTCTAACCCATGAGTAAGGAATATCTCTCCATTTCCATATTTTTGTATCTTTGATTATTTCTTTCAATGTTTGATGATTTTCATTGTAGAGATCTTTCATTTCTTTTGTTAAATTTATTCCTAAATATTTGACTTTTTGTGGCTATCATGAATGGGATTTCTTTCTTGATTTCTCCTTCTGTGAGTTCATTATTAGCACACAAAAAAGCTATGTTTTTTGTATATTTATTTTGTAACTTGCAATGTTACTAAATTGGTTTATTCTAACAATTTTTTGGTGGAATGTTTAGACTTTTCCATGTACAACATCATGTCATCTGCAAACATGAATAGATTGACTTTTTCTTTTCTAATTTGATGTCCTTTCTTTCTCCTCCCTAATTGCTCTTGCTGAAACTTCCAGTACTATATTGAATAAGAATGGCAGAAGTGGACATCCTTGTCTTGTTCCAGATCTAAGGCAAAATGCTTTCAGTTTTTAACCATTCAGTATGATATTGGCTGTTGGTTTGTGATATATAGCCTTTATAATCTTGAGGAATTTTCCTTCTATACCTAATCTGTGGAGGGTTTTTATCATGAAAGGGTCGTGAATCTTATCAAATGTTTTCCTGCATCTACTGAGATGACCACATGGGTTTTGTTCTTCATTCTACTGATGTGATTTATGATTTTTTTCCTTATTTATTTGAAAGGCAGAATTACAGAGAGGCAGAGGTGCGAGAGGGAGGAGAGAGAGAGAGAATCACTCCCCAGATGGCCACAACAGCTGGAGCTATGCTGATCTGAAGCCAGGAGCCAGGAGCTTCCTCTGGGCCGCCCATATGAGTGCAGGGGTCCACAGACTTGGGCCACTTTCTGCTTTCCCAGGCCATAGCAAAGAGCTAGATTGGAATTGGAACAACTGGGACTTGAACCAGTGCCCATATGGAATGCTGGCACTGCAAGCAGCAACTTTACCCACTATGCCACAGCACTGGTCACTGTAAATGCCTTTCAGAATAAATGATTCTTAAAAAACAATGTAAAGTTCTTGGAACAGTGTTTACCATATTTACATGTTCAATAAATACTATTATGTACTCAAGAACACAGAATGGATCCAATAAATATGATGCAAAGGACCATAAAATCAATTTATTATAATTAAAAAAAAAAACCACACCATTTCATTACTGGCCTCCAACAATCAGCAAAGCAGAGACGCGCCCCTGTGGCTAGAGTGAGGACACCTGGATACCAGACCCCAAAGAGCTTCACAGCAGAGCAACACACACAGGGGTGGTGCTGGAGTGGGAGAAGTCGGCTCCTACCCGACCCCACCACCACACACACACACACACACACACACACACACACACACACAAACCTGGACAAGCAGCGGAGGAGGTGCTTCAGAAGCAGTGAGCACCCACCATCCCCAGTCATGCATCTCAAATACACAGGAAAGACGCGGACCCCAGAACTGGGTAGCCGCTTCCAGGATCTCTGAACAAATGCAGGCCACCTGGCCGGGCCCTGCAAGTCAGGAGCATGTGGTGCAATGCGAGCCTCATAGCCGGGCAAGAAAAAAGGGAAACGGGGGACTCTGAGCAGAGGACTGGAATTCAGAAGTATGCTTGACCCGGCAGACCTGGAAAGGCCATGGAAGGCAGGGACCAGGCTCCCCGTGGCTGGGCATGGCCAAAGGGAACTGAGTGGTGAGCCACGGGTCTCGCATAGCATGAACCAGGCCGGAGATGTGCCACCACCCCTCTTTTGGGAAGTTCTGAGGGCAAGGCAGAGGCCCCCAACACTCCAAGATCCTTCGAAAATGACCCACACAACACACACACATCCCTGTTGTGGCTTCCTTAAACATGGGACCTAGCTCCTGGGGACCAGGGTAAGAGTAATGCCCAAGATCCCTGGCCTCCATCACCCTACAAAATTGCGTTCAGGCAGCCAGTACCTCAGGACTGCCTGTTCTCCCGCCCTCTCTTCCACCCTTTGCTGGCACCCTCTCACATGGCACGTGCCACTGCCAAGGCAGCCTCATATCCCCTTGTATTTATTGACTTGTGAATGTTGAACCATCCTTGCATTTCTGGGATAACTTTCGCTTGATCATTATCTTTCTGATGTGGTTTTGAATTAGATTTGCTAGAATTTTGTTGAGAATCTTCGCATCTGTTTATTAAGGCTATAGGTCTGTAGTTCTTTGGTTTTGGTATCAAAGTAATACTGGCCTCAAAAAAAAGTTTGGCAGAATCCCATTCTGTTCAATATCCTGGAATAATCTGAAGAGTATTAAAGTTACTTCCTCTTTGAATGTCTTGTAAAATTCAGTAGTAAAGCCATCAGTTCCCAGATTTTTCCTTGATAGAAGACTTTTGATTACTGCTTCAAACTCAGTTTGTTGTGAATCTGTTTAGATTATATCTTTGTAATTTAATACTGGTGGGTTATATGAATCCAGGAATTTATCCATTTCTTTGAGATTTTCCAGTTTATTAGCATATAACTCTTAATTATCTCTTATACTTCTTTGTGTTTCAGTGGTTTCAATTTTAGTATCTCCTTTTTCACCTCTAATTTTATCTGTTTTGAGTTTTTCCAATTTTTCTTTGTTAGGCTGGCTAGAGGTTTATCTATTTTGTTCAGCATCTCAAAAAACCAACTTTTTGTCTTGTTGATCTTTTGTAAGTTTTTGCTTCGTTTATTTCTCCTCTGACTTATATTTCCCAGCTTCCAATGACTTTGCGTTTGATTTATTCTTGTTTTTCTAAGTCTTCAGGATGCATCATTAGATCTTTGAGAAATTTCTCTTTTTTAATGTAAGCACATAATGCTGTCAACTTTCTTCAATACTGCTTTTGACATATCCCACAGTTTTTGATGTGTTGTCTTCATTTTCACTTATTTCACAAAATTTTTTGATTTCCTTAATTTCTTTAATGGCCAGTAGCATGTTGTTTAATTTTCAAATATTTATGAGTGTTCTATTATTATTATTATTATTATTATTATTAATTGCTACTTTTATTCCTTTCTGGTCTGAGAAGATACATGGTATGATTTCATTTTTTTAAAATTTGCTGAGACTTGATTTGTGGCCTATATGTGATCTATCCTAGAAAATGTTCCTTGTGCTGATGAGAAGAATATGTATTCTGTTGCTCTTTGGTGAAATGTTCTGTGAATATCTGTTAGGTCCATTTTCTTAATAGTATATTTTAACTCTGATACATCTTTACTGATTTTCTATCTGGATGATCTGGTCATTAAACAGAGTAAGTTGTTGAAGTTACCCACTAATATTGTATTGGAGTCTGTCTCTCCCTTTAGGTCTAAAAGTACTTTCTGTATATATCTGGATGGTCTTGTGTTGGGTACATACATATTTATGATTGTTATGTCTTCTTGCTAAATTGAACCTTTTATCAAAATATAATGCCCTTCTTTATCTCTTTTTACAATTTTTGACTTAAAGTCTGTTTTATCTGATATCAGCATAGTTATGGCTTTGTTTCCATTTGCCTGGTATATACTTTTTCAACTCTCCACTTTCAGTCTGTGTATTAAATACTTATTTCTGATACCTTACTTTGTTCATCTTTTCTGTTTCAGAGCATTATAATACAATGGATCTGTTCACTCTTTTTCTATCTCGGAATTAGACAGGGCAACTGTTTCCAATTCCATTAATATACTGTACCTTCAAAAACTGAACCTGTGTTATTCAGCACAAATAATAAGCTAGTAAGTCCATCTAGCTTTATATAAGAAACAAAAATGCGGGCCAGCATTAAACACTGACATCCACTGGGAGCAGGTTCGTATTCCAGCTGCTCCACTTCCAACCCAGCTCCCTACTAATGGACTGGGAAGAGCAGTGAAAGACGGCCCAAGTGTTTGGGCCCCTGCCATTCACATTTGAGATCCATATGAAGCTCCTGGCATTCCTGGTTTCAGCGACTGAGGCCATCTGGGGATTGAACCAGCAAATGGATTCTCTCCCTCTCTCTCTCTCTCTTTCTTTCTCTTCTCCCCTCTCCCTCTCTCTGTAATGTTTTCATATAAATAAATAAATTTTTTTCAAAATAAATGGGGGGAGGGGGAAGCACTGTGGCATAGTGGATAAAGTCGCCGCCTACAGTGCCGACATCCCATACGGGCGCCGAATCAGGTCCCAGCTGCTCCACTTCCAATCCATCTCTCTGCTGTTGTCTGGGAAAGCAGCAGAAGATGGCCCAAGTCCTTGGGCCCCTGCACAAGTGTAGGAGACCTGGAGAAAGCTCCTGGCTTCTGGCTTCAGATCTGTGCAGCTACGGCCATTGCGGACAACTAACGAGTGAACCAGTAGATGGAAGACCTCTCTCTCTTCCGCCTCTCCTTCTCTCTCTGAGTAACTCTGACTTTCAAATAAATAAATAAATCTTAAAAAAAAAAAAAGAAAAAAAAAAAAGAATGGGTAGCCTTGTGTTCTAGCAATTAAATCCCTGGTTGTAAGGTCCACATCAGAATGCATGGTTTCAATCCCTGGCTCCAGTTCCTCATTCTAACCTTCTGCTAATAAAGACCCTGTAAGGTAGTGGTGATGGCTCAAGTGATTGAGTTCTGCTACTCACCTGGGAGATATGGACTAAGCTTTTGGGCTCTCAGCTTTAGCACTTAACTGAGTCTCTAGGTCTCAGCAGGTATTTGGAGAGAACCAACAGATGGAGGTGTTTTCTCATGTGCTCTCTCCCAGCACCCCCACTTTATGTCTGTTTCTCAAATAAATTAAATAATTTTTAAAGCAAACATGAGATCCTTATTTCACATACTAAGAATTAACCTTATTAACTAGTAGAGACCATGTATTAAACTATTAGACTTATAAAATGGCAATAGAATAAAGATTACTATTACTAGCAAAACTAAAGAAAAAAAACAGCAGGCCAATACTTCAACTCCAATTTTTAAGAGGACCATATATAAAAATATCTGTCCTTAAACTGAACTTGTAGCTCCACTATTTGAGATATTCATATTTAACAAAGGATTTAAAAATAATTAAATACTAATAAGATATTTGACAAGTAAATAAACCCACTGAAATAACAATATTACAAGTATTAGAAAAATTAAATAGTTTCTTTAAAAGTTTCTAGTGCTAAAATCCTGAGGTTTTCATTAACTCAGGACATTTTCTACTAAAAAGCACTATCTTCTCTAACATTATTCTTTTGTAGTTAAATAACACTTTTTTTAAAAAATGAGAAGCTGTTTCAAAGGGAGCCAGACATTCTAATTAAGTTAACTGGAAATGAGACAAGCTTATTGAGGTTTAAATATGAAGCAAATAAAATAATATCATTGGCACAGTATAAATTCTTATGACTAAACAACATTAAAAGTTGTTGAAAACTCATAAAGGAGTCAAGCATTTCAAATACAAATCCTGAAGGGGAAAAAAAACTTAAATCCTTATAGACTGAGAAGTCATAAGTAAATAATTGTTTGAAAACATGAATTCTTTAGTAATCAACAAAGAACAGCTTCAGGTATTCTTATTATTTAATTTCCACATGAAATAAAAGTTATGCTTCTTTATATAAGATTCTCTTATGAGAATGATTGAATTTGAAAGGAAATAAGGTACACAGTAAGTGTTAAAAGTTACCTTCTATTTCCCTTTGTAAAGCTTTTCCCCTTTATCCTTGGATCTGTCAATATGGATGAACTGACTCCCTTAACCTATCATATACCAGAAAGAGTCAAGATTGGCAATATCATAACTCTACAAAGCCAAAGAATGTTTGCCAGGACTATGTGCTTTTGGAAAACGAGGAATCCCAGTAAATTCCAAATAACTATTTGTTCCCACAGAGAAATAAAACTAATTTGTTCAGTTTGGGGACAGATGGATTTTCATCTGACACAGCCAAAAGAATTATAAAGCTTAGCCACTTTAAGCCACAATTCTCACAAACATCTATGAAGCATTCATCAAGAGTATGTTTCTTATTCTTGCAGAAAATAAAGTTTGAAAAGAAGTTTTCAGAAAAAAAAATCCCAGTATTTCCTAATATCCCCATATGACCATCTGGTAAGTAATTTTCTCCCATGTGTATTATGTAGCATGGGTTAAGAAGTAAGACAGAACGTTTTTTAATACAGATCAATAAGCACAAGTTACCTAATGGTGCTTAACTTCTCTAAGCTCCAGTTTCCTCAGTTATAAAAGAAGATAATCATAGCCTATTCTCATGAATACTTCCAACCTTTAAAAATAGATTAGAAGTAGCAGACACTAATCTCGCACAATTTTCTTTTCAGCAAATAGTGAAAGAGGAAACTCTAAGTCATTGTATGAGGCCAGCAGAACCCTAATACGTTGGCAACACCTGACATGGACATAACAAGTAGAATTATAGACCAACACCCTCAGAAACACAGCAAAAAAAAATAAGAATAAAAATTATAATTTCGCAAGGCAAAGCCAGCAATATATGAAAGCAACAATATACATAACCAAGTGGAATTTGTTACAAAAATACAATGTTGGTTCAATATTTAAATATAAACCAAATTAATTTACCATGTTAACTAAAGAAGAAAAATCCTAGGATCATCCAACAAATGCAGAAAAGTTTTGATACAATTTAATACTTATTCATCATTTTAAAATAAAAAGGCATAGAATATTAGGAATAGAAGGGAACTTCCTTGATTTGATAAAAGGTATCCACATCTACAACTACTTGGTTTATGAAAAAGACACTATTACTCGGCGCTGTGTAGTGGGTAAAGCCACCGCCTACTGTGCCAGCATCCCATATGGGTGCCAGTTCGAGTTCTGGCAGCCCCACTTCTAATCCAGCTCTCTGCTATGGCCTAGGAAAGCAGTAGAGGATGGCCCAAATCCTTGGGCCCTTGGACCTGAATGGGAAGACCTGGAGGAAGCTCCTGGCTCCTGGCATTGGATCAGCACTCCAGCCGTTGTGGCCAACTGGGGAGTGAACCAATGGATGGAAGACCTCTCTCTCTCTCTCTCTCTGCCTCTCCTTCTCTCTGTGTGTAACTCTGAGTTTAAAATAAATAAAAAAATAAAATAAAATAAAATAAAAGACACCACTGAAAACCTGAGGTAACAAAAACAGTCTTTTCAATTATTGCTGCTAGAGCACCAGAAATCAGTAGGAAAAAAACAATGAACCTTGAGAATTCCATACCATGAGCAAAACATAATTGAAATAAATCTTATCTAAAAGTGAAAGATAAAACTATAAATCTTCCAGAAAGAAATACAGGAAAATATCTTCATATCCTTTGTGTAGGCAAAAATTCTTTTAATATTCAAAAAGCACTAACCTACTAAAGAAAAAAGAGGTATACTAAACTTTATTAAAACTAAGAACTTTTTGTTGCTCAAAAGATACCATTAATTAAGAGTAAAAAGAGAAGTATAGGCCAGCGCCATGGCTCAATAGGCTAATCCTCCGCCTGTGGCACCGGCACACCAGGTGCTAGTCCCGGTCAGGGCACCGGATTCTGTCCAGGTTGCTCCTCTTCCAGGCCAGCTCTCTGCTGTGGCCTGGGAGTGCAATGGAGAATGGCCTAAGTGCCTGGGCCCTGCACCCCATGGGAGACCAGGAGGAAGCACCTGGCTCCTGGCTTCGGATCAGTGCAGTGCGCCGGCCACAGCGGCCAATGGAGGGTGAACCAATGGAAAAGGAAGACCTTTCTCTGTCTCTGTCTCTCTCACTGTCCACTCTGCCTGTCAAAAAAGAATGAAAGAAAGAAAGAAAGAAAGAAAGAAAGAAAGAAAAGAAAAGAAAAGAAAAGAAAAGAAAAGAAAAGAAAAGAAAAGAAAAGAAAAGAAAAGAAAAGAAAAGAGATAAGTATAAACAATAAAGGTTTTATATGTAGAATACATAAAGATTATGTTTTTAAAAAACTACTACAGGTCAATAACAAAACCCCCAAAAAAATTATGGATAAAGATCTAAAGCATAATAAAAAAAGAGAATATTCAAATCGTCTATTAACACATATATGAATGTACTCAAGCATCATTAGCACAAAATAAATGCAAATTAAAGGAATGAGACATAAGTATACATCTCCCAGAACAGCTAAACACTTCAACTCACCCAAAGTGTTGGAGTAACTAGAACCATCATTTATTACCATTTGGTGAGTAGATTGGTACAACTTTCAAAAACTGCTCTGAAGTTTCTACTGAAGTTAAGCATATACCTACCTAAATACCTTATGACTCAATAAAACCACTCTAAGTATACAGCAAACAAAAATCAATATATAAGAATATTCACAACAGCTTTTTTCATAGCTGCCCACAGTACAAACAAATCAAATGTCCACAAATTGGAGAAAAAGTAAATGAACTGTAGCACATTCATACTATGAAATACTACAGAGGACTAAAAGGGAACAAGCAAACTGATGATATACGTAACAATGTGAATGTGAGTACATTTTGTAGGCATTACTTTTACCAAATTAAAGTAAAAGTATATAATGTAATTCAAATTATATAAAATTCAAAAATAGGAAAATAAATCAACTGGGATAGAAGTCAGAATAGTGGTTACTTATAGAGTCAATGATGACTCAAAGAGTGAACAAAGATTTCTTCTGGTGTATTGGAAATATTTTATATTTGGATCTGGGTGGTGATCATACAGGTATGTATCTATGAAAATATTCAATGAGCAAAATATTTGAATTAATATGCTTTGTTGTATGTTCATGTACCTCAACTTTTGAAAAAAAATTAATCTCCAAATTTAAAACAAAACAAAACAAAAAGCTTCAGTCTGGAATTTGAGGTATATGTAGAAAAGGAACGTACTTAATAAAACAGTCATCTTCTAAACTATTTGGTTCACATGAAAGCATACATCATATAGGAAATAAAGACATGATAAAAAGAAGATCTAATGTTTATTTAGAGTTGATAATATCTTAAGCATTATGTGAAAGTTACACCTACACATGGAAAACCATACATAGTATTATTAAAACCATTCAACAAACCCATGAGGTAGGTTCTATTATTAACGGTTTTAGAGATGAAAAAACTGAAATAAGTAGATGTTTCTTTTTTCCTCTTTTTAAAGATGTATTTATTTGAAAGCCAGAGTTAAAGAGGGAGAGAGAAAGAGATCATCCACCCAATGGTTTACTCCCCAGATGACCACCAACAGCCAAGCCCAAACCAGGAGCCAAGAGCTCCATCCAGGTCTCCCATGTGGGTGGTAGGGGCCCAAGTACTTGGGTCATCTGCTGCTGCTCTTCCCAGGCTGGATTAGATGTGACACAGCCATAATTCAAATCAGCACCATACAGGATGCCAGCGTCACTGGTGGCAGCATTACCCACTACACAAGACCTGCCCCACTAGATGTTTCTTCCATTAAACTTTAAATTATTTGATCTTAATATATATATATATATATATATATATATATATATATATATATATAGGCCTGCATTAAATTAGTTTTCTCCACACTGACAAAGAGTAATAGTTCAATGTCCCACCTGCTTTCCTTACCACAGTATCTAAAATATCATCTCCACAACTTTCCATCATCTTCCTGTCACTTATTTTTCTTCATTATCTATCATTTCTACCTGATACTACACTATATATGAGTATGTATGTGCTTATTTGCTTACTTTGAATCTCCCTCACTAGAATGTAAGTTGCACAAAGGCAAACACCTTGTCAATGTTGATAACTGCTCTTTCTCAAGAATCTACACCTATGCCAGGCATCCAAGGAACACATAATCAATAATAATGAACAGGATGAAAAAAGTAATAATTGTGTACACATTTCCATACCATCAATAAAACTAAGAAAAAATACAGGGCCAGCGATCCCCACTCTGACACCAGCATCCCATATGGATATCAATTTGTGTCCTGGCTGTTCCACTTCCATTCCAGCTCCCTGATAATGGCCTGAGAAAATCAGAGGAAGAATGCCCAAGTGTTTAGGCCCCTGAAAATCATATGGGAGACTCAAATGAAACACATGGCTCCTGGCTTCAGCCTAGCTCAGACCTGCCTGTTGTGACCACAAGGGTGTGAACCAGCAAATCAAAGATTCTCTCTCTGTTGCTCTCTCTCTCTTTCCCTCTCTCTTTCAAATACACAAATAACTCTTTGAACCTAAGAAAAAATAATATTACTAAGTATCTTTTATATTAATCAGTTTATATAATGTTACCATAAGAAACACTTTATGTATGTCCTTAAGCTGATTTGGGACAATCATTTCATATAGTCAATGAAAACTTTGCAAAATTGAGTTTAACATGTTAAACTAATGCAGATAATTATCTTCTATTTTTGTCTTGAAACAAATACTTCATTTTACTATAAAAATACAATATTAAAGCCAATATGTATAAAATACACTATGATTTTAGTAAGAATTGTCAGAGGTCAACATAATGAGAATTAATTACCACTCTCAGCACTACTACTGTGCTAATATTAAATGACCTTCATTGAAATTCTACTATTTAGCACACTTCTATGTCTGGATCCCATTTCATTTACCCTCCTTCCTCTGGCTACTATCTCTGCTTTGCTTGAAACATTCTTATTAGTTGGTATTCGTATTTTGCCCTTTCTTTAATAGATTTAGATGTCCATCTACTTTTAAAGGATAGACATACACACACACATACCTTCACTAGACTTTGCTTTCCCCCAAATTTATTCTCTTGGATGCCACTGACACTTTCTTTAAAAAGAACAAACAGAAACCCAACTTTCCATTCTCAAAATTTATATTCATTCTTGAAGATCATCAGTAACCCCTTAATCACCAAATCCACATAAATATATTCCACTCAAACCAAGTGTAAACACAATTCAACCTTCCTTTAGCTGTGCCCAAAAAAACACCTACAGTCACTACAATGCCTAAAGTCACTCAAATGCCACATGACATGAGTCAAGAACAGAAACAGCAATCAAAAAAATTTACTTTTGGAAATCCTATACAAACATAGAGCCATGTGAACATATTCCTTGCAAAATCATAAAAGGAATTTGCACAAGTGGGAGACCCTGAAGCTTAAATTTAATTAGTTTCATGAAAAATCCCCCATCTGGCCATTCTGATTGTGTTTCTTCACTGACTCCTCTTTGTTATGCTAATTACTAAATATGGGTACTTCTCACAACCCTTGCCTATCTCCTAAAAACATACATAATACAGGTACTTCCCAAATTCACTCTGTCCTTAATTATTTTTAATTCTATTTAGACTTTTTCTTTTAATAACATCCATTTCCAAGCTTCAAGGATGACCTTCTAAACTAATAAACTTTCTCTACAATCTAAACTAATTATACAGTAACTAGACTATCAATTCCACAGACAAGAGAGATGCCAGTCTTGGGCTCTGTATGAATTCAGGGCTTGAATCTTCAAGATCATATAACAGGACTTCAATAAAATGCTAAATAACTCTAAAATATATGTCTTACCTCATTCTTTCTTTCCAAAATTCAAACCTGCCATTTCTAACTGCCTACTGAAAACTTTTGTCCCCATCCCCCACCAAGAAATACAAAATCTCATCACATTAGTTGGAGTCTTCTGAATTTCATTTTAATGTTCGATGATACATTTTAAACTTAGCAAATAATTTTCATAGCAACTATTAATAAAATTAAGCATAACAAAACTATAAATCTTAAATCCATATTATTCCACCTATAGTAGCTTGAATTAAAACAAGTCCCATAGCTCCTCAGACATGTCAGTGTCCTCCACAAAGCCATCAAAATTAGAATCAATAGCCTATTGTTAGTTAACAAAGAACAACAACCAAAAAAAAACACTTTTGAGAAAGAAAATAAATACAATAAAAAGATTTGATGTCAACATCAAATAGCAATAAATATGCCTATACACATAAATTAAAGTTTGTATACAGAATGTTCTCATACAATTCAGAGTACATATTCAGTCATGTAGCCTGCTCTAGTGAAAGATCTCATTGTAAACACACTACTAAACAAGAGTTCCCAAGCAAATAGGACAAACTGCTGACATAAGTGTTAGCACTTATACACAGATACTGACGTACGTCTATTTGCTTTCAGTTGCTAGGATTCAGACTATTTTTTTCTAAGCTCAAAAGCACTCAAGTCTTTGCAGTTCTGAATTTCATACTTAAGAAAAGATTGATGTGTTTCTTGAAATACAAAAAAAAATTTCAAATTCAAACATCTAATTTTTCGAAAACATTCACGTATTCCGTATTGTGAAAAACAAATGAAAGTAAAAAGTTTAATTTCTTTACCAGAATATCACAATTTCAATAAAATAAAATGAAAAAGAAAGCTACATACATTCAAGTTATTAGCACAAAATAAAATTCTGAGTGCAGCTTTAGAAGAAAATACCTCCTATCTATTCAGAACCTTTTTGAACCTAATTTATATAATAAAAAGTATCTATACTTTTCAACAAAAAATTACACAGTAAACTGGGTAAGTTCCTAACAGCCCCAATTAGCATTCATTTCATCTTTGGACTTGTAATCTAAAATTATATACTAATCAAATAGATATTAATAAATTGAATTGTATATCATCTTCATGATCTTCAACAGAAGAGGCAATAAGAAACAATATTATTTAGCCAAATAAAACAGAAATAGTTACAGTTCCAGGACTATTCAGAAATAGTCTAAATGCTTAGAAATTAAACATCTTCTAAATAAGCCATAGTTTGAGGTAAAAGTTTAATGGGAAGTTAGAGAACAGTTTTAACAAAGTTGTAAAATTATGACATATATTTTTTGTTTTTCATCCATGGTTCCTGGCTTGTGACTACCTCCCTAGTACAGGTCATACAAATGAGAATTTCTCTTCCTGAAGGTGGGTCATGGAAACTAAGAATGTGCCCTAATCTCATACTTTTCTGTCTTAAGAGTCAATCATAAAGAAATTATCTGAATAACTTGTGTGATAGTTGATCATAAGACCCTCATTTTTTTGTTTTGTTTTGTTTTGACAGGCAGAATTAGACAGTGAGAGAGAGAGAGAAAGGTCTTCCTTTACCATTGGTTCACCCTCCATTGGCCGCCGCGGCCGGCACACCATGCTGATCTGAAGCCAGGAGCCAGGTGCTTCTCCTGGTCTCCCATGGGGTGCAGGGCCCAATTGGGCCATCCTCCACTGCACTCCCAGGCCACAGCAGAGAGCTGGCCTGGAAGAGGAGCAACCGGGACAGAATCCAGCACCCCGACCAGGACTAGAACTCAGTGTGCCGGCGCCACAGGCGGAGGATTAGCCTATTGTGCCACGGCAACAGCCAATACCCTCATTTTCAACAGAGGTCCCCATCAGAAAAAAAATGTAACATAAAAACCAAGAAGAATCTAAACAAACAGGCCTCCCTGATTTCCCATTTACTCTGTTAGCATTGGATCATACCCCTTTGGTCTAATCACATTTAAGCATAGCTGTACAATAAAATCTTCATAAAATCCCAAAATAAGTGGGATTTCAGGGGTTTCTGGAATGCTTAACAAATGGAGGCTTACAGGAAGGCAAGAAAGTTTCATCCTTGTACTCAAAGAATGGCATACTTAACTCCTCAAAGATGGAAGCTTATGTACCTGGAATCCTTCAAGACTTCACTCCATGGATCCCTTTCTCTGGTTGCTTATCTCTATCACTTAAAATATTCTTTATAATCAACCAGCATATGTGAGAAAAATGTTTAAATTCTGTGAACTTCTCGAGCAAATTAACTGAATCTGAAGATAGGGTCAATGGAACCCCAAATGGGGTAGGCAGTTGGTCAGAAGGTCTGAAGGCCTAAGCGCATAACTGGGACTGAAGTATGCAGGCAGTCTTGGGGACCAAGCCCCCAGCCTGAGGATGCCATTCTATCTCCAAGTAGTGTCAGAACTAAATTGAATTAGAAGACATTCTGCTGGTGTCTGTTGCAGAAGTGATGCTTCCTTGCTATTAAGAGAAAAATTCCACATCTTTCCAAGATCAGAGATCTCATATGTAAGTGAGAGCAGAGAAGGGAAAGGGAAAACTTTTGTTTCCTACACACATGTGAAATTCAAAAATCAACATATCAAAAGTTACAGCATGCAGTTAGAGTGATACTTAGAGGGAAATTTAAAGCACAAAATGTTAACATTAGAAATAAAGAAGAGGCAAGAGTTGTGGTGAAGTGAGTTATACTGCTGCCTGCAACAACAGCCTCCCATATGAGTGCCGGTTCAAATCTTGGCTGCTCCAGTTCTGATCCAGTTCCCCACTAATGTGCCTGGGAAAGCAGCATAAAATGAACCAAGTTCTTAAGCTCCTATAGCCACATGGGAGACCAGGATGGAGTTGTAGGCTCCTGGATTTGGCCTGACACAGCCCTGGGTATTGCAACAATTTGGGAAATGAACCAGCAGATGGAAGATCTATTTCTCTGTATCTCTTCTTCTCTCTGTAACTCTGCCTTTTAATAAATAAATAAAGTCACTTTAAGAAAAAACAGGAAAAAAAGAAAAACTTAAAAATCAATCATCTCAGCCGGCGCCACAGCTCAATAGGCTAATCCTCCACCTGCGGCGCCAGCACACCGGGTTCTAGTCCCAGTCGGGGCGCCAGATTCTGTCCTGGTTGCTCCTCTTCCAGGCCAGCTCTCTGCTATGGCCGGGGAGTGCTGTGGAAGATGGCCCAAGTGCTTGGGCCCTGCACCCCATGGGAGACCAGGAGAAGCACCTGGCTCCTGCCTTCAGATCAGCGTGGTGCGCCAGCTGCCGCAGCCATTTGGGGGGTGAACCAACAGAAGGAAGACCTTTCTCTCTTTCTCTCTCTCTCTCACTGTCTAATTCTGCCTGTCAAAAAAAAAATTAATAAACCTCCACGGATACCAAGATGGCTGCATAAGGAAAAGACATACTTTAGATGAGGAGAAAAATATTTTTTAAAAAAAGTGGAGGAAGTGCATTCCCATCGATTGAAGTGAAATCTATAGTCGAAATTCTACAGAAGGAAGAGGGGCATCATGGATCAGTGTGGAAGATGCAGACGCATAGCAACAATGAGGGCAGACACCATACATGATCCTCGCACCCAAGACCTGGAGGAGATGCCAGCCTTGGAAAACAAGATGACAGCAGACTGCAGCAGCCTGTGCCACTGGTAATACTGCTGGAGGAAGAGCCTTGAAGACCATACAGCCTTTCAGTCTAACCTGGAGCCCTAAGAGGGGCAGGGAACCCTCCTAACCCAGTGGGAAAAAAAAAGCACATTTCTTTCTCCCCAACCCCCAACAAGGGCAGCCAGCAACCAGCAGGGAGAAGGCATCGTTTCGACACCAGTGGCAGCTGTAGCAGCTATGTATGCACTAGTGATTGGGGGATTTTACCAGAGAGAAACCACATTCCCCACTGACTTTGAGTCTGGCTGGGAGAGTTGACAAGAGGGTTGAGCACTCACATAGGACTGTGAGGTATCCCCAGCCTCTCAACATATCACAGGCTCTGGGGCTGAAACTGCCAAGGTGGAGCACCCCCAGGCAGCTGGCTCTGGGAGTGTCTGTGCACTCTCTGTGGATGGAACAGGATAGCAGAGTGGAGCATATCCTCTTTAACCCATGGTTGTGGCAGCTTTGTGTGCTGATACTGTGGGAACTCTACTACTGTATGAAAGGGCACAGGGTGTAGCTGGCTTCGGCAATCACTATGTCCTGTGCTAGAAGCTCACAACTCCCTAGCTGCCTGGGGAGGGTCATTGCACAGGGATCCATGCTCACACTGAGGAATGCATAGATCCTTTGTGTGGTTCATGTGGCAGCACAGGTGAGTGCTGCACACATTGTGGACTGGCAGCAGGCACTGATAACGTTGGAAGAGATGATGTGACATTGTGATTATGCCAACAGAGGTGATCACACCCTTCCTCCTGCAGAAAACAGAGATCTAACACACCCAACTAGATACTACTCCCACCCTGAAGCACTGAACAGAGCTCCCTGGCCACATGCCTCTGGGTACTCACAGAGGAGAAGTTCAAAGATAAAATCCATTAGAAAAGAAAACTAACAACTATTTCCACAAATGCCTAAAAATAAATGCAGAAATTCAATAAACAAAAATAGGGAAGACAACAATACTCACCCAAAGGAACACTAAAATGCTTCAATGTTAGAATGTGAAGATGAAGAGAATGATGAAATGCTTGAAAGGAATTCAAAAGATTGATAACAGAATTACTCAGAAGCAATGAGAGGCAAATTAAAGATTTTTTAAAGATTTCCATACATAATATGCAAGAAAAATTTTCCCAGGAGATTCAGATTTTGAGGAGAAATCAAACTGAAGTATTGGAAATGAAGAAGTCAATATGTCAAATAAAAAATACAGTGGAAAGCCTTAATAACAGACTTGGTGAGAAAGAAGGAAGAATATCTGAGCTAGAAAACAAATCTTTGGAAATATCTCAGTCACACCAAAAAAAAAAAGAAAACAAAAATTAAAAATAATGTTAGAGATTTATGGGATATTATCAAGTGACCCAACATACAGGTCTTGGGAGTTCCTGAAGTTGTGGAAACAGAAAATGGATTATAAGGTCTAGTCAGTGAAATGATTATAGAAAAAATCCCTAATTTAGAGGGAAAAAAAAGGAACTTTCAAATACAGGAAACACACAGACATGACAGACATGACTAAAAAAGACTTTCACCACGATACATTGTAGTCAAACTTTCAACAGTAAAATATTAATAAATGATTCTAAAATGTGCAAAAAGGAAACACCAGACTTTCAGAGGATCTAGATGCACTGCTGACTTCTCATCAGAAACCCTACAGGTTAGGAGAAAACGGGGAGACACAGTGAAAGTCTTAAAAGAAAAAAACTGTCAAGTCAGAATACTGTACCCTGCAAAGTTCTCATTTACAAATAAAGGTGCAATAAAGACATTCCATACCAAACAGAAAATGAAAAGAATTCATCAGCACTCATACAGCCTTGCAAATGATGCCTAAGCATGTGCTACAAACAGAACACAGAGACTCATCACTATGAAAGAATGTGAAGGCAGAAAATCTTTCAGTAAAAGTACAAAGGAAATTCAAAGCAAACAACAGGAGTATTTATGGCCAAATTACTTATTTTTTATTTTATTTTAGTTTTTGAGATAACTTATTTTAAATTTACCTTACAGTGAAAAGGCTTAACACCTCACAGAATAAGACATTTAACAAGCAAAAGACCCTAGTTAAGTGGGAATATAGACAATAATTATAAATAATAATTGAATGGAAAAATGAAAATGTCATTCATACACAGTAAATTTTGTAATAATCACTGATCATTAAAACTACAGTAGTGTAACATTCCTTTTTTAAAAAATATTATTTATTTGAAGGGCAGAATTACAGAGACAGAGGAAGAGGGAGACAGAGAGAGGTCTTCCATCTACAGATTCACTTCCCAAATGGCTACAGGCCAGGCCGAAGCCAGGAGCTTCATCTGGGTTTCCCACGTCGGGATAGGGGCCCAAGCACATCTTCTGCCACTTTCCCAGGCATGTTAGCAAGGAGCTGGATCAGAAGTACAGCAGCCAGAACTTGAACCAGCACCCACATGCAGGGTGGCAGTGTTCAACAATTGTGGCCGTGCCACAATGCCAGGCCTGGTTTAACATTCTTAACCACTGGTTTGACAAAGGTGTAAAACAAAGTTTTAGAAAACTATATTTGCAGCATACTGATATATACAGACATTTCTTTCTTTTTTCTTTTTTAAATTTTAGTCCCCACAAATAAGGGAGAACACGTGTTATTTGTCTTTCCCAAGTTGAGCTCATTTCTCTCAACATTATGTCCTCCAGTTGCGTCCATTTTGCTGCAAATGAAACTGTATGAGAGCCATCTTGTAGTTACACATTCTCAGCTATGTTATTTTAGCCCCTCTTCCTCCCTTATGCAGGGTCAAGATATGGTCATATTTACTTATTACCCTTACATTGGGGTGAGCAGCATTTTGGATGTTTCAGCTTTACACAGATATTTCCTAGTTTGTTCCTCACTTAAGATTGACTCTGCTTTTATCTTATGAGCCCAGTCACACATAGCCAAAGTAAATTAAATGTTCAAGATCCCTGAGGATGATCACATACTCTTTAAGTGAAAACAGACTTTAGGATCTACTAACCTCTCAGGATTCCTCCTTTTACTTCTTTTTGGGGACCTGAGAGTTCCTTACTTTTGTGTCAACCTAGCAATTCCTTTCAAAAGATATTTAAAATTTTTAAACTGTAGAATGGTTGTTTCAATGCAAGATTTTTTAAAGGGCTTGTTATATACTAGAAATGGCATTTAGCATATTATGGTATTCTCTAAATACTAGCAGAGTAGTTTAGGGCTAGTTAATTTATCTTCCTCCCTTAGTCTCTAGCTGTAAAAGAGAGTCTAGTATTGGTTTATAGGGCTGTTGAGATTATGATTATTGAGTAATTAATTATTAGATCTTAGTATAATAATCCGTTTTTTTATTAAGCCTTTTTATTATAATATAATCTTAAAACATGCTGTCTCAAAAACTATAATGAAAAGGAAAAAAAGAAAGGGAGAAGAAAAAAGAGTGGGAGAGATATGGGGAGGGAGGAAAGAAGAGAGTATCATTATGTTCTTAGAATTGCATTTACAGGAAGAGTCTGGCACTGTGGTGTAGAATATTAAGCCTCTGCCTGTAGTGTAAGCATAGATATGGGCATTAGTTCAAGTCCCAGATGCTCCACTTCTGGTCCAGCTCCCTGCTCAGCAGTGGAATATAGCCCATGTGCATCCATGTGGAAGACTTGGAAAAAGCTCCTGGCTCCTGGTTTTGGATCAGCCCAGTTCCAGCCATTGTAGCCATCTGAGAAGTAAACCAGTGGGTAGAAGATCTCTCTCTTCTCTTTCTTTCTATTTCTTCCTTTCAAATAAATAAATGAATCTAAAATAAAAAGTACTGCATCTAGAAATCACATTGAATCTGCTAAAAACTAATTAAAAATTTAAATTAAAAAATTTTTAAAAAGATACTTCTGCCCAGTTTGATTAGGAAACCAAAAAATAAAAAAGGTACAAATGGTATTTGGAGTGAAAAAGAGGAAATAAATGCAGATGCTAAAGAGATTAAACATAAATAAAATACAATGAACTATAATAATAAATTTTAAGTTGCATTAAATAAATTCCCAGAAAAATACAACTTAAAAATTTCAATTAAAAAGGAAATTTCCTCTAAATGGTTCAAAAACTGTAATGCAATGCCAGCAAAATCCCAACAAAATTTTTTGTAGATAGAACTTGACAAGCTTATTCTAAAATTTTACATTGAATTCTAAAATTTACATTGAATAAGGAAAGTCCAAAAATAATCAAAACACTCTTTAAAAAGAATGAGGGGACTTACTGTATATAAAGACTTATTATAAAGCTTTATAAATAAGACAGAGTGCTTTTAACATCAGATGCATAACTAATCATTGAAACACAACAGACAGGGTACAAACTCTTACAGCTATTGAAATCTGATATATGACAGAGGTAACACAGCTGGTAAATGGTAAATAAATAAACTTTTCAATGAACTGTGTGTTAACATAACTGGATATGCATATGGATAAAAATAAGACTGGATCTCTATATTAATCACACATATAAATCAATTCTAGGTGGATGAAAAAAATGTGAAACACAAAATTTTAAAACTTTGAAAAGACAATATAGGGGCCAGAGTTGTCGCATAGGTGGAAAAGCTGCCACCTACAGTGCCAGCATCCCTTATGGGCTCCGGTTCAGAGTTCCAGCTGTCCCACTTCCAATATAGCTCCCCATTAATGTGTCTGGGAAAGTAGTGGAAAATAGGCCAAGTACTCAGGCCCCTGCAGCCATGCAGGAGACCCAGATGAAACTTCTAGCTCCTAGCTTTTGCCTGGCCCAGTGCTGGCTGCTGCAGACACTTGGGGAGTGAATGAGCAGATGGAAGATCAATTCTCCCTCTCTCTTTCTGTCTCTAACTCTTTCAAATAAATAAATAATTTTTTAAAAAAACACAAATACAACATATTTTGTAACTTCCAGTAGGGAAGACTTTTTAAAAACACAGTCTTTAAAAAAAATATGTAACCAGAGACTTATTGGTAAACATAGCACTCAAATTTAAAACTTCTATTAAAAAACTGGAAGAAGAAACCTGAAATACAAATAACCAATAAAAGTTCACCACCCAAATATATAGGGGAAATCATAATTAAGAAAAAAAACTAATAAATAAAAAACCCAACTTTTAATAGAGCAAAAGATGTAAACAGGTAATACTTGAATAAGAAACAGTTCATAAATATATTTTAAAAAACCAAGCTTTCTAGAGATATGCAATTCGGAAAATGCATATTGAAATCTCAATAAATACCATTTCATATCCATTAGACTAGCTAAAAAGGGCAAACTGATTGGAGAATGCAGATCAAAGGTCATTTTTATTCACTACTAGCAAAAAATTCAAATGGTATATCCACTTTGGAAAATATTCAACTTTAAATAGTATTTTAATTGTCTATTTCTACTTGGATGAAGTGTGACACCCCTCCCCCCCCAAAAAAAAAGATACACTGAAGTCCTAATCTAATGCTCAATATCTCAGAATGTAACCTTCTTTGGAAATAGGATACAGACAGAGGTAATTAAATTCAAATAAGGTCACTAAGGTGGACCCTAATCTAATACAACTAGAGTTCTTATAAAAAGGGAAAATTTGAACACAAAGACAAGCACAGGGGGAAGACTATTAGGGGTGGGGAATGTTCGGCCCATAGACTTCTCTCTTGCACTTTTTAAAGATCCTTATGACACACTAGGCCATTTAGATAATCCTGGATAATCTCCCTAATTTAACTTAATCCCTTCTGCAAAGTTCCTTTTGCTGTGAAAGTATTCAGTCAAGGGATTGAAACATGGACATCTTTAGAGTACTATTATTTTGCCTATATCCATGAGAAAATTGACTATAAACATACCTTGCAATCCAGCAATTCTACTTCTATATGCATACATGCATCAGGTAACATTTACAAGAATTTTCATAGAAATATATAATATCAAAACATTAAAAACCACGCAAGTGTCCACAAACAGTCGAATGGATGATCAATTTACTTTGTTTATATAATGAAATACTATATAGTAATTAAAAATGAAAAACTATCTACATCAGCATGGATGAATCTCAGAAAATATCAAGCAAAAAGAAAGTTACAGGAAAATGCATATGGTATTATTGTACTTAAAGTTCAAAATCAGGCAAAACTAATGACATTTATATAGGGATACATTCATAGTACGTTATAATTATAAAGATAAGCAAGCAAAAAAAAATCCAGAATAGAGATGTTATCTCTGAAGCAGAGAGAAGAGGACGTAAAAGAGGCTGGAGGAAGAGAGGCCTTCAAATGAAACATGACTATATGATGCTTTTTTTTCTTGTGTTATGTTTTTCCTAAGCCATATAAAAATACACACATACACAGTCTCTTATGTATGATCTTTTTCATGGGAAATTTAGATTCTAACTAAATAAAATATCCTGAATATAGTTTGTATGAAAAGAGATGATGAAGTAGCCAAATAAAGTACTACTGTAGCTGAAGGAAGAGGAAAAAAAAATCTATAAAGATACTTCCTAGTTACATCAATGCTGAAGGGAAAGTTCTGGGTTGTAAAAAGAAAAATCAGAGGGAGATACATTATTCTTCCCCAAGTTCTAAGAGCAGCCTTTTAACAGCCACCTAAATAAGCATGTTTCATTCACCCTACAAAGAACAACATAAACACCAATTCAGGGTTTTAACTGTCAGGAACTTCCCACAGACAGAATTTAGCTTTTCTAAAATTTTGTGGCTAACACGGTTATTCAGGTTGTTTATTTAAAATGAATTCCTTTAAGAAAAGCAGGCAATAACCAGTTTGCTTCCATTCTTCCTGCTCCTTTTACTCTGCTCACCTTCCTCACATACAACTTAAACATATATGTAGCTGCATCGTTTCAAGTCACCCTGAATTAACTATATCAGACACCAAGTTTATCTTCAAGGTCATTATTATGAACTACGTGATTTCAAGAATCCCTCCTAACTCTCTCTCTCCCACCACTTTCCCCACTCCCATCATTTAACCAAGGACATTGCCTTTTACCACATAATTGAAGATACCCAGCAAAATTAAGTACAGCCTTGGAAAACTATGTTGCAGGTACACATGCTCTTTATGGAAAAACATTTGCAGACTAAAAGTCAAAACTAGGTTCTTGACAATGTTTTCCAAATAGCTCACAGCATAACCCTGATTCAAGAAACTGAACCCAAGTTTCTTTATATCTATATATTGAGCAGATTTCAATTACATAAGCTCTAAATCTCTCCTACACATTCTATATTTACACAAAAACATTTATATTGAAATAAGCTGTTCAGCAAGAATAGATTCTGACTGCTTTGAACAGAATACAGGAAGACAGAAGAGTGTGCTACAGAAACAGAGTGACCTGGTAACTGAAAGGGAAAAGGAAAAGAGAGCACACGAAAAGCCTGCCATTAAGGACAGTGTCCAAGAACAATGAAAACATACTTCATAATTTTACTTCTGGGTACCTTCTACTCTGTGTATGAAAGCTTAAGTTATGGAATTTAACTATTTCATGGAATATAATGAAAATAGTATATTCCATCAATATTGCTTCATATAATTTGTCAACTTTTATTCTTCTTTTTTTCTTTGACAGGCAGAGTGGACAGTGAGAGAGAGAGACAGAGAGAAAGGTCTTCCTTTGCCATTGGTTCACCCTCCAATGGCCACCACGGCCGGGGCGCTGCGGCCCGCGCACCGTGCTGATCCGATGGAAGGAGCCAGGTGCATCTCCTGGTCTCCCATGCGGGTGCAGGGCCCAAGCACTTGGGCCATCCTCCACTGCACTCCCTGGCCACAGCAGAAAACTGGCCTAGAAGAGGGGCAAACAGGACAGAATCCGGTGTCCCGATCGGGACTAGAACCTGATGTGCCGGCGCCGCAAGGCAGAGGATTAGTCTATTGAGCTGCGGCGCCAGCCAACTTTTATTCTTAAATATTGCCAACACTGCTGTAACAGTTTTGTTCTCAGCTTAGATAGATATATTCATATACATATACACATACACATATAAATTTACCTGGAAATCTTTTATTTAAGGTATACAGATTTCACGCATTTCATATAAACAAATTTAGGAACATAGTGATTCATCCCACCCTACCCTCCCTCCTGCCAGCACTCCCAGCCTTCTTGCTTCTCCCTCTTCTATTCCCATTCTTGTTTTCTACAAAGATCTATTTTCAATTAACTTTATACACATAAGATTAACCCTACACTAAGTTAAAGAGCTCAACAAACAGTATTAAAAAAAAAAAAAAACTGTTCCTCAACAGTAAGACAAAGACTGTTCAAAATCATTACATTTCAAAGTAATAATTTCACTTCTATGGATTACCTGTATATATATAGTCTACTGGTTACCAATGATCAGGGAGAACACGTGGCATTTGTCGTTTAAGGAGTGGCTTATTTCACTACGTATAATGGTTTCCAGTTGCATCCATTTTGTTGCAAAAGACAGGCTTTCATTTTTTCACCACTGTGTAGTATTCCATGGTACATGTATACACCTTGGAATATAGATGTATAATTTCTTTATCCAGTCTTCAGTTGATAAACATCTGAGTTGATTCCATATCTTAGCTATTATGAATTGAGCTGCAATGAACATGGGGGTACATATAATTCCTTCATTTGCTGATTTCATTTCCTTTGGGTAAATTTCCAGGAGTGGGATGTCTGAGTCATATGGTAGGTCCATATTCAGATTTCTGAGGTATCTCCATACTGTGTTCCACAGTGGCTGTACCAGTTTACATTCCCACCAACAGTGGATTAGGGTACCTTTTTCCCCATATCCTGGCCAGCATTTGTTATTTGCTGATTTCTGTAGGAAAGCCATTCTAACAGGGGTGAGGTGAAACCTCATTGTGGCTTTGATTTTCATTTTCTTGATGGCTGGTGATCTTGAACATTGTTATATGCATCTGTTGGCCATTTAAATTTCCTCTCTTGAAAAATGCCCATTCAAGTCCTTTGCCTATACCTTAACTGGGTTGTTTGGTTTTTTGTTGAATTTCTTGAGCTCTTTATATATTCTGGATATTAATCCTTCATCAGTTGCATAGTTGGCAAATATTTTCTCCTATTCTGTTGGTTGCCTCTTCACTTTGCTTAGTATTCCTTTTGCAGTACAAAAGCTTCTCAATTTGATGTAATCCCATTTGTCAATTTTGGCTTCTACTGTTTGTGCTTCTGGGGTCTTTTCTAAGAACTCTTTGCCTGTGCTAATGTCTTGCAGGGTTTCTCCAACATTCTCTAATAATTTGATGGTATCAGGTTATAGATTTAGGTCTTTGATCCATTTTGACTAAATTTGTGTATAAGGTAGGGGTTTTGCTTTATACTTCTGTATGTGGAGATCCAGTTTTGCCAGCCCATTTGTTGAAGACAATGTCCTTGGTCCAGGGATTGATCTTAGCTCTTTTGTCAAGGATAAGTTGAAGCTTATATATGAATTTGAGTACCCGTGAACTTTCTAAAGATTTCTTGATCTTATTTACTCCTCAAAGTAGACTTCACCCAATAGAAATGGTAAAAGTAAAAGAAAAAAATCTACAAGCTCATAACAATAAGCATCCTTCAAATAGCTAGAACCAAAGATGGATGTCAGGAAGGACTGTTTCATAAATCCTAGAGTGTTTATTTAAAAAAAAAAAAAAAGGCTAAGAGCAGGTTACAAAGGACTTTGCAAGCAAAGGTCAAAGGCATGAACTTTATCCTGTGGGCAGCTATGAGACATTTGTAAAACAGAGCAAGTGACTTTACCAAATCTATATTTTTAAAAGGTGACTAATGTCAGAGTACATACAATATTTACAAAAAAGAATATAAACCTATCATGAAAACTGATATCCTACTATGAAATATTAACATAAAATTAGACTAAAACACTCACTGAACTCATTAAAATATTATAATATTATTATTAAAGAAATTCACAGAGTATGCCTTGCAAAATTTTTTAAGAGGATAAGGAATTACACTTTAAAATCTTCCTTTTTAAACTCTTCACACTCCATATGTATACATTTTTCAAATAAAATTCACACTTTAAATAATATTTATGGGCATTAAGTCCACAGGATTTTTAAATATTTACCTTACCATTTAGAAAGCACTTAACATTTTAGGTATAGAAAAAGATCTCACTAACCTATGCCTTCCAAAACCTCAAATTCACCTAACTGCAGACAAAATGATCTCACTTAAGAGCTTAAAATTACATTATAGAATATACAATTAAAATAGAATTAAAAAGGAGCTTTTCAATTCTGTTCAAAGTTTTTATATAGACAGCTTTTTTTTAACTTCCAATTAATTTCAGCTGACTCTGGCAGACTATCAACTTAGTACTTCTTTCCATTAACCATCAAAGCAGAACACAGTAGTAACCAGATTTAAATTTTAAATCTCTAAATACTTTGAAAATAAAAAGGAAGAAATCTTATTTAAATAACATATACAAAGCATTGAAGTCAAATACTATAAATTAATTAGTCACTGTTTTCCAACATGACATCTAATATAATATCCCAAATGTTCAAAATTACTTTAAATATATTCTCACACAACTAAAAACATTTATATTGATAAGATTAAGTGATAGTCAAGGATGTTAATAGATTTTTAACTTCTTCAGGAAACAAAAGCATAATAATTTTGTTATCACAAAATGAAGAAAATTCTCCGTAGCCAAATAAATGTAGAACAAATGTTTATCTTTTCTAATCATCACATGTTGGAAAATTCAGGTTAGAAATATTAGCATTCAACATTAAAGTAAAACTATAGGAATTACTGATTTGTAACCTTTCATTTACAATATTTTATTTATAATACATGTTTATTCAAAAGATAAACTAAAAGAAATTAATTTTAGAAACATATGGAATTCAGCTATTAGGATCCCTGATTTGACAGGACACTGAGACTCAGAAAGGTTTTCCAAGATTAAACAGTAGAGCCAAGATCTGACATCCCCCACCCCTGTTGGACCCAGGACATTTTCTCCCAAATCAGTGTCCACCCAAAATCTTTTTGCGTTTCTTCACTTTCTGAAACAAAGTGTTTTTACCATTGTCACTGAAGATCCTCTGAAAATTAGGAAATCTCCTGACTTTTTACTTCCAGAGAAGTACTGATTTCTTCTTAATTTCCTTAGAAAATTTACATGTGCACGTGTGCACACAGAGACAAATTTCAGAAATATGCATAATAAAATTCTTTATATTACAACCTCTGCTAGGTTTAAAATATCCTTTTCTAGTAATGTCAAAATACCATTATTTTGTGACCCTGAACATTAAGTAACTATGTATAAATTCCCAAGCAATTAGCACATATTTTAGAACTCCAAAAATGTTTCTATTCAGAGGAGGACATGAATAAGGGTTTTCTTGCAATAATAAAATACGCCTTTTTTAGAAGCATAAATTGTATTTTCTACTAATACAAAGAATAAATGAAGTTACCTCACACTGTTCCTAAAGGTTCACAAAGGTTGCTGTGATTAAAAGAGCACCACACTGACCTTAAGACCAGAAATTTGCAACTTACAAGTGTAAAACTACAATTGAAATATGTTAAGTTATAACACTGTTAATTTCAGGAAAATTATCTACAAATGTAATGAAATTGTGCTAAAACAATTTTCCAATCTAGTTACATTTAGTAAAATGTTATTCCACTTTATGAAAATACTTGCACTGAATTCCCTATGAATTCCATTTTCCATGAACATTTTGAAATGCCCTCATACTTGTTCTACAGTGAATATTCTCAGAATAATTTCTCTTCTGATACATATTTTTCTAAGTAATGTCGACTATCACTGGTCAGAAACAGAAAACAAAGGGCATAACAATATTGTTTTCCAAGCATCTGGCCAATTACAGGCCACAAAAACAGCCTCTGAAGCCACTTCAAGAAGAAAAGTGTTAACTTATTGGAACACCATTATATGTTCAGTGCCTAGTATCTCACAAAATCAAGGTGGTAGCCTGTAGACTATTTTGAAAAGATTACAACAGATGAAAAGAGAAAGAGAGAGAGAGGTAAGTACTTCAGGTGTAGTCAGGACAAGAAACTTGTTTCCAACATACTGGGTCCCAGTGTAAAACATGCCACTAATCAAAAAATTCTGGAAAAAAATGGTAAACACTCCTACATTTATCCTTTTAGTTTGACAGAACACAACACTGAGAACTGAATAGTGTAATCAAACCCCCAGGACTACCACTTACTAGATGTGTGAAGTTGGGTAGTCTCCAAAAGCTGCAATTCACTCATCTCTAAACTAAGGTTAATGTCACCTACCAAGCATGATGCCTGTGAGGATTTGGGACAACATATGTAAAGCATTTTTCACTGAGCTTAGTGAACATTAACTATGCTTACTGAACCTTGTGGTGATGTCGAACAGGTAAATTTCCCATTGCCATATAAAGATATAAGTTCATTCCCTGCTGATTTCAATTCTTTAAAAAACAAAAATTTTAAGTCTATGAAGAAAAAAAAAAAAAAACGCTTGACAACTTTCCAGACATTACTAAGCTTAAGCTGTTAAAACATTACCCTAATTTTGCAACAAATACACACAACACAGTGTTGAAAAACACACACACACACTCACACAACTCTAGTAGGCTATATGGCTGGCTTTGTGTCTGAACGACTCAGTCTCAGTTCCAAACTGTTCTTTCCAGGTGAAGATCTCAGCTTCTGCCCTCGATTATCATCACTCCCAACAGTCTCCCCTCAGGCTGAAGGCCGCACGCTCCGCTGGGGCAGATACCACCAGCAAAGTGATAATGGCACCAAACAAGAGTGTGCCAGCCTCATTCCTCTGAGAAAGACATCCTCCCCCTTTACATAAACAAAGTCGCTTAAAACCAGCCTGCTTAGGGGGCTATTTCAGGGCCACTCAAAGGACCAAACTTGCTTCTGCGTTCTGAAAACGCTTCCTGTAATTGAGGAATCCCTTCCAGGATAAAACATGACTTCCTCCCCTTTGCTCCCACTTCCAAGACGCTCCCTGCACTCGCGCACCGCAGCGCCGAGGCCGACGGCGCGCTCGCCCCCGGGTGGCCCCGACTCCCGGGCCAACATACCTGCTCTCTGGAAATACAAGGCAACGACGGTCGGCGGAACATCCTGCCACTGCCATAGTAACTGGCGCCGCTCTCTCCCAGCGAAACGCAGCTGGACCTCCGCCGGGGTCGTATCACAGGCACTTTTTCGTCCACGGCGCTGGCCAGCCGAGGATGGAGAGGCGCTTCCCTGATCTGAAAGAAGTGATCCAACCCCAGGGCCAGCAGACAGCCTGCGCTCCCGACCAGGCAAGAGAGCAGCGGCCGAAGGACCGAAGGCAGCGAGCCCAGGCTGGTGACGGAGACCCACCAGACGCAGCTGGCGAAGAGCAGCAGCGCCGGGATGCTGTGGCGGAGCCTCGCAGGCTGCGCGAGCGCCAGCAAACCCACACAGCTCAGCACCAACACCAACCTGCCCGCCACCGCTGGGGGCGCGTGCGGGCCGGGGGTCTCGGCCCCCCACGGCCAGCCCAAGAGGTCCCCCAGGTAGCAGCAGGCGGGCAGCGCCAGCACCCACCAGGAGCCGCCGCCTGGGCCCAGGTCGGGGCCCCGCTGGGTCCGAGTCAGGAAGCAGGTGAGGAAGAAGAAGGCACAGGCGATGCTGAAGAGGGGGCTGAGGCTACGCGAGCACACGCTCAGCAGCGTCCGCAGCTGGGCGGCCCCGGCAGCCCAGCTCTCGGGCCCCGCGCCGAGCAGCCCGGCGAGGACAAAGGCGGCCAGCGCGCCCAGCGAGAGGCGCGCCCGGGAGAAGCGGGAGCCGTGCCGCGGCTGCTGGGCAGAGGCCGGCGCCGGCGGCGGCAGCTCCACGTTGCAGAAGCGGCAGAGGTGGAAGAAGAAGCCGCGCGGAGGGTCCTGCCGCAAGGGGCTCACGCAGCTCTTCACGTAGCCGTTCCTCAGACTCCCGGGGGGCGAGCCGGCCCCGTCCGGCGGCTGCGGGTACCGCATGGCTTTGGCGTCTCGCTCCTCGCCCCTCATGGCCAGGGGTGGCCGCGGGGCTCGGCACGCCCGGCTCGGACCGCAGACAGCCGCTCGCGCTCCCGGACCCCCGCCACCGAGTTCTGGGCGCCCCCCGGCTCGTAGCGCGTCAGAGCTGCGCCCGTCGCCGCGGCCCGGGGTCTCCGCCGCGCGGGCCGAGGAGCGGCAGAGTCCGCGACATGCTGGCTCAGGAGAGCGGCGGAAGGGGCTTCTCTCCGGGACCGCTTCGGTTGCCGTCTCCTCTTCCCTCGGGCACCTCTGGGGACTGAAGACTCGGTGTCGCCTCCCAGCTCCCGTTGGCTGCAACAGTTAACCTCACGGCCCCAGCCTGGTCCGTTGGGCGCGCGAGCGGCAAGCGGGCGCTCCTCCCCCGCGGCAGCGCCGGCCGGGCACGCGCCCTGCCCGCCGTCCGCGCGCGCCCGCGTCTGGCCCGCCAGCACCGGCGCCCGCCGCCACCCACTGGGACGCGAGATCGGGACCCCGCCGAGTGTGTGAGTGTGGGGCAGGAGAGCGCGGCCGCGGTAGTCCGGGGGCCGGCTGGGGCTGGGAGAGACGACGGGGTCGTCATCGGATGGGAAGGGCAAACCCGCCATCCTGGGACCCCAGACACGCAGGGTGTCTAGACGTCAGAGACGTCTAGCCAGGCTCCGACAGGTCACCACTGGGGTCGTGGGGAAAGAGAGGACGTTTGTGGTCCCCAAAAGGAGTGCCTAGTGGGGATACCGAGCCCAGAGTGGGAGGGGCTGCCTCTAACCTCAGCCCAGTTCGGGGTGGGCCCTGGGACTGTGTGAGCAGAGCTGTGACCAAGTGAGGGCCCGTCATCACCAAGGCCACAACCCAGAACCTCTAATCACAGTGGGTAGGTATGGCCCCAGCTGCAGCGTGTTTCCGTGAGCCACGCAGCAGGCCCAAAATCCCTGCAGTGGCCCTTAGGGAGGGTGCACGTGGCGGGCACTCTTGAAACATCCAAATCTTGCTTCACAGGCAAGGAACTGACGTCACGTCCTCCACCTTCCACCCTTGCCATACATACGCAATGGTCAGTCTGGTCCCCCTCTGACATAGCCTGTAAGATATGCTGTTGCAAATGTCCTTTCCAAATTGAAAGCTTTTTCACACTAACAGCAAGTTCTAGAGAGGGGGGATAGGAAGATTAGGTGTTCTCGCCAAGACCACTCCTCAGCTGTGACCCATTGGCCTTCAAAAGAAGCCAAGTAAGATGCTATCTGTAAAGTAGTGGTGAAACTAGCAACGTTAGGAAATGCTGACTTCAAAGTGAGAAGAACGTTGCAGTACCAAAGGGACTGCTCTGGAATCGCACCAATCATAACTGCCTTAGAGGGTGAACTGTGTTTCTCTCCACCGAAACTCCCTCCAGCCTCATGACAGAACTGCATTTCTCAAAAAGCTAATTCCACATTTTTCCAGGGAGATGAGAAACCTTACTGTGTGGTAAATCCCACAAACAGGCCCATTTTTCACCAATTAATCTCTGCCCACAGCCATGACCTAACACACCATTTTCATATATGGTCAGAGTACACATACATAGCAGAAATCACTGTGAAATTAGCTCAAGAATTTGATCAAGAGACACGCATACGAACAAAAACAATTACCAACTTCCTTTCCTTTTCTATACATTGAATAAAAGAAAAAAAAATAGTTTTCTAATTTATAAACCAAATGCTTTCCTAAAAGGTAAAGAGTCCATCAAGGCTTTCTTCCACACTATGACAATAACATGTATAAAACTCACTAACACCAAATGAAGACTGAGTATGAAACTTTAAAAAATTTTATTTATTAAATTTATTTGAGAGGCAGAGAGTGACTCCCACCTGCTAATTCACTCCTTAAGTGCTCCAAAACCAGGGAACTCATTTCAGCTGTACATGAGTGTCAAGGACCCAAGTACTTGAGCCATCACTCACTGACCTCTAGGAGTGCACATTACAGGAAGCTGTAATTGGGAGCAGAGCTAGGACTCGAACCCAGGCACTCCTGTATGAGATGCAGGCACCCCAACTAGCAGCTTAACCTTTAGACCAATTGCCCACCCCACATGTAAGAATCTTAATGGATACAGCCAGAGCCTATAGAGAAGGGCAGGACAAAACTAGCAAGATGTAATATTGAAACGCCATTATAAATTCTTATAGGAGAGGGGCTGGTGCTGTGGTGTAGTGGGTAAAGCCACTGCCTGTAATGTTGGCATCTCATATGGGCACCAGTTCAAGTCCTGGCCACTCCATTTCTGATCCAGCTCTCTGGTATGGCCTGGGAAAGCAGTTGAAGATGGCCCAAGTCCTTGGGCCCCTGCACCCACATGTGAGACCCAGAAGAAGCTCCTTGCTCTTAGCTTCAGATTGGCAAAGCTCCAGCCATTGCAGCCATCTGGGGAATGAACCAGCAGATGAAGACCTCTCTCTCTCTCTCTGTCTCTCGCTCTACCTCTCGCTCTGCCTCTCTCTGCCTCTCTGTAATTCTGCCTTTCAAATAAAATTCTTGGGGCCAGCGCTGTGGCACAGCGGGTTAATGCCCTGACCTGAAGTGCTGGCATCCCATATGGGTGCCTGTTCGAGACCCGGTTGCTCCTCTTCCGATCCAGCTCTCTGCTGTGACCTGGGGAAGCAGTAGAAGATGGCCCAAGTCCTTGGGCCCTTGCACATACGTGGGAGACCTGGAAGAAGCTCCTGACTCCTGGCTTTGGATGGGCGCAGCTCCGGCTATTGTGGCCATCTGGGGAGTGAACCATTGGATGGAAGAGCGCTCTCTCTCTCTCTCTCTGCCTCTCCTCTCTCTGTGTAACTCATATTTTCAATAAATAAATAAATCTTTAAAAAAAATTCTTAAAGGAGATAATAAATTGATTTAAGTATTAGAGCCAATTAAGATTAAAATTTTTTGTTTTTTTGTTTTTAAATCCAAAGATGTTATCTTAGGTAAACTAGGCAAGTAGCAAGAATAGTACTGGATTAGAAATACAGTTTCATGAGTTTCAGTCTGGGCCCAACCTTTTACTACCCGGCTTTAAGCAACTTTTACAGGTCTCATCCTTCTGAAATATCAAATAGAGCAATTTAATTTACGTGATCTACTGGTCTCAGAAAACTATGTTTTGTTTGTTTTAGCAAATTGTATTGAAAATATGAAGATACAGAAACTCCTATACCTGATAGGCCAAGAGGGCATCTCAGAAGCAATTCAGAACCCTGTCCAGAGTCACGCTGGAGTTGTCATGAACTTAAGTATGAGTTCCCCATTTCTTCTGCCTCTATACTCTTTCTGGGATTCTACTAGGTAGAGGGATTTCTGATAGTGGAATTCCTCCCAGAAATTCTTAGTAGTTTCCTATGTGAAGGTCAGATGAGCTTTCCCTGAGCTGGCCCCAGGGAGAGAGATGAAACCCATCTAAATTTTTCTTTTAAGATTTATTTATTTATTTATTTATTTATTTATTTGAAAGTCAGAGTTACACAGAGACAGAAGAGGCAGAGAAAAAGAGAGAGAGAGGTCTTACATCCATTGGTTCACTCCCCAGTAAGCTGCAACGGCTGGAGCTGTGCCAATCGGAAGCCAGGAGCCAGGAGCTTCTTCCAGGTCTCCCACATGGTGCAGGGGCCCAAGGACTTGGGCCATCTTCTACTGCCTTCCCAGGCCATAGCAAAGAGCTGGATCAAAGTGCAGCAGCTGGGACACAAACGAGCAACCATATGAGATACCAGCACTTCAGGCTAGGGCATTAACCCACTATGCCACAGCCACAGCCGGCTCCCAAAACCCGGCTCCCAAAACCCGGCTCCCAAAACCCGTAAATTTAGGGTTATAAAACAAGAGCAATTACTTTAGATAAGGAATTCCCCTTGGGGCCCAAGGACTTGGGGACATCTTCTACTGCCTTCCCAGGCCATAGCAGAGAGCTGGATCAAGAGTGCAGCAGCTGGGACGTGAACCAGCACCCATATAGGATGCCAGCACCTCAGGCAAGGGCATTAACCCACTGCACCACAGTGCTGGCCCCCAAAACCCATCTAAATTTAGGGTTATAAAACAAGAGCAATTACTTTAGATAAGGAATTTCTGTAAACAGACCCCTCTGAATGATACCATCAAGTTTCTTACCTATTGGAGAAGTAAGCGATTACTTCATTCCAGTCATCTGTTTCTTCCATTTTCTCTCTCCAGTTCTCTTTCAAATAAATAAAATCTTAAAAAAAAAAAAAGAAAGAAAGAAAAGATTGTCTTACCCTGTCCTATTGGCTAGTGTGATAGGCTGGAAGTCCTGCCTTAAAATCATCTGGAGTTGGATGGCTTTTATTCTGTTAGAGACAAAGTAAATAAGGGCATTAAAGACTCATGGTATAAAGAGAAGCAGTAAAAGAAGGAAAGTATAGGGTCAAGGAGGAGCAATAGCCACAATTTCTATGACCAGGTGTTAGGCCAAAAATTTCAGTCTTATTCAGCCTAGTCCTGGAGTTGTCTGGTCTTGTCCAAGAAAGTGGGAACATGCTTTTACACCTGTTTAGTTTGACCCTCACACATTTTAGAAACAGGGCATAGACATACCCTTGGGCAGCAGTTAGCATGTCTAACTGCCTGCCTGCTTTGAAGGACTAGGTTTAACAACCCCAGAACAGAGGCCCTCATATGCTCCCCAGGGCCAGTCTTTGTTCCCCAGGGTGAGGATGGACAAGAAACAGCTTACTTCCTGAGAGACCAGTTGTGTGTGTGTGTGTTTTTTTTTTTCCTGGACACTCATTCTGCTAAGAAGTTAAGGGTGTTAGTCAAATGCCCCAAATGGAGTCTCAGGTGGGAGAACAGATGAGCAAATCACCTACATTGCTTTATTTTTTCACCCTCCCTCAAGATAGGTTGATTAAGTTTCTCTATGAGGGCTTGCTCAAATAGGTGCTGTCTATAAATCCTGTCATCACACTGTTCAGATTAGCTGTTGCTTTATGCTCTGTTGTTAATGAATTTAAAGGCAAATAGAAACTTATAGGAGGGTCTTTATAATAATCAGGTAGGTATTAAGGCCTGGCCAGATATATGTGAGGCCTGGACCTATCTATTTCTTCACATGGAGCACTATAGGAGACATTACAGGGTGGTGTGAACCTCTTTAAGGAAGATAACCTGTTAGCTCCCATTGCCTGTCTGGCCTGAACACATTAATACAGAATAGGCAGTGTCTCTAAAAGAAAACTTATGACCTTGCCTACAATGTCACTGACCCTGGGCTGTCCCCTGAGTAGCATTCAGGAACCTCAGCAGAGTTAAGGACTTTTTCAGCTTAGGGTCAACAGGGTTTGCAGTTCTGACCTGGAAGTTCTTTGACCCCATGGCAGTTCCAAATTCAATGACCCAGCTCTTAGCAGAGCTGACAGAGCTCTTCAGAAGCTGTCTTCTGTCACCACAGCTGTTTGCTCAATTTCCTGGTTTCCTACAGGCGCTATTTGGGGGTGAACTGGTCTTATTGGATCTCCTTAATGGCAGATCACTGTGTAAAGCAGCTATTAATTGGCCTGCCACCTATCCTTCCATTGCTCCTGCTACCTAGCTTGCTCCTCTACCTGCTGGTCTCTGTTAAAGTAGTCCATAAAGGTGACCTTTAAGGTTCAGCCAAGGGGGTGTATGGTATGATTTCTGTATGACAAGAGTATATAGGCGTACTTGGGATTCACCTTGCCAGGAGAACGTTTGAATTATTTGTACTATCAACTAAGTCAAATTCTGTTTTGATAAAAAAAAAAGGAGGAAAGGACAGGTGTTTATAATTAAGTCACTGATTAGGACACCCACATCCCATGTTGGACTGTCTTGTTCAAGCTGCAGCTCCTCTACTTTGGATCCAGCTTCCTGAAATAGTGTGCAGGGCAGCAGATGATGGCTCAGGTACTCATATGAGAGACTCGGGTTGAGTTCCCAGTTCTTTGTTTTGGCCTGTCTCAGCCCTGGCTGTTTTGGGCATTTGAGGAGTCATGTTTCTTTCTGTTTCTTTTTTTTTTTCTCTCTCTCTCTCTAATAAAATGAAAATAAAATTTTAAATGAAGGGATTTGTATAACAGGACTTTTCTAGGAAATAAAAATCAATGCCTTCTTCATAAAATTGCTTTACTTACCAATTCTTTACACTTCTTTTAGCTGTCATCCAGATCTTTGTGAGGCTCAAACTCAACTCTTTGAATAACCCATAGCTGGAATGCATCCTCCTGAATGCCAACCCAGCACCTGAGAAGAATTCTAAAATAAAATGTAAGAATGGGACCAAACATCATGAGAACTTAACTAAAAATATGCACAAAAAGAATGAGCTAGCTATGTTTATAGCAACCCCCTTCTCTGTTTACAGTTTTTGTTTAAGATGATTACTAGGCTGCATTTCTTAGAGGTCAAGTTATTTAATTATTATTCTGCCAAATGTAAAATAACCAATAGAATTACTTAGCTCTTGTCTTTCATTTCAAGAATTTGTACTGATTATCTGTTTGGAGGAAAAGTCCTTAAGCTAAAGCATACCTTTGAGCACTCTGTAACCCAGCCTCATTTTACTTTGCATTCCCTCATATCTTGACCCATAATCTCTCCACTTTCTAGTGGACCTCTCTAATCTCCTGATTTGATGATCCATAGAAACTTGATGGTTGCCATCTGTCTACTAAGTCAGTCTGGGGCAACACAATCCTTATTCTCACGCTCCAAAGACCCAGTTGTCTCATGAATGCCTATTTTTAGGGTGGAAATTTTGTTTTGTTCTCCTTCTAAAGTATCCACACCAGTAATCTAATGCCTCAGTGACTGTTGGAGAACTCTGCCTAGGTTT
Source organism: Sylvilagus floridanus (assembly GCA_949820135.1). Taxonomy (NCBI): domain Eukaryota; kingdom Metazoa; phylum Chordata; class Mammalia; order Lagomorpha; family Leporidae; genus Sylvilagus; species Sylvilagus floridanus. The sequence continues at coordinate 76,123,194 of OX463224.1, read as the reverse complement.
TTGCAGTATCAGGGTCTAACACCTTGCCCCATGCATTAGTTGAGGTTTGTAAGAACTGTGTTAACATTTACAGCCCCTCTAGATGCCACTTGCCTCTCATCTGTTTAACCTTACAAGCACCACTTCAGACATCCTGTTACTGGGTTTAGCTCAACTGTTAGAATGCCTACTTCTTCAACGGGAACCTCTGGTGCTGATGATTGGTAGTTTGGTAAATGTCCTCTCTAAATGAGGTTTAGTCCTCTGTCCAGTCATTATTGCTTGTCAGACAGAAGTCTCATTATCAGATAACTCCTCAGGATGATATATGGAAGTTTTTAAAGACTTGTTAAGAGCAGTTGAAAAGTAAAGAATAATGGTTACCAGCTCTTTAAGAGCTTTACATTATTATTCTCATTCTATATTGTCACCTTTCAATCACAGTGTTAACTATTTTTCAAAATAAATGTCATACAAATAAAAGCAGACTACTCTTATTCAAGTGCACGTGTCTAGAACCAGAGCCTGACAACTTAGCAGGTCTCTGGCACCTCGTGCTCTGAAGGAAAGCCTCTCTTTGGAACCACTGAATTAAAAAATAAATGGATATATTCAAATCTCTAAAACAGACCTAAAAAAATGAATGTGTACTTGGGAAAATGCCTAAAAGAACTGATTGCTGTTTCTAAGTGTAATTTCCAAGAATTCAATGATAAAACAGCCTGAATTTCTCAGAAATAATGATTTAAAGTAGTCTGATAAATTTTAAACATCAAAGAAACTTTCAAAAATAGGTAGTAAATTAACCACTGTCATTGAAATTCCAAATATCTAAAACTGGCACCATTTTTATGGCATAGCAGGTAAAGCCTTTACTGGCATTACCAGCATCCCAAATGGACACCCATTCATGCCCCTGCTGCTCTACTTCCGATGCAGATCTCTGTTAATGGCCTGGTAAGGCAGCAGAAGATGGCCCAAGTGCTTGGGCTCCGTCACCCATGTGGGAGACTTGGAAGAAGCTCCTGGCTCCTGGTTTCGGCCTGGCCCAGTCCCAGCTCTTGGGGCCATCAGGAGTGAACCAGTGGGTAGAAGATATCTCTGTCTCTCCCTCTCTCACTGTAACTCTGACTTTCAAATAAATAAATCTTAAAAAAAAAAAAAAAAAACTACCAGCCTGCGCCACGGCCCACTAGGCTAATCTTCCACCTGCTGCCTTACCAGACACATTAGCAGTGAGCTAGATCAGAAGTGAAGCAGCGGGAGCAACTGTTGCTCACAGGAGATGCCAGCATCGCAGGCAGTGGCTTAACCTGCTACATCACAACACTAGCCCCTAAATAACGAATTTTAATAGAAAACTCTTAAAATTCTGTTTAGGAGCCAGTGCTGTGTTAGCAGGCAAAGCCAATTCCTGCAGTGCTGGCATCCCATATGGGCGCCAGTTCGAGTCCTGGCTACTCTACTTCCAATCCAACTATCTGCTATGGCCTGGAAAGGCAACAGAAGATGGCCCAAGAACTCGAGCCCCTGCACCAAGCTCCTGGCTCCTGGCTTCAGATCAGACCAGCTCCAGCTGTTGTGGCCATTTGGGGAGTGAACCAGCTGATGGAAGATATCTCTCTCTGTCTCTGTCTCTCTCTCTCTTTCTCTCTGCCTCTGCCTCTCGGTAACTCTACCTTTCAATAAATAAGTAAAAATTTAAAAAAAAGAAACATAGAATCACCATATGAACCAGCAATTCCACTTCTACATATATATACAAAAGCACAGACAGAAGAATATTATTTTAAAAATATATAATATTTAATAGCAAAAGGGTTGCATATTGTTGGAAATATTTTTCTTAAAATCCATTTTCAGAAAATCAGTAAAAGAACCCTTTCAATTAGAGTCAATGAAAAAACAGTATACATATGTTTCTGTTTGATTTAATTTCCAACATAAAATAAATGTTTAAGAAATATGCAGGTGATTTTTAAATTTTAATTCAAGTAATGGTATATATAAAATTTTTTGCCATGAAAGAGTAAATGCTAGTACTTTAAGAATTTCCCTTCTCTAGTTCTAATTTTCAAAGCAACAGATACATCTATGATACAAACTCACTTTTCAAATACAACAACCAGGAAAAGTATTAAAACTATACCTATTAATCTGAAATTTCCTGGATTTTTGTTTTAAACCTAAAACCTAAATCTTGAACAATAAACAGCAATGCAGACTCTTTCCAAGTTTTCCTGTTCCCTCCTTAGACAAGCAGGAGTTTCTTTAGCTCTGGCTATCCCAGCAGATCTGAAGGATCACAGCCACGAAGGTGGCAGCCTACCGTTGACACTGAACTTGTGGTTAATTGTGGAGTTCTGCCACAAAACCACCTCACTACCACAAACTGGATATTTGCCCAGGAGAGTGACAAACTGCCAGGCCCAGCAATCTACAGGAGGCAGCAAGAGCAAACTGCCTTTTACCCCAGACAGCAGTCATTTCTGGATTCCAAAAGGAGCCAGCAACAGGGTACACCAAAGAAAAAATTAGAGGCATACTTTCTCCACTACCCCTACTTAACATGCATTCATGCCATTTTGAAAAATAAGCTCTAAAAAATACAAACAATTCATTATCTAGCATCATCAATAAATGTGGGACTATTCATTAATAATTTTAAATAGACATGGAATTGGAAATAAAGTTTCATTACTTATAACTGCTATGTGAATCTCCTACATATGATCATTTGTAAATAGAAGAAAATAATGTGTATTTGTATATGTGTTACTAAGCTGCACACAGCAGCGCAGCAGCTCTGGGAACTTCGTTTGAAAGGCAGAAGGCCGAATGATGCGAAGGAAGGAAATGAGGATGAGTTGATCTAGTTTCCACTTTGTAGTGGCATGACCTTGGAAGTTACTCAATGTTTCATTTTACTCACCTCCTCCATGAAGTAGGGAGAACAATGTCTACCTTTAAAGGCTATTATGGATTATATTAATTTATATATATCGGGTAGCAATGACTGGATGCTCCATTAATGCACTTTACTTCCCTTTTCCCTACATTTTTACCTTGTTCTTATCCTCCCCCATTATTTCAAGACCTCCCAGGATTCTGAGTTTTCCCCAGGAAATCTACAGATTATATTATCTGTTCAGCTCCTTTTCAAGGCTTATCTTCAATGCTGTTTCATTCAAGTAAGTCTTTGTCTTCCTAATTATGCACTTAAATAGATAAACTAGCAGCTTCCTTTAATTACAAAGCTAATTATAAAGGGTTTTTAATGCCTCTGTTCTAAATACTATAGTTCAGAAATGTTTAATATATTACTTTAAGGAATTACTACATATTATTATCATAATCTGATGGGCCTACATATCTCAAATCTCATTCTACAGAAATGATGTAGATTAAGGGTCTATTTGTGGTGACATGGAGAAATGAAAAAATCAAACTTTAAGCAGTTTCATCCAAAATAACATTAAACATAGTGAAGACAGAAAAAATTCATATTTGCAAAAGTTTATTCACTCATTTAGTGAACTATAGAAATGATCCCTGAAAGTATAGTCTTAACTCATTTAGCATGTACCAGGCCCTACCTAGACACCACAGGTACAAGTATGAGTAAGATATAATCCCTGCCTTCAGTTTTGGAAATATGTAAACAAGCACAGCGGTGTTGAATGCTCTATCAGAATCCTTACATAATACAGAGATAGAACAAAAAGGAATACACAGATGAGATGATAGTCTGGATATTGAAGAAGGAACAGGTGCTTCCCAGGTGTACAAGGAGATGGTAGAGCATTCCAGACAGACAGCAGTATGTGCAAACCCATGAAGGCATGACAAATCACAGGCATTTCTGGAACTGGTACCAGGTTGCTATGATTAGGGGTGGAGGGAAGACAGGCATGGAAAAATGAGGTTGGATAGATGGCTGGAAGCCAAATCATGGAAAGCTCTATAGGCCACACTGAGGAGCCTGAATTTCATTCTGTGAAAGATAAAGAACTGTTTAAGATTTTAAAGCAGAATAGAAGCATGGTTAACTTTAACTGTGCATTTTAAATCTCAGTACTGGTATTGCTTGAAGAATATTTTGGAAGAATATGAGACCAAACCTAGGGAAATCAGTTAAGAAACTATTTTAATAGACCAAATTAAAGGTAAAGATCTCTGAAGCAATGGCAATAAATTTGGAAAGGAAGAACTGAATTAATAGCAGCTACAGAACTTTCTGATCAATTCCATATGATAGAAATAGGGGAGAGGGGGACTGTGAAGAAGGTCTTCCAGGTCTAGACTAGAAGCCATTCTCAGAATAAGAAGTACTAGAGGAATAATTGAGAGTAAGATTTACCAGTTTCATTTTTTAGTGGAAATGTATCTTGGCCATTGGAAATACCAATCTGATGCTTAAGAGAGCAGTCTAGGATAGATAGAGGTTGAAAGATATTTTTAAGAATATATTCCCTATAGTGCATGGGTAGAAGTGGAACCCTGGGAGAAAAATTAAATATTCCATAGGAGAGTATCTAGTATGAGGTATCTAGTGTGAGAAAATAAAAGGATTAATTTTTGAACTCTGGGGAATATCAACACGGGACAGAGAGCAAAAGAATTACTGAAAAGAAAGTAGCAAACCTATAGATAGAACCAGGCAGGATTGGTGTCACAAACCAAAATCGCTTTCAAGAAAGGGGACAAAAAATATAAGATACAACCTTCTAAAAAATGAGGACAGAGGAATAGTCACAGGAAGTCATTGGCAAACTTATGGGGAGTAGTTGCCACAGTAGGGGCATAAACCAGATTGCAGTGTATTAAGCAAAGACTGTTGACACTAAAACAGGTTTCATTCTAGAAAGTTTAGCCAAGGAGAGGCTTTACCTTTAGTTTCATAATTATTTTTATGAGTTTCAGCTAAAAAACATGATTAAAATAGCTTAATGCTACAATATAAAGTACATTTACTGTGTAAAAAAATGTCTAAAATAAGATTCTCCTTAATAGCATATCTATAATATTCCCTACATTTTTGTAAATAGATTAATTAAACTAGAATTTATCTTGTTCTTATAAGGATATTCTACAAATAAGGGAATACAAAAATATGCTAGTGAGGTTACAGATTCTGTATAATATGGAAACAAATAGAAACATCTAAAATATCTCTAAGTTTTTTTTAAACAATTGAACAGTTATCCACTTTCAATGAGTAATGCAATCTCAGTCTGATTCATTTTTTTTAAGAACAGAAAAAAATTGGGGCCGGCGCCGTGGCTCACTTGGTTAATCCTCTGCCTGCGGCACCAGCATCTCATATGGGTGCTGGGTTCTAGTCCCGATTGCTCCTCTTCCAGTCCAGCTCTCTGCTGTGGCCAGGAAAGCAGTGGAGGATGGCCCAAGTGCTTGGGCCCTGCACCCGCATGGGAGACCAGGAGGAAGCGCCTGGCTCCTGGCTTCGGATCAGCCCAGCACCAGCTGTAGCAGCCATTTGGGGAGTAAACCAACAGAAGGAAGACTTTTCTCTCTGTCTCTCTCACTGTCTATAGCTCTACCTGTCAAAAAAAAAAAAAAGAACAGAACAGATCATGTAAATGGTCTTGTTCAATATTGTTTGTTTAAAAATCACCATATTTTCCCCAGCTCTGAAAATAGTAAACAAGCAACTATGTCTACTAAAAGCAAAGTACAGACGTGTATGTTTAGAGAAAATTTTCTAGTGTCTGGTCAGATAATTCAGATAAAAGCAGAGTATTTTATGTCCTTTTCCTGCTAAATAACCAGGATTAACTGCAATGCTTCAGTTCTTAACCCAACATCAGTCTTCATTAGAATTATGCTTGGACTGTTCCCAGTGACAACTCTCTAGCATGGTTTGGTGCTTTGGTAACTATATTAAACATAAGTGCAAACTGTGAAAAATAACAAGAACACTTACATATAATTCAAGGTTTTAATACTGTATTTTGGGGATGTATAATCATGTTTGAAAGGATGACTAACATCCACTCTTACATGAACAAACCCTTAAACAAATCAAAGTGATGACTCTTCACTCATAAGCCTCATGGATATGGCTAATTTTATTCCTTAGCGACCCTCTTTTTTACAGGTGAAAAGATTAACATCAGATTTCCTCTCATTATAACCTCTCAAATGTTGTCCGAACCAGCAACCCACTCTCTTCAAACAAATACCAGCCAGCCAGGAAACCATGAGGTTTTATTGTGCTATAAAATAGACCAGACATTTCCAAACCTTCATAGGAATGAACCTGACTAAATCTTTACTAAAAATAGTTTCAAAATAAACCACGGACTCCAAGTTTCTCTAACAATCAAAATTCCTTCATCCTTCATCGATCTTGCTTGCATGCTCTTTTTTCTTCAACAGCTACAGTGCAGGCAGTTTGTTCAGTCATGTAGTGGTAATAAGGATCAAAGGGCCCACTTCTACTTGATTATTGGACTATAAGAATGGGGGAAAATGTTAGCTTCATTACCTGCATACATTCACATTTGTCAATACAGTTTTCCTGTATACTACGAGTTCATATATCATGAGCTACTTGTATCCTGGGCAAAGAAAGCCTGGATTTTTACAGTTAAGTGGAATCGTCACCTTTGAAAAAAAGATACCTTTTAATGCCATTCAGCAAATATTTAGTAGTTCTAGGTACCTTCAAAAGGATGTGTTGTGTGTGTACATTGCATACAGGTGCATGTGTATATGTTAGAATGGAATCCGTTGTGAATGATTAGTGGGGAACAAGACATACACAAATAACTAAATACAAAATGGAATACTTGAAGAGACAGATTGCATTTGGGATAAGGAAGGGTGACATCAAGAAGGCAGTATTGGGGCTGGCGCCTTGGCCCACTTGGTTAATCCTCCACCTGTGGCGCTGGCATCCCATATGGGCGCCGGTTCTAGTCCCAGTTGTTCCTCTTCCAGTCCAGCTCTCTGCTGTGGCCCAGGAAAGCAGTGGAGGATGGCCCAAGTCGTTGGGCCCCTGCACCCGCATGGGAGACCGGGAAGAAGCACCTGGCTCCTGGCTTCAGATCGGCGCAGCTCCAACCGTTACAGCCATTTGGGGAGTGAGCCAACAGGAGGAAGACCTTTCTCTCTGTCTCTCTCACTGTCTATAACTCTACCTGTTAAAAAAAAAAAAAGAAGAAGAAGAAGGCAGGATTTAAAATCTGTCTTAAAGGTTGTGGTAGGATTTAGAAATAAAAGATGATGACACTGCAAGGGAGAAAACAGACATAAAAGTGAAGAACATGTTAAAGGAACCATTGTTTTATCAGAACATAAAGTTGAAGAACGATAAAAAATGTAAAGCAAGTGTAGCATGCCAGGTATTTTAATCCTCATAATAATCTCCTGGTAGTAATAAGAACTGTCGTTTTACATGTGAGGAAATTGTGGCACAAGGACGTAAGTAATTTGGCAAAGATATATCTAGTAATTGGTGGAGTCAGGATTTGAACCCAGGCCCCATAACTCCAAAGCTTCTTTGTGCTTTTCATTGAATCAGTAATTATTAAACATTGGTACACAAGAATCATCCAGATAACTTCTACCCAGATGGTAAAAATGCAGACTGCCGAACCTTAGCCCTAAAGATTCTGATTCAGTAGACCCAAGATGAAACTGAGAAACTTCTATTTATACCAAGCACCACAAGGCACCGGGATACAGATCTGGGAACCACACAATCTTGGAGTAGACCAGCTCAGTGTTGAATAGGACTAAGAATGAACTGGAAAATAGTTAATGATGGGTATTGTGGGCTTAATTGTATTCCTCCAAAATTCGTATATTGAAGCCCTAACCCCTATTATGACTATATTTGGAAATAGAACCTTGAAAGAGATGATGAAGGTTAAAAGGAGGCATAAAGAGAGGGCCTTAATCCAATATGACTGGTGTCCTTATACAAAAAGGAAAAGGCACAGGGATTCATATGCCCAGAGAAACAAGCTGAGGACATAATGAGAAGACATCTCATCTAAAAGCTAAGAAGAGAGGCCTTAGGAGCAAACAACCCTGCCAGCACCTAGATTTTAATCTTTCAGCCTTTAGATCTGTGAGAAAATAAATTTCTGTGTTGAATCCACCCACTCTTTGATGTTTTGTTGTGGCAGCTCTAATAGCTTAACACACAATGAACTACATTTACTTCCCACTTCTTTTTAGCTATTTATACATCAGTCATATATTGAGTTGCTCCAAAGAAGATCCCTATTATCACTATCATAAAAGTTCAAATCCATTTGCCATTTTCTAATTTATAAAGCCTTTATACATACTCGGTTACACTTAAACTTTGCAACAGGCTATAAGCAGCCACAACTCAATAACACAATAGAGTTTGCCCAGATTTCTTACAAATTATAGAGCTGAGTATAGGTCTAATGATCCAAATATTAAACTGATTTTTTATATATTACACACGCACATACACAATACACTCCCATACACACATCATGAAGTATAGTTACTATATAAAAGACCCATCTGAAGAAATGCCGTTCTTTACCCCTCTTCTAGACTTAAATAAGATATGATTGAAGAACTCAAGAGATACGCCCAAATGTTAATAGCAAAAAGGAGATCCGAATACTATACAAGATACCTAATGCACAGTTCTCAAACAATTGACTATGCAGTAACAAAAATGAAGCCATGTATATGGATTATATGTTTGGTCCTTTAAGAAATACACATTTGGGCCGGCGCCGTGGCTCAATAGGCTAATCCTCCGCCTTTAGCGCCGGTACCCTGGGTTCTAGTCCCAGTCGGGGCGCCGGTTGCCCCTCTTACAGGCCAGCTCTCTGCTGTGGCCCAGGAGTGCAGTGGAGGATGGCCCAACTCCTTGGGCCCTGCACCCCACGGGAGACCAGGCGAAGCTCCTGGCTTCGGATCAGCGCTGTGCACCGGCCACAGCAGCCATTGGAGGGTGAACCAATGGCAAAGGAAGATCTTTCTCTCTGTCTCTCACTGTCCACTCTGCCTGTCAAAAAATAAAAAAAAGAAAAGAAGAAAGAAATACACATTTGAATGGTTTTCTAACAGTGGAAATACTTTTACTCATACACCAGGTGATATAAATTTGCAGAATGCCAGACTTATAATAAATTGAAACTTAAGTAATAATATAAATAAATAAATAAATAAATAAATAAATATTTTTTAAAAACTTAAGAGGGGCTGGCATTGTGGCCCTGGGGTTTAAGCATCTCCCAGTTGCTCCAGTTGTAATCTAGCACCCTGAGAATGCAGCTACAGAAGACAGTGGAAGGTAGCCCAACTCTCTGGGCCTCTGCCACCCATGTGAAAGAGCAGGAGGGAGTTCCTGGCTCCTAGTTCCAGCTTGGCCCAACCCTAGCTGTTGTGGCCATTTGCATAATAAACCAACGGATGAAGATTCTATTTCTCTTTCTCTCTCCCTCTCTCTGTCTCTGACTCCTTTCAAATAAATAATTTTAAGTAATAAAAGTGTAAGAAAAAGTGAAAGAGCAATTAAAGGAAGTGACTCCTTTACTTTCATTTTCTCTAGCTAGCACTTTCTTTTTATTTAGGCTAGCGAAAATACAAATAATTTTTGAATTGGTATTCACAGAAAACAATGCCAATGTTGTATGAAAAATTTCTAGAGATCCAGTGCAGGAAGGCAGATTTCTAAGTCTCTCTTCTTACCCTACTCTTTTGTTAGCTAAGGTTTCATTTCCCCATTGGCATACTAGTTTGTGTCATCTGAGAAGCAGAAATCCGCCCACCCCTAAAAAAGACTAGACATGCATGAAATTTTCTGGGGGAAATGCCTGTAAAGGATAAAAGGAAGATAGCCAGAGAAAGTGGGAAGAGCTTTGAGATCATGACTCAAGTCTAATACTAGTGAAAAAAGTGAAAGGAAGGAGGATTCCTCTCCGCCTGCAGTGCCGGCACCCAAGGTTCTAGTCCCGGTCAGGGCACCGGATTCTGTCCCGGTTGCTCCTCTTCCAGTCCAGCTCTCTGCTGTGGCCCAGGAGTGCAGTGGAGGATGGCCCAAGTCCTTGAGCCCTGCACCCACATGGGAGACCAGGAGAAGCACCTGGCTTCTGGCTTCGGATCAGCGTGGTGCACCGGCCGCAGGGGCCATTGGAGGGTGAACCAATGGTAAAGGAAGACCTTTCTCTCTGTCTCTCTCTCTCCTCACTGTCCACTCTGCCTGTCAAAAAAAAAAAAAAAAGGGAAGGAGGATTCCATAAAAAGAGCCTTAGACTACAGCACAGTTCTAACAAAGTTTCTGCCAGAATAATCTGGAGTCCTCCAGGCAAAGTCACCTGTGAAAGGAGTCCCTTGTCTCACAAGAATTGGCCTCCACACCATTGCTATTTAATACAGTCCTGGAAGTTTTAGCCAGAGCCACTAGGCAAGAAAAAGAAATCAAAGGGATACAAATTAGAAAGGAGGAAGTCAAAGAATCCCTATTTGCAGATGTCATGATCCTATAAACAGGGGATCCAAAAGAAAGACTCCACTGAGATGATAGGAACTCATAAAAGAGTTTGGCAAAGTGGCAGGGTATAAAATCAATATGGAAAAATCAATAGCCTTTGTATACCCAGGCAATGTCATGGCTGAGAAAGAACTTCTAAGATCAATCCCATTCACAATAGTTCCAAAAAGAATCAAATACCTTGGAATAAAATTTAACCAGGGATGTCAGAGATCTCTGTGATGAAAATTACAAAACACTGAATAAAGAGAAGAAGATACTAAAAATGGAAAAATCTTCCAAGTTCATGGATTAGAAGAATCAATATCATCAAAATGTCCATTCTTCCAATAGCAGTTTACAGATTGAATGCAATTCCAATCAAAATACCAATGACATTCTTTGCTGATGTAGAAAAAATGATGCTAAAATTCATATGGAAACACAAGAGACCTTGAATAGCTAAAGCAATCTTATACAACAAAAACAAAACCGGAAGCAGCACAATACCTGATTTCAAGACATACTGCAGAACAGTTATAATAAAAACAGGCTGGTACTGGCACAAAAACAGATTTGTAGACAAATGGAACAGAATAGGAACTCCAGAAATCAATCCATACATCCACAACCAACTTATCTTTGACAAATGAGCTAAAATCAATCCCTGGAACAAGCACAGTCTCTTTAACAAATGATGCTGTGGAAACTGGCTCTCCACATGCAAAAGTATGAAGCAAGACCCAAATCTTACACCTGAAAAAAAAAATCCACTCAGAATGGAACAAAGACCTAAGTCTGACCCAATACCATAAAATCACTAGCGAATATTGGGGAAACTCTTCAAGACATTGGCATAGGCAAAGAATTCTTGGAAAAGACCCCATAAGCATAGGCAATCAAAGTAAAAATTGACAAAAAAATTTTTTACATCAAGCTGAGAAGCTCCTGCACTGCAAAAGAAATACTCAGCAAATCAAAAAGGCAACCAACAGAATGGGAGAAAATATTTGCAAACTATGCAAATGATAAAGGGTTAACATTCAGAATATTTATAAAGAGCTCAAGAAATTCAACAACAACAAAACAAAGAATCCAGTTAAGAAATGGGGTCAGGGGGCTGGCGCTATGGTGCAGTAGGTTAATCCTCCGCCTGTGGCGCCAGCATCCCATATGGGCACCAGTTCTAGTCCCAGCTGCCCCTCTTCAAATCCAGCTCTCTGCTGGGGCCTGGGAAAGCAGTAGAAGATGGCCCAAGTGCTTGGGCCCCTGCACCCGCATGGGAGACCTGGAAGAAGCTCCTGGCTCCTGGCTTCAGATCGGCACAGCTCCGGCCGCTGCAGCCATCTGGAGAGTGAACTGACAGAAGGAAAACCTTTCTCTCTGTCTGTCCTTCTCAATGTCTTTAAGTAGCTCTCAAATAAATAAATAAAATCTTAAAAAAAAAAAAAGCAATGGGGACAGGACTTGAACAGACATTTTTCAAGAGAGGAAATTCAAATGGCCAAAAGACATTTTAGAAAATGCTCAGAATCACTAGTCATCAGGGAAATGTAAATCAAAACCACAAGGAGGTTTCACCTCACCCCAGTCAGAATGGCTCTCATACAGAAGTCAATAAATTACAAATGTTGGTGAGGATGTGGAACAGCCTGGACGCAAACCCGCACCCATATAGGATGCTGGCACTGCAGGCGGCAGCTTTACCTGCTCTGCCACAGCACCGGCCCCTGCTCCACTTCTTTTTATTTATTTATTTATTTTATTTATTTGAAAGACAGAGTTAGAGAGAGGTAGAGACAGAGAGAGAGGTTTTCCATCTGCCAGTTCACTACACAGATGGCCACAACAGTCGGAGCTGTGCCAATCAGGAGCCAGGAGCTTCTTCCGGGTCTCTCATGTGGGTGCAGGGGTCCTTCTATCCCAGACCATAGCAGAAAGCTGGATGGGAAGAGGAGCAGCCAGGACTAGAACCAGAGCCCATATGGGGTGCCGGCACCACAGAGCTCCTGGCTCCTTGCTTTGGATCAATCCAGCTCAAGCAGTTGTGACCATTTGGGGAGTGAACCAGCAGATGGAGGACTTCTCTCTCCTTTTCTCTGACTCTGCCTCTCTGTAAACTTTGTTTTTCAAATAAATAAATGCATCTTTAAAAAAACAAAGAAAAGAAAATAGATCTTTCTAATAATTAAAAGTGGGAATACAAGAAGGAGAGGGAGGAAGGGTTGGCACTTAGGCAGGAGGGAGGGTGCCACTATGTTTCTAAATCTGTATATTTGAAATATATGAAACTTGTATAACTTAAATAAAATTTTTAAAAAAGGATGTCCAACTCAGACATGTAAAACATTAAATAAAACTTTACAAATGTTAGGAAAAAAATAATAATTGGCCACCATTATGACCCCTGTTGTCATTAACTAGTAGAAGTCCAAGAATGTATTGCCTCAGTACAAAAATGGGTGGATTCAGAAGTGTTAAGTCCTACAGTTACAACCTGTAAGTCCTACAATCTGTTCCCTGTAGCAGATTTGAGTGTGACATTCTCTCCCTTTTTTAATATTTATTTTTACTTATTCCAAAGGCAGGTTGACAGAACGAGAGGGAAAGATCTTCCATTTGCTTATTCATGCCCCAAATGGTTGCAATGGCCGGGGCTGGGCCAGGCCAAAGCCAGGAGCCCAGAGCTTCTTCCCAGTCTCCCACAGGAGTGCAGGGGCCCAAGCATTTGGGCTGTCTTTTGCTGCTTTCCCAGCTGCATTAGCAGGAAGCTGGATCAGAAGTGCAGCAGCCAGGTTTCAAACTGGCAGTATTCCTGTTGTTAACAGAGCCTTTCAGAAGTGATCACTGGATTGAATTTTTTTCTGCCAGTGAAACAGTTGCTTATTAGCACTTTAGACATCCAGATAGTTTAAGACAAAGCTGAAATCAAGGATAATTCCCAAGTGTAACCAGTGCAAACTCATTTACTGAGGGACTGTAGTCTACCAGGCTGTGAGCCAGGGCATGGGTTTCTTTCAAAATATCCCAGCAGTACTTTTATGGCCTTTTCTATAACCCTTGTAAGTCAAGTCACCTGAGAAGCCAAGAGTTAAACTAGCTATACAGTCTGAACTGTGAAGGTTGGAAGGAAATCCAAATGAACCAATAGCCTGGATCTGTTTCATGAATAAACAGAGGAGTTAAGGCTTGGGACCCTATAAAGTTAAGTCAATATTAGTTATAGAGGAAATCCCATTTATCCTTCTTCTGTTATAGCTATTTTTTGAAAACAAACTCAAGACAAGCTTTTTGGTATGTCATAATGCTAAAGACACCTTTAGAACTCTCTTTCTCTCACAGCATTTGTAATAAAATAAAAGGAAATCACTGTTGTCTTTACTATTAGGTAGATGAGAATTAAAAGTGTTTGCCCAGTATCCTTCAAGTATAAAACTTAAGGTGCCCCTATTTATAGAAGGGGAAATATTCATCTAGGTTCTAATGTCATATAGTTGCCTTATAGTGGTTATTAAGGTAAAGACAAGTGATTGCTACTAAAACCATTTAGTTATGCTTATTTGACATAAATTGTCCCAATTCCCATTGCCTAGAAATTACAAGTAACAACGTCTGAGTAATACAGTGTTTAAACATCTGGGGTACTCAGACAATGATTTCCAACCTCTTTGAAGTTGTGACACCCTATTTTATTTGTTAGATTTCACAACTGTCCCTCCTTCATACTATCCCCACACATTCAAAGAAAAATTAATTATATAATGTTTTTTAAAAGCACTTAAATGAATTTAAATTTATATTACTTTGCCTGAGTGTTCATTATGCTTGTTCCCTTGTCTTTTTAATTGGCTCTTTGAAGCTTGAACCATCCTAAAGTGTAAGCGAGAATTAACCTCTCCTGCTATATTTTTTGAGTTCTTTATATAATCTATTATTATAATATTTTAACATATTTTGTTTACTTTTAAAAAGTAATTATTTGAGAAGTGGAGAGAGACACACATGCACATGGAGAGAGAAGAACAGGAGACTGTAAGAGACAGTTCCCATGCAGTAATTTACTCCCCAAATGCTCACAACAGCTGGGGCTGGGCCAGTACCAAAGCTGGGAGCTGGGAATGCAATCCAGGGCTCCCACACGAGTGTCAGAATCCCAATTACTTGAGCCATCATCACTGCCTCTCAAGATCCTCATTACCAGGAAGCCAGAGTCAGAACCTGGAGCTAGGAATTAACCCATTTACTCCAGTGTCAGACACTGGTGTCTTAGCTGCTAGGCTAAATACTTGCCTTGTTGGTTATTTTAAATCTATTTCCCTGGCTTACATGCAAGGACGATGTCATACTCATCTCTTTTTTTTTTTCCCACAGTTTCTGCTTCACAGAAGAAGATTCAACAAATGTTAGTTTAATAAAGTAATTAGCAAATTGGTAATGATCTTGGAGGCAGAAATACATCAGGACACCAAAAATGCTAGCCAAAGAATCATTATCCTAATAGCTTAAACATGTACCCATATAATATCTGTTGTTCAAGAACTCAAATACAGTGGGAGAATGGATTATAAACACTTTAAAAACTGTGAAATCCTACATAGATGTAAGCTAATGTCATTGTTGTTTATTAATAGCCTTTAGAGAATAGTTTCTGAATTTTTCAGCCAGCCATCTATGAAAATAAGAATGAAGATGGCTGGCTCACTGGAAGAGGAAAATGTAAGAGTTAGTACATGGAGGCAAGTTGACAAAAGGTTGTCCTGTAATAGAGTGGAATCGAGTTTCCAAAAACTGGGACTTGCTCACATCTCTCTCGAATACTCATTTCTATGTCCTGGTTTATCACTGACCATTTCTTCAGAAACTTAGGGTTTGGATAATTCCATGTAGTATTCCTAGAAATGTGTATTATCAAGTACAAAACATACAGGCTTGATTGATCAAGAAAATATATAGGGGCTGGCACTCTGATGCATAAAATGAGCTATTGCCTGCAATGCCAGCATCCCATATGAGTGCTGGTTCAAGTCCTGGCTGCTCCAATTCTGATACAGCTCCCTGCTAATGGCCTGGGAAATCATAAGAAGATGGTCCAAGTGCTTGGGCCTGCAGCCAAGTGGGAGACTCATGCCTTCGGATCAGCCCAGCTCTTGCCGTTGTGGCCATTTGGAGAGTGAACCAGTGGATGGAAGACCTCTCTGTCTCTCCCTCTCTCTCTCTGTGGCTTTGCCTCTCAAATAAATAAAATAAATGTTAAAAAAAAAAAAAGAAAATACATGTTACACTTGGATAACTATACCGACAGACTAAAATAAATGACGCAATTTAAAGTGACGCTTGGTAATAAGCTTCAGTGATTCTGGAAGACAATAAAAATATCAGGGCAATTTGACAAGCTACTGTGGTTCAAATAGATGTTACAGGCAGCCAAAGTTCACAAATTATGTCATTGAAGCTGGATTCCATTAGGTCAATCAGTAACTAAGGAAATAGTTAATTGAGATACAATCTCAAACTAGAAAAACAGGATAAATTCAAGAACTAAGAAAAATAATCACATTTCTCGATAGTCACATGCTATCAGACTGCAGAATCTGATGTCTGGAAGATAAAGCAGGCAGATTTCAAAAATGGAAAAGGAGGCCATGAGCCAGAGCATGATATATCCATAAAAGCTGTCAAATGGGAGTCTCTGAAAAGTAGATGACGTCCTCACAGAAGGGGACCGCCTGAAACAGCTACGACATAGTTCCTATGCTACAAGCGTAACCTGTCCAAAGTCACACCGCTAGTAAATTGCAACATGAATTTTCAAAATCAGGCTGACACCAAAGCATCAAAGTCCACGTCCTCCACACTACACTTCTTTCTGCCAGACAAGATAATCAAGGTATGTACTAAGCTGCCAAGCTGTGCTGTTCTTTATGCCTTCTTGTTGCAGTTTTAGAAAAGCCTGCAGTCGCAGTGGCAAGGAGTTTTGCTTATCCAGATCACCTGTGAAATCATTATATTAAAAAAAAAAAAAAAGCCAGGCAATAGAGAGATTGAAGATGAACTCAAACCAAGTAGCTGAATTTCTGAATTCAAACCAAGTACCTAAGATGCTAAAGCAAGCATCTTCTCAGCTAAGAACTAATCTTAGGCCGGCGCCGTGGCTCAACAGGCTAATCCTCCGCCTTGCGGCGCCGGCACACTGGGTTCTAGTCCCAGTCAGGGCACCGGATTCTGTCCCGGTTGCCCCTCTTCCAGGCCAGCCCTCTGCTGTGGCCTGGGAGTGTAGTGGAGGATGGCCCAAGTGCTTGGGCCCTGCACCCCATGGGAGACCAGGAAAAGCACCTGGCACCTGGCTCCTGCCATCAGATGAGCGCGGTGCGCCAGCCGCATCGCGCCAACTGTGGCGGCCATTGGAGGGTGTACCAAAGGCAAAAGGAAGACCTTTCTGTCTGTCTCTCTCTCTCACTGTCCACTCTGCCTGTCACAAAAAAAAAGAAAAAAAAAAAAGAACTAATCTTAGTGTTTGTATTACATTCTTACCTCTATATTTTCTGGAAATTAGAAATATTTATTTATCCATTCTTTTGCATAATAAGCAACTATTGTGTGCTTACTTACCCTGTGCCAGTCACTAGAAACACAAAGGTTAACAGAGAAAGATTTCTGCTGTTAGGAAGTACATTGTCTATGACTGAAGAGGAAAGGAGAAACAGACAAATAATTACAGTACAATGTGGCATTGATACTGGCAACCAAAATGATAATGAAAGTAATAGAGATGCTGCACAGGGTATAATATCTCTTCCTATTTCCTGATGTTTCTTCCTGATGAAGTGGGCTGCACTAGCGTATTCTCCTAAACTTCCTCCACCCCTCAACCCTTTCCTTCCCAGGAAAGTAGAAATGACTTAATCTGATTGATAACTACGGGGGGAAAAAAGGCATGCCACACAAACCCTTTGTTCTGTGCAATCCACCCCACCCCACATAAGAAGATAACATTTATTCTGCTCTTCCACATCCCAGGATTTCCAGAGACGTCCCATATAAAAGGCTCCAGAAGTCCAGCCCTGTCTGTGAATAGGGGTGCACTATTGGGAATCTGTTGTTCAAACCACATTCTCCAACATCAGTTGCATTTGTAATCAGTGTGTAATTTCCCAAGAGGCAGTGTAGTGAAATGATTAGGTATGTAGACTCTGGAGCCAAACAGGTTCATACCTTGGATTTGTCATTTAATAGCCCGTGACTTTTGGCAAGTAACATAACCTCCATATGCCTCAGTTTCTCTACCTACAAAACAAGATTAATAGTCTCTAGTCGCAGAGCTGTTGTGAAGGGTGACTTAATATACATAAAACAACTAGAAAGATGTCTATTGCAAAATATGTGCTGCAGAAGTTTGAACAATCAGTTATTATTTTGGCCTTCATTTGTTTTAATCTTTTAGTTCTCAATTTGGTGAAAACTCATGTAGGAAGAGGTGTTATAAATTAGGATTCTCCAACTTTTACCTCCAAAATTATGAAAGTTTAAGAAATTTTACACAGTTCTTACAGTCATTAACCTTTTGTTTATAGTTCTCAGCTCTGTATTGGATGAAATTTGGGTGACTACCAGCAGGTGCCAGATGCCAGACTAAGAATCTCAGACTTTGGACCAAATTAGAGTAAGATTAACTCCTCTGGGAGCAGGCCTATAACCATATCCCACGTTGGAATACCTGGCTTCAGTTTCTAACTCTGGCTCTTGACTCCAGTTTCCTGCTACTGCAGACCCTGTGAGGCAGAGGTGATAGCCTAAGTAATTCGGTTCCTGGCACCCATAGGGCAGACCTGGATGGCATTCCTGTCTCCCAGCTTCAGCCGCAGCCCAGCAGCCCTGGCCTGACCATTGTAGGCATTTGGGTAGCAAACCATTGAATGGAGGCTCTTATCTTTCAGTCTGCCTCATTCTCATCCCTTCTCTTTATCTCCCTCTCTTTCTGCCTCTCAAATTAAATATTTTTTAAAAATTGATTCCTTTGATCTCCATGAGTAAAGCAGGCAGATGGCTCTTTACCTATGCTGATAGATCACCTCAAGGTTCCTCAGATTATCCACAAATGTGAGAAGTCCCCCTGGCTCTGGTGTCTATATATACAACCCTGATCTTTACAAAGCTCTCCTAGGAATGGAAGGCCTTTTCCTACCTAGCTACCATGGTTCTTTCCCTGGGTTCACACCTGCCTTAAAGGTGTGTAAGGGAGAAACAGACAGATAGACAAAAATAAATGGAGTATAATGTGTTAAATACAGGTAAAAAGATACCTAAATGGTATCACAGGAGGGGACCAGTCAGGACAGCAAACAGATGGCATATTCAAAATCAGTGATTAAGGAGAGTTTAACAAAGGATTTATTAACAAAGGATTTATTAACAAAGGTGTAGGCAGAGTTAGAACAAAGCACAAGCCCTGAGAAATTTCTCCCAATCCTAGGCCTAAAGGGAAAAGGAAGGGCCTATTATCAAAATCCAGAAAGAAAGTTATAACAGAGGGCTACCCAACAGGAATTCTGTTTCAATGGCTTAGCATAGCCCCTCTCAATCCAAGGCCTGTAACAGAGGAAATTAGGAAAATATTTGTACAATATCATTTATTTTAACTTTTATTTAATGAATATCAATTTCCAAAGTACAGCTTATGGATTCCAATGGCTTCCCCCCATAACTTCCCTCCCACCCGCACCCCTCCCCTTTCTCACTCCTTTTCCCCTCCCATTCACATCGAGATTCATTTTTTCATTTCTTTTATATATAGAAGATCAGTTTAGTATATATTAAGTAAAGATTTCAACAGTTTGCACCCACACAGAAACACAAAGTGAAAAATACTGTTTGAGTACTAGTTAGAGCATTAAATCACAATGTACAGCACATTAAGGACAGAGATCCTACATGAGGAGTAAGTGCACAGTGACTCCTGTTGTTGACTTAACAAGTTGACACTCTTGTTTATGGCCTCAGTAATCTCCCTAGGCTCCAGTCATGAGTTGCCAAAGCTATGGAAGCCTTTTGGGTTTGCCGACTTCTATCTTATTCCTACAGGGTCATAGTCAAAGTGGAAGTTCTCTCCTCCCTTCAGAGAAAGCTACCTCCTTCTTTGATAGCCCCATTCTTTCCACTGGGATCTCACTCGTGGAGAGCTTTCATTTAGGTTTTTTTTTTTTTTCCAGAGTGTCTTGGCTTTCCATGCCTGAAATACTCTCATGGGCTTTTCAGCCAGATCTGAATGCCTTAAGGGCTGATTCTGAGGCCAGAGTGCTATTTAGGACATCCGCCATTCTATGAGTCTGCTGTGTATCCCACTTCCCATGTTGGATCATTCTCTCCCTTTTTTGTTCTATAGGTTAGTATTTTCAGACACTAGTCTTGTTTATGTGATCCCTTTGACTCTTAGAGCTATCAGTGTGATCCATTGTGAACTGAAATTGATCATTTGGACTAGTGAGATGGTATTGGTACATGCCACCTTGATGGGATTGTATTGGAATCCCCTGGTATGTTTCTAACTCTGCCATTTGGGGCAAGTCAGCTTGAGCATGTCCCAAATTGTACATCTCTTCCCTCTCTTATTCCCACTCTTATATTAAACAGAGATCACTTTTCAGTTAAGTTTCAACACTTAAGAATAACTGTGTATTAATTACAGAATTAAACCAATAGTATTAAGTAGAACAGACAAAAAATACTAAGAGGGATAACATATTAAGTTGTTCATCAACAGTCAGGGCAAGGGCTGATCAAGTTACCGTTTCTCATAGTGTTCATTTCACTTTAACAGGTTTCCCCTTTGGTGCTCAGTTAGTTGTCACCAATCAGGGAAAACATGTGATATTTGTCCCTTTGGGACTGGCTTATTTCACTCAGCATAATGTTTTCCAGGTTCCTCCATTTTGTTGCAAATGACCAGATTTCATTGTTTTTGACTGCTGTATAGAATTTTAGAGTACAAGTCCCATAATTTCTTTATCCAGTCTACTGTTGATGGGCATTTAGGTTGATTCTAGGTCTTAGCTATTGTGAATTGAGCTGCAATAAACATTAAAGTGCAGACCGCTTTTTTCTTTTCCAATTTAATTTCCTTTGGGTAAATTCCAAGGAGTGGGATGGCTGGGTTGTATGGTAGGGTTATATTCAGGTTTCTGAGGAATCTCCAGACTGACTTCCCTAGTGGCTTTACCAGTTTGCATTCTCACCAACAGTGGGTTAGTGTCCTTTTTTCCCACATCCTCACCAGCATCTGTTGTTGGTAGATTTCTGTCTATAATATCATTTTCTTTTGACCTCTGATCTTTTCCTGAGGCTTCCTATTGTTCTGAACCATTAGAAAGACAAAGGGCAAGAAAGTCTGGTTAATGTTGTCCAGAGTGGTCAGCATCTGAGAACACAAGGCAAGAAGAGAGTGGTGAATAGGTGAGCTCAACGGGCAAGCAAAGAACATCCCAGTACAGACAGCAAAGGACCTTATTGTTCCTGAAGATTTCAAAGATGACCTTTTAAAAGAAGGGATGTTTGAATTAAGTACTTCGGGATAAGCAGAGTGTTACCACGTGAAGAAGTGACTAATAGTATTCCAGACAAAGGTATGGCATACTTAACCACTCATAGATAGAAAAAGAACATGCATGATATTAAGCAACCCCATTTGACCAAAGTGCATGATACTTGTAGTGAGATGAGACTGAAAAGAAAGGACCAGATTATAAAGGCTCCTGAAATGATTGGACTCAATCTTACAGTTATTGAGGGTCTATCCAGAGAGAGTTACATGACCACAGTTAACCTATTAAAAGGTTAATGGCATTACAGAGTCTAGACTAGAGTGCTGAGAGACCAGAAGCAGAAAGATCAGTTTGGAGGTCTTGCAATCACCCAGGCAAGATAAAGGTGGGGGGCAATAAAGCAGTGGTATGAGGATGAAGCAAAAACAGTAGGTCCAATCTGAGGACATAATTACCAGAACTTGAAGACCTAATAACTATGAGGGGTGCCAAGAAAGGGAGAATCCAGATAAGTAGCAAATTTCCAGTTTGACAAAATATGTAGAGGCTGGCACTATTACTTAAAAAGACAAGGTCTGTGGGCTATTACATAGATTTCATCTTTGCTTATATTGAATCTGTTGTGCCTGTGGATCACTGAGAAATGTGCAGCTAGCAACGAATAGCAGACTCCCCAGGGCTCTGGAGACATCTAGAAGCCAGGTACACATTTTGGAGAATTTATTTTTTGTAGACTATGTAAAACATATCCACCAGATTTTTATCAATCTCTGTAACAAAGGAAAAAATGTGACTCATCGTATAATAAAATAAACCACAATGAGAGTCAGAAATAAATCTACTGCTGACACTCCGTACCATGAGATGAGTTTTTCATTTGTTTGTTAGTAATAGAAGTTCATAAATCAGAATTGCACGGTAGTTTAGGAGTGTTCTTTAAAATGCAAACAACCCTCGGTCTGAAAACTGAGTGCTATTTGCTCTTTAAATTTAAACTCATTTATTTAGTAAATAAAATCCAAGTTTCCCACAGCAACTTCATTTTATTATTTAAACCCATATCTCAGTGACATGTAGTTGTTCTTTAACTTAGGCATTTGATAATACTGTAACCAGCAAATTCTGTTTTACATTAGGCATATAAATATTTACTAGATGAATGGATGAATGCGTAGGCAGATGGATAAATAAAGGCAATAGATTATATTAATGTTGGTTTTGTTGTGATTTTTGATACATATATTTGCAAAAACATTCAAAAGAAAATTAGAAACTATTTACTTTTTCTTCATCAGTTAAAGAAAGCCAGAATTATTTAGATGACTGCCAGTTTCTACTTTGGTTCCAACTGCCTCAACCATTTTACTTAAGAAGAACTGAAATACTTTTCTTTAAAAAAATGTTTAAATGATACAATGTTTTTATTTATGTGTAAATATGTATACCCATGCATAAATATGCACACATATATTTTAATTTCTAGACATCAATAAACAAAAATTCAATATTAGAATGATTGAAGAATATTTTCTTATCAATAACTATTTTAAATATTTTTAATTAAAAAGTCAGTTCATCAAGTCTCCTGTTTCTCAATGTCTACTTATTTACTTGAGAGAAAGAGACAATTCCCATCCACTGGTTTACTCACAATCACTGCCCATTTGGGGACAAAGCTGGGAGCTGGGAATGCAATTCAGGTCTCCCACAAGGGTGGCTGAAACTCAATTACTTGACCTATAACTGCTGTCTCCCAGCATCCGCATTAGAGGAACCTAGAGTCTGGAGCAGAGACAGACACTGAAACTAGGCACTCTGAGAGGAGATGCAGTTGTCTTAATTGCTGGGCCAAATGTTGTCTGAAATGATCACTCAGTATAGAGTCTCACAATTGTATTACTTGTGTGTAGTTTCCAACACAATAGTTTTAAACAATTATTTTTAAATCTCATAAATACAGTTTCAATTATCTGAAACCAAGAGTCTGCCATTTATAGAACATAATGAGGCATAAGTAGAATTAATTAATTAACTTCATGCATGATCAATATGGGACTTAATATATCTATTAAAATTATGAAATTGACTAGATTCTATTTTGTTAAAAATCTTATCTTCAAAATTTCACTAATAATAACTTCAGAAAAAATGTTCTGCTTTTTTTTTTTTTTTTAAGGCTGCAGTCCTGAAATAAGAGGTACCTCCACCTGCCTCATGGCTTTGAGCTGGGACATTGGCTTTTTATTTTCTTTTTTTAAAAGATTAATTGTACTTATTTGAAAAGCATAGTTACAAAAAGAGAGAGGAGGAGAGAGAGAGGGGAAGAGAGATCTTCCATTTGCTGGTTCACTCCCCAAATTGCCGCAATGGCCAGGGCTGGGCCAAGCTGGGGCCAGGAGCCAGGACCTTCTCCTGGGTCCCCCACATGGGCAGCAAGGGCTCAAGCACTTGGACGATCTTCTGCTGCTTTCCCAGGCACATTATCAGGGAGCCGGATTGGAAGTGGAGCAGCGGGACTTGAACCAGCACCCATATGGGATGCCAACATATGGTTTGCCAGCACTGCAGGCCGTGGCTTACTTAACCCACTGTGCTGCAATGCAGCCCACTTTGGTTGTGAAATTCAGACTGAAGTCATTAGTACACTAGATAATCATGTAGCTTTCCTTCCTCCAGTTTAGTTTCATGGTCTTCAATGGCCCATCATCATTGCATTTTTATCACTCATTAGCCCGGGCAACCCACCTCAAGTAACAGGTGGAAGGACTGCTTCCCAACTCCAGCCTTGCTAAGGAAGGAAGTGTTAGAGCACTGGACTTCAAGTTAAATCAAGATAAGGCCCAGGCACCCACATATCACTTGCTCTCTAGGTAAACAGAGCCAACCTCTTAATTACCGAGTAAAAGGAAAGTATGGGAGTACTGAAGGTGTTGGGGAAGTTCTAAATTTTCATTGAATATTTATATTTATTTTATTCGTATCTTTCTCCTGTGGTTATAGTCCATGTCATAGTCATCTATGTATTTTTTCTCAGCTCCTAGCACAGTGTCAGTCGCCAGTAGAGTTAACTAAGAAATTGTCCCAAACGTGATCTTTCTAATTTTTGTATTATCCCATCTTTAATGGGATAATGAACATTATCCCACTTCTTTAATGAATAAACACTGCTTCTACAAGGGATCTTCAAGAAGTTCATTAAAAATACATATTAATAGATTCCAAAATCTTTTGCACCAAAATAACTTTATCTTTTAAACTTTTTAATTTTTTTTGAGAGATACAGACAGATTGTCTATCCACTGGATCACTCCCAAAATGCCCATAGTGGCTAAGACTGAGCCAAGCAGAAGCCAAGAGCAAGGAACTCAGTCCATGTCTCCCACATGGGTGTCAGAAATCCAGCCACTTAAGCCATTATCTGCTGTCTCAGAGAAAACTGGAACCAGAACACAGCCAGGGCTGAAAGCTAGGCATTCTGATGTGGCATGCCGGCATCCCAGCCAGAGTCAACTGTGGGGCCAAATGCTTGCCCCTAACCTACATTTAACTCCATTTTCCACTAACTTTTTGAAGCACCCTCATAAAATAAATATTAAAAGTCTCAATATTTTCTTTACTTTTAAGTAAGTGGCTTTATATAGATGCACGATATTGGGTATAGAACTGCCAGACTTCCATATCTGAAGACTCAGCAGCCACAGATTCAACCTAATCATGGATAGAAAAAAAAAAATTTAAATAATGCATCTGTACTAAACTTGCACATACTTTTTCTATAACCTATTTATATAACATTGGGTTAGATATTATAAGTAATCTAAACATGATTTAAAGTATACTGTAGGATGTGCATATATTATATGCAAACACTACACTATTTTATTTAAGGAATTTAATCATTCGTGGATTTGGGGTTCCCTGGGAGATCCTGGAGCTAACTCCTGTGGATACCAAAACAATGATTGCATATAAATAAATAAATACAAATATATGCATAATTTATAATTGAAGGAAAGTCAAGTAAGGAAATAGTTTACAACTGGTTTATGAATTAGTACTACTAGAATTTCAACATCTTGTTAATTGTGATACAGAATATTTAAATACTAAGTGTGTATTTGTATTATTCTAAACAGATGGTCAGCAGAAACTGAAATGAATGTTTTGGTTGTTTTCTTATGACACAACTGGGTGAAAAGCAGAACTGCACAGAAGTTTCATAATAAAACTCCAAACCGCATCAGACTTGTCTATTGTCAGGTTTTGTTACACTCCCCCTAATTCAACTCAGACTCCCTGAGGTTGGCACACAGGACAAAGTTTGAGTCAAAGGCACTTAGGGATATACACTTCAGATTCTGGGGGAAACCAAAAGAAGCAGCATTTTTTTTTCCTCCACATGTGGCAAGACTGTTATTGTCAGTGTTTATTTAAATTTCAAACTCAACATGACAAATAAAGATAATTGCCTGCAAAGGGAAGGGAGTGAATATTGAGGAATCCTGAAATTCTATTCCACTCAAAATGAAGTATTAATTGTGCAAGACTCCTTAGTACAGATAGTAAGTTAGAAAGGAGGCAGGGCAGACAGGGAGAGAGGAAAGGATAGAGTGAGCAAGGGAGGGAAGAAGGAAGGAAGGAATCAAAGCACAAATGAGCCAACCAATGAGGAAAATATGTAATAAGCACAGTTTGGGATTAATCCAATTCTGCCCTCCTGGGATCCAGGGGGGAAAAAAATTCACACCTGACCTAATCATCTTCATTTATTTGGAGGCTGGTTCTGTGTTGAAGTCAGATTGTATTCACAGAAAGTCATTAGAAGACAATTTAAGAGTTTTACTCTAAAAAAAACCGAGGAGGAGCTGACACGGTGGCGTAGTGGGCTAAGCCTCAACCTGTGGTACCAGCATCCCAATGGGTGCCAGTTCTAGTCCCAGCTGCTCCTCTTCTGATCCAGCTCCCTGATGATACCAGGAAGGGAAGCGGAGGATGACTGAAGTACTTAGGCCCCCGGGCCTGTGTGGGAGACCCAGAAGAAGCTCTTGACTCCCGGCTTGGATCAGTTTGGATCCCAATAGAATGCAATTATACTCCATGAGGGTGAAGACTTTTGTCTACTTTATTAGGTGTTAGAATATCTTCTGACACATTTTAAATATTCCGTAATTATTTGTAATATAAATGCATGAATCCTGGTGAGGCTAAACTCAGATCATCTCCATCTACCCACCTTCATTTGGACATCTTTGATGAGGTCTTTGGCCTCACCAAATGATGTGATCTGGAAATACAGCTTTCCTGTGACAGCTGCCTTATGATCTAGAGATTAGTCACTTTCTAATTTATATACTGACTGAACTAGGACTTTTTTTTTTTTTTTGACAGGCAGAGTGGACAGTGAGAGAGAGAGACAGAGAGAAAGGTCTTCCTTTTGCCGTTGGTTCACCCTCCAATGGCCGCCACGGCGGGCGCACCGCGCTCATCAGATGGCAGGAGCCAGGTGCCAGGTGCTTTTCCCTGGTCTCCCATGGGGTGCAGGGCCCAACCACTTGGGCCATCCTCCACTGCACTCCCGGGCCACAGCAGAGAGCTGGCCTGGAAGAGGGGCAACCGGGACAGAATCCGGCGCCCCTACCGGGGCTAGAACCCGGTGTGCCGGCGCCGCAAGGCGGAGGATTAGCCTGTTGAGCCACGGCGCCGGCCTGAACTAGGACTCTTATAATTTAGTATGTTCTAGGAATTCTTTGGATTTTTTTTTTTTTTTTGGCCAGGCAGAGTTAGACAGTGAGAAAGACACAGAGAGAGTTATAGACAGTGAGAGGGAGACAGAGATAAAGGTCTTCCTTCCATTGGTTCACTCCTCTAATGGCCGAATGGCTACCACGGCAGGTGCTGTGCCAATCCGAAGCCAGGAGCCGGGTACTTCCTCCTGGCCTCCCTTGCAGGTGCAGGGGCCCAAGTACTTGGGCCATCCTCCACTGCCCTCCCAGGCCACAGCAGAGAGCTGGACTGGAAGAGGAGCAACTGGGACAGAATCCGGCGCCCCAACCGGGACTAGAACCCGGGGTGCCAGAGCTGCAGAAGGAGGACTAGCCAAGTGAACCATGGCACTGGCTCTTTGGACTTTTAAATGTAGACCATGAAGACAAGGGGAGTTATTGAAGGAACCACACCCATTCAGGAGCTTCGCTACTGAGAGAATCCAACCCCACACCTGCACTTTTTTGTCTGAGAGGACAGGAACTAGAGGAAGACAAATTTTTGACTTTAATGTTATAAAACTTTAACTCATAAAGTCAAGAGAATTTGACTTAGGACCTTAAACTCTGGATTTTAACTTAATTGGACTTAACTCTAGAGCAAAGTCACCAGTTTTCTTTTCTTTTTCCTTTTTTCCCCCTTGGCTATAATTTCTCCCTGGAATTTGATCATGGGAAGGGGTGCATATTCAGATGTGAAGCATTGTATTGCTATATATAATTATTAGAGTATCTTTATGCTGTCATTCGATGCCATTGTAGAACTCTGATTGGCTACATTCATGTTGCAGCCATGAAAATGACTTCTAAGATCTGCTGTATGGAACGTAATGAACTGAGAGCCTCTGGAACAAGCACCACATTCACACTAAGGCCATATATCTTGCCAGCTGTTTTTAACAAATAACTGAAGATGATGAGCTTGCTAAAGCAAGGACATTCCTATGTGACAACTCCTCCAGCAAGTAATTTTGGCTCAGGTCTTTCCAACCAGCTGGACTTAACCTTTCTAAGAACTGCACTATTCTCTAAGATTCTTCCTCCCCATTTCTCTTCCCTTCCCTCTCTTCCTGCACAGATGTCAGACCTGCACTTCACTTTTAAGGCTGTTTCTTTTTTCTACTTCCTCCTCCAGTAAATCTCTTACACACAATAAATCTCTCCTTAGCCATCTGATTCTCCATGGATCCAAACTTGGCTAGACATAATCTTTGTTGGTAAAGAAAATGAGAAATTGATTTTCAGTCTTGAGTATAATGATGCCTTTAAGTTAAATGATCTAACGTTCTCATCTGGCCCATTTCAGAGCACTCCACCTAGAAACACAATCCACCTAGAAAATACTAGTAGGATCTGCAGAGGAGCGTGATTAGTGTTGGGAGAAACAGCTTCATGAAAGCAAGAGTAGAATTATTTTGATAGCCTTCTATTCTCCCCACAAGGGGACAGCCACAGCCTGGTTGAATATATACCAAATGGTCAAGTCCAGTTGATTAAGGGAACAAGACTCAAAGATATACTTAGGGGTAAAACTTTTTCCCTATCTGCATTTGTTTCCTGTGGAAGAAGCTTCACTAATGTAATACTACTGTCCCTTCTCTGCCAACCCTTCTCATTCCTTCCCAGGGAAAGAGTAATGACTTTTCTTATGGATGAGTTTGACAGAAGAATTTTTTAAAGATTTATTTATTTATTTATTTGAGAGGCAGAGTTACAGATGGAGAGAGGGAGAGACAAACATCTTCCATCCATTGGTTCACTTCACAAATGGCCACAATGGCCGGAGCTGGACTGATCCAAAGCCAGGAGCCAGGAGCCTCTTCCGGGTCTCCCACATGGGTTCAGGGGCCTAAGTACTTGGGCCATCATCTTCCATCGCTTTCCCACACTGTCAGCAGGAAGCTGGATTGAAAGTGGAGCAGCCAACACTCAAACCAGCACCCATATGGGATTCCAGCACTGCAGGTGGAAGCTTAACATACCACACCACCGTGCCAGCCCCTTGACAGAAGAATTTTAAAATGCTTATTTCAGCCCCTTCCTTCATTTTAACTTTGGGTCCACAGAGAACATGCATTCCATTATGCTCCTCCACACCATACACTTGACATGGGGGAGATTCCCACATATGGAGACCAGTAGGTTCAACACTACCTGACATATGACTATGGTTCCTGATTAGTACGCCTATTATTGTCACACATGTAAGCCACATCTTCAATTCTAGCCTTTAGAATTTAGCAGTTTACAGCTCATTTTTTGTCTCACAGTTGGTTTTTACCTAGGAGGTAACTGAGGTAGAAGGAGTCAACTAACTTTCCCAAAAGCATACTGCTAGAACTCACTAAGAACTCAAGTAGAAGCCCTTAGCCTGTATGAATTTTAATTTTGTCATTTCTTATTATAGCTCTATTTTCACAAGGAAGGCTTTAGCACACATAAATTAGAAACATTCATACTAATGATTACATTAGTAAGGATAAAGTTCCTTCCTCTAGTCCTGCATTTTCTTAACTTAGATTTTTTAAATGTTTAAGCTATTATATTGTCACATTTAAAATCTCCTGAATGTCTTGACAAATGCTTAAAAAATGTGATCTGATGGAAAATGTAACTTGTAATCACCTTATTTTTCCATGTGACCTCTAGCCTAGTACTAGAAAGGGACAAAAATTGTGTAGACCCCAAACGTTTTCATCTTTGTACTGGGGACTTGGAAATGACTGAATCTTGATGTCTCAAAGAGCCTGAATATAATAGACAAAGTAAAATTACAACCATACACTACTCATCTTAAAAATCAAATAGAGGAACCAGAGCTGTGGCGTGGTGGGATAAGCCTCTACCTGAAGTGCCAGCATCCCATATGGGTGCCAGTTCATGTCCCAGCTGCTCCTCTTCCAATCCAGCTCTCTGCTATGGCCTGGAAAAGCAGCAGACAATGGCCCAAGTGTTTGGGCCCCTGACCTGCATGGGGGACCCACAAGAAGCTCTGGGCTTCTGGCATTGGATCAGCCCAGCTCTGGCTGTTGCAGCTGTCTGGAGAGTGAACTAGTAGATGGAAGAACTTTCTCTCTCTCTCCATCTCTACCTCTCAAATAAATAAATGAAAAATCTTGTTAAAAACATCAAGTAGAAACTGGCATTAGTCCTAGCAGTTAAGTCACTATTTAAGACAACTGCATTCCACATCTGAGTACCTGAGTTCAATTCCTGGCTCTAGCCCCGGACTACAGCTTCCCACCAATAGAGACTCTGAGAAGTAGCAAGTAATCAGTTAAATACTTGGGGTTCCTACCACCCATGTAGGAAACCTGAAATGAGTTCTCAGCTTCCAGCATTGGCTCCAGCCCAGACCCAGCCATTGCAGGCATCTGAGGAGTAAATCAGTAGATAGGAGCCTCTCTCTCAAATAAACAAATAAGTATTTTCATTTTTTTTCATTTGCAATTATCTTTATATACAGAAGATCAATTTAGTATATATTAAGTAAAGATTTCATCAGTTTGCACCCTCACAGAACATGAACAAATAAGAATTTTCAAAATCAAGTAAAACCTATCAAATTAGCATACCTTTCCACTGTCCAGGAAGGGAATCAATTCTTCATGAAGACATTGATTGAGCAACATGTTTCTCAATGCTAATGATTTTCAGATGAAAGAGATCCTGACACTGTACCTTGATAGCTCATAATACTCCTCTTATGTGTTATCCACTGGAATTCTCAAGCACATGCTGATTAATAAGGTTTTTTTTCCAATTTAACACCAAGTTTTTTTAATCATTTTCAATTATCTTTATATACAGAAGATCTATTCAGTATATACTAAGTAAAGATTTCATCAGTTTGCACCCACACAGAAACACAAAGTGAAAAATACTGTTTGAGTACTAGTTAGAGCATTAAATCACAATGTACAGCACATTAAGGACAGAGATCCTACATGAGGAGTAAGTGCACAGTGACTCCTGTTGTTGACTTAACAAGTTGACACTCTTGTTTATGGCCTCAGTAATCTCCCTAGGCTCCAGTCATGAGTTGCCAAAGCTATGGAAGCCTTTTGGGTTTGCCGACTTCTATCTTATTCCTACAGGGTCATAGTCAAAGTGGAAGTTCTCTCCTCCCTTCAGAGAAAGCTACCTCCTTCTTTGATAGCCCCATTCTTTCCACTGGGATCTCACTCGTGGAGATTTTTCTTTTAGGTCTTCTTTTTTTTCCAGAGTGTCTTGGCTTTCCATGCCTAAAATATTCTCATGGGCTCTTGAGCCAAATCCAAATGGCTTAAGGGCTGATTCTGAGGCCAGAGTGCTATTTAGGACATCTGCCATTCTATGAGTCTGCCGTGTATCTTGCTTCCCATGTTGGATCATTCTCTCCTTTTTTGATTCTATCAGTTAGTATTTTCAGACACTAGTCTTGTTTATGTGATCCCTTTGACTCTTAGAGCTATCAGTGTGATCCATTGTGAACTGAAATTGATCATTTGGACTAGTGAGATGGCCTTGGTACATGCCACCTCGATGGGATTGTATTGGAATCCCCTGGCACATTTCTAACTCCATCATTTGGGGCAAGTCCGATTGAGCATGTCCCATATTGTACATCTCCTCCCTCTCTTATTCCCACTCTTATATTTAATAGGGATCACTTTTCAGTTAAAATTTAAACACCTAAGAATAATTGTGTGTTAGTTACAGAGTTCAACCACTAGTACTAGGATAAAAAAATACTAAAATGTATAAAGTATTACATTGTACATCAACAGTCAGCACAAGAGCTGATCAAGTCACTGTTTCTCATAGTGCCCATTTCACTTCAACAGGTTTCCCCTTTGGTGCTCAGTTAGTCGTCGCCGATCAGAGAGAATATATGATATTTGTCCCTTTGGGATTGGCTTATTTCACTCAGCATAATGTTTTCCAGGTTCCTCCATTTTGTTGCAAATGACCAGATTTCATTGTTTTTGACTGCTGTATAGAATTTTATAGAGTACATGTCCCATAATTTCTTTATCCAGTCTACTGTTGATGGGCATTTGGGTTGGTTCCAGGTCTTAGCTATTGTGAATTGAGCTGCAATAAACATTACTGTGCAGACCGCCTTTTTGTTTGCCAATTTAATTTCCTTTGGGTAAATTCCAAGGAGTGGGATGGCTGGGTTGAATGGTAGGGTTATATTCAGGTTTCTGAGGAATCTCCAGACTGACTTCCCTAGTGGCTTTATCAGTTTGCATTCTCACCAACAGTGGGTTAGTGTCCTTTTTTCCCACATCCTCACCAGCATCTATTGTTGGTAGATTTCTGAATGTGAGCCATTCTAACCGGGATGAGGTGAAATCTCATTGTGGTTTTGATTTGCATTTCCCTGATTGCTAGTGATCTTGAACATTTTTTCATGTGTCCGTTGGCCATTTGGATTTCTTCTTTGGAAAAATGTCTATTGAGGTCCTTGGCCCATCTCTTAGGTGGATTGTTTGTTTTGATGTTGTGGAGTTTCTTGATCTCTTTGTACCTTCGTTTACCTTCTTTCATGTTAATGCCATGTTTCTGTGTTTCTGTGTGTAACACATCTTTAAGCATCTTTTGCAGGGCTGGATGAGTGGCGACAAATTCTTTCAATTTTTGCTTGCTATGAAAGGTCTTTATTTCACCTTCATTCACAAATGAGAGCTTTGCAGGATATAATATTCTGGGATGGCAGTTTTTCTCTCTTAGTACCTGGGCTATGTCTCGCCATTCCATTCTAGCTTGTAGGGTTTCTGATGAGAAGTCTGCTGTGAGTCTAATTGGAGATCCTCTGAGAGTAATTTGACGTTTCTCTCTTGCACATTTTAGGATCTTTTCTTTCTGTTTCACTGTGGTGAGTTTAATTACAACGTGTCGTGGTGAGGATCTCATTTGGTCATGTTTACTAGGGGTTCTATGAGCTTCCTGTACTAGGATGTCTCTGTCCTTCTCCAAAACTGGGAAATTTTCTGCTATTATCTCACTAAAAAGGCATTCTAATCCTTTCTCTCTCTCCATGCCTTCAGAAACTCCTAGCACTCGAATGTTGGGTTTTTTAATAGTATCCTGTAGATTCCCAACAATATTTTTTAGATTTCTAATTTCCTCTTCTTTTCTTTGGTTTGACTGTATATTTTCCTGTGCTCTGTCTTCTAAGACTGATATTCTCTCTTCTGCTTCATCCATTCTGTTTGTAAGGCTCTCTAATGTGTTTGTCATTTGATCTATTGAATTCTTCACTTCATTATGATTTCTCGTCATTATCACAGTTTCATATTCTACTAGTTGTTTCATTTCATTTTGATTCCTCCTTAATATTTCATTTTCACGAGAGAGATTTTCTACCTTGTCCATTAAGGATTTCTGTAGTTCAAGAATTTGTTTTTGAGGAGAGTGGCAAGATGGCGAAATAGGAAGGGAGCACACCGATAGTCCGGGGAGAGACAGTTTAATAAAAGTGGAGATACTGCAGGTTCAAGGAAGAGTAGGGGAAGAAACAGCAGAGGAAACTCTTCCGGAACTAGTGATTCACAGTGGACCTGCGTGGAGAGTGTGGGAGCCTGCAGTTTGGGACACCAGCGGCAGACTCAACATGCCAGCGTAGAACGCAAGGTGAGCCAAACCTCAATAGCCCGAGACACTGGCGGGGAAGCGGAAAGAGGAGACTAGAGCAAACAAGGCTTGAAACCCTGTGGGGAAAAGTTCACCAGGCTAACTAGAAGAGAGAGAGAGAGAAGAAAAAGTGACCGATACGGACACAAGTTTCTCTCTCTCTGCCCACCTCTCAAAGGTGAGCAAGACAAAGAGCAGGTGCCATTTTGGACATAGGTCATAAGCAGGGAGACCTTGGGTCTGCACCGGCCCTGAGCCTAGCAGAAAAACCTGACTCTGGGCGGGGTGTGTGTGTGTGTGTGTGTGTGTGTGTGTGTGTGAAATAACAGGAGATTAGAACCTAATGAATGTGTGGTGTTAATGAACTGAGACTGTGAAAAAAGAGACGGTGGGGGAGAGAACTCACGGAAATCACGAATTCACGTGAGTACTCTCCAGAGACGCTACAGTTCAGTAGCCTTGGCAGCCCAGTGGGAGACTGCAGGAGAATTTGAGCCCACACTGAGGGCCACAGAGATTCCCTCTGTGGTCCTTGGGAAAGAGCTTCTGATCTCTGGCTCCTGTGGGTATATCATTCGCCTGCTAACTACCCCCAATTCCATTTAGCTGTGTGGAATTACTTCCCTTTTGAATCAAAAAAAAAAAAAAAAAAAAAGAAAGAAAAGAAAAAAGAAAAGAAAGAAACAGAGAGAGATTTACCACGCCTAACCTGGGAGTGTCACCTTTGGCACACCCTCAACCCTGAGGAGCCAAACAGAGCTCTCAGGCCACACCCATCTCAAGCCTCTAAGGCTCCATCGAAAGCAGACAGTCCACTTAATCTAGAGTCATAGTATAACAAGAAAAAAACACCACAGTGAAGAAACTAATATGCCAAACAACAAACGCAAAAACCGAGGTAACAAGAACAAGGAAGACAGTATGACGCCCCCAAATGAAAAAGACACCCCAATTCAAGATTACGAAGATGATGAGATAGAAGAAATGCAAGAAGCGGATCTCAAAAAATTGATAAGAACACTAAGAAGTACTCAAAAACAAATTCTTGATTAATAAGGTTTTATAAAGCATCATCAGTCATGGGTTCTAGTTTGTGTGTATTATCTATAAAACAGTCTTGGTCTATGAAATAATTTGAACATTTTGTTTGAAGATATTTTATAAAACTGAGTGAAAAGCAGGAAAATAAGATTCTAATACTTGCAATTATTTGACAAGACAAATTTGGAAATAATTAGGCATGCTAAAAGTAGCAAATATTTAGCCTCAATTGAATTATTTTTAGACTGTAGCTAGTTGATCTTTTAATTAGAAATTCAAGAAACAGATTTAAAGTATTCATATAAAATGCAGAGATGTAGTGAAACAGAAAACAGATCCATAAAATTATGAACTGGAAATCAGTATCAAGGTATATTCCAGGAAATCAACTGCGGAGAGAAGTTTCATTTCCACAACTCTATTGATAGGTTTACAGGTTACAGCTTGATTCCTCTACAAGAAGAGAAAAGAAGACTGACAATTTTCTCAAAAAAGTCAGCATACAATCTCTTGTTTGATCTGCTACAAAATCCCCTGAAAAACCACTGTTAGCAAACCCTTCCCTACATTAAAATACTTTTCTTCTGACTACAAATGTCCTTTCCAGTAAGCTTAGAGAGCTAGAATTTGAAGTAAGAAATTAATTTAGGAAATTAATTTTTATCTATATTGGGTATTTATTTAGTCAGTGCATGAAATATTTTGTATGCCATTAAAATTCTTGGAAATTAGAGTAAAATACAACTCAAAACACAATAACGAAACGAAAGTAAAAACAAATTTTCCTGTTGGGGTCATTCACCTTTCTGAAAGTAATTCTTGGATAAAAACTGAAATGGTTCAAGTCTAGGTCTCTTCGTTGAGCCCACATTACTAATCTTTGCTTTTAGTATAAATGCAACCAGAACTCAATTGGGCTGAATTCTGTCTTTTTCTCTCTGTTTGTCTGAATAGTAGAAAAATTTTTAAAAAAATAACAATGGCAATTGCCCACCAAGTCTACATATTTAAACATCAATTGTGCCTCATCCATTGCACAACAATAGGCATATTTAGTATCTGTACAAATACGGCTACTGTAAGATTATAAGCAAGACTCCCCATTCCTCCCTCCCAAAAAGTCAGATCTCATTCCCTTTGCAGACTTTAAAACTACAAGATAATATACATACATATAAAGAAACAAGTTTCTATAACTTTCATTCTTTCATATCTTTGAGGGACTAAAGGAAGCTGTAAACTTGGCACTGAGTCTCTGCTTAATTAATGTACCAGGTATGCAACTAAATCCACTCTTTTCTCTCAACAGTGTTCCAGAGAGGTGGTGATAAACAGGAGAACTTTCCTTCTTACACCCAAATAGTTTGGTGATAGCCTTGCATTTTCATATCTCAAGAAACTTTTGCCCAAGTTCCCCATTCTGGGAAACCATCTCCCTCACAGTAACTGAGATTTGCTCCAAACCAAAGTTCATTTTTCCCCCATCCTGCCAGATCCTCTTCCCCCAATGAGAGCAATCTAAATAATAAATGTACCCTTGGAGGTAATCCCATTGACCCTCAGCTAGAATCCACTTACGTATCTACGTGCACTATGTGAGTGTGATGCATGAAGTCATGCATATGTGGTGAGAAGTCAGTGAATTCTCAATACTGAAGGTGAAATGATTGACTAAATTTGAGGTAGAAGTGAAAGGTTAGAGTGGTGAAGGGTAGGGGTGGGCATGGGTCTCATGTAAACCCTTCACAGGATTTTCTCATGCATGAAGTTGCTTGGCATGAACTTTGATAGAAGTCTCATTCAGCAGAATGGTTATTTGCACAGGTGTTTGAAGTTATATAACTCAGGGTTTAATTATCATTCTTACATTTACTAGATGTGTGGCCTTGGATAAGTTATTTGAGCAAGTTCCTGGGATAGGTGTGTGGGCTGCTCACTTTTGCTACTTGAGATATCTAAAAATATGTTGAAATCAGAATCTAAAGTCTGTGGCAATCTGATTTTCCCCAAAAGGAGCATGTAGACAAGATTGTCTTATCAAAGCAAATCTCTTATTCCACCAAAGTTACTAATAATCCAAGGAACCAGACTGAAATCTACATCTTCACCAGGCCATATCTATAGGTGCTCAGCCAAGAATGCAATCAGCTAGCTTCATGATTTGAGATGGAGGACAGCAGCCTATGAAACAGCATTTTTTTTTTAATTCATGAATTTTAAAGTTAGAGTTACAGAAAGAGAGAGTGAGAGAATCTTCCATCCACTGGTTCAATTCCCAAATGGCCACAACAGCCAGGGCTGGGCCAGGCTGAAGCCAGGAACCAGGAGATGCTTCTGGGTCTCCCACGTGGGTAGTAGGGCCCAAACATCTAGGCCATTTCCTACTTCTTTCCCAGGCCATTAGCAGGTAGCTGCATTGGAAGTGGAACAGCCGGGACTCTCCAATGCCCATATGGGATGCCAGCGCCACAGGTGGCGACTTTACTCACTACACCCTAATGCCAGCCCCATAGAATTTAATGTCTTTAAAATACCTCTCAAGGCCGGCGCCGTGGCTCAACAGGCTAATCCTCCGCCTTGCAGCACCGGCACACCGGGTTCTAGTCCCGGTCGGGGCACCGGATTCTGTCCCGGTTGCCCCTCTTCCAGGCCAGCCCTCTGCTGTGGCCCGGGAGTGCAGTGGAGGATGGCCCAAGTGCTTGGGCCCTGCACCCCCATGGGAGACCAGGAAAAAGCACCTAGCACCTGGCTCCTGCCATCGGATCAGCGCGGTGCGCCGGCCGCTGCGCGCCAGCCGCGGCAGCCATTGGAGGGTGAACCAACGGCAAAAGGAGGACCTTTCTCTCTGTCTCTCTCTCACTGTCCACTCTGCCTGTCAAAAAAAAAAAAAAAAAAAAAAAGATAAAATACCTCTCAAGACATCTGGTTTGAAAGAAAAGGCACAGGAGTGCACATTGTGGTACAGGGGGTTAAACTACAACAGCAATGCCTGAATCCCATGTTGGAGTGCTAATTAGAGTCCTAAGCTACTTCCCTCCAAAACAGCTTCCTTCTAATGTGCCTGGGAAGTGAACCAGCAGGTGGAAGACCTCTGTATGTTTGTCTCTGTTTCTATCTTTCTCTCTCTCTCTCTCTCTCTCTCTGTGTGTGTGTGTGTGTGTGTGGCTTTGCCTTTCAAATAAATATTTATTTTTAAAAATACATCAGAAACCTTAAGGCAGAATAAGAATTACATAAGGTAGAAAGGAATGTCAATGTGAAAGACAGAAATAAAAACATCTGACATATTTTTAACCCATAATAACAATACCTGTATGTTACCTTTAACTTCACTATGAATGACAACTAGACTTCAATATTATGCTATAGAAAATTTTCAAATAAGTTAAAGTATCATATTATAGTCAATATATGTGATAAATCTCTTATTTCAAACTCAGAAAGTCTATAATTGCAATTAGTAGGAGATAAGATATTCTTACTCACTTTAAATAATAGGAGGGAAGGGTGTTTGGTGCAGTGGGTTAAGTTGCCACTTGAGATGAGCACATCCTCTATTAGAGTCCTTGGGTTCAAACATGGGTTCTATTCTCCATTCCAGCTTCCTGATAATGTGTGCCCTGTGAAGCAGCACATGATGGCTTAGGTGGTGGGGTCCCTGCCACGAGATGGGAGACCCAGATTGTGTTCTAGGCTCCTAACTTTAGCCTGGCCCAGTCCAGGTTTTTATGGGCATTCGGGGAGTGAACCAGCAGATGGGAGATCTCTGCCTTTCAAGTAAATAAAATAAATATATAAACAAAAAATTAAAAGAAAAAGAATTATCTTTATAAAATAAGTAAATAAGGCCGGCGCCGTGGCTCAACAGGCTAATCCTCCGCCTTGCGGCACCGGCACACCGGGTTCTAGTCCCAGTCGGGGCGCCAGATTCTGTCCCGGTTGCCCCTCTTCCAGGCCAGCCCTCTGCTGTGGCCCAGGAGTGCAGTGGAGGATGGCCCAAGTGCTTGGGCCCTGCACCCCATGGGAGACCAGGAAAAAAGCACCTAGCACCTGGCTCCTGCCATCGGATGAGCGTGGTGCGCCGGCCGCAGCGCGCCGACCGCGGCAGCCATTGGAGGGTGAACCAACAGCAAAGGAAGACCTTTCTCTCTGTCTCTCTCTCTCACTGTCCACTCTGCCTGTCAAAAAAATAAATAAATAAAATAAAATAAAATAAGTAAATAAGTAACAATGAGCCAGGGAGAGCATTTAGTCTAGTGGTCAAGGTGCTCATTTCCTATATTGGAGTATTTGTGTTTGATACCTAGCTCTGGCTCTTGTCTCCAGATTCCTGCTAATGCAGGTTCTGGAAGGCAGCGACTGATGGCACACATAATTTGCCTCCTGCTATCCATGTGAGGATTGCTCTCCCAGCTCCCAGGTTTGACCCCAGCTCAGCTCTGGCCATTGTGGGCATTTGTGGAGTGAACCAGCATGTGGGAGCTCTTTCTGTCTGTCTGCCTCTTAAATAAAAAAAAAAGTTTGTACAATATTGAACATTTACTGAACATTCGGTTAAAGGAGTACCAAATTATTTGTTGCTTGGGCATCTACATGTATTCTAGACATAATATAAGCTGAAATCCCTTACTCTGTGCCATCAATTTCCCAAGTTCATTAATATTCTTTGCCACAGAGGACTGCCTCCCTGCTGTAGTGCTCCTTCTAAATGCTCCCACTCTGATCAGTGAACAGGGAAGGGGTTTAAAGAGTTCTATTTCCTACCACTATCAGTTGAGATGTCTTGGCCACAGTAACAGAAAAACTTAAGAACCATTTAATATCTCAAATAATAGAAGTCCACATGAGGACAGAAGTTGGTTAAACAATGTCACCACAAATCCAAGTTCTCTCTGTTTTCCTGTTCTGCCATTCTCATTTTCAATTTTAGCATTGTCCAGTGCCAGGCATTACATGCAAACACAACATCTCTTCCTGTGTGTCTCTTTTCCACAAACAAGGAAACTTCTGAGAGGTCCTCAGTGGAATTGTCTTTGTGTCTACTGACCAGGACTACATAAGGCAACCTACATCATTCACTGGTGAGAGGAGTTATTGGCTAACAGAAGCAAAAGCTGAGGAAAGGAGGGTGAACTGTAAAGGGAAACATGGGGTTTTTATTAGAAAAGAGGAAGAAAGAGAACAGATATTGAGTAAACACCACCGGTTTCTACTTACCCACTAGTGATCTACAGGCTCCTCTATAAGTTAACAATTTGCTTTGTTA
This sequence comes from Sylvilagus floridanus, assembly GCA_949820135.1. Taxonomy (NCBI): domain Eukaryota; kingdom Metazoa; phylum Chordata; class Mammalia; order Lagomorpha; family Leporidae; genus Sylvilagus; species Sylvilagus floridanus. The sequence continues at coordinate 76,083,498 of OX463224.1, read as the reverse complement.
GGATCACATTCTGAATAGCCATAGAGCTGGATGAAATAAAGGTGATTTTTGCATCTTTCTCCAAATCATTTGCATTCTGCTCCTTTCTCTCACAAGATACTCATGCTTTTCAATTTAATTTTTTTTTTTACAGACAACTTTTGACTATCCTCCTTTTGCCATTGAGCGGGCCTCTATTCCCTCGTCCCACTATGTTTCTCAGGTATGTTGGACCACATGGGATTGAAATGAAGTTATGTTACTGACCTGTAAATGTGCCACTCATATGGGTTAGAAACCTTATGGCGGTATTTCCAAAAGTATACCCATAAAACTCCAGGAACATTTCACAGAGAAAGAAGATTTGGTGGCCCAGTAAGTCTGAACAATGTTTCATTCGCTTTCCTTCTCTTAAAGATTCAGAGAGTTCTAAGAAGTCCTGCAGTTAAGCTGGCACCGTGGCTCAACAGGCTAATCCTCCGCCTTGCGGCGCCGGCACACCGGGTTCTAGTCCCGGTTGGGGTGCTGAATTCTGTCCCGGTTGCCCCTCTTCCAGGCCAGCTCTCTGCTGTGGCCAGGGAGTGCAGTGGAGGATGGCCCAAGTGCTTGGGCCCTTCACCCCATGGGAGACCAGGGAAAAGCACCTAGCACCTGGCTCCTGCCATCGGATGAGCGCGGTGCACCCGCCATGGCGGCCATTGGAGGGTGAACCAACGGCAAAAGGAAGACCTTTCTCTGTCTCTCTCTCACTGTCCACTCTGCCTGTCAAAAAATAAAATAATTTAAAATAAAAAATAGAAGTCCTGCAGTTAAATAAACTAACGCAGAATGAGTTCTAGAATCAAATCACCTGCATTCAAATCTGGGTCTTACTGCTTTCTAGCTGTACAACCTGTTTTCTGATCTGAGAAAAAGGAAGTCTAATGGTGCTATTTACTTGGGGGTTCTGAGAGAGGTGGATGAGATAATCCATATGAAGCTTTCAGCATAGTACCTTCTACATTCACTCATTTAACAAATATTTCTTTAATTTCCACCATGTATCAGAGACCCAGTACTCACACAGCCTATATTGGTGTTTTTTTCCCCCCACAGGCAGAGTTAGACAGTAAGAGAGAGACAGAGAGAAAGGTCTTCCTTCCCCTGGTTCACCTCCCAAATGGCCGCAACGGCCGGCGCTATGCTGATCTGAAGCCAGGAACCAGGTACTTCCTCCTGGTCTCCCATGTGGGTGCAGGGGCCCAAGCACTTGGACCATCCTCCACTGCACTCCCAGGCCACAGCAGAGAGCCAGACTGGAAGAGGAGCAACCGAGACAGAATCCGGCACCCATATGGGATGCTGGTGCCTCAGGCGGAGGATTAACCAAGTGAGCCATGGCACCAGCCCCCACACAGCCTACATTCTAATAGAGGAAGGATAGAAAATAAACAAGTGAACAATAGAATAATTTCAGATAATGCTAAGCACAATGAGAAAAGTAAAACATAATGATAATTATAAAATATAACTAGGATGGTAATGGTATTTAAAGAGTCTTGTCTGAAAGACAGTAAGGGGCCAGCACTGTGGTATAGCAGATAAAGCTGCCGCCTTCAGTGCTGGCATCCCATATGGGTTCGAGTTTGAGTCCCAGCTGCTCTACTTCCGATCTAGCTCTCTGCTATGGCCTGGGAAAGCAGTAGAATATGGCCCAAGTTCTTGGACCCCTGCACCCATGTAGGAAGACCCGGAGGAAGCTCCTGGCTCCTGGCTTCAGATCGGCACAGCTCCAGCCATTGCATCCAACTGGGGAGTGAACCAGCAGATAGAGGACCTCTCTCTCTCTCTCTCTCTCTCTGCCTCTCCTTCTCTTTCTGTGTAACTCTTTAAAATAAATAAATAAATCTTTAAAAAGAAAGAAAGTAAGACTAGAGAGAGACACAGACACAGAGAGACATCTCTCATCTGCAGGTCGATTCCTCAAATACCACAATAGCCAGGGATAGGCCAGACTGAAACCACAAACTGGAAACTCAATCCCAGTTCTCTTGGATGGCAGGAACCCAACTACTTAGCCATCACCTGCTGCCTCCCAGTGTGCAGCTTAGAAGAAGCTGGAATCAGGAGTGGAGCTGGGACTTCCACCCAGGCACACCCATATGGGACACAGGCATCCCAAGCCGCATCTTAACTATTGTGCCGAACACCTGCTCTGAGAATGGCTGTTTCTGATGGGCATGTCAGAAAAGCATTTTCTTTTCTTTTTTTTTTTTTTTGACAGGCAGAGTGGACAGTGAGAGAGAGAGAGACAGACAGAAAGGTCTTCCTTTGCCGTTGGTTCACCCTCCAATGGCTGCCGCAGACGGCGCGCTGCGGCCGGTGCACCGCGCTCATCCGATGGCAGGAGCCAGGTGCTAGGTGCTTCTCCTGGTCTCCCATGGGGTGCAGGGCCCAAGCACTTGGGCCATCCTCCACTGCACTCCCGGGCCACAGCAGAGGGCTGGCCTGGAAGAGGGGCAACCGGGACAGAATCCGGTGCCCCGACCGGGACTAGAACCCGGTGTACCGGCGCTGCAAGGTGGAGGATTAGCCCGTTGAACCACGTGCCGGCCCAGAAAAGCATTTTCGAAGAACAGGTCATCAAAGAAGAAGGTACCTTTCTCTGAAGGGAGGAGAGAACTTCCACTTTGACTACGACCTTGTCTAAATATGATCAGAGTCGGTGAACTCAAAAGGCTTCCATAGCCTTGGCAACTCATGACAAGAGCCTAGGGTGATTACTGATACCATAAACAAGAGTGTCAATTTGTTAAGTCAACAACAGGAGTCATTGTGCACTTACTCCTCATGTAGGATCTCTGTCCTTAATGTGCTGTGCATTGTGATTTAATGCTATAACTAGTATTCAAACAGTATTTTTCACTTTGTGTTTCTATGTGAGTGCAAACTGTTGAAATATTTACGTAATATATGCTAAACTGATCTTCTGTATATAAAAAATATTGAAAATGAATCTTGATGTGAATGGAAGGGGAGAGGGAGCGGGAAAGAGGAGGGTTGCAGGTGGGAGGGAAGTTATAGGGGGGAGGAAGCCATTGTAATCCATAAGCTGTACTTTGGAAATTTATATTCATTAAATAAAAGTTAAAAAAATGAGTAACTAAAAAAAAAAAAGAAAAGCATTTTCAAGAAAGGCATTTTATCTGAGACCTAAGATATGATAAGGAGGGGCTGGTGCTGTGGCATATCAGGTAAAGCCATGATCTGTAGTGCCAGTATCCCATTTGAGTGTCAGTTTCAATCCAAGCTGATCCACTTTCAGAGCCAGCTCCCTGCTAATGTGTATTGAAGCAGAGGAGGATGGCCCAAGTGCTTGGGCCCCTGCACTTATGTGGGAGACCCAAAAGAAGCTCCTGGCTCCTGGTTTTGGCCTGGATCAACATATTGAAGACAAGAGCTGGTTTTTTTTTTTTTTTTTTTTGGTAAGGTTTCCTATAATTGTGACCAACACAATTGCTAACACATAACAGGTGCCCAATAAGTCATGGATTAAACAAAATTTAACAGCAATAATGTGGTAAACATCCTAAAGTAAAGCACTGGGACACAAAGAAAGAATACGGCCATGCTGTCAAAAGAGTTTATGAATCAATAATAGTCATTGAGTCCTAACTATGGTACAGGCAATGGCTGTATAGTATGCCATTTAACACAGCAACCCAATGAAGCAGGTGTTAGAACTCCCAGTGATGTTAGGTAACTTACCCACATTCATGGAGTCAGATTCAAATTTAGGTTCCTACATCCTGGGTTCTTTTCACTATATATTGTAATGGTATCAATTGGGATCTAGCCAGGAGGAAAAACAATAGGCTTTGCAGAGGAAAGCATTATTTTTTTTACAGAAGATTAGTTATGTAGATGAATGGAAGGGTGAGAGGCCAAATAAAGAATGATGAAATAATTCACAGATTAATAAAATCAAGACGTCATTTCCCTTGCTGCATGAGTGACACTGGGGGAAGAAGATATTATCAGACTCAAGAAACCTGGACTGTCAGAAAGAGGGAGTGAAAATCACCCAAGTAGAACTGGGACCAGGAAGGGAGGGACTTCAAATGGGAGACTGCCAGACTCCAAAGGAAGCAGGAAAACAGAGTGAGAAATATCCTGGTTGTTCCCTTCCCCTTCTTGTAATGCTCCTCGCAGCTTTAACCAATCAAGAGCCAAAGAATAAGTCTGTGAAAGACAATAGCAAAGCAGAGCCAGGGAAGGGTGGAAATGGATCTGAAACTAGTGCCAGCATGCAATCGCTCTATCTGAAATGAAAAGGATTATGAAATGAACTGGTATTTAATTTGGGGTTCATATGAAGAGCAAAGAGGTTAAGTAAATTCAAAAGAGGAGGAGGTTATGGTAGCTATAGTAGCAAGAGAGAGATTTATCAAAGGGGAAAAGTAATAATCCTAAAGAAAAATACAAATACTGTAGGTAAGGAAAAGAGAGAGGTGTTCCTGACAGAAACAACCGTCATGGTATTTTCCTAGGTATTTACAACTTTACTCAGTAGATAAAATAAAATATCTATAATATATATACACAGTAAAAAATAATAAAGAAAAATACTTACATGCATACTACCCAGTCTCAGAGAGTAATATATTATTATCTGCATTTATTTTTTAAAAAAACTTGTGTGGCAGCATGAGTACTTGATACAGTGGTTAGGAAGCCATTTGGGTTTCAAGTCCTGGTTCTGCTCCTGATCCCAGTACCTGTTAATGTACATCTTGGGATGCACTAAATGATTGGCTCAAGTAGTTTGGCTGCTAACAACCACATAAAAAACCTGGATTGAAATCCATTCAGGCTCCTAGCTTTGGCCTGGCCCAGTCCTGTCTGTAACAGGCATTTAGGGATTTAGGGACTAAACCAGTGGATGAAAGATTCTCTCTCTCTCTCTCTCTCTCTCTTTCAAACAAATATTTTATGATATACATATTTTGTGATTAAATTATATACAATGAAATTTGCCATTACACCTATTTTTAGTGTATAATTCCATCCACAATATTATGCAACCATCAGCACTATTTTCAAATCCTTTCTTCACCCCAAAAAGAAACTGTAGCAATTAAGTGATAATGTCCTATTCCCTCTCCCTTCATCCCTGGTAATTAATTTATCTTTAAATATTTCAACAAATAAGAAGAGGTAGGCATTTCTAAAAGTAAAGACACAAGTTAGGATGCCTGTGTCCCACATCAGAGTGCTTGGGTTCAATTCCTGGCTCCAGCCCTGGCTCTAGATTCCAGTTTCCTGCTAATGCAGGCCCTCAGAGGCAGCAGTGATGCTTACAATGGGATTCCTGCTGCCCATGTGGAAGACCTGGATTGAGTTCCCAGCTGTCACAACCTGCATACATTGACATTCCATGCACTTTGGGAGTGAACAGCAGCTGGAAGTTTCTCTCTCTCTCTTTCTCTCTCTCAAATAAGTAAATTTAAAAAAAAAAATGGGATGGATTAGAGGATAGAGGAATATTAATGGATAGACATGTGGTAACAAAATTTGCTAGACAGAGATGTACAATAAAATGCTAACAGTAGAATGTAGGTGGTGAGTACCTACATTCTTATATCAAAAATTTTCCCACTAAAAAGTGGGGATAGGTGCAGAGGATTCCATGCTTAGGCTCTACATTCAGGGATTCTGAGTTAATTGGTTGTAGCTGGGTCTGGACATCAGAAGTTTTTTTAAAGTTCTCTAAATGGATTCCAATGTGCATACAGGGTTGGGGACCACTGCAATGAAGTGTGCCACAGGATCAAAGGCCAGCAGAACAAGGCATAGGGTAAGGAGGAAGGGTACTAACAGAGAGACAGATTTCTGCATAAGTCTCTAAGTTGGGGCCTCCGGGCTGGACTTTTATGTGCTTTCTGTGTCAGAATTTGTGGGAGGGCTCCATTAAAAAGAGGGGAGAGGAGCAGCTACTCAGTGGGTTGTTGAGAACATAGATTTGACCAGATTCTCAGTAGGTGACTAAAAAGTTTATACTTAATTTAAGCTTTTAATTTGGCAATGGTTCATCCTTTGCAACATTCCCTACAACTTTTTTGAAGAGTTATTTATTTAATTTAAAAATTTATTTATTTGAAAGGCAAAGAGAGAGAGAGAGAAAATCTTCCATCTGCTGGTTCACTCCCCAGATGGCCACAATGGCCAAAGCTGCACCCATCCGAAGCCAGGAGCCAGGAACTTCTTCCGGGGTGTCCCATGTGGGTGCAGGGGCCCAAGACTTGGGCCATCTTCTACTGCTTTCCCAGGCCATTGCAGAGAGCTAGATGGGAAGTGGAGCAGCCAGAACTCGAACCGGCACCCACATGGGATGCCAGCACTGCAGGCGGAAGCTTTACCCACTACACCACAGCACCAGTCCCAAGTTATTTATTTATTTAAAGTCAGAGTTACAGATGGAGAGTAAGGAAGAGTGTGGGAGAGAGAGATATTCCATCTGCTGATTCTCTCCCAAAATGGCATAATGGCCAGGGCTGATGCCAAGCTCCAGGAGCTTCCTTCAGGTCTCCCACATGAGTTCACTGCTTTTCTAGGCACAGGAGCAGAGAGCTGGATCAGAAGTAGAGCAGCCAGGACGCAAACCAGCGCCCATATGGGATGCCAGCATTGCAAGTGGTGGGTTAGCCAGCAACACAGGCATCGGCTTAATCCACTATCCAACACAGGCCCCTCCTACAGCTTTACACAAGGATATCTGTACATGGACTTGAGAAGTGTATGATCTACTTTCAACATGTATATAGACATATATTTATGCTTTACTTCTTTGAACTGCTTTTAGGGGGATAAAGAAATGGTCCTGCCAAAGCAGAAAGAAAATGAATCAGCAGGGAGGGAACAAGAAAGTTGGCTGGAGGGTGGGGGTGGGGGTGGGATATGGGGCCAGCAGTCAGCCGAGCTGTCAGGCTTGGAAATTTGGCAGTTCCAAATGAGCATTTGTAACCTAATTAATCAGTAAAAAGGACAATCGACACTTCCCAGAGAACTGATTTCCATTCCAACTGCACACTGCGGTAGTACTAAGATCTTCTATCACCCTTCCTCTATTCCCAGCTATTTGAAATTTTACTCTGGGGGTTACTGTAGTACATAGGTTATTTGTCCCTGCAGTAAATGATCCCAGTCCATTTAACCATGTGAAAGGAGACAGAAACACCAGCATTTGATCCCTTGTCATGGGACCCCAGCCCAGCTCAGAACACTTGCCAGCTGGAGGCAAAACAGGGCCCAAGGGCAGAGGCAGATTAGCATATGGGAAGAAGAGCAAAGGTCAGTCACAGAGCAACATATCACAGGTGACATCTAAAGGGAAACTGCTGGACTAAAAGCAGGAAGCAAACAGAAGTTCAGGAGCCAGAGGAATGCAAGAACACATCAGGAAGGGGGGTGATACAAGACAGGAAGAGTGTCAGGGCTTTGGCCTTGAGTGAGGCCAGAGGACCTCAAGCTCGCCCTTGTTGGGAGCTTGTTCTGTGCTGCAGACAAGAGTTAGGAAGTGCGGGCTAAAAAGCAAAAGCAAAATCAAATCAAACAGCCCAGCCTGTATTATCACACAGCTTATTTTTTTTTTTTTTTTTTTTTTTTTTTTACAGGCAGAGTGGACAGTGAGAGAGAGAGACAGAGAGAAAGGTCTTCCTTTGCCGTTGGTTCACCCTCCAATGGCCGCCGCGGTCGGCGCGCTGCGGCCGGCGCACCGCGCTCGTCCGATGGCAGGAGCCAGGAGCCAGGTGCTTTTCCTGGTCTCCCCATGGGGTGCAGGGCCCAAGCACCTGGGCCATCCTCCACTGCACTCCTGGGCCACAGCAGAGGGCTGGCCTGGAAGAGGGGCAACCGGGACAGAATCCGGTGCCCCGACCGGGACTAGAACCCGGTGTGCCGGCGCCGCAAGGCAGAGGATTAGCCTGTTGAGCCACGGCGCCGGCTATCACACAGCTTATTAACTGATGCTTCTCATGAGGACCCTGAGCTGTCCAGAAGAGTTTAAATTGGTACCTGGATTTAGTAAGTAAGAGAAGGGGCCAACGCTGTCTCACTGTTATGGGAAAACAGTGGCGGAGAAATTATTGTTACCTTGGTTAGTTTTCTTTGTCTCGCATGGAAGAAAAATTTCCAAGCAGACCCAGAGAGATTTAAAAGGACTTATTAGAATCAGGACCTCCAGCAGGAGCAGTATGGTTCCAAGATAGGAAGGCCCCATTGCATTCAGAGTTTTAAGTACAATCTTGGGGACCAAACTGTCAATCAACAAGGTGGAGATAAACTCAACAAAAGACTCGATTTACATACACTTCTCTATCCTGTCTGGCTTGCTTATGATTAAAAAATAACCCATAAGGGCAGTGCGGAGTGGGGGTTGGGAATCACCACTCCCTTGCTATTCTCATGGTAGATTTGTAAATTTGGAGAATCCTAAGGAAGGAAGACACTTTGATCTGCTAAAGATAATCTTTTGGGGGGAGCAGGCACCTCACTGTTCCAAATTTCTACCAGGGGACCACCCTGACTGCCTATCACCCATTTGACTGCTCACAGCTCTGCAGGTTAAACCACAGCTTGCAGTGCCAGCATCCCATATTGACACCTTTTCAAGTCCCGGCTGATCCACTTCTGATCTAGCTCCCGGCTAATGGCCTAGGAAAGCATGGTATATGGCCCAAGTTCTGGTACCTGCACCCACTTGGGAGACCTGGAAGAAGCTCCTGGCTCCTGTCTTTGGCCTGGCCCAGCCCTGGCAATTGTGGCCATTTGGTGAACCAGCAGGTGGAAGATCTCTCTCTTTCCGTCTTTCCTTAGAAAATCTGAATAGGCCAGCGCTGTGGCTCACTAGGCTAATCCTCCGGCACCCTGGGTTCTAGTTCCAGTCGGGGTGCTGGATTCTGTCCCAGTGCTCCTCTTCCAGTCCAGCTCTCTGCTGTGGCCCAGGAGTGCAATGGGGGATGTCCCAAGTCCTTGGGCCCTGCACCTGCATGGGAGACCAGGAGGAAGTGCCTGGCTCCTGGCTTCAGACCGGCCGCCGTAGCGGCCATTTTGGGGGTGAACCAACGGAAGGAAGACCTTTCTCTCTGTCTCTCTCACTGTCTACTCTGCCTGTCAAAAAAAAAAAAAAAAAAAAGAAAGAAAATAAAAAGAAAATCTGTGAGTAATGTCATTCAAACAGGTTCTTTTATCCTTGAAGGACTAACTTTCAGCTACCAGGAAAATTCACATACATATAGTTCCATATTACCTCAATAAATTTTGGTATTTTGCCAGACATGCAGAGAAGTGAAGGCATGGCTTTTTCACTTCAGTTATCTCCATTTTTCCCAGCTAGAATGACAGTTATTTTTCCCTGATCCCTTGCATTGGAATTGTAAGATACATTAACACTCTTATATAGCTTTAATCCAATATGGAAATTTTGAAAGTTTTCATGGGCTTACATAAATTATGTGATTGTGTGTTACATGCAGGGGGTTATAGTTGACTCCAATAGGTACTACCATTCAGGGGTAGGGGTGAGATTGGACTGGGGTAGGAAGATACAGCCCTGAGGACATATGCACTAGGGAAGAGGTGCCTGGAAGAAGAGGCTGCTATTTTTAGAAGCAGGGGTGGGGAAAACAAAGTCAGAAGGTCTCTACCACCATATTTTGAGTTCACACAGGTAGTACATGAAACTGAACCCAAATTTATCTATCTTTAAATGTTTTTTCTCCTACTGTTGTGTCTCCTTTGCTAGGGATAACATTTATGATTACTGCCAAACTCCTGGTGTTCCATGCTGTCTGCCTTCCCTCTGCTTTTCCCCCCAGCCTGGAGTCCACTTGAGTGGAAATGCAGCCTGTAATGGGCCCAGAGTTAATCATCTGCAGGTTTCCCCTGATAAGTCACAGTGTGTTTGCTGCGCTCTTTCCAAGAGTCAACAGCAGCTGTGGTGATGTGCAGAGAGTGGCCTGTGGCATTCCTAGCACTGGCCCAGATGGGAGGGAGCATGTGAGGCAGCCTATCTGAACACCACCATCTGGAATGCCTCTGTTGCCCTGAAGGCACTAGTCTGCATCTCAAATGGACACAGCTTAGAAATGCCAAAAATTGAGCCAAATTCACTGGTTGTACAAATGGCCTGACGTCAATGGAATTTGCTCATAATTTAGGCCTCATGTGTGATGTACTGTCTGAACTCAATGATCTGTCAAAGCAATCAGGAAGGAAGAAAAGAAGGAAGAAGAAAAGGTACAGGAGAATGAGAGGAAAAAGAGAAGTAAGAGGTAGAAGAAAGGCAGAGAAAAGATGGAAGAGGAAATTGACATGGCCAGGAGCTGTGGCAGGACAGGTTCAGCTTTTGGCTCCCAAGGCCAACAGTCCCTGTAAGTTTGTTGAAAGCATCCGTGCCAGATAAAACACAGTCTTTTAAAGCACTGAATTACGTGAGTGCAAAGTTGTTAAAATCAGTGTAGCAAATATCCAGCCGGGTTTGGCCAGTGCCACAAAGTACAAAATGATGATCACTTGTACTGCCAAGATCCCAGGTTCTCCAGATGTGGTGGCCTGAGCAGTTAGTTGGATATACATCCAGACTTCTATTCTCTAAAACAAGGACTCTGCTAGTGTGAGATGCACATCTGCAGTGTTTACTTGTCCTGTGTTCAAAGGAGTAATTATTGTGAAGCAAATTTAGATTAAGGTTCAGAGTCCTTCACTTGAGTGGGTCCCTGTAAGTGCTGGGAGATGCTGAGAGTTACAGAGTGCTCTATGTGGGGAGAGAAGCCAGGTTACATTCAACAAACATTTACAAATTAGCATTTGCTAAGGTGCCTCAATATTCTTAAAAGGAAAGAATCTAAATCTCTAAGATTCTAATAACTTACTATGATTTATTTTCTCATTCAAAAAAAAAACTCACTTTTATGTCTAATTTAAGTTTTTAATTTGACAGATTTTTTAGAGGCTCAAAATTATAAAGCTTCAGTCTCCACAAAACATAAATCCATCCTTATCATTTTCCATTGCCTTTCTTATGGTAAATTAAATCTCTCTCTTTTTTTTATTATTCTATTTTTTTTTTATTTTTGACAGGCAGAGTGGACAGTGAGAGAGAGAGACAGAGAGAAAGGTCTTCCTTTGCCATTGGTTCACCCTCCAATGGCTGCCGTGGTCGGCGTGCTGCGGCCGGCGCACCGCGCTCATCCGATGGCAGGAGCCAGGTGCTAGGTGCTTCTCCTGGTCTCCCATGGGGTGCAGGGCCCAAGAACTTGGGCCATCCTCCACTGCACTCCCGGGCCACAGCAGAGGGCTGGCCTGGAAGAGGGGCAACCGGGACAGAATCCGGTGCCCCGACCGGGACTAGAACCCTGTGTGCCGGCGCCGCAAGGCGGAGGATTAGCCTGTTGAGCCACGGCGCTGGCCCAAATCTCTTTTTTAAAAAATATTTATTTTTGGTGTTATGTATGGGTAAAGCCGCTGCCTGCAGTGCCAACATCCCATAAGGACATGGGTTCAAGTCCTGGCTGCTCCACTTCTGACCCAGCTCTCTGCTATGGCCTGGGAAAGCAGCAGAAGATGGTCCCAGTGCTTGAGCCCTTGCACCCACGTGGGAGACCTGAAAGAAAATCCAGGCTCCTGGCTTCAGATCGTCCCAGCTCGGGCCATTGCTGCCATCTGGGGAGTAAACCAGCAGATGGAAGACCTCTCTCTCTCTCTCTCTCTCTCTCTCTCTCTCTCTGCCTCTGCCTATAACTCTGCCTTTCAAATAAATAATTAAATCTTTAAAAAAAAAAAAAAGCCAGCTATACTGAAGCTGGTATAGATAACTGAGTTTTTCACATAAAACTAATAAAGCCTTTTTTATTACTTAAACTAGTTTGAGTTAGGTTTCTCTCACAACTGAGAGTCTTGACTAATATAGGTTCCATTATGCTAGAAAAAGATAACTATTATTATTTAAATTCAGAATGTGGTACTTTAATGTGTTTGCCTCTTAAGAGTTATAGTAGTGCTGTGATTTGAATATAATTTGACTCCCTGACTCATGCAGACATACAGACCCCAAAGTCAAAACTTAATGGTACTAACAGAGTGGAAACAATCCAGTTATAGTGTTTAGGAGGTGGACCCAGTGAGATAGTTCTTGCAAGAGGATTGGTTATACAATCCTGAGTTGGGCTCAGCCACTCTCTGGCTTGCCACACGATCCTTCCTCCACAAGCTCTCTGCCACTGCCATCAGCTACTCTCATCAGAGGCCAAACCAATGGGGTTGCCCAATCTTGGACTTGAACCTCTTACACTGTGAGTTAATAAGCCTTTTATCTTTATAAGCTTCTCTTGAATATTTGGTCGTAGCAATGAAAAGTTGACTGATGAATAATGCTTACTGATCACTCTTATTAAAAGCTTTACTCATTTTAAGCCATTGTATCTTAAAGGCAACCTTATGGACTGCATACAATTATTATACTGATTTTACTCAAAAGGAAGTCGAAGGCACATAGAAGTTAAGTAACTTGTCCAATTGATATGCCTTCTAGTTTTAAGTCCTTGGACTCCTGTTAAACTGTGCTACTTGAGCCAACTGATTCAGAGGTTACCAACATCTTTGAGAAGACCTCTTTTTAAAAATTTTTTTATTTATCTAAAAGAAATAAATTTCATACTTGAGAAGACATCTTACATTAAGACCTCATTAGCAGTTTCCAATCTGTGGGTCATATGCCCTAGAACAAATATCAGTGGTGAGCAAAATGGTTTATTTTCTTCAGAACTGCCTAAGAGTGGTAGGTACCAAGAATGTAACAGATTCTTTACCAATGTATGAATACCAGGCAGTGGAGCCCAATATCAGATCCCTCTTTTTTATTTTTTATTTTTTGACAGGCGGAGTGGACAGTGAGAGAGAGAGACAGAGAGAAAGGTCTTCCTTTGCCGTTGGTTCACCCTCCAATGGCTGCCGTGGTCGGCGCACGGCGCTGATCCGAAGGCAGGAGCCACGTGCTTCTCCTGGTCTCCCATGGGGTGCAGGGCCCAAGCACTTGGGCCATCCTCCACTGCATTCCCTGACCATAGCAGAGAGCCAGACTGGAAGAGGGGCAACCGGGACAGAATCCAGCTGGCGCCCCGACTGGGACTAGAACCAGGTGTGCCGGCGCCACAAGGTGGAGGATTAGCCTGTCGAGCCGCGGCGCCAGCTGGATTCCTCTTCTCTTGTCTCTCACATGTGCTTCCTTTTGTCCTCTTTCCCTCAATTAATTCCATAACCACACAGCTCCCTGGCGTCAGTATCGATACTTCATAATTGTAGCTCATCTATGATTCCCACCCTTTCCGATGTGATGTCCTGATAGAGATGGGGAATCCCTGCAAAGATTCCACCTCAGTAGTTTTTATGCTGAAGGTGAAAGAACAGATTGAGGCTCCTAATGTGTTGTAAACTACCCCTACTAAGCTTCAAATTGAATAACCTCGCTCTCAGTTTCCTATAATTCTTTCCTGTGCCTCTTCCAGACTTCCAGGACTGCTTCCGTGTTCTTTTCTGCCTGTGGCCCTGGGCTGCAGATTCACTAAGACTGAAAGTATGGATCCCACTGTCACCAAACCAAGTATTTTCATACTTGAACCCATTAGGACCCCGTCTTTTCATTTTTTTTTTCACCTCTTATTGAGCACCTGTGAGGCACTGAAGATTCAAGGATGAATATGACACAGTTCTATCTTTCTAAAAGTTCTCTTATAAAGGAGTGGAGATGAGTAGATGGGATATAAGGTCAATTGTACCCAAGAGGGGCCGGTGTTGTGATGTAGTAGGCTAAGCCTCTGCTAGTGGAGCCAGAATCCCAATTGCACCCCGGTTTGTGTCCCAGCTGCTCCATTTCCAACCCAGCTCTCTGCTATGGCCTGGAAATTCAGTGGAGGATGGCCCAAGGGCTTGGGCCCCTGCAGTTGTGTGGGAGACCCGGAAGAAGCTCCTGGATCCTGGCCTCAGATCAGCTCAGCTCCAGCTTTGCAGTCATTTTAGGGAATGGACCAGCGGATAGGGTCTCTGTCTCTCCCTCTCTCTATCTGTAGCTCTGCCTCTCAAATAAGTAAAATAAAATCTTAAAAAGAATAGTGCCCATGAACAGAATGACTTGGAATCACACCAGAGGGAGATGCCAACTCAATGAAGACGATATAGAGGCTTATTAATGCAGGGTCATAGATAGGGTGACAGGAAGAGTGGTCTTGATGTATCTATCAGTAGGAATTATCAGCAAGAGAAATGGGAATAGCATCCCAAGCCAAAGGAACAGAATGTTCAAGTCTAGAGAAAGCAATCAAGGACAAGACATGTTTGTGAAATGGCAAGAATTTTGGTGTGGCAAGAGCAGATAGTCTTTAAGGAAAAGTAATATGAGATGACTCTAAAAAGAGTCCAGGCCATCTTGCAAAGTTCTTGCATGTTTTCTCAAGGAATCTGAAATCCACCCAGTATTCATAGGGAGCCAATGAAAGGTCTCACACAGAGTGCCATGTACTGCAGATAGGTCACATGGACAACTGAGTCACTCCCTCGCAGTTGGTAGGTACCCCAGCCCTTCTCTTTGGATTTGAGGATTTTCTTCAGCTTGATCCAACTTTTAGCCTCCAGGATCACTACTGGGGAATATTTCTCTCTCTTTTCTCAATGCACGAACAATTTATCCTCAGGATCCCCCTTATCTGTCAGCCTGGGTTATAGCATTCTCTCAAGAAGCAATTCCCAATTACATGTGTGTGCATGCATTGTAGGAGGAAAATATCATTTTCACTTTAATAGCATTTTCAAAATATACATGCCTGTGTGTCATACTCCTTGCTTGCTCTGAAATTCTGATAGCCCCAAGGGATCAGCAGTTCAGTAGAGCAATCAGTTGGGGGATATTCAATTAGCATTTTAGAAAAATTTTTTTTCTTTTAAAGAACAGAGATCTGAACATGGAAACTCTAATCAAGAGAATATTCTTCTTGATTCCACAGTTCTTATTAAAATGCTACAAAATCTGCCTCTATGTTTTAATAATAAAATCCCTTATAGTTGATTGAATGTCCCAGAAAAGATGTATCCATGTACACATTACTGGCCTCTGCAAATGTTACCTTATTTAGACAACTGGTCTTTTAGATATAATTAAGGATCTTGAGATGAGATCATCTGAGTGGACCTAAATCCAATGACAAATATCCTTATAAAAAAAAACAGAAAACAAGTACAAAGAGGAAAGGCCAAGTAAAATTGGTAGCAGAGATTAGAGTTACACAATTGTCATGGAGATGGCCTGGCTAGACTTGGTCCAGGTTCTTGTCTCCATCACAAGAAGAAATTCAAAAGGAGACATAAAGGTGTACAGGAAAGCAGGATTTACTTAAAGCAAAGGAAAAGTAAACACTTTTAACTGCTGGGGCCAGTGCTGTAGTGTAGTGGGCCAAGCCACTGCCTTTTGCACTGGCATCCCATATGGGCACCGGTTCATGTCCCAGCTGCTCTTTTTCCAATCCAGCTCCCTGCTAATGTGTCAGGGAAGGGAGTGGAAGATGGCCCAAGTGCTTCAGCCCTTGCCACCAACATGGGAGACACAGATGGAGTTCTGGCTCCTGGCTTCAATCTGACCCATCCCATGCTATTGCAGCCATTTGAGCAGTGAACCAGTGTGTGGAAGCTTGCGCTCTCTCTCACTCGCTCTCTCTCTCTCTCTCTCTCTCTCTCTCTCTCGGCCTTGTGGCATACTGCATAAAACAATCACCTGTGATGCCAGCCCCATTTGGGTGCTGGTTCTAGTTCATGTCCCAGCTGCTCCACCTCCTATCCAACTCCCTGATAATGGCCTGGGAAAATAGCAGAAGATGACCCAAGTGTTTGAATCCTGCCATCCACGTGGGATGACCCAGATGAAGCTCTTCTTGGCTTCGGCCTGACCCAGAGCTGGCCATTTCAGCCATCTGGAGAATGAACCAGAGATTGGAAGATCTCTGTCTCTCCCTCTCTCTCTCTCTGTAACTCTAGCTTTCAAAAATAAATAAGTCTTTTAAAAAAAAATAAAGCACAAAGAAAAAAATCCGTATGGCATAGTAGGTAAAGCTACTGCCTGTAGCGCTGGCATCCCATTTGGGCACCGGTTCAAGTCTCAGCTGCTCCACTTCAAATCCAACTCCCTTCTAATGGCCTGAGAATCAGCAGAAGATGGCCCAGGTTTTTGGACCACTGATACCTATGTGGGAGACCTGGAAGAAGCTCCTGGCTCCTGGCTTCAGCCTGGGCCAGTCCCAGACACTGTGGTCATTTGGGGAGCCAGAGGATAGAAGATCTCTCTTTCTCTCTCTCTCTCTGTCTCTCCTCTGTGTCTCTGTAACTCTGACTTTCAAATAAAATAAATGTCTTTAACAAAAAAAAGAAGAAATCAAAAAAAAGAAAGGAAGGAAGACACATCAATATTCAGGCCATCATTTTTATATTATCAGGAAGCATAGAAGGTGGTATCTGGGGTGAGGCTCAATTGAATATTCAAAGAGGGTAGAGTTTGGGGCAGAGCTTGAGTTCTCCCCATTCCCATACTTTTTTTCTGGCAAATCTTGGAACTATCATGGCATCAGGTATATGATAGGAGCAGAATTGCTGGCCATGGTAAATTTACTACACTTTTATTAAAAGACACCACTGGGATACAGCCTGCAGCCATACTGGATATTTCCAGCTGATTCTAAGTTTGCAACAGTGCAGAACTTGCACTTTCTGCTACACGGACATGGGGAGAGGGGAGTTGGTGATGGGTTTGGGCAATTCCCAGAAAGGGAGGTTTGAGTGGTGTACCAGAAGGGTTTGGATGTTTCAGATCAGGCTGTCACGTAGGCCAGCCAGGCTATCCTGTGAGAGCTGGACATGGCTGGTGCAATGGCTAGCCAGGGCTGGAGCTGTCACGCCTCAGGCCATGATACCACATAGGTCAGCTGGGGCTGTCAAATCTCAGCTCCTCCCTATTAGCTACCTATCTTCCCACATCACAGCCACAAGCCAAAGAATGTCCAGTGACACCAGAAGCTGGACAAAACACAAAAGTGTTCTCTCATAAAGGCTTTAGAAGGAGCATAGCCCTGCCAACACCTTGATTTCCAACTTGTAGTCTCCAGACAACTGAGAAAATAGATTTCGGTGGCTTTTTTTTTTTTTTTGAGGGGAGAGTATTTATTTATTTGAAAGTCAGAGTTACAAAGAAAGGGGGAGAGAGTGAGATCTTCCATCTATTGGTTCAGCCTCAACAGCTAGGGCTGGGTCAGGCTAAAGCCAGTAGCCAGGAGATCCATCCAGATCTCCCAAGTTGGGTGGCAGGGGCCCAAGCACTTGGGCCATCTTCTGCTGTTTTCCCAGGTGCATTAGCAGGGAGCTGGATCAGAAGTAGAGTAGGCAGGACACAAACTGGCACATATATGGGATGCCAGCGTCACAACAGACATAACACTGGCTCCTCAATTTCTGTTGTATTAAGCCAACAAATTTGTGATGCTTATTATGGTATCCCTAGAAAATTATTCTACCTTTCTAACAGATATGCTTAACAGTCAATTTTATGAGAGGAGTTAATTTTTCAAGGTGCTATAAAATGGTATAATGTGAATAAATTTAGGAAAAGTAACTTAATCCCTCTGAGCCAGCTTTTTCACCTAATTCCATCCTAACAGGATGTTGAGATGATTAAATGATATAAAATAAAACTACACAGAAGGCAACAGGCAAAAAGCAGGTATTCAAATATGTAGTCTTTTGAGAACAGGACCCAACACTTACTACACAGACATCCTGGTGAAAATAGGCCTCCCGAGAGAGCTAGGATAATGAACATGCAAAACCTGAGCCTGAATCTGAAGCTCTTTTGCATGTAACCACTTAACACCATCTTGTGTCAGCTCTTGTTGCTCACCAACTAACCACTGCCCTCTCCCCCAACCTTCTCCACTTCCTGTTGATGTAGATTGCTGCTTCCTGGCCAAGGAAACTGAATGGTTTCAGCCAGACTGCTTTTCCCCAGGCCAGTGCCAAGAATACCTTCTTTGCTCTCCTCTCATTCTGCTTTCTTCTTGTAGAAGAAACCATCACATTAGTGAACAGCAAACTGCTGCCCAGAGCTATCCCCAGTAGAGCAGTTGGTCCTCTTCCTGGCTATTAGGTAAAACCAGATAACAGCAACAACACAGCAGGTATAACGTGTGTAAATACAGCCATCCCTGCTAACTCCAGCTTCTTCAAGTGCTTGTTTTACTCAGCCTTGCTAGTTGCAGTGTCTCCACCCACAGACCCAGCCCTGTCCTGTTTCTGTAAGTTCGGCAGGACTCGGTAGGTTAAACTCAGCCAGAACACCCGGATGGGAGGTTGCAGAAACTATCTAAATTCGTGGTTGAGAGCATGAAGCACATATTTAGATCATCTGAAAGGTTCTTTCAAACAGACAAATAGACATCTGGAACTGGAGGGTAGGCACAGGTGTTTTGAAAAAAAAAATTACTAGGTGAAAATTATTTTTCCCACAACTCCAGGATTATCATCCTTCATACAATAGGTAAGAATGTCGCCGGCGCCATGGCTCAACAGGCTAATCCTCCGCCTTGCGGCGCCGGCACACAGGGTTCTAGTCCCGGTCGGGGCGCCAGATTCTGTCCCCGTTGCCCCTCTTCCAGGCCAGCTCTCTGCTGTGGCCAGGGAGTGCAGTGGAGGATGGCCCAAGTGCTTGGGCCCTGCACCCCATGGGAGACCCGGAGAAGCACCTGGCTCCTGCCTTCAGATCAGCGTGGTGCGCCAGCCGCGGCGGCCATTGGAGGGTGAACCAACGGCAAAGGAAGACCTTTCTCTCTGTCTCTCTCTCACTGTCCACTCTGCCTGTCAAAAAAAGAAAAAAAAAAAAAAAAAAGAATGTGGACTCTGGAACTTCCATTTGTGAACTGTATGGCCTTGTGCATGCAAATTAACCTCTCTATGTTTCAAGTCTCCTCATCTGTAAAACAATGGTAATCATATCTACCTCTAAATACAACTGTTGTGAGGAATGAATGAGTTAATATGTGTTAAAAACACTTAGACTAAATAAGTGTTTGCTATTGCCACCATTACGTTTTTTAAAAACACTTTTCAAAACTTTATTCATCTACTTAGATCTAACCTTCTGTGGCGATTTGGCAAAATTCAAGTGCGCAAAATGCATTTTCAAAATGTAATGTAAGCAAAGCTTTTCACATTTACACTGGCAGAAAACACAGAGAAACTAACAAGTCCCATTAAGGGGAGTTCAGATTTTTGTAATGACAAGAATTGTACAGTTTATTATTTTGAGACAATTGTTGCAGACATAAATATTTAAAATTTTCTAAGCAAGGTGCTTTAACAGTAAGAAATTTTAAAGCTGGAAAAAAGCTGGTAACTGGGTTCATAGCTCATACAGAATTCCAAAATAAATTAGTTTCCTAGATTTTGCAAACAACGCTACTTTAAAATTTTTTATCTTTTCCTTTTTTAAAAAAAGATTTATTTATTTATTTGAAAGGTAGATTTACAGAGATAAAGAAGGAGAGACAGAGAGAGAGAGATCCTCCATCTGCTGGTCCACTCCCTAAATGCCCACAACAGCTAGGGCTGTGCCAGGCTTAAGTCAGGAGCCAAGAGCTTCTTCTGGGTCTCCCACAAGCAAGCAGGGGCCCAGGAACTTGAGCCATCTTCTGCTGCTTTCTCAGGCACATTAGCAGGGATCTGGATTGGAAGTGGAGCAACCAGGACTCGAACCAGCACCCATATGGGATGCCAGTACGGCAAGCCACGGCTTAACTTGCTGTACCACAGTGCTGGCTCCTAAATAATGTTTTTTTAAGACGCTGACTTTTGTTGTTTTTATTCCCCTGCTGGTGGGAGAGGAAGTTGGTTACAAGATGGAATGCCTGAATTAGTGATTGGAAGATGAGACAGGTAGAGGTGATGGCAGGATTCACAGTATGATAGTGAAAGTGGGTGGCAGAGATGGAATGGAGGAAAGATCATCATTGGAAGGAGACAACTTGGAATGGTGTTGAAGCATGTCCTCCTTGGGTTGGAGCACCTGGATTTAGATCTTGCCTTCAGTGCTGTATGGAAGCACAACCTTGAGCAGACTCCTTAACTGTTTCCTCATCTGTAAAATGGAGAAGATAACAGTGACCTGTCCTACGGGGCAGTCATGGAATCAAACGAGTCAATACTTAACATGCCGATTTCTTAGAACAGGAACTGGCACACAGCAAGTGCTAGCTCCTATTTTTATTGGAGAGGAAAAGGTCAAGAAACTAAAAGACCAATTGTTAGCAGGACTTTGACATTATCCTAGATGAAGGCAAGGTTTGAGGTAAACAGGAACACCGTGAGCTAAGTGTAAAAGTCTCCAGTGAATGAGGGGACAGTAAAGCAGTAAAAAGGGAGTGAATGGTCATAGCCAAATGGTATTAGCCTTCAGGAAAGGGAGTCTCTCACAAGAGCACAGAAGCACATACTGGGAGCAAAGAGGACCCCAACAGCACATCCCAGCCCTGAAGTGCCACAAGGCAAAGGGAATGGTCAGAGGTGAGGCTATAGGGATGTTTTCTGGGTAGAGAATGACAGTTCAGATGTTGTGGTAAGATTCTGGAATATGGAAGAAAGATGGGGATAAAGCCACATTTGCTAAACAGCACAGTAAGTGCTATGGTTTCATAACAATGGTCTAACTAAGCTCTATGCACTAGAAACCTCAGCAATAATGGAAGTGGTCTATTTCTGCACTGTCCAATATGTTAGGCACTAGCCCCATGTGGCTACTGAGCCTTGAAAATTAGGATGATGTGATCAACATTCTAAATAATCACCAGTTTTGTTCAAATACAGAACTCTAGTTTCACCCTCATCTACTGGATTAGAATATCTGCAATTTGGTCCAGGACTACCTCCTAGAGATCTCCAGTGGCAGATACGTATATTTAGGAATTCTTACAGGAACTAGGAGGAGAAACAGGGTATTTATTTGGATTAAATATAGGAAGGTACACCAAATAAGCTCTGTTTTGGGAGGGCTTAACTTTTTATTTTGGTCATTGTGGACATATGGAGAATGAACAAGTTGATAGGAGCTCTGTCTGTGTCTCTGTATCTCAAATAAACAAATAAAAATTTTAAAAAGAAAGAAGAAACTCAGTATGAGAAGCAAGAAAATCCAGGAATGGGGCAGAAGACAGGGTCACAGCCAGGAATAAACAAAAGGTACAGGATTTCTACATACAGTTGCTGTAATATCAGGATCTGTCTGCTCAATGGGCAGTGGAGTTTGGGGGGGAAATGTATGCTCAGTATATTGAAACACACTGTATGTGTGTGTCTGTGTGTGTGTGTATGTGAAAATATACATAACTGGGGCCGGTGCTGTGGCACAGCAGGTTAACACCCTGGCCTGAAGCGCCGGCATCCCATTTGGGCGCTGGTTCGAGGCCTGGCTCCTCCTCTTCCAATCCAGCTCTCTGCTATGGCCTGGAAAAGCAGTAGAAGATGGCCCAAGTCCTTGGGTCCCTGCACCCACATAGGAGACCCGGAAGAAGCTCCTAGCTCCTGGCTTCAGATCAGTGCAGCTCCAGCCGTTGTGGCCATTTGGGGAGTGAACCGGCAAATGGAAGACCTCTCTCTCTGTCTCTGCCTCTCCACTCTGTGTAACTCTGACTTTCAAATAAAATAAATAAATCTTTAAATATATATATATATATATATATACACACATAGCTACTTTTAAGAGTAGAATTCAGTAGAATTAAGAATACCCACATTGTTATGAAACCATCACTACCATTAATCTCCAGAACTTGCTGACACTCCCAAATTGAAACTCTTTATCTATTAAACAGTAATTTGCCATTCCTGGAGGCCAATATTCCTTCCCCATCTATGAATTTGACTATTCTACAGATGCCATACAAGTGGGATCATATAATATTTGGCATTTTCTGTCTGGCTTATGAAGCATACCTTTTAATAGCTCCTTAAAGTTCCAAAGAGGCATGTTTTCAGAAATACCCCAAGTCTTCCTGTACCAGGTCTTCAAATACACCAACTACCTGGCCGTTATCCAGCACTTGTTCTTTTTCTCCCCTTCATGACATATGTGCAGTCAAGAGGAAGGGGGTACACTTTCTCACTTCCCATTTTTTTCTGCTGTTGTTGCCAATTTGCCTTCTTTGTTCCCCAGCCTTGATCATCATTGCCAACTGTATCTCTATTCAATCACACTATTCAAGCATGCTCTAGTCCCAAAATGGAAGGAAATCACCCATCTACAGAGAGAAAGCTTCTTCAGCAAACCTAAATAGTATGACATCTAAACAACTGTGTTTGGACTCAAACAGAAGGCCATAGACTTCCTTTAATTATCTAAGGTTGGGGTTAGGACTCACCCTGTAGCACCACTTACCTCCATTTCCCTCACCTATTTGATCTGTGCCGCATAATAACATGGATGTGCCCTTGTCCTCCTCCTAGGACTAGAGCCTCTGTCTTCCCCTTAAGGCTAAGGTCCACTTCATCATTCCATCTCTGATGAACCATCTCTCTAGGGTGCCAATCCTTAGTTCCAAGTTCTATTTCTCCTAGGAGGCCTAAGAGTCTTCATACAAATCAGGCCCTTGAGTGGCAGCAGGGGTACTCCAGAATCCTTAAGGTGACATTCAATTGAAACTTAGATGACGATGATCAGGATAAAATGGAGACTACTGTCTCATGGCCAGACACCATTGAGGGATTTGCTAAAAGGCTTCTTACAGGCCACAGAAGGTCAAAGACTAGCATCCTGTGGTCTGAAAGTGAACAATGAGAAGGAGGGAAGCTCATGGGTTTTGCTAAAAATCAGAATTCAGATCCTGACTCCTCCATCTACTAGGTGGACAACATTGGCAAATGATTTCAACTGGCTAAGTCACAAACTTCTCACTTGCAAAACTGGAATAATATAGTACCTAATACATAGGGTCTATCAGTTTGCATTAGTTTTTGGTGCAAGATACAGGTATAAGTGCCTTAAACAATATAGTTTATTTTCCTCTCATTTAGACCAGGGGAGAAAGTACAGAGCTGTTTCCCACAGCCTCAGGGATCCAGGTTTACCTCATTGCCCTCTATTTCTCAGGTGTGGCCTTCATTGTCATGGTCCAAGATGGTGACCAGAATGACTGTCATCACACCTTTGTTCCAGGAAGCAAGATGGAGGAAGATATGAAGAAGAGAAAAAGGACAAATGCATGATGTCTTTGGAAGAAAGTTGCCAGATGCTTTCATACAACATTTCTGCCTGTGTCTCATTGGCAAGAATTTAGTCATATGGTTGCACTTAGCTACAAGAAAAGATAGCAAATTCCAGGCAACCTTATACACAGTCAAAAATTATTATCCACAGCAGGCATTTGGTCTCATGGTTAAGATGCCGGCTGAGATGCTTACATCGCATATGTAAGCATCTAGGTTCAACTCCTGGCTCCAGCTCCCAATTCCAGCACACTGGTAATGTGGACTCTGGGAGGCAGCCATGACGGCTCAAGTGGTTGGGTGGTTGGATCCCTGCCACCAAAATCAGGGGCCAGGATTGAGTTCCTGGCTCCCAACTTCAGCCTGGCCCAACTGCTGCAGGCAATTGGGGAGTGAACCAGTGGATTAGATCTCTGTCTGTCTCTCTTTCCAAAAAATTAGAAATCCTATAACTATGGAAGAGGAGTAAGGTGAACTTGGGGAGACAATATGAGACTCTTTCAGATAAATTATTCATTATAATCATTAAAGTGCTCCAACAATAACTGTTGGTTATTTTTAATAATCTTCTTTGAAGGATACTAAGGAGTAACTTGGGGAAGCAGATAGTAGATCCCTGAATGAACAGAAAATGTGGCTTCCATTTTATCCTTTGTCACTGTTAAGATGGTAAGTCACCTAGACATTGTAACTCATAAGATAATAAAATTTTTCAAAGTTGTTATCTCCTTATAGATATTTTTTAAAATGATACCTTAATGGGATTTCACTTGCTTTGAGAGTATCTCATTGACTAACCATGAGCTGATCAGTTATACAGCAAGGCAGAATCTCAGAAGATATTCTAACCAGATACGGTTTCTGAAAGGAACAATTCTCAAAATATCTGATGCCCCTCCTCATACCCATTCACCATCAGTGTGAGGGTTTCCTCTTCTGCAGCAACTTCCGCTGTCTGGGGCCATATCAGTTTCAAATCCAACAAAAGCCTGACTTCCTCTCTGCTCACATTCTGTCTGTGGTATGGAGAAATGCCTGGAGAATCTTGTTTCTTTCTGTCTTAATTTCTGCTTTATTCACAAAGAAACACATTGCATGGTCTCTTTCATTCTAAGGATCACCATCCCTCTCAAAGCTGTCGCTATACATCCAGAATTGATTAATGATCTGGGAACAACTAAGACCTCTCAGAATCACAGGTCTGTTGCGGTCAGATTCCAGTCTAATGGTCTTCAAACACCTACATTAATAGAATCTCACTTCATTGCTTTTCCTATTTAAATATTACATTACTCCCAAATACATAAAGCGGTTAACAGCAGAACTGGTCTTGAAGGTGGGGTGAGCCTAAAGCCCAATCCACTCATGTGAGGAGTTCCTGGATATACAAATAACAGGGCTAACTCTACTGATTGGATTTTGAACCTCCTCATTCTGTTCATTCTCTTGCTTTAACACCTAGTCAGGTAAACAGGAAAGAAAAAAAACTTTGGGCCGGCGCTGTGGCTCAACAGGCTAATCCTCCGCCTTGCGGCGCAGGCACACCGGGTTCTGGTCCCGGTCGGGGCGCCCGATTCTGTCCCAGTTGCCCCTCTTCCAGGCCAGCCCTCTGCTGTGGCCCAGGAGTGCAGTGGAGGATGGCCCAGGTGCTTGGGCCCTGCACCCCATGGGGAGACCAGGAAAAGCACCTGGCTCCTGGCTCCTGCCATCGGACGAGCGCGGTGCGCTGGCCGCAGCGCGCCGTCCGCGGCGGCCATTGGAGGGTGAACCAACGGCAAAGGAAGACCTTTCTCTCTGTCTCTCTCTCTCACTGTCCACTCTGCCTGTAAAAAAAAAAAAAGAAAAAAAACTTTGAATCAGAGAAGGGGTCAAATGCTGAGTCCTACCCCTTTTTAAGAGCCTTGTAAAGAGGTCACAATTGAAAAAAGCTGTTTTCCTGCATTGTCATGAGAATTAACGTGAATTTATGAGTAAAACTCCCAGTACAGAGAAAGTTCTCAATAAATCTTAGCCCCTTCTTTTCCTTCCCTTTAAAGTAAGGTGACATATGATATATCTTTAATAGATGCTTAAGAAATTTTTTACACCACACTAACCACTGAATGCACATAAAGTGGGCTTCAAAAATAAACATCTTTTTTTGGACAGGGAGAGTGGACAGTGAGAGAGAGAGACAGAGAGAAAAGCCTTCCTTTACCGTTGGCTCACCCTCCAATGGCCGCTGCAGCCGGCGCACTGTGGCCAGCGCACCACGCTGATCCAAAGCCAGGAGCCAGGTGCTTCTCCTGGTCTCCTATGCGGGTGCAGGGCCCAAGCACTAGGGCCATCCTCCACTGCACTCCTGGGCCATAGCAGAGAGCTGGCCTGGAAGAGGGGCAACCGGGACAGAATCCGGCACCCCGACCGGGACTAGAACCTGGTGTGCCGGCGCCGCAGGCGTAGGACTAGCCTACTGAGCCACAGTGCCGGCCCAAAAATAAACTTATTTTTAATTCCATTTTTCTTGAACTTTTTGAAGGCCTTCTTATGAGTGTGTCTTTATGTGTATGCTAAAAAAATACAAGCCACTTCTGGGAAATCTTAGGAACTGGCAGCTAATGATTATGATAGTCTGTATAAACTGTCCCCTGACAGTAATTGAGTTAACAAGAGTTACTATCGGTTAAGGCTGTGAAGTAGTATGGATAGATAGGCTTCTTATATTTTTCATTAACAAAAATTGGATCAACATATCTATTAGCCTGTTAATACTGGTATAACAAAATATCTGAGACTAGGCAACTTAGAAAGAACAGGAATTTATTTCTCTCAATGCTAGAGGCTAGAAAGTCCAAGATCAAGGCACCAGCAGGTTCAGTGTCTGATGCAGGCTTTGTTCCCTGCTTCTAAGATGGTGCCGCGCTGCTGTGTCCTCACATGGTGGAAGCCAGAAGGGCCAAGAGAGCCTAAGCTATTTCCCTCCAGATCTTTTATGAGGCACAGATCCACTCATAAAGGTGAACCCTTGGGGTTTAATCACATCTCCAAAGGCTTCCTGTAGTATTAAGTCCCTCTTTTTTAAAAAAAGATTTATTTATTTGAAAGTCAGCGTTACACAGAGAGAGGAGAGGTAGAGACAGAGAGAGAGGTCTTCCATCCGATGGTTCACTCCCCAAATGGCCACAACGGTCGGAGCTGCGCCGATCC
Source organism: Sylvilagus floridanus (assembly GCA_949820135.1). Taxonomy (NCBI): domain Eukaryota; kingdom Metazoa; phylum Chordata; class Mammalia; order Lagomorpha; family Leporidae; genus Sylvilagus; species Sylvilagus floridanus. The sequence goes on along the minus strand of OX463224.1, from coordinate 76,057,017 downwards.
GAAGCCAGGATCCGAAGCCAGGATCCAGGAGCTTCTTCCTTGTCTCCCACGTGGGTGCAGGAGCCCAAGCACTTGGGCCATCTTCCACTGCTTTCCCAGGCCACAGCAGAGAGCTGGATCAGAAGTGGAGCAGCCGGGACTTGAACTGGTGCCCATATGGGATGCCGGCACTGCAGGTGGCGGCTTTATCCACTACGCCACAGCGCTGGCCCCGTCCCTCTTAAAACCAAGGAGCATGAGCTCATGCAGTGCACCTCATGACTCCTCTTCTATGTGTGTCTCCACGCTATACCTGCTCGGGATTCTGAGGTTCATGTTACCAGAGGTAAAGAGGGAAGAGAATGAAGAGAAATGAAGACAAGCAGCAGACAGTCAATAGAATGCTTATCTTGTTCAGTGTCGTGTATAATCCCTTGAGGACCTCCTCCAAAGAGCTCCAGCCCGAGATGTGCTTGTCCCACTATGTGCCCTTAAAAATTCCATTCAGTCTCCGCCTTTGGAGCTTTTTCTCTCTTGGTGTCTAAAAACTCATCAACAAACATCACTGGCTAAAAACTCTATGCCAGATGGTGTTCTAGACACAGGTGATTCAGTGTTAAACAAGAAAGATGTCCCCTCATAAGGAATCTTGTGGGAACAAAGGCTTACATAGGACACCATAAAACCTTTCCAAAACAGAGCCTGCTGGGCCACTCAGAGCTATCACAGCTAACATAGCTAACAAACTGATTAATATGCTTAAACTCAAAAGTTCCTTAGGCCTGACAGCATCCAGTTTCTCCAAGCATATACTTTATCTTTTAAGGACATAGTCATCATGCAAGGAATATAGGGTTTCCTCTTAGAAACCAACTCTGATCAACTCTGAACAGTTGCCTTGAGACCTGTGTTAAGAAGGATTCTGAAAACCCATCTACACTTAGCAGAAAAGAAACTGTAATAGGTTAGCAATGCCTGCCACAGCATTTAAGGGAAGAGCAAGGGTAAATGTGCCACACGTTGCTATCCCAGCTCTAATGTAGACTATCTTATGCTTTTCAGTGTTTCATGCCTGTTCATTTTCCAAGTAGTCAATAAGTTCTAGGAAAAGCAGCATTATGTATTGTTAGAAGTACTGGAAACTGAGCAGAAGAGTTTTTCTTTCTCTTCTGAAAGGTAGCACGGTGGGATAAACGAGCACAAGGTGTCCAGAATCAAAGGGGCATGGCTTTGGAGCTGAGCACTCCACTCTTCCACAGTTTGTCTGATCCTGGACACATTACAGCTGCTTTTCATTTTTCACAGTAGTTATGTTCCATAAAGTCTCTGTGAACACTGAATTAACATTGGCTTAACATCTCCTAGGGGAGATGCCAGGTTAGCTTCCTATCAGCACTTGGTCACATTTTCATCAATCAATCAAAACATAATCTCACTTTATTTGTATTTCTGTTTAAAGACACCTTATTTAACATACTCTGTTTATTCATTAACACTGAATTCATGACCGACAGCACTCTAACTGCCTGACTGAAGCTTATCTAACACTCGCGTTTGCTCTGTATAAGGTAAAAGCCTCGTAGGCTCAGGAGCACCAGACAGCATTTCAACATTATGATTATGGGCCATTTTAAACAGCAAAATCACAAACTAAGAGCACAAAAATGAGAAAAGCATAGCATTAAATAGACTTCAAAAAGCTCCTTGTTGACAGTATAAGAGCTGAAACAGAAAGGCAAGGTATTACTTTGTTCAATATCAGCTAGGAATGTACACATTGGACTGAGCAAACTATTCACTTCTCTGAGCATGTCCATGAATGACTACAAAAGTGCCAGAGTACTGATTTGGGTTTAAAAATAAATTTTAGCAAGTAAATAAATTTGCAATTACAGAATCCATAAATAATAAGAATAGAATGCCAGTCAGTATTAAATCTCTGTGAGCCTTAGTAATGGTACCTCCTCACACTACAGATTAAATGAGAAAAAGTATGTAAAATGCTTCACATGATTCCAGTTCATTCTTCTTTATACCAAATATTTGCAATGTCACCTTTTTCACATTGTGTGTGTTGCTCAAATCTGAGATAGATACTGAGAAACTTCCAGCCAAATATATCATCTGTATCCCTGAGCCTAAACCAAAATTACTCAACTAGTTCAAGCAAAAAAGGAGACATTTACAAAGTATATAAGAGGCAATCTCTTGGAGCTGTAAAGTGCAGGGTTTAGCAAAGCCAGGGCATTCTGGGATGTGTATAAAATGAGAAGAGTAGACACAATCCCGCCTCCCATGTGGCTGCCTCCTCCACCCTCTGTGCCTCTTTCTAAGCATCCACTACATTTTTCTGCCCCTCTCAGCAAACAGGTTTCTTCTGCTTTCTCTACCTTCGTTGCACTCTCATAACTTTGGCTCTTTTGTGGTTCTGGCTTCCATGGCACTCATCCCAGCCTGACTCTATATGCCTGGTGCACACCTGTCATTTGGTCTATCTAGCACTACTGACCCATTTGTGGTGACAGGGGCAGACCACCATCTGGCTTCAGGATTGTTCTGTGAGTCGGGCCTGGCTATTGCCTCTCTCTCCTGGGAATATGGTCTGTCTTGGTTATCTTCTATCATTTCTGTCATTACACTGTATATTTCTGCCTCACGGCTTTTGTTTGCACAATGCTCCTGTTTATTCATGGTTTCTGCTTACTCATGAAGTCTGAATATTGCCTTTTCTCTCTCTTTCAGCTTCTGCTCTCACTGATGATTTTCTTCCCGCTTCATCAGTTCTGGTTTCTGAAAGAAAATTCTATTTGGCACCACTTTTTGCTAAGAAAGTGGACAGGATTTTCATGCCAGGACTCCGTACAGGCTAACTTCTTGCCTACTGATCAGCTGCCCCCTAGGTAAAGGACTGCCATTACCTAAAAAGCAGTGGACAGACCTGCAGGAGTGGGCATATGCATATGGTATTGAATGTGGCTGTTTAGGATCAAGGTTGTTTAACATCAGTCTAGTTACCTGGAGTCCTCTCTTCTTTTAATACCTCATGTCCAGTCTATGAAGACATCCTATTTGAGATTTACCCTCAAAACATGAGTGTATTTAAAATAAAATGACTTCTCACTGTTCCAAGCCACACTGCTTTTCACCTGCATTATTCTAGAAGACTGCTAAGAGGTCACCTATTTCTACCCCTAATCTATTTCCAATTAGCATTATTTATTTATTTATTTATTTTTGAAAGGCAGAGTTACAAAGAGAGAAAGATAAATAGAGAGAGATATTCCATCTGCTGGTTCACTCTCCTGATGACCACAACAGCCAGCACTTAGGCCAAACCCATAAGCCAAGAAGCTTCTTCCAAGTCTCCTACATAGGTGGCAGGGGCCCAAGCACTTGGATCATCTTCTGCTGCTTTTCTCAGGCCATTAATAAAGAGTTGGATTGGAAGTGGAGCAGCAGGGACTCAAACTGGCACCCAGATGGGATGCTAGCATTGCAGGCAGCAGCTTTACCTGCTATACCATAATGGCGGTCCCCAGAGTGATTATTTTAAAATCTTAGTCATGTCCTGTCATTTTTTTTTAATTTATATACAGTTTTTTAAAAGATTTATTTGTTTACTTGAAAGTCAGAGTTACACAGAGAGAAGGAGAGGCAGAGAGAGAGAGAGAGAGGTCTTCCAACTGCTGGTTCACTACCCAGTTGGCTGCAACGGCTGGATCTGTGCCAATCCAAAGCCAGGAGCTAAGAGCTTCTTCCGGGTCTCTCATGCAGGTACAGGGGCTCGAGGACTTGGGCTGTCTTCCACTGCTTTCCCAGGCCACAGCAGAGAGCTGGATCAGAAGTGGAGCAGCCGAGACTAGAACCAGCGCCCATATGGGATGTCGAAACTGAAGGCAGTGGCTTTACCTGCTACCCCACAGCGCCAGCCCCAATGTCTTATCATTTCTTTTCTCCACATGAAGCAATGGCCCCCTTTCACTCAGAGTAAAAACTAAAGTTCTAGCCCCTATGACCTCTGGCCTCTCTTTTGCCACTTTTCCTTTACTTCACCACTTTTCCTGCCTCTAGTCTCACCGGTCTTGCTTCTCCTCCAATATTCCTATACTCCCTCCATAGGGCCTTTTTGCTAGCTTTCCCATCTGCCTGAAACACACAGCTTATGGATACTGGCTTGACTAACTCCTCTAACTCCTTCAGATCTTTACTCGGATCTCATTGTGTCTGCAAGGCATGTCTGACCAACTTATTTCATTCTACAGCTATGGTAATAAATGCAGTATAGTAAATACTGTGGCAATGAGTACTAGAGTTTCCCACTTCTTACCCTGAAGTACTTCTTGTTGTTGCACTTATCACTGTCTAACACACTATATGAGGATAAATTATGCTTATGATTTATTGCCTGTCTCCCCTGCTGGAATGTGGGTTCCACAAAGATAGAGATCTTTGTCTATCTCGTTCCCTGATACACTGTGAAGATTTTGAATAGTGCCCAACCCAAGTACTCCATAAATATTTGTTTAATTGAATTGAATTTCTCAATAGGAAACTATAAACATGCAGCTACATGAAGGCTTTGCCTAAGGAATATAAAATATGTCTTTCAGAGACATTTATAGCACTAAAAGTACATATTAGAAAAGAGAAAAAGTCTGAGATCAGTAATCTAAGCTTCTATTCAAGAATACAGAAGAAAAGCAAATTAAACTTAAAGCAAAAGGAAGAAATCAGAAAGGATAAAAATCAATGAAACTGAAAACAGAAATGAGAGAAAAATCAATGAAACAAAGAGCTAGTTCTTTGAAAAGCTCAATAAAACTAATAAACCTGTAGCAAGATTGAGAAAGAAAAAGGAGAGAAGACATATATTACCATCATCAGAAATGAATGGGCTATTACAGAGCCTACAGACATCAAAATAATAATAGAAGAATAATACAAATAATTCCATACACGTGAATTTGACAACTTAGATTAAATGAGCCAATTCCTTAAAAACTGCAACTACCAAAACTCATCAAAAATGAAATAGACCTTTTGAATAACACTATAACTAGTAAGGAAATTCACTTCCCTAGCAGAACAGCTCAAATAAAAAAATAATGCCTAATGCTAATAAGGATACATTGAAACTAGATCCCCCATACATTATTGGTGGAAAGTAAAATGGTTTGGCCACTCTAGAAAACAGTGTAGCAGTTTCTTATAAGATGAAACATCAACTACCAGAAAACCCAGCAACTTCACCTATGAGTATTTATCCCAAAGAAATGAAGATTTGTTGCCAGCACCGCGACTCACTAGGCTAATCTTCTGCCTGCAGCGCCGGCACCCTGGGTTCTAGTCCTGGTTGGGGTGCTGGATTCTGTCCCAGTTGCTCCTCTTCCAGTCCAGCTCTCTGCTGTGGCCTGGGAAGGCGGTGGAGGATGGCCCAAGTGCTTGGGCCCTGCACCCGCATGGGAGACCAGGAGGAAGCACCTGGCTCCTGGCTTCGGATCAGCACAGCGTGCTGGCCACTTGGGGGATGAACCAACGGAAGGAAGACCTTTCTCTCTGTTTCTCTCTCTCACTGTCTAACTCTGCCTGTCCAAAAAAAAAAAAAAAAAAAAAAAAGATTTTGTTTTCACACAAAAATCTGCACATGAATGTTTATAGTATTTTATATATAATGCCAAAAACAAAGAACAACCCAAATATACTTCAATTAGTAAATTGTGAAACAGATTAGTTACCATATAATAAAAAATAAATTTTTAATGCATTCAAAACCTGAATGATTCACTAGAGAATTAGGCTGAATGAAAAAAGCCAAAAATTTACATATCATATATGATTCCATTTACAAAACACTGTTGAAATGACAGAATTATTGAAATGGAGAACAAATTGATGGCTATGGGGAGGTGGAGGGACAGGAAGAAGATGTGTATGATTCCAAATTGGCGCCATGGGGATCCATGCAGTGATGGAAATGCTCTGTCTCAATGTCAATATGCTGATTGTGAAACTTGTTATGATTTTGCAAGATGTTAACATTAGAGGAAACTGAGAAAATGGAAAAAGAGATCTTTCTGTATGATTTCTTACAATTCCATGTAAATTTACACTTATTTAAAATAAATTTAATTAAAATTTTTAAAAATATTATATAGTACATTTAATTACAGATATTTTGAGAGAGGAAAACACTGTATTTATTTATTTTTTTGACAGGCAGAGTGGACAGTGAGAGAGAGACAGAGACAGAGAGAAAGGTCTTCCTTTACCATTGGTTTACTCTCTAATGGCCGCCGTGGCTGGTGCGCTGTGGCCAGCACACCGCGCTGATCCGAAGGCAAGAGCCAGGTGCTTCTCCTGGTTTCCCATGGGGTGCAGGGCCCAAGCACTTGGGCCATCCTCCACTGCACTCCCTGGCCACAGCAGAGAGCTGGCCTGGAAGAGGGGCAACCGGGACAGAATCCGGTGCCCCAACCAGGACTAGAACCCGGTGTGCCGGCACCGCAAGGCAGAAGATTAGCCTATTGAGCCGCGGCGCCGGCCGGAAAACACTTTCTAAAATTTAGTCATTGTGAAGCTGCATCTCAAACTCAGAAATATTAAACGTGGAAAAGTACACCTAAGAAATTGGGAAATATTTTAAGTATGCATATTTATTTGTATAATTATACAAACCAGACATGGGAAAACATTTGGAAGAAGAGACAGCAATGCCTTAACAGTGGTCATCTCTAAGCAAGCATTCTTTTATTTTTTTAACCTTATCTGAATTTTCCTACTTTTCTCTATAGCAAACATATATTTCTTATGCAATTTTAAAGACACATCATACTTTAAAAAGATTTATTTATTTATTTGAAAGCCAGAGTTATTGAGAAGTAGAGGCAGAGAGAAGTCTTCCATCCACTAGTTCACTCGCCAAATGGCTGCAACTGCCAGAGCTGGGCCATTTGGAAGCCAGGAGCCAGGAGCTTCTTCTGGGTCTCCCACATGGGTGCAGGGGTCTAAGGACTTGGGCCATCTTCTACTGCTTTCCCAGGCCATAATAGAGAGCTGGATTGGAAATGGAGCAGCCAGGACTTGAGCCGGTGCCTATATGGGGTGCTTGCACCACAGGTGGCAGCTTAACCCACTACGCCACAGTGCCAACCTCCGTACTTTTTTTTTTTTTTTTTTGACAGGCAGACTGGACAGTGAGAGAGAGAGAGACAGAGAGAAAGGTCTTCCTTTGCCGTTGGTTCACCCTCCAATGGCCGCCGCGGATGGCATGCTGCAGCCGGCGCACCGCGCTCATCCGATGGCAGGAGCCAGGTGCTAGGTGCTTTTTCCTGGTCTCCCATGGGGTGCAGGGCCCAAGCACTTGGGCCATCCTCCACTGCACTCCCGGGCCACAGCAGAGGGCTGGCCTGGAAGAGGGGCAACCGGGACAGAATCGGGCGCCCCGACCGGGACTAGAACCCGGTGTGCCGGCGCCGCAAGGCGGAGGATTAGCCTGTTGAGCCACGTACTTTAAGATATTATTTGATCAACCCTTAACCCATTACCTGAAAACTTGCAACCAATCCTCAGTCATTTCAGTGTTTAATATCATAGAAACCAGTATCTCCCAAAGCACCCCAGTCAGCTTTAATTGTTTGAAATGAGAGCTGTTAAAAGCAAAGGTCTGTACTGTATGTGCCTTTAGAGGGGTTAAGAACACAGGTTTAGTCCCAGCACAGGTCAATTAACTTGGCTTATTCACAGAGGAAAATGGAAAATGTACTCCGCCTCATGGCTCACAAGGGCCAGGCACTACTCAAACATTGTCCACAAGAGACACAAACATGTAAAAGTAAACAGGCAGTGCAAATCCATTTCTGCTAAGCACCCCTTCCCACACTGGACAATTCATCATTTCCTCAAGTGCTCAGGATACACAAGCACACTTTTAAATAGTTGTTACAATCAATAGCCAGAAATGAAAGTGTAAAAAGCAATCCCATTTGCAACTGAGACTTCAAATCCTCATTACATACTTTAGTGTCAATCTAATAGAAATATAAAGAAAGCTCCAAAATCATAATGGCACAATACAGGGAATCGGGGGATAGCTACCCCAGCTCATAACTGGAAGGATTAAACAAATGACACCAGACTTCCTATGTTGTCATATACTTAATGTAATTAAAGAGGCATTGAGAGTTTTTACAAAGTAGAGCTTGACAAAATAAGTGTAAACTGAACAAGAATAGAAGTGTATTTGTTAGCGTACTAAGAGGAAAAAAAGATAATGTTGTAGAACTTTTTATGGATTTCAACACATTGTGATTTTTAAGCAGCATTGATCAAAACTCTTGGGTAATTTGATTGAAATTGAAGGAGGTGTTCTGGGGCAGCATGATGAAAGAAAAGTTTGGCAAAGGTTAGCCCATTCACAGGAAATGTCAGTCTTGGGAGGGCTTTTAAAAGGTTTGTCAGACACAAAGACCTCCTTCAAAGTAGCTCAAGTTAAAAAGGGTGATTCAAAGGTTGCCTCATTTCATCTAAAGACAGACACAAAGAAGCGCTGAATCTCACTGCTCTCTAAGACTGAACCAACGCAACTCTCTCCATATCTCAGGAACTCTTCATGGTGCCTTGGAAACACTCCTACACTCTACTTTAGAACCTTTGAACTCTGAGCACATGCTGAATGACGCCTCAATCCACCTCCCTCTCCACCTGCAGCTGGCCTATAAGAGAGGAAGCTCAGGCCATTACTTCACTTTTACTTTCCCACTTAGCGCTAGTAGCAGTTTCCTGAAATACAGACCTCTGCTTTTCCCAGCTTCCTTTCTGCTTTTCCTGCTTTCCAGCTGTGTAACAAACTCCCGGAATTAAACCCCTTCTTTTTAGCATATCCAGAATGATTTCTGTTTTCCTGATTAGACTCTTGACTGCTACATAGTCTCAAAGCTAGCCCTTGTTGAGTTGATTGGTTAATTGGTTGGTTGGTTGGTTGGTTGGCTTAGAGCCAGAGTGCACAAATCATAAGCTGTTGCTCTTGTTGATAAGTCTGGTCCAGAAAAGCATGTCCAGGGCAAGGTTGTATTGAGCAGATACTCTGTCATCTCAAACTTTCTAGAGCAGCTGAGCACAGGATAGCCCAAGTAGAGAATGGGTAGGCAGGTAGGTGAGGGTTGACAGCTGAGTAAGGGCTACAAAGAGGTTCGAGCAGAATCACTTAAACACACAAAAAGTCCGATACCAGAAATCCAGAAAGTAGTCATTCACGGTCTGCAATACCCAGCTGCATCAAAAGCCAAAGGCATGTGCAGTTGTAGTCACAAGAAGTAGACTGTAGGAACAGGACTAAAGCAGACTGGAACAGGACAAGTGGGCAGTTCAGAAATGCCAGGGGGCAGCTCTGCAGAGATGTGCTTTCACAGAGGACTGAACAATGCTATGTGACAACAGTCACATAAAGAGGCTTGGCAATAAACACATTTATCTGACTTTCCCCTAATATGACCTATTTTCTAACACTTCCTCTTCTTTTTATTTTCTTAATAATTGTCTTCTAACACATAGTAGTTTTATTTATTTTATTTAAAGTTTCTCTGGGGGTCGGCACTGTGGCGTAGCGGGTAAAGCCATCACCTGCAGTGCCAGCATCCCATATGGGCGCCAGTTCAAGTCCCGGCTGCTCCACTTTCAATCCAGTTCTCTGCCATGGCCTGGGAAAGCAGTAGAAGATGGCCCAAGTCCTTGGGCTCCTGCACCCACGTGGGAGACTGGGAAGAAGCTCCTGGCTCCTGACTTTGGATCAGCACAGCTCTGGCTGTTGGGACTAGTGGAGGAGTGAACCAGCGTTTGGAAGACCTCTCTCTCTGCTTATCCTTCTCTCTCCGTGTAACCCTGACTTTCAAATAAATAAATAAATAAAAATCATTTAAAAATAAGAAAATTTCTCTTTTTCTAGGGAATAAATTGATATATGTTAACTGTAATGTAATATATTTTAGATTATGCAGATAAATGAAAATTATTCAGCATATGTAATTCAATCATTTAAGGTTAACCACTGTTGAAATTTTTCTTCCGTTATCTGCTTTATGCCTGCCTATTCACATTTGATCACCTGTGATCATATATGTATGTGTATGTTTTTACTTATTTGAGAGGTAGAAACAGAGTGAGGGGCTTCCATCTGCTGGTTTACTCTGCAAATGCCCCAGTGGGCCAGACCAAGTTGAGGTAGAAGCTAAAGTGGGGAGCTAGAAACTCAATCCAGGTTTCCCTTCTGGGTGGCAGGAGCACAAGCACTTGAGCCATCACCACTTCCTTACAGGGTCTACATTAGCAGGAATCTGGAGTCAGGAGCTGGAGATAGATATTGAACCCAGACCCTCCCATATGGGATGCAGTTATCCTAACCAGCATCTTAACCAGCAGGCCAAACACTCACCCCCACATGCATATTTTTCAAAATCAAAATTATTCCACTTTAGGCAGAAATAAGAGGGAAGTATATGGCCACATTACATGTCACAATAAACTCAAAGGATTTAAGTTAAGCTAGAATCTATTTCATATGAAATAATTTAAATATTCATCATATAGAAGACAATATAGGGGCTGGCGCTGTGGCATAGTGGGTAAAGCTTCCACCTGCAGTGCCAGCATTCCATATGAGTACCGGTTCGAATCCTGGCAGTTCCACTTTCAATCCAGCACCAGCCTACAGCACTGGCATCCCATGTGGGTGCTGGTTCGAGTCCCAGCTGTTTCTCTTCTGATCCAGCTCTCTGCTATGGCCTAGGAAAGCAGCTGAAGATGGCCCAACTCCTTGGGCCCCTGCACCCACATGGGAGACCTGGAAGAAGCTCCTGGCTGCTGGCTCCAGATCAGCTCAGCTCTGGCTGTTATGATCATTTGGGGAGTGAATCAGTGGAATAGAAGACCTCTCTCTGTCTCTGTCTCTGTCTCTGTCTCTCTTTCTCTGTCTCTATGTCTCTCTGTAACTCAAGTAAATAAAATAAATCTTAAAATATAAGAAGACAATATAATAATCTACTTTTCCTGACAGAAAATAAAATACTCATTTTAGAATGTAGAAGCTTTTTTTTTTTTTGGCCAGGCAGAGTTAGACACTGAGAGAGAGAGAGAGAGAGAGAGAGAGAGAGAGAGAGAGACAGTGAAAGAGACAGAGAGAAAGGTCTTCCTTCCATTGGTTCATTTCCCAAATGGCTGCCTCAGCCGGCACTGTGCTGATCCAAAGCCAGGAGCCAGGTGCTTCCTCCCAGTCTCCCATACGGGTGCAGGTACCCAAGCACTTGGGCCATTCTCCTCTGCCCTCCCAGACCACAGCAGAGAGCTGGACTGGAAGAGGAGCAACCGGGACAGAATCTGGCACCCCAACTAGGACTAGAACCCGGGGTGCCAGCACCATAGGCGGAGGATTAGCCAAGTGAGCCACGGCACCGGCCCTGTAGAAGCATTTAAATAAATCATCTATGGAAAGTCAATGGGTTTTATGCTATAAAACAAAAAGCGAACTAAATAAAAATAAATTCAAGGGGCCAGTGTTGTGGTATAGACAACACTATCTAAGCTGCCTCCTGTGATGTGGGCATCCCATATGGATGCTGGTTCAAGTCCTGGCTGCTCTACTTCTGATCTAGTTCCTTGCAAATGTGCCTGGGAAAGCAGAGGAAGGTGACTCCTGGTTTCGGCCTGGATCAGCCCCAGCTGACTGACAATAAATTGTCAATAAAAAATCTTATCTATAATATATAAGGTACAATAAAAATATGAAATATCAGTTTTTTCTCAGAGATAAGTAGCCAAAAGATATTAATAATAAAACTACAAAGAGTAAGTATATACTTGGGAATTTTCTCAGCCTCATTAATAATTAAGAAAATATTTTTAAATATTTTTTAAATATTTATTTATTTATTTGAAAGGCAAAGTTATAGAGAAGCAGAGGCAAAGAGAGAGAGAGAGGTCTTCCATCCATTGGTTCATTCCCCAGATGGCCACAACGGCTGGAGCTGCACCTATCCGAAGAGAGGAGCCAGGAACTTCCAGTTCCCCCATTTGGATGCAGGGCCCCAAGCACTTGGGCCATCTTCTGCTGTTTTCCCAGGCCATAGCAGAGAGCTGGATCAGTAGTGGAGCAGTCAGGAATCAAACCAGTGTCCATGTGTGATGCTGCCACTGCAGGCGGCTGCTTTATTCGCTACGTCACAGTGCCAGCCCCAGAAATTAAATTTAAACCAATGAGGGGCCCGTGCTGTGGTACGTCAGGTTAAAGCCCCAGCCTACAGCACTGGCATCCCATGTGGGTGCTGGTTCGAGTCCCAGCTGTTTTTCTTCTGATCCAGCTCTCTGCTATGGCCTGGGAAGGCAGTAGAGGATGGCCCAACTCCTTGGGCCCCTGCACCCACATGGGAGACCTGGAAGAAGCTCTTGGCTCCTGGCTTCAGATATTCCTAGCTTTGGCCATTGCAGTCATTTGGGGAGTGAACCAGCGGAATGGAAGACCTCTCTCTCTCTGGTTCCACCTGTCTATGTAACTCTTTCAAATAAATAATTCTTAAAAAAATACATACATACATACATACATACGTACGTACATAAAACAATGATAAGGCAACCGTTAGCTCTGTTGTCAGAAATAAAAATGAAAGAGTTGGCATAATTATCAGTAAACAGGTATTCAAACATTGCTTATAGTACTATAAATTAGTACTTTCTAAAAAATAACATGAAATGATGTATCTGTTATTTCTACTGTAGAGAAGAAAAAAGCCTCTTAGAACTATTTTTATAGCTGTACTGCTTACTACTGTGAAAAACTATCAAGTGCCCCCAAGTAGAGGGGATAAATTATTATGAAAAAATAGTACAATATGGTAGAATGTTGGTTTATTTATTCATTTGAAAGGCGGAGTTACAGAGGCAGAGAGTGAGAGTGAGAGAGAGAGAGAGATAGAGGAGTCTTACATCCACTGGTTCACTCTCCATGGTGGTGGCAGGGACTCAAGGTCTTGGGCCATCTTCTACTGCTTTCCCAGGCCATAGCAGAGAGCGGGACTGGAGTGGAGCAGCTAGGACTTGAGCTAGCGCCCATACAGGATGCTGGCACTGCAGGCAGCAGCTTTACCCACTACGCCGCAGTGCTTACTCCCAAGCAAAAAATTTCTGAACAGATCAATGAAAAATATGGAGAGTGGCTTTATATTAAAATACCCACTGTTCACAAGGTTTGCTTGCTTCTTTTTTTTTTTTTTTTTTTTTTTAACAGGCAGAGTGGACAGTGAGAGAGAGAGACAGAGAGAAAGGTCTTCCTTTGCCGTTGGTTCACCCTCCAATGGCCGCCGCGGACGGCGCGCTGCGGCCGGCGCACCGCGCTGATCCGATGGCAGGAGCCAGGTGCCAGTGCTTTTCCTGGTCTCCCCATGGGGTGCAGGGCCCAAGCACCTGGGCCATCCTCTACTGCACTCCTGGGCCACAGCAGAGGGCTGGCCTGGAAGAGGGGCAACCGGGACAGAATCCGGTGCCCCGACCGGGACTAGAACCCGGTGTGCCGGCGCCGCAAGGCGGAGGATTAGCCTGTTGAGCCACGGCGCCGGCCTGCTTGCTTCTTTTAAAATTCTTATTTTTGGGGCTGGCACTGTGGCGTAGCGGGTAGGACTGCCAACTGCCATGCCCAGCATCTCATATGTACTGCAGTTTGACTCTCAGCTGCTCCGTTTCCTATCTAGCTCTCTGCTATGGCCTGGGAAAGTAGTAGGAGATGGTCCAAGTACTTGGGCCCCTGCACCCACGTGGGAGACTAGGAAGAAGCTCCTGGCTCCTGGCTTTGGATCAGCTCAGTGGTATTGCAGCCAATTGGGGAGTGAACCTGCAGATGGAAGACCGCTCTCTCTCTGCCTCTCCTTCTCTCTCTGTGTAACTCTAACTTTCAAATAAATAAATAAATCTTTAAAAAATTCTTATTGTAAAGATATAGCATTTACACAGTCATAATCAAGAAGTTGTATTCATGTTTTTTTTTTTTTAATTTCTGTGTTTTCAGTTTTCCATTAATACGCATAGTCCATAGGTTTATTTGCTACACCACAGTGCTGGCCCCAAATATTTTTTTTTTAAAAAGAAATTTTTGTGCTGGATCATCTCTAAGTTTGGTCAAATATACATAAAACCATAATATATACAGTTTGCAATGAATTTTCCCAAATAATTAGCTATAAAAATGGGCAGGTGGTATATTTCACAAATTCTCTATCTTTACCCATACCATTCCCATTCCAGAACTCCTAGGAATTGCTGAAATTTAGAACAGAAAATCCTACTATTAAGTTCTTGTAGATTCTGCAGTGAGCTTAGATTCTTTTTTTTTTTTTTTTTTGACATGCAGAGTGGACAGTGAGAGAGACAGAGAGAAAGGTCTTCCTTTGCCATTGGTTTACCCTCCAATGGCCGCCGCAGCCGGCGCGCTGTGGCCAGCACACCGCGCTGATCCGAAGGCAAGAGCCAGGTGCTTCTCCTGGTCTCCCATGGGGTGCAGGGCCCAAGCACTTGGGCCATCCTCCACTGTACTCCCTGGCCACAGCAGAGACCTGGCCTGGAAGAGGGGCAACCAGGACAGAATCCGGTCCCCCGACCAGAACTAGAACCTCATGTGCCGGCGCCACAAGGTGGAGGATTAGCCTAGTGAGCCGTGGTGCCGGCCTGAGCTTAGATTCTTCTTTCAGGTCTGAGTTACTCACTCCCCCACCCTCCATTGCGGCCATTGGGGGAGTGAACCATTGGATGGAAGACCTCTCTCTCTCTCTCTCTCTGCCTCTGTCTCTCTAACTCTGCCTTTCAAATAAATAAATATTTTAATAAAGAGAGAGAGAGAGAGACTCAGTCAACACCATATCTAAGACCATATAAAGTTTTTGATTCACCAACACAGAATCCTGCATAAATTTTTATTAGAAGGAACCTATTTCACAACAGAATAGATGCAGCAGTGGCACATAATTCTGGGATCCACCTTTCCTGTTTTATACCATATAGCTTCTCCGTACAGAACAATGAGATGGCCTTTTGAAGGTACAAAGTGCCACTTTACAGGTGATATCCTGCAAAGATGGAGTGACATCTTCAAGAATGTGGCCTATACCTTAAATCTACAATTATTATATGGACTTGTGATCTCAATAAATGTGTTATGGACACAGCAACATTTGTCTCCCCAAAATTTATACAGATATTTAAACTCTGATTTCTTAATATTGGTGGTGGATGGCTTAAGGGTGGAGACCTAATTGTGGCTGCTAGGAGGTAGATCTCCCCAGAAGAGTTTAGGTCATTAGGGGTATGGTTCTTGCAAGAGAATTGATTTTTATTATCTCTGCTTCCTGACTCACTATGTGATGGTGCCTCTGCACTGCAATGACCAGCCTCCACAGATGCCAGCAAATAGGGCCCCCAATCCTGAACTGTAACCTCCAAACTGTAAGCCTAAATAAACCTTTGCTCTCCCAAAGAAGCTCCTCCTAGGTATTTTGGTTAAAGAAACAAGCAGACTAATGTAAGTTGTAACATATGGTTCTGGAATCAAAGGAGGGAAATAAGAGTGGCCCCAGGCCCTGATCACCACAATTAATAGGGACCCACTCATGTCATTTGTCCCTGTAACTCTGGGCACTGTGGGTTCAGAGGTCCTTGCAGCTGACTGGGGAAACTCTTCGTATTCCTTAACCCAATCCTGGAGACAAAAGCAGTAGTCATAGCCTCAGAAAGACATGTAACCAGAAACCCACTAGGTAAGCCACCTACACAACAGAGCTAAAGATAACAGGTTGCATGCAGAGCAAGGACACAAGGTACCAATTGCAACCTTCAGACCAGGAATAGTAACAGGACTTGCAGTTTGTGGCACTAAACGTCTTCTCAAATGCT
This sequence comes from Sylvilagus floridanus, assembly GCA_949820135.1. Taxonomy (NCBI): domain Eukaryota; kingdom Metazoa; phylum Chordata; class Mammalia; order Lagomorpha; family Leporidae; genus Sylvilagus; species Sylvilagus floridanus. Next base: position 76,041,117 of record OX463224.1, on the reverse strand, counting down.
TCCTCAGGAAAAGAGTCCAACCATAATCTTGGAGGAGCCATTTCTAGAACTTACACAAAGTAAGTAGAACCAAGACTTGCTGCAATGGGTGCTCTGGTGCTACTCAACCCCCCTTTTGTATTGAGGCAATTGTTCCCTCAGCTGTTAGGAATATTGGCAGCTGGTAGTTCTCAGAGGAGTTCTCTCTCTGATACCATCTTCGGCTGAAGAGAAGCACTCTGCCCAAGTTCAGAGGCAGTCCACACCTAATGATTACTCCATGCCCACACAGGAAGGCTTGGCCTTCCCTGCTCCAAAGGCACAGCTCCCTATAGAATGGCTTAGAGATCTTTGTGATTTCCTTGCTTTTCATCTCCTTCTTCCTTCACTCCTCTGGTATTGGATTCTTGGGCTCTCCCCAATACCAACATCCACCTCAGACTCTTTCCTGGGAGCTCAGCACACAACAGTTATATTTCGGTTTTGTTGTGTTTTTTTAAGGTTTAGTTATTTATTTGAAAGGCAGAGTTACAGAGAGGTAGAGACAGAGAGGTCTTCCATCCACTGGTTTACCCCCCAGATAGCAGCAACAGCGGAGTTTCATGGATCAGAAGCCAGGAGCTTCTTCCCGGTCTCCCACGTGGGTGCAGGGGCCCAGGACTTGGGCCATCTTCTACTGCTTCCCCAGGCCATAGCAGAGAGCTGGATTGGAAGTAGAACAGCTGGGACTCGAACTGGCATCCACTTGGGATGCCAGCACTGCAGGCATCAGCTATCAGCTTCAGTCACCACAGTGCCAGCCCCTGGTTTTTATTTTTAACAGAAAATAATATGTAACACTTACACAAAGCTTACATGTATGACTATTTATAGATGTTAAGCATTGCATGGTGATCTGCATCCAGGAAGCTCATTAACCTCACCAGCAACATTGATACTGTTTTTCCTCCTCTTGGAAAAAACACTTTTCCTGGGACCCGGCTGATTGCATGTGTTGGGTACCAGAAACAACCAGGAAGCCTTTCATTTCTCCTCCTGTCTAGCAGGCACTTCTTTCCCCTTCAGCTCCCCGATTGTGTCAGGCCCTGAGCTTTTCCATCCCATCTTTCCAGAAAACCGTTGGTCCCTCTGGTTGTCACTTTTCTCCCTTCACGCAAAGTCAGACAAATCCCAGAGGCTGAGATAGATGTGAGGAAGGGAGGAAGGGAACTTGAACTGCCCCTGGTAGCAGTCACCATTTTCTCTCTGTTTCTTTCCTTTGCCTCATGCTCTCATGATTAGAGTTCGCTCCTTACCCCAGTGCATTTCAACTTCCTCTGCTCAAGGGAATTTCAAGTCTTCTTATAGTAAATCCCTGTATCAGTGACTTCTCACACTATCAAATTTGTGAATGACAAAGATTCCCTTCTTTATTATTTCATTTCTTCTTTCAGCAAATTTCCTAAGTCTGGGTTATCTCTTAAATGAAGCTAGGCTATACCTATGCTTATTTAAGGCTATTAACTGTGATATTAGGGACACAGCCATTCATTCTCAAAACCTCCCTAGAGGCAAGGTTGGCAGCAGATTGCTGGTCTGGCTGTCTTGAAGCACATCCCACTGGAACAACAAGCCAGAGCGCATAACCCCTGGATGGAGGGGTTATTAACAGCATTCTCTTTGTGTAGGAAGTCCTCCAAGTTTTGTAAAGGCCCACTATATTTAGGGTAGTAAAAAGGAATGTCCTTAGCCAGTAGATTTCTATCAACCAAGCAGTCTTCCAATGCCAACTGGATAGGGAGAGTGGAAACCACAACCCAGGTCCCTCCCAGTGGCTCCTTTAAGACATCAGGCCCTCCTGTGTACTACTTCTAAATCAAAACATGACACTGGAACGCCTCCAGCCCTACATTGTTGTTGACCTTAGTCCTGAAGCCTAGAAACATTTCTCAACCTTTCCCCAACCCTGAGGGTTCTGCTATTCATTCTCCCATTTATACCTTGTGTCTTCCAGGACATAATTTGGAGTCAGCAGAAGGAACTATTACTCCTCTTCAGTACATTATCTCAAAGAGAGTCTTCTCAAATGGAGAAATAGGTAGAGAACAGACACAAATATTGTGACTTTGAATATGATTACTCCCACACTTGTAGGACTTTTCTTGGTTTTGTTCATCTTTTTCATCTGACTATGGACACCATTTCTCTGAGTTTGACTTCAAAATTCTGCTTTTCTCTCTTAGTCCTTTTTCTGCTGCTTTAAGAGAATAGCCGAGACTGGGGGATTTATAAACAATAGGAGTATATTTTGGCACATGGTTGGAAGCTGGGAAGTCCAGGGGCACAGCAGCTATGTCTGGTAAAAGTGTAATAATATCACAGAAATTAAAAAGACAAGATAGTGCATACAAACAGGACAAAGCATGAGGGGCAGATTTTGCTTTATAGTAACCTACGTTTGTTCTCTAGAGAAAGAACCTAGTCCCATAAGAAAGATGTTAATCTCTCATAACAACCTGATCGTCTCTAAAGACCCCACCTCCCAAAACCACTGCAGTGACAATGTGTGCAGTGACAACTGTGTTCAAACCACAGCACTCCTGAATCAAGATTTAGTCTCACTCATACTGGAACAAATCAGAGAAAGCTGAAAGAAGGAAGACAAATAGGATCACAGAACCCTCCCAAACTTTGCAGTAGGAGGCACCAGGAATCTCTAAAGATCAGAATCTGAGGTGTGGGTGGAAAGAGAAGTTTGGAAGTCTTTCCAATGACTAGTTGAGTCCCCAGATCTTTTTCCCAACATAGCATTACTCAAATTGTTAGGTAGGAAGTTAGAAATTAGCTTATGTGTATGAGAGAGGGGCCTGAGGAAACTGACATCTACAGCAGTCCAGCATCTGCATTGCACTTCAAAGTCCTGCCCAGACCCTGATAACCTTCCAGGTGGTCCCAGCCCTTCCTCCAAGTTCTCTTTCAGCACCAAATGGGTTACCAGGCCTGATAAACATCTTTCATCCAAGGCAGGCACCCAGGGGGAAGCCCCTTGGCCCAGAGCCAGCAAGACTCCCCCTCTCTGATAACAAAAATGGGGAGGAATTTCCTAATTTACACTCAGCAAACCCTTTGTCCTGGGTTGGGGGGAAGGAGAAGGGGAGGAAGAGAAGAGAAACCTAGAACTTATTTCCCTTATAAGCCCAAGTCTAAACAAAGACTGCACACTCAGCTCTCTGCTCTCTGCTGAGCCACCCACCTGGCCTGCCAGGTGTTTTTCTCCATTCAACCATGTAACCTCGCTCTCCCCCAGTCTGAGTGACTGGGTACTCTCTCTCTGTCCCTTCCAGTCTGACGGATGCCATGTCCCCAATAAAACATTGCTGCTTTGCTCTCTGTCTCATGCCTGAATTCTTCCTTGTATGAAGACAAGCAACCCACAACTTCTCTCTGGTGACAAAATGACTACCATTCTACCATTATGGAAAAAATTTGGATGCTTATCCTCTTGAAATGTTGAGTCAAACACACTGATCTTGGTATGCCAGGTACAAGTGAAAATGAGATCAAATGGAAATCTGCAAATTGAATGAGGGGTTCCCTCATCACCCCTAAACCTCTTTCCCCTAATAACCTCCAAAAAGGCAAAAAGCTAGGTTTATAAGACCCCCATATAAAGGATTTTTTTTCTGACAGGGAAACTGATAAGTGTAACAGATTATCAATAATGATATCTGGAGGTATTTCTACCCATAAAAGAACTGTGACACTATTGTGATGCTCAACAGCCAAAAACTGTGCCTATTCATGGAGAACACTGAAGAGCCTCACTCTTAAATATGAATAGATAGCCATTTATGAAAAGTCACTAGTGTGAAATACAAAAAAAAAAGGAAAGCTTCAAAACCTATAGTTAGTATCCCTAGAGAGATAAGAAAAGCTATTGCAACAGAACAGAACAAAATGCCATTTAAAACAAAGCAAAACAGGGACAGCAGTAGGGGACACTCAAAGAACCAGAAAGAGCTTTCAGAAAACAAAACCGTGATACCAGAAAATGTAAAATTCAATGAAGAATTAGAAAACAAAGTTAAGAAAATCTTCCAGGAAAAGATTAAAAAAAAAATAGAAGATAACTTCAAGTGATCCAACAACTGAATCATGAGTTCTAAAAACAGTGATAAGAGAAAACGGAAGTGAAAATAGTAATAAAATAGATGATAATTTCTCAAAATTGAAGAAAATGTGCTTTCAGATCGAAGGGACCCACTGTGTTGAGGTTCATTCCTCACAGTAGATTTTTAAAAGGCCCTATTTTAAAGTATATCATCATGAAACTTCAGAAAAAGAAGATCTCAAAAATTTCCAGAGATGAAAACAAAACAACCTAAACACCCTTCAAGTCCCATAGAAGGTATTAATGTCAAATGCCTCAACAGCAACATGGAAAATTAGAAGACAAAGAAGTGGGGCCAGCACCATGGCACAGTAGGTTAATCCATCGCCTCCAGTGCCAGCATCCCATATGGACTCCAGTTCTAGTTCCGGCTGCTCCTCTTCCAATCCAGCTCTCTGCTGTGGACTGGGAAAGCAGTAGAAGATGGTCCAAGTCCTTGGGCCCCTGCACCCACGTGGGAGACTGGGAAGAAGCACCTGGCTCCTGGCTTCAGATCGGCACAGCTCCAGCCATTGCGGCCATTTGGGGAGTGAACCAATGAAGACCTTTCTCTCTGTCTCTTCTTCTCACTGTCTATAATTCTACCTTTCAAATAAATAAATAAAATCTAAAAAAAAAAAAAAGAAGACAAAGAAGTGACACCTTTAGAATTCTGAGAGACAATTATTTCCAATCAGGAGTCTATACTATATCATTCAAGTGTGATACTAAGTTAAAGACATTTTCAGACATGCCATGTCTCAAAACACTTTGCCTTCCATTAACTTTTTCTCAGGAAACTACTGCAGGATGACATCTACCAAAGTAGGTAAACCATCGGATATGAGATCTAGGAAAACAGGAGATCTAACAGAATAGAAATATAGGCAGAATTCTTCAAATGACGAAAAAAAACAAAGTCTCCAGACGACCTAGCTACCGTCATGGAGAACAACCAGTCCAGACCAGAGCTGTACAATGAAGGCCTCCAGGATGACATCCAGGAAAGATGTCTGTAAGAAAACAAACTGATAGACTGGAGAGGGCTTGGGGAAAAATTAATGCTTACTGCATAGCATCTGAAGTTTTTAAAAAGACAATCAGTATGGGCATTCTGGTACAGTAGGTTAAGCTACCACTTGGAACGCCCACATGCCATACTGGAGTGCCAGTTTGAGTCCCAGCTTCTTCACTTCTGATCCAGCTTCCTACTAATGTGTCTGTGAGTCAGCAAATGATGGCCTAACTACTTGGGTTCCTGCCACCCACATGGGAGACCAACATGGATTTCTGGGCTACTGGCTTCAGCCTGGGCCTTTGGCTGTTGCAGACATCAGTGGAACGAACAGCAGATGGAAGATTGTGTGTGTGTGTGTGTGTGTGTGTGTGTGTGATTCTGCTTTTCAAATAAATAAAAAAAAAATATTTTTAAAAAATAAGATAAAATAGACAATCATTAACCCAAGGAAAAACAAAACTATGTGAATAACAAGTAGCTAACCTGTGAACAATATTTTAATAAACCAAATAATGTAAATGCTGAAATAGATTTAACCAAACATATGACATAATGGGAAGCTGTAGATAGGTGAATGATGTATGTGGTAGAGAGTAGTATAAGAAAATTAAATCCTAACCTCCATAATAATAAATCAAATCATAGTATCTAAAATTTAAAAATCAAGAGAAAAAACAAACTATAAGCACCAGAATAAACAGCTACAAATGTGAATGTAGTTGGCTGTATGAAATCAGAAATGGAGAAGAATGGGGAGAAATTGCCATTTTAGAGATTCTTCAGAAAACTAAAAATAAACCTTCCATATGACCCAGCTATGTCACTCTTAGGAATATATCCAAAGGAAATGAAATAAGCATATGAAAGAAACACTCTCATATTTTCAGCAACTCAATTCACAATGGCTAAGATATGGAATCAATCATCAGTTGATGACTGAATAAAGAAAAAGTGGTATATAGATACATGTTAGATTATTACTCTGTCATAAAAAGAATGAAATCCTCACATTTGGACAAAAAAGATGCAAATGGAGATTATGCTAAGTGAAATATGCCAGATCCAAAAAGAAATATACCACATTTTATCTTACTTGTGATAGTTAAAATATACAGAAAATAAAAATTGTGTGGATGCCCAATGATTTGGCATACAGTTATAAATATTAATTCACTGAATCATGCCATGTAAATAACAATATATTCATTTCACCTGTTATAAAAGCAAAAGAAATGGAGCAGGGGGAACAGTGAGGACTCTTGGGATATTAGCAATGCTTTGTTCTTAATTTGGGTGTGGGTTATGCAGGAGATCAGAAAACAAAATCATTCATCTGTACATTTAACTGCATTTATTGGTATGTTACTATATTTTAATAAAATGTTCAAAAACTGCCATTTTGTTTTGCTATTGTTAAAAGCCTTCTTTTGATTTTTTATACTATGTGCTCACATATATTGCTCTTGAAAAACACTAAAGCAAAAAAAAAAGTATGTTACAGAGGAAATAAGAACAGAAGATTAGTGTAAAGGATAAAAAGGCAAAAGTAATCAAAAGTAACACTAGTTCCAGTGTACATCTTTGCTAGAGATAGGCTGAAAATTTGATTCTGAGCTTTTTAGCAGCCAGCTTCAAGTGAGAAATACAATCCTTTATACAATTTCACAAGTCCAAAGATAAAAACAAACCACTTAGGAGAAATATATCTATTTCTGGCACTTATATCTGAAAGACATTTTTCTCATTTGTCCAACCAAAGAGGACACCATGTAATGTAGTAAACCACATCCTCATCAGCTTGTCTACAGTAAATGAAACAATAAATTTCATTGACCTGTTTCTGATTGTCTTTCTCCACATAGGTCAATGGCAAATGCCATTCTACTGCAGAGTGTAGTAAAAATAATTCTGTGAGGAGATCAAAGTCTATTCACTTCAGAGAGGCAATAAAGCATAGTGATTACAGTGTTGGCCCAGGTGCCAAATCAATCTGTCATGCAAATTAACTACTCCATCAGTTTCTTCATCTATAAAATAGGTCTAAATATTACCATCACACAGAATTTTGAGATTAAATGAATTTATGCATGTGAAATACTTCCAGCAATGCCAATTATGTATAAGTACTTAAAGAAGAATAACCATTATTCAGAGAAGTTTTTAAATATATTTATTTGATGGGGCTAGCGCTGTGGCGCAGCAGGTTAACGCCCTGGCCTGAAGCGCCAGCATCCCATATGAGTGCCAGTTCAAGACCTGGCTGCTCCACTTCCGATCTGGCTCTCTACTATGGCCTGGGAAAGCAGTAGAAGATGGCCCAAGTCCTTGGGCCCCTGCACCCACGTGGGAGACCTGGAGGAGGCTTCTGGCTCCTGGCTTCAGATCGGCACAGCTCCAGCTGTTGCAGCCATTTGGGGAGTGACCAGCAGATGGAAAACCTCTCTCTCTCTCCCTCTCCTCTCTCTCTCTGCCTCTCCTCTCTCTGTGTGTAACTCTGACTTTCAAGTAAATAAATAAATCTTTAAAAATATATATGTATTTATTTGAGAGGCAAAGAAACAGAGAAAGGCAGACAGAAGGCTGAATCTGGGGGACAAGAACCCAACTCAGGTCTCTTACTTGGGTGGCAGGAACCCAAACTACTTTCAGCCATTAATGCTGCCTCCTAGGATCTGTCTTAGCAGAAAGTTGGAGTTGGGAGCCAACGCTGATACCCAAGATGGGATGCAGACATTGTAACCAGTGTCTTAACCACTAGGCTCAACATCCATCCCAGAGACATGATTTTAGAAAATGGATCTTAAAAATGTTTTCTGTTCTAAAGATTTATTTATTTGAAAGGTAGAGTTACAGAGTGAGAGAAAGAAAGACAGAGAGAGAGATCTTTCATTTACTTGTTCACTCTCCAAACGGCCAAAATGATCAGGGCTGTCCAAGTTCAAAGCCAGGAGCCAGGAACTTCTTCCAGCTCTCCCACGTTAGTGCAGGGGCCCAGGGACATGGGCCATCTTCTGTTGTTTTCCCAGGCATGTTAGCAGGGAGCTGGATTAGAAATAGAACAGCTGGGACTCAAACTGGTGCCCATATGGGATGCCAGCACTTCAGGTTATGGCTTAGCCTGCTGAGCCATATTGCTGGCCCAGGATCTTACATATTAAGACTATAGTAGGTGGCTGGCATTGTGATGTAGTGGGTTAAGCTGCGACCTGCTACTCTGACATCCTATATGGGTACAGGTTCATGTCCAGCTGCTCCATTTCTGATCCAGGTCCCTGTTAATGTGCCTGGAAAAGGCCCAACTACTTCAGCCCCTGCACTCACACCGGAGACCAAGATGAAGTTCTTAGCTTCTGATGCAGCCATCTGGGGAGTGAACAGCAGATGGGAGATCTCTCTCTCTCTCTCTCTCTCTCTCTCTCTCTGTGTGTGTGTGTGTGTGTAATTCTGTCTTTCAAATAAATAAATAAATTGTTTTTAAAAAGACTACAGTAAAAGAACCAGTGTGGTATTGATGAGGGGACAGTAGCATAGAACAGAGAAGCAGATCCACATTAAGTATAGCCAACTAATTTTCAACAATTGTGCTAGAGCAATTGGAACAGGTAAAGAAATTAACTTCAACCTAAAACTCATATAATATATAAAAATTAAACTAAAATGGATAAAATGTTCAAATGGCAAATGTGAAACCATAACATTTTTAGATGAAAACAAAATTGTCAAGACAAAATCTTCAGGACCTATGGGTAGGTGAAGAGTCCTTAGATATGACACCCAAGGCATGTTAAGACAAAAACTCATAGATTGGACTTTATCAAACTTTTGCTCTGTGAAAGATATTATCAAGAGTATGAAAAGACAAAACACAGCCTGGAAGGAAGTGTCTGCAAACCAAAAAGTATTTCAGAAAATATTGTAAACCAAACATCTGTCAAAAACATAACCCTCAAAAATCAATAGTAAGAAAACAAAAAGCCAATTCAAAAATAGGCAGAAGACATAGACACTTCTGCAAAGAGGATCTACAGATGGCAAATACACAAATAGAAACACTCCTATGTTCAGCTTCCTTAGTTACCAGAGAAATACAAATTAAAACCACAGCAAGCTATCACTACATACTTGTATTTAACAAACTCTTTGTATATTGGACAAAATGCTTAAATATTTAATTTAGGGTTTTTTAAAGGAGCAATTTAAAAATTTCTTTCATTTTATTTGGAAGGCAGAGAACAGGAAAAGAGAGAGACAGACATTTAAAAAAAAAAAAAAAAACTTCCATCTGCTGGTTCACTCTCCAAATGCCCACAACAGCCAGAGCTGGCCCAGGCCAAAGCCAGGAGCTAGAAACTCCATCCATATCTCCCACATGGATGGCAGGGACTCAAGTAGTTCAGCCATCACCTGCTGCCTCTCAGGGCATGCGTTAGCAGGAAGGTGGCCTGGAAACGGATCCAGGACTTGAACCAGGCATTCTGATATAGGATGAAGGTGTCCAAAGTAGCATCTTAACAATTGCACTAAATCATGGTAGAAATTGTGGAATTTCATCTCAGAATGTGCTTCTTGCAAAACATGGTGAAGGCAAAGAGAAGTAGATGTGGTGGTGGTGAGAGTGCTTACGCAGAAGCTCACTGTTTCAAGAAGGCAAGTAGCATATTTCAAATACCTACAGAATAGCACTTATTATTACAAACCAGTTACCTGGCCTTTATGTCTTGGGATTCATATTAACCAAGTTCAAAAGACTGATGTATACTGTAATGATCTCAGTTGCAAATTCAGATGTGCAAGAAAAGCCAAGTTTTCTTTCATTCTTCTGTTCTTTAAATCCACTTACTTTGAATTCCAACCCCCTATCCTATAAGCTGGGGGGAAATCTGACCAAAGTAATTCTTTGCAAAGGCACCATCGGTCTGCTTACAGTGCAGACACCCATTGTTGTGCCTGAGGGGTATGGCCAGGAAGGGTGACTGCAGCTTCTGTGATGTTTGAGACTTAGGAGACATCAGGGCCTGGGACTCAGCTGGGCACTCCATGCAGTCATTCCCCTTTAAAGCCTTGCCACTTTCCCCTGCTCTGACATATCACCCTCTCCAACCTCAGAGAAACTTCTAAAGAAGCCTCTTGTCTCCCTAAGATACCTCTCTCCCAATCCCCCAGGACACCAGTGTCATCTGATCAACCAGCTTAGCTTTTCCATTGGTGGGAGCAACCACTAACTGGAAGTTGTTTCTGCTTTCTGTCCTACCAATATTCCCTTTGTAAGGAAATGTAAAGTCTTTTGAAATGTGGACAAGAGAAAAATACAGGGAGGATGAAATAAAATCAGTATTTTAACAAATCATTCTGCCAAAACTATGTCAAACTAAAAAAGTCACTTTATTAATATACAATGAATGGAACAGCAACAAGTCACATCCACATGGCTAGCCCACTCTCTCCTCTTCAAAGTAGATATTCATAACCCTAGTTAGACTATTGCTTGGTGAGCATGGAATCAGAACCAGGGGCATTAGAATAATTCAGCACTTAAGGGTTCAGTTTATTTTTTTTTTTTTTTATTTATTTTTTTTTTTTTTGACAGGCAGAGTGGACAGTGAGAGAGAGAGACAGAAAGAAAGGTCTTCCTTTTGCCGTTGGTTCACCCTCCAATGGCTGCCGCGGCCGGCGCGCTGCGGCCGGCGCACCGCGCTCCTCTGATGGCAGGAGCCAGGAGCCAGGTGCTTTTCCTGGTCTCCCCATGGGGTGCAGGGCCCAAGCACTTGGGCCATCCTCCACTGCACTCCCGGGTCACAGCAGAGGGCTGGCCTGGAAGAGGGGCAACCGGGACAGAATCCGGCTCCCCGACCGGGACTAGAACCCGGTGTGCCGGCGCCGCAAGGCGGAGGATTAGCCTGTTGAGCCACGGCGCCGGCCTTAAGGGTTCAGTTTATTATAGGCTCACTGTAATACTCAGGTCATGCTGAGGGAAATTGAAGTTCATTGGCTATGATCCCCTGAATCACATTCACTTTGAGAATGTCCTTGCCAGTGGAGCTGCAATATTCAAAGTCATTTGGCTGGGACTCCCTGGAGGGCACTTGGATGAACATATGTCCTAGAAAATGCCCTTTTCCTAGGCTTCCACAACTGACTACTCTCTTCATCAAATAATGGACCAGTCATGCTGGCCTAGTATTCATATCTCAATATGGTTTTTGCATAAAACTGTTCCAATCAATTATAATGAGATTTTAAATTTGAATTCTGAAAAAGCTATAGAATTTCATTGTTCTTGGGTTAGCCTTCCTGCATCCTGATAATTCTATAAATAAAACCATAGTAGAAGACTTTTAATCCAGGGTTATAAACACTGAAAGTTTTGAGGAATGATGAGAGTGATCTCGGTTCTTGTCTCACATCAAAGAAGCATTTTCACAGACAGGTTCAGTAAGTAAAGTGATGTTTATCAAAAGCGAGAAACCTACTGCTGCAGCAGTCAGGAGGTGGACTCCAAGGAAGAACTGCCAAAGCAGCTTGCAAGTTCTGATTCTTTTATACACAAATGACCCTCCCTGATTGGTCCCTTTCTGAAAAGTGCATACAGATTTAGCTAATCATGGGAGGAGCAGAATAACAATCAATCAAGCAGCCAGAATAACAGCCAATCAGAAGGCAGGTATAATAACCAATCAGAAGGCAGAAAAAACAACCAATTGGGAACTGAAAATGTATGTTAATAAGGCATGCTAAGCAAACCAATCAGGGATTGATAGTGGAGTAGCCTGTTTTGCAAGAAGTGTACAGAGTGCTCAATCAGTTCCATTTAGCAGATTCAGCAACATCTGAAGATTACATTGTAGATGCACACACACACCCCTCCAGTGCCCCTTTCCTTTAGGGCTCCTAGAGAGTTACATGTGTTTTTTCTTTCTCTCTCTCTCTCTCTCTCTCTCTCTCTCTCTCTCTCTCTCTCTTTTTTGACAGGCAGAGTTAGACAATGTGAGAGAGAGAGACAGAGAGAAAAGTCTTCCTTCCATTGGTTCACCCTGCAATGGCAGCTGCAGCCAGCACACCGCGCTGATCTGAAGCCAGGAGCCAGGTGCTTCTCCTGGTCTCCCATGCTGGTGCAGGGCCCGAGCACTTGGGCCATCCTCCACTGCACTCCCGGGCCACAGCAGAGAGCTGGACTGGAAGAGGAGCAACCGTGACAGAATCCGGCGCCCCCAACCAGGACTAGAACCCGGGGTGCTGGTGCCACAGGAGGAGGATTAGCCTACTGAGCTGAGGTGCTGGCCTACATGTGTTTTTTCTTTCCTATGGTTTTCTTTTCTTTCCAGAGGCTTCTATCAAAAGCATCCAAGCACAGGAACTGTTTCAAATAATTTTAAAGTAATTGCACATTTTAAAAATTACATCATTATAATCATTGAAGACTAGCTAATTGCAGCATACTTAATGACAGTGAAATCTGCTAGATGCAAATGATTCAACAGTAATATCCCTGAAGTTAAAATTTTAAGTGTTGTGTTCACACTGTTGAGTGTTGAATCATCTCCCTGTGAAAATTCTCTGGACTATTCTATTTGTGCTGTGTTCAGATATCTAAATTTCAGACATGTTAATATCCTAGTATATTTCAGGCAAGTCCATACATTTCCTCCTGTTTTTGCAGAGAAATAATGGATGGTCAAATGAAAGTATTACACTCATAATTTTCAAATTGCTCACAGGTAATCTTTATGGTAATTCCTCACCTAATAGCTATGTGTACATCAAGAGTTATCCTATTTTCTATTTTGTAGGAGAATAAAAAAATTAATAATAGATTATGAGACCGGTGCTATGGCACAATGGGAAAAGCCGCTGCGTGCAATACCAGCATCCTAATACCAGCATCCAGGGGCACCAGTTCGTATCTTGGCTGCCTCACTTCCGATCCAGGTCTCTGCTATAGCCTGGGAAAGCATAGAAGATGACCCAAGTCCTTAGGCCCCTGCACCCACGTGGAAACCTGGAAGAAGCTCCTGGCTCCTGGCTTTGGATCAGCGCAGCTCTGGCCGTTGTGGCCATTTGGGGAGTGAATCAGTGCATAGGAGACTCTCTCTCTCTTTCTCTCTCTCTTTCTCTCTCTCTCCCCCTCCCTCTGCTTCTCTGTAACTCTACCTTTCAAATATAAATAAATAAATTTTTTAAAAAATAGATTACAAGGTTATTTTTCCCATAAAATGCTTAACAAGTTTCACCTTCCATGATAGCAATAACTCTGAGTCCCAACTCACAAACTCTATTTATTTTTTTTTGCATTTATATAAAGCTTTTATTTAAAAAATATAAATTTCCGAAGTACAGCTTATGGATTACAATGGCTCCCCCCCACACATCTTCCCTCCCTCCCGCTACCCTCCCCTCTCCCGCTCCCTCTCCCCTTCTGTTCACATCAAGATTCATTTTCAATTCTCTTTATACACAGAAGATCAGACAAACTCTATTTAGTTACTTTGTATTCTCTCTAATATCTTTTGGCTTTCCTTACTTCATTTTTCAATCTTTTCAAAATTTCTTCTCCAATTTTCTATAAGTAGCATAAGCAGAGTACCCAGAATTACCCGTAAGACCTTCTCAATCTTAATCAATTCATTATGTCCAATAAAGCCAGAAAAAACACCAGTCAACTGCCCTCATAAATGATTTTGTAATAGCTTTATCTATTAAGACAAATGGATTCGCTGTAGCACATTAGGGCTTCTGAAGCAATTCCACTACAATTTCAGGATCCAAAGGCAGTGTATGAGAAAATGAAGTGTTATAAAGTGCATTTCAAATGGTTTGGGGGCAAACCTTAGCATACTGTTTCTATCAAGTTGCACTATTTTATTTTGATTTGTTCACTGACTATTTATGAAACACATGAATGTTTATGAAATGCGTGGATATATTTACTTTGAGCTTTGCTTGCCTCTAACTCATACATAATGACTCTTTCTTATTTAAGTAAACTTGAAATAATAATAAGCTAGTTGTGTTCAGCTCTGTCCTTGGCGATGAAGAGATGCAGTCAGAGCCCCAGAGGTCAGTCATGTGATCTCCATTGCCTTCCAGCATGATTACAAATAATAACTGTGCTCAGAGGCTGTATAGTTGACCATTTCACCCAAGATATGTTTTGTCAAATGCTGAACATCAGACATTGTGAAAAGATGGGGCCGAGAGGAGTTATTGTTTTGCTAAGACAAAAAAGATCCCATCCCACATATTATCAGCTCCTGACTCAATCCTCTTGCAGTTGGAGCATTTGGACAGAATCTATTCACATTCTCATGGCTCTGGCCACAGCTCTGGCCTTGAGCACACTCTTTGACATTTATTTTCCAGAGGAGTCAGTAGGCACAGGGAGAGCTGCCTATCACTGCCATGTTATATTAGGTGGTAATAATTAGCTTTAGATTTGATTTTCATTGCAGGAAATTACAAAATCAGATTACTGCACATACTGGGGCTCATTCTGAGACACAAGAGTAAAATTTAGAAGCCTTTCAACCACTTATCAAAATTCTTACAGTTCCCATTTCACTGAAGATGAAACAATAAGAAATATTGAGCAAAGAAAGTTAATCCATATATGGAGGGCTTTACTAAGTTAAACAAAAAGAGTTGTGCAGGGCCGGCGCCGTGGCTCAACAGGCTAATCCTCCGCCTTGCGGCGCCGGCACACCGGGTTCTAGTCCCGGTCGGGGCGCCGGATTCTGTCCCGGTTGCCCCTCTTCCAGGCCAGCCCTCTGTTGTGGCCCGGGAGTGCAGTGGAGGATGGCCCAAGTGCTTGGGCCCTGCACCCCATGGGAGACCAGGATAAGCACCTAGCACCTGGCTCCTGCCATCGGATGAGCGCGGTGCGGCCGCAGCACGCCGTCTGCGGCAGCCATTGAAGGGTGAACCAACAGCAACGGAAGACCTTTCTCTCTGTCTCTCTCTCTCACTGTCCACTCTGCCTGTCAAAAAAAAAAAAAGAGTTGTGCAGATCCCAGGCTATGAGTTTTATATTAAAATACATAGCAAACCATAGGCACACTTCATCAAAAGCCACAAATAGAATTATATTGTGAATTTTTCACTATCAGGAGTCTAATTGAAAAGCAAATAGTAATAGTAAACATCAACGTTTTTGTTTTAATCAGTATTTTTTGTTCAACAATATAGCATATTTAGGACTGACAGGAACCTTCATAAAGTGTTGTCCATAGGGCAGTATCAAGGTATGTTCTATTCTGAAATTTAATTTTAACACTTTATAACAAATATCTTCTGGGGAAATCTCTTTAAATCTCTCTTTTTTTAAAGATTTATTTATTTTATTTATTTGAAAGTCAGAGTTACACAGAGAGAGGAGAGGCAGAGAGAGAGAGAGAGAGAGAGAGAGAGAGAGAGAGGTCTTCCATCCACTGGTTCACTTAATTGGCCACAAAGGCCAAGCTGAGCCGATCTGAAGCCAGGAGCCAGGAGCTTCTTCCAGGTCTCCCACATGGGTGCAGGGGCCCAAGGACTTGGGCCATCTTCAACTGCTTTCCCAGGCCATAGCAAAGAGCTGGATCAGAAATGGAGCAGCTGGGTCTCGAACCAGCGCCCATATGGGATGCCAGTGTTTCAGGCCAGGGTCTTAACCCGTTGCACCACACTGCTGGCCCCTCTTTAAATCCCTTTATTTGATGGTTTAACCAGTATAGCTTGGGTGTGAGGGAAATCAGGTCAAAATAAAGTCACTAAATGGTCAAGAAAAGACAACGTATTTCTTGTACTCAGCATTTTTAAACCTTATTTTAGAAACAGAGAACAAACAGACAAACAGAACTCTCATCCACAGGCTCATTCTCCAAACACCTGCAACAGCAGGGATCTGGGAATTTGTTCTAGGTCTCCCACATAGGTACCAAGGACCCAATTACTTGACCCTTCGCTTGTTACCTCCCAAAGTTTGCATAGGAAGGAAGCTGGAATACAGAACTCAATTGGGAATTGAACTCAGGCATTCTAATGCAGGGTGTGGACTTAACCAGCATCTTAACCACTAGCACAAATGCCTGCCCCTATTATTTGGAAAATTTGTATTTATTTGTGGCTTATAATTTGAATTTATTTATGTTTCTGCTTACATGTCTTTCCATATGATATGTATGTCTGATGATATATATACCCAGTGAGATACTGATGTCACCCTTGAAAGAAAATTAAGTCCTAATTTATTGACTTTGCCCATTTCTGTATTATAAATATCCTCCCAAGACCAATTCTCACCTATCAATAATGTCACTGAATACAGAGCAGAGAACATATGTGCACATTTGACTCTTGTGTGCTAGTACTAAGGAGGCTCCGGCACACCACTTTCCCTATACATACATGTAGAAAATACATGTATACATGCACATATACAACACCTGAGTGCAAAGGTACAAATACAACACACATGCACATGAACACACACAAGGTCTACAGAGTAGTAACAATGATTAAAGGCAGTGCCTACTTTGAAATCCCACCTCTATGGTTCTGGTCCTGTGGCTTAGTGGGCTAAGCCTCCATCTGAGGCGCTGGCATCCCATATGGGAGCCAGTTCTCTGCTATGGCCTGGGAAAGCAGTGTGTGGGCTCCTGCAGTCACGTGGGAGACCTGGAGGAAACTCCTGGCTCCTGGATTTGAATCAGCCCAGCTTCAGCCATTGCAGCCATATGGGGAATGAAGCAGCGGATGGAAGACCTCTCTCTGTTTCTCTTTTGCTCTGTCTCTAACTCTAAATCTCAAATAAATAAATAAAATCTTAAAAAAAAGAAAAAAGAAATGCCACCTCTGCCACTCATGATCACCTTTACCACTCAAATGATCTCGGAAAAACCAGTTTTCTGTGCCTCAATTTCCTGTTCTCTATAATGAACATAATTCTACCTCCATTTAATAGGTGTGTTATAAAGATTTTTAAAACAGTACTACTAAAGTGCTAACAACAGTAATACATAATAAGCATCAGCTATCATAATTGTTTGTATATACAGTTCTGTATTTATAGAGTGATGTTAGGCTCTTCTTATGGCAGAAGCAGCTGACACTCCACCTCTACACCCCTGTCTTTGCACCATCTTCCCCTCCTTCCACTGGAAGATTCAGTTTAGCATTGTAGGGGTTAAGTTCTGTCCAAATTAGAATCATGGCAAATCTTTAGACCTGAGGAAGGAGACATTTCCTTACCAAGCCTCAAGTCTGCTATCTTGACTGTTTTGTCTTCGTCTACCAACCCCCGAAGAGTTCTAGTAACTGGGATATGGCCCTGGATGTTTGACTACCTACTTTTGTTCCCCAGGGTCTTCGAGCTTAACTATATGCCTCTTGTCTATTGCCATCTGATTGGTAGCTTATTATGATCCCTGCCACAATTAGGTATCTGGATCTCTAGACCTTGACTTCTGGGTTCTGACCCCATGACATTGCCTCAGCTTGGTATCCTGAGAGATTATCTTGTTCTGAACCTTCCCCAGTTCCTATTTCCATACTCATTACTCCTTTTACTTTATCCTGTTCATTTTGACTAAATTCTCATCTCTTTTTCTGGGATACTTACCCTGAAATCTATAAATACGATGACTATTTAACCTAGGTTTCCCAAAGAGGGTCATTTTTAAATATTCTATTCTTTTGACTACACTGTTCTGGTATACAACGTACATTGTCCAAAGAACTTTTAAAAATATTTATTTTATTTATTTGAAAAGCAGAGAAGAGGACACACACACACACACACACACACATACAAAGAAAATCTTCCATCCACTGGTTCACTCCCCAAATGGTCACAACAACAGGGGTTGGGCCAAGCCAAAGCCAGGAACCAGGAACTCCATCTGGGTTAACCATGTGGGTAGCAGGGGTAAAAGAACTTAGGCCATCTTCTGCTACCTTCCCAGGTGCATTAGCAGGAAAATGTATCAGAAGTGGAGCAACTAAGACTCAAGCCAGCACTCTGATGTGGGAGGCTGATGTCACAAGCAACAGCTTAACCCACTGTGCCATGCCAAACCTTAAAGAACTTTTGTGTCAGAAAAAAATATAAAATATTATAGCCAAAACACATCCTTTTTTCTAATTCAGAAAATACTAGTATTTAAAAAGGATCCAGAGAAGAGTCCAAGATGGTAGAAAAGGGAGGGAGCTTACCACTCTAGTCTAGGGGAAGATAGTTAAAAAAAGAAGTAGATAGAGTGAAATCTCAGGTAAGAGTTAGCGAGAAACTGCAGGATGAGAGAAGGTGAGCGTAAAACTATGCCAAAGAGCTGATCAAACACTCCCCTTTGATTAAAAAAAAAAGATTTACCACGCCCAACTTCAGTGTCACCTTGGACATTCCCCTCACACTGGAGCACAGAACCGAGCTCCCTGGCCACACCCAGCATAGGCTTCTGGGTATTCAATGAAAGAGCAGGCACTCCACTAAGCCAAAGAGGCATAGTCCTCATAGTTATAATCAAAACAGATTGGTACTGGTACAAAACAGATGGATAGACCATTGGAACAGAATAGAACCTGCAGAAATCAATCCATGCATCTACAACCAACTTATCTTTGACAAAGGAGCTAAAATCAATCCCTAAAGCAAGGACAGTCTCTTCAACAAATGTGCTGGGAAAACTGCATCTTCACATGCAGAAGTATAAAGCAAGACCCCTACCTTATACCTTACATAAAAATCCACTTAAAATGGATTAAAGACCTAAATCTACAACCTGATACCATCAAATTATTAGAGAAGCCCTGCAAGACATTGGCACAGGCAAAGAGTTCTTGGGAAAGACTGCAGAAGCACAGGCAATCAAAGCCAAAACTGACAAATGGAATTAAATCTAATCGAGAAACTTCTGCACGGCAAAAGAAACACTCAGAAAAATGAAAAGGGAACCAATACAATGGGAGAAATTATTTGCAATCTATGCAGCTGATAAAGAGTTAATATTCAGAATCTATAAAGAGCTCAGGAAACTTAACAACAACAAAACAACCCAGTTAAAAAATGGGCAAAGGACTTTAACAGGCATTTTTCAAAAGAGGAAATCCAAATGGCCAACAGACACATGAGACAAATGCTCAGGATCACTGCCATCAGAGAAATACAAATTAAAACCATCATGAGGTTTCACTTCACCCCAGTTAGAATGGCTTTCAAACAGAAATCAACAAATAGCAAATTCTAGCCAGGATGTGGGGGGAAAGGTACCCTAATCCACTGTTGGTGGGAATGTAAACTGGCACAGCCACTATAGAAAACAGTATGGAAATACTTCAGAAATCTAAGTATAGACCTACCATATGACCCCTGACATCTCACTCCTGGGAATTTAACCAAAGGAAATGAAATCAGCATATGAAAGAATTTTCATGTTTATTACAGCTCAATTCACAATAGATAAGATATGGAATCAATCCAGGTATCCATCAACTGAAGACTGGATAAAAAAATTATGGGATGTGTTGGGGCCAGTGCTTTGGTGTAGCAGGTAAAGCTGCCTCATGCAGTGCCGGCATCCCATATGGGCACCAGTTCGAGTCTGGGCTGCTCCACTTTTTTTTTTTTTTTTGGACAGGCACTGCAAAAATAATTTAAAATTCATGCATTGCTTTTACATAATATATACTATCCATGAACTGTCTGAGACTCTCCATGCTACTATAACAAGCAGTACCATATTACATGGTAGAGATGGTCTGGAAAGAAGGCAAGGTTCAGGAGAGGGCCCAGAAAGACCCAGAAACCTTCTCACCCTGTCTTTAAAGTAAATCAGAAATGCCACACATTCAGTTCTTATTTTTAAAAATTATTTTGCTTTCTTTGTGTGCATATTTTAATCATCTGATATTCACCATCGTTTGGATATGATGGAGGCAAACAACTTTTTTTTTAATTTGACAGGTAGAGTTATAGACAGTGAGAGAGAGAGAGAGACAGAGAGAAAGGTCTTCCTTCCCATTGGTTCACTCCCCAAATGGCCACCATGGTCAGCGTAGCGCCGATCCAAAGCCAGGAGCCAGGTGCTTCTTCCTGGTCTCCCACGCAGGTGCAGGGGCCCAAGCACTTGGGCCATCCTCCACCACCCTCCCAGGCCACAACATATAGCTGGATTGGAAGAGGAGCAACTGGGACTAGAACCCGGCGCCCATATGGGATGCCAGCACCACAGGTGGAGGATTAACCAAGTGAGCCATGGCGCCGGCCTCGTGAACAACTTGACTGCTTCTGTTTCCTTTAGCTCCACCTCTTAGTGATCACATGTGTATTAGCTCCTATTAAAATCTTTATCATAAGGCATGCTCTGGAAAGCTCCTCTCTAAGTAGAATAGTGACTAAATTTCTGCACAATCCCAAATCAGTGGTTTAAGTTTGTGGTTACCCCCACCTTCTCTTCAATTGATTGAGTCTCTGCTGGCAGTTTTCTGCCTTGCCAGGCATTCAAAGGCAAATTCCAGGAAATATTTCCACTGAGAAAATTTCAAAATCCACATTTCCACTAAAGCTCTAAACAAAAGCCATTTCTCTAATGTCTTCTGTTGAAAGGGGAGAAAAATATCATTTGGTGGCAATGCTGTATATGGCTTGTATGGGGGTGGGGCACTGGTTGTGTGGGAAAAATGGAGGTGAAAGGAGAGGCATAATCAAAATCCTTTTTCCTAGGGTATGATTTGGCACAGTAGTTAAGATGCTACTTGGGATGCCTGCATCTTATAATGGAGCCTACATCAAGTCTCAGTTCCACTTCAGTTCAAGCTTTCTGCTATTGCAGATCCTGAAAGGCAGCAGACGATGGCTCAACTACTTGTGTCCCTGCCACACACATGGGAGACCTGTATTGAGTTCAAGTTCCAGGCTTAGGCCTGTCCCAGTCCTGGCTGTTGTGGCCATTTGGGGAGTAAACCAGCAGATGGAAGATATATCCCTGTCTTTGCCTCTGCCTCTCTGTAACTGTGCCTTTCAAATAAATAAACCTTTAAAAAAAATTATGCTGGCTTGTGTCACTACGGTAAAAACATTTTTATTTCTTATCTTTGTTGACACATAACTCAGAAATCCACCCACTTAAAGTATACAATTCAAAGGCGTTAATATATTCACAGAACTACCCCCACCTTCACTGCAGTCTAGTACGTGAATTAATTTCAAGACAGTTGTTTAGGGAAAAAAAAAATCAAAATGCAGAAGAGCTGACAAAGACAAATCCAGACCTTGGTATTACTGTATAACATTCTCTGTATGTGAACCAATACATTTTATTTATCATTAAAAATAAAATTGGGGTTGGCACTGTGGCATAGCAGGTAAAGCCACCGGCTGCAGTGCCGGCATCCCATATGGGTGCTGGTTTGAGTCCTGGCTGCTCCACTTCCGATCCAGCTCTCTGCTATGGCCTGGAAAAGCAGTAGAAGATGGCCCAAGCCCTTGGGCCCCTGCACCCATGTGGGAGACCCAGAGGAAGCGCCTGGCTCCTGGCTTCAGATTGGCACAGCTCCAGCTGTTGTAGCCAATTGGGGAATGTTCCAGCAGATGGAAGACCTCTCTCTCTCTCCCTCTCTCTCTCTCTCTCTCCTTCTCTTTGTGTGTAACTCTGACTTCAAATAAATGAATAAATCTTAAAAAAAAAAAATCCAGGTTCCAAAGTCATTGTGATGGTTGTACAACTGTTAATACACTAAAAAACCAAAACAAAACAAAAACCAAACAACACTGAATTGCATATACTTTAAATAGATGGCTTTTATGGAATATAATTGTATTTCAATAAAGCAATCTTTAAAAATTATTGTCTAATACATTCCTACTGACTTACTTCTAAAGGTACAGCTTAAAAATTTGCCATACACCCCAAATCCCCTTAAGCTGGGTAGTAAAAATAGCATTTTAAGTGCTAAAGTGATAATATGGGTAGGATTAAGTATCTGGTAATAGTAACAGAATTAAAAAGGAGTGAATGCTCCAACATAGGAAGCAGTCTATTCAGCAGACTCATAGAGTAACAATCACTTTAAGTGTCACTCTGACCTCAGAGTCAGCCCTTAAGGCATTCTGGTCTGGCTGAAAAGCCCACGAGAGCATTTCAGGCATGGAAAGCCAAGACATTGAGGCAAAAAATGTCCTACATGAAGGACCTCTGTGGGTGAGACCCCAGTGGAAAGATGTGATCATCAAAGAAGAAGGTACTTCTCTCTGAAGGGAGGAGAGAACTTCCACTTCACTTACGGCCTTATTTAAATTCTGACAGAGTTTGTGGGTTCTAAAGGCTTCCATAACCTAGGCAGCTCATGTCAAGAGCCTCAGGTGATCACTGTCATCAAACTTAAGAGTGTTGATTGTTATATTAACAACAGGATTCACTGTGCACTAACTTCCTATGCAGGACCTTTGTCCTCAAAGAGTTGTATTATGAGAGTTAACAGTAAAACTTGTTCTCAAAGATTTATTTTGTTTTATTGTACTAAGTTGAGGATATTCTTATGTTCCATAAGTTTTAGTTATGCTTTTGTGTCCAATTCCATTGCTTGTTTTCTTAGGTGCTTCCTTAATTAATAATAAAACTTGTTCTCAATGACTTATTTCCTTTTAATGTATTAAATGAAGGTCTTATGTCTCATAAGTTATAGTTATGTCTAAATGCTTACAAAAGATATATCAGTCTTGGTGCTTCTTTAAAGTTAAGTTTCTCAAAAATAAAAAAGGAGTGAAATTAACTTCAAGACAAAACAACTTTGAATAGTGTTTGTCTTGACTTTTGAGAAAGGTTTTTTTGTGTGTGTGCAAATTGTTGAATCCTTTACTTAGTACAGAGTTGTTCTTCTGTGTATAAAGTTAATTGAAAATGGATCTTAGTGAAGAATAGGAGTGATAGTGGACAGCTTATTAATAATCTTCAACATTAATAACCCTGTGGGTTCTTGCCATGTATTCAAAGAATTCTGAATACTGGCTCAAATAGACCAGACAACATGGAAAGTTTTTAAGGATTTTATTCAGTTAGAGAAATGCACAGGGAAATGAGGGCTTTACTTAGGGGAAAAAGAGAGGTGTAGAAGCTAAGTTGGGTCCAAACCAAGCAGAGAGCAGGCCAGAAGCGAGTCACATTGAGCAAGCGTATGGTCATGAACAGCCATAGGTAGCTTAGTCCAGCAGCAAAGCAAAGGCAGAGAATAATTTGGGGTGCTCCTTGTCTTTGATATGCTTTACAAAGAGGAGTGGTTACATAGCCTGATGGGCAGGTGGGCATTCAAGAGAGATTAAGTAGGGGTGTGAGATCACACAGGGGGTATGGTAGAGAGCGTGGTCTTCAGCTTAAAAGTCAATCAATTTTATCCTATCTGCCTGCCTATATCAGGACTGGGAATGGTGGGGGGAGGGGTGTGGGTGGGAGGGCAGGTAAGGTAGAAAGAATCACTATATTCCTAAAGTTGTACTTATGAAATGCACTTAGTTTTTATTCCTTAAATAAAAGGTTTCTTTGGGAAAAAAATAAAAAATAAGTAAAAACTATTGCCTAGGGACCAGTGCTGATTAGACCAAGCTTCTGCCTGTAGCACTCGCATCCCATATGGGCTCTGCTTCATGTCGCAGATGCTTTTCTTCCAATCCAGCTCTCTCCTATGGGCTGGGAAAGCAGTAGAAGATGGCCTAACCGCTTGGGCCCCTGCACCCACGTGGAAGACACAGAAGAAGCTCGTGGCTCCTGGCTTTGAATCTGCCCAATTCTGGCATTTGTGGCCATTTTGGGAGTGAACCAGTGGATGGAAGGCCTTTCTCTCTGTCTGGAAATCTTCCTTTCAAATAAATAAATAAATAAACCTTAAAAAAAAAAAAAACTATAGCCTAATCCACAATCCTAAAATTTGCTCTTTGGTTTTTGTGTAAGAATTGCATAGTTTTACTTCTTACAATTAGGTTCATGCTCTATTTTAACTTAATTTTTGTATATGGCTTAAGGAAGTAGTCCAGCTTCACTTACTTTAATTTGAACTAGTAAAAACATTATTTAGGAGGGAATCCATATCCTTCACCAGTCTTCCAAGACCCCCTAACACAGGAAAAAATGAAGAACCCTTGCTCTAGCACTTAGACTATATTGTTATTTCTTTGGGACTTGGTTTCCTCCCCTGTGAAATTGATAGGTAGGACAAGTTGGGAAGCCCCTTCCAGCTCTGTGGTGCCGTTTACTGTGCAGACACTGTGGGTAGAAAGCATGGACTATTTTCTTAAGAAAAGTCCTCGGGCCGATGACACCAGCTGCTTCCAAGTTTTTTTCTTTTCTTTCTTTTTTTATTTTTTAAAGGAAGCCATTGTCTGGCAATCTCAGAAGGGTTCATCCAGAGCTTTGTCAAGTGTCTTAGAGGGTAGAGGTGACACAATAGGGGAAGGAAATGTTTTCTATTGAAAAGCAGTTAATTGCCTTCAACAAACTGCCAACAAACTAGAAACTTGTTGGTTTATTTTATTTTTTTTTCTGGTTACAGCTGAATGCCATCGTTTGGAAGGTAAATAGATTGGGCTAGATGAATAGGTTACAGACACCCCCAAATGAGGGAGAGGATTGTTTGTACAGGTTAGCAGGAGGAGAAATGCCAAGCATGAAACTAAGCCACCATCACTGAAGTCATCAAAGAGTAACAAAACTCAGAAAAATACAATCAAATGTTTATCTTTATTGTAAAGATTTTCAAACAATTTTACAGCTTTTACTCTGTGATACTCTAAAAAAAAAGTTAACCATATTATGGAGGATTTTACATATAGATTAATTGAGTCTCCCTGAAAATTAATTATATGATCAGGAAATAAATAAGTTGCATTTTTCAAAAATTTTAGCACCAAATTCTGTAAGCTACTTGATAACTGTCTGTATGCACTATAATTATTCCTGGAATTTATTTTTCTATACAATGGGAATACTAAAAATAACGATTACAAAAAGAAGGCAAAATGTGTATGTTTGCAAAAGTTCCATTAAATATGGAATTTTTAAAGACTATGGGAATTTGCAAAGGGCTAGCACGTTCTCCTGAGGTTTATGAACTATCTTCCATGACACTTAGACAGTATAAAATCTGTGTATTTGCAAATTTTCCATGCCCCATATTGACAAACTTCTAAATTAGCAATCCTTTTCCCTTATCAAGGCGGGAGAAAAATTCCTCAGAGGCTCCAAAGTCAGGACTTTGACTTTTTCTTTCCCTAGCACCTCCTTCTCTGACGTTCCCCCTCCTAAGTAGTACCAACAGTGAGGGGAAGAACTGGAGTGTGAGCAGTGAGGAAGCTGGGGCAGAGCTCAAGAGTCCTGCCAACTAGTTAAAGGTCAGCACGGAAGGGACTGTCTGTGAGAGGACAAGGAAGCTGAACTTCTCTTGTGCCAGCTAAACTGAAGAGCAGCCAAGCTCTATCTGCTGCCTGGGCCAGGGTGGAGCTATCCACAGCATGTGCCCCTGCACAAAGATGAAAATGCTCTGGAGAAATAGGGTCTAATTTGACCATTTTAGGTGAATATACTAAGCCAGGTTTCAGCAGAGGGTCAAGGGACAGAGAGGACTTAGCTGGTATTTGCTGCGTCAGAGACTTACAGGCTTATTTGGAAAGACTAAAACCAAATAAAGACTTCTTATTAGCATAGGACTACAGTTGTGAAATCTGGTCAACAGCTTTTATGCAAGGCTGACTTTTTTTTTTTTTTTTTAACATATACACTCTGACAGTTACGGAGAAAAGTAGAGAACAACATATTTTAATTAGGAGAGAAATTATTGTTATGCATAAATTCATATTTCTCATGTCAGCAATTTTTCTTTTGTATTAGAGCATGTAAATGTAATCCCAAACTTTACCCCACCCAAGAAAATGAAAGTAAAATTCTTTTCACAAAACTGAAGTATATATATATATATATATATATATATATACTTTTTTTTTTGACAGGCAGAGTTAGACAGTGTGAGAGAGACAGAGAGAAAGGTCTTCCTTTGCTGTTGGTTCACCCTCCAATGGCCGCCGCGGCTGGCACACCGCGCTGATCCGAAGCCAGGAGCCAGGTGCTTCTCCTGATCTCCCATGGGGTGCAGGGCCCAAGCACTTGGGCCATCCTCCACTGCACTCCCTGGCCACAGCAGAGAGCTGGCCTGGAAGAGGGGCAACCAGGACAGAATCTGGTGCCCCGACTGGGACTAGAACCAGGTGTGCTGGCGCCGCAAGGTGGAGGATTAGCCTAGTGAGCCGTGGCGCCGGCCTGAAGTATATATTTTTAAAGGAAGAATAGTAAACCACCATTAGGTGACTTACCCTAAAACAAACTTTCTGATTAATTGGACTTTTCTTTAGATTTTCTAAGAGAAAAGCTGACGTCTAACTTCATGTGTTTGTTCCTTTTTTTTTTTTTTTTTTTGGCTTTCATAAATTTTTTATAATCAAATTTCCTTTCTGGTGACAGGAGTATTTTATTCTGTGAAAATCCAATTGCAATTCATCAGGTATCAGTTATTAGTAAAAGAGTATCTGTAAAACTGAAAAGGATAAAAAAAAAAAAAAACAGACACCGATGTCCAGAAACAGACTTTTTGCCGCTAGTGCATTTAAGTGTTTTCCATTTCTTTTCCAGAAATATGCATTGAACCATATGTGATATCACATCTCTTCTGAGAACATCATCTGTCCTAAATGCCTGCCTGGTTCACCGGGTTTCACAAAGGAAAGGATCCTGAGGACTTGGGCCAACTGGGAGGAATGTGACTCACAGTGGTCTGAGACAAAGCAGCTGGAGAGAGTACCAGTTTTCATCATCTTAGTTGCAAGGAGACAAGGTCAAGGCACAGAAGGCAACTTTGTGCATTTGTGAGCCAGGCAGAAGCAGAGAGGCAAATAAGGAAGCTGAAAACAAGGGAGTGAAGATCTGAACAGAGCTGCAGTGCAGAGGATCAAGGGGAGCATTTCAGTTTTGAAGCCACAAATGGAAGCCTGTGCCAGACCTGCCCCTTTTACGTTGGTTGCTCAGAGGTTCAATTGCTCAGAGCATCCACTCATCACTCCAGGCTAAACACTGCAAAACTCAACTTTCATTCTCTCTTCTACATCCTTTCTTTTTATTTCAGTGCTATATGGTTCTTATCTCTTACTTACTCCTTCCCTGGGTCCTGTTTTTAAGCTCCATTATTCACAGCTCTTGTTTTCTTTGAGATTCTCTTTCTTTTCTCCAATCTACTTCAGGAGCTTGTTAAAAGTTAGTATTTTTGGGGCCAGCACCGCGGCTCACTAGGCTAATCCTCTGCCTGCATCCTCCGGCATCCCATATGGGCATCAGATTCTGTCCCAGTTGCTCCTCTTCCAGTCCAGCTCTCTGCTGTGGCCCAGGAAGGCAGTGAAGGATGGCCCAAGCGTTTGGGCCCTGCAGGAGGAAGCACCTGGCTCCTAGCTTCAGATCCGCACAGCGTGCCGGCCATAGTGGCCATTTGGGGAGTGAAGCAGCGGAAGGAAGACCTTTCTCTCTGTCTCTTTCTCTAACTCTGCCTCTCAAAAAAAAAATTTTTTTTCTTAAAAGCTAGCACTTTTGCAGGTTTTTCCTTTCCTTTGTTCATGTAGTCTGGTCTGGAAACCAGGACTTTATGTTGGCCTGGATTTCTCAGGTCTCTAATTAACAATGTGGAAAGTGGAATAGCTTGGCAACAGGCATAATAATAATAATTAAAAATAACAGTGAACACAGAACTAAGAAATGAGATTGAAAAATAAAGAGGGAAAGTGACACAGTCATAGGCTTTCATCTGAAAATATCTTCTGGCAAACTGAGCAGCACACTTGTAAATCAGTTACTAACATCTCTGTAAGTAGAGAAAAGCAAAGCTATGGGAAAATTTTTTCTTCAAGTGCAGAGTTAGCTTTTGTGCATTACCTTCTGGTGAAATTCCCACATACAATACAAACCTTTGAGAACCCAAAATGAAAACAATGGCTGCCACTAGTAAGATTTCCAAGGGTACTTTGAAAACATAAAGTAGATTTGTTTTCCTGGCACAGCTACTTCAGAGAAGTTCCCACTTAAATCCATGTATGGTCATTTTATATCTACCATTATGCATTCTTGTTGTTGAACGTAAGTCTTGTCAATGAGGCATTTTTTTAAAAACACTTTTTGAAATTACCCACACCCCAAACAGCAGAACTGCTGTGTATATACAAACGCTCTGGAAAGGCACAAGTCAGGTATTGGGTGCAGGCACAGGATAAACCGCATGGTCTGCCTTGGCAGCCCTGTTCTCACCTGCAAGCTGCCCACACACACTCTCTTCCAAACTGTGCTTCTGTGATGCCAATTGGCTGACTGAGCTACTACTGTGAAGAGAAAGCTTATGGTAGGGAGCAGGGAGGTGCTGTGGATAAATATTTTATAAACTAAACTGAAAACTGAAAACTTGATTTGCCCTTTCTATCAAATTCACACTGGAAGTCCCTTCTTGTCTTAAAAATCTGGACATTCAAGAGTTAAAAGGGTATGGAAGCTGGTGTAGTCTGGGGCTGCCATCCAAGGCCAGCTAAAAAGGCAGCAGGAAGGGTTTGGTTCTGGCTAGGCTACAGACAGGCCATCTGGATGTAGGGAAAGCCTAAAATGCCAGAAGTAGCTTTTCTTTTTGGTGTTAGGCTTCATTGAGTCACACCTGAGAAGAGTCTTTTTTGAACAGGGAGTTGATATTTGGAGTTTTATATGAAACAAACATCCACTATATATATTCTTTGTAGGAAAGAAGGTTACAGAAAGCAATGTACACAAGTAAACGTACTTAGAAATTACTGTAGACCAGATTCACAAGAACTCCTCCAGTTTTTAAATAATTTTGCTAGGAGTAAATCTGGACAGGTTGTCTGGAGAAAAAAAGTTTTGTTGTTTTAATTATTAAAATGAGAAAGGTAGATCTCCCTCTGCTGGTTGATTCCCCAAATACTTGCCACAGCCCCTAAACAGGGTTGAAGCTAGGAGCCTGGAACTCAATCTGAGTCTCCCACGAGTGATAGAAACGTAATTACTTAAGCCATCACCTGCTGCCTCCCTAGGTCTGAATTAACGGGAAGCTAGAATCAGGAGCTTGAGCCAGGTAATGACACCAGGTACTCTGATATTGGACACAGACTTTTAAAAAGTATATTTATTTATTTATTTTGAAAGAGAGAGAGGGAGAGACACAGAGAGAGAGATCTTCCACATGCTGGTTCACTTCCCAGATGGCTGCAATGGCCAGGTGGAAATCAGGAGCCAGGTGCTTCTTCCTAGCCTCCCATGTCGGTAGCAGGAGCCCAAGCACTTGGGCCATCTTCCGCTGCTTTTCCCAGATCCATTAGCAGGGAGCTGGATCAGAAGTGGAGCAGTGAGGACACGAATCAATGCCCATATGGGATGCCAGCGTTGCAGGTGGCAGCTTTACCTGCTACACCACAATGCCAGCCTGTGAATGTGAGCATCTTAACCAGTCTTAACTGCAAGACTAATTGCCACCACAAGATTTTGTTTTTTATATTGTACTCCTCTGTTATTATTAGGAAGAATTATTTTATTATTTTTCCTATAGTTCACTTGAAAAAGCAATTTTACAACATGGAAGTTACTTTTAGGTCTTTAAAAGTATTTTCTGAGGCTGGCCGGCACTGTAGCACAGCGGGTTAAAGCCCTCACCTGAAGCGCCAGCATCCTATATGGGCGCTGGTTCTAGTTCCAGCTGCTCCTCTTCCAGTCCTGGCTGCTCCTCTTCCAATCCAGCTCTCTGCTATGGCCTGGGAAAGCAGTGCAAGATGGCCTAAGTCCTTGGGCCCCTGTACCCACATGGGAGACCCAGTAGAAGCACCTGGCTCTTGGCTTTGGATAGGCACAGCTCTGGCCATTGCGGCCATCTGCGGAGTGATCCAGCAGATGGAAGACCTCTCTCTCTGTCTCTACCTCTCTCTGTAACTCTTTCAAATAAATAAAATAAATCTTAAAAATATTTTCCTTCTTTTATATTTAATCTTTTTAATATTTTTCTTTTATATTTAATCATGTTACATTTATAATTAATTAGGCATAATGTCAGTGTGGGCATTGTAATCCCTTTCACAGGAAATTTTTTAAGTAAAATTTCAAGACAAAATAATAACAAAAACCAGTAGGGAACTTATAGCAACGTCCTACTCTATATCATTCATGAACAATACACTGTTTGGAAACCACTCACTTTAAAAGATATGATCTATTCTTCCTTAGCTATAGCAGTCTACATTTGATTTGTACATGAAATTTTTAACAATTAAAGGAAAAACTGAGTTTAAATTCATTCGGACAAAACAAAGCGGGGGTGGGGGGGAGGAATACTATCCTAAAGAGAATTCTTAACTTAATAAAATGCACATATCTTTCTTGGGAAGGAAGGAGAATTTTTTTTTCCTGTAAGACATTAATTGCCACCTAGCAGCAGAAAAGGGAATTGCATATTTAGCTCGAGACTGAAATGCTAGAAAACATTAGTTTTAAAGGGCACATCACTTACATTTTTTTAAATATTTTTGGAATTATTAACCTAGTGATAGACTAGGGATTTGATTTTTTTCCTGTCATTTGAGGAAAGAAAAGTTAATAAAACAAACAAAAATGTTTGGTTTCTTTAGGAGAATACTGTTTCTATCATAAAATATCTATGTTATTTTTATCTTTGCCACTGTAGCAATAGGCCACAGGAGGTAAAATTCTGAAGCCATCCCTGACACTAAAGATACTGGCCTATTAGCTCCTGGCTGCTCCACTTCTGATCAGCTCCCTGCTAATGTGCCTGGGAAAACAGCAGAAGATGGCCCAAGTCCTTGGGCCACTGCACCCATGTGGGAAATCCAAAGAAGTTCCTGGCTCCTGGCTTCAGATTGGCCCAGCTCCAGCCGTTTGCAGCCATTTAGGGAGTCAACCAGTGGATGAAAGATTTCTCTCTCTGATTCCCACTTCTTTCTGTCTCTCTCTGTCTCTCTGTCTCTGTCTCCATCTGTCTGTCTGTCTCTCTCTCTGTAACTCTGCCTTTGAAATAAATAAACCTAAAAAGAAGGAGGAGGAGGAGAAGAAGAAGAAGGAGGAGGAAGGAGGGGGAGGGGGAGGAAGAGGGGAAGGAGGAGGAGGGGGAGGGGGAGGAGGAAGAGGAGGAAGAGAAGGAGAAGGAGGAGAAGGAGGAAAAGGAGAAGAAGAAGCAGCAGCAGCAGCAGCAGCAGCTGGCGCTATGGTGCAGCATATTAAAGCCCTGGCCTGAAGTGCCAACATCCCATATGGGCGCCGGTTCTAGTCCCAGCTGCTCCTCTTCCAATCCAGTTCTCTGCTATGGCCTGAGAAAGCAGTGCAAGATGGCCTAAGTGCTTGGTACCCTGCACCTACATAAGGAGACCCGGAAGAAGCTCCTGGCTCCTGGCTTCAGATCAGTGCAGCTCTGGCGGTTGATGCCATTTAGGGAGTGAACCAGAAGAAGGAAGACTTTTGTCTCTGTCTCTCCATCTCACTATCTGTAACTCTACCTCGCAAATAAATAAATAAAATCTTAAAAAAAAAAAAAAAGGAGCTGGCTTTGGCTCATCAGAAGGAAAAAAATATTTGTTTTTAACACAGAAAGGAGTTTCCCAAATAATCTCACAACACATTTCTATAAAATTGAGATTAGAATGTATTTTATTATGATAGGACAATAAGAAGAGCTTTATTTTGAAAATGAGAAGATGTTTTATACAGGAAGAAACAATTTCTAGACAAATTATTATTCAAACTTGTTAAAGAAAGGTGTCCCTATTTCAAATTCCACCAACATATTCTTATTTTTCGCAGCAGTTATCTGGCCTAAACGTCAAAGCTTTAAAGGACATTCTCTAACTATTGTGCTTTGTAGATCTTAACATCTAAATAAAAATAACCAAAAACTGTCAAAAGAGATTAAATAAAACATTTAGGAGAACTTCAAAAGCTACCAAGATGAAAAGGAAGGCTTTTGCCTAAAAGAGTAACTTATTTAAGAGATTAGATTTGAGGGTTGTGGCTCATTTATACCTCCAGTTTGCCACTTTCTATGTAGATAATTACAGGCATTGTTACTATACTGATTATGTGAGTATGGAACATCTGTAGGGCAACTAACAATTTTAGAAGACAAATACTTGTTCTAAAATAATCATAGTAATAGCTAAT
Source organism: Sylvilagus floridanus (assembly GCA_949820135.1). NCBI lineage: Eukaryota > Metazoa > Chordata > Mammalia > Lagomorpha > Leporidae > Sylvilagus > Sylvilagus floridanus. The sequence goes on along the minus strand of OX463224.1, from coordinate 76,008,788 downwards.
ATTTATGGAGTATTTACCATGTGCTAGGCAGTGTACTAAGCACTTTAAATGAGAAATTCACTTACTCCTCACAGTAGCCATACAAGTTAATAGCCATTATTACCTCCATTTTACGGGTTTCAACAACAGTAAAAAGTTCAGAGAGGTGAAATAAGTTATCAAAGGTCTCAGTACTTCTAAGTGACTAAGTTCAAATATAAATTCAGTTCTGTCTTAATACTGCAGTCTCCTAGCATTCAACCCTTGGAACTCTGGTTCTCACTGACATCTCATGGCTCTAAATAACTTCTCAACGACGATGGTTATCCAATTTGGATCTCCAGTCAGGACAGATCTCCCCTCTGAGGTCGAATTCAGAAGCCAACCAACTACTCCTTATCTCGACTCAGATGTCTAACAGACATTGCAAACTTGCAGTACACAAAACCAAAATTAGCTTTTCCCTAAAAACTGCTCTTCCTGACTCTCCTTCATCTCTGTTCTTTGCAATTGCATTCTTCCATTTGCTCCAGCAAAAACACTGGAGTCATTTTGAATGCTTTCTCTTATACATTACATTCAATCCTATCGGCTCTGTCTTCAAACCGTATCCAAAATCCAAGTACTTCCTACAACCTCACTGTCACAACTCCGGTCCAAGCCATCATTATCTCTCACTTGGATTACTGTTAACAGCCTCAATCTTGTTAATACACTTTGCCCCCTCCCCTATAGCCTGTTCTCAACACAAAGATCAGGTTGATCTTTTTAAAACATCAAGAGTGACATTCCTCTATTCAATCCTCTAGAAACTTTCTGTCTCACTCAACCTCCTTCTTATGACTAAAGGTCATATAATACCTCTAGCCCCAAATCCATTTCCTCTCTAACTTCATCTTTTCTATACCATTCTTCCTGTAAGGTTTTTAACAAAAAGAGAGAGAGACCACCTCCAAATTTATTTCTCAAATGGCTACAGTGGTCAAGGCTGGGCCAGGTTGAAGCCAGGAGCCTACAGCTCCAACTGAGACTCCCACATTGGGGGCAGGGACATAAATACTTGGGCCATCTTCCACTACCTTCCCAGGCACATTAGCAGAGAGTTGGATCAGAAGTGGAGCAGCCCAGACTCACACAGAGGCTCCAATACAGAATGCCTGCAGTGCAGGTAGTGGTTTAACCTGCTGCACACTGCTGATCCCCTCAGGTATTTTCTTTCTTTTTAAAAAATATTTTTAAGGGCCGGCGCCGTGGCTCACTAGGCTAATCCTCTGTGTCGGCACACCAGGTTCTAGTCCCGGTCGGGGCACCGGATTCTGTCCCGGTTGCTCCTCTTCCTGTCCTGCTCTCTGCTGTGGCCCAGGAATGCAGTGGAGTATGGCCCAAGTCCTTGGGCCCTGCGCCCACATGGGAGACCAGGAGATGCACCTGGCTCCTGTCTTTGGATCAGCGTGGTGCGCCGGCCGCAGCAGCCATTGGGGAGTGAACCAACGGAAAAGGAAGACCTTTCTCTCTGTCTCTCTCTCTCTCACTGTCCACTCTGCCTGTCAAATATATATATATATATACATATATATATTTAATGAACTTATTAATATATTAGATTAGATTCTCAGGGTACCCTTAGGTATTTCCAACTATTTTGTTTATGAGATTTTCTCAACATTTTAGTAATAGAGTTTGACATATAGCAAAGTGATCAACAAACAACAGTTGAATGAATGAGAACTGTCTGAGGCCAAACCCACTCTTTTCATCACTTGTATGCAGATATTGGTGACTTTATAAGTTGAAGGTGGTTGGCCAAATTCTTCAGAGTGGCCCCTACATAAAAGTCCCCCTGGTAGACTAATCAAGAGACATTTGGTTTCTCAGGGTTTTAATGGCTTTCAGTTCCTCTCAGCATGTTTTGGGGATCTGGCTTAGGATACACAGTGGTTCTTAACTGAAGTTGCAAAATTGATCACTAAGGGTATTTTGTAAGAAGAATAGGCCGCAAAAGCAACACTGCTTCCCCAATTTAAAGACTAATGTTAGTTATTTCAAGATTTTATAGAATTATAAAAACTAGTAAAGGTCAAGTTGACAATTTCCCATGGACATGTAATATTTATTGTTACTCAATTACCTAGATGATATTCTGTAACAATTGCTTAATTTCTGGGAAAAAATATTTCTACACAACTCAAGTATGCTAATGGTTTTTATACAGCCCTCATTTCTGGTTACACACTGAGAGAAGGAAATTATATTATACAGTTTAGGTATAATTCTAAATTGTTTCTCTTCCCACTTATGTTTATTAATTCTAATTTGCTTCATTCCAAGTGTTGTTTATTAGCAGAAGACAACTTAGCTGCTGAATAACCAGTAAAGACAGACAAAGAGGGAGAGAGTATGGAAGGGAGGAAAGGAAAGAGGAAGGGAGGGAAGAAGGAAAAAAAGAAAGAAATGGGTGGAACAGGAGTAGGTATAAACAAAGCTACATTAGAGTGAGCTATCTAAAGGCTATCAGAGGGCAGGCAGTTAGCCTAGTGGTTAAGATGCCTACCTCCCACATCAGAGTACAGGGATTCAATTCCCACTTCTGGTTCCTGACTCCCACTTTCTGTCAAGGCAGACCCTGGGAGGCAGCAGTGATGGCTTAATTGGGTTCCTGCAGCTCCTATGGGAGACCGAGATTGAGTTCCCAGTTTCCTTCAGCCCTGGCTTCTGTGGGCATTTAGGGAGGAGAGAGCTCTCTTCTCTCTCTCTTTCTCCCTGCCTCTCAAACAAATTTTGAGAAAAAAGAATTTTACAGGGATGACTGAGTGTAATCAGAATGTAAGCAGGCAAACAGCAAGGAATGATGCAGTACCACTGCAAACCCATAGCCAACACAGAGGACATGAGGTTAATAAACACAGATATTTATCTCCTATTGCTTTTTGATCTCCTGCTAGTGCCTTCCATCTACCTGAGCCTAACCAAAAGCCAGAGGGGAAAGGGATTTTGATGACATAATCCATACAGGTGAAATAAACTGAAGTAAATCTAAAGGGGCAACAGAGACTATCCAGCACAGTGACATGGAAGTACAAGCAGTTCCACAATTTTGCAATAAATATTTCCAAAGTAAAAAAAATACCTATTAGAAGATGCCAGAAAGAGTTTTGAATGTCAGTCTTTGGTACTATGTAATGTATCTGGAATTATTATTACCATTACTAAAGTATTTTTATTCATTCACTACCTTTTTAAACTAAACTTATTGAACACCTAGTTTGTGTGACACATTAGATGCATATGTTAAGGAAAATATGACATACTTGCTGTCTTCCAAGGGTTTATAATATATAAAAAATCAATGTAAACAAATAAATACCAAGTGAGTGGTGTGTGTGTGCCTTGGGTTATTAAAACAAGATTCTCATTTTTAGCTGAAATTCCAAGAAAGTAAAATGCCGACTATTCCCACATTGTACAGAAAAATGCAAAGCTACAAAAGCAAAAATTCCCAAAAGAGAGGAAGGGAGTTGCTTTTGCAACTCTAAAATTGTCCACCCACTTCCAGGTCAGAGAAAGATGACAATTTAGAAGACACAGAAAGTCTTTGGTGTGCTGTGTGTGGACATGACTTTTTCCTCACTTCATCCCCAGGAAGAGGTTTTAATAGAATTTTAAAAAATGATTTATTGGGGGTAGTACTGTGACATAGTAGGTTAAGCCTCCACCGGCGGTGGCAGCATTCCATATGGCGCCAGTTCATGTCCCAGCAGCTCCTCTTCTGATCCAGCTCTCTGCTACAGCCTGAGAAAGTAGTGTAAGAGAGCCCAAGTGCTTGGGCTCCTGCAACTGCATGGGAGATCTGGAAGCTCCTGGCTTCAGATCAGCCCAGCTCTGGCTGTTACAACCATTTGCAGAGTGAACCAGCAGATGGAAGACCTTTCCCTCTGTCTCTCCCTCTCTCTGTAACTCTGCCTCAAAAATAAACCTTTTAAAAATTATTTATTTGGCTGGCGCCGTGGCTCAACAGGCTAATCCTCCGCCTTGCGGCGCCGGCACACCGGGTTCTAGTCCCGGTCGGGGCGCCGGATTCTGTCCCGGTTGCCCCTCTTCCAGGCCAGCCCTCTGCTGTGGCCCGGGAGTGCAGTGGAGGATGGCCCAAGTGCTTGGGCCCTGCACCCCATGGGAATCCAGGAAAAAGCACCTGTCACCTGGCTCCTGCCATCGGATGAGCGTGGTGCGCCGGCCGCAGCGCGTCGACCACGGCAGCCATTGGAGGGTGAACCAACGGCAAAGGAAGACCTTTCTCTCTGTCTCTCTCTCTCACTGTCCACTCTGCCTGTCAAAAAAATAAATAAAAAATAAAATTAAAAAATTATTTATTTATTAAATCATAATAAGATGGGGGTAAAGAGAGAGAGAGAGAAATCGTTCAACTGCTGCCTCAATCCCCAAATGGCCATAAAAGCTAAGGCTGAGCCAGGTAGAACCCAGAAGCCAGGAGTTTCATCCAGGTCTCCCATGAGGGTGGGTGGAGTCCATACACTTGAACTGTCTTCCTCTGCTTTTCCCAGACCATTAGCAGGGAGTTGGATCAAAAGTAGGGCAGCCGGGACACAAACTGGCACCCAAATGGGATGATTGCTACACCACAATGCCAAACCCAACAAAATTTTTATATTAGCCCCTAGAGCTGGGGGGCTTGGGGTCACAGTGGACTAGTGTCTGACAGTCACTATTCTAGGCACAGATGAATACAACAGTCAACAATAAAGACATTCTCTGCCTTCACAGAGCCAACATTCTAGCAGAACCTCAAGAGCAAGACATTTTGGCTAACTAAATGCAAAGGTGAGTTTTGGGTCTGGTCAAAAGTACAAGGCACACCTACATTATGATTATTTCTTTAGACCATATATTTGTTACTCAAGAGGGTCAGGTGGAAGGATAAGAAAACTTCCACAGAAAGAACCTGGAGGTAAACTCATAGATACTAACAACATTGAGCTGATAGCCAGACAAAATGTATTTCTTCAAGTTCAAGCAAGAGATTACAAGAATTTTTTCATTAGAGTAAATGTGAGAATGGATGTATTTCCAAAGAACCTATAAAGTTACAAATGTCAACAGTAAACACCTGTGAAGTTCAAGGTGTATATATACTACAATCATAGGTTGACCAAGTTAAGAATTTTCTTACCCCCTCCTGTTTCAGCTTGGAAAAAGAAAGGCAACCTAGTTGTGGTTGGTGGTGGTGGTAGGGGATGTTAGAAGAGAAATTTTAGGCAGGAACAGAGAGGAACTCAAGCATTTACCCTTTTGCCATGGCAAGCTCAAGTTGGTAAGTTGAGAGAGGCAAGAAACTTCACTCCTTTTTTTTTTTTTTAAGATTTATTTATTTGAAAGACATTTGAGACATGCTCAATCGGACTTGCCCCACATGGTGGAGTTAGAAACGTGCCAGGGGATTCCAATACAATCCCATCAAGGGGGCATGTACCAAGGCCATCTCACCAGTCCAAGTGATCAACTTCAGTTCACAATGCATCACACTGATAGGTCTAAGAGTCAAAGGGATCACACGAACAAGACTAGTGTCTGCTAATACTAACTGATAGAATCAAAAAGGGAGAGAATGATCCAACATGGGAAGTGGGATACACAGCAGACTCATAGAATGGCAGATGTCCTAAACAGCACTCTGGCCTCAGAATCAGCCCTTAAGGCATTCAGATCTGGCTCAAGAACCCATGAGAGTATTTTAGGCATGGAAAGCCAAGACACTCTGGGAAAATAAAAATAAAAAGAAGACCTAAATGAAAGATCTCTGCGAGTGAGATCCCAGTGGAAAGAACGAGCCATCAAAGAAGGAAGTACTTTCTCTGAAGGGAGGAGAGAACCTCCACTTTGATTATGACCTTGTCGGAATAAGATCAAAGTCGGCAAACCCAAAAGGCTTCCATAGCCTCAGCAACTCATGACTAGAGCCTAGGGAGATTATTGAGGCCATAAACAAGAGTGTCAAATTGTTAAGTCAACAACAGGAGGCACTGTGTACTTACTCCTCATGTGGGATCTGTCCTTAATGTGTTGTCCAATGTGAAGTAATGCTATAACTAGTACTGAAACAGTACTTTTACACTTTGTGTTTCTGTGTGGGTGCAAACTGATGAAATCTTTACTTAATATATACTGAATCGATCTTCTGTATATAAAGATAATTGAAAATGAATCTTAATGTGAATGGAATGGGAGAGGGAGCGGAAGATGGGAGGGGTGCGAGTGGGAGGGAAATTATGGGGGGGGAAGCCAATGTAATCCATAAACTGTACTTTGGAAATTTATACTTACTAAATTTATACTTACTAAATAAAAAAAATAAAGTTGCTATTTCAAATAAAATAAATAAATAAAATCTTTTAAACAAAAGACAGAGTTACAGAGAGAGTTAGAGACACAGACGTTTTTCATCCGCTGGTTCACTTCCCAGATGGCAACAACAGTTGGAGCTAAGCCAATCTGAAGCCAGGAGCCAGGAGCTTTTTCTGGTCTCCCACATGGGTGCCGGGGCCCAAGGACTTGGGCCATCTTCTACTAGTTTCCCAGTTCATAGCAGAAAGCTAGATAGGAAGAGAAGCAGCCAGGACTAGAACTGGTGTCCATATGGGATGCTGGCACTTTAGTCCAGGGCGTTAACCTGCTGCGCCACAGAGCTGGTCCCAAGAAACTTCACTCTTAATGGTATTGGATTTATTAATCACTGATGTGTTTAGTTGTTTAATTGACTAGTTGACTTTTTTTACTTAAATAACCAGAAAAATCATGAGATTTGTACCTTATTTCATTCAAAAGTATGTAAAAATTAACTCCATATATGGAGGGAAAATAGTAAGTAATTTCCACATTGCATCTGGTATATTCCATTTGTTCAATATACCAGTTACAGTTGCTAAGCACAACACCATAATAAAATTTATGTGTCCATGAGCGAAAATTTCCATCTTTTATTTAGAATTTACTTTTATCTGATTCTTAAAAACCCAGGGATTGCTTACCAATGATGTTCAAAGAAGTAGTGCTGTTTGCTGACACAATCTTCCTACACAATATCTTTACTAATCATTTTCTAGCTACCAGTTAAGGATAAAGATGTATCCTGAGCCAAACCTTCAAAACACACAGAGAAGAGCTGGAAAAATCACATAAACCATAATAAGTGTTTAAGACCTTCACTTTTAGCCAGTGCTGTGGTGTAGTAGGTTAAGCATCTGCCTGTGATGTCAGCATCCCACGTGGGTACCAGTTTGAATCCTGGATGTTCCACTTCCAATCCAGCTCCCTGCTGATGGCCATGGAAGGCAGTATAGGCCCAAGTGCTTGGACACCTGCACTCCCATGGGAGACCCCTAAGAAGCTCCTGGCTCCTGGCTTCAGATTGGCCCAGCTCCAGCTGTCGTGGCCATTTAGGGAGTAAAGCGGGAATGTTAAATCTCTCTTGCTCGCTCTTCCCCTTTGTAACTATGCCTCTAAGTAAATAAATAAATCTTAAAAAAAAAAAGACCATTATTTTACTAAAGATATACTTATTTATTTGAGAGGCAGAACTAAAGAGAGGCAGAGGCAGAGAGTTCTTCCATCCACTGGTTCACTCCCCAGATGGCTGCAACAGCTGGAGCTAGACAGATCCAAAGCCAGGAACTTCTTCCAGGTCTCCCACGGAGGTGCAGGAGCCCAAGCACTTGGGCCTCTATTGATTTCCCAGGATTGGAAGTGGTTTAGCCAAGACTCAAAATAGCACCCATATGTGATGGTGGCACTGCAGGCAGCAGCTTCATCCACTTCACCACAGCACCAGCCCCAAACTCACTTTTGACAAAAGCCAACAAAATGTTCCTTCTTCTATTGGTCTACAAATAGAGCTTTAATAAATGTTACTCTAAAGAGTCCAGCCAATTTCTAAGTCACAGAGCCCCAGATATTTGCTCAGGAAATAATAACCAAAAGGACAGGTTTTGCAGGTATCTGCTGTTCTTTCATGTATTCACTCAATGAAGGTTTGATGAGTACCTTCTGTATGCCAGGCATCGTTCCAAGGACTAAGCATATCTCAGTAAGTAAATAAATAACCAAAACTTCCTATCCTTGGAAGAAGATAAAGAAAAAAGAAGACAAAAGGCCAGCGCAGTGGCTCACTAGGCTAATCCTCAACCTGCGGCGCTGGCACCCCGGGTTCTAGTCCCAGTTGGGGTGCTGGATTCTGTCCCGGTTGCTCCTCTTCCAGTCAGGCTCTCTGCTGTGGCCCCGGGAAGGCAGTGGAGGATGGCCCAGGTGCTTGGGCCCTGCACCCCCATGGGACACCAGGAGGAAGCACCTGGCTCCTGGCTTCGGATCAGCGCAGTGCACCGGCCGTAGCAGCCATTTGGGGGGTGAACCAATGGAAGGAAGACCTTTCTCTCTCTCACTAACTCTGCCTGTCAAAAAAAAAAAAAAAAAAAAGACAAAAAATTCCTATCCCTGAAGAGTTAAGTGGTTCCCTAACTCCCTGGAATAACAAATTTCCCTCCTCATTTTCACTTGAACTACCTTCAAGGAGTTTCTTTTCTTTGTATTCAAAAATCTTCTGTAAAAGTAACCTAATAAGGGGCCAGCACCGTGGCACAGTAAGTTAATCCTCCGCCTACGGCACCAGCATCCTATATGGGCGCTGGCTCAAGTCCCGGCTGCTCCTCTTCCAATCCAGCTCTCTGCTCTGGCCTAGGATAGCAGTAGAAGATGACCTAAGTCCTTGGGCCCCTGCACCCATGTGGAAGACCTGGAAGAAGCTCCTGGCTCCTGGCTTTGGCCATCTGCGGAGTGAACCAACAGATGGAAAACCTCTCTCTCTGTCTCTCCCTCTCACTGTCTCTAATTCTACCTCTCAAATAAATAAAAAAAAATTTAAAAAAAAATAAAAAAACCTAATAAAAGGTTACCACCCCTATTGACAGGGAGTGCCAACAAATGAATGAGAAATTGATTAATGTAATAATAAACTGAGAAAATAATGAAGTACAGTTTACTAACATAACAAACAGCAGGAAATACATAAAAAGATTTTTTTTTTTTTTTTACAGGCAGAGTGGACAGTGAGAGAGAGAGACAGAGAGAAAGGTCTTCCTTTTGCTGTTGGTTCACCCTCCAATGGCCGCCGCGGTCGGCGCGCTGCGGCCGGCGCACCGCGCTCATCCGATGGCAGGAGCCAGGAGCCAGGTGCTTTTCCTGGTCTCCCCATGGGGTGCAGGGCCCAAGCACCTGGGCCATCCTCCACTGCACTCCTGGGCCACAGCAGAGGGCTGGCCTGGAAGAGGGGCAACCGGGACAGAATCCGGCGCCCCGACCGGGACTAGAACCCAGTGTGCCGGCGCCGCAAGGCGGAGGATTAGCCTGTTGAGCCATGGCGCCGGCCTAAAGATTTTTTACTGGTAATCAAAAATTACAAAGAAAATTAAAGCAAGTTTTTTTCTTTTTCCTGCCTATCAACTTGATAACTGTACAGTGTACTCACAATATCCAATGTTGGTGAGGGTACAATGAAAGAGGATTCTCAGGCACTGTAGAATGTAAATAGATACAATATTTTTTTGCAACTTAACCATATAAATCTTAACTACAAATGTGCATTCCCTCTGACCCCACAATTCTACTTCTATGAATTCATCATAAGGAGGTAATCAGGAAAGTACACCAAATAATGTATAATCATCATTATGGTATTTTTTATAATAACAAAAATTTGGAAAGAATCTAATTGCTCACCAATAGTAAGGTAAATTATCTCATTTCCACACAATAGAACACTATACAACTACTGAAAATATAATAGACATTTCATAAATATTTCAGAAATATTTATGAAAATAAAATGCCTATAATTTTTTAATAGTATTAAAATAGTTTAATATAATTTTATATGTAAAAGAACTGACAGATTTGTATGCAACACATAACAGCAAATATGTTACATGACAATTGTTAAATGAACATTTAGTCACTCATTCAACATTCTTTATTCCCTTCACTGATATTTATTAAGCACTTCATACATGCTAGGAATGTGTACATCAAAAAAATGAACTATTAATTTAATCTGTTTAAATTTAAAAATTGTCATTTAAAAATGACAATAACCATTGTTGGCTAATTTGAGAGGGCAACCCCATATACTACAGTTCAGGACCTAACAGTAAAACTTTTCTAAAGGCCAATTTAGCTCTTTTCATGAAAAGCCTTAAAATTATACATTTCATTTGAACCTGTAATTCCGTTTCTTGGAACTGACTCAAAAGAAAAGAATATGGGTATTAAACATATATAGGAAACAGTTCGTGAGTTATTTAGAAGGACCTAAATATCAAACAATAGGGATCTGGGTAAATAGTTGTTCAGAATGCAGAATACCAGGGCATCTTTGTTTGACCTGCAAAATGCTGAATACAAGAAAGTGTTCAAACACACACACGCAAAGGTTGCTCAACAGTGTGATTCTGCGTTGCTGCGAACCTGACCACACCACCCGAGTCAGTTCTTGTACATGCAAAACTCAACCCGAAGGGACGCTCTCAGCTCCAGTGTCACCTTAACCTAGGCACTCACCTCTTCTTCAGAGAGAATCACCAGTTGGTAGGTGTTATTGCCAGCTATGTTCAGAGCTGTCTCAAACTAGTTCATTTGGGGATTTGCCAGAAGATCCTCTCGAAAAGAAAATACATAATTCAGAAGAAAAAGTCCGTTTATTCTCAGCGGCCTGATCTCATCTATCTATCGGGTGTCTGCTTGGTTCTGAGGGCACGGAAAGACAGTAGTTCAAATCTGGAGGAGGAAAGCAACCGTGATAAAAAAATGAAGGGCTGCTGGTATCAGGGTCTTTAGAGAGGAGATTTAAGGAAGGCAGAGGATTCATACGTGCAAAGCAAAGAACGTACACCAGCAAGATACTCGCGGAAGAGTATGGCTGACACACACAAACGGGCATTATTCTGTGGCCTTTCCTGAAGCCTCGTTCTTCTCACACACACACAGCTCAAATCTCCGAGGACGGTGAACCTGAGACTCCGGGACGGGCTACGAGCCGCGTTTAGCCACTGCCGGCTCTCCGGGGCTGGGTTTCCCGCCAATCTCAGTTCCTCCTTCTCCCGGGGCCCCGCCCACGCAGGAGGGCGCGAGGAAGCGTTGGAAAGCTATCGATAGCTCCGGAATAGACTGATCTACCCTGCGCTGCCGCCGTCAAAATCCCGCAGCCTTCTCTGTAGATCGCCGAGCGGTAGTTTCGGCGGCGTTCCTTACTCCGCACCTTCGCTAGGAGTCCTGCAGCCAGGCCGGCGTCGGAACCATGGTGCGTTGGGTCCCGATCCTTCGAAGGTTTAGGGCAGAGGTCCCGGTGACTTGGGGTTGGCGAACCAATTCTCCTGCCGTTCTTAGAGCGGCCCGAGGCCACGGGGCATGGGAACCCCAGCCTGCGGGAGGGCTCCGGCAGTGATTCAGCATCTCCGGCCTGGCCTGGCGAGCTGCGGTCGGTAGCCGGTGCAGCCTTTTCCCCCGCGGCGTATTTCGCTCGTCCGCCTCTCGAGTTCCCTCACCGGAGCAGATTCCCAGAGGTCCAAAACGATCCCTCGTGCTCTGGACGATAGAGGAGAGAGACGAGACTTGACTCGGAGGCGGCCTTGGACCGCCGGGGCGGTCTGGACCCAGGGTGTGTGTCCTTAGATCGCGTCCCTTTCCTTGGTGGGCCCGTCCGACTTATCAGCCCCCTAGGGCGCGATCAGAAAAGGTCTCTTTCACTTTGCCCAGTCTCCTGATTGCAAATGAGAGAACTTATCCTGAAAGGGGAAATGATGGACTCAGGATTATAATGTAGTTCTGTGGGCTTCAAGCCCCACACCTTTCAGTCCAGCGTTCAGACCGCTCACCCCTGTGATTGTTCTGCCAAGTAGTGAAAGGCCTTTTTGAAGACTGTCTAAAACCATAGTGTATCGTAGTTATTCGTATCTAGCCCAAAGTAACAAAGAAAAATTTTATGTGTACAAAAGTGCAAGTACAGGGGAGGCTCGATGATAATCAGACATATCCCTAACCTTAATTTTAAGATAGAAAAGGATGTGTACAGAGCTGTGGGACTTCGTGCTGTGAGGGTTTTGGGAGAAGAATTCTAGAGATAGACATCTGAGCCCATTTAAAGAAAAAGTTTGATGCATATAAACTTCAATAGTTGAACCCAAAGGGAGTGCTATGGAGAGTGGCTGGGTAGAAAGTTGGAAAGATAAGACCCATTTAGATCTGTTCCTTCCTCACTAGCTCATAGAAAATGTAGACTTGGCTTGCTACTGAGTATAGTAGTAATCTTCCAGTGAGTTTGTCTTAACAGTTACTTTAATGTGTAATGAAATCACGCATTTCTTAATATTAAGAGGAGGGTTCTGACAATAATTTGATCTTTTTTTTTTTTACTTTCAGTTTCGTAACCAGTATGACAATGATGTCACTGTTTGGAGTCCTCAGGTAAGATAATGTTTCATACTATTCCATTCAAGAACTTTTTCATGGCTGCAATATGTTTAGAAGGTTGTGTGATTGTAGACTGTGAGAAAATGGGATATATTCATTTTAGACACTCCCATAACTTAAATTTATAATGCAATACATTTTCTGGTTTTAAAAAAAAGTCATTTGAGATTTAACAGTGCTCTTGAGGTTTGAGGGCTCTTAATTCTTAATTTGTGAAACTCTTCTAAGGTGACTCTAAGACATGGGTTTTTTTTTTCTCTTTAGGGCAGGATTCATCAAATTGAATATGCAATGGAAGCTGTTAAGCAAGGTTCAGCCACAGTTGGTCTGAAATCAAAAACCCATGCAGTGTTGGTTGCATTGAAGGTAAATAAAGCAATAAATATATCTGCCTTTAGAAAGTAGAATTATCAAATGAAAATTTCACTGTGTAGGCAATAAAGTTGTAAACTTATTTTTATCTTTTATGATGTCTAGAGGGCACAGTCAGAGCTTGCAGCTCATCAGAAAAAAATTCTCCATGTTGACAACCATATTGGTATTTCAATTGCGGGGCTTACTGCTGATGCTAGGCTGTTATGGTGAGTATGATTTTGAAAAACAAACATCTCTGATTCATAATATTTTTTAAAGATTTATTTTATTTATCTGAAAGTGTTAAAGAGAGAAGTAGAGACAGAAAGAGAAGTCTTCCATCTGATGGTTCACTAGCCAAAAGGACACAACAGCCAGAGCTGAGCCAATCTGAAGCCAAGATCCAGGAGCCTCTCCCACATGGATGTAGGGCCCCAAGGAGCTGGGCCATTGTCTGCTGCTTTCCCAGGCCATAGCAGAGAGCTAGACTGGAAGTGGGGCAGCCAGAACCTGAACCAGTGCCCATATGGGATGCCACCACTGCAGGCCAGGGCCTTAACTCGCTGCACCACAGCACTGGCCCCTGATTCATAATTGTTTATTTATCATGAAAAGACTGAGGTAAACTATGTTGGGAAATTGTCTGCCAGAATGTTTATAAGTTAATATTATGAATATCTTAATGGATTGGGTTGGTTTCTGAATATTCCATATCCTGGTTCTTGTAATAGTAACTAATAGAATTCAACATACTGCTACTAAGACTTGAGAAGTCAACAGATAATATGATAACTTCTTAAAGTAACATGTGGTGTTTGAGACTCTGTTATGTCTAAGAAACACTTGACACTTTTGTATCATTTTTAAGAATGAGTTATACCACCTTTGCTTTTTTCGCCTATTTTTTTAAGATTGATTGATTGATTGATTGATTGATTTGAAAGGCAGAGAGAAAGAATTCTTCCATCCACTGGTTCACTCCCCAAATGGCTGCAATGGCCAGAGCTGAGCCGATCCAAAGCCAGGAGCCAGGAGCTTCCTCTGGGTCTCCCATGTGGATACAGGGGCCCAAGGACTTGGGCCATCTTCCACTGCCTTCCCAGGCCATAGCAGAGAGCTAATCAGAAGTGGAACAGCCAGGACTGAAATCGGTTGCCTATATAGGATGCCTGCACCACAGGTGGAGACTTAACCCACTCTGCCACAGCACTGACCCCCACCTTTCCTTTTAAATACACCAGTATTTTTTAAACATTTATTTTTTGCAAAGCTCAATACTAGGTACTGCAGAACATACAAAAATAACTCAAACCCAGTTCTTCAAGGAACTTAAAATTAGTTTGTCCTATAATTTAGAAAGTAGAGTATAACTGGTAAATTTCTTTGGAGTCCAGAGGAGACACAGATTTTTTTTCTATGCTGAGAAGCAGTATGTAAGTGAACAGGGGGCTTTGAAACCAAACAAGTTGAACTCCCACCTTTACCACTTAATATCTGAGATTGGGTTACTTACTTAAACACTCAATTTTTTTTCAGTATTTTCCAAGATTAGTGTTTAATAACCTGATATGTAGAGCACTTAACACAGTGCCTTTCAGGTAGTAAGTGATTTGTGTGTGTGCTGGGGCTAGGAGATAGTTATAGCACCTCTTCCACCCCCTATCCTCGAGCCCTTTTTCTGCAACATAATGACAGCATAAGTTTTTGTCTGGTCTTAGATATATAAAATATTGTGAGATTCAGTTTACTGAAATATCACCATGTGAACATATAATTAATATAAGAAGTTTATTAATGAGATACTGTAATTTTTTTTTGGTACTAAGTCCTCAAAATTTTGGTATATATTTTTTACTTTAAATACATCCTAGTTCAGCCTAGCTACTTTTTAAAAGGCCCAGCAGCCACATGTGATTAGTGTCTCTCATATTGGGCATTTAAGCTCTAGAAAGCATTGGGAGATGGATTTAAATAAAAGTACTTAACAAAGAAGTTTGATCTTCAAATATGACATTTACACACAGGAGACAAAGCAGCATGGAAAGAAAGGAAAATGTCTTTTTCTTCTGGTTACTCCCTTTAATAGACATGAGTGTCACCCAATGTTAGCCTTGCTTAATTCTCGTTGGGTTTAACAGTGAAACTCAGCAAGCTAGTATCCAGTATCTGCCTTAGAGCACTGCTAATGGATAGAGGTAACATTGGAAAGAACAGTGGTAAAGATTTTCACTGTTTTTTGTAATAGCTTGTTCTAATGGGTAAATTTTAGTCTGCTTTCAAGGAAAAGAGCAGAGTAAGTATTCTGTTTGTCTTTATTCTCAGTCTTCTCTGACCTGTCAGTGCCCTAAGACAAAGATTTTCTAAAGCTAAGGTATATTTTAGTATTTTGTAAAAACCTCACAGGGTCCCAGAGTTTGGCACCAAAGTGCATCCTTGTGGTTCTGTCTTTCTTACCTTTTTCTGCTTTCCTCATATGGGTGTAGTCTATGTAAATGTTCAGGAGAAAATAAAAGTGAAACTTTACTTGGTTGCATCCACTATCTGTAATTCAAAATTATTAATTTCTCTTGTTTCTTTTTTAGTAATTTTATGCGCCAGGAATGTTTGGATTCCAGATTTGTATTTGACAGACCACTTCCCGTGTCTCGTCTTGTATCTCTAATTGGAAGCAGTATCCTTTTTATGTTAGCATGTACGGATGTGAACTTTAAAGGGTTTTGGGTTTTGATACTTAACACTTATGTTAGTTAATAGGAATGTGATCATACAATATGTGATCATTTATAACATAGGTAAGGTTGTAAAAAAATCTCAAGAAATTGAGTTGCTCTTTCATTAGCCCTTGAAAGCAATTAATATTTTTCAGACATAAGGTAAGCCCAGTTTCAGAATTATACAAGCATCACTTTTAAAGGGGATTTGAAAATAGACATAGTTTTTAGTACTTGCTATAACAAGTTCTTTAACTCGTTTAAGAGACCCAGATACCAACACAAAGGTATGGCCGGAGACCCTATGGTGTTGGACTGCTTATTGCTGGATATGATGTAAGTTCATAGAGAATTGTTAATTGTTAATGATTGTGTGTGTGTGTTTTAGCTCAACCAAAGTCAAGAATTAAATGGTGTATTTCTTTCTATGTGTAGGATATGGGCCCTCACATTTTCCAGACCTGTCCATCTGCTAACTATTTTGACTGCAGAGCTATGTCCATTGGAGCCCGTTCTCAATCAGCTCGTACTTACTTGGAAAGACATATGTCTGAGTTTATGGAGTGTAAGTGATCATGTTTCCTGCTCTTTACTCCTCCAGTCTTTATATGGTGAATAAACATAGGATCCTAAATGAAGAAATCTCCTCATTACAGGTTTTTTCCAAAAAATTTTAAAAAGTGTTTATTCTCACACATTCTAATTTTTACTGTTGATTACCACATTAGTTTCAGTCACCAGTAGAACTTTTTCTTTTCTAACTTTTTCAAAATATAAATGTGTCCCCAGCCTTGAATATTCTTGATTCCCTTGCTCTGTAATATGCCCCAGTGATTGTTATAAACCATTGAGCTAGCTATCAATTGTCAATTCTGTTAACAACTTATAATTTTCCATGATTTTGTTCTTTGGGCCACATAGATATTTCTGCATTAATTAATCCATTTGAAACAAGGAGAAAGGAAAGTGAAAGATTTAAGACGTGATAGATAGGGCAGGTTTTCAAGTGACTCGCTTCGCTTCGGGAAGAGGGCTGGTATCAGGGCTTTACCAGTTTTCTTTGTCACTTGATCTGTTGTGGCATTATAGCATTCTGTGGAGAAAATATTTGAGACTCAGTGAATACAGAAAAAATGGTCTTATTACTCAAAGAAAACTCTGTTGTCTGATAATAGGTTTAACTAGAAAAGAGGATTGTGTAGCAAGATAAACTTGCAAAATGCAAGATTAGAATTTATTGTCTTAAAAAGCTAATCAGAAGCACAGTGTCCAAAGTTTTGGTTGGGGATTGGTAACATAAGCACCCTCTGCCCAGCACATTCCAATCTGGATAAGAAATTAACAAGGATTACAGTGAATCTGAGGATCATTTGGGGTACCACTACTTTAATAATAGAAGTAGAGGGAGTGAACATTCAACCTAGCTATTACAGGAGGCAGTGATGATAGCTCAAGTAATTGTATTCCTGCCACGCATATGGGAGACGTGGATTGTTTTCCCAACTCCTGGTTTCAGCCCCACCGATCATTGACTTTTGCTGAGTGAATCAGTAGATGGGGTGGGGGGAGTATGTGCTTCCATGCACACTCTGTTACTTTTTCTTCCCCTTCTCCTTCTCAGATGAATTTTAAAAATTAAAAAAATAATACAAGTGTTCTGATTCATGAACATGGAATGTTTTCCAATTTAGGTCATCTTTAATTTCTTTCAATAATGTTTTGCAGTTTTCAGTACACAAACCTATTTGTTTTCTTAAATTTATTTCTTAGAATTTTTTTTCAATTTTATGTATGAATTATTCATTGCAAGTGTGTGGAAATAACAATTGATTTTTCTATGTTGATTTAGATTTTTTTTAAATATTTATTTATTTATTTGAAAGGCAGAGTTAGAGAGGCAGAGACAGAGAGATCTTCATCTGCTGGTTCACTTCTCAAATGCCCACAATGGCCAGACCTGCACCAATCCACAGCACCTGCGTGGGGGACCAGGAAGAAGCTCCTGGCTCCTTGCTTCAGATTGGCGCAGTTCTGGCTGTTGTGGCCATCTAGGATGTGAACCAGTGGATGGAAGACCTCTTTCTCTCTCTGTCTGCCTCTCTCTTTCAAATAAATAAAATAAAATCTTTAAAAAAAATTCTGGTAGTTTTTATGGATTTTTTTTAGATCCAGGATTGTGTCATCTGGGAATAGAGAGTTTTACTTCTTCCTTTCCGATCTGAATGTTTTTATATCTTTTTCTTATCAAATTGTCCTGGCTAAGAACCTCACCTACAAAGATGAATAGAAATGGTCAGAGCAGGCATCCTTGTTTTGTTCCTGATCTTAATATAAAAAGCTTCTAGTTTTTCACTATTAAATATGATTTTTTTGTAGGTACCATTTGTCAGGTTGAAGGGGTTTCCTTCAGTTACTAGTTTAATGTTTTTATCATGCAAGGATTTGGGGTTTTATTGCATGCTTTTTATGTGTCGCCTGAAGTAACCATGCAGATTTGTTCTCATCATTCTGTAACTGTGCTGTGTTACATTGATTGACTTTGAGATGTTAAAGCAGCTTTTACATTCATGAGCTAAATCCCATTGGATTGTGGCTTATAATGCTTTTTATATGTTGAAGTTTTTGATGTTTGTATTCATAATAGGTATCGCTTGGTAGTTTCCTCATATCTTTCTCTGGTTTTACTATCAGGGTAATACCACAGAGAATGAGTTGGAGAATCTTACCTCTCTGTTGATTGATTGATTGATTGATTGATTGGCAGAGTTACAGAAAAAGGGAGAGAGAGATCTTGCGTCCACTGGTTCACTCCCCAAATGGCCACAATGGCCGGGTCTGAGCCAGGCCAAAGCCAGTAGCCAGGAGCTTCATCTGTTTCTCTCACATGGTGCAGGGGCCCGCCCAAGCACTTGGGCTATCTTCTGCTTGGCCAGGCACATTAACAGGGAGCTGGATAGGAAGTGAAGCAGCCAGGACTTGAACTGGCACCCATATGGGAAGCCTGCATCACAGTCAGTGGCTTGACCCATTGTGCCACAATGCCATCCCCAAGAATCCTTTTTTTAGAAAAGTTACTTGTTTATTTGAAGTTATTTATTTATGTGAAGAGAGAGAGCATGCACTCACCCATTTCCTTGTTCGGTCCCCAAATGCCTACAGATGCTGGAGGGACAAAACCAGGAACTAGGAACTCAAATCCTGTCTCCCATACCAGTAAGCAGGAACCAACTTCTTGAGCTGTTTCTGCTGCTTCTTGAAGTCTGCATTAGCAGGCAGCTGGAATCTGGAGTTGGGGCTGGGAGTCAAACCCAGGTCCTCCAATGTGGGGCACAGTTGTCCTAACTGGCATCTTAGCCTCTAGGCCAAATGCCTGCCTGCCCCCTGGAGATTCCTTTTATAAAGAGCAAATTTAGAAACTAGCATTCCACAGAATACCTTCTATAAAACTTCCAGTTGTGTCATTGTGAATCAGGATTTTAATGTAGTGAAAGGAAAGGTCAAATTTAGTGGCAGAAATCATGTATCCTCTGATTAGATAATAGCAACATCAGTAATGGCTATTAGAAGATTGTATGACTAGCGTTAAACTTTTGGTTATATTTATTGTGATAAGCTTAGTATGCAACTAAAGCCACAATTTCAGACTTTTGCTTGATGAATAAAAGAAACCTAGCATGACAACAAAGTTAAGAAATACCTGTTAATTTATTACATATAGGCAATTTAAATGAACTGGTTAAACATGGCCTGCGTGCATTAAGAGAGACACTTCCTGCAGAGCAGGACCTAACTACAAAGGTAAGTATGTTTCCAATTAACATTGTAGTCCATTTTTTTTGCACAAGTGTGTGTGATAGAGCAGTAGATACTTATATTCTTTAATTTGGGAGGTAGTTGCCTTGTCTCATTCTTTCCCTTTAAGCTATTCGCGAAGTTGTCTAATTTTGAAATGTCATTTTTCAAGATATTTCTTTGGTGTAAAGCAATAAAGCCATAATATCTTTGTATGGTTAATAGTTAACCAAATGTATGTTTTGAGCATTTACCCTGTGTAGGCACTTTGTAGGTATGTGGTAAGTGTTCAATATATATTTGTAAACACAACAAACATCTTGACTTTCACAAAACAAATTCTGATAGAATTAGTATGCACATAAGTAAATTATGTATTAGAAGGTATTAAACACTATAGAGAAAATGAAACAACATGAGAGGAGTAATATGCCAATTGAGTATAGATAGGTAGTATGGTTGGTATAACTGTAAAATAGCATGGTCAAGGATGGTATCACCAAGAAGTTGAAATTTGAGAGAAAAATCTAGAGTAGGTGAGTAAACCATGCAGCTGCTTAAGGCAAAATTATTCCAGGAATACAAGTGCAAAGGTCCTGAGGCCAGAATGTTTTAGTATTCAAGGCAAGGAAACCAATAGCATTGGGGTCAGAGATCAAGAGGAAGAGGAGAAGGAAAGAATTCAAAGAGGTAACAAAGGCCAGATTGTGTGTCCTGTAAGCCACTGTACATACTTGGCATTTTACTGAGTGACTGTTGGAGTTTAAGCAGAGGAACACCATGATTTGGTTTAGGTTTTAAGAGTGTCACTCTGGTCTTTTGACAACAGATTATTGTGAGGACATGGGTGGAAATACTTTACAGCAATTATAGTAATTCAGGAGAGAGATACTGGTGATTGGAGCACAGTGATAGAAATAGTGATAATAAGTGACGCAAATGTGAATGTCTTGAAATTGAAGCCCGAAAAGTTTGCAAACAGGTTTGTTAATAGTTTGTGAGTGGGAACAAAAGAATTCTTCCAAAGTTTTTGGATTAACTGGAAAGAATGATTTATGATTTTATGGGTTTGGATAAGACAGTGGGAGGGACAGATTTTGAAGTAGAAGTTGGGGAGGCAGATCAAGGAGTCATTTATGAACATGTCAAATTTGAAGTGCCTGTTGACCAATTGGTAATACAGTAGGAAGTATTAGCATCCCCTAGAGTACCATGGAGAGTGGTCCCACTTAAAGTTTTGAAGTCTTCATGTCAAAATGTCATTTAGAGATTAGACTGGATGAGATCCCTAACACAGATTAAACCAATAGTTTGAGAACTGGGCCAAGGAAACAACTTTTAGAGTTGGGAGATGTGTAGGGTTAGCAAAAGAGACTGAAAAAATAGGCCAGAGAGATAAGAGAAAGACTTGGGAAATGAAGAATCCTTGAAAACAAAGAAGAAACTTTTGAAGAAGAGTGAATGAGAAACTGCTAATCAAGGAAGTTGTGAATTAAGAATTAACTATTAGTAGTATAGTCACGGAAGACTTGGTGGCAGTCTTAATGGGATTGTGGGGCAAAAGCCCATATAAATAGAGTCAGTACAGAGTGAGAAAAGAGGAATTGGATATAGCTGTTTGGACAAGGTTGTCTGTTGAGACTACAGAGAAATAGATTGGTGGCTGGAAACGGATGTTGATAAAGTGTGAGAAATTACATCATAATTGCTATATCAGAATGTCCAATGTAAAGGGAAACATTTATATGGAAGAAATTTGAGAAAACTTTGAGACAGGTTTTTTTGTTTGGTTGTTTTTTGGCTTTTAACAACATATAGGTGGAAAGATTGGCCTTAGAGAGGAAATTGTACTTCATTCATAGTGCCTGGAAGCAGGGGAATCTAGGAACATAGATGCAGGAAAGAGTGGATACAGTAGAAGCCTGTTGGGAAGGTGTTCAGCTGAAAGGAGATTGGAGAATGTTAAGAAGAGTTGTCTGAGAGAAAGGGCGATTTTGAATGATATAGAAATTGGCATAGTATTTTCCAGGAACCCCTAAGGCCTGCTTAAGATGATCATAATTGAAGTGAAATTCATCAACAGTTATAAAGTCACTTTGTTAATAGTGACTGGATAATTGTTATTTACTACATATATGAAGACATTATAGCCTGAACAATCTATGAGGTTTCTCATCAAAAGTGAGGATGAAATCTGCTAATTACACGAGCCTACTAGTTTCCTTCTCCTGTTTTCTCCCTATAGATACATAATTTTATTCTGCTTTTTTCTACTCAGCATTGTATCACCAGCATTTTTCCAACCTAAATTCTTATGATTTTTTATTTTTACCTTTGTTCCCCCTTCAGAATGTTTCCATTGGAATTGTTGGCAAAGACTTGGAGTTTACAATTTATGATGATGATGATGTATCTCCATTCCTGGAAGGTCTTGAAGAAAGACCACAGAGGAAGGCACAGGTATGTATCATAACACAGGAGGCTTTAGTTCTATCATAAGCTACTGGTCCCACCACAACTGTGTCTGGTTTTAGTCTAATTATTGAGATATGCTGATAATTCAGATGGCAATAGCAAATTTAAGGACCAACTTAAAGTGAAATATGGGATAGTGATCTTGATAAACACAAAAAGGGAAAAGAGTTGGTGATTTGATTATCTATTCCTATGTAATGAGCTACAACAAAAGTTATTTCTCAACAGTTGTGTAGTTAACGGGCTCAGCTGGATGATTCCTTTGCTGATCTTGCTTGTGATCTCTCAGACATTGCATTCAGATGTGGAATCAGGCTAAACCAGCCAAGATGTGCTTACTCACATGCTTCTTCAGTCAGTACCTTCTGGGTTTCATAGCTGGGTGCTGAGACCTCTGCTAGAAAGACTGGGCCTCTGTCTTGTAATATCAGGGCCTTTCCATCAGCAGGGTGGAACTCAGAGCTTTTGAAAGCTCACAAATGAAAGCTGTCAGGAATATTTTAAGACTTGAGACCCAGAGTTATGTGTACTTTCTGTTAATTAAAATAAGTCAGAGTCTATGTGAGTGGGGACTGGGAAGAATGGTTCACTGGGGCCCAACTTCGAACACTTAGAAAAGCAGCACGAAGTGTTGATGAATCTCAGGTTAATTATGACTCTTTTTATTGGATGTTTAGAATAGTATTTGCTATTAATATATGTTTATTTGACAGCCAATGTAAATTGAAACTAAAAAGTGCCTGATAAAGAAGTTGGTTCTACAACATAAATTAATTTCAGTCTGCAATGGATAATATTTGTATTACTTGGGGAGCAAGATTTGCAATATTTAAACTGTTATTGACAAGAATTAACGATGTTAGGAAAAAGAAGTGCTGCACAACTTTTTTCTTTGTATCTGCTGTTTTTATTGGTGTTAAAGGGGAGAAAGTGTGTCTAAAAAGTATTGGGTTGTATTTTAAGCTTGGCACAAAATATGATAAAGTGATAGAATCACTATGATTTTTAAGTTTGCAGAATGTAAAATGTTTTATATATGCATATATATATATTCTTTAAAGTATTTGTTCAGAAATTGTAACAGGACAATGAACTAAAATAGCATATCCAAAATATATTATCTTCTAACCCCTTTTTCCTAGTATTTTTAATAATGACTAAAAGTCATTATTTAATATGACTAAAAGTATATGTATATCGAGCAAGCATTCATTTTATGTATTTTCTCTTTTCTTCCCCTCGTAAGCCTGCTCAGCCTGCCGATGAACCTGCAGAGAAGGCTGATGAGCCAATGGAACACTGAGTGACAAAACAGTCTATATGTGTGTTTTCAAATATGTAAGAGTACAGGAACACATACTGATGAAAATAATCTATACTTTGAACCAAAAGATGAAAGTGGTAGGAGTGTATGTTTGAGAATCAGCCCAAATGTGAGTTTTTTCTGGGCAACCTCATTGAAACCATTTAATGGGTGCATTTTTCTTTAAGGGGGTCTATATAATCATTTTGTAGACAGTGTAGGTATCTATACTAATGTTTTTATATGAAGAAAATAGTGTCTTTACAATTTTAAAGACAACTGTGAAATAAAATTATTTCACCGCCTGTTTTGTATTGTTTTTTTAAGTTAGTTTCAACTATAAATTGTAGTCTAGAAATACAGCTGATTATTTGTGTTTGCAAAATTGCCTTAATTTTAGTGCTAGAGAAAATAAATACTTCTTACTGTCACAGCCTGCAGTCTGTAGACTGACTGCATGAAAATCCATGATGATTTGCTTCAGAATACAAATTTCATGATGCAACCTTAGAAATCATTCTTTTTTTAAAAAAAATTATTTATGTATTTGAAAGACAGAGTTACAGAAAGGCAGAGGCAGAGGGAGAGAATAGAGAAGTCTTCTATCTGCTGGTTCACTCCCCAGATGGCTGCAGCAGCTGGAGCTGAGCCGATCTAAAGCCAGGAGCTTCTTCTGGTTCTCCTACACAGGTGGAGGGGCCCAAGGACCATCTTCCACTGCTTTTCCATGCTGTAGCAGAGAGCTGGATCAGAAGTGGAGCAGCTGGAACAGGAACTGGCGCCCATGTGGAATTAAAACCTTGGAAACTGGGAGCTGGCATGTGGCATAGTGGGTAAATCCATCACCTGTGACACTGACACCCTGTATGGGTGCCAGTTTGAGTCCTAGCTGCTCCACTTCTGATCCAGCTCCCTGGGAAAGCATCCAAAGAAGGCCTAAATGCTTGGGCTCCTGCACCTACATGGGAGACCCAGATAGAGTTCCTAGCTTCAGTTTGGCCTGGCCCTGGCCATTGCAGCCATTTGGGGAATGAACCAGTGAATGGAAGACCTCTGTCTGCCTGTCTCTTCCTCTCTCTCTGTCACTCTGCCTTTCCAACATAAATAAAAATAAATCTTAAAAAACATTATAGAGGAGGGGCCAACACTGTGGCATAGCGGGTAAAGCTGCCACTTACAGTGCCAGCATCCTATGCGGCCGCTGGTTTGAGTCTCGGCTGCTCCACTTCCAATCCAGCTCTCTGCTGTGGCCTGGGAAAGCAGTGAAAGATGGCCCAGGAACCTTCAGTCCCTGCATCCACATGGGAGACCAGGAGGAAGCTCCTGGCTCCTGGCTTTGGGTTGGTGTAGCTCCGACCGTTGCAGCCAACTGTAGAGTGAACCAGTGATGGAAGACTCTCTGCCTCTCCTCTCTCTGTGTAACTTTGACTTTCAACTAAATAAATAAATCTTAAAAAAAAAAAAATTATAGAGAAAAAAAGCTTTAGGAACCACAGCTTCCCTAGCAAGATTAACATATGAAAGGATTTATTCTCTCCAACCAGCAGATGGCAGCTCTATTCTTTTCAGGCCAGTTTTGTAAAAATAAAAGGAAAATCTTAATTCCAAACCTCATATCCTCCCTAGCCCTGCTCAGCTTATTTTTTAGTCAGGCTGCCTTTATTCCCACATGCTTTGTAGTCGATTTTTATCTTAGACCATACAAAATGGAATTAGAAAAAATCTGATTTTTTAAGAAAACACAATAATACAAAATTTTGCTGAAGCAAATCTATGCAATTTCAAAGTTTTTTTTGCACCAAAATTAAGTTGTCTTTTAATTCACAAACTTTTGAAATTTTTTATTTGTTTTGTTTTCTTTTTTCTTTTTTTGAAAAGCAAAAGAATTTTCATCTCTGGGTTTATTCCTCAGATGCCCACAACTGCAGCTGGGCCAGGCCAAAGACAAGAACTCAGTCCAGGTCTCCCACATGGGTGGCAGGGATCCAAGTACTTGAGCTATGACCTGCTGCTTCTCAGGGTGTACATTAGCAAGGAGCTGGATGGGAAATGGAAACATGACTTTCCAGGCACTTTAATATGGAATGCAGGTACCACACATCCACCTCACTTTTCCCCCCACAGATATAAGTGCCTTATATGAAGCCTACAGGAGTTATTTTTCTGAGGAATACATTTATAGATAGTAACCTAGATTTTTTATGTAATTCTCCTAATCTGCTATTGGCTTTGTGCAAATTCCTTAGCCCTATTTCAAGGAAACCTCAGAGAATTACTGTGAGGGCTTAATGGAAGAATGTATGTGATGATACATAATTTGTTTTCTAAATCTCCAACTATAATGGGTTTAAATATCTGTGACTTTTTAAAGGGTAAATTGTAAAAGAGACTATGGCAACCTTGCTGAGGGAAAAATCTGATGAAGTATTAGAATTTATGAGATGTCAGTCACTACCCTGGAAGTAGCCTCAAGAATTTGCTATTTAAACTTTGGAGTAGGCCACAAGTAGCGTGTGACTATTTGACTTACAGTGGAATTGCACCAAGCACTTCTAACTTTCACACACACACAAAACAGTGAACAATCCTCCCACCTGCCCTCGTACTCAATGAGTGCATAGTCTGGAGAAGCAATGTAAGCAGGAAGTTAAATAATCTGCTCTTTGCTCAGGAAGAACTCTTCCTCCTGTGCCTCTCATTGGGTGACCTCTTTGCTTAGTGATTGAGTTGTTTAAAGATACTACGTGAATGTGTATGTGTATGTGTGCGATTTTGGACAAGTCCATTTTTTTAAGCCTTAATTTTTCTAGATAAAAGATTTTTGTGATTTCTGACATATAGTCTTTGCTCTCAATTTATAATTTTAAAAATTCAAATCGATAAAATTCTGAGCTAGAGTTAAAAAAAACAAAAACAGTAAATTTTATAACAAGCCAAAAACTGGTGAGGCTAAATAAATTCCTGGTATATGTTCAAGAAGCTCTGCATTTGAGAACACACAACAGTGTATATACTGCCAATGAATAGGTCAGGTGTAGACCTAAATTGTCTCCTTTTCATAGTTAATAGTTTACTTACTGACTTAAACTTCGGTTTAACACCGAACCTCTGGGACAAGGGATGTGGGTATGGTTAATTTTATACCATGGTGGCCCTAAATTACTGAGCTTTCTTATTGTTAAATCTAGCTTTTATACCTTTTGTGACTTCATTTCCTGCTGACAGGTTATCTCTTATTGGAAAGTAGATAAATGCATTTGTAAAAATTTCATGTTAAAAATTAATACACAGGGGCTGGTGCTGTGCCACAGCAGGTTAAAACCCTGGCCTATGTGGCCAGCATCCCGTATGGGCACTGGTTTGAGTCCTGGCTGCTCCACTTCTGATCCAGCTCCCTGCTGATGCACCTGAGGAAGCCCAGAAGATGGTCTGAGTCCTTGGGCCCCCGCACCTACGTGGGAGACCCAGAGGAGGCTCCTGGCTCCTGGCTTCAGAATGGCTTAGCTCTGGCCATTGCAGTCATTTGGGGAGTGAACCAGTGGAAGGAACACCTCTCTCTCTGTCTCTACCTCACTCTGTAACTCTTTCAAATGAATCTTTTAAAAAAAAAATAGAGAAGGAGTGAACTTAAGTACATATCTTGGACTGATCTCAAGGGGATTATGCTAAATTTAAAAAGTCAATCTCCCTGTCAAAAATAAAAAAAAAAAGTCAATCTCAAAAGATTTCATTGTATTTATAAATCACTGGGATGAC
The DNA here is from genome assembly GCA_949820135.1 of Sylvilagus floridanus. Taxonomy (NCBI): domain Eukaryota; kingdom Metazoa; phylum Chordata; class Mammalia; order Lagomorpha; family Leporidae; genus Sylvilagus; species Sylvilagus floridanus. The sequence goes on along the minus strand of OX463224.1, from coordinate 75,981,893 downwards.
AAAATTAGAGAACAAAATACTGTTTGCTATCTGTTATGGAGGGAGATGTGGAGCTATAGATGAATAGCATGAAGGAATCCTTGTGATAGGATTAGAATGGTATCTAAGTTTAGGTTATGCTAATTTTTTAAAGATTTATTTATTCATTTAAGAGTCACAGAGAGATATGGAAAGAGAGGTCTTCATCTACTCCCCAAATGGCTGCAGTAGCCAGTCTGAGCCTGGCCAAAGCAAGTAATCTGGAACTCCATCCTGGTCTTTCATGTGGGTGGAAGGGAACCAAGTAGTTGGGCCATCTGCTGTCTTCTAAGGCACATTAGCAAGAACACTGAATAGGAAGCAGAGTAGTTGGGACTCCAACATTCCAATATTAAAAAGTGGTAGTTTTCTTTTTTAAAGATTTTATTTATTTGAGAGGTAGAGTTACAGACAGTGAGAGGGGGAAACAGAGAGAAAGGTCTTCTGTCCATTGGTTCACTCCCCAATGGCTGCAACGGTTGGAGCTGTGCCGATCTGAAGCCAGGAGCCAGGAGCTTCTGGGTCTCCCACGCGGGTGCAGGGGCCCAAAGACCTGGGCCATCTTCTACTGCTTTCCCAGGCCACAGCAGAGAGCTGGATTGGAAGAGGAGCAGCCAAGACTAGAACCGGCGCCTATATGGGATGCTGGCGCCACAGGTGAAGGATTAACCTACTTCGCTACAGCGCTGGCCCAAAAAAAGCGGTAGTTTCTAATCTCCACTATGAAGTGGCACCTTTGGCAGGCAGTTAGGGTTAGAAGAGGTTAGGGGCCCAAGAAGGGATTAGTGCCTTTGAGGAAGAGGACTTGACACCAGAACCCTCTCTTTCTGCACTATGAGAAAGCAGGAAGCCAGGACCACAGTGCCCACCAGAACTCAGTCTGCTGCACCTTGATCATGGATTTCCTAGCCTCGAGAACTTTGAGAAATAAATGCTTATTGTTAAGGGAAAAATAATGCTATTATAGTGTAATCTTTAAAATGTGAGTGGAGGGGCCGGTGTTGTAGTGTAGTAAGGTGAGCCTTAACCTGCGGCATGAGCATCCCCTATGGGCACCGGTTCAAGTCCTGGCTGCTCCACTTCCAATCCAGTCCTCTGATGATCACCTGGGAAAGCAGCAGAAGATGGCCCAAGTGCTTGGGCCCGTGCACTCAGGTGGAGAGAAATTTTCCTTTTGTGGGTTCACGCCCCCAAATGGCTGTAATGGCCAGGGCTGGGCCAGGCTGAAACTAGGAGCCAGAACTCCATCTGTGTCTCCCATATGGGTGACAGGGGCCCAAATACTTGGACCATCATTCACTGCCTTCCTAAGCACAATATCAGGGAGTTGGATCAGAAGCAGAGTAGCCGGAACTCGAACCAACACTCTGATATGGAATGCCAGTGTCCCAAAGAGGCAGCTTAACCCCCCTGTGCCACAATAGGGGCTGGTGCTGTGGCGTAGTAGGCTAAGCCTCTGCCTGAGGCGCTGGCATCCCGTATAGGCACTGGTTCTAGTCCTGGCTGCTCTTCTCATCCAACTCTCTGCTTATGGCCTGGGAAAGCAATGGAAGATGGCCCAAGTGCTTGAGCCCCTGCACCTGGGTGGGAGACCCAGAAGAAGCTCCTGGCTCCTAACTTCGGATTGTCTCAGCCATTTGGGGAGTGAACCAGCAGATGGAATACCTTTCTGTCTCCCCTTCTCTCTGACTAACTCTGCCTCTCAAATAAGAAATCTTAAAAAAAAAAAAATTGGTGGCTTAACCCACTGTGACCCAACACTAGGTTTTTATCCTGATTGTGTTGGTGATCACACAAATCTAAACAAGATCAAATTGTCTCAAACTAAGTACACAAGTGGGTGCCCGTAAAACTGGTGAAATAAGGATGGGTTAACGTGTCAATTTCCTGGATTCAAATTGCACTGTAATTTTCTTTCTTTCTTTTTCTTTTTGACAGGCAGAGTGAACAGTGAGAGAGAGAGACAGAGAGAAAGGTCTTCTTTTGCCGTTGGTTCACCCTCCAATGGCAGCCGTGGCTGGTGCACTGCGGCCGGCGCACCGCGCTGATCTGATGGCAGGAGCCAGGTGCTTCTCCTGGTCTCCCATGGGGTGCAGGGCCCAAGCACTTGGGCCATCCTCCTCTGCACTCCCAGGCCACAGCAGAGAGGAAGAGGGGCAACCTGGGACAGAATCCGGCTCCCTGACCAGGACTAGAACCCGGTGTTCCTGCACCGCAAGGCGGAGGATTAACCTATTGAGCCGCGGCACTGGCCATGCAATGTGATTTTCAAGATGTTACCATTGGGAGAAATATGATGAGGAGTATATGGGATCTCTGGATTCATGTCCCTTTACTATTATCTCAAAAATGAATGTTCAGGGAGAAGGTGTTTAGCCTAGTGTTTAACACACCAGAGTGCCTGGGTTCAATTGACTCCGCCTCCTGGCTCCAGCTTCCCACCAGTGCAGACCCTTGGAGGCAATATGTGATGAATCAGGCAGTTGGGTTCTTGCCTACCACTGAAAGACTTGGAAGGTTCCTTGTTCTTGCCCCACCCCTGCCTGACTATTGTGGGCAACTGGGGAGTGAACTAGCAATTGTCAACTCTTGATGTGTGCCTCTTGATTTGTTAAAGTTCATGGAAAATGCTTATTATGAAAAGATGTGTTGGGGCCAGCGCTGTGGCATAGTGGGTAAAGCCACCGCCTGCAATGCCAGTATCCAATAAGGGTGCCCGTTCAAGTTTCGGCTGCTCCATTTCCTATCCAGCTCTCTGCTATGGCCTGGGAAAGCAGTGAAAGATGGCCCAAGTCCTTGGGCCCCTACACCCGCGTAGGAGACCCAGAAGAAGCTCCTGGCTCCTGGCTTCAGGTTGGCACAGCTCCAGCCATTGTGGCCATCTGGGGAGTGAACCAGCGGATGAAAGACCTCTCTCTCTCTCTCTCTCTCTCTCTGCCTCTCTGTAACTCTGCCTTTCAAATAAATAAATAAACCTTTTAAAAAAATACACTAAAAGATGTGCTAGGTTTTAAAAATTTGAAGGAAAATGCACAGGCTCAGAAAGGCACTCTTAAAATGCTGTGACACATGGTCTTTATGATGTGTTTTGAGTGTTCATAGGATTTAATTTTTGCTTGATGATACCAAAAAGGAAAACTCAGAATAACTGGATTCCAGATGCGTGAGGTACTATTTGTGTTCAATCCCTAGGAAGGTGAACATGTTAATAAGTGCAGGTTCTGTCAGATCTGTTTGTATGCACAATATGTTGCTAAGCCAAATGTTTTATTATTAATCACAAATAAAACCTTTTTGACGGGAGTTTGGAAGTGGTTTGAGGGAATCTATGGCACCTCAAATGAGCAAAAGCAGAGATGTGGGGCTGATTGCAGCTGTAACAATTAGGTCTTTACAGATAGGTAGACTCCTTTAAGGCTGCGTTTCCATTTACTTAAAAAAATTCAATCCACACAAAAGAAGCCATCACTAAATAGCAGAAACGGCACCAGCGTGGCGTGACTGACTGTTGAAGCAATTGCCGCCCTACTGCTGAGATTCGGATTCAGCTACCAGACACCACGAATTCGCGTGGATCTTGGTATAACCTAGTGGCGCTTATTAAAAGAATTGAAAATACTTTCCCAATAGTAATTAGTACCGCAGTTGGTTTGGCGAGCAATTGGGCTTCCAGCTCCCGGTGCAGAACTGTTCCACACAGACCACGTAGCCCTAGGCAAGGAAAGCCCTTGCCTTCCAGAACAAACTTCCCTCGTTTCAGCTCCTAGAAGTATTTCCACGCAGCGTTTAAATGACCTTCGCGCTTAACTCGGCGCCTGGTTTGCAGGGAAAACTTAATAAATATCTACTCCCATTCATCCCAGTCGCCTAAACCAACCACACACCCGAAGGGAGGAAGAAAACAGGGCGCTTGCCGCGCGCAACTGCAGGACGGAGAAGGCATGTCCTCTCCGACTCGCCGTAGGTGCTAGGTGGCTGCTGCCTCGGTCCCCACCCCACCCCCTTCCACGTCAGCCAAGGACTCGGAGGAGCCGCCGCCGCCGCCGTGGGTTGGAGTCCAAATAGACGGTCCCGCGGTGACCCCAGCCGCTGCCCCTCGGAGCCAGGTAGCGGACCTCGAGCCCCCCAATCGCGGAGGCTTGGTGAGCCGGGCAGAGTCGGAGGAACTGGCTCTCCAGCTGAAAGACGCGAACCACAGCTACTAGGCCGCTCGCTTCGGGCCTGGCAAAGGGGAACGGGTCGGGGTGGGGGCTGGGGGCTGGGAAGCTCTGGGCCGGACGCCCCATCTCAGCCCGCGTTAGCGATCAGGGGTCTTCTGCCTCCCGAGACTCCGGGCTCACCCTTTGAGGTGGGGCCTGCTTTGCTGGAGGCGTGGGAGAGGGAAGTGGGTGGGTGAGGTGGGGGTGCGGCGCACCGATTGAGGGACCCCCCAGACGCCGTGGGCATCGACCTGTGCCCCCGATAAAGCGCTTTAGAGTTTTGGCAGAGTAGTCACATAACATCTCTTAATATGAGCAGTTCTGATTAATATTATATTAAAAATCACCGTTTGGTAACGCTGAGGGTGGGCTGGGGGACTGTCACTGGTTTTGACCCTTAATTCTGCTGTGCAACATTCTCAAACCCTGGACAGCGAGAGGAACAGGGGAATCAGACGTGCTATTCCTTAGTCCGGGGCTGACAAGGGTGGGTTTTTTGGGTTAGAATTTGTTTTTATGTGAACACAATATAGATCGGTCCTTCCCATTTAGTACTTGAAAACTCATAAGCCAAACGCAATGAACTTTAGCAATAAAGAACACAGTAGTTGTTTGTGAGATTTTTTTTTTATAACTTGTAATGATGCCCCTGTATTTATTTTTCTAGATTTTCTGGCATCTGTTTATTCTTAAGTCTTCTATCTGGGGTTGATTATTAACTGGAAACCATGACGGCTGCTGAGAACGTGTGCTATACGTTAATTAACGTGCCAATGGATTCAGAACCACCATCTGAAATTAGCTTGAAAAATGATCTAGGTAAATGCTTATAATATTTCGAGAATGAAATGAATACAATGCTCTTTTACATTGCATGGTTCTTTATAATTATGAATGCTTTAGTTTTATCTAAATTCTTTTTTTTTCTAATGAAAGCGTATTGCCTTTTGATTCGCAGTATTGGTTTTTGGAAATAAGACAACATCTCACTTATGCATACTAAAGCTAAAGAAATGCAGTCACTGAGTTATCAGATACTTCTCAGATTAATTGTGCAGTTCAGTGTATTATACTTAAATGTAGTTGATAATTCTTTGGAGGTAGCAGGTTAAGAATGTGTATTAGAATGTCTTAATTCCTTTCTGCGCTTAACTTCCTATTACTGAGCTTATAAAGCCAAAAAATTCAACATTGGAATCAATGTGTTTTTCCCTAAAAAGTTAAACTTTTTATTTTTAAAGCATTTTTGCCAAGAAGGAAACAAGAACAATATTCCAATTTTTTTTTTTTTTTTTTTTTTTTTTTTTTGTTATTTGAGAAGCAGACAGATTTCTCACTTTCTGGTTCACTCCCCAGCCGAAGCTGGGACCCTGGAACTCAGTCTGAGTCTCCCATGTCTCCCAGGGTGTCCATTTAGCAGGAAGCTGGAACTCTGAGCAGAGCTTAAAATCCAATCTAGGCACTCTGGATATGGGATGCAGGTGTCTCAAGAGGCATCCTAACCAAAAACCAAATGCCCAACCCTGTATTTCACTTTAATTTATTTTAAATTATGAGTAATTTTTTAAAAAATTTATTTCATTTCGTTTGAAAGGCAGAGAGACAGATCTTTCATTTCCTGGCTTACTTCCCAAATGCTCACCACAGCTGGGGCTGAGCCACGCCAAAGCAAGGGAATGGGAACTCAATCCAGGTTCCTACATTGGTAGCAGGATTCAAGTAGTTGAATCAACACTGGCAGCTTCCCAGGGTGTACATTAGCAGGAAACTAGAAACAGAAGCAAAGTTGACCCGGTGCCATGGCTCAACAGGCTAATCCTCCGCCTTGCGGCGCAGGCACACTGGGTTCTAGTCCTGGTCGGGGAGCCGGCTTCTGTCCTGGTTGCCCCTCCTCCAGGCCAGCTCTCTGCTGTGGCCCAGGAGTGCAGTGGAGGATGGCCCAAGTGCTTGGGCCCTGCACCCCATGGGAGACCAGGAGAAGCACCTGGCTCCTGCCATTGGATCAGCGCGGTGCACCGGCTGCAGCAGCCACTGGAGGGTGAACCAACAGCAATGGAAGACCTTTCTCTCTGTCTCTGTCTCTCACTGTCCACTCTGCCTGTCAAAAAAAAAAAAAAAAAGCAAAGTCAGGACTCAAACCCAGGCACACTGATAAGGGATGCAGACTCCCAAGCAGCATCTTAACCACTGTACCAAACACCCACCCCATTTATTTTCCTTTTAAGAGTGTATATATGCCCTGTCTCCTTTTTGTGATTTTGTCAAGAAAAAAATTATTTTAGGGGTGGGCATTTGTTGCAGTGGTTGTGATGCTACTTAGAACACTCACATCCCATATCAGAGTGTCTGGTTTTGGAGTCCATTTCTGATTCCAGCTTTTGCTAACAAGTATTCTGGGAGGCAGCAGATGGCAGCTCAGGTACTTAGATGCTGCCACTCATGTGGGAGACCTGAATTTTCTAGGCTTCTGGCTTTGGTCTGGCCCAGCCCCAACTGTTAATGGGTATTAGGGGAGTGAAACAAGGAATAGAAGGTCTCCCTCCCTCCCTCCATCCCTCCTCCCTCCCTTCTCTCTTCCTTCCCCCCTCCCCCTCCCCCTCCCCTTCCCCTTCCCCTCCCCCTCCCTCTCTCTCTCATATTTATTTGAAAGAGTTATACAGAGAGAGGAAGAAACACAATGCCTGTGGCTTCTCTCAAATAAAAAAAAATAAATTTTAAGTAACAGTTTCTAAAGTAATGATCTTCCTTTAATTGAGTTTCTAAAAATAAATATAACTTATGGGCAGGCATTGTAGTGTAATGGGTTAAGTCGCCGCCTACAACACCAGCATCTTATGGATGCTGGTTGGAGTCCCAGCTGCTCCACTTCCTATCCAACTTCCTGCTAATGCACCTGGGAAAGTATTTAGACCCCTGCATCCAGATGGGAGACATGAATGAAGCTCCTGGCTCCTGCTGTTGGCCTGGTCCAGCAGTGCCAGTTTCAACCATTTAGGGGGTGAACCAGCAGATAGAAGAGATCTCTATCTCTCCTTCTCCCTCTCTCTTTAACCCTGCCTTTCCAATAAATAGACTAAATCTTAAAAATAAAATAAAATAAATATAACTTAAGCTGATAGAGTGCAATGAAGAATTAGACTTCAGATATGCAAAGTATTTAAGGTCGGTTTTTGGTGTGGCAGTTAATGCTCATCTTGTATCAGAATGCCTGTGTTTATGTACTATCCTTGACTCTTGACTCTGACTTCCTGCCAGTGGGCATCCTTGGACACAGAGACTAGTTACCTGGCTCAAGTAGCTAGGCCCCTGCCATGCACATGGAAGGACTGGATTGAGTTCCAGGCACCAAGCTTCAGCTCAGTAGCCCATGCAACCATTTGAGGAGTGAACCAGCAGATTAGAGCACTCACTTGCTATTTCTCTCTTTCTGCCTCTTTAAATAATTACTTTCAAAGTGGACAGCATCTTTAGAAGGTAGTTTGCAGAACAGGGATTTTTATTTAGTATTGTATTTGCCTGTTTTCAGTTCTTAATCATCAGTAATGGAATACCTCCTGATTTGAGGTCACTCAAGTACAGGGGCACAAGCACTTGGGCCATCATCTGTTGCTTTCTGAAGCCACAGCAGAGAGCTGGATCGGAAGCGGAGCAGCCAGGACATGAACTGGTGCCATATGGACTTTGGCACTGCAGGAGAAGGTTTTGCCCACTACACCACAGCATCAGCCCCAAGATACTTTTATTTTTTTATTTTTTTTTTAATCTGGAAGGTAAAAATTCAGAGAGAGAAGGAGAGAGAGAGATCTTCCATCCACTGGTTTACTCCCTGAATGTCTGCAGTGACTGGGGCTGTGCCAGGAGCCAGGAGTTTTTCAGGTCTCTCATGTGGGCTCAAGCATTTGGGTCATCTTCCACTGCTTTCCCAGATGCATTAGCAGGGAGCTGGATTGGAAGTGGAGCAGCCAGACCTCAAACTACTGCCTGTATGGGATGCTGGCACTGCAGGCAGAAGCTCAACCAACTGCATCACAGCACCAGCTCCCATAAAATACTTTGTGCATAATGTTTAGGCTAAGCAAGCAATAAACTTTCATTTTTGTCTTAAATGTGTCATCCTTAAATTCTCAACAGTGGCTATAACTAATCTTGAACATTTAAATTTTCTTCCAGTTTCTTTCCTTTTTTTAAGATTTTATTTTATTTTATTTTATTTGAGAGGTAGAGTTACAGACAGTAAGAGGGAGAGAAAGGTCTTCCTTCCGTTGGTTCACTCCCCACATGGCTGCATGGCCGGATCTGTGCCAATCCGAAGCCAGGAGCCAGGCGCTTCTTCTCAGTCTCCCACGTGGGTACAGGGGCCCAAGTAATTGGGCCATCTTCTACTGCTTTCCCAGGCCATAGCAGAGAGCTGGACTGGAAGTAGAGCAGCTGGGACTAGACCCGGTGCCCATATGGGATGCTGCATTGCAGGCAGAGGATTAACCTACTGCTCCATGGCGCCGGCCCCTCTTCCAGTTTTCAACTGATATCTTGGGAAAGATTCTAAAACTCCAAACCCTGTAAAATATGATGGGATTTTGGAATTAATTTACTCCTATAGTTCCTAACCCTTTTTCAGTCGAGAACTCTCCACCTAATATTAAAGAAAAGATTGATGTCTGCCCTCTACCATAATATTGTTGTAGCTATTCACAGATGTATTCATGTTTTGAAAAATAGCTCCACATGTGTATAAAACATGGTTGGCTATGAGTATACCTGTAGATTTATTAACTCAACTGGTTAGGGACCAGAAATCAAATTCATTGCCTTCATAGCATATGTAAAGAATCTGACATTCAGAGATAAATGACTTGCACAAAGACATACAACTTGCTTGTTGTGGAGCCAGGTAGAGAAGCTTTGTCACTTGGGTATATATCTTTATTACCATTGCCAATATCTTTATTACCATTGCCAATAATATATCAGGGTATTATGTTTAGTTAATTGTTCTTAAAATTATCTGAGGACTTTTGAAGTAATTGTGTTCATTTTAAATTTTTCAATCAGAAAAAGGAGATGTGAAGTCAAAGACTGAAGCTTTGAAGAAAGTAATCATTATGATTCTGAATGGTGAGAAGCTTCCTGGACTTCTGATGACCATCATTCGTTTTGTGCTACCTCTTCAGGATCACACCATCAAAAAATTACTTCTGGTATTTTGGGAAATTGTTCCTAAAACAACTCCAGATGGAAGACTTTTACATGAAATGATTCTTGTGTGTGATGCATACAGAAAGGTAAACCAGCCATAATTATTTCTGAATACTGCTTTGATTTTTATCTAATTGTAAAGTTGGTGCAAAGGGCTTTGATTTGAATGTTAAAATTAAAACTTTGATGAGATGTTAGTTGTAGATATTTGAATTTAATTTGTAAAATGGTACTGTAAGAAGTTTTTATTGTACTGAAAGTATGTCATTGTAAACATGGAAAGAAAGAGTAAGAAAGGCAGGAGGAAGGTGAGTAGGAGCGTGGACAGGAGGGAGAGTTAGGGTGAAAGGTAGCACTATGCTCCTAAATCTTATATTTGAAATATATGAAATTGGTTCACTTTATATAGATATTTAAAAGATTATTTAAAAGTTTGTACTTTTTCCAGATATTTTAATGCATTTAATGTGTTATTAATAAAAACAGTAATATGTAGTGTATAGTAAGATATTGATAAGCTAGGTGAAAACTGCTTGAATGAACAGGAATCTGATTAAAACTGTTTAGTTATCGAGTTTTTTTTGCCTCAGATTTCCTTGTTTTTTCCACTAGAAAGTTTTTCATGTAAAAATTCATTTTTCTAAAATACTGAAAGTCAATATTTCGTATTTGAATTCTTATATCAGGATCTTCAGCATCCTAATGAATTTATTCGAGGATCTACTCTTCGTTTTCTTTGCAAATTGAAAGAAGCAGAACTGCTAGAACCTTTGATGCCAGCTATCCGTGCTTGTTTGGAGCATCGACACAGCTATGTCAGAAGAAATGCTGTTTTGGCCATCTATACTATCTATAGGTAGATTAAGAAATTCCTTTAGCTTAGTTCTTTTGAAGAATATTTTCTCTTTTAGAATAGAGGTTCTGAAAGTGGTTGCTTGCAGACTGTATGTAGTTTGTAAATGTGTTTTGTTGGCCAGCACAGTATTTTTTTCTAGTCATTAACTTGTCAACCTTAAAAAAGATCTGATAACACTGGGCCCTGGTTTTTGCATGAAAGAAATCTGCTAAAATTGTATGGCAGTAGTTTTCTTTAAATAGTTTATATGTCCATTTTATGACAGTGCTCATTTTATTCCAATTCATTTAATTCATTTATTTGATTAGCTTCTATAGGCTTTACATTTTTATATTATTTTAAAATTCTCTTTTTATGGAATATAAGCCTTACCTTTTTACCTTTTAGAGCCTGGCGAGAAAAGTTTTTCATTGAGAAGGGCTGTAGTTCTCAACTGACTCATATTTTAGAAAGCTGAAGATTTAAGACTTTAAAAACAATTCACAGGGACAAGTATTTGGCATAGCAGTTAGCTTGGGACACTTACATCTCATATCAGAGTGCATACGTTTGAGTCCCGCTGTACTCCCAATTCCAGCTTCCTGCTAATACACATCCTAGGAAGTGATACATGATGGCTCAAGTAGAGTCCCTACCCACGTGGGAGACCTGGTTGAGTTCCCAGCTCCCAGCTTTGACCTGGCTCGCACTGTTACAACCATTTGGCGAATGAAACAGTGGATGGGGATGTCTTGCCTCTCTGTCTCTCTCTCACTGTCCACTCTGCCTATCAAAAAAAATTATTTTATTTATTTGAAAGGCAGAGTTACACAGAGAGAAAAACAGAGAGAGAAGTCTTCCATCCTCTGGTTCCCTCCCCAGATGGCTGCAATGTCCTGGACTGGGCCAGGTAGAAGCCAGGAGTAAGGAGCCCCATCCGGTTATCCCACGTGGGTTCAGGGACCCAAGCACTTGGGCCATCCTCCACAGCTATCCCAGGCACGTTAGCAGGGAGCTGGATGAGAAGCAGAGCAGCCAGGACATAAGCCGGTGCCCATATGGAATGTCAACACTGCTGGCAGAGGCTTAACCTTCTATGCCACAGCACCGGTCCCTGAAATATAATTTCACAGTTTTCTTACTATTAGATTTAGTCTGTTAAGGAAGGTGGCATTCTAGTTAGTAATGTTGTTGAGTACTTTGAATGTTACCAATCAGATGATAGTGTATAACATGAAAATTATGACATTTATGTATAAGACACTGGAAATTTGAGCAGGAACTGTATGCTTATATTAAGGAACTTTTGTTAGGGATATGATAAATTATGATTATTTTTAAAATAAAGAATCTTTTCCCTTAGAGAAGCATACTGACATATTTATAGAAGAAATAGTTATCAGAGATTTGCTTCAAAATAGGTATAGAAGAAGGGAAAATGGGCAAGGGTATATGTGAAATAAAACTGGTCATGAAATAATTAATGTACAACTAGTAAAATTCAAAGAAGTATATTTCAAAGTATATTTCAAAGAAGTATATTTTTTTACCTTCATTAAGGTAAAGTGGTAGCATTGTATTATAAAGTATACAAAAAATATTAGATAAATTAATAGATGGCATGTTCAATAAATAAGTTTTTTCTGTACTAGAAAATGTATAATTTGAATGCTTAATTGATGAAGATGTAATTAATATTTTGCCTTCCTCCATTTCTAATTGATTTAAAGTTTCAAAAAGCAAAAGAATCAAGTGTTATAAAGTTTGAGTCAGTTTAATTTTGGTATTATTAGAGAGTTACTAAAATAATAAAATAGCTTTTTATTAAAATATATTATCTTTTTTATTTAAAGAAATTTTGAACATCTTATACCTGATGCTCCTGAACTGATACATGATTTTCTGGTGAATGAGAAGGATGCAAGTTGCAAAAGGAATGCATTTATGATGCTAATTCATGCAGATCAGGTGAAGTACTTTTTATAAAATACCTCCATGATATATTTAAATGAGAATTAGGAACCAGAAGGTGGCCCAAGTCCTTTGGCCCCTGCACCTACACGGGAGACCCAGAAGAAGCTCCTGGCTCCTGGCTTCAGATTGATGCAGCTCTGGCCATTGTGGCCATCTGGGGAGTGAACCAGCAAGTGGAAGACCTCTCTGCCTTTCAAATAAATAATAATAAATAAATCTTTTAAAAAAAAGAAAGAAATTACACATAGGTCTCATTATGTTTTTAGTTCTTAATTTTATTTGTAGTATGTGTGATTTGAATATTTTGATTTTTTGGATTTAATTTGTATGAGTATAAATATATTTTTTCTTAGCTCTTCCCCAAAATAATACTCTGTCCTGTACATGTATTTTTTTTAAGATCTATTTATTTATCTGAAAGGCAGAGTTTCAGAGAGGCAGAGGCAGAGAGAGAGAGAGACATCTTTCGTCCATTGGTTCACTCCCCAGATGGCCGCAACAGCCGGAGCTGCGACAATCCAAAACCAAGAGCCAGGAACTTCTTTTGGGTCTCCCACACGGCTGCAGGGGCCCAAGGACTTGGGCTATCTTCTACTGCTTTCCCAGGCCATAGCAGAGAGCTGGATCAGAAGTGGAGGAGCCGGGACTTGAACCGGCACCCATATGGGATACCGGCCAGCACTGCAGGTGCTTTACCTGCTATGCCACAGCACTGGCCTCCATGTATTTTTTTAAATAAGTATCAAGAAAATGTTTTTAGAACAGCTAATTTAAGATTTTTCTTACAGCTTGTTTTGTGGCACTCACTCTGATGCTTTGCCTGTTTTTCCTTATGTTGGTATAGATCTAAAATTGTGTAGTAGAGAAAAATAGTAGTTTTTTATAGAGTCTACCTTTCTACATGTCTATAGAAATAGAATGGCCTTCTATATATGGATGCCTATCTTCTTTAATTTTTTTAAATTTTGAAAGCTTATGCCAACCTCTACATCCAGCTCTGATGGTTAAAATATATGAGTCTTCTTTTGGAAAGCAATGACTGCACACCTTTGGTGGCATTTGATGTGAATATTTTTGCTTTCTAGTATTATCAAAATGTGAGAAATATGCAGACTGGAAAATAGGGATTTATTCATTCCTCTGAAATCTGGATACTGTCTTTTTTTTTTTTTTTTTGTGACAGGCAGAGTGGACAGTGAGAGAGAGAGACAGAGAGAAAGGTCTTCCTTTTGCCGTTGGTTCACCCTCCAATGGCTGCCGCGGATGGTGTGCTGCGGCCGGCGCACCACGCTCATCCAATGGCAGGAGCCAGGTGCTAGGTGCTTTTCCCTGGTCTCCCATGGGGTGCAGAGCCCAAGCACTTGGACCATCCTCCGCTGCACTCTCTGGCCACAGCAGAGGGCTGGCCTGGAAGAGGGGCAACCGGGACAGAATCCGGCGCCCCGACCAGGACTAGAACCCGGTGTGCCGGCGCCGCAAGGCGGAGGATTAGCCTGTTGAGCCACGGCGCCGGCCTAAGGATACTGTCATTTTGTCTCCAATTTTTTATTATAGTATAATGTACATAAGATTTACTACTTTAACCTTTTTCAAGTATACAGTTCAGTATTAATGCATTCATTATGTACATATATTACCACATATTTTCATAACTTTTTGTATCTTGCAAAACTGAAACTGTATACCCACTCAATAATAATTCCCCATTTTTCTTCCCCCAACCCCTGACAGCCACCATTCTACTTTCTGCCTCTATGATTTTGACTATTCTAAGTACTTCATATATGTGGAATGGTATAGTATTTGTCCTTTTTGATTGGCAATATTTCACTTTAATGTCTTCAAGATTCACCTATATTTTTCCATGTGTCAAAATGTTCTTCCTTCTGAAGGCCAAATAGGATTTTTAAATATATTCCACATTATTTATTCATCATTGGACACTTGGATTGCTTCTACCGTTTACTGTTGTGTGCAATGCTGCTATGAGCATGGGTGTACAAAATATCTCTTTGAGATCTTTTAAATTCTTTTGAATATATATTCAGAAGTGAGTTGCTGGTTCATATGCAGTTCAATTTTTGGTTTTTTAAGAAATTACCATACTGTTCCCATAACAGCTATAGCATTTTTGCATTGTAGACATGGGTTCCAGTTTTTCTACTTCCTCACCAATACTTGTTGTTTTCTTTCTTTCTTTTTTTAATTTTATTTTTATGTACTTGAGAGGCAGGCAGGCAGAGTTCTCATCTACTGATTTATTCCCCAGATGCCTGCAACAGCAAAAGCTGAGAGCCAGAAAGTCAGTGCCAGGTCTCCCCTGTGAATGGCAGGAATCCAGCCACTTGAGTCATCAACTCTGCCTCCCTTGGTCTACATTAATAGGGAGGTAGAGTTAGGAACCAGAGCCAAGAGTTGTTGAACTCAGTCACTCCAATGCCTTGGTCTTAACCACTAGGCCAAACACTAGCCTCATTTTTTGTTATTGTTTTAATTATATGGGCCACAGTGCTATGTCCTCTTGTAGAATTTGTGTCACTGAACTGTGCTTTTGATACCATGCTATAAACCCTATAGTAAGGGATAATAATTAGAAATAGTTTAGGGGCCGGTGCTGTGGCATAGAGGATAAAGCTGCGGCCTGCAGTGCTGGCATCCCGTATGGTTGCCGGTTTGAGTCCTGGCTGCTCCACTTCCGATCCAGTTCTCTGCTGTGGCCTGGGAAGGCAGTGGGAAAATGGCCCAAGTCCCTGGGCTCCTGCATTCACATGGGAGACCTGGAAGAGGCTCCTGGCTCCTGGCTTCGGATCAGCACAGCTCCAGCTGTTGTGGCCATTTAGGGAGTGACCAGCAGATGGAAGACCCCTCTCTTTCTCTCTGCCTCTCCTTCTTTCTCTGTATAACTCTTTGAAATAAAATAAATAAATCTTAAAAAAAAAAAAATAGTTCAGTAACATTGATACTTTTACTGGAAAGATGTTACTGAGGTCACTGTTCTGCATATCACAATCTCTGATATATGAGGACCCACAGAAGATTTTTCTTGTAGATATTAGTAAGAACTAAATTCTGAAGAAGATGATTTGTTCTAATTTATGGATACTCTGAATCATGTAATACATAGAATTTATCTTTCTGATTTAGCTACTAGAAAATTTAGTCCACAGATTTATGGCCCACCTATGAAATATGTATTTGACTTTATATCATACATTTTATCTGTCTGCTTCATTCTTGATTTCTTCTTGCCCTAATTTCCTTGTTTTACCTTTAGTTGTATTATGTATTAAAAAGTTGTATTAAGGTTGTATTGAACCAGATAGAATATGATAATATATTCTTACTTTTTTAGGATCGAGCTTTGGATTACCTAAGTACTTGTATTGATCAAGTGCAAACATTTGGAGACATTCTGCAGTTGGTTATTGTTGAACTAATTTATAAGGTAAGAATGATAGTGTGTGTGTGTGTAAATAAATGCAACAGTTTAAGATTGAATAGTCTCTTTCTGGGAAATGACCTAATTGTTAGGATAATAGTTTTAATAGTAGAAATATTTTATAACATGACCTTTTAAAGGCTTTTTTTTCCCCTTTGATTTGTTGTATTTTCCAACTATTTGCTTCCATCCTTTCTAAGCCTCCATAAGGAATTCTTTAAAAATTCATGACTTGAGGGGCCAGCATTGTGGCATAGCAGGTTAAGCCATGCCTGCAATGCTGGTATCTGATATAGGCACCAGTTCAAGTTCTGGCTGATCCACTTCCAATCTAGCTTCTGATAATGTGCTTGGAAAAGTGGCAGAAGATGGTCCAAGTGCTTAGGCCCCTGCTCCCAGATGGGAGACATGGTAGAAGCTCCTGGCTCCTGGCTTCAGCCTGGCCCTGCCCTGGCCACTGCAGCCATTGGCCATCTGTCTCCCTCTAACTTGGCCTTTCAAAGACATAAATCTCAAAAAAAAAAAAAAATTCATGACTTGAGCCAGTAAAGCCGAAAAGAAATCATTGTGTGAGTAGATTATGAATTTGAATTTAAGAATGAAATTCGAGGATTTTTTTTTCAGTGTACAGCAGACTACTTTGGAACTCTAAAAACAAGCCAGAAAAGGCTTAAATATTTTTTATGTCTCCTGGTTTAAAAAAAAGAAAAATTGTGAATATAGGTATACGTGTTTTCACATGCTTTGCTTTATTGTGCTTTCCAGAGATTTAATTTTACAAATTAAAGTGGTTTTTTTTTTTAAAGATTTATTTATTGGAAAGGCAGAGTTAGAGAGAGAGACAGAGAGATCCATCTTCTATCTACTGGTTTACTCCCTAGATGGCCGCAATGCTGGAGCAAGGCTGATCTAAGGCCAGGACCCCAGAGCTTCTTCTGGGCCTCCCATGTAGATGCAGGGGCCCAAGTACTTGGGCCATCCTACTCTGCTTTCCCAGGGACTGCAGCAGGGAGCTGGATCAGAAGTGCAGTAGCCAGGACTTGAATCTGCATTCATATTAGATACTGGCATTGCAAGTGGTGCTTTTACCCACTGTACCAAATTAAATTTTTGTGACCACCTTGGTCAAGAAGTCTATTGGTATAGTTTTTCCAACAGCATGTACTCACTTTGTGTCGTATTTTGGTAAATCTCTTGTTCTATCAAACTTTTTCATTCTTATTATTGTATCTGTTAAGATGATCTGATCAGTGATGTTTAATGTTACAACTGTATTATTTTGGGGTGCCACAGTCCATGCTCATAGCAGACTGTGAACTAAATTGTTAAATGTGTGTGTTCCAACTGCTCTACTAACTGGCTGTATCCCCATATCTCCCTCTCTTCTGGCTGCCCATTCCCTGAGGCACAAAAATATTGAAATTAGGCCAATTAATAACCCTACTGTACCCTCTGAGTGCTCATCTGAAAGGAAGGGTCACATGTCTCTCACTTTGAATCAAAAGCTAAAAATGATTAAGCTTAGTGAAGAAGAACTGCCCAAAGCCAAGGTAAGTTGAAGGCTAGGCCTCTTGGCACCAAACAGCCAAAGTGTAAATGGGAAGAAAAAGCTTGTGAAGGAATTTTGAAGTGCTACCTGGGTGAGCACAAATAGTAAGCAGCAAAATAGCCTTCTTGCTGATATGGAGAACGTTTTAGTGGTCTGGATATAGACCGATTCTTCCCCTGAATTTCCTTAAGCCAAAGCCAGAGCAAGGCTGTGTTTTTGTTTTTTCAGAAGAAAAATTTAAAGCAAGCAAAGGTTGGTTCCTGAGGTCCAAAGAAGCTGTCATAAAAATGCTAGCATAAAAGTACAAGGTGAAGCAGCAAATGCTGATAGAATCTGAAGCAAGTTAGCCAGAATATCTAGCTAACAGAACAGATTTTAAATGAAGACAAGATAACCTTATACTAGAAGAAGATACCAAGTAGGACTTTTCATACATAGCTAGAGAGGAGAAGTCAATGTCTGGCTTGAAAGGACAGACTGTACTAAGAGCTAATATAGCTGATGATGGCTGAAGCCAGTGTTCATTCACCATTGTGAAAATTCTAGAGCCCTTAAGAATTGTACTGTCTACCCTACCTGTGCTCTGTAAAGGGAACAACAAAGCCTGAATGACAGCACATTGTAAGTCCATCACTCAGGCCTTCTGCTCAGAAAGAAAGATCCTTTCAAAGTGCACTGATCACCCAAGAGCTCTCATGGAGATACCCAAATTAATATTGTTTTCATGCCTACTGTTACACATCCTTTCTGCAGCCCATGGATCAAAGAATAATGTATACTTTCAAGTTGTTGTGTTTGAGAAATACATTTCATAAAGCTACAGCTTTCATATGTAGTGATTCGTCTAATGGATCTGGGTATAGTAAGTAGAAAAACTTATATCAAGGCTTCACCATTTAGATGCTTTTAAGAACATTTGTGACTCATGGAGTTGGTCAAAATGCAAGCATTACAGGAGTTTGGCAGAGGTTGATTCCAACCCTCATACATGATTCTGAGGGGTTCTAAGACTTCCAGGAAGGAAGGAAGTACAGGCGTGGTAGAAATAGCAAGGGAATGAGAAATGGAGCCTTAAGAGGTGACTGAATTGCTGCAATCTTATGAGAAAACTTAACAGATGAGAAGTTGCTTCTTAGGATGAGCAAGAAAGTGGTTTCTTCAGTTTCTTCTATTTCTGGTGAACACGCTGTAAACCATGTTGATAATAACAAAGAATTTTAGAATATTATTTAAATGTAAGTGATAAGGCAGTGGCAGACAGCAATTTTGAAAGAAGAATTCTACTGTGGGTAAAATGCTGTCAAACAGCAGCATATGCTACAGAGAAATCTTTGAAAGGGAAAATCAACTGATATGGCAACCTTCATTTGATGCCTTAAGAAGTTGCCACAGCTACCCTACCCTTCAGCAACCATCCTTGGTCAGTCAGCAGTCAGCCACATCAAAGCTTGCAAGACCCTTCAGCAGCAAAAAGATTATGACTCATTGAAGACCCAGGTGTTCATTAGTAACTTATTACTGATAAAATATTTTAATAAGGTATATAAATTGTTTTTAGACATAATATGGTTACACACTTATTAGTCTATGGCATAATGGCTGGCGCCACAGCTCACTTGGCTAATCCTCCACCTGCTGTGCCAGTACCCCAGGTTCTAGTCCCGGTTGGGGCACTGGATTCTGTCCCGGTTGCTCCTCTTCCAGTCCAGCTCTCTTCTGTGGCCCGGGAAGGCAGTGGAGGATGGCATATGAACTGGAAAACCAAAAAAATTTGGTGTACCCATTTTATTGAGTGATCTGAAAGCAAACCTGTAATATCTGTAGGTATGTCCATATGTCTAAATGACATCATAGGCCATTAACTAAGGAGGTCTAAAGGCAGCAAAGACATTTGGATTTTAAAATGAAGTACTTTATTCAATTTGATACAAAAAGGATTGATTATATGTTAATGTTCTGATAAAAGGTACAATGACATTTAAATTTGCTATTGCTATCATTAAGGCCAATAGATCAGGAATGGCTTTATTTAACAGGTTAGTATGGACAAAACACTCACGTCAGATGCTGCCAACTGATTACAACTATCAGTGAGGAAGGCACCCCTCTTGACACAGGGAAGTCATTTGGAATTGGCATTTAAGATGAGACCCAGGAGTAGAAATATATGGCTCCTTTCAATTTGTGTGTATGATTTAGGGATGTCATTGAAGTTCTCAAAAGTTAGGATTCTCTGTTATCAAGTGGTTTTGTTTAATAGAATTCTGATTATAGTTAGAAGCAATAACTTAAATAATGCCCAATTGAGCCTCAGTGCCAACTAGTTTCTTTTGTTTTCCGTAAATGTTGCGTTTGGTTTAAAAAAAAAAAAGAGTAGAGGGGCCGGCGCCGTGGTTCACTTGGCGAATTCTCTGCCTGCACCAGTTCTAGTACTGGTTGATCTCCTTTCTCTCTGTCTGTCTCACTGTCTGTAACTCTACCTGTCAATTAAATTAAAAAAAAAAAAAATAGAGATTTGACTATATATATTCTAGGAAAATCTAATTTGACCACTGCAAAAGAAAAGAAATAATTGCTTCACAAGTAAAGGTATCCAGATGCATTTTAAAATAAAAATTTTTAGTTTCCTCTCTACTATTGAATATGGTCCCAAATAATAGTAAATAGTACTTGAAAAAAAATTTACCTTTCTTACTTAAAGGACTGGTATTCTCCGTTTATCAGCTATTCAGATTTATAGCAACCGTTGTGTTTCCCTTCTTGACATAGCATCCCGAATAAAAATTTAGGACCAAATTTAATATCCCACCAGAGTACCAATGTTAGTTTACTTAGTTAATGTGTCCTTTTGTTACTTTACATTCTCTCTTGTGTTTAGTATGCATATCTTATTAGAAGCTGTCTGAAACCTTTTGTGAAGTAGTAAAATGTAAATTACAATCGAATGAATAAATCAATGAGTAACTATGACAGTTATTTGAAATAAAACATTTCTTTTTTTTTTTTAAATTTCCAAAGAACAGCTTATGGATTACAATGGCTCCCCCCCCATACAACTTCTCTCCCTCCCCCTACCCTCCCCTTTCCCGCTCCCTCTCCCCTTCTGTTCACATCAAGATTCATTTTCAATTCTCTTTATACACAGAAGATCAATTTAGTACATATTACGTAAAGATTTCAACGGTTTTCCCTCGCATAGAGACACAAAATGATAATACTGTTGGAGTACTAGTTATAGTATTAATTCACAATGTACAGCACATTAAGGACAGAGATCCTACATGATTTTTTTTAAAAAAATTGATTAATTGTCTATGCAATTTCCAATTTAACACCAAGATTTTTTAATCATTTGCAATTATCTTTATATAAAGAAGATCGATTCAATATATACTATGTAAAGATTTCATCAGTTTGCACCCACTCAGAAACACAAAGTGTAAAAATACTGTTTCAGTACTAGTAATAGCATTATTTCACATTGGATAACACATTAAGGACAGATCCCTCATGGGACATGTACTCTACAGAATACTATACAGCAGTCAAAAACAATGAAATCCGGTCACTTGCAACAAAATGGAGGAATCTGGAAAACATCATGCTGAGTGAATTAAGTCAGTCCCAAAAAGACATTTCTTTTTTAAATTACCAGTGTTATGTTACACTGTATCATCCTTTGTTGGTTAACATGTTAATATGCCTGTGTAAAATTGTTCTAGGCCAGGTATTTGGCAGGGTGGAACAGTTGCTGCTTGGGACACCTGTATCTCTTGTCAGTGCATTGTTCAAATCCTGGGTACTCTGCTTCTGATCCAGCTTCCTGCTAATGTGCACCCTCAGAAGCAGCAATAGTTGGCACAAGTGCTTGGGTCACTGCCATCCACATGGGAAACTTGGATTGAGTTCTTGGCTTCTAACTTCCCCTGGCCCAGCTCTGACTGTTGCAGGTGTTTAGGAAGTGAACCAGCAGATGGAAGTGCTTGTGTTTCTCTCTCTCTCTCTCTCTCTCTCTCTCTCTCTTTCTCTCTTTCTTTCTTTCTGTCTCTCTCTCTGTCTTTCAGATGACTAAAAATATATAAAAGGAAAAACTGTTCTCTTAGCTTTCAAATTAAGAATATTAGCACCCCATAAAGTGATATCCATAAAAATTTTTGTTTGAAAGCAAGTGTCCCTGCTTTCAGTTGACATTTTGAAAGCAAGTATTGAAACATAAATGTTTTCTTTTCCAGGTCTGTCATGCTAATCCTTCAGAAAGGGCCCGTTTCATTCGCTGCATCTATAACTTACTGCAGTCATCTAGCCCTGCTGTAAAATATGAAGCTGCTGGGACATTAGTAACACTCTCTAGTGCACCAACTGCGATCAAGGTACTGTGTGTTTCTTTTGGGGTACATGAGATGATAGACATGCTGTTTTATCATTTGTGATTTAATGGCATTGCGATTCACTTGTTCTTACATGGCATAAAAAAGAACAACTACAAATTTCATAAAATTATTTGCTTTCTTATATAGTCAACCCTCCTTCTTTTCTTTCTGCCTGCTTTCTTGCACTTATGTAAGAGATTTAAGTAGTTCATGAAGGTGCAGATATTTGGCCTAGTGGTTAAAATACTGGTTAATATGTCCACATCTCATATCAATGGTACCTAAGTGCCTAAGGTACACCTGTGCTCTTGTCTCTAGCCTTCCTGCTAATGTGGACCCTAGGAAGTAGCAGTGATAGTTCAGTGATTAGATTCTTGCCACACATCTGAGACCCTCGATTGAGTTCCTGGCTCCTGGCTTTTGGCACTAGCCGAGGGCCACTTGTGGGCATTTGGAGGAGTAAGCTGGCAGATGGGAACTTTCTGTCTCTGTCTCTGTCTCATTGCTTCTCAAGTTAAAAAAAAAAAAAAAAAGTTCATAGAAAAATGGAATTAAAAGATAATTTTCTTTTGGTGCAAAAACATGCATAGTTTTTTCATAATATGGATTTCCATGAACTTTTTGAGGATTTCTCAAATGTATGGATTTCAGAAAACATTTTTGCACCAAAACAAACATGTTTTGATTCCATTTTCCATGAACTTTTAGAGGTACCTTTATAAATGGGGAGAAGAATCGACAGAGAATGACATATTTCGAGTTTCTGAAGAATGATATTTTAGGGGGCCAGCACTGTGGTGCAGTGGGTTAAAGCCCCAGCCTACAGGGCTAGCCTCTCATATGGTCGCCAATTCAAGTCCCAGCTGCTGCATTTCCAATCCAGCTCCCTGCTGATTGCCTGGGAAAGCAATGGAAGATGGCTCTCAAATCCTTGGGCCCCTGCACCTACCTGGGAGACTTGGAAAAAGCTCCTGGTTCCTGGCTTCAAATCGGCTCTGTTCCCACCATTGCAGCCATTTGAGGAGTGAACCAGTGGATAGAAGATCTCTCTCTCTCTGTCTCTCTACCTCTATCTGTAACTCTGTCCTTCAATTAAATGAAAAATAATAAAATCTTAAAAAAATGATATTTCAGGATTGCTCACTTGGAACTGGCATTGTGACATAGCAAGTAAAGCTACCACTTGTGATGCCAACATCCCATATGGGCACTGGTACAAATCCCAGCTCCTCCACTTCAGTCCAGCTCCTTGCTAATGGCCTGGGAAAAGCAAAGGAAGATGGCCTAAGTGTGTGGACCACAACCACCTATGTGGGAGACATGGATTTAAGCTCCTGGTTCTTGGCTTCTAGCTTTAGCCTGTCCCAATGCCAGCTGTTGAGGCCATTTGGAGAGTGAACCAGTAGATGGAAGATTCTCTCTCTCTATTTCTCTGTCTCTATCACTATGCCTTTCTTTTTTTTATTTTTATTTTTATTTTTATTTTTATTTTTATTTTTATTTTTTATTTTTTGACAGGCAGAGTGGACAGTGAGAGAGAGAGACAGAGAGAGAGAAAGGTCTTCCTTTGCCGTTGGTTCACCCTCCAATGGCTGCCGCGGTCGGCGCACCGCGCTGATCCGATGGCAGGAGCCAGGTGCTTTTCCCTGGTCTCCCATGGGGTGCAGGGCCCAAGCACTTGGGCCATCCTCCACTGCACTCCCGGGCCACAGCAGAGAGCTGGCCTGGAAGAGGGGCAACCGGGACAGAATCCGGTGCCCAGACCAGGACTAGAACCTGGTGTGCCTGCACCGCGAGGTGGAGGATTAGCCTATTGAGCCACGGCGCCGGCCAACACTATGCCTTTCAAATAAATAAAATATAAAAAAGTAAATAAAAAAGAAATTAGCATCACAACTGTATTGCCAACTAAACTGTGACTTTCACCAGATACTTAATGGACGTCCTTTTTCAGTTTTAGGATCCAGTCCATGATTTCATATTGCATTTGTCATATCTTAGTCTAGTCTGTGATAGTTCCCCATATTTTTCTTATTTATTGTGACCTTGATACGTTTGAAGAATACTGATTAATTCGTTTATAAAAGATCCTTCAGTTTGGATTTGTCTGATGTTTTCTCTTACTTAGTTTGAGGTTTATGTGTTTTGGGGAAGAATAACACAGAAGCTGTGTGATATTGGCATCCATCAGTGGATTTTCTTTGTGACGGCTATTATTACCCTGATATTCTTTTTTTTTTTTTTTTAAGATTTATTTTATTTATTTGAAAGGTAGAATTACAGAGAGAGGGAGAGACTGAGAGAGATACTATGGTATGCTTATGGTGATTTTCTGTTTTCTTCATTCTATACTTAGTAATTGGAATTCTTGACGGGTGAAGAAGAACTGTCCTTTCTCTTCTCTCCCTTACTTCCTTTCCTTTCTTTCATGATCATATCATATCAATGTGGATATTTTATCTTTTGGAGCATAATCTAACATTGTTATTGCCTACTTTGTTGATCAAATTATTTGGCCATTGAGTGCTCTTTCAGATTTGTTCCTTTGTCCTTTGCTTTTTAAACTTTCTGATTCTAAAATATTTAGAACATTTTTTGGCTTAATAAATGTTCTAAATATATGCTAAGATATTTTAATGACACAAGATCATCTTTATAGTCTCATTTTTTTCTGCACTGTGATGCATAAAAGTGTTAAACCTTGTCCCTAAACTAAAATATGCTTAATAGTTATATATTTTGAGATTCCGTATCTGCTCTCTCCTGTCTTAGTCCTTAGTTTCAGCCCTTAATTTTTGACTATTTCTGGCTTTAGTAGCTCTTTTCTAGTGCTTCTAATCTGTCATAGGCTTGAAAAATAACAAGATCTTTTAAAATGTAGGGAATACTGAGATACATACATTCTTTTGAGCAGAATTCATGAACTCTAATACAAGGAAGATGTATACATTTTGACTCCTTTTTCCTTATTTTTAGTATCTACATTTACAGCAAATGAATGACTTCTTATAAAGTGTACTTTTTCTCTATAGGCTGCCGCTCAGTGTTACATTGACTTAATTATTAAGGAGAGTGACAACAATGTAAAGCTCATAGTTCTGGATCGACTGGTAGAATTAAAAGAACATCCTGCTCATGAACGAGTACTCCAGGTAAGTGTTGTCTAAGAGAAATCCTAAATAAAATGTTTTTTAAATTTGCATCATTTGTGGGTTTTTTAAAGCAATTTTATTTATTTATTTGAAAGGTTAGAGAGAGAGACCGAGAGAGAGATCTTCCATCCGCTGGTTCGGTCTCCAGATACCTGCCACTACTAGGGCTGAAACAGGCTGAAGCTAGAAGCCAGGAGCTTCATCTGGGTCTCCCACATGGGTGGCAGCGTCCCAAACACTTAGGCGTCTTCCACTGCTTTCCCCTGGCCATTAGCAGGGAGCTAGACTGGAAATGGAGCAGCCTGAACAAGAACTGGCATCCGAATGGGGTGCTAGTACCACTATGCCACAATACTGGCCCCAATTTACATAATTTCTGTTAGCATTTTGTTAGCCTAAATGCTTGAAGACTAGACAGTTTAAATTTTGATTAGCTAAGTATAACTCTGTAATTACTATAACCTTTTGGGATATCATCTTTGCCATAATAAACATTTCTTAGAGTGGGTATTTGACCTATAGGTTGAGAAGCTGGTTTAAGATACCTGCATCGCACATGAGAGTGCCTGAGTTTAAGTTCTGCTTCTGGCTTTTGATTCCAACTTCTGCTAATACGAACTCTGGGAGGAAGCAGGAATTCTGGCTTTGGTCAGGCCTACCTCCAGCCATTATGACCATTTGAGGAGTGAACCAGAATGGGAATTCTGTTCTGTCTGTCTGTCCTTCTCTCTCCAAAAAAAAAAAAAAGTAGAGAAGGAGGGCAGTGTTATGGTGCAGTAGTTTAAGCTGCTGCCTGTGATGCTGGCATCCCACATCAGAGCCCTGGTTCAAGTTCCAGCTACTCTTCTTCTGATCTAGTTTCCTGCTAATTCACCTTGGAAAGCAGTGGAAGATGGCCCAAGTGCCCACCCATGTGGGAGACCTGGATGAAGTTCTGGGATCCTGGCTTCAACCTGAATAAGCCCAGGCCATTGCAGCCGTTTGGGGAGTGAACCAGCAGATGGAAGATCTCTGTGTCTCTTGCTCCCTCTCTCTCTGTCACTCTGATTTCAAATAAATAAATAAATCTTTTTTAAAAAATGTGTATGTACAACATACACACATATGTATATTTCTAAAGTAAAATAATAGTCTGTCTTTTAAATTTGTAGTGTACCAGGCATTCTTAGCAATAGTGGGTCTATTCATTTTAACTTGAATATAATTTATATTTCTTGGAGAATAAT
Organism: Sylvilagus floridanus; assembly: GCA_949820135.1. Classification (NCBI taxonomy): domain Eukaryota; kingdom Metazoa; phylum Chordata; class Mammalia; order Lagomorpha; family Leporidae; genus Sylvilagus; species Sylvilagus floridanus. Next base: position 75,955,935 of record OX463224.1, on the reverse strand, counting down.
TATACCAATTCATTGAGAATGTATTAAATAGGTATATTGATAAATAAAAATAAAGGCCGTGATTGCTAAATACAATGCTGATCTTGCATCAATAAAGAGGGACCTGTGGAGCAGCAGGTTAAAGCCATGGCCTGCAGCACCGGCATCCCTTGTGGTCACTGGCTAGAGTCCCCACTGCTCCACTTCAATCTACCTCCCTGCTAATACACATGGGAAAGCAGTGGAGAATAGCCCAAGTCCGTGGGCCCCTCCATTCTTATGGGCGACCCAGAAGAAGCTCCTGGCTCCTGGCTTCAGATCAGATCAGTTCAGCTCTAGCCGTTGAGGCCATTTGGGGAGTGAACCAGCAGATGGAAGACCTCTCGATCTCTCTCTCTCCCTCGCTTCTTCTTTCCCTCTCTCTCTCTCTCTCTCTTCCTACCTACCTACCTACCTCTCTAACCCTTCCTTTCAAATAAATAAACTAAACTTAAAAAAAAAAAAAAAAGGATTTCTAGGAAGAACATTATGGCACAGTTTAGAAATGTGAATATAGGGGCCAGCGCTGTATCATAGTGGGTAATATCACACATGATAACACTGTTAATAATTTCTTAATAAAGTCTAGATTCAGATTTTCCTGGTTGTTCCAAAAATGGTCTTTTTGTTTCATTTGTCCAATTTATAGCCATTGTTCAGGCTGTTCTGTCCTTTCAGTCTCTGAATTTTGTTTTTGTTTTGTTTTATTATTTATTTGTTTATTTATTTAAAAGGCAAAATGACAGAGAAGGAAGGAGAGAGATCTCCCATCGATTGGTTCACTTTGCTAATGACCACAACAGCCAAGGCAAAGCCAGGCTGAAGCCAGGAACTGGAACCCCATCCAGGTCTCCCATGTGGGTGACAGGAACCCAAGTACTTGAGCCAACCTCCACTGCCTTCCTAGACACATTAGCAGTGTGCTGCATCGGAAGCAGAGTAGCTAGAACTCAAACCACCATTCCAATAGGGGATGCCATTGACACAAGCAGCAGCTTAACCTACTGTGCCACAATACCAGTCCCTCAGTCTCTTTATTTATTTATTTATTTATTTATTTTAAATCTATTTATTTATTTGAAAGGCAGAGTTACAGAGAGACGGAGGCAAAGAGAAAGAGAGAGGTCTTCCATCCACTCTTTCACTCCTCACATGGCCACAATGACCAGAGCTGTGTCTACCCAGACACATCCAGACACCTTTTTGTGATGTCATTGTTCCTCAGACTTCTAAATTTCCTAAAAACTCTAAGTTGGCTCTAGAGCTTAGTAGAGTCAAAATAAACAGTTTCAGTTTGAATTAACCATATACGATATTATTTCATATTGTATTACATGAGGAGGCTCAAGATACATAGTTCTTGTAATTTTATTGATCAAAGGATTAAGGCAGCAAGATGGACAGAATTCACATTCTGCAGTTAGGATCACCTTCTTATGATCAGAAATATTGGTGCTAATTCTCGGGTTTTTTGTTCTTTTTCAGGATCTGGTAATGGACATTCTAAGAGTGTTGAGCACACCAGACTTAGAAGTACGCAAGAAAACTCTGCAGTTAGCACTGGACCTTGTCTCTTCTAGGAATGTTGAAGAGGTAAAACAAAACTGACAGCATTGTATAAGCTCTTAGACAAAACATGATCTAATTCTCACTTACTTTTACTTTGTTCTGTAGCTGGTTATTGTCTTGAAGAAGGAAGTGATTAAAACAAACAATGTGTCTGAACATGAAGATACTGACAAATACAGACAGCTCCTTGTACGAACATTGCACTCCTGTTCTGTTCGATTTCCAGATATGGCTGCAAATGTTATTCCTGTGGTATGTAATTCTGATTACCTTAATTTTGAAATGCTCTGAAAAAAAAATTTTTTAATTCTAGTCATTGAATATTTAAATTCCAGAGAATTCAGTTGTATGGAACCACTTTATCTTTTTTTCCCCCAGAAACCTTTTATTTAAAGAATACAAACTTCATATATTTCATAATTACAAGTTTAGGAACATGGTGATTCTTCCCACTGTACCTGCCCTCCCACCCACTCTCCTACCCCTCTTCCTCCTCCATCTCCTATTCCCATTCTTATTTTTTACTAAGATCTATTTTTTTTTTTTTGACAGAGTTAGACAGTGAGAGAGAGAGAGACAGAGAGAAAGGTCTTCCTTCCGTTGGTTCACTCCCCTAATGGCCACCACAGCCAGCACATTGTGCAGATCTGAAGCCAGGAGCCGGGTGCTTCCTCCCGGTCTCCCATTTGGGCGATGGAACCCAAGCACTTGGGCCATCCTTCACTGCTTTCCCGGGCTACAGCAGAGAGCTGAACTGGAAAAAGAGCAACTGGGACAGAATCCAGCGCCCTGACCGAGACTAGAACCCGGGGTGCTGGCGCCATAGGCAGAGGATTAGCCTATTGAGCCATAGCGCCAGCCCAGAAAACAGTTTCTTAATAGTCGAGACAAGGGCTGTTCAAAGTCATTGCTCCTCAAAGTGTCAATTTCACTTCCTTTTAGATACTATTAGTTACCACAGGTCAGAGAGAACATATGATATTTGTCCTTTTGGGACTGGCTTGTTTCACTAAATATGATGCTTTTTAGTTTCATCCATTTTTTGCAAATGACCGGATTTCGTGTTTTTGTTTTGTTTTGTTTTGTTTTGTTTTACCTCTGTGTAGTATTCCATGGTGTACATTTCCTGTGGTTTCTTTTTGTAGTCTTCAGTTGATGGGCATTTGGGTTGGGTCAGGTCCATATCTTAGTTATTGTGAATTGAGCTGCAGTAAACATGGGGGTACAGATAACTCTTTCATTTGCTGATTTCATTTCCCTTGGGTAAATTCCCAGGAGTGGGATGACTGGGTTATCTGGCAGGTCTATATTCATATGTCTGAGGTATCTCCATACTATCTTCCACAGTGGTTGTACCAGTTTACATTCCCACCAACAGTGGATTAGGGTACCTTTTCTCTACATCCTTGCCAGCATTTGTTGTTTGTTGAATTCTGTATGAAAACCATTCTAACTGGGATGAGATGAAACCTTATCTTATGGTTAGGAGGGACCTTTATGTCTGTCTTGAACTTAGAAGAACAGAGACTTTGACTTCATCATATATCTTCATAAAAAATTAATAAAATAGTAACAAAAAATAGCTCTACATATTTTAATTGAAATTTGTTATAATTACTGAAAGTAAAATCATGTATATTTATTATGTAGTAGGGCAAGTATTTCTTTCAAATAATTTTAACTCTTAAAGATGAAGGAGGGGCCAGCGCTGTGGCATAGTGGGTAAAAGCTGCAGCCTACAGTGCCGGCATCCCATATGGGCACTGGTTCAAGTCCCAGCTGCTCTACTTCCAATTCAGCTCTCTGCTATGGCCTGGGAAAGCAGTAGAAGATGGCCCAAGCCCTTGGGCTCCTGTACCCTTATGGGAGACCCAGAAGAAGCTCCTGGTTCCTAGCTTCGGATTTTGGATCAATGCAACTCCGGCCATTGCAGTCGTCTGGGGAGTGACCCAGCGGATGGAAGACCTCTCTTTCTCTCTCTCTCTCTCTGTAACTCTGCCTCTCAAATAAATTTTTTAAAAATTAAATAACTAAATAAAAGTTTAAAAAAAAGCTGAAGGAATCAGTTATAGAAAAAAGTCACATAACAAGACTTTTGATTCCTGTTATCAAATAAATTAGGTAAATTACTGTAATTTGAAATTTTACCGTTGAATTCTGAATTTTCTCAGATGGTTTTACTTTCACTTACAACTTAGAAATATCCAATTTATTTTGAGTTGTGAATTTCTTCTCTCTTATCAAAAATTTTGTTGCTTTTTTTTTTTTTTAAGGTTTATTTATTTGAAAGGAAGAATGCCAGAGAGAGACAGACAGACGGAGGGACAGAGATTTTCCTTTTGCTGGTTCGCTTCCTAAATGTCTGTAATGGCCAGGGCTGGTCCAGGCTGAAGCTAGGAGCCAGAACTCCATCTATGTCTCCATATGGGTGACAGGAGCCCAAATACTTGGACCATCATCCACTGCCTTCCTAAAGCACAATTGCAGGGAGTTGGATCAGAAGCAGAGTAGCCAGAACTCGAACCAACACTCTGATGTGGAATGTCGGTGTCCCAAAGAGGCAGCTTAACCCCCCTGTGCCACAGCGATAACCCCTCTGTTTGGAATTTTTATTATAATAAAATATAGGGGCTGGTGCTGTGGTGTAGTAGGCTAAGCCTCTGCCTGAGGCACTGCCATCCCATATAGGTGCCAGTTCGTGTCCTGGCTGCTCCTCTTTTTTTTTTTTTTTTTTTAAAGATTTACTTATTTATTTGAAAGTCAGAGTTAGAGAAGGAGAGGCAGAGAAAGAGAGAGGTCTTCCGTCCACTGGTTCACTCCCTAGTTGGCTGCAATGGTCAGAGCTGTGCTCTGGAGCCAGGAGCCAGGAGCTTCTTCAGGGTTTCATCCAGCTCTCTGCTTATGCCCTGGGAAACCAGTGGAAGATGGACCAAGTGCTTGAGCCCCTGTAGCTGCGTGGGGGACCCAGAAAAAGCTCCTGGTCTCTGGCTTCAGATTGGCCCCTCTCCAGCCATTGCAACCATTTGGGGAGTGAACCAGTGGATGAAAGACCATTCTCTGGTCTCTCCCTCTCTCTATCTGTAACTCTACCTCTCAAATAATTAAATAAAAATCTTTAATATTAAATTAATCTTTAAAAAAATGAGTTTTATAATAAATTTGGCTGCACATAAAACAAAGCTGGGGGTCGGCACTCTGGTGTAGCAGATAAAACCGCCTCCTACAGTGCCGGCATCCCATGTGGTCACCTGTTCAAGACCCAGCTGCTTCACTTCTAATCCAACTCTCTGCTATGACCTGGGAAAGCAGTGGAAGGTGGCCCAAGTGCATGGGCCTCTGCACTTGCATGGGAGACTTGGAGGAAGCTCCTGGCTCCTGGCTCCTGGGTACAGATAGGTGCAGCTCTGGCCATTGTGGCCAGATGGGGAGTGAACCAGCTCGCTTGCTCTTGCTCTTTCTCTCTGCTTCTCCTTCTCTCTCTCTCTAATTCTGCCTTTCAAATAAATAAATAAATCTTTTTAAAAAATGCCATGTGGCTTTGATTATATAATACTTTTTTTTAAGATTTATTGGCCGGCGCCGTGGCTCAACAGGCTAATCCTCTGCCTTGCGGCGCCGGCACACCGGGTTCTAGTCCCGGTCGGGGCGCCAGATTCTGTCCCGGTTGCCCCTCTTCCAGGCCAGCTCTCTGCTGTGGCCAGGGAGTGCAGTGGAGGATGGCCCAAGGACTTGGGCCCTGCACCCCACGGGAGTCCAGGAAAAGCACCTGGTACCTGGCTCCTGCCATCGGATAAGCGTGGTGCGCTGGCCACAGCGCGCCGGCCACGGCGGCCATTGGAGAGTGAATCAACGGCAAAGGAAGACCTTTCTCTCTGTCTCTCTCTCTCACTGTCCACTCTGCCTGTCAAAAATTAAAAAAAAAAAAAAAAAAAAGATTTATTTTATTCATTTGAAAGGCAGAGTTAGAGGGAGATAGAAGGAGAAATAGATCTTCCTTCTGCTAGTTCACTCCCCAAATGGCCAGAATTCCTCCAGGTCTCCCACATAGGTGCAAGGGCCCAAGCACGTGGGCCATCCTCCGCTGCTTTTCCAGGAACATCAGCAGTGAGCTGGATTGAAGGTAGAATTGCTGGGACTCTAACCGGGCCCATATGGGATGCTGGAGCTGTAGGCAGCCACTTAACTTGCTCTGCCCACAGTGCTGACCTCTATGTAGTAGTTCTTGTCTCTTGTTTATATTTGGGATGTATTTGAAATTTATTGGTAATTATATTTGTATTTTTGTTAATTTTGCTCTTGCCTTAGATAATTTTCTTTCTGAAAATTACGTTTTTTGAATCTTGTTTCCCTTTTTCGTTTTTAGTTAATGGAATTTCTTAGTGACAGTAATGAAGCAGCAGCAGCTGATGTCTTGGAGTTTGTTCGTGAAGCCATTCAGCGATTTGATAACCTGAGAATGCTTATTGTGGAGAAAATGCTGGAAGTTTTTCATGCTATTAAATCTGTCAAGTAAGTTTAAAGTACATTTAGATGTAGGGTCAATTAACCATTTTATCAGTTTCTATCTTTAAAGGTTTATTTGCTAGAAAATAGATTGGAGAAGAGATATGAGTCAAGGCAAATTAAGCATGACAACAAACATCACTACACCCCTACTCTCAGTCAATCCATAGTTTGTGGATAAAGGGAAATTTTTTTAAAAGATTTTTTAAATTTATTTTTATTTGAGAGTTAGAGTTACAGACAGTGAGAGGGAGAGACAGAGAGAAAGGTCTTCTTTCCATTGGTTCACTCCCCAGAAGGCTGCAATGGCCGGAGCTGCGCCAATCCGAAGCCAGGAGCCAGGCGCTTCTTCCTGGTCTCCCTCTTGGGTGCAGGGGCCCAAGGCTTGGGCCATTTTCTACTGCTTTGCCAGGCCATAGCAGAGAACTGGACTGGAAGAGGAGCAGCCGGGACTAGAACTGGCACCCATATGGGATGCCGGAGCCATAGATGGAGGATTAACCTACTGCGCCATGGCGCCGGCCCGAAAAGGAAATGTCTTCATCATGATCTAGTTAGGTTCCTCCACCATGGAAAAAGTGAAATTAAGTGATATTTATTTTGGTGCAAGAAATTTTTGAAATCCATACATATTTTTTCATTATATGCATTTTCTTTAAGCTTTTTGAAGACCCCCTCCTTTACTTGCATTTCAGACCTTTTTATGAACCAAAATAAGTTTATTTTTAAGTTCCATTTTCATGAACTTTTTTATAACTACTTCACTTTTTAAAGATTAATTTTATTTATTTAAAAGGCAGAATGAAATAGAGATGGAGAAGCAGAGAGAAAGAGAAAGATCTTGATTTCACTCCCCAAATGGCTGTAACCGTCAGGGCTAGGCCAGGCCGAACCCAGGAGCCTGAAATTCCATCCAGGTCTTCCACATGGGTGGCAGAGCCCAAGAACTTGAGCTGCCATCTGCTGCTTTCCTAGGCATATCAGTAGGGAGCTAGAGCAGAAGTGGAATAGCCAGTATTTGAACTTGTGCTGCAGTATGGGATGTCATCTTTGCAAGCAGTGGCTTAACCTGCTATGCCATGATACCAGCCACCCCATGAGGTTTTTAAAGTACCCTTTTTAATCTCCTGTAAGACCTTATGAATCTCAAAGTAATTAAGCAACAAAGTATTTAAGAAAAGGCATCACCTTTTAGATTTCCTTATTTGTATTTTCCTCCTTATTATTTATTAAAGGGAGAGATTGAGCATATAACCTAATCTGTGTTTCCCTTGAATACCCTTTGCTGTATTGTATCCAAATTTTATCTCTAAAGCATCTGATGGGTGGAGCCAGCATTATGGTACCACAAATTAAGCCACTCTTTGTTATGCTGGCATCCCTTATCAGACTTGCTCTGATTCTGATCCAGCTGTCTGTCTGCCTTTCACATAAAATAAGAATCAGAAAACTTAAAAAGCATCTGATGGATAGACTAAAACAGACTTACAGCAGGTCTGCTTAGGTAGAAAGGAAGGAACCAGTGCAGAAATGTTTTTATGATATGAAATTGTGTTGATATTTATGGAAGTGATGAAGAATGTTTTGGGACAGGCATTGTATCGAAGTGGATTAAGCTCTACTTGTGATACCTATATCCTTAATCATAGTACCTGGGATCAAATCCCACCTCCATTTACAATCCAGCTTCCTGCTAATGTGCAGCCTTGGAGGCATCAGATGAGGGCTCAAATACTTGGGCACCTGACATCTACCTGAAACCTCTTTAAGCGCCTGCCTTTTGGCTGTGGCCTGGCACAGCCCTGATTGTTGTAGTCTTTGGGGGAGTGAACCAGCAGAAGGAAGACTTTTTTCTGTCTGTCTGTCTGTCTGTCTCTCTCTCTCTCTTTCTGTTGTTCTGCCTTTCTAATGAATAAAAAGAATAAGCTTAAAAAATACATTTCCTAGAGTCATAAATGATAAAGCCAAATTTATCATATCTTTGTCCTAAATGAATGCTTTGCTGGGAAACATTTTAGTATTTTATTTTTACTTCTAGGTTTGCCAGTTTTAGAATATTCTTAATGATAAATGGGAGCAATTATTTTGCTTTTAATCCAAATTATTTCTGGAGAGAATGAAAACAATGTTACATTCTTTCTGAAATGTTCATCTATAATCTTTTAGAATGGGAGAATCTTGGTTTCTTTTGTAAGATTTATTGTTTTTGTTTATTTGAAAGGCAGAGTTAGAGAGAGGGAGAGACAGAGAAGGAAATGTAGCTAGTTCACTCTGCAAATGACCACAACTGAAGCGGGGGCTGATCCAAAGCTAGGCCAGGAACTCCGTCCAGTCTCCCATGTGGGTGCAGAGGCCCAAGCATCTGGGCCATGTTCTGCAGCTTTACCAGGTGCATTAACAGGGAGCTGGATTGGAAATGAAGTAGCCAGGATTTGAACCAGCGCCTATATGGGATACTGGTGCTACAGAAGGTGGCTTAACCCACTACGTCACAGTGCCAGCCCTTGGTTTCTTGCTTGAGCTTAAATTCAAAAGAAAGATCTCTGCTTCCATATATGTTTGCCAAGGAAGCAAGAACACCATCCTCTAAAAGTGAGGGTGGAGCAGGAGCTTGTTGGAGATTTTAGAGCAGGAGAGGGGAACCTTTTTTCTGCCTAGGACCACTTGGATATTTATTGCATCATTCACAGGCTATACAAAATTATCAACCTGAAAATTAGCCTGCCATAGATTTATTGAATTTCAAGTCTGACCTGCGGTTGCCTTAACAAAGCCAGATGAAATGATTTCATGAGTCAGATGTTCCTCCTGTTTTAGAATAAAAGCAGATATTCAATAGAATTCTAGTAAGTACTGAATATTACTTTTAATTATGTAACTCTATGCTTTGCAATGGATAGTTTGCCCAAAAAAGATGTGTTTGCCAGGTCCATGTTTCAGAGCTTGTATTCTTGACCCAGGATTTACCGAGGAGCATTGTGGATCCTGGGAGAATACTGTAGTACCAAGGAAGACATTCAGAGTGTGATGACTGAGGTCCGCCGGTCCCTTGGGGAGGTATGTTTTATTTTAATGACTTCTACTTTATATGAGTTTCCTTTTCAAAATTTGATCCTTATGTGAAGATTTGCTCTTGTGTTTTTATTTATTAATATCTGAACTAAAGAACATTGAAAAAATGTATTTTAATTACCCCAATAAATACGCCTTAGGGCCTGTGGAAAATTAGGAGAGCTCTTTCTCCCCACATTTAGCCATAAAGCTTTTCTCTTTTATTCTTTAGCCTTCTGGGTAAGATTTTATTTGAACAAAATGTTTTGTGCTTTAAAAGATTAAGGCTTATAAAATTTTAGCCTAATAGTTCTGAAACAAGAAATTTCTTAGGAAAAGGCTGACTTTAGGATATTTATGTACTGAAACTAGTAGCTTTACTGCTATTAGTGGTACACCAAATGACCCATGATAGATGTCAGGAAACATGAGTTCTAGTCTTGGTTCTGCCAATAATTAGTTCTGAGACCTTGAATTTAAGTTTCTTTTATAAAAAGATTTATTTATTTCAGAGATAGAGTTACAGAGTGGGGGAGGGAGGAAACAGAACAATCTTCCATCCACTGGTTCACTCCTCAAATGGCCACAGCAGCTAGAGCTGGGCCGATCTGAAGCCTGTAACCTGTAACCAGGAGCTTCTTCAGGTACAAGGGCCCAAGCACTTGGGCTGTCCTCTGCTGCTTTTCCAAACCATTAGCAGAGAGCCAGATGGGAAGTGGAATAGCCAGAACATGACTTAGTGCTCATATGGGATGCCAGCACCACAGGCAGAAGCTTAACCTACTATGCCACAGCACCAGCTACAAATTAATTTTTTTTTAACTGAACTAGGCATAGTTTTGTTTTGTTTTAAATTATTTATTTATTTAAGAGGCAGAGAGAAGATTAAAGAGAGAGAGTTCCCATCCATTGGTTCACTCTCCCAGTGCCTGAAACCGCCAGGGCTGAGCCAGGCTAAACCTGGAAGCTGGAACGTTGATCCCCATCTTCCATAAGAGTAACTGGAAACTAAATGCTGGATCCATCACTGCTGGCTCCAAGTGTCATTAGCAGGAAGCCTGGGATCAGGAACCCAAGCTGGGTGATGAACCCAGGAAGCCCAGTGTGGGATGGGGTGTCTTAATTGCTAGGACAGACACCTGCCCCAGTCATCACTTTTTTCATCTATAAATAAAGGGATTCACATAGATAATGATTAAAGACTTCTAGAGTTCCTTAATAGACTGGTAACAAAGAATACATAGTAGCCATTAATTTAAAAGGAGTTCTTGGGGTGGGCATTGTGGCACAGCAAGTTAAGCCACTACTTGGTAATCCCTTATATCAGAGTGCCAGTTTGAGACCCAGCACCTACACTTTTAATCCAGCTTTCTGCTATTGTATCCTGGGAGGCAACAAAGGATGACTGAATTACTTGGGTCCCTGCCACCCACATGGGAGACTCAGATGGAGTTCCAGATTCCTGGTTTTAGCCTGGCCCAGCCCTGACTTTTGTGAGCATTTGTGGAGTGAACCAGTGAGCTCTCTCTCTCACCTACTTTCTCACTCTCTCTATGTGTGTGTGTGTCTCTGTATCTTCAAAAGAAATAAAAATTAATGAATAAACATTTACAAATATAAAAAAGAAAAGGTAGTTGAAGTTCTATACAAATGTAAGATTTATTTCACTTTAAAAGGATGAGTGCTATTAATATTTCAAGGGAACGGGAAGAGAAGAGGAATAGGCTTAGTGAGCCATCTGCTTTGCATTTGACACTGTCATATCTATTTTTCTGTTAAGTAATTTGTGTGAAAAGAAGTGAGATTTTCATTTATCAGGGTAAGAAATTGAGACTTGAAGTGATTGAATTGACTTACCCAGAACTATTCAACTAGTAAGTGGCAGAATGAAAATTCCAACCTAGAAACATCAGACTCTGTTCTTAGTCTCTGTTGCTCCCAAAACATTATCCTAGGAAATAAAGGAAACTGCAAGCAGAGCTCCAGGTTCCAAAAATCCCACTGAGAAAGTGCCTTCTTTATAGAAATGGTAAAATATATATATGTAATTTTGCTTGCTTTTAATATTATTACTAAATTTATGTTTTCAATTGACTTTTAGATCCCAATTGTAGAGTCAGAAATAAAGAAAGAGGCCGGTGAATTAAAACCTGAAGAAGAAATAACTGTGGGGCCAGTTCAGAAACTGGTTACTGAAATGGGTACCTATGCCACTCAGAGTGCTCTTAGCAGTTCTAGACCTGCCAAGAAAGAGGAAGACAGGTAATTCACAACACTTATGAACTACCAGCTGTGCTTTTATTATTACTCTTATATAAAAAGCAGTTACATATTTTTTTTTCATGCATTAGTTTGCTTTTGTGATCAAAATGAAAATCTTTGCCATTTAAGGTATTTGAAAGGAAGATGTTTAAGTATTTTTCCTAGGAATTATGTTGATGGTTTGTTCCTTCCAACTGTTTTCATTGAAATAATTGTTTTCTGTTGAAATAAAATTATTTTGCTCACATGAAATGCCATGAGATCATTTTGATGACATTTGAGTTTTGTTGCTATTTAGTACCTAGAAACATGAAGTTTTTTCTAGTTCTAATTAATGGAGTAAATTTTGATATTTTCTCCTTTATTTTGTTCCCCATTTTTATGGTAAAGAAGGCAACAGTTCTTTGAAATAAGGTATATTACCTCTATTTTCCAGAAGAGGAATTTTAGACTTAGAGACATTTGTAATTTACCCAATAAACAAACAAATACGCCAGGATTTGAATGTAGCTCTTTAGCTTAATTTTGGCTCTTGCATCATTGGAAGATAAGTTTTATTTATATTTTAATAAAGGTGATATTTTTAATTTTTATCTTTAAATTTTTAAAAAATTTTTTTATTTCACAAGCCAAAAAAGAGCTCCAACCTACTGCTTCACTCCCTAAGTACCCACAAGGCTGGGGCGGAGCCAGATAAAGCCAGCTAAATCTAGGTTTCTAGTTTGGGTGGCCAGGACTCAGACGCTTCAGCCATCACCTGCTACCTCCCAGGATCTACAGTACTAGGAAGTTGGAATGGAGGACAGAGCCAGGACTCAAACCCAGATACTCTGATATGGGATTTTGATGTTTTAACTACTAGACCAAACACCCACCCCTTTTAAAAATTTATTTAATTAAAATTTTATTTATTTGAAAGGCTGAGTAATGGAGAGACAGAGAAATCCTTTTTTTTTTTTTAATCTCTGAAGGGAGGAGAGAACTTCCACTTTGCTTATGGCCTTTCTAAATATTGACAGAGATTGTGGATTCAAAAGGCTTCCATAGCCTTGGCAGCTCATGTCAAGAGCCTCGGGTGATCACTGACGTCATAAATAAGAGTGTTAATTGTTAAATTAACAGGAGTCACTGTGCACTAACTCCCCATGTAGGACCTCTGTCCTCAATGAGTTGTATTATGAGAATTAACTGTAAAATTTGTTCTCAAACAGTTTGCGTGTGTGTGCAAATTGTTGAAATCTTTACTTAGTATAGAGTTGGTCTTCTGTGTATAAAGTTAATTGAAAATGAATCTTAATGAAAAATGGAACTGGGAAAGGGAGGAGGAGGTGGAGTGGGACTGGAGGTGAAAGGGCGGGTTTGGTGGGAAGAATCACTATATTCCTAAAGTTGTACTTATGAAATTTATACTTCCTTAAATAAAAGGTTTCTTTGATGGGGGGGAGATTTATTTATTTTATTTGAAAGAGTTATAGAGAGGGGAGAGACAGAGAAATCTTTTTTTTTTTTTTTAAGATTTATTTATTTTATTTGAAAGTCAGAGTTACAGAGAGGGAGAGGCAGAGACAGAGAGAGAGGTCTTCCACCTGCAGGTTCACTCCCCAAATGACCATAATGGCTGGGGCTGAGCCAGGTTGAAGCCAGGAGCCAGGCGCTTCCTTGAGGTCTCCCAAGTAGGTGCAGGGGCCCAAGGATTTGGACCATCTTCTGCTGCTTTTCCAGGCTCAGCAGCAGGGAGCTGGATTGGATATAGAGCAACTAGGGCTCTAACTGGCGCCCATATGGGATCTGGCACTGCAGGTACCCACTAGACCAGAGTGCCTGCTCCAAGAGAAGTCTTTCATCTACTGGTTCACTCCCCAAATGGCTGCAATGACCTGGCCCAGCCAGGTGAAAGCCAGGAGCCAAGAGTTTCATCTGGGTCTCCCATGTGGGTGATGAAGGCCCAAGCACTCAAGCTATCATCTGCTGCTTTCCTAGCCATGTTAACAGAGAACTGGATCAGCAGAAGGGCAGCCAGGACACAAACTGGTGTTCTTATGGGATGCAGGCAACTGCTTAACCTGCTACACCACAATGTTGGTCCCTTATTTACTCAGTTGAGAAAAGAAAGAGCATCTCTCCGCTCTTCATTCTCCAAATGCTTACAACAGCTGGGGCTGAACCAAGCAGAAGCAGGCAACCAGAACTCAATCCAGGTCTTCCACATATTTGGCAGGGACCCAATTACTTGAACAATCACCTGCTGCCTCCAGTGTCTACTAAAGTCATGTATTTTTTTTTTCCTTCTGAGCACTATAGAAGGAGCTAATTGAGATCCTTCTCACTGAAGGGTGATGAGACTGGCTTACTTGAATCATTTTTACAAAAGCTGCATGGTGCTTCAAAAGTTGGTGGGTTTTTTTTTTTTTTATCTCTTTACAGACCTCCCCTAAGAGGATTCCTTTTGGATGGAGATTTTTTTGTTGCTGCCTCCCTTGCCACAACTCTGACCAAGATTGCCTTGCGCTATGTAGCTTTGGTTCAAGAGAAGAAAAAGCAAAATGTAAGTTCATCTATCGTGCATTTACCCAGCAACTGAATATCAAGCACCTATTGTTGTACTCTAGACAGTGAGAGATCCAAAAGTTAATCATACAGTTCATATTATGAAAGAGTGCATAGTTTAATACGGGGTGTGGACACAGTAATATATGTTAACCATAAAATTTACAAAGTTACATAATAATAATATCATGTGATAGTCCATGGAAGGAAAAGTAAGGGCTTATGAAATCACTTCTGTTTGTTGGGATTAATCAGGGACCAGTAAAGGAAATGCCTTTCTCTCTTACGTCTTCATCCACTCACTCATTGTTTTATCCAAAAGTATCTTTAAATTATTCCTATCTACAGTTCATACATCCATGATGCCTTCTGACCATTCTGTGTACTCATTTACAATATTATATGAGGGTACTTCAAAAAGTTTGTGGAAAATATGTATTATGAAAAATTTGCATGGATTTTAAAAATTATTTTATTCCATTTTCCAGAAATTTTTCATTTTTTATTTTTTTTAAAGCAGAGTTCGGGAGAGACAGAGGAAGAGCTCTTGTGTTTGCTGGTTCTCTCCCAAGTGGCTCCAACTGCCAGGACTGGGCCAGATGAGGAATATTATTTTCATATGTTTAGCAAAAAAATTAATAAGTGAATAGGGCATTGAAGAGCAAATGTGGCAAAATGTTAATAATTGGTGAAATGTACATTGTTTTTTTCTATGTGTGAGAGAAAAAAGATGGCATCATCATGTGGTGTAGTTAGAAGGAAAAACTAGAGCAAGGGAAAACCAGTAGAAAGCAATTGCTCTTTCAGTTGAGGATTAATTGAAGCCTTAGAAAGTGGTAGTTAGAATAAAAAGGAAGGAGAATAGTACAGAAAAGGTAACTATGAAGATAACATCTGAAGGATTTGCTGTCTTATTCAATTGAAATGAAAGGTTAATTTTAGTTCTTGAATTGTGAGTTATAATAAAGTGACATTATTGCAGTTGGAGAATCATGACACAATAACCATTTTTCTCATTTTCTAGTCTTTTGTTGCGGAGGCTATGTTGCTCATGGCTACAATCCTTCATTTGGGAAAATCCTCTCTCCCTAAGAAGCCAATTACTGATGATGATGTAGACCGAATTTCCCTGTGCCTCAAGGTTTTGTCTGAATGTTCACCTTTAATGAATGACATTTTCAATAAGGAATGCAGACAGTCCCTTTCTCATATGTTATCTGCTAAACTTGAAGAAGAGAAGTTATCCCAAAAGGTAAGATGTATATGGTAAAGCCATAAAAACGCTTTATGGTTCAGTTTTTAAAATTTTGTTCATTTTTCAGTCCTCATATGTGAGGGTTGTCACTATTAAAGGTTTAGTAAAAGCTATTTGTTGTATTCCCAACACAGAAAGAATCTGAAAAAAGGAATGTGACAGTACAGCCTGATGACCCCATTTCCTTCATGCAACTAACTGCAAAAAATGAAATGAACTGCAAGGAAGATCAGTTCCAGCTGAGTCTGCTGGCAGCAATGGGTAACACACAGAGGAAAGAGGCAGCAGATCCCCTAGCATCTAAGCTTAACAAGGTAACAGAATACCAAATACACTGTAGATTAATTAAATTGACTGCTTAAGAAAGTAGTAATCAGGAAGTTGCTGGTCCTACTGTTTTCTAAAAGAAAAATGAGCTAGTTTATATGCAGCATCAGTTTTTGTCAAGTCTCTAGAATTGATAGGGCCATTAAATGTCAGTTGAAACTCAGAAGTTGATGAAATATTTATTATAGTACTATAAGCCCATTAGATAATATTATAACATGAACTAGTTGTGTCATGTGAATCACAAGCTAATCAAGGGAAAATCAACAGACAGGGTTCTGGCTTCTTTGTTGACCTGATCTTCTCCTGTCCCCTTCTGCTTTAAATAGAGCAGTTCCACTGTTACTTTCTTAATATATTGAATTCTTTACAAGATTTTCTTAGGAAGTCAGTTCGACTGTTTTAAACATAAATTTAAGACTCAATGCATAGTTTAACTGCTTCTGCATTAAATGAGTGAATAGTCTCAATTTGATTTTTGTTGTTCAGGATAAAGTCAGTAGAACAATTACAACTACTAAAACATGTTTTCTTCCTTAAAATTAGGAATTGATATAAACAATCTTACATATATTGATTTTTGAATTGTAGAAATTAGATAACAAAATTTCCCATTTTAATAGATTATTAATGTGTGGATTTTGGCATTCATTGAATTCACATTATTGTACAACCATTTCAACACTGTTTTCATCTTGTAAAACTGAAACTCGATATCCATTAGACAGTGACAACTGATTCCTACTTCCCCCATCGCTTAACAGTTACCATTCTGCTTTCTGTCTCAGTGATTTTGACTACTCTGAATATCTTATATAAGTAGAATCAATGTTTGTCCTTTAGTGGTTGGCTTTGTTTCATTTAGAATAATGTTGTCAGGGTTCATCTATATTGTAGCTTATATCAGAATTTCCTTCCTTTTTAAAGCTGAATAATATTCCATTGTAAGTGTATCCTACATTATGTTTATCCGTTTATTCCTGGACGTGTGGGGTGCTTCCATAGTTTAGCTATTGTAAGTAATACTGTGACCATAGATGTACAAATATCTCCTAGGAGTCCTTGCTTCTGGTTATTTTGAGTGTATATATATATATATATATCCAGAAGTAGAATTGGTAGATCTTATGGCAATTATACTTTTAAGTTTTTTGTGGAACTACCTTATTGTTTTTCAAGGTAGCTGTACCATGTTACATTCTCACTAGCACTGTTCAAGGGTTCTGGTTTCTCCACATCTTTAACAATATTATTTTCTGTTTTTTTTTTTTCTACAGCAGCTACCCTTGAGTATGAAGTATTATCTCATCATGATTTTGATTTGCATTTCTCTAATTATTAGTGTTAGAGACTTTTTATGTGCTTTTTGGTTATCTGCCTGTATTCTTTATTAAATACATGATTTACAAATATTTTCTCCCATTCTGTGGATTTTCATTTGTTAAAATCCTTTGATGGACAAAATGTTTTAATTTTGATGTTGTCCAGTTAATCTGGTGGTTATTTGTTTTGTTGCCTGTGACAATATTACATTTTTAAAGTGCTGTACTTTGAGTGTTTTTTTAATTTGGAGGAGAGTAGGAAGCATTCGATCTTCGTGGCATCATAAAAGCATTTCTTGCTATATGATCTGTTTGTTTCCGGAGCTTGGGTAGCAAAGACTACCATATAACTTTAATTTTGATTCCTGAGTTTCAGATAGTGACTAGGGATTTAACTGAAAATATGTACAAATGTATTCAGTTCCTAAGTTGGAACAATGTTTAAATGTGTTTACTAAACATGTTTAATTGTCTGTCTACCAATGAACTACTCAGCTTAAAAAAACACATATACCTTACTTATACTGTTAATCAACTTAAAAGCCAAAAGCTGCCTGAATATCATTTTTTTAAAAAAAGATTTTATTTATTTGATAGGTAGAGTTACAGACATTGAGAGGGAGAGGCAGAGAAAAAAGTCTCTTCCATCTGCTGTTTCACTCCCCAAATGGCTGCAATGGCTGGAGCAGGGCCAATCCAAAGCCAGGAGCCAGGAGCTTCTTTTGGGTCTCTCACACAGGTGCAGGGACCCAAGCACTTGGGCCATCTTCTACTGCTTTCCCAGGCCATAGCAGAGAGCTGGATTGGAAGAAGAGCAGCCGAGACTAGAACCAGCATCCATATGGGATGCTGCTACTGCAGGCAGAGAATTAATCTGTGCCACAGTGCCGGCCCCTGAATATCATTTTTAAATTAAATTCTATATTGTGGCCGGTGCCGTGGCTCATGAGGCTAACCCTCCACCTGTGGAGCCGGCACACTGGGTTCTAGTCCCGGTCGGGGCATCGGATTCTGTCCCGGTTGCTCCTCTTCCAGTCCAGCTCTCTGCTGTGGCCCTGGAAGGCAATGGAGGATGGCCCAAGTCCTTGGGCCCTGTACCTGCATGGGAGACCAGGAGAAGCTCCTGGCTCCTGGCTTCGGATCAGCGCAGCCCGCCAGCCGTAGTGGCCATTAAGGAGTGAACCAACAGAAGGAAGACCTTTCTCTCTGTCTCTCTCCCACTGTCTATAACTCTCTGTCTCTCTCTCTCTCATTGCCTAACTCTGCCTGTCAAAAAATTTTTTAAAAAATAAAATAAAAAAAAAATTCTATATTGTATGAATACTGTTTTTTAAACCTAGGACCTGTTATTTTTAATGTCCCACTTTAAATTTCCATTTCTACATTATAGAACAGTTTTATCATGCCTATTTCAAAATGGCTTTTCTAATCTGAGCACTGCTATTAATTATTTACTAGACTTAATCATTTGGTGAGGATGTGTTTGGTTAAATTGTCATTCCTTTGATTATACCTTTATTTTTTTCTTGCAGGTCACCCAGTTGACAGGTTTCTCAGATCCTGTATATGCAGAAGCCTATGTTCATGTCAACCAGTATGATATTGTCCTGGATGTTCTTGTTGTGAACCAAACCAGTGATACTTTGCAGAACTGCACATTAGAGTTAGCTACTCTAGGTGAGGAAATTTATTATAAAGAAAGAAAAAGATACTGCTACATAGTAGATCTTCATGGCAGATTGTGCACGGGTTTTAGTATAAGCATTCTCTTGAATTACATTTTGATTCAAGGCTTAGTTTTAAATTTTACATGTTATCTCCTTTAACTCCAGTTGTCTAAACCTCTGTTGTGTTGATTTTCTTTTTTTTTCTTTTTTTTTCTTTTTTGACAGGCAGAGTTAGACAGTGAGAGAGAGAGACAGAGAGAAAGGTCTTCCTTCCGTTGGTTCACCCCCCAAATGGCTGCTATGGCTGGCGTGCTACACCAATCCAAAGCCAAGAGCCAGGGTGCTTCTCCTGGTCTCCCATGCAGGTGCAGGGCCCAAGGACTTGGGCCATCCTCCACTGCACTCCCGGGCCACAGAAGAGAGCTGGACTAGAAGAGGAGCAACTGGGACAGAACCAGTGCCCCAACTGGGACTAGAACCCGGAGTGCTGGCACTGCAGGCGGAGGATTAGCCTAGTGAGCCGTGGCGCCAGCCTGTTGTGTTGATTTTCTGATACTTGCGACACATTTAGATGGATTCATTCAGTGAACTTAATCTAGTAAATAGAAGTTTTTCTACATATCATACAAGTTATTTCAGTTAGAGATTTAGTGAGTGACTCAGAATTTTAATGCCTTAGAATTAGGTATTCCCTGAATCGTAGCTGTTACATACCATGTGTAGCTGAAGTAATACATCATTACGACACGTAGCAGTGTAAGATTATATTTTTCTCTTAATACCAATTTTATATTGGTTTTTAAATTAAAAAATGTAAATTGTTTATAGGAACAGTGCAGTGCCCCCAGCAAATTCAATGTTTCTTCTGCAAGAATTAAGAGACTTCAAGATAACAAAGGAGTGGCAGTGGTCAGTCCCTACCTGACCTGCCTACCTCCTGTTCCCTTGCTGTGTGTTCAGCAGATCTAGCACTGTTCTATACCTATCACCACCTGTAATGGGTTCTTTTCCCTTGGAGTCCCTATAGAGACGCCGCTGTGGATTCTGCCCATACCTGGATTTTGGGTTTATAAATTCACAATGGTGGGAATAAATTTATGCCAAAAAAAGAGAACAAAGGAGAACATATGTTTACTCTTAGTTCTTCAGCATAGCCTAGTACCTGTATAAAGAACTATGTCTCTTAAGAATTTATAAACTTGAGGCAGATACTGTGGTGTAGTGGGTAACCTCCTGCAATGCCCAGCATCCCATATAGGCACCAGTTCCAGCCCCAACTACCCTACTTCCAATCCAGCTTCTTGCTAATATGCCTGGGAAAGAAGCAGAGGATGGCCCAGAAACTTGGGCCCCACTACCCGTGGGAGACCTGGATGGAGTTCAGGCTCCTGGCTCCAGCCTGACCCAATTCTGGCCATTGTGGTAATTTGGGGCATGAACCAGCGGGTGGAACATCTCTCTCTCTCTCTCTCTCTCTCTCTCTCTCTCTCTTTCTCTCTCTCTCTCTCTCTCTTTGTCTCTCTCTGTTTCCTCCCTCCTCAACTCTGCCTTTCAAATAAATAAGTAAACCTTAAAAAAAAATTTCAAACCTTCATACAAATTCTTTAATTTTTCTTTGTAATAGAATATATAGTTTAAGACTTAAGCTTTAAGTAACTGCCCCTCTATTAATTAAATATTAAAAATATTGAGATACCTGTAATTTTTTGAAAATGTACATATTGATATAATGAGGATGCTAAATGAATTTGTTTCATCATAATATTTGAAACATATTCTTCATGTTATTTTTCTAGAAACTGTTAAATTATTTTTTTATTTTTTAAAACTTTTATTTATTTATTTGTAAGGCAAGCAGACACATCTCTCATCTCCTGGTTCACTCCCCAAACACCCACAACAACTGGGGCTGGGCCAGAAGCCAAGAACATAATATGAATCTCCCATGTGGGTGGCGGGGACCCAACGATTTGAGTCATTACCTATTGCCTCCCAGGGTATGAATTATCAGGGAACTGAGCTACAACTTGAACCAGGCACTCCATTATGGGATGCAGGAATCCCAAGCAGTGTTTCAACTGGTATGCTGCTCCAAGATGCATACATTTTAAAATTTTATGGTTAATATATGTATTTTAACCATGTCCAAACTTTTTTTCAGGAGACCTGAAACTTGTGGAAAAACCATCTCCTTTGACTCTTGCTCCCCATGACTTTGCAAATATTAAAGCTAATGTGAAAGTAGCATCAACAGAAAATGGAATAATTTTTGGTAATATAGGTAAGGTGGTGTTTTATGCCATGTGGTAGTTCAGTATTTTTTTTATTACGGAATTTCTGTAGTGAGTTGCTGTGGGGCACTCTTTGTGTTGCGAAGCATCGTTCTATGCTCTGGATATATAGAAATGAACCATATAGAGTCACTGTCCTCAAGAAACTATTAGGCAAAGGGAGGAGATAGATAAGGAAATAATAAGATTATAATACACTGTCCTAGGGACTTATATAGTAGATCATAGTAGAAACAATGGTTTGAGATCATAGTAGAAAAAATGGTAACAGGGTGGAAGGATTTATGAAGAAAGAAGATGATATATTATCAAAGGATAACATTTGAACTGAGTCTAAACCTTCAGACAGACCTTTGTTCCCACATATACAAGGATGTTTCAGAATTAGGATTAGTTTGTTCAGAAGCATTCAGTCCATAAGCAGATTTTCTAACAATTTCTGTCATAGGAATAGGGTTACCATGGTGAGGAACGAAATCTCCAGATAGCTGGTAGTTGAGTAAGGAAAATATGTAAGTATATGAACATGTGTAAAATAGATACATGCACTACAAATGGTGATATTATGAAAGCAGCCTGTTCTAGGTAGGGTGGGGGTAAGGAAGGGATTTGTCCAATTCTCAGAATATTGAGAGCTTGTAGGACAGGGATTAGGAATGGCTTCCTGGGGGAGCTGATATTTAAGTAAGGTTTTAAAAGATTTATAAGTGTTCTACAGACAGACAAAGGTGCAGCTTGAACAAATGTAAGCAGTTTGATATATCTGGAGTTCAGAGTGCAGAGGAGGGTCATGGGAAGAAAAAACTTAAATTAGGAAGGTTAATGGAAGTCATATTTTATGTGCCATGCTAAGCATTTCAAATTTTTATTTGTGGAAGGAAGGGGTAACATTAAGAAATTGTAAATTAGTGAATTAAATGATGAACTATTTCTGTGATAGCACTGTAGAAGATTGATTAGAAGAGGCAGGAAGATTAACTAGTAGAATGTTGCCGAAGCCCAAGTAACAAAGGACAGAGAGCTTAAACAGCTGCAGTAAGAGTTGGAAGAGAAAGAATGAGTTAGCGTTGAGGAAGGAAGTAGCTAGATTATCTCTCAGAGTTCTGGATTGGATTATGTTGTTGTTTGTGTCACTCACCAAAACAGGAAATACAGGAGATCAAATTTGAGAGAACATGTAATTTAATCTTGAGCAAGTTAAATATTAAAAGTGTCTAAAGATATGCAAGAGGAGTTTATTGTGAGTCTTGACACAAACGATCTAAACTAGAGATACATATTTATTTAAAAGTAACAGGAGGGACTGGCACTGTGGCATAGTAAGTAAGGCTGTTGGCTGCAGTGCCAGCTTTCCATATGGGCACTTTATGAGTCCTGGCTGCTCCACTTCTTTCTTTCTTTCTTTTTTTTTTTTTTTTTTTGGACAGGCAGAGTGGACAGTAAGAGAGAGAAACAGCGAGAAAGGTCTTCCTTTTGCCGTTGGTTCACCCTCCAATGGACGCTGCAGCCGGGGCACCGCGCTGATCCAATGGCAGGAGCCAGGTGCTTCTCCTGGTCTCCCATGGGGTACAGGGCCCAAGCACTTGGGCCATCCTCCACTGTACTCCCGGGCCACAGCAGAGAGCTGGCCTGGAAGGGGGGCAACCGGGACTAGAACCCAGTATGCCGGCGCCGCTAGGTGGAGGATTAGCCTATTGAGCCATGGCTCCAGCCTGCTCCACTTCTGATTCAGCTTTCTGCTATGGCCTGGGAAAGTAGTAGAAGATGGCCCAAGCCCTAGGTCCCTTGCACCTGTGTGGGAGATCCAGAAGAGGCTCCTGGCTCCTGGCTTCAGATCAGTGCAGCTCCAGCCATTGTGGCCATTTGTGGAGTGAGCAAGCAAATGGAAGACCTTTCTCTCTGTCTCTCCCTCTCACTGTCTGTAACTCAACCTCTCAAATAAATAAATAAAATCTTTAAAAAAAAAAAAAAAGACTTCAGAGTAAAAAGAGATAATGATTGATGGAGTGAGATCCTTGACCAATGAAGAGATCACAGTTGTCAGGAAGTATTAGTCCTGAAGTGAACAGGCAGTATATAAAAGGGGAAGAGGAGAGAGTAGATTCAGAAAATATTTATTTTTAATAAATTGGACTGGCCGGCGCCGTGGCTCAACAGGCTAATCCTCCGCCTTGCGGCGCCGGCACACCGGGTTCTAGTCCCGGTCGGGGCACCGGATTCTGTCCCGGTTGCCCCTCTTCCAGGCCAGCCCTCTGCTGTGGCCCAGGAGTGCAGTGGAGGATGGCCCAGGTGCTTGGGCCCTGCACCCCATGGGAGACCAGGAAAAAGCACCTGGCTCCTGCCATCGGATGAGCGCGGTGTGCCGGCCGCAGCGCGCCGACCGCGGCAGCCATTGGAGGGTGAACCAACGGCAAAGGAAGACCTTTCTCTCTGTCTCTCTCTCTCACTGTCCACTCTGCCTGTCAAAAAAAAAAAAAAAAAACACTAAAATAAATAAATAAATAAATTGGACTGAAAATTAAAGGACCTTTTTCTTGGTAATCCTAGTTTTCCCTTAAAGTAGAAGGAGTGAGGGACTGTCAAGACACTAGTAAGAGGAAAGGTAGGCACCAAAGTGAAACTTCCCAGTATGGAAGAGACAGTCATGAGAGCAATTGATCTTACGTTGTTAAAGTGCTGTGGTTCAGCAGTGCACCCACAGTGAGAATACTGTACTGCCTGTGTGTCTGCTGCAGTGGCTAGGACACGACAATGGGACTGAAGTATTTGTTTAAAAACATAATGTGCCTGAGTTTGAATCCTGTCCCCACCACTTACCATTGTTTGACCTTGTGCAATTTATTTTAACTTCTGTGCTTTTGTTTCTTCATCTGTAAGATAGAAAATGATAATACAATCAGATAGGATTTTGAGGGCCAGCCCTACAATACTTGTAGAGCACTTAGAGCCCAGTACATAATAAATATTCTGTAAATGTTTACGTAATAAATAATATCATAATTGTATTTGTATATGTTAAAACCTAAAGTCGAAATTTGCCTCAGTGATTGGAGATCTTTTTGTCTATTGCAGTTTATGATGTGTCTGGAGCAGCGAGTGACAGAAATTGTGTGGTCCTCAGTGATATCCACATTGACATCATGGACTACATCCAGCCTGCAACTTGCACTGATGCTGAATTCCGTCAGATGTGGGCTGAATTTGAATGGGAAAACAAAGTTAGTTCTTGGGAGATTTCCTTGCACCCATTAATCTTTTTTCCTTTGGCTAATTTTGAGGGGTTCCCTGTTCAATTAATCCCACTAAAAAGTGTCATGTTTGAAAAGCAAACAGTCTTGATATCTGTTCCTTCAGATTAGCCGTAACTGAAAATCATGCAAGTAGTTTAGTAATTTACCATTGTAAGTTGATTAGAATAGCAGTTTTCTAATCTGATTAAGACATTATATGGAATATTCCATCCTTTCTACATAATAATAGCTTAACACTGAATATAGTATCTACAATAGGCTTTGCAGAGTCTCTGATCCTCTAGTGATCTTTGTCCCATCAAGCTTTGATTTCTGTTAGAAATATTCTCTATGCTTCTTGTTGCTCTTCTGTTATCTGTATCTAAAAGCACTGACAGCAAACAGCAGGTGGTTGGGATTTTGTAGATGTTATTTACCTTCTTGTTGCCTGCCCTTCCCCTCTGTGTGATAGTTGGAAGTAGGTTCTAATATGAAATATCACTGATTGGCAGTTTTCTCACTGGAAGATTTATGATCTCCTTGACATTGTTTTTCTTTACAGGTGACAGTTAACACCAATATGATTGACTTAAATGACTATTTACAGCACATACTAAAGTCAACCAATATGAAATGCCTCACTCCAGAGAAGGTAAAATTTGCAAAATTTCTTAAATCTGAGAGAAAATAATAAACTTCTGGCTGCTTCTAGTATAATTCCGGTTTTCTTCAGCTTGGGAAAAGTAGTGTTATTCTAGAGTAGCTAGAAGGCCCCCCTGGGCAGCAGGAAAGCTGCTGCCCAGGACCCCCACATTCCATATCAGAATGCTAGTTCCAGTCCTGGTTCCTATACTGTTTTATTTTATTTTAAAGATATATTTAGGGTGGGAGGGAAGTTATGGGGGGGGTGGGGGGGAAGCCATTGTAATCCATAAGCTGTATTTTGGAAATTTATATTCTTTAAATAAAAGCTTTATTAAAAAAAAAGATATATTTATTTATTTGAAAGTCAGAGTTAAAAGAGAGAAAGAAATCTTCCATCCACTGAGTTCGTGGGATTTCCTCCCCAAATGGCTGCAACAGCCAGGGCTGAGCCAAGCAAAAACCAGGAGCCAGGAGTTTCTTTCAGGTCTCCCACATGGGTACAGGGGCCCAAGCACTTGGGCTATCCTCTGCTGCTTTCCCAGACACATTAGCAGAGAGCTATATCTGAAATGGAGCAGCCAGGACTCAAACCATTGCCCCTATTGGATGCCAGCAATGCAGGCAGCTACTTAACCACCATGTCACTACATTGGCTCCCTCCTTTGCTTCTGATCCAGCATCCTGATGTTGCTCCTGGAAAGGCAGCAAGTGATGGCCCAAGGCCTTGAGTCCTTGCCACTCACATGGGAGAGTGGGAGACCTGGGTGGATTTCCTGGCTCCTGGTTTGATCCTGGCTACTGGGGGCATGGAAGAACTCTCTGTGTCATGGGCCTCCCTCTTTCTCTGTCACTCTGCCTGTCAAATAAATCTTAAAAAGTTAATTCCTAGAATGTACAGATCTGCTTATTACCTCTTTCTGTTGGAATATATCATCTTACTTGTTCCTAGTGCAGTGGCTCAGTTAACTAGTCAAATTAATTTCTTCTTATCAATCTTTTACCCCTTTCAGTTAGAGAGTTATTCCAAAATAGTTTATTTTTGATACTAGATTAGTAAATGTCCCTGACCTCTTTAATGGGCTCAACTTATAGGTCAGAATATATCTTCTGAAATCTAGAATTAGTATACTATGACTCTATTTAAAAAAAAAAAAAGGATTTATTTGTTTGAAAGACAGTTACAGAGAGAAGTAGAGACAAGGGTCTTCTATCCAATGATTCACTCCTCAAAATGGCCACAGCGGCTGGAGCTGGGCCAATCCGAAGCCAAGAGCCAGGAGCTTCCTCTGGGTCTCCCACATAGGTGCAGGGACCCAAGGACTTGGACCATTCTCCACTACTTTCTCAGGCTCATTAGCAGGGAGCTGGATTGGAAGTGGAGCAGCCAGGTCTCTTATCAGCACCCATATGGGATGCTGGCATTGCAGGCTAGCTCTTTAACATGCTGTGCCGCAGCATCAGCCACTACCATGACTCTTATGTTTGTGTGTGTATAACAAAAAACCAGAAAGAAAACTATGAAGCTCTAAATAATATTTTTCCTTTATTAAATTTCTGTTATAGTGTTCATTTTATCAATAAGAGAATGCTGCCAAATAAGTAGGTTTTAATTGATAAGTAAGTTTATTTAGAAAATACTAAGTCCAACTGAAATAATCCCTTCATAGAGCCTAAGATCTGACGTGGCAGGCATCCAAACAAGTTAGGAGAATACAAATTGAAGTAGGTACTTTTTCTTTAAAGCCAGGTTTATCAAAGTATAATATACACACAGTTGTATCTGTGTAGTTTTATGAGTTTTCACAAACTTATAAAGCCAGGTAACCACCGCCACATAAATACTATTTACTGAATAATATACTGCACTGTTTGCTTTTGCCTATGTGTAGCTCTCCAGTTAAGTATGGAGTTTATTGTGAATTTCTTCTAGGCCCTTTCTGGTTACTGTGGCTTTATGGCAGCCAACCTTTATGCTCGTTCCATATTTGGAGAAGACGCACTTGCAAATGTCAGCATTGAGAAGCCTATTCACCAGGGCCCAGATGCTGCTGTTACTGGCCACATAAGAATTCGCGCAAAGAGTCAGGTAACAATTTCTCTCTCTCTCTCTCTCTCTCTCTCTCTCTCTCTCTCTTTTTTTTTTTTTTTTGAGAGCATTTCTGAACCGAACAAAGGGAGAAAGAATTTATGTCTGTCTTATTTGTTTAGTGCCTTTTGTCGCTCATGCCTTATGCATTACATGCATATATATGATACTCTGAATATATAGAATTTTTGCGTCATTAAAATGGTTCAACTTTTGGGCCTGTTATTCTGGCATATTTACTTTTAAAATAAATTGATTCCTCTAGGATGTTTGTGAAATGAATTTTCTAAAATGTTTTTTAAGCCAAGGTACAAATTATTGACTTTTTTTGTAAATCTAGCACTAAATTCAATCCAATAAAGTCTTAGTTTTTTTTGCACATCTTCATTGCATTGTTGATGTGGTATCATTCAATGAGGGCTTAATTGAAGTGGAATAACCTGCTGGTTGTGCATAGTTTCAGTCATTATAAACATCTTCATTCTTCTTTACAGGGAATGGCCTTAAGTCTTGGAGATAAAATCAACTTGTCTCAGAAGAAAACTAGTGTATAAGAATAGACACAAAGTCCTTGAAGCTTTACAGTTAAAATCTAGATATGGGCTTATTGGCCTCCAACATCTTTTGTACTCTTTCATGCTTTATGTTATATAGAGTTCATGCTAAATGCATTCCAGCCAATAATTTATAACCTTTCCCTTAAATCAAGATTGAGTTTAAAATTATAATTTGTCTTTTGTCTTAACCAGTTCTGAATGCTGTCCTCAAAGTATATAATGTTTCTCACATGTACCAAGACCATTTTCACAGTACAATAAAAAGATTTATTCATAAATTTTTTGTTATTTTATAAATAAATGAATAATTACATTATTTTAGCTATGTAGCAATGAATTTTTTGGTTGAGTTATATATTTCTATTACAAATTAAAATTACTCTGAGTTGTGAATATATACAGCTTTATTAAGAAAATTTATAAACTCAATGGCATAAAATGAGACAGCCCTTGATTTACTTGATTGTTTTTTACTTATTTAATTCTGCAACACTGGTATCTCTAAAAAGGCCTTGTCATGTCCTAAAGAGCTTTTCCCTGAATTTAGCTTCAGGAACAAAGTATCAAAATAACTTGAAAATAGATTCATCTTCAGCTTAAAGGAATATTGTGAACTCTATCTTAATCATCTTTAATCATAGTAAAAAGTAGATAATCTAGAATAGTTTTTAACCATACATGTTTCACTTTGATAATTATGTTTGTTAGGAATTAAATTGGTTCTAGCTGATTACAGAAGCTGTACTGGGAGGATTCAGCTAAAAAGACTTCAGAAAGCTGCCCTGTTCTCTCATTGCCTTGTGCCTCACTCCCCTTTTCCTCAGTCTACACTAGTGCAGGGTACCATCACTCCCCAATATGATTCCAAGGCATTTTGTAGCTTAATTTCCCAGGCTGATTCTGCCCTCCTTTTGGCCCTTATCTCCACTGGGATGGTTGAGGTAGTCTTAGCTAAGTCTGAACGTCAGCTATTGTATCTGGTCTTCCAGCGAGGCTTCAGGCTGCACTCCCCATGAGATATGGTTTGTGAAAGAGTGAAAGCATCATCTATTTTAGTGAGAATGGAATGATTTGTTTTGAGTGTAAGGAGATTGATGCCTTGGATGATGTCAAAACCTTTGAAGCCACTTGCATTTTTCATCAGTAAACCAGAAGATTACAGGGCATTTGAGATTCCAGAGCACTGAGGTCTCGAAACAAAACCAGTGGCTCCCAAATGGAGAAGATAATAGGAATGCAAGGAAAAGGTCAGTTTGATGCATTGAGTCAAAGGGTGGAGATTTGTGATGAGTGCAGAGGAACTGATGTGACCTCGTTTGAATTAGATCATTTCTCCAAGTCTGTTCTTTTAACATCAGCTAATTAATTAGCTCCAAATAGATATTTGGAGAAGAAAAGGATTCCATAGTCAGATAAGTTTGAGAAAAACTACATACTGTCTTGTATGGAGAATTCACAGTGCATATTTGCATGCTAAAGATTCTGAGAAGTCTTTAAGTAACAAAAGCATATTTGGTTTAATTCATCATTTCCTAATCTTTTTGACCAGAGAATTTGCCCCCTCCCCCCCCCCCTTTTTTTTTTTTGAGATTTATTTGTTTGTTTGAAAGACAGGGAGAAAAAAAAGAAAGAGAGGGAGAAATAGAGAGTGATCTTCCATCTGCTGGTTTACTCCCCAGATAGCTGTATCAGCCAAGGTTGGGCCAGGGCAAAGCCATGAGAGAGGAACTCCATCCAAGTCTCCCACATGGATGCAGAAACCCAAGGACTTGGGACATCCTCTGTTGCTTTTCCAGGTGCATTAACAGGGAGTTGGATCAGAAGTAGAGCAGCCAGGACTGAACCAGTGCCCATATGGGATGCCAGCTATGCCACAGTGCCACCCCCAAGAATCCATTTTTTATAGACTACCTGTTGACATTCTATAGGACAGGGAAAGTTGCTTAGCATGTTAAAGAGGGTAGTCCTATATTCTCAGTCAACCAGTATTAAATTTAATATGTCAAGGAATTATGTTTCTATGTGTTCTAGAAGATACCTGTATCTCTTCATATTCTTACAATGTTGTCTGCCTGACATGTTCTAGCTGTTTTTCTTGGGATCAGATTACCTCATGTGAAATTCATAAGGAAAGAAAACAAAGAAGTTAATGCAGATATATTAGACTGTTTATTTCATTAGCTTTGTGCATATAATAATTGTAAATTGGATTGGATAGCAGCACTTTGTTTAAATAAGCTGTTTACTGTGTACCCTCTTAATTTGGATATAATATACATTCAAAGGTAGTGGCAGTTCACATTAAAATATAATATATAATTAGGACCATGATGTCTGATAAGAGAATAAACATGAGGCTGGCACCGTAGCATGGGGGTAAAGCTGCCACCTGCAGTGCTGGCATCCCATATGGGCGCCGGTTCAAGTCCCAACTGCTCCAGTTCCGATCCACCTCTCTGATATGGCCTGGGAAAGCAGTAGAAGATGGCCCAAATCCTTGGGCCCCTGCACCCACATGGGAAGACCCAGAGGAAGCTCCTGGCTCCTAGCTTCAGATCGGCTCAGCTCCGGCCGTTGAGGCCAATTGGGAGTAAACCAGAGGATGGAAGACCTCTCTCTCTCTCTGTGTAACTCTCACTTTCAAATAAATGAATAAATCTTAAAAAAAAAAAAAAGAATAAACATATTATCTAACACCAAGTTAGGGCTACATATATTAATGAATTGAATAGACCTGTAAGTTTTACAAGAGAATTAAATGGGCCTTATATTTCATTAATGTCATGACACTAGAGGGAGCTCTCTTAGAAGGGATTAGAATGTTAGTGTTTAAAGTTTTTGTGAAAACAAAAAGCAGGGGCTAGCATTTGGCTTAGCAGTTAAGTCACTGCTTGGGATGACCACACCTCATATTGGAGTCCTTGATTTAAGCCCCAGCTCCACTTCCAATCCAGCATTACTGCTAATGTGTACCCCCATGAAGCAGCAAGATGATGGTTCAAGTACTTGGGTCCCTGTTACCCATGTGGGAAACCTGGATTGTGTTCCTGGCCTGAACCCAACATGGCTTTTGGGGAGTAAACTAGCAGATAGGAGTTCTCTGTCTCTTCTGACTCTCAAAAAATAAATAAATAAAAATAAACAATTTCAAATGCCAGGATTAATAGTGATGTTTTGGGGCTGGCATTGTGGCACAGCAGGTTAAGCAGCTGCCTCAATGCTGGGATCCCATATTTAGGTACCAGCTCCCTACTAATGTGCATGGAAAAGCAGCAAGGGAGGCCCCAAGTGTTTGGGCTCCTATCCTCACCCACCCAGATGAAGCTCCTGGCCTCTGGCTTCAGCCTGGCCCAAACCTAGCTGTTGCAGCCATTTGGGGAGTGAACCAACAGATGGAAGATTCTGTGTCTTCCTGTCTCTGTAACTCTGACTTTGAATAAATAAATCTTAAATATTTATTTGTTTTATTTGAAAGAGTTGCAGAGAGAGAAAGAGGTCTTCCATCGCTGGTTTACTTGCCAAATGACTGCAACAGCCAGACTGAGGCGATCTGGAGCCAGGAGCTTCTCACATGAGGTCTCCAACTTGGGTGCAGGGGCCTAAGCACTTGGACCATCTTCTACTGCTTTCCCAGGCCATAACAGAGAGCTGGATCAGAAGAGGAGCAGCCAGGACTCATAACCGGCACCCATTTGGGATGCAGGCACTGCAGGCGGCAGCTTCACCCACTACGCCTCAGCGCCAGCCCCAGTAAATAAATCTTAAAAACAGACAAAATATACAAATTCAGTTTAGAATTAGGAAAGTATGGAATCCTGTCTACCACTTACTTTCTATGTGGTCTTAGCCAAGAGTAAACAGCTAACTTATTCAGTGCCTAAATTAGCAGGCATAACAGCACATTTTCCACATCATGAACAGTGCTCACAACAGCCCTGTAAGGCAAAAACTATCAATCCACCAATTTCAGGTGGTGACCACAGTCTTAGGAGACAGTAAGTTGCTTGTTCAAGGTTCAACAGTAAGAGATGAACCATATATAAAGCCAGTGTGTCTCACACTACAGCCCTTGTAACTAGTTACATATTGCCATCACTTCCTAATAACTTTGTGCCTTAGTTTATTCATTTGAAAGGTGCTTATGATGTCTACTTCATAGAGTTGGGATGAAGCTGAAATGAACATTTGGCACAAAGTGAACGCTCACCAGTAAGTGGTTGTTTCTTCCTGCACTCACTTTTACCTTGCAGAGCAGACTGAAACCTGTTCTCACTATCTTTACACCTCCCTCAAAATGTAGGCTCACTTCATAGTGAAATGCTTTTGTTTTTGTTGTTATCACCAGTAACCTACATAAAAGAAGTTTTTTTTTTCTTGAGAATTCTTAATTGAAGTTGCCTTTGGCTTGTAACTATTTGTTGTTTCAATTATTTTAATACACTATTGGCACTTTTGCCAGTCAACTGTTATCTCAGCAAAATGTGAATATTTTAAGCCATATTCTTCATGTGATAGATTGTCCATCATGAACATACTGAGATTTAAACGCTTTCAGAGTCACAGTCAGTTTTACTGGTTCTTTAAAAAAAAATTGAGCCTAGAGGGGCCGGTGCTGTGGCGTAGCAGGTAAAACCACCACCTGCAGTGCAGGCATCAAGTGGGCACCAGTTCAGGTGCCAGCTGCTCCACTTCTGGTCCAGCTCTCTGCCATGGCCTGGGAAAGCACTGGAAGATGGCCTATATCCTTGGGCCCTTGTACCCACATGGGAGACCTGGAAGAAACTCCTGGTTCCTGGCTTCAGATCAGCCCAGCTCTGACCCTTGCAGCCATTTGGGGAGTGAACCAGTGGATGGAATACCTTTCTCTCTCTGTCTCTGCCTCTCTATAACTCTGCCTTTCAAACAAATAAATAAATCTTAAAAAAAAAAAAAAAGCAGCTGGCCCCGCAGCTCACTAGGCTAATCCTCCGCCTGCAGCGCCAGCACACTGGTTCTAGTCCCGGTGGGGGCGCCGGATTCTGTCCTGGTTGCCTCTCTTCCAGGCCAGCTCTCTGCTGTGGCCCGGGAGTGCAGTGGAGGATGGCCCAAGTGCTTGGGCCCTGCACCCGCATGGGAGACCAGGAGAAGCACCTGGCTCCTAGCTTCAGATCAACGCAGTGCGCTGGCCATGGTGGCCATTTGGGGGTTGAAACAATGGAACAGGAAGACATTTCTCTCTGTCTCTCTCTCACTGTCTACTCTGCCTGTGGGGAGAGGGGAAGCAAAGCCTTCCAGAAATGTCTGTTTCTTAATTATTTAAAAAAAAAAAATGGGGGCTGGTGCTATGGCGTAGCAGATAAAACCGTCGCCTGCAGTGCCGGCATCCCCTATGGGTGCCAATTTGAGTCCCAGATGCTCCACTTCTGATCCAGCTCTCTGCTATGGCCTGGAAAAGCAGTAGAGGATGGCCCAAAACCCATGTGGGAGATCTGGAAGAAACTCCTGGCTTTTGGCTTCAGATCAGTCCAGCTCTGACCCTTGCGGCCATCTTGGGAGTGAACCAGTGGATAGAAGACCTCTCTCTCTGCCTCTGCCTCTCTCTGTAACTCTGGCTTTCAAATAAATAAATAAATCTTTAAAAAAAAAAAATGGTATACCTTAAGGCATTTGGATCTGGCTGAAAAGCCCATTAGAGTATTTCAGGCATGGAAAGCTAAGACACTGTGGCAAAAAATGACCTAAATGAAAGGTCTCTGTGAGAGAGATCCTGGTGGAAAGAAGGGACCATTAAAGAATGAAGGTACTTTTCTCTGAAGGGAGGAGAGAACTTCCACTTTGATTATGGCCTTGTCTAAATAAGCTTCCATGGCCTGGGCAGCTCCTGACAAGAGCCTCAGGTGATTACTGATATCATAAATAAGAGTGTCAATTGTTAACAACAGGAGTCACTGTGCACTTGCTCCTCATGTAGGACCTCTGTCCTTAATGTGTTGTACTATGCAAATTAACAGTAAAACTAGTCTTCAAACAGTACTTTATAATTTGTGTGTCTGTGTGGGTGCAAACTGTTAAAGTCTTTACTTAGTATAGAGTTGATCTGTATATAAAGATAATTAAAAATGAATCTTAATGAAGAATGGGATGGGAGAGGGAGTAGGAGATGGGATGGTTTGTGGGTGGGAAGAACCACTATAATCCAAAAGTTGTACTTTAGAAATCTATATTAAATAAAAGTTTTCAGCCGGCGCCGTGGCTCAACAGGCTAATCCTCCGCCTTGCGGCGCCGGCACACCGGGTTCTAGTCCCGGTCGGGGCGCCGGATTCTGTCCCGGTTGCCCCTCTTCCAGGCCAGCCCTCTGCTGTGGCCCAGGAGTGCAGTGGAGGATGGCCCAAGTGCTTGGGCCCTGCACCCCATGGGAGACCAGGAGAAGCACCTAGCACCTGGCTCCTGCCATCGGATGAGCGCGGTGCGCCGGCCGTAGTGCGCCAGCCGCGGCGGCCATTGGAGGGTGAACCAACAGCAAAAGGAAGACCTTTCTCTCTGTCTCTCTCTCTCACTGTCCACTCTGCCTGTCAAAAAAAAAAAAAAAAGTTTTCTATAAAAAATAAAAATAATAATAAAAACTGGGCATAGAAATATGTACAGCCAGGATATAGTATATGTGCTGCCGAAGCGAGCACAAGCCAGGTTATAGTAACAATGATCTGACGACATCCTCTTGATGTTCTCCATCTATCAATGCAGAATGTTGTAGTAAAAATTTAAAAGGGTGAAGACATCCCAAAATGAATATTGACAAGCAACCAGGGTTAAATATCTTTAATGTTTACCAGAATACCCAATAGATAGTAGATGCTCCATAAATATCTGTTGAGTGAGTGACCAAATGAATGAAGCATGTAGCTATAAAGATAACAAGGGTGTGGATTAAATTATACTGTTGACATGTGCCTATGAAATACCGTTAGGTGAGATAAAAGATACCACTTTAAGAATGTATGTCTCCTCCCAGTTGGTGTTCTGAACTCTTGGATTTGGCCAAGACCAACGTGGTCTACTGTGGCCATTTGGAGAGTAAACCAGCTTTGCCTTTCAAATAAACATTTCTAAAAATTAAAATAATTTTTTAAAGTATTTCTCCCTCATTGAGATGAGTTAGGATATGTTATAGATGTACTGCTGCCTGGCTCTCCAAGTGAATGGAAAATTAGATACCACATCAGTCACTTCAGTAATATATCTTGAAAATAAGTGCTATCTACCCCACTCCACCCTGCTTATTGGGTGTGACTAAGATATGTCATTGGCTATAGTCCTTGATTCCAGCTCTTGCGATTTTTAGATCTGCGATCTTGATCTCTTGGGTCTCAAAGCAACTGAAACTTCAGCCTCTGGGCCCAGCAGAGAGTTGGCATCCCTTTGTGAGTAAGCACTGAATTCTCATAAAAGGGTGGGGGCTGACTTAGCACACTGGACTTCACCAACCAGCCTGTGGGGAAAATGCCCATCTGACTCAAAAAATCTGTGTGGGAAAATTACTGGATTTTACTAAGCTATGCAAACCAGTTCCTAAAGCCCAATGACATTTTTTTAAAGGTGAATTTAGTGAGTTATAATCAGAAATTTCACTTTCTACAACGTCAAGGTCAACTGCCACACACACTCCACCTTTTTGATTTCCCTTGTTTTGAGTAAAGGTGTGACTATTTGTGTTAGAATAAAAGCAGGTTTTTCAAACCAGCTCTCTGCTAGAATACCAGCAGTCCATAGCTAGACATGGTCTCACAGCTTAAATCAGATAATAAGGGTCTTTTTCCCAAGTCCAAAAAAATACAGGTTAGTAGAATTTTTGTCAATTTTCTCTTTCCTTTCTGTAAATTTTTTTTTAAGATTTATTTATCTGGGGCCAACACTGTGGTGTAGCAGGTTAAGATTTATTTATCTATTTGAGAGGCAGAGTTACATACAGAAAGAGGGAGAGACAGGTCTTCCACCCGTTGGTTCATTCCCCAAATGGCTGCAACAGCCAGACCTGAGTCGATCTAAGCCAGGCACCAGGAGCTTCTTCCAAGTCTCCCACATGGGTGCGGGGGCCCAAGCAGTTGGGCCATCTTCCACTGCTTTCCCAGGCCATTAGCAGAGAGCTGGATCTGAAGAAGAGCAGCCAGGACTCAAACCAGTGTCCATATGGGATGCCGGTGCCACAGGTGGAGGCTTAACCTACTACACCACAGTGCTGGCCCCTAGTGGTTTTATATTGCATACATATAAGTTCTACCTAGTGGTTTTATATTGCAAAAATACAGCTTCTACTAGTAAATTGTTCCTTATTCACCACATTGAATTAAACGTGTCAATATTTCAGGGTGGTGGAAAGGACAACTTGACTTAGATGCTCCACCACTGGCTTAGATGTCAGTGTGAAACAGAACTTTTATGTAATTCATACAGATCATGTACTTACAGGAACTGTTTCCTCTGAGGAAATAAAATTATAAAACAAAGTTCAGGTAGTCCCTGGCATATGCCATGAAGTAAAGGACTCTGGGAAAGCCTTAGGGGCTGGCATTGTAGCATAGCAGGAAAAGCCGCCATCTGCAACACCAGGATCCCATATGGGCATTGGTTCATGTCCTGGCTGCTCCACTTCCAATTGAACTCCCTGGTAGTGGCCTGGGAAAGCAGCAGAACATGACCCAACTGTTTGGGTGCCTGCCACTCACGTGGGAGACCTGCATGAACCTGGCTATAGCCTGGCCCAGCCTTAGTTGTTGGGACCATATGAGGAATGAACCAGTGGATAGAAGATCTTTCTCTCTGTCTCTCCCTAGCTCTCTAACCCTGACTTTCAAATAAATCAATAAATCTTTTAAAAATATTTAGACATGGTTTAATAAAGAGGTGACGTTTGAGCTATGCCTTGAAAAGTATAAATTTGGTGAATGTCAGATTAGGGTTGGGGGGAAAGAGCAGGAAAGCCGTTCCAGTCACAGATCAGTTTGGAAAAAGTCACAGGGATACATGGCACCATACAGGGATACATGGCACCAAGAGTTTGGTTTGGCTCAACAGAGTTTATTGGGAAGCAATAGCAGTTGTTGGGGCTGGAGATGATAGCGAAGGGTCAGATCGTGAAAAACAGGCTGAGGCATTTGAACTTCACATTGTACGGAATGAAGAACTGCTAAGAAGTTTAAGCAAATAAGTCATGGTCATATATGCAGTTAGAAAAAAACAAAAACTTTGAAGAATAGATTGGAAGTGTGGAAGCCTCTTAGGAGCCTGTTGTAGAAATCAAATTTGAGAGTGATTTTTGACAAGGAGCTGATGTTGTGGTTAAGCTGCCTCCTGCTATGCCAGCCTCCCATACCCAAGCACCAGTTCAAGTCCTGGCTGCTCTGCTTCCCGAACCAGCTCCCTGCTAGTGCACCTGGGAAGGCAGCAGAAGATGACCCAAATGCCTGGAGCTCTGCGCGCATGTTAGAGATCCAGATGAAGCTCCTGGCTTCTGGCTTCAGCCTGGCCCCCAGCTATAGCCATTGCAGCCATCTGGGAAGTGAACCAGTGAATGAAAGATACTCTCCCTCTCTCCCTTTCTCCTTCTCTCCCTCTCTCCCTCTCTTTCTCTCTCCCTCCCTCCCTTCCTCTCCTTATAACTCTGATATGCTAAATAAATAAATAAATCTCTTTGAAAAATCTTTTGAAAAATGATTTTGATAGAATATGATGTTAAGATTGTGACAGGGTAGGATGGGAGTAGGAGCCAGATGAGCTTTAAAAAAATAGAAAGTTACATGTTTCTCTAAAGACAAATACTGTCTTGATAAAGGGGTAGAGTCACCAAATCTGCTTTTCCTAATATATAATGGCACCACCTAACTTCCTGTCTTAAAGGGTTGCCGAAATAGCACTGATATGCAGTGTGTGAAGGTGAACACCAGGGAGTGATGGAGTTGTTATCAGTAGGACTGTCATAGTGATCTTCATCTACAGAATTGATAGGAGGTTGCCTCTTTTATGAGATAAAACAAAGTCAAATACCAACAATTGCATGTGGATTCTCTGGTTTTCCCATTACTTCCTGCTTCCTTTTAGGGTGTATCATTACTTTTTTTTTTTTTTTAATTTTAAGATGAGCAATATATCTCACCAAGGGGATTTCCAGGAATGCTGGAGAGGCAAGTGTGGCAGAAAGTGTGCAGGCTCTGGAGTCAAATAACCT
Organism: Sylvilagus floridanus; assembly: GCA_949820135.1. Classification (NCBI taxonomy): domain Eukaryota; kingdom Metazoa; phylum Chordata; class Mammalia; order Lagomorpha; family Leporidae; genus Sylvilagus; species Sylvilagus floridanus. Next base: position 75,918,403 of record OX463224.1, on the reverse strand, counting down.
AGAATTAAATTCCCCCCTTTAATTTATTAACTGTGGTCATGGGAAGTCAATTTGTATCAGTCTTATATTTTTTCTGGAAAATGGAAGTAAGTCATACTGCCTTGTAGGGTTATTAAATGAGAAAATCCATGACATGTTAGTGTGTGGCACATAAAAGAGGCTGAACAAAAGTCTCAACTGTTTCCAATACCCACCTACCCCCCCCCCCACTTTTTCCTACTTGTTCATAGAAGTTTTGGCATAGAACTCAGAGTTTTCTGCCTCATTGTGTTCCAGAAAAACTGAGTTATGCCAGGGATTTTGGTGTATATATAAAAATGTTCAGCTGTCATAACTTCAGGCCAAAATCTTTTAGACTGAGTGGCCATTTAAATCATCAATTCCATCATTCCATGGAATTGCTTTGGTACACAATCTGTGTCAAGTTTTTCTGGAATGCCACAAGCCTCATCACTTTTCACATCATTCAGGAAGTTACTCATTTAGCCCAGACTTCCAATAAGCTCATACATATAGACTGTGTCATATTCAACTGGAGGTGTCAGCACCGTTTTTTTGAAATGTGATAACTGCTTTTGAAAAGGAAAAAAACAAATCAGTTGAAATGGTATCGATTTCCCTATACTCCCAATTCTGAATCTGACCCTAAAAAATGAACTCATAATTGCTGACCCTTGTTACTCTTGGGCTCCAATAGCACACAGAGGGATTTCTGTCTCATTTCCCCCTGCTTAACATTTTTATTCCCTGACAATGTTCAGTGGTTTTTTTTTTTTTAATGGAGCTTCTATTTCATACAAGCACTATTCATGTCACAACATATATGTGGTGAACAAGACACACAAATCCTTGCACTCAGTAGTTTACATTCTTGTTGTAACAACCAAATAAGGTATTATTCAGAGTGAGTAAGTGCTAGGCAGGAAAAAAATAGTGGCTTAGCTAGTGGCTAGTAGGTGGGATGTTAAGTTAGAAAGGGTTGTCAGTGTGGTAAGGCAGTAACAGGAACCTGAGGTGGAAATGGGTTTAGCATATCTGAGGAATAAAATGGTTAGAATTTTAAAATTTGTTTTATGATGAAAGGATAAAATAGCAGGAGATGCAATAGTAGATAAAGGCGGAAAACAGATCAGAATTCTCTGTGGGGCTGGCATTGTCGTTGTGGCATAGTAGGTTAAGCTATGCTTGTGACACTGGCATCCATATTGGAGAGCCAGTGCAAATCCCACCTGCTCCACTTCCAAGCCAGCTTGTTGAAAATGCACCCAGGAAGGCAGCAGACAATGGTTCACTTGCTTGGACCTCGGCCATCCATATGAGAGACCTGGATAGAGTTCCCATCTCCTAGCTTTCAACCTGGCCCAGTCCTGGCTGTCGCAGCCATTTAGGGAGTGAACTAGCAGAAGGAAGATATTCTCTCTCTCTCTCTCTCTCTCTCTCTCTCTCTCTCTCTCTCTCTCTCTCTCTCCTTGTTGCTCTGCTTTTCTTTTTCTTTTTTTTAAGATTTATTTATTTATTTGACAGAGTTACACAGAGAGAGGAGAGGGAGAAAGAGTTCTTCCAGCTGTAGGTTCACTCCCAAATTGGCCACAATGGCCAGAGCTGTGCTGATCCAAAGCCAGGATCCAGGAGCTTCTTCCAGTTCTCCCATGCGGTTGCAGGGGCCCAAGGTCTCGGGCTACCTTCTACTGCTTTCCCAGGCCATACCAGAGAGCTGGGTCGGAAGTGGAACAGCCGGGCTCGAACCAGTGCTCATTTGGGATGCCGGCGCTTCAGGCCAGGGCGTTAACCCACTGTGCCAAGTGCTGGCCCCTATTCTGCTTTGCTTTTTAAATAAATACATTTTTTTTTTTTTTTTTTTTTTTTTTACAGGCAGAGTGGACAGTGAGAGAGAGAGACAGAGAGAAAGGTCTTCCTTTGCCATTGGTTCACCCTCCAATGGCCGCCGCGGTCGGCGCGCTGCGGCCGGCGCACCGCGCTCATCCGATGGCAGGAGCCAGGAGCCAGGTGCTTTTCCTGGTCTCCCCATGGGGTGCAGGGCCCAAGCACCTGGGCCATCCTCCACTGCACTCCTGGGCCACAGCAGAGGGCTGGCCTGGAAGAGGGGCAACCGGGACAGAATCCGGCGCCCCGACCGGGACTAGAACCCGGTGTGCCGGCGCCGCAAGGTGGAGGATTAGCCTGTTGAGCCACGGCGCCGGCAACATTTTTTTTTTTAAAGTTAGTCTCTGAGCTCTGGCCTTCAGCTCTCCTGCAGGGCTGGATTCTGTAACTATCCACCACCAAGGATCTTGCTTTAAACCAGCCGTCTACACCTGGAAGTCTGCTGTGACTGCCATTCTGACTCCAGCCCCATTGCTTGGAGTTGCGCTGCCTTCCTACCTCCTGGAATTTGCCCCCGGCTGGAATCCAGCCAGAGTCTTTGATTCTCCACTAAGAGATGGGTTTTTTTAAAACTTAAAAATTACTACTGAATCATGTTTGTTCATTGAAGATAGAAAATAGAGGCAAAGATAAAACTTAAGAGAAAGACAAACCCTAGTTCACATTTGAGATATGTCATTTCTGCTATACATTCAAATATGTTTTTAATCAAAGTATGGTTACAATACAATGGAATTATTCAATGCTGTAAACAAGTTCTAATAAAAATAAGCCAACGTCTACTTCTGCATTAAATAGTTTCTGACATGCTGATGATATATATTACAACTGATTCAACCCCTTCATTGCTTTGGGGACAAAAGGATAATTATGACACTATAGCAGTTACTAACCACAAAGCACTTAATACATGTTAGGAATGCTAATAATATTACACACATCATTACTGAGCAAAGACTGTTAAGTGACTTGCCTAACACTACCCAGATGAGTAAGTAACAATTCGAAACAGAAATGCCATTTGCTAAGCAGCTGTGAGGGCACTTCAAAAAGTCCATGGAAAATTAAATAAAAAGGGAAGTTTATTTTGGTGAAAAAAATTTTTGAAATTCATGCATATATGAGAGGTCTTCAAAAAGTTCATGAGAATTGCATATTATAAAAAAACTATGGATGGATTTCAGTGGTTTTTTTGCACCCAAATAAACCTATCTTCATTCCACTTTACCATGAACTTTCTTTAAAGATGCATTTATTTGAAATGCACAATGACAGAGAAAAGGGGAGAGACAGAAAGACCTTCCATCTGCTGCTTTGCTCCCCAAATGGCCACAATGGCCAGAGTTTGGCTAGCCTGAAGCCAGGAGCCAGGAACTCCACCCTGGTCTCCTATGTGAATAGGAGGTGCCCAACTACTTGGCCATCATCAACTGCCTTCTCAGGTGCATTAGCAGGGAGCTGGATGGGAAACAGAGCAGCCAGGACTCAAACTGGTGCTCTGGTACGGGATGTTGGCTGCCGTCACCAGTGGTGGCCTAACCCACTGCACTACCACACCAGCCCCTAGCGTGAACTTCTCCCAGTGGCCTCCATTACTGTGGGCTGGGCACTATGCCAGTCTCAGCAGGGAGATAACTTCTGCTATTTCTCTCAGATTTCACAAATGAGAACTCTGTGACCCTTCAGTAACCTTATTGGGAGTTAGATCTCTGGATGTCCACTCTCACTAACACTACACAGAATGTGTACTGAAAGTGAGGTGCAGGAGAAACACATGCAGCCCAGCACACACTCAGGACATTATCCCCTTGCCTTAGGCTATGTTCCTTTCCCTTGTTCTGGTGCCCGCCCCCCCACCCCCCCAGAGGCTCCTCACCTGAGCCTCTTACCTCTTATCCTCTCTGAGGTTAGGTTCAGTGTCTTTATCTATAAAATGGATATACCATGCTTATTATTTTTTTAAAGGTTTTATTTATTTATTTGAAAGGCAGAGATAGAGAGAGAGGGAGGGATGGATGGAGGGAGAGGGGGAGAGAGAGAGAGAGAGAGAGAGAGAGAGAGAGAGAATATTCCATTCACTGGTTCACTCCCCAGATGGCTGCAACTGCCGGACTGGGCCCCATCCAAAGCCAGGAGCCAGGAACTCAATGTGAGCTTTGCATGTGGGAGCAGGGGCTCAAGCTCTAGGGCCATCATCCACTGCTTTTCCCAGGCACAATAGCAGGGAGCTGGCTGGGAAGTGGGGCAGCCGGGGCTCGAACTGGGTCCCATATGGTTTGGCGGCGCTGCAGGCAGAGGCTTACATTTCTATGCCACAGTGCTGGCCCCAGCATGGTTGTTATTATGGTTAGCTACTAAATAGAGTCCAGCCCTGAGTAACCAAGTTTTCAGGAATAAAGTAAGTTCCTGGCTCCCCACCAATGCCCTTTGAAAAAGTATGAAGGAAATAGAGTTTGTGAACCGCAGAGACTGAGGAAGAAGGGAAGCAGATAGGCCTGGGTTTCCCTCAAGCCTACTGGAGAGGAGAAGCATGGGAAGACTCCAGCAGCCTCCTTCAGGTAAGAAGCAATCAGTGTGTGTGACAAGTCACGATTCCTTTAAAACTGCCGGTTTCCTGGGAGAGCTCCTTGCAAGGTGACCTAGGGGCCTCACATTGGTTTGCATATAAAGCACAGCAGTCAGCCAGTAAGAAACGTCATCAGACAACTGTGAAGATGTTAGGAGACAGACCAAAGCATGTCTGCGGGATCTGAGCTGTCCATTTGCATCCTGACAGTAGGTTGCTGACAGCACATTGCAAAGAGACGAAGCAAGAATTGGTGTTCCCCTGGCAGCCAGGCCCTTAGCAGAAGCAGCGAGAATATGCTCCTGTGTGGGGCCCAGGAGGCTCCCTTTTCTCTTGACCAAAGAGCATGGAAGATGCAGCACCTAACTGCGTGCCTGTGTCCCTTGGTTACAGTTCTAGATCTAGTTCTAGTCTCTACCACTTCCGAGAAGGAGCAGCTCTAGAAAGTTCACTCCACCTTTTTCCTTGCTCTCACAGCCCTCCCTATTCCAACATTATACCGTAGCGCATCACTGTGTCTGTCTCATTGGATTTCCAGCTCCAAGGTTATGGATTGTGTCTGAATCATCTTATTATCCCATGCCCACCTCAATCACTGAATGTTTCTAACTAAACCTACCCTTGTTTTCTCACCTGTATAATGGAGATAGTATTTGCACTGCCTGTCTCTGAGGACTGTTTTATGGGGTGGGCATTGTGCCACAGCAGGTTAAGCTGCCAAGTGGGAAGCCTGCATCCCACATCAGAGTAGTCCTGGGTGCTCTGCTCCACATCCAGCTTCCTGCCAGTGCCAGATACGGCTTAAGTGCTTGCCACCCCGGTGGGAGACCCGCCTGGAGTTCTGAGCTCTGTGCCACTCAATGGGAGACTCAGATGGGGTTCTGGGCTCCTGAGTGTGGTCTGGGCTGGCCCTGGCTGCGGCAGACATTTGAGGAATGAACCAGCAGAAAGCAGATACCTCTCTGTCTCTGCCACTCTACCTTTCAAGTGGATGAAAATAAATAAAGCTTAAAAAAAAAGTCAGGTATTAAGAACTTTGTTCTAAATGCTACCATGAATTCACTCTACAATAATAACAACTTGTATGGATAGCACTTCACAGTGTAGTTTGTACCCATTATTTCATTTGATCCAACAGTAGCCCAAGTTGGTGCTTTATTTTGCAAGCAGGAAAACTGAACTCGAAGAGGTGAAGTAATTGACAAAGGTTACTGAGCAAGAAAGTGGTAGACCTTGACCTTTGACCAGGACCTGTCCCCTCTCTATTACCTGTTGTTACTTTTACTGCTGGAACAATCCTTGGCCCATGGAAAAATAAGCAACTAAGTTTATAGCAGATTATCATCTCTAGTTCTTGCTTAGAAAAGACATGATGTCTTTTAAGTCATCTTGTGATCCCCTCAGTCCCTAAACATTTTGGTACCTGAAAGTCTTCACTTCAAGTCTTCTGTCACCCAGGTAACTTCACTGGCCAGGTGATTCCTTATTGCTGGCAGCAACGACCACCTCCTGACTGCTATTCAGCCATTCATTTCCAGGCTTACACTACGGACCTGGAGACCTGGAATCATGGCCAAGTCTGACATACCAGTGCTCTGTCACTTCCTGGCTCCCCAGCTTTCTCAGGCTCTTACTCCCACCGTACATGTTCCTCGGTATCCTGGTTACCACCAGCTCTTTGGTCTCATTGTTTTCTCCCAAGTCCCTCACTCCCCTCTGGATTTCTCTTTCTCTACAGTGAGTGCAGCAGGAAGACCAGGATGAGCCTCTTTCTTCCACATGCATCCTGCAAAGCCTCAACCTTCCATCAGTCCAACCCTGCCCTCCCCATCCCTATACTGGGACTGCTAAGCACAATCGTGCACATTGACTATAGCAATTCTGTGGCTGCCATCCTTGGTGGGGCTCTCAGAGGCAGTGCCACTCTGGTCATCTCTTTACAATAGGGATGGATTAATTAGTTAACAAGATCTGATCTGTTTAGTCACTTGACAAATATTTATTTGTCATTTGTAGAAAGTCAAGCATGGGGACCAGTGTTGTGGAATATGGGAATGCTGGTTTGAGTACCACTGCTCTGATTCTGATCAGTTCCCTGGTAATGTGCCTGAGGAGGCATCAGAAGATGGCCCAAGTACTTGGGGCCCCACCACCCACCCACATGGGAGACCTAAATGGAGTTCTCTCTGGGTTTCTGACTTCAGCCTGGACCAGCCCTGGCTGTTGTGGCCATTTGGGGAGTGAATCAGAAGATAGATGGAACATTCTCTCTCTCTTTCCCTTACCTCTCTCTCTCTCTCTCTCTCTCTTCCCCATAACACTGCTTCAAATAAATCTTTTTTTTTTTTTTAATGCCAGGCAATGTGCTACATTTTAAGCAGACAACAGCAGAAGACGTAAACAGGTACAGTGCCTACCTTCACAGAATTGCAGTCTATTGTAGGAGACAGCCCTTGTTCACTCTATACAAATATATAATTATAATTGTAAAGAATGTTTTTTTCTTTTTTTTTTTGACAGGCAGAGTGGACAGTGAGAGAGAGAGAGACAGAGAGAAAGGTCTTCCTTTGCCGTTGGTTCACCCTCCAATGGCCGTCGTGGCCGGCACGATGCGGCCGGCACACCGCGCTGATCCGATGGCAGGAGCCAGGAGCTTCTCCTGGTCTCCCATGGGGTGCAGGGCCCAAGCACTTGGGCCATCCTCCACTGCACTCCTGGGCCACAGCAGAGAGCTGGCCTGGAAGAGGGGCAACCGGGACAGAATCCAGCGCCCTGACCGGGACTAGAACCTGGTGTGCCGGCGCCGCTAGGCAGAGGATTAGCCTGTTGAGCCGTGGCGCCGGCCAATTGTAAACAATGTTACCAAGGAAAAGCTCCAAGTATCATAAGAGCTAAGCTAGTATGAAGGGTCAAAGAAGGCCTCTGTGAGAAGCCGACATTTAATTTGAGGCCTAAAAATAGGCTTTGAATTAACTAAGTGAAAGGAGTAGGAATAGATTGGAAAGGCTTTAAAGAAAGGGCTGTGAAGCCCTCGAGGCAGGAAGGAGGAAAGAAAAGGGACCATGTGAGAGTGTATGGAGAGGATGGGGACAAGGTTGAGAAGACCGTGTAAGCCGGATCTGTGTGTCATTGTAATTGTAGGGCTTTATGCACAGTATGGCGTGATCTGATACGCCCTGTCTTTTAAAAGTGGTCAACCTGTGTACAGTATGAAGACAGGGTTTAGTGGAAGTAAGCACACCAGAGAGGAAGCATTATGGTTGTCCATTTGAAGGCTGATGCAGACTAGAGAGATCTTTTTCAGATTCTCCAAACTCTGAAAGACCCACCATCTACTTCTGGCCCCTACCCCTACCACACTACTGCTACCTACTACGACTTTTGGCCATTGACTTCCTACTTCTTAGGAAATTAAAAATATCAGGTGTGAACTTCCCCAATTTCCTGCCTCCATACCCACAAAGCTGACTAACTATACTTCCCTCACTTCCTTCCTGCCAGCTTCAGAGAAAGGCAGCCAGGGTCTCCCGCCAACAGCTCATCATTCTCCCTTCCAGCTGCTAAAGACCCATGTCATGCTCCATGGCTTAACCACTCTCTCTTCTCACTAGAAAAATGAAAAAATTCACTTACCTTCTGCAGCTGTAACAACTACCTTACCTCTCTTCTTCCCTTCATAACAAATTTTATGTGGGCTACTCTCCCTATGTCAGAGACAGTGGTGCTCACCAAATATTACAGCTATTCCCCACATGGCCCAGCCACTTGTCAGTAAGGCAGGTCTAGACGAGGCTCCTATCTCACCCTGAACTGTGGTATAAACCAGGTGGCACACGATCCTCTGATAATCTCTCCCTGAGCCAATCAAAGGAGGCTTTTGTCTTCTAGAAGTTGGAACTGTCTGATGATGGCACCTTCATTACGCTGAGCTCCTCAGAGACTCTGTAGAGCAGACCCACCAACTACATATAATAAGGAAGAAACAAACTTTGGGTGTAAGTCACTGAAATCCGGTTTTGTTTATTACAGCATAGGCTAACTTAATTAATATAATTACTATATTCCAGCGTAGGTTAACTTACTTAATATGATTGCAATGTCAACTTCCTCAAGCATCTCGTTTTTTAAAAAGAATAACATTATTTCTGACATTTTCAGTCAGGAGGACTCAGAATCCTCCTCTGCATTGACATTACTCAAGTAAATGCCATCCCTATTATTCTATTGCTAAGTCAACTGAAAGTTTGCTTTCTCTGCATCATTGGGCCCAATTGGCTTCTCTCTTCCTGAGGCATTTGCCTCCCCCTGGCTTCTATGACATTATCATCTCTTGGGTTTACTCCTGCTTTTTTTAGAACATAGGTTTTGAAAGTAAACCATCCCCTCCCCCATTCTATCAAAACGAAACCAGATGATTTTATCAAGTTGAGCCTCCACCTAAAAAACTTCTATGGTTTTCCAAATCTAAGCTTATTAAGCTCACGTTTGAGGCCTTTCCACAATTTAGCAACAATCTACCTTTCCAGTGTGATCTTCTACTAGTCTCCTTTACACAGCTTGCATTTTACCAAATATGGGCTTGATGAGGTCTTCCTCCTCGTTGACGTTCCTCAGGACTGTTCCCTGCATCTGCCACATGCTTCAGTCCTGGTTTCTCCTGTCAAATGATTTAGACATGTGTGCAAATATTCTTGTAATCGAAAATATTGGGAATGACCTCAATGTCCATTGCTTATAATGTCAAAATGTTGGGAATGACATAAATGTCCATCTCTAGGTGACCACTGAAATAGATCGTGGTAAATTCATACAATATGTCTATGAAGACGATAATGATGATGTACAGTCATGGAAATTGTTCACAGTTTATTACATAAACAAAGCAGTGAGTTATAGACATCATCTTACATTTGTTAAAACACAGAGAATATCTGGAGAAATCTGCATCAGGATATGAGTGGTCATAAGTGAGGTGGGCATTTGGTCTAGCAGTTAAGATACTGCTTAGTACATTTGCATCCCATAGCAGAGTGCCTGGGTTCAAGTCCTGGCTCAGTTCTCAATTCCATCCTCCTGCTAGTGTTGCTCTGGGAGGCAGCAAGTGATAGCTCAAGTGGTTGGATTCCTCTGGAGACCCAAATTAAGTTCCCAGTTCTTGGCTTTGGCCTGGCCGAGCTTCAGCTACTGCATGCATTTGGAGAATGAACCAACAAATAGTTTCTCTTTCTCACCATCTGTCTCTCTGCCTTTCAGATAAGTTAATTACATCAGTGATTTTTAAAAAAACATTAATGGCCATAAGTGACAGAAAATAAATTTGACTTCATCAAAATTTTAAAAATTTCTGTGCTTCAGAGATTGCTATCAAGAAAGTAAGAAGGCAATATGCAGAATGCTAGAAAATATTTAGAAATCACATATCTAATAAGAGACTTGTATCCAGGATTTTAAAAGAACTCATATTTAATAATAGAAAGCCAAGTTACAAAATAGGCAGTGGCATGTATTTAGCCTAGCAGTTAATGTATCCATGCCCTGTATTAGAGTACCTGGTTTCAGTACCTGGCTCCTGTCTCTAGCTTCCTGCTAATTCAGATTATGGCTCAAGTAATTGAGTTCCTGCCATTCACATGGGAAACCTAGAATGAGTTTCTGGCTCCTAGCTTAGGCTGCAGCCCAGCATTTGAGGAGTGAACCAGTGAATGGGAGCTCTCTCTTGCTTTCTTTGCCTCTCAAATAAATAAAAAATTAATAAGTTAAAACTAGGCAAAGGATATGAATAGACATCTCTCCAAAACAGATATACAAATGGCCAATGAGCACATGAAAAGATGCTCTGCATCATTTGATGAGAGGACAATGCAAATCAAAACCACAGTGAGATACCACTTCATACCCACTAGAATGATGATGAATTGATGAGGATGTGAAGAAACTGGAACCCTCATACGGCACTGGTAGGAATAGAAAGTGGTGTTACTGCTTTGGAAAACAATCCGGCAGTTTTTCAAAATGTTAAGCATGGTAACTGGAATTACCCAGTGATTCTGCTACTCATGATAAACCTAAGAGATATGAAAACATATCCACACAGAAACATGTATGTGAATGTTCACAGAAATACTATTCAGAATAATATTTCCACAAAAGTGGAAACACCTAAATCCCATCAATAATAGATAAGCAAAATACGATTATATCCACACAATGGACTATTATTTGGCAATAAAAAGAAACCACATCCTGATACATGGTACAACTTGGTGTACCTTGAAAATATTATGCTAAGTGAAAGAAGTTATCTATAAAACACCATGTCTTGTTTGAGTCCATCTATATGAAAATTCCAAATAGGTACATCTGCCGAGACAGAAAGTAAGTTAGTGATTGCCTAGGGCTGGGGGTGTTGAAGGGAAATGAGAAATGACTCCTAACAGGTACAAGATTTGTTCACAAGGAGCCAGTGTTGTGGTGTAGTGGGTTAAGCTAATGCTTACAATGCCTGCATCCCATATGGTGTTTTGCTTCCAATCCAACTTCCTGCTGGTGTGCATGAGAAGGTAGTGGAAGATGGCCCAAGTACTTGGGACCCTGCCACCCATGTGAGGCTAGGATGGAGTTCCAGGTTCCCAGCTTCATGTTGGACACTCCTGGCTGTTGTGGGCACTGGGAGGAGTGAACCAACAAATGGGAGATCTCTTTCTCTCTGTCTCTTCATTTCTTTATGTAACTCTGATGTTCAAATAAATAAATAAATAAATAAATCTTTATAAAAAGAGAGCTGTGGCATAGCGTATAAAGCCACAGCCTGCAGTGCTGGCATCCCATATGGGCACCAGTCTGAGACTTGGCTGCTCCACTTCCTATCCAGATCTCTGCTGTGGCCTGGGAAAGCAGTAGAAGATGGCCCAAGTCCTTGGGCCCCTGCACCCACATGGGAGACACGGAGGAAGCTCCTTCCTCCTGGCTTCAGATTGGCACAGCTCTGGCTGTTGCGGTCAATTGGAGAGTGAACCATCGAATAGAAGACCTTTCTCTCTCTCTCTGCCTCTCCTCTCTCTGTGTAACTCTGACTTTCAAATAAATAAATAAGTCTTTAAAAAAAAAACTCTCGAAGGAGGTTTGATATGGGAACAGATATGAGCACAGGCTCCAGTTCTGGCTACTCCACTTCTGATCTAGTTCAGCTCTCTGCTAATGTGCCTGGGAAAGCAGTAGAAGATGGCCCACGTACCTGAACCCCTGCATGCACGTGGGAGACCTGGATGGAACTCCTGGCTCCTGGTTTCTGCCTAGCCCAGCCCCAGCTGTTATGGCCATCTGGGGAGTGAACTAGCAGATGGAGATCTCTGTCTCTCTCTTTCTCTGTAACTCTGCCTCTCAAATAAGTAAATACATCTTTAAACAGAACAAAACAAAAATATCTCTTTGAAGCAAAAATCTGCTTCAAGTTTCTGGTTTACAACTTATGAGGCATAGACAAGGGCACTTCAAAATATTCAGGTGCAAATGCACATGCACATGTGGAAATAGATATGAAAAAATATGCCAGGCCAGCGCTGTGGCATAGTAGTTTCCACCTGTGGCTCCAGCATCCCATATGGGTGTTGGTTCAAGCCCCAGCTGCTCCATTTCAGATCCAGCTCTCTACTCTGGCCTGGGAAAGCAGTAGAAGATGATCCAAGCCCTTGGGCCCCTGTACCCGCGAGGGTGACCCGGAAGAAGCTCCTGGCTCCTGGCTTCAGATCAGATCAGCTGGCTGTTGTGCCATTTAGGGAATGAACCAGCAGATGGAAAATCTCTCTCTCTCTCTCTCTCTCTCTCTCTCTCTCTCTCTGCCTCTCTGTAACTCCACCTTTCAAATAAACAAATAAGTCTGAAAAAAAAAAAAAGGACGGGGAAATATGTCCAACTGGCTCAGTCTTAGTGTGATACAAACACAAGTACTGAGACTGAGTGCTCGGAGGGTTCAGCTCCCTTCCCCTTCCTGGTTGCCAGTATGAAGGCTGCAGACATCTACCCTCCAGAGAGATGCTGAAAACGTTTTCTGGGGACTCTATTCAGTCAGCATGGCAACACACAGAATGTAGGAACAGTGGAGGTTCCCTGACACATGGTCTGCTCAGATCATCACACAGGAAGCTACCAAGTCAACAGGCTTCACCCATGTGCTCCAGTATTCCAATATTATACATGTTGATTTATGGATGTTCATCTACTTGAATGGCAGGGCAGGAGTGAGAGCAAGAGAGAGACAGAGACAGAGATACTCTATTCTGTTTCATTCCCCCAAATGCTTGCAACAGGGCTGGGTCAAGCCAAAGTCAGGAACCCCAAACTCCATCTGGGTCTCTCATCTGGGTAGCAGGGACTCAAGTGCTTTGAGCCATCACCTGCTGCCTCCCAGGATGCATTAGCAGGAAGCTGGATCAGACGCGGAGGAGCTGGCACTCACCATGGCCTTCCAATCAATTTTTTAGTGTCCCTTCCTAAACACAAGCAGACAGCTAAAGATTAACAAACATCCCAGTAAAACTTCTAACAGGAAAGGTCCAAAATAAACAGAAGAAAGTACTTGGAGGAAAAACAAAGAGAATGCAAGAAAAGGAAAACTTTTAAATCATTATCATTAATATGCTCAAAGAGATACAATCTTTCTTTGCTCTTTTAAAGTGAAGGACCATTAAGAGAACAACAACAAAAAAGGCTCTTGGAAAGTGAAACCATCATACTAGAAACAAAACAAAACAAAACAAAACAAAAAAAATCAATAGGAAAGCTTGAAGAAATCTTCCAGAAAGCAAGGAAAAAATTTTAAAGAAATGGTAGATGGGGGTGGGGATAGGAATTAAAATAACAGTTCACAGTTTCAACACTCTAATAGGAATTTCAGAACAAACAGGGGAAATTGAGTGGAAGGAAATCATCAAAGAAATCAAAATTCCCAAAAGTGAAGGTGAAAGTCACATTTTTGGTTGTTGTTGCTGCTACAGCTTTCAGAGCCCAAGGGACCACAGGGTTCCTAGTGCTTTGATTGAAAATAAAGCTGCACCAGTCCTGGTGCAGTAGCCTACTACACTGTGGTATAGTAGGCTGGGCCTCTGCCTGCGGCACCATCATCCCATATGGGCGCCGGTTCTAGTCCCAGCTGCTCCACTCCTGATCCAGCTCCATGCTGATGGCCTGGGAAAGCAGTGGAGGATGGCCTAGGTGCTTGGACCCCAATACCCACGTGGGGAACCCAAGGGAAGATCCTGGCTTCTGTCTTTGGATCAGCCCACCTCCGGCTGTTTTGGTCATTTCGTGAGTGGATGGAAGACCTCTCTCCCTCCCTCTATCTATAATTCTGCCTCTCAAATAAATTAATAAATCTTTAAAAACAAAAAAAAAGAAATCTGCACCTCACACATGAATTTCAGAACACTGAGGACAAAAATTCTAAAAGCATCTAAAAAGAAATAATAGGAAATCAAAATGTCTTTAGGGTTCTTAAGAGTATTGATAGCAAGTAGCAGCTTTGGGCCACTGGTATAACACATGGGTGCTGGTTTGGTAGTCCCAGCTGCTCCACTTCCGATGTAGCTCTGGCCTGGTATAGCACCTAAAGATGGTCCAAGAACTTGGACTCCTGCTACCATATGGGAAACCTAGAAGAAGCTACTGGCCCCTGGCTTCGGCTTGGCCCAGGCTTGGCTGTTATAGCCACTTGGGTTGTGAACCAGCAGAGGGAAGCTCTATCTTGCCCTCTCTCTGTAACTCTACCTTTAAAATAGATAAATAAATCTTTTAAAAAATATATTGACAGCTAGAAAGAAATGGGACAATGCCTTAGAAATTCTGTAGGCAAATAGTTTCTAAGTGTTCTATACTTATTCTATACTTTGCCAAACTATATCAAATGTGAAGATAAAATGAAGACATTTCAGACACACAATGTCTGAAATGCAACTTTTATCACCAAACTGTATGAGTAAACCAAGAAAACAGAGTACCCAGCAAGGAAGGATGCAACAAGCACCTGAAGGGGGATGACAAAGGGAGATCCCAGGACCACGGCTTTGCATCAGGTGTGGTGCATCCCCGGGCCTGCTGAGAGCAAAGTGATTCAGTAGCCGTGCATTGTGAGTGATGACTCAGGTTAAAACTGTTACACTGCTGGAAGACCTGACCTCCCAGGAAGGGTGTAAATAGAGGAAGAGGAAGACAAAAATTCTAGGCAACAGAGACTCCAGCCCAGAAAAAAAAAACAAAATAAAAATTCCCAAAGTGATGGGGAAGAAAAGTGCCAGGAAGACAGCTGGACAGGAGGGACTGAGAGCAAAGATTCAGTTAGAAAAACGAAAGTGTCCAGGAGGAGCGTCTTCAAGGAGAAAAACTGGGACTGACAGATCACCTGATGTAACTGACCATTAGGAAAACTGCAGTGAAAGGAGGGTGGAAAGTGTCAGAAGAATGAGCTGTAGCTAACAATTAAGCAAGTGTAAAATCAAGGCAATTATTAACTTTAGAAAAAGCAAAAGTAGGAAAAGAAATAGAACTTTGATAGACACATGCAATAGTATTTGCATAGGCATAATAAACCTGAATAAAGATTTAACCAAAACTTGTAACGTTATTCTGTTGGGAGACTAGGAGAGAAGTAGCAGAGAAGAGGGAAGTTAAGAGGGCTTAATCCTCCTCTACCATAGAAAGAAGTCACTATGCTATGTGTAAAAGGGAGCAACATTTGCACATTAGTTAGGAAAAACAGATCTATAAATGCTGAAAGAAACAGCTAAGAGAGTCTTAAATGATTATATTTGGGAAAGGGAACCTGAGTGAGTGTACAGGGCAAGACATTATTGGTTTTTTGCTATAAGCATTGTAGTTCATATGACTTTTTGTCAAAAAGCCTTTTGCATGTATTGATTTGAGAAACATTTGAAGTGAACACGTATAGACACATACACAAGAAACTATTTACATTTGGCATATCTCTGAGGAGTGAGATTGGCAGAGAAAGGGTTGGTCCTGGCATTTTGTTTTTGTTTTTTGGTTGTGTTTTCGTTTTGTCTTTAGTTTTTTTGTGGAAAGCATCTATTTAGAATTAGCCAGCTGCACTCCTTAGAGACGATCCCTGTTTTGTTGGCAACATTCAATGCATCATATTCCGGAGCCAGCAAGCACATGCTTCTCTCTGTCAGGCCTGATCAGGGTATTGACCTTGGCCCCATCAATGTCATGCAGCTTTTTCATGGCCTGTTTGATCTGGTGCTTGCTGGCCTTGACATCCACAATGAGCACAGCGGGTTGCTGTCTTCCATCTTCCTCATGATGGACGCAGTGACTTGAGGATGGCGTAAAGGTCAAGATGGCTTCTCCTAGGGAGCTCTTCCAAGGTTATGTGGGCTGCGGAAGGTGGGTAATGTGCAGACCTTTGTGTGTGTCGGTTCATTTATTTTCATCTACTTGGAAGACAAAGCAACACAGACAGAGGAGAGAGAGAGAGATTCTATCAGCTGGTTAACTCCTCAAACGCCCACAATAGTCAGGGCAGGGCCAGCCAGAAGCCAGAAGCCCAGAACTCCATCCAGGTCTCCCACATGGGTGGCAGGGGTCCATGCACTCTGCTGCCTCCCAGGATGCATTAGCAGGAAGCTGGATCAGAAGAGCAGCATCTGGGACTCAGACTCAAACTCGGACAGGAGTTCCCGGAACCGTGAGCAGCGGCTTCGCCTGCGGCGTCACCACACCCACCCCAGGTGTCCATGACGGTGGTCGTCCCTCATCGCTACTTTGCTTTGGCTTCAGCTTTGGGAGGATCAGGAGCTTCCTTCCTCGCCTTAGGTGCCATCTTGGTGAAAAGGTGAAAAGCCTTAATTGACCATGTTACACCCTCTGCACTGTTTAAATTGTTTTTTTACTGTAAACGGGTATTTATTTTTATAATTACAGTAAAACGTAATAAAACCCATGTGCTGTCCTAATTTTCTGCCTCCTTAGGAACATTATCTCCAGGTTGTGGAGTCCCACTTTCCCCACCAAGGAAGCTCTCATTATTACTAATCTCAAGCCCTAACTGTAGGTGTGTCCCCTTGAAGCTTGGAAGACAGAAGACAATGGCTCTGTGGGTTTCACGTTGTGGTTTCTTTTATCAATCAAGAGCCCCTCACAGTTTTGGCATCTTCCTATCTTCATGCCATCTTCAAAGGGTGGGAAGCCCTGGTTCTTCCCAACAGTTAGCTGCTCTTCTGCACCCCACAGAGCCTCCAACAGACCGTGTGTTGCTTTTGCACAGTGTTTCTCTTTTGAGAAACAAACCCACATCCTACTCACCCTACTCCGGCTGCTTAGCCTTTTCTATCTTTGTACGCCCACTCCCTAGCTCCTGGTATAGGTAGTTCCTGGAGCATAACATAGCAGAAACGGGCCAGGGTTGCATAGCAGGCAAAGCTGCTGCCTGTAACACCAGCATCCATATGGGCACCGGTTCAAGTCCCAGCTGCTCCACTTCCAGTTCAGCTCCCTGCTAATGGACTGGAAAAGCAGTGGAAGATGATCCAAGTGCTTGGCCCCTGTACCCACGTGGGAGACCCAGATGAAGTTTCTGGCTCCTAGCTTCAGCCTGGCTCAACCCTGCCTGTTACAGCCATCTGGAGAATGAACCAGTAGCTAGAAGCTCTCTCTCTCTCTCTCTGCCTCTTCCTCCGTGTGTGTGTGTGTGTGTGTGTGTGTGTGTGTGTGTGACTCTGACTTTCAAATAAATAAATACATCTTTTAAAAAAAAATCATCTTTAACTGCAAGGATGTCCATTAAACATCACAAGTGAACATGCCAAAGGAGAAGCCATGTTGGCAAAATGCTCACTTACCCCACCCAAACATCTCAAACCCACCATTCACTGACTTCCTATAATTGCATTTTCTTAAAGTGTTTTTTTTTTTTTTAAAGAGAGAGAGAGAGAAAGTAGGCAGACATGTGTTGGTAAATGCTAACTGTCCCTTATTCACATAGAGACACAGTAGAATCTTTGAGCCCAATATCCAGTGAAAGGAAGGAAAAAGCTAGACTTCTGAGCACTACCACACAGGGGCCTACCACCTGCCAGCTTTCAGCAATGTGGAAGGAACAGCTTTTCTTTTTCCCTGCAGAGCACGGTAGTGTTGATTCCATACAGTTTTTGTGGAGATAAGAAGGGATGAAAATGAATTTGGAAGAGAAAGAGAGTTTTTTTTTTCCCCATTGTATTTTGTTTAAGGCATTTTTCTTGCCTGCATTAAGGTGAAAACCATGATGCAGAGAAAAGAGATCTCAAAAATAGGGAGACTGAGCATAAGAGAGGAAAACAAATAAGACTGCAATTGCTCCCAGGTACTGGAGAAAATTTAAACGAAAAGAAACCAAAAAAGCTTGGACTCCATTGGTGTTTCCTTTTAGTCATCTCCTTCATCCTCCTCTTCTTCCCCTCCATCATCATTCCCATCTTCATCAATGTCTTCCAATCCTTCCTCTTCATCATCATCATCATCTTCTCCATCCCCTTCCTCATCATTCGTATCAGGAACCAAGTAGTGCTGCAACAGATTTGGCCACATATCATTTTGATGACCTCTCCTAACTCTTCCGCACCTGCAGCAGAACCGTCAGGAAGCTGGATACAGGAGCTCTCTCAGTCCTCGTGCTGCCTCTTCCTGCTGGCTTTGTTCTGCTTTGACTTGAACGTTTCATCAGATCCTTTCCAGATTTCCATTTGATTTCAGTGGTCTTTGAAGATGGACCACCACTCTTTCAGATGACGTTTTTTGGAGAGAATTTTATTTTCAAAGTAAGGATTTTCACCAAAGTAAAAATCTATTCTGTAACCTGATTTAATATCTTCAAATAATTCTATCACTTCCACTCTGCAGATAAGGCAGGACCTCTTCACCCTCCTCCCCAAGTGGTGCAGATGCTTGCTGATGGTTGACAAATGTCATTACCCCAAAATTTGGGATTTTGGTAATAATTCTGACCTCTTCTGAAAGAAATGTTGTCACTGTTTGTTATATTTTTGTTTTAGTTTCAAAATCTCCTCCTGGGCTTGTTCATTTAGGCTGTCTATTTCATTTTGTACTTTATCAGTATAGTCAGTTGCTTCTTCTTATTTTTCTCCTTTCAACAAACCCTGAGAGGCCCAGGCCAGGCGTTGGTTTTGGCTTCTTCATTTGAAGCAGGAGTGAAGATGCGTGTTTGGAGGCCATGCTCCAAGGAAAATCCAAGAACCAGCACCAGAAAGGAAGTTTTCTAATTGTTCTAGGCAGGAAGTTAAATCCAGCACCTGTTACTCCATCTTGTCTACAACTGGAATCCTCTATTCCAATAATCTCATAAAAGTTCTCCAGGTAGTCCCTTTCACTGTTAAATTTAAAGATTTTTTAAAAATTTATTTGAAAGACAAGAGTTACAGAAAGAGGCAGAGACAGAAAGCGAGAGAGGTCTTCCATTTGTTGGTTCACTCCCCACACTGTTATATTTAAAACTAATTCATTGGACTGATCTGGGAACACTAAGATAACAACTGTAGAAAGCACAACAGAGAAACTCCCATAATTTCTCTATAATATTAACTCTGAATAACGTTTTGTGTCTTTTATATCTCCTTCCATCTTCTCTTTCTTTTGACTTTTGCATGGCTTTTTCATCAGTCCTCTGCCTACTTGATCTCTTTTTAACCTTCAACACTAACGATAATCCATTGTTTTTAAATTTCGTACACTGTTAGCTTCTAGGAGATACCTGCTTCCTGGTTTTAATCTAAGCCTTCCAATCTCTAAGAATGCTCTCTCATATAGTTTCCTTCACAAATTCCTCTTCCTCCATCTACTTTTAAATATTGACTTCTCTTCTCATTATCTACGCCTTCCCTTAGTGATCTCATCACTTTCCCATGACTTCAGTTATCATCCATGTGCTTGTTACTCATGAATTTGTGTTTCCAAATTTCCTCGGTGCTCCAGAGCCATATCACTAATTGCCTAAGGCAAATCTCTGCATTATGTGTGTTTCACATTTGATCCCCAATGGAACTATTATCTTCCCAAGAACCTCAACTGTGCCATGGTTCCATCTCAAGGAATGGCACTATCTTGTACCTTCTCAAGCTAAACATAGAAGCCATACTCAACTGTTCTTCCTTTCTTCTTCTTAATTCCCACATTTAGTGAGGGATCCTAATTCTTGACCAGTTGATTTCCTAAATCTTTCTTTGCTTCAAATCCATGCCTCATTTTCCCCACATTCCTGTTGTTCATACCTTCTTCATTTTTCTCTCACTTGGATGGACTAATGCAGTAGCCTACCATTTAATCTCTGGATAAGCACTGGATGCATTGTGGCCTCTGCGAATCACCAACTAGATGATGTCCCTCTTTTCAAAAGCTCTAGTGGTTCCCCGTAACTTTTGGGATATACTCTGACTCCTGTAGCTTAGTAAATACATGCCTTTTTTTTTTTTTTTAGATTTATTGCTTTATTTGAAAGGCAGAGTTACAGAGAGAAAGAAAAGGGGGGGAGAGAGAGAGAGAGAGAAAAAAGAGAGAGAGAGAGAGATCTTCCATCTGCTGGTTCACTCTCCAAATGGTTGCAAAAGCTGGGGCTGGGCCAGGCCAAAGCCAGCAGCCAGGAGCTTCATCCAGGTCTCCCACATGGGTGGAAGGGGCCTGGGCATTTGCACCATCTTCCCCTCCTTTCCCAGACACATTAGCAGGGAGCTGGATGGGAAGACTCCAACAAACGCCCATATGGGATGTTGATATTGTAGGCAGTGGCTTAACCTGCTGTGCCTCTGCAGGGGGCCCAAGCACAAGGCTCTTAATGGTCCTCCTCCAAGCTCCATTTTCAGCCTTACTTCCTGCTCCCCCAACGTGTTTGCTCCCCAAATACAGAATCCCCTCTACTTTTGTGCATATTCTTCTTTGTGTCTGAAAAGCCCTTCTCCATTTTTGTTTGACAAATGCTTTGTCCCATTTCAATAGACAGCTTAAATGTACATTTTTTTCCAGTGAACTCTGTCCTGGAATCCCTTAAGAAATGTATCCCCTGTTTCCTCCCATGCCCTGGCAATTCTTTCAATCCAATGAATACCACACTTGTCAAGGTGGGCTGTAACTATGTCTTAACATCTATTTCTCCTACTATAGTGAGATTTTTAAAAAATAGTGGCTATCTTTCTTGCTCTTTTAAAAATCTTTTAGAGGGGCCGGTGCTGTGGCATAGCAGGTAAAGCTGCCTCCTGCAGTGCTGACATCTCATAAAGGTGCTGGTTCGAATCTCAGCTGCTCCACTTCTGATCCAAGTTCTTCCTAATGCACCTGAGAAAGCAACAGAAAATGGCCCAAGTCCTTGGGCCCCTGCACCCACATGGGAGACTTGGATGAAGCTCCTGCCTCCTAGCTCCTGGCTTTGGCCTGGCCCAGCCCAGGACCATTTTGGCCATTTGGGAAGTGAACAAGTGGATAGAAGACCTCTCACTCTCTCTTTCTGCCTCTGCCTCTCCTTCTCCATAGCTCTGACTTTCAAATAAATAAATGAATCTTTTAAAAAATAGAAAAAATATATTTATTTATTTTTATTTTATTTCAAAGTCAGAGAGAAGAGACAGGTGGAGAGAGATCCTCTGCCTGCTTGTTCACTCACCAAATGCCCTCAATGGCTACGGCAAGGCCAAGCTGAAGTCAGGAGTCCAAACTCCACCTGAATCTCCCACATAGGAGGTAGGGATCTAGGTGCTGGGCCCCCATCTGTTGCCTCCCAGGATGCACACTAACAGGAGCTAGAATTGAAAGTGGAGCTAAGATTTGAACCCAGGCCCTGAATATGGAATGTGAGTGTCCAAAGTGGCATCTTAACTGCTGACCAAACACACATCCTCTTTTATTATTTTTTTTATTTATGTGAGAGGTAAAGAGGCAGAGACTAAGAGATGTGCACACACCAAATGACTGACAGATAGTTCCCATCCACTGGTTCACCCCTCAAATACCCACAGAGGCTGGGACTGCATCAGGACTGAAGGCAGGAGCCAGAACTTCAATCCAGGTCTCCCACACGAGTGGCAGGAACCTATTATCTTGAGCATCATTGCTGCTTCCCAGGGTCAACTTGGCAGGAAGCTGGGGTCAGGAGCCAGAGCTGGGAATCAAACTTTGGTTCTGTGATACGGGATATGGAAATCTTATCCTCTAGGCTAAATATCTAACCTCTAGGCAAAATGTCTGCTCCCAACTGTGGCTATCTTATTCCTCTATGTATTTATCTTCGCAGGATCGACACTTGGTTTCCTAACCCGAGGCCTCTGTGTAGGCTTCAGGGAGCCCCATGAGTTCCGTGATACTTGTGGCAGGAGAAATTACATGTTTGGACAGTATTTTTCTGGGAAGCTCCCCTGTGGTCACCAGATTTTCAGAGGGGCCCTGCATCACAAATAGTTAAGTGTCCCTACTTTAGGAAAAAATTGTTGCCAAGTTGTTTTCAGAAACCTGATCCTCAGCTGGAGCCTACACTTAGCAATGGGAACGGGACGACTTTCTGTTCTGCTGATATCTGTCATTCTTGATATGGGAGAGCTGGAGCGAGGGCGGGGGCGTGCAGCAGCTCTCTTGAGGATGGGAACATCCAAAAGACTGAATTCTCAAAGCCCAGGAATCTTCTGCCCTTCCACCCTCTGTCTCTGTCTCTCTCTGTGTCTCTCCCTCATTCCCGGCTTCCTTCTTCTCTCTCCCCTCCTTTCTCTTTCACACCCACGAGCACACACGTACTGGAATGAATGCAAACTCACACACTCCCCCCTCTGCATACACACAAATACGCATGCGCACTCATCTGCATGCACACAGGTAAACACACAATCCAGCCACATACCAATGTGCATTCTGAATCACACACGCCTTGCTCCTATGTGCTCCGTATGTACACACACACACACACACACACACACGCTCATGGGAAACTCACAGGACCTGGCTCCTGCTCCTCCCGCCCGCACAGCGCCAGCATTGCCCCTGGCATCAGGCCCGTGGAGACAGCCGAGTGGAGCCATCTGTCACGCCGAGGTTCCTGAGCGCCGCCCATCCTGCCTGAGCTCAGCCGGTCGGCATGCCGAGCACGCAGCCTTGCTGTTCTCTCCGGCTGAATCATGCTGAGTGAGCTGGCCCGGTTAGAGTTTATCAAATCGGAACAGAATTTGGGCAAAACAGATGACTTGTGAGCTTGGCATTTGTGGGCTTGGGAGGTGGAGACCTGTGGGGTGGGGGGGAGGGGAGGGGGGGAATTGCTATTGGATATAGTGGGAGCTGCCAGACACTAAGTTCAAGAAGCAGGGTGGCAGGGGAACTTAGGTGCAGGAAGTGAAGTTTAAAAAACAAAACAAAACAAAAAAAACCCTGATTCTGATTCCAGGGGTCTGCCAATTAGTAGCATGTGACTTTGAACATGCTAATTTTACCTCTTTGAGTCTTGATTTAGGTTATAGAATCAAATCATCTAACTCAAAGGCTGGTAACGGGGCTGGCGCCATGGCGCAGTAGGTTAATCCTCTGCCTGTGGCACCAGCATCCCGTATGGGCACCGGTTCTAGTCCTGGCTGCTCCTCTTCTAATCCAGCTCTCTGCTGTGGCCTGGGAAGGCAGTAGAAGATGGCCCAAGTCCTTAGCCCCTGCGCCCGCATGGGAGACCAGGAAAAAGCACCTGGCTCCTGGCTTTGGATCGGCGCAGCTCCGGCCATTGTGGCCATCTGGGGAGTGACCCAATGAAAAGAGGACCTTTTTCTGTCTCTCCCTCTGAGAAGGTTCTTATCAATCAACATGTTGCCCTAGCATAGTAAGTACTTAATCGATGGCAGCTTTGGTCAGAGAAGAAGCAAGGTCAAAGAGAACATGTAGACCACTAGCCCAGCCTAACCAGCCCTTCATCCACGCCCCATCTGCACTAGCCACCAGCTTGGTACCTAAAGTGGCTTCCAGTCTTCACCTGCAAGCTGCACACCCATCTTGTACTCCATCCACCACTTGTCCAGCTACCCAGCTAATGTTCCTCCCACTCCCCTCCTGAACCTGAAAATTGGCTGTCTTGATACCACTTTCAACCCTGCCCAGCCCTTCTGGTTGCTTCTGCCTCTGGCTGCTCCACCCACACAGCTCCCACCACCTATCTCATTACCTGGTTTGAGACAATAATGAAAATTACAGCAATACATGGAATTTACCATTCCCTTATTAGGTGCCAGACACTTGTAAACCAAATCTCAGTTAATCTTCACCATTTTATAAAGTAGATAGTAATATTATCTCCATTTTACAGTGGAAGAAACTGAGGTACCCAAAGCTCAAGTAATTGTCTGTAATAAGACACCGATTCTAAGGATATGCCATTATCTCGTGCACTGCTAACAGACACTGGCAGTATACCATGTCTCAATGCTACGGTGCGTCCTGATTTCAGAAATGTTCAACAGCTGGGAGTGAGCGGTGAGGAGAGTAATTCACAGCATCAGAGCAGTGCAGCGATTGTGTCGGAGTCAGGATCTGCCCCCTGGCAGCCTGTGTGACTCAAGTGCCTCCACCACACTTTGCTGTCAGAGTCACAGGTACTGACCACCGTATGGAGCAGACACTGTGAAGTTCTTCAGATGCACTACTTCCTTCAGACCTCATCGACATCCCACGAGCTAGGGATTTTTCTCCACTTTGTTCTATAGATGAGGTAACAGGCTCAGAGAGGTGATATAATTTGTCCAAAAGAGCATCCTAAGCCATGGAACTGGTATTCAAAACCAGGCTTTCTGATTCCCAGTTCTTTATTCCTAGACATTCTCTGAGTCAGGTAGCTTCTCTCTGCCTAGGTAGTTCCCACAGCTTCCTCTGAAGGTCTCCACTGGCTGGCCTGGGATGCTGTCCTCACGATTTCCAGCTCCAGTTCATTTTGCTTGTGGAGGAAGAGTGGTACAGGTCAGAACGTTGGCTTCTTTTGCAATTCCATCCTTGGGTAGTAACCTCTGCACAGGACTTGCTTGCAGTGGACCTCACTCACCTACTCCTGGTACCTCACAAAATCCGTATGCTCTTCTTTGAGATTACACATGTAAGGAATCTGCATAAGGCATTAGTGCATTGTTAGAATGTTTTTAGCCCGGCTGGCGCCGTGGCTCAATAGGCTAATCCTTCGCCTGCGGCACCAGCACCCTGGGTTCTAGTCCCAGTCGGGGCGCCGGATTCTGTCCCGGTTGCCCCTCTTCCAGTCCAGCTCTCTGCTGTGGCCAGGGAGTGCAGTGCAGGATGGCCCAAGTCTTTGGGCCCTGAACCCGCATGGGAGACCAGGAGAAGCACCTGGCTCCTGGCTTCAGATCAGCGCAGTGCGCTGGCCACAGCGGCCAATGAGGGGTGAACCAATGGCAAAGGAAGATCTTTCTCTCTGTCTCTCTCTCTCACTGTCCACTCTGCCTGTCAAAAAAAAAAAAAAAAAAAAGAATGTTTTTAGCTCTAGTCCCCAGCCACATTTCTGGCCTTGATAAACAAAAGTTCCCCTTAAACTTGGAAAATCCCTCAAGGATCTCCAACTCCCTACCTTTGTCTGTGCCTTTCCACAGATCTGTAAAGTGTTTTTATTGTCACCTATGATCCAGCCTACCCCAAAGACCTAGTTCATAGACTTCCTTCTAGGAGGCATTTCTGAATAGCTGTCCTAGAAATGACCCATTTCTCCTATTTAATCTTTGACTGTAAACTCTTAAAAATGTATTTATTTATTTTACCTTATTTGAAAGGCTGAGGGACAGAGAGACAGATGGATAGAGGGCACTCATATTCTGATTCCCTCCCCAGACATCCACAACACTCGGGGCTTGGATAGGCTGCATTGAGGAGCTGGGAGCTCAATCTGGGTCTCCCACATGGGTGGCAGGGACCCAAGTTCTCGAGTCATCACGTGCTGCCTCCCAGGGGGCGTGTTATCAGGAAACTGGGTTGGAAGCAAAGTTGCCTGGTCTCTGACTGCAATATGGGATGCGGATATCCCGAGCTGCGACCTTAATGTCTGTGCCAGATGCCTGCCCTGACTCTGAACTCTTATGACATGCATTGCTCATAGCTTTGTAATTGAGTTTCTGACGTGCAAGACCTCTCCTCTGCGGAGGACTGAGTTGGCTTTGCCTTCCTAACATCCCCTCCTGCATTTCGTAGCAGCAACTTGGTTTTTCTCTGGTTAGCCATCTTGCTTCATTTTTACTTCATGTGTCTTGGGTGACCTCACCTCCCAAATCCAGAGGCAGGCATGTGACTTGGGCCTTTTTAGTTGCTATGATTGGCTCGTTGAAAGGCAGATGTTTCAGTAAAAAGCCTTGATCATGATGCTAGGACTTCTGCTGGAACTATTGGAATAAGAAGCTCTGCTTTTGCTGTGTTTGGATGTAGACGCAGAGCTGCGAGGGGCTTTCTGAGGATGAAGCACCAAGGAGTGAATTACAGAAAGAAACATCATATTGAGGATAACACAGTTGAGAGCCCATGGATCTTGGATTCCATTCTTCCTGAAGCTGGAAGTAATATGCTTGGGACTACCCCTACTCACTTTATTTTTCTTTTAAGCTAGTTTGAGTTGGGTTTCTGTAATGTGTAACTAAAAGATATGAACACACCCTCATTTTTGAACTTCAAGAAGGTGAAGACTTGATCTTTTTTAAATTGTTATTTATGTATACATTCATTCATTTATTCATGCATTTATTCATCTGAAAAGCTGAGTGAGAGAGAGAGAGAGAGAGAGCAACAGAGAAATCTTCCATCCACTGGTTCATTCCCCAGATGACCACAACAGCTGGGGCTGGGCCAGGCTGAAGCCAGGAGCCAAGAACTCTGTCACATGGGTGTCAGGAACTCAGACATTTAGGCCTGACAGATGGATGCTCACTTCATTCAATCTCACTTTTCCTAAGCACCTACAAAGTGCTGAGCTGTGCTCAGGCATCACGAGGACTAACTAGACATGGTCCTTTGGAGGAATTTTTAATTTAGTAAAAGAAGATATGAAAACAAGCACCTTATAATAACCTGAGCTGTAATAGAGATTTGAACACATTTTGGCGGGGTCCCAAAGGGTTTGGGTAATGGGATTGGGAAGGCTTTTCAGAGGAGGTGACATCTGAGCTGAGTTCTTAAAGAACAGTTACAAGTTTCTAGGTAGAGAAGTGGGGGAAAGTACCTTAAGGATAGGCTCTTCCAGGAAGAGAACAAGATAATGTATAATTATAAAATTAACAAGAATATTGGGGCCAGCACTGTGGCATCGCGGATAAAGCTGCCGCCTGCATTAATCTTTGCATCCCGTATGGGTGCTGGTTTGAGTCCCGGCTGCTCCTCTTCAGATCCAGCTCTCTGCTGTGGCCTGGGAAAGTAGTAGAAGGTGGCCCAAGTCCTTGGGCCCCTGCACCCTTGTGGGAGACCCAGAAGAAACTGGTAGCTCCTGGCTTCGGATCAGCACAGCTCCCGCTGTTGCGGCCAACTGGGGAGTGGACCACTGGATGGAAGACCGCCCCCCTCTCTGCCTCTCCTCTTCTCTCTGTGTAACTCTTTCAACTAAATAAATAAATCTTAAAAAAAAAAAAAAAGAATATCACCATTTCCTTTTCCTCTGATTTTCTCACGTACACTTTTCTTCTCTTTTGTCTCACATGTCAACAGAACCAGTAAACAGCACAGGCGCTAAGCTCTAAAAGATTTTGGTTCTGGCAATTACTATCCATATGACCTTGAGCAAAGCCTCTCACATCTTAACAAATAAGTTCAATAGTTGTATCTGCCTCCTAAGATTGTTGAAGGGCCAGCACTGTGGCACAGTGGGTTAAGCCCCAACTCGGGATGCTGGCATTCCACAGCAGAGCACCTAGGAAGGTGCATTAATGTACCTAGGTGGAAGATGGCCCAAGTACCTTGGACCCTGCCACCCATGTGGAATACCAGGATGGAGCTCCTGGCTCCTGTCTTGGGCCTGGCCCAGATGTGACTGTGCAGACATTTGAGGAGTAAGCCAGCAGATGGATGAGCTCTCTCTCTCTCTGTCTCTCCCTCTCTCTCGCTCTTTCTCTGTAACTCTGCCTTTCAAATAAGTAAGATAAAATAAGAAAGAACATTTTTTTAAGAAAAGGGGTTTTGGAAACATTCCATGAAATCACAAGTATATAGCATGTGCCTGGCACAAAGCAGTTCTGAAGAAATGTTAGCTGCTATTATTTTTAGTGTGATACTTAAGTGCCTCTAAGCATGAAGGAACAAAAAACCTAACTCAAACTGGCATAAACAATAAGGAGATTCTTCATCTCACATAATGGGGAGTCTTGAAGTGGAGCAGACCCCAGGAAAGGAATAATCAGGGCTCTGACTCTGTCTCTCTGCAGTTCTCCCAGCTCAGCCCCCTTCTGTATCAGCTCTGTCTGCAGGCTGGCTTCCCCCACAGTCCAGAGACGGTTGTGACACTGGGACCTTGTAACTGTGACAACATGCTTCCCTGCTCACACCCATCACAACAGGAAAAACAAATCTCCCTCAAACAGAAGTATACAGCCCTTCCTCCAACCTGTTTAGGCCACCTTATGTTTTATGCCTGCTTCTGTATCAATGACTGTGACTAGGAGGGTTCCCTGTGCTGACTGGTGTCAGCCTGACTTCCCAAATGGGTCACTAGTAAGTAAGGTTGGGTTGTCATGATTGGCTTAGATGAATGAAAATATAACTGGGGATCCACTCCTAGCAGTAGAGACGAGGTCCAGCTTTCAACTAATCACATGTGTGCATCATGGCAAGGTTAGAGGTACTATTAAGAGAAGGAAGGATTAACAGGATGTTGACTGACTAACCAACAGCATCCTCTGCGATTATAGCTACTTCATTGTTTGCATGCTGACTCACATGGGTCTCTTTAAAATTTTTTATTTATTTATTTATTTGAAAGGCAGAGTTACAGAGGCAGAGAGAGAGAAAGAGAGGTCTTCCATTTACTGATTCACTCCCCAAATGGCCTCAATGGCTGGAGCTGGGCTGATCCAAAACCAGAAGCCTGGAGCTTCTTCCAGGTCTCCCACATGGGTACAGGAGCCCAAGGACTCGGGCCATCTTCTACTGCCTTCCCAGGCCATATTAGGGAGCTGGATTGGAAGTAGAGCAGCTGGGACTTGAATCGGCACCTATATTGGATGCCGGCACTGCAGGCAATGGCTTTACCCGCTACACTACAGCGCCGGCCCCTCCTTGACTTTCTAACATCCACGTGCTGAGTAGGCTGCTCTTGGCAATTTTCCTTTCTTCCTACATGGTTTTGATTATAATCTTTTTCTTCTCCCTTTTCATGATGATTACCTCTTATTCTCTGCTTGTAAAATATTAATTTTTTTAAAATAAATTGGGAAAACTAAGTGGTCCCTACATCCTGTGATTTAAGACATGGAACCTCTTTTTTTTGGGATTTACACTCATGTTTTTAGGTATGTGCTTGAGAAATGCTAGATATTTCTGAGTCTATCAATCCATGACTTGCTGAATTTTATACTCTTTAAAGTCTTCTTTGGTATGAATCCTTTAAAAAATTTTTTTAAGGAAAAAACTCCTCTGCCTTTTCTCATACCATCACCACATTAAAATCTGTCTGCCTCTTATAAAGGACAAAGGATAGGGCCTTCTTTTCTTAGTTGATATATTCTAAGAGTGAAGAATAATGATTAAAAAAAAACACACAACAGATAACATGTGTTGTCTAACACTTTTCCGTGAATCTTGCCCATGTTCTTTTGTCAATTATAAAATTAAAAATCAATGTGTGCTTCTACAGTACTACTTGTTTAAAGGAAAAAGTGAAACTCCCTCCACTTCTCTAATCTGAGTCCCCAGAGGTAACTACCATTAATGGAGTGTGATATCCTCTTCTTATTTTTCTTTGCTTCCCTGCCACGGCCACTAGAATTTCAGTTTCCCCTCCATGGTTCAAGTTGATGCCAGGAAGCAGTTTGCTAGGTGGGGATTCCATTTCTAACTTCCCTTGCACCCAGGTGTGGCTGTGTACACTGCTCTTGCCAGCAGAATGTGAGCAGAAATAGGTATCACTTTTGGGCCAAAGCTTTCAGGAAGTGAGTATGACTCCTCCGCCCGCTCCCCTTCCTTCTGCCTGTGAAAGCCCTAGGGGAGGGCGCACCACGAGATGAAAGGATGAAAGAACCCCGGCTCTTTGAGTCACGGAGGGAAAAGAGCTACCTGCCAAACAACCTTAAACCGAGTGCAAGTGAGAAGTGAATAGGGATTCTATTTGAGCTTGTTTATGCTTGGGGATTTATTTGTTACAACAGCAACCAATACCTCAGTTAATCCAGCCTATGGAGGGGCAGATGTCTGGCATAGCAGTTAAGGTCCCCACACCCCTTGTCGAAGTAAACTGGGTTCAGTTCCTGGCTTCAGCTCCTGATTGCTGCTTGCTGCCAATGCAAACCCTAGAAGGCAGCAGGTGATGGCTCAGCTTGGGTCTCTGCTATCCATATGGGAGACCTAGACTGAGTTCCCAGCTCCTGGCTCTGGTCCTCCCAGCCTGGCCCTGGCCATTAAAACCAGCAGATGGGATCTCTGACTTGGTCTCTCTGCCTCTCAAATAAATATTTTTTTTTAAAAAAAAGTAAAAATATATAACATATACAAATACAAGTGAGTTATGTTACATGATATTCACCTACACAATCTGAGAGAGGCTCACATTACCCTATGATGCTACCTGGCTTTCAGAATCTCCAGATAAGTCACCAACAGACAGACCCACGGGGTAGAAGAGCCATGGCTGGAAACTGGGTCTTGCGGCCCCAAAGCCTGTGCTCTTTCCCGTGCCCCCTTTCCAGGTACGAAACTGGCCTCTGCCTGCCTCTCTAAGAACACTGCGTAGTAAGAAGGTGTTGTTTCTTGGACTTCCTGGGTGACTCAGAGCAGCTGCATTCCCCTGCGAGGCGGGGAGTAACCCCAGGTAGGCTCTGCCCACCCAGGACTCTGTGGCTTCCTGCCTTCTTCAGTTAAGAGTTTCTCAGACAAGGAGGAACCTTAAAAATGTGCATATTTCCCGGAAGACATGGTTTATTTTGAGAAGGTCAGGCTGCAGAGACTGACCAGAGCCAGACTGTACGGGCCATGGGGAGCAGTGTAGAGACCGGAAGAGTCCAGAACTAAAAGCCCCCTTCTGCTGCCTGACATTAACACCCACCAGGACTCAGGGTTCTGAAGCAGGAAGCTTATGTCTCCCAAGGGGGTCCCATGTCCCAGATGCCCCTAGAAAGTGAGCCGGAGAGCCAGATGGTCTCAGCTGTCACAGGCTTCCAGGAAGCCTGGACAGTTCTAAGAAGCTCCACTTCCTGCTTCACACCTGGAGCCTGGGTTCATGGTGGGGAAAGGCTGGGGGCCTTCACCCACAGCTCCCTCCTCCTCCTCCATGGGGACCCCTCATCTTGGGGATCTCCTCTAAGTGACAGCTGCTCATACACGCAGTGTGGCAGCAGGATGGGGCAGGGCAGGCGGTCTCTCAGCTTCTAGATTCTGGGATCTCCCACTTCCCTGGAGCACCCTCCACACCCATTTCTCTTAGCTCAGCAGCCTGCCGTCACCTCTGGAGCTGCAGATGGGCCCAGAGGTGAGCTAAAGCAACTGCTAACCCAAAAGGCATCTCATTGTGATGATGAAATAAAGCAAATCAATGTTTCCCAGCGTGGAAACAGCATTGATGGGACATAAAATGATTTAAGATTCCATACAATCACCAGCATTAAATAGTCTTAAGTTGTCTCTTTTTCATCCCTTTTCAATCTTTTTTATTACATTAAGAGAATCGCTCTTTATGACTATTTTATCTGTCAATAAACTATAAGACTAGATTTAAAAAACCAATGATGAATGTCTCTGTACTTTGCTGGAAGATATTTAACCACTTCTTTAATGCCAGTAAAACCCATCAGGAATACAAAAGAAAGATAAATAAATAAATAGTATTAGAAATAAAGGTACAATCATAACAAACATTTTCTAACATAATGTAATCTTTTTCAAAAAAGATATCCTTTACAGAAGAAACACAATTTTACTCACCTAGAAACAAATGTAATAAACATGTGTGGTTGGTCTTTGTCAAGAAAATTATAGCACATTAATGAAAACCGTAAGATGAAACCTAAACAAATGTAGAGATATAGTATGGAGAAGAAGATTCAATATTAAAAGGGTGTAATTTCTCCCAAATTATTCTTGAAATTTAATGCAATCCCTATCAATATTCTGACAGGGGTGTGTGTGTGTGTGTGCATGAGAGAGAGAGGGAATGTGAAATTTTTCTAGATGATTCTTAACTTGATTTTGAAGAGCAACGAAGGCTGCTACATACAGTGTGTTAAGGAAAGAACTTTCTGAGGGATGCTGGGTGCGGAGGGAAGCACGTCCAGGCAGCAGCTGGCTTGGAATGTTCCAGGACCACGGAGGGGTCAGTGCAGCTGGAGGGCACTGAATGAGTGGCAGGAATGAGGTCAGAGAAGGAGCCAGGGGCCTGATTATGCAGGGCCTGGCAGAGTACGGTACAAGCTCTGAAATTAACTCTGCAGTGAGGAGAGTGACTCAATCTGAGTTAAACATCTTAAAGATTTTGGAAGGGCTGAAAATATGAAGTAAACATGCTTTAGGTAGTATAGAAATGCCGTAAAAGAGGCAAATGAATGACTGGAATTTTGGGAGTTCTGCGTTAAGTAATTCCTTAGGTCACAGATTTGGTCTTTCTAATTCAGCTCAGCAAACAGAATGGGAAAGGAATCTTAGTTCTTGGAGCCAACACTGACAAACGTGCAGGAGGGGCCGGCCAAGCCCAAGCTTTCTTCCTGCCACTCCAGCTCATGGCTGATGTCCCGGGAAATCTCCCCCGTGGCTGGGCCTCCAATCCAGCCCCCCAGGGAGCTGATCCAAAGAGCAGCTGACCAGCTCCTAAATAACATCACTAACCTCAAAATGAATGAAGCTTAGAGAAGGCGAGAGCTGCAAGGGACTCCACAGGGAATAATAAACTAATACATTATAATTAAACCAGCAGATCCCTAAGCGAAACCATCCTGTTACAAAAGCCATTCATTCAGTCAACAAATATTAATCAAGCATGCCACACCTGCCAGCACTGTGATTAACAAAATCAGTCTAGGGGCTGCCCTCCCACAGCCTCTATTCTAATGTGGGGAGAAGACAATAAGCAAATAATGAAGTTATTATTATAAGACACTTAGTGTCACAGAGGAAACTGACAGGTCATGTGACAGAGCAGAGGTCGGCAAACTACACTGATGAGCAGGTCAAGTCTGGCCTCCTGCTTTTTTTTTTTGTACATAAGGTTTTATTGGAAAACATCCACATTTTATGTATTGTTTATCCTTGCTTTCACGCTATAATGGCAGGTTTGAGTATTTGTAATGGAGACCTATGGCCTTCAAAGTCTAAAAGATGTATTACCTGGCCATTTACAGAAAAAGTTTGCCTACTGCTATTATAGAAGATCTTGGGGGACAAGTTTGGGGCCTTGCACCTGCATGGGAGACCCAGAGGAGGTGGTCATTTGGAGGGTGAACCAGCAGATGGAGGACCTCTCTGTCTCTTCCTCTTTCTGTCTGTAACACTGCCTCTCAAGTAAATAAATAAATCACAAAAAAGAAGAGGAAGAGGTATGAGAAGGAGAAGAAGAAGAAGAAGAAGAGAAGAAGCAGCAGAAGATCGTGGGGGAGCCTCTCTCCAGCAATGTCTACTAGAACTTTCTGAGTAATGGCAATGTTCTGTATCTGTGCTGTTCCATATGGCAGCCACTAAGCACGTGTAACTAATGAGCATCGAAATGTAGCCAGTAACTGTGGCACTGAAACCTTACCTTATTTAATTTTAATTATTTAAATACATTTTTAAAGACATCAATTCATTCATTCATGTGAGAGGCAGAAACAGAGAGAGAGAGAGAGAGAGAGAGAGAAGCAGATCCAGAGGGAGTTTGCACCTACTATTTCTTGGCCCAAAGGCTTGCAACAGCTGAAGCTTGGCCAGGTCAAAGTTGGGAGCCAGGACTCAATCCAAGTCTCCCATACAGGTGACAGAGGCCCAATCATTTTAGTTATCATCTACTGCCTCCCAGGGTGCGCATTAGTAGGAAGCTAGAATTGGGAGTAGAGCTGAGACTCAAATGTAGGCACTCCAAAGTGGAATGTGTGTACCCAACTGGCATCATCACTGCTTGGCCAAATGCTTGCGCCTCGTGTTAGCTATTTTAAGTATAAATGTAAATAGCCATATGTGGCCAGTGTCTCTGATGTTAGACAGCATAGTTCTACACAGTCATCCAGGACAGAAGCATGGGAGTTTTCCCTGAATCCTCTTCTCTTCACTCTTCTCCTAAACTCTCTTGAAGTCCCAACAAACCAATAAAAGCAAAGTCAAAATGCATGTTCACTGTAATGACAATTGTGTAAAGCTGTATGTAAGGATGTGCAGAATATGTAGCTGATACTGGATGTAGAATGAGTGATTTTGTTTTCCTCTTTCAATATTGCCATTAGTACTGAATCATTACATTTATTAAAAATCTAGATAGTTATTTTTAAACATTTATTTATTTACTTGAAAAGCAGAGTGGCAGAGAGAGAGAGAGAGAGAGAAAGAGAGAGAGAGAAAGAGAGAGATTGATTCCATCTGTTTCTTCATTTCCCAAATGAAATGGCCGTAACAGCCAGATCTGGGCT
This sequence comes from Sylvilagus floridanus, assembly GCA_949820135.1. Lineage (NCBI taxonomy): Eukaryota > Metazoa > Chordata > Mammalia > Lagomorpha > Leporidae > Sylvilagus > Sylvilagus floridanus. Next base: position 75,884,179 of record OX463224.1, on the reverse strand, counting down.
AGGCTGAAGCCAACAGCCAGGAACTCCCTCCTGGTCTCGCATATGGGTGGCGGGGACCCAAGTTCTTGGAACATCTTTCACTACTTTTCCAGGTGCATTAGCAGGAAGCTGTGTGGAAGCAGAGTATCTGGGACTCCAACCAGGGCTCTGATATGAGATGCCAGCGTCACAGGAGGCCGCTTAACTTGCTGCACCACAATTCTGGCCCCTGTGGTTGAATCTTTTGGCTGTTAGGAAGAGAATTATTCAGCTTATTTCAAGTAATGTGTGTGTGTGGTAAGCAGGGAGAGAGCATAATAGAGACTGAGTTGGACAGGAAGACATACATTACTGGGTCCAAGGAGAGGACTCCTGCAATGCAGCTGGGCCGTCTGATCTGGAAGGTTTCCCTGGACCTTCACCACGAGGAGCTGTCAGTGTGGCTCAATTCCTGGCTGGGCGGGCCCATTTACGTGTCTACTTCTTTCTTTTAATGCTGGTTCCACCCATCACTTCTCCTTCCTCGTATTTTCCGTCTCCTTACAACTTTCACTTGTCATTAGCTCATCCGTTTGCCTACTTCCTTCTAGATCTTAACCCTTGAGTGAACGCTTCCACTGCTAAATATCTCCTTCTCTCAGCGTTTCTCTTAGAAAACCAAAGTGAAAAAAATGTGGGTACCTCAGTTTCCCTTTTTGTAGCATTCCATATTGTAGGTCACTGTCCCGCCTATGGGCTTGTCACACTTGGGCTCAGATTGTCACACCCATCTGTCCAGTCAGTTGTGGCCCAAAGGAGATGGACTCACATGGGAAAACAGGGCTCCCCTTGGCTGCCTCCAGAGGGAACAATAAGCAGAGAATTTTCCCTTAGGAGGGAGGGGGAGGGAAGATTAACAGTCAGGTTAATTGACATGTTGACTACCACCTTGTAATGTCTGCCCTGGCTGGGACCATCTCTAGGTGCCCAAATCTGTGATTCTGTGATTAGCCCATGAGGGCTTGGCCCCTAGAGGACCTGGGTCTGTGACCTCAAATTAACTCTGTTTATGGCCAGAAGTTCCCAGATGGCGATGATTGCTTGGTTTGGGCAAACCCATTCTTCTTTCCTTACCCCCTCAACTTCCCCTAACCCTTCCCCAATTTAGAGAAAGCAGCAAGAGAGAAAGGAGGACAATGCCTTCCGCATGTGGGTCTCAGGACCACAGAACAGAGCAGTCCCTTGGGAGGAAGCCTGTGGCAGAGGTTGCTGGAGAATTTCTGATTTTCTGCTTTGGGCCTTGGTAGTTCAGGGATGATGCGGTTGCAGCCTGAAGGGATAATTTTGCAATTTCACCCCTGACAGCATTGGCTTGGGCTCTGATGTTCGGGCCACCTCTGATTTAGAGCTGAATTAAAGAAAGATCTGCTGCCTCCCAAATTTGGCAAAATCAAGAATGGGTGGTGGCTGCGCAGGCCCTGGGAATCTCCTGGGCAGGATGAGCAGTCTCCACTCAGCTGTTTCCATTCCTCACACGCTTTTCCCAGTGGCTCTGAATGCCTAAAATTAGCCAGTAGAACTTCCTTTCACCTGGAGGCTTTGGTCTCAATTAAAATGCAACTCCCTAGGCTGCCCAAGCCCATACTCAAAGCTGGCATCAGTCCCTGGGCTTTCTGGAATTCTGAGTTTCACATACTTTCCTCTTATTGGATGTGGAAAGGGAGGCCCAACTGTGTGTGTGTGTGTGTGTGTGTGTGTGTGTGTGTGTGTGTGTGTGTGTGTTGGGGGTAGATGTGGGAGGTGGGATTGAAGGGAGAAATGTGTTCGGGATTGGGCCTGCAGGGGACCTTGTGGCACAGTGAGTTAGAACACCACTTGGGATGCCTGTGTCTCATATTGGAATGCTGGTTCTGGTTCCAGCCACTCTATTTCTGATCCAGCTCTCTGCTAATGTGCTTGAGTGATAGTGAATGATGGCCCAAGTGCTTGGACCCCTGCCACTGATGTCCAGCTGCCCTGCTTCTGATCCAGCTTCCTGCTAATGCACTTGGGAAGGCAGCAGATGATAGTGCAAGTGGTTGGGCCCCTGCCACCTGCCTGGGAGAGCTGCATAGTTTCTGGCTCTGTCGGTCTGGCCTAGCCCTCTCTGTTGCAGTCACTTGATGAGTGAACCAATAGATGGAAGATCTCTCTCTGTCTCTCTCTGTGTGTCTCTCCTCTCTGTTACGCTGCCATTTAAATACAAAAAATGCAATCTTTAAAATAGGGAAGAAGGAGGAAGGGAGGGAGAATCTTTCCTATTCATTAACTCTAGCCTCCTCCCCATAGAGCCCCACTGCTCTCTGTGCTACACCGACCCCTGACATTGCTGCCTCTTGGGCCTAGCTGTCCTCTGCTGGTTACTGATGCCACTATCATTTGGCCCCAAGTAGGAGGTCAATATTCTCTCCTTGGCATCCATGGACGAAGTTTAGACAATCCCTTCCCTTCAATGTCCATATCTCAGCAGAGACCAGCTGATAATGTTTATGGGAAGTGATTGATGACTGAGGCATAAACAAACAGCAGGTGATGCCTTCCATTGACTGCACAGACTCAGTTCGTTGCTCAGGACCCATCCTGGTCCGTCTCCTGCTGTGTTCTGGGCCTGGCTCCACACAGCAGGAGTCAATACTTATCACCGGCCGGCCGGCGCCACGGATCACTAGGCTAATCATCCACCTGTGGTGACGGCACCCCGGGTTCTAGTCCTGCCGGGGTGCCGGATTCTGTCCTGGTTGCTCCTCTTCCAGTCCAGCTCTCTGCTGTGGCCCGGGAGTGCAGTGGAGGATGGCCCAAGTGCTTGGGCCCTGCACCCACATGGGAGACCAGGAGAAGCACCTGGCTCCTGCCTTCGGATCAGCGCGATGCGCCGGCCACAACACGCCAGCCACAGCGGCCATTGAGGGGTGAACCAACGGCAAAAGGAAGACCTTTCTCTCTGTCTCTCTTTCTCACTGTCCACTCTGCCTGTCAAAAAAAAAAAATACTTATCACCACCAGGAACGTGCCCAGCATAGGATGCAAGCCAAACTGGCCCAGGCTCCAGAGCGTGAGGGTTTTCCCCTCACTCTAATCCATGCCTCAGCTCCCCAGACCTTATTTACAGTCACAAGATCAACCTCCTGCCAAGATGATTAACAATGGTAATCTCCATTCCCTTCAGGAAGGATCCCCTGTACAACCTCAGGGGCCACAAACTATATCATGTGTGGCCTTATAGTCCTCAAAAGACAATCAGTAATCTACATAAATCATTCTAATGTCTCATCAGTCAGCTTTTTGATATCAAATTTATCAAGATCTGTAACCTGGGATGACTATTGCTGACCCAGGGGGATATAAGTCAAACCAAGTCCAGATCCTGTTAGTCTTTTGTTGTTGTTGTTGTTGTTTTGGTCTCTGCTTATCAAGGGCTCTCAAGTCCTGAAGTCTGGTACTCCCCAGCATCGATTTACTGCATGAAGAAACCAGCACACCACCCCCAGATACTGGACATCGTATCAGAGAAAGAAGAAACATAGTGGTACCAAGCACTGGGGGTGAGATCATTATGGCTATTGAGTGCTATAGAGGGCTCTACATTTCACTGCTGTAAGAAAGAATGATTATGGTTTGTGTGACTGTCCTTGTTTTGTGAGAGGACATTTGTCCACACATACAAACTTGTAATTCAATAAGGAATGCATCACAGATTCTTATATAAGGGATATTGAGCAAGAACAGAAACAGTGTTCCTCATTGGCAGTGTAGCACAAAAGTCAAGGTGAAACTCAACCATGACTGAGAGGCTGATCCCAGAACTCCAAAGGGAGATGGGGAAGAGGAATGAAAGAGAAATGCTTTAGGAGGGGGTCTACTTTGAAAATAGAGTGGTAAGGACAGCCAGCGTTCCTTACTCAGATGTTGTCTGGCCCAGGCTAACAGATCTGAACACAAGTGTGCTATGAGGAACCTACGGCACACCCTCTGTTGCCTCCAGCTGCCATTTGAGCAATATCATGCTTTTGTTCTCTTCAAGCAGCTATGAGAATCGGGAGCAGACCTTGCTCCCAGTTCTAAGGGGTAGCCTGACTGGTTTAAAAGCAGTTGGATTTCATTGTCCATGATTGTTTCAGGAATGTGCACATGACCCAGTTCTGGCCAATGGATGTGGAAAAGTCTGCAGGAGGAGTCTGGGAAGTTTCTCTGTTCCAAAGAAAGCCAGGAGAGATTTTGTGTGATGGCCGGAACCCTTAGAGCCATCTTGTAAGTTGAAGATGAAGTCAACACCAAAGAAGACCCACAGAGAGCTGAAAAGAGCCTGGGTTCTGCTTCTTCTTTTTTTATTTATTTATTTTTTTAAGATTTATTTATTTATTTGAAAGTCAGAGTTAAAGAGAGAGAGGGAAATAGAGAGAGAGATAGCTTCCATCTGCTGGCTGTCTCCCCACATGTCCACACAGCCAGGGCTTGGCCAGGCCGAAGCTAGGAACTTAAATCAGGTCTCTCACATTGGTAGCAGGGGAACAAGTACTTGGACCATCTTCCGTTGCTTTTTTCAGGCCATTGGCAGGGAGCTGATTTGGAAATGGAACAAACGGGACACAAATAGCATTGTTGAATTGCTCAATCAACCAACACAGGAAACCACCCTACTTCTAAACTTCCTCTTAGGTGCAATAACATATTTTTTTTTTAAAAAAAGATTTTATTTATTTATTTGAAAGTCAGAGTTACACAGATTGAGAAAAGGCAGAGAGAGAGAGAGAGAGAGAGAGAGAGAGAGAGAGAGGGGCGGGGGTCTTCTATTCGTTGGTTCACTTCCCAATTGGCCACAACAGCTGGAGCTGAGCAGATCCGAAGCCAGGAGCCAGGCTCTTCCTCCAGGTCTTCCCACACGGGTTCAGGGGTCCAAGGACTTGGACCATCTTCTACTGTTCTCCCCAGGCCATAGCAGAGAGCTGGATTGGAAGAGGAGCAGCCGGGACTCGAACCAGTGCCCAAATGGGATGCTGGCACTGCAGGCAGTGGCTTTATCGGCTACGTCACAGCACCAGATCCTTATTTTCTTATTCTAAAGCAAACTCCACTGCCTGGCCTTGTGATTTAGTGGGTTAAGCCACTGCTTGAGATGCCAGCATCCCATATCTGAATGCTAGTTGGAGTCCTAGCAGCTCTGCTCCCAACCCAGCTTCCTCCTGGCATGCATATGGGAGACCTGGATGGAGTTCCTCGCTCCTAGCTTCAGGCTGGCTCAGACCTGGTTGTTGTGGCCATTTGGGGTATGAACCAGCAGAGGGAAGATGTGTGTGTGTGTGTGTGTGTGTGTGTGTGTGTGGCTCTGCATTTTGGATAAATAAATCTTTTTTTATAAAAATAATTTTTAAAAAGCACATGTCAGTTGTAGTTTCATTCTCTTGCAAAAGAAAGCATATACTTCATAAATATTTGTTGGAATATACTTACTGGTTTCTGAGAGGAGAGGTTTAAAGCATGTTTTTGAGAGGCAGAGTTGGGGAGGCGGAAGGGAGAGATGGAAGGAGAGAGCTCATATCCACCTTCTCAAATGCCCATAATGGTGAAGAATAGGCCAAGCCAAAGAAGGGAGCTATGAGAACTCAATCCAAGTCTCCCATATGAGTGGCTGGAACCCAACCCCTTGAGCCATCACCACTAATCTCCCAAGTCTGCATTAGTAGGAAGCTGGAGTCAGGAGCCAGAATTGGGAATCAAACCCAGGAACTCTGATGTGGGTGTGGGCATCTTCACTAATATTTTAACTGCTAGGACACATGCCTGCCCCCAGGAAGAGTTTTAAGTGACAACTCATCTCTAGCCCCATATTCATAGTGGAAGAGAACTGGACATTAAAAAACACATCTCACAATTATTTAATCACAATAGTATAAAGTGCTACAAAGGAAACGGTGCATAAAAGTTATTTCATCCTGAGGTTGGCATATTCCTTTCTCAGTCTCTCTCTTAACTAGGCTTTTAAAAACTTCAACTTTGTGCTTCTTGTAAGAAGGCAGTTTGCATTCAGTTCTAAGTTTTGCTTCTTGGCAAGAGCCTGTGGCATCCATCTGATGACTAAAGACAGACTTAAAATATAAGACCAATAGGCACCAAAGCTGACAGGCTTCTGTGAAAATTCTGGAGCCTGAATTGCATTCTTTCTTGGATGGAAGGAATCCAACCTGTGGTTGGTCCAGGATGAGCAAATCCCACTTCACTAACTGACAATGCCAAAGGAATTATGGGAAATGAGACAGCTAGAAGATCTAGGGACAGAGCTTGGGGAATTATTCACAGCAGTATAATCAAATGTTCTATTAGTCATTAATTAGTGGAATTCTCAATATGGCAAAATTAAGACTTTCCCCCTCTCTTATTTTACTCGGAAACCAGACCATACCAGCATGGAGACTGGTAAAGCAAAACACAAGCCCCATCTTAGATGACACAGGAGAAATCTGCAAGAGAGGCAGCAGGTGGCAAAATGAAAGAAGGAGGGTGCTCACTTTAGCAACACTTATCCTGAAACTGGAATGTTACAGAGAAACTCAGCATGGCAAGGATGTGCACGAACTGGTGGCTATGTTGAGTTATTACGTTAGGTGAAATGAGCCAGACACAGAAAAACAAATACTGCATGCTCTCTCTCACATATGGAAGTTTAAATAAATTGTTTTGAAATTTGATTATTGTCTATACTCCTGAGGAGCAGTGATTTTTCTGCTTACTAATTGTTGAATTCTTTATTCAGTAGAGGGTCAAGCCTGTGATTATGAAGTAAACTGAAGTATGTCATTGTAAAAATCAAAAGGAAAAGAAGAAAAGGAGGAGGAGGAAGGGGGGAAGGGAGGGAGAGAGAATAGGTGGGAAATATCATTATACTCTTAAAACTGTGTACATGAAATGCATGAAATTTATTCCCTTTATATAAATAAAAAAGGGGAAAGGAATTTTTTAAAAGTCAATCTGGAGGCCGGCACTGTGGCATAGCGGGTAAAGCTGCCGCCTGCAGTGCTGGCAACCCATATGGATGCCAGTTCAAATCCCAGCTGCTCCACTTCCTATCCAGCTCTCTGCTATGGCCTGGGATAGCAGTAGAAGATGGCCCAAGTCCTTGGGCCCCTGTACCCATGTGGGAGATCCAGAGGAAACTCCTGGCTTCTGGCTCTCCAGCCATTGTGGCCAATTGGGGAGTGAACCACAGGATGGAAGACTCCCCCGCCCCAACCTCTCTCTACTTCTCCTTCTCTCTGTGTGTAACTCTGACTTTCAAATAAATTAGTAAATCTTAAAAAAAAAAAGTCAGTCTGGGGTATGTTGTGATGCAGCAGGCTAAGCCACCACTGGGGAATGCCCTCATCCCATATCATTGTGCCTAGAATCAAGTTCTGCCTCTGCCTTTCAATCCAGCTCCCTGCCAATGCACCTGGGAACAGCAGAACACAGCCTGAGTATCTGGGTCTCTGCCACACATGTGGGAGACCTGAGTGGAGTTCCTGGTTCCTGACTTTGGCCTGGCCTAGCCCTAGCTGTTGCAGGCATTTGGGGAATGAACCAGTGGATGGGATCTCCTCTCTCTCTCTCTCTCTCTCTGACACTCTGACTTTCAAATAAATAAATCATTCTTTATAGAAAGGGAGAGAGAGGAAGATCTTCCATCTTCCATCCCAAAATGCCTGCAACAGCCAGGTCTAGCCCAGGCTGAAGTCAGGAGCCAGGAACTGCGTCTGAGTTCTCCCAGGTGTGTAACAGGAGCCCAAGCACTTGCGCCATCTCCTGCTGGTTTCCCCAGGCACATTAGCAGGGAGTTGGATCAGAAGCAGAGCAGTTGAAACTTGGGATGCTGGTGTTGCAAGCAGTGCCTTAACCTGCTGTGCCACAACAGCAGCCCCTATACGTAAATCTTTTTTTTCAAAAGTCAATTTAAGCTTGCAGTCATGATTACTAGAGGCTGGAATTACTAGTGATTATAGAATGATGTTGGATGAAGGATACCAAAACAGTCAGATGGAAGTAGCAAGTTCTGGCATTCCACAGCACAGTTCAGTGACTACAGTTTACAATAACATGTTATATACTGCATGAATAACTGGAAAAGAGGAGCTTGTAGGCTCAAAAAAAAAAAAAAATGAAAAGCAAGGACCACCACTGTGTCATGGTGGATAAAGCCGCCGCCTGCAGTGCCGGCATCCCATATGGGCACTAGTTGAGTCCGGGGTGTTCAACTTCCAATCCAGCTCTCTGCTATGGCCTGGAAAAGCAGTGGAAGATGGCCCAAGTCCTTGGGCCCCTGCACCTGTGTGGGAGACTCAGAAGAAGCTCCTGGCTCCTGGCTTCAGACTGGTTCAGCTCCAGCTGTTGTGGTCATTTGGGCTGTGAACTAACAGGTGAAAGCTTGTTCTCACTCTCACTCTCGCTCTCTCTTTGCCTCTGCATCTCTGTAACTCTGCCTTTCAAATAAATAAATAAAATCTAAGAAAATTTTTAAAAAGGAGCCTGGCACTGTGCTGCAGTGGGTTAAAGCCTTGGCCTGGAGCGCCGACATCCCATATGGGCACCTGTTCTAGTCCCGGCTGCTCCTCTTCGGATCCAGCTCTCTGCTATGGCCTGGAATAGCAGTAGAAGATGGCCCAAGTCCTTGGGCCCCTGCACCCACGTGGGAGACCGGAAGAAGTTCCTGGCTCCTAATTTGGATCTGTTCAGCTCCAGCAGTTGTGGCCATATGGGGAGTGAACCAGCAAATGAAAGACCTCTCTCTCTGTCTCTACCTCTCTCTGTAACTCTGTCTTTCAAATAAATAAAATAAAATCTTCAAAAAATAAATTTAAAAAGGCAACTCATGACTAGAGCCTAGGGAGATTACTGATGCCAGAAACAAGAGTGTCAAATTGTTAAGTCAACAACAGGAGTCACTGTGTACTTACTCTTCATGTGGGATCTCTGTCCTTAATGTGTTGTCCAATGTGAATTAATGCTATAACTAGTACTGAAACAGTACTCCGATATTGGATGTGGGCATCCCAGGCAGCAGCCTAACCTGCCACGCCAAAATGCCCATACCTTAGCCTTATTAAAATAAGGGTAAAGAGACTTGTGAAGACAGTCAGACTTGTGGAGACTATAGCATCTGTTCATGGTGTGTGCCTTCTTCTCTACCTGAAGTCTAGTATTGGGGAGAGAAGGGACAGGGTTCCAAAGGAATCGTTTATAGAATTAAGGTTGCATGGAAGAAGAGGCTGAAATGCTATCCCCCAGTTGTACAGTGGTTTACCTAGTAGATTCTTTCTTTTTTCTTTTTCTTTTTCTTTCTTTTTTTTTTTTTTTTTTTGGACAGGCAGAGTTAGACAGTGAGAGAGAGAGACAGAGAGAAAGGTCTTCCTTTGCCGTTGGTTCATCCCCCAATGGCTACCGCGACCTGTGCACTGTGCTGATCCGAAGCCACGAGCCAGGTGCTTCTCCTGGTCTCCCATGAGGGTGCAGGGCCCAAGCACTTGGGCCATCCTCCACTGCCCACCCAGGCCACAGCAGAGAGCTGGCCTGGAAGAGGAGCAACCGGGACAGAATCCGGCGCTCTGACTGGGACTAGAACCCGGGGTGCCAGCACCACAGGCGGAGGATTAGCCTATTGAGCCGTGGCGCCGGCCAACGTAGTAGATTCTTGAACTATCTGCAGTGTTCAACGGCCTTTGCTTTCTTCCCCACTCTGATATACTAGAGAACTGGACTTAAAGCAGGAAAGCGGGTGGTAGAGTCTCTCATGTGGCTCAATCAGAGTACCCCTCTCATCTGCCTGGGTCCTAAACAAATTGAGAAAGAAGAGAGAAAATAATGTAGACAGATAGCAGCAAAAAAAAAAAATCTCCTTTTTGGTTGTTTAGGACAAACAGAAGCATACAGTTTAAAGTGAGAGCCAAATAAATCAGATATTTGCAAATCTACTAAGGAGCTTGTACTTGGAATATATAAAGAACTTTTAGAATTCAATAATTTAGAGCAATCAAACTGTAGGATGGGCAAAGAATCTGAATAGACATAACTCCAAAGAAGATATACAAATGACCAATAAGCAAACGAAGAGATGCTCAACATTATTAGCCATTAGAGAAATGCAAATAAAAATCACCTTGTGATTGTACTTCATGCCCACCAGGAGTATTTTAATAAAAAATACAAATGATAACAAGTGTTGATGTGGAGAAATTGGAATCCCATATCCTGCTGGTAGGAATATAAATTGGTGTTTGGCTATGGAAAATAATCTGGCAGTTTTTCAAACAATTACCCATAGTGGTATTACATGACCTCACAGTCCCACCCTAAGTACATACCCAAGAGAAACAAAAACACGCATTCTCACAAAAACTTGGACATAAATGTTCATAGCAACATCATTTGTAATAGCCCCCAAATAGAAATAATCCAACTGTCTATTAACTGATAAATGGGTAGATAAAATGTGGGGCATCCATATCAAAAGATATTATTGACTAGCAAAAGGAATGAAGTACTGATATGTGCTACAACATGGATGAACCTTGAAACATATGGTAAATGAAAGAAGCCGTGAAATTTCTGTCTCTCTCTCTCTCCCTCCTCTCCCTCTGTTTCACCATAGTAAATGAGCAATCAAACACTTGCGATGCAGAGTACAAAGTTCTACTTCAGTGACAAATTCTGAGTATTGCAGAATAGGCTGGAGCTGGAGAATCAGTGGCAACTTCAGGGAGCTGCTGAGTTTTGGCATCAGCTCTGGCAGATGAGTAGGCACTGGCTAAACAATAGGAATGGAGAAAGAGTGCTCCTCAGAAAGCCAACAGTGAGTGGTGAGAGCAAAGAAAATATTCACAAGAAATATTTGGTAGCTGCCTACTATGTGCTAGATACAATGATAGGTCTGGGATTCTGCTGTGCAAAGATTCAGGGAAAAGTTCCTGGGCCAGATTCCTGCCCTGGACTTATTCCCTAGGAATGCAAAGGAGGAACAGGGAGATACAGCAGAAACATGGGCACTGGGAGTAAAATTTAGAGGCTGGGTAGGCAGTCAACTTCTGTGAAGAAAATTTCTCTATAAAAACCTCCATATGTGTCCTGACGGGGCTTTGAGGGTAAAGCTGCTTGTCCCAGGCTCTGACGACAGCTTTCTCTGGGTCTACTGCAGGTTATACATTTTTCATCTTCCCAGCATGCAGCCCTGACTCTTTGCTCCTGGTTGCAATCCTGCCACCAAAGGACAAGGAGTGACTGGCCAGGGCCAGAGGTGCTCTTGTTCCGAAGGAGGCAGGCATGGTGAGGGTTCAGTCCCCCAGAGCCAGGCCTGGGGACGATTGAGTCAGCCCCAGAGGAGGCCGGGAAGATGCAAAGACAGCTGCTCAAGTGTAAAGGACTCCTTGCTGACAAGTTAAACTGTCCTCACCATCACTTCCTTGTAATTATCACCCCAGGGCACTAAGAAGATGATCAAGGAGACACCCAGTATTTTGCATAAATCCCAAAAAGCCAGTACTAAGTAGAGGCAATGATTGACTCCTTTGTATCTTCTAATACCAGGAACTTGGCAGGTGTTATGGCAATATGGGTAAAGTTGCAGCCTGCAACACAGGCTCCCTGCTAGTGGCCTGGGAAAGCAGCAGAACATGATCCAAGTGCTTGGGCCCTTGTGGCCTCACATGGGAAACCTGGATGAAGCTCTTGGCTCCTGGCTCTTGGCTTCGACCTGGCCTAGCCCTGGCTGTCGTGGCCATCTTGGGAACGAACCAGCAGATGAAAGATCTCTTTCTGTCTCTCTTTCTGTCTGTTTCTGTAACTCTGACTTTCAAATAAATAATTAAATCTTAGAAAGAACACCAGTAACAAAAATAGCATGTGGCTAAAGGTGTCATTGTAAGAGCAGAGGCTGGGGACACTACATGGCCCTCTGTAGAGGGACCAGCCTTCAAGATCTCCTGAAATGGCCCAGCAGGAGGAGGAAACTCCAACTTTCAGAGTTTGCTCTAAATTTGCCTAGATCTGGGTCAGGCAGTATAACTATAGAATCTTCCTGGCTCTGGGCCCCTTTCTTCAGACTACAAATGTGCGCCTGCCTCATTCCACATTTATAAAATTCTCCCTCCCACCATCAGTTATTGTACCATCTCTGCTCGCTCTCACAGGCTACTGGAGTTGACTGCATTTGCTGCATTCACTGTCTGACCTCACTGGTCTCAACAAAGTCATGAAGCCAATCCTTCATCTTTCTTGCTCCTCTGTGGGATTAAACACTCTGGCCCACCCTGTATGTAAATTCCCTTCTTTTCTTTTAAGATTTACTTACTTGAAGGGCAGATTGATGGAGAGAGGAGAGTCAGAGGGAGGGAGGGAGGGAGAGAGAGAGAGAGAGAGAGAGATCTTCCATTCACTGGTTCATTCCCCCAAATTGCCACAGCAGCCAGGTCTAGGCCAGGTTGAAACCAAGAGCCAGGTATTGCATCCTGGTCTCCGGTGGCAGGGGCTCAAGTACTTGACCATCTTTTGCTGCTGTCCCAGGCACACTAGCTGGAAGCTGGATGGATAATAAAGTACCCTGGCCTCAATTTGATGCTCTGGCATGTGATGCCAATTATCACAATGGTGGCTTAAGTTAATGTGCCACAATGCCAGCCCCTGGAAATCCCCTTCCCTTAGCTTTTCTAACACCATCCTCTCCTGGGACTCTTTCCATTTCCCTGATTTTTCTGAATCCATATTTTTCACTGAGCTCTCATCCACAGCACTTTCCTTTTTTTTTTTTTTTTTTTTTTTTTTGACAGGCAGAGTGGACAGTGAGAGAGAGAGACAGAGAGAAAGGTCTTCCTTTGCTGTTAGTTCACCCTCCAATGGCCGCCGCTGCCGGCACGCTGCTGCCAGCGCACGGCGCTGATCTGATGGCAGGAGCCAGGTGCTTCTCCTGGTCTCCCATGGGTTGCAGGGCCCAAGCACTTGGGCCATCCTCCACTGCACTCCCGGGCCACAGCAGAGAGCTGGCCTGGAAGAGGGGCAACCGGGACAGAATCGGGCGCCCCGACCACCTTTCCATTTTTTTTTAAAGTATTTTTTCATTTATTGAGAGAGAGAGAGAGAATCTTTCATGGGCTGACTCACTCTCAAAATTCCTGCAACCAGTAGGGCTGGGCTAAATTGAAGACAGAAGCCAGAAACTCCTACCAAATCTCCCATGTGGATGGTAGGAACACAAGTACTTGGACGAGCATCTGTTGCCTCCCAGGTGCACACTAGCAGGAAGCTAGATTGGAAGCAGAGGTAGGCTCAATCCCAGGCACTCTGCTGTGGAATGTGGGCATCCCAAACTACGGCTTAACCTGTTGCACCACAACACTTGGCCCTACAGCCCATTCTTTAAATGCTGTTCACCCAGGATTCTGGCCCTGGCACCCTTCCCTTCTGGCTCTTGGTGATCTCATCCGTTCCCTTGGCATTGACCCATATGCTGACAACTCCTAACTCCCTGTCCCTTTCCTGGGCTCCCAGCCTTTATTAGCATCCTACCTCCTGAATACACCATGGTCCCCAAACTCAGTATCTGCCCAGTTGAGCTAGTCATCAGCTTCTTTACAGTTGCTCCGGTGATGTTTTCCAGTTCAGTAGGTGACAAAACTCTTTCCTTTGTATACAAAACCAAGAAATCTAAGCTGGCTTCTAGCCAGTCCATCTCCAGATCAGAGGCCAATGACAACTCCTTTCCTGATTCCTTCCCTCCCCAATTCCCATCATCACTATCTTAGTTCAGACATCATCATTTCGCAGGTGGATTTTGTAGGTTTGATAACAGTTTTCCTTGCTTCTTATCTTTCCCTCTCTCTAGTCCATCTTCCATATTAGTCTCTAAGTGACCTATCAAACAAGAAATGCATGACTCTGTCATCTGGCTGAGACCTCTTTCATGGCTCCCCATTTAACCCAGGATAGAATCCAAATCCTTGACTCAGAATCCGTGCTGGGTTTCGATCATGGGCTAATGGAGCCCGACAGGAAGTCTGAAGGTGGGAGGTTTTCCTCACTACTGAAAGGGCTTTTCAGGAGCAAATGCCCTTCTTTGGAGATGAAATGTATGTTAACACCTGGAAATGCTCTGGCCATTTCTCTCTTGTGCTCTCCCTTTAAAGCTTTTTTTCTATTGTATTTGAAAAGTAGAGTGAAGAGAGTAGAAGAGAGGAGAGAGGAGAGAGAGAGAGAGTTCTTCCATCTACTGGTTCATTTCCCAAATGGCCACAGCTGAGACTGGGCCGGGCTGAAGTCGGAACTCCACCTGAGTCTCCCACGTGGGAGGCAGAGACCCAAGTACTTGGGCCATCGTCTGCTGTCTCCCAGATGTTTTAACAGGAAGCTGAACAGGAAGTGGAGCAGCTGGGACCCAAACTGACACCCCAATATGGGAGGTGGGTGTCCTGAGAGTGGCCTAACCTGCTGTGCCAGAGTGCTTACCCTGGGTCATCTCTTAACCATGCAGGAAGACATTGCAGAATAACAAGTACAAAAAAGCAGAAAGGTAGTAGTTTGGGTCCTGCTGCTGTCTCAAAGTCACTGAATGGCTTTCCTGCAGATTTTCTGGAGCATAGATAGCGACTGTCTTAGTCATTTAAGCTCTTTTAGTTGGGTTTCTGGTTCCTCACAGTTCAAAGCACTCTTACGAATATATTTACAGTATGCTTCATTTCTTTAAAATAGAGAAATACCGAAGATTTTCTTAAAATGAAGTCCTTATGGCTTTCTTGTTCACACAGCAATAGGTAGCTTCCTCTGTTGTGGCATTAGAAGTCAATTTTTGTTTTTTCACATTTCTTTTAACTTATTAAAGCCACAGTAGTTACTGGCACAAGGAATAGCCAAGTACATTCCCAAATTCATTTTTTCACCCCTCTGAGCCACGTTCAGCCTGCTTTAGTCCTTAGGTCAGTGCAAGGGAGATAATAATAGCTAGTCAGCTGTATCTGTGGGGAGCTGGGTATCATAGCTCATCTCTGCTGAAACATCTAGCTATGCTGGGCTGGTCGCCATGGAAACCCAGCTGATGCTCTGAGCATATGGCCTGCAGCCTCTGTCTCTTGCATTCCCGGTGAGGGAGAAAAGCTGGTGCTGGAGAACAACATGACAATGTCCTACATTAGTGGCTGTGCTTGCTGCGTGGAGGGGGAGGAGGAGGCACTGTGCAGGGGGCCGAGGCGGAAGCACTGTGGGGAAACAGTGTAGAGAGTTCTGATTCCTCTGTGCACATTCCACCTGTCAGGCCGGTGCACCTAAAATGTGCCCAGATGGACCTGGCAAGGCTGGAGGCATGGTGGGGAGGAGAGAAGAACAAACATAATGAGAACTCATTGTGTGCCGGATGCCATATTACAAGTAATGATGACCGTTAGCATTTTTTGAGCATAGTAAATGCAAGTGCTTTACATCTTTATTGCACTTAACCCACACAATCAACCCATGAGGCGGATTCTATTATTCTCTCAGTCTTTCAGGAAAGGGAACTCGGTAAATAACTGTCAGAAGTCACGTAGCTAGGAAGTAGTAAGCCCTGGCTTAGACTCAAGATTGTCCATCCCTAAAATATCTACATAAACCTATGCTATACTGTGTCTCTACCACAACGAGTGCTCTGGATTTGTTATTTTGTTCAAATAAATTGCATTGATATCAGATTTCTATCTTGTCCATTCAGACAGCTCTAACAAAATTCCATAGCCCAAGTGGCTCATCAACAACAGAAAGGTATTGCTTACAGTTTTGGAGATTCGAAGTCCAAGATCAAGGTGCCAGCATGTTTGGGTTCTTGCAGGGACCAGCTTCCTCGTAGATAGCTATCTTCTCACTGTAACCTCACATGATGGAAAGGGCAAAGGATTGCTCTGGGGTCTTTGGGGTCTTTTTCATAAGAGCACCAATCCCACTCATAAAGACTGTCTTCATGATCCAGCCACCTCTCAAAGGTCCCACCTACCAAAACGATCATCTTAAGGACTTTACAGAGACACAAACATTTAGACCAAAGCTATTTCACACCAAGCTTTTAAGAGACAGTGAAAAGTGCTTGTTTAAAATGTTTTACATAGAGTAGGTAAGAATCTTTTGAACTATCTCCTCAGATGAGCAAACCATGAAAGGGTATGCCTGTGGGAGCCCAGTCAAAATGCCCCTCTTTGGGGTGGGTGCTGTATTGCAGTGGTTAAACCGCCGCTCGGGATGCCCACACCCCATACTGAATGCCTGGTTTTGGTCCTAGCTACTCTGCTTCTGACTTAGCTTCCTGCGAATGTGCACCCTGGGAGGCTGCAGATGATGGCTGCTGTGCTTGGGTCTCCAGAAAATTCTGCCTGCACATTAATTGTTGTGCTCTAACTGCCTAAATCATGATTTTCTCTTTCCTGGAGTTCATAATCTAGGGAAAGAGATGAGGAGAGAAGGCAAAGTGGATGTGTTATAGGTAAGGAGACAGTCAGGAATCAGGGAAGGAGCTGGAGGAAACGGGACACTGCACCCTGCCCCAGGGTGTCTCTAAAACTCCTCCCACGGTGGGCAACCTGAAATCACTGGCAGCAAAGCCAGTGCCTACCACCAGCACCAGCAGCAAATAGCCCACATGGCTGCTGACTGTCCGCCCATTGCAATATCTTATGGTAAAATGACCATGCCTGACGCTGCCACTCCCATTTGCACCTGATTCCAGGATATTTCTGAGACTTCCTAAAAAGGTGACAGTTCCCAAACTCCTGGAAATCCCTGCCCTTCCCTGAACAAGCTCATACAAAGCACTGCACTCTCTTTGCTAATATTTTTTTTCCTCTACTTATCTTTATCTACCTCTTGTCCTCCAATTGTTTAGTGCATCAGAGACAAGACCCGGGGCTCCTCAGCTCCCCAACAACTCTGAGGAACTGTTCGAATTGCACCACCTACTATCTCCTCTCTGAATCAGACACGGACACATTGATGAGATGTCATGGGCATGGATGCTGACTGAGGGGTCACCTAGGGTGTTGTAGGGGACTGGGGAAGGCAGTGAGTGAAGAGGAGCCAAGGGCATGGGTCTGGGGATCCAGAGGCCTCACCCTGTCCCTCCCATCAGTCTTGGGCTGGACTGGTCCCTTTGTTGGGCCCCCCCTTTCTAGAGCGGAGCCTGTAAAGGGAGTTGGTCCTGGTGCTATCTAGAATCTCCGTCAGTATGGACATGCCATGATGGCCTGTCTCAGGGTTGCATCAAACAAGCAGTTTCCCAGAGTGTGGACAGCACAGCCTTCACATATTATACATACATATATCTTACGTGGCATGGAAGATGATCTCAAGTGGTTAGAGTTTGAACATTTTCTACTTTAATGGTTACGTATATTTAAACTACAGCGTATAAAGGGAAATAAACAAAAACACTCCACGGAGTGATATATATATATATATATATATATAAGATAGATATAGATATAGATATTTACATGTGTATATAAATTTTCCCTTAGAAAATACTTTTTCTTAGACTTTATTTAAAAATATATTTGTCAATCAAAAGCACATGTGGCGTATAGATGGCAAAGTACCTGAGGATGGTAAGTGATCAAGTGACTCATCTCGGGGTTTAGTGAACACGCATGTCCACTTAGTCCTGTCCTTTGTACTAATCTTTGTTGATACTGAGTACTGTGGAGCTAGTCACGGTCAAACCCAGAATGAAATTCAAAACCGAATCTTAGAAACTGTACTGACGTGTTCACTGCCAACTATGGGCTCTGCTTTGCTTTGGACCTGATTTCCTTCCTGCTTTTAAATTATTCCACTGTATCTTCTGATGGAAGCTGTGGAAAGTCACAAGGTACCAGAATACACAAGTAACATTCAAAATCCGAGAATTATTAAGTCCTAAAGCATACATCTGACCAACAGGAATTGACCTTAGCTTAGTCCTTCATAATTTACAAAGTTGTTTTCACATATCCTGTTCTATCATTTTTTTGTCTTCATTGGTAAGACTCGCAACTATCTGCTGGGATGAATATTATCATTATTCCCGCCGATAGGGAAACTGAGGCACACAAGCGCAAGATGACCTGCTCATGGTCACACGGGTTGAACCGAGGTCCTCCCACTACCATTTCCATATTCCCTCCGTGTGGCAGTACTTTCTCTGCGGTTTTCGTCCTTCTTAAAGTTAACACTGACAATCCTCCCGGGCGCTCGGGCCAGGAGGACTGAAGCTGGTGACGAATGCCGGGGGATCCTGGGCACGAGGCGCATGATCGCCGCCTGCCCGGGTTAGCCTGGCGCTAGTCCCGGCCAACGGTCCTCTCGGCAGCGTCACTCGGACGCGGGCGGTCCACGGCGCGCTCAGCAGGCCCCGGCAGGCCGGCCGGCCCCGGGAAGGTGCCTGCAGAGCCGCTTCCGCCAGGCTGGCTTGCTCGGCTTGTCTCAGGCTGAAAGCTCCACTCTTCCGCGAGCCCAGCCTCCGAGGGCCGTCTGGAGCGGCGCTAGCCGCGCCCGGCTGCGCGCTCCCGGCCCCAGCACGCTCCGGCTCGGTGCCCTTGCAGGGTCACGTCCAGTGCGTCGTCCGCCGCCGGCACGGGCCTGGTTTGGGCGGGAGCTCCGCCAGGGAGCCGGCTGAACGCTGGCGCCCCTCCCGCGCGGCCGGTGCTCTGTCCCCCGGCCCTCGCTCCTTGCTGGTACCTGTGCACTTGGTTGTCAGGGCGAGGGCTTATACGACCTACTTCTCCCGGTGTCCCCAAGCTCGCTGGCTGGGAGATGTTGGAGAGCGAGATAGCGCTTTCCTAGGCGCTCAGACAGGCAGCGGTCCCCCCCCCCCCTTTCTTTAAATGAAAAAAGAAAAAAAGTGTAGGGGAAATTTAAAAAAACGAGAACAAAAACAACAGCTCCTCTCCACCGTTTTAATTATATATACAAGATATTCAAGGTAGAAAAACATGAAAAAAGCAAAATAATATAAAGGAAAAATGCAAAACCTTCCTCCAATCATTCCTGCGTCCCAACCCGAGAAGAACCACGGATGACATGTTAATATCTGTCCCTCGTGGTTTTTTTGGTTTTGTTTGTTTTTTGCCTATTATAGTATCATAGCATACCTTGTTCTTTGTACAAAAAGCTGAGCACATCATATTGTAGGTACTATTTTGCAGGGGCTTTTGTTGCATTTGTTTTACTTAATCATGAACATTTTCTGTACCAATCATATTCTCCTACAATATGATTATTAATTGTTGTACAGCATCGCATTATATGGCTAGATCATCATTTAAATAATACTCTATTTGACATTTAAATGGTTTTCATTCTTCTACAATGCTGTGGTAAGTATTTAATAACTTAAATTTTCATGCAGTATCTCTGATTATATTTTTTCTATCCATTTATTTGTGGCAGAGGGCCACAGAGAGGTGGGGACAGAGAGAGAGAAAGAAATCGTCCATCTGCTGGTTCACTCCCCAGATGGCCACAATAGCCAGAGCTGGGCGGATCTGAAGCCAGGAGCAAGGAGCTTCTTCCAGGTTTCCCACTTGGGTGCAGGGGCTATCTTCTGCTTTTCCAGGCCACAACAGAGAGCTGGATTGGAAGAGGAGCAGCTTGGACTTGAACTGGCGCTCAAATGGGATGCCAGCACTGCAGGTGGTGGCTTTACCTGCTATGCCACAGCGTCGGTTCTCTGATTATGTTCTTAAAATACATTCTTGGAAGTAGTATTCCTGGGTCAAACAGTAAGTACACACTTAAGGCTTTTACCCTAGGAGTTCCACAGTGAGTTTAAAACATAATTATTACTTAATGTAAAAGCAACATTAGAGCAGCAATAATGAATTTTTCAAAAGAAGTATTCACAAACTCCCTTCTCTAGCAAATCAATTGTTTTTATTTATTCTGAATCCTGTCCCAATGGAAAGAGAATTTTTATGTAGTTGTGTTTATAGCTCTATTAAGCTGATATGCTCCCAGAAATACATGCTCACACTGGCTGTAGGGTCCAGTTGCTGAACCTTGCAGCCAAAAGCAGAGGCTCATAGGAATTCAGTAAAGGGGGCAGGAGTGCAGCTAGGCCTGTAGGCCTGGGCCTAGAAAGTTGTTCTGGACCTAGGCAGCTGTTCAGAACTCCATCTAATGCTAACACTCTGACATTGACCTAAATTGGCTGCTCTCTGTACTTTCACTTCATTCTGTGTCTGCCTCTTTCCATCATGCTCCACTCTGCATCTCTTCACAGCCTCATGCTTTCTGGCTCCTTATAACACATGTGGTCACAGCCCCTCATGGCCTTACTTGATCACGTGATCTGTGTACTCTGTAAGTATCCGTCCTCATGGGACTTGCCTGATACTCTTGGTATTCCCCAATCCCACTTCCAATGGTTGAGAAACCTATTGGCTCCATTGACCCCTGTTGGAGCAGAGTTTTGCATCAGAAGATGCTGGCTATTGAGATCAGTTCCACCTGGGCCAACCTGTTTCAGGAGAGCGAGGGGCCTAAAGGTTCAGAACATGATTGTTTAGAGCTGCTCTGCCCAGCAGGTGCTGTGGGTGATTCCGTTCCTCCAAAGGTGAGAGTGACCATTGCAGGGAGCCGGGGTTTTACGTACAGTACAATAACAGATATAATTGTGTGTTTTAATTATTATTTCATAGTATATAAATACTTCATACTTATCCAATTTAATACAGACATACTAGATCATCCAGTGAATAGACTGTAATTTATTTTTTCTTAAAAAACAATTTTGTGGGGGCCGGCACTATGGTGCAGTGGGTTAACACCCTGGCCTGAAGCGCCGGCATTCCATATGGGTGCAAGTTCTAGTCCTGGCTGCTCCACTTCCGATCCAGCTCTCTGCTATGGCCTGGGATAGCAGTAGAAGATGACCCAAGTCCTTGGGCCCCTGCACCCATGTGCGAGACCTGGAAGAAGCTCCTGGTTCTTGGCTTCGGGTCAGCGCAGCTCTGGCTGTTGTGGCCCACTGGGGAGTGAACCATCGGATGGAAGACCTCTCTCTCTCTCTGCCTCTCCTCTCTCTGTGTATCTCTGACTTTCAAATAAATAAATCTTTTAAAAAATTTCATTTCCTCTGGATTTTTTTTTTTTGACAGGCATAGTTAGACAGTGAGAGAGAGAGAGACAGAGAGAAAGTCTTCCTTCTGTTAGTTCATCCCCCAAATGGCCGTTATGGCTGGTGTACTGCACTGATCCAAAGCCAGGAGCCAGGTGCTTCCTCCTGGTCTCTCATGCAGGTGCAGGGGCCCAAGTACTTGGGCCATCCTCCACTGTCTTCCCAGGCCACAGCGGAGAGCTGGACTGGAAGAGGAGCAACCAGGACTAGAACCAGTACCCAAATGGGATGCCGGCGCTGCAGGTGGAAGATTAACCAAGTGAGCCATGGTGCCAGCGCTTCCTCTGGCTTTTTAAAAAATTATTTATTTGAAAGGCAGAGTGGGAGAGAGAGAGATCTTCTATCTATTCACTTGTTCACTCCCAAAGGCCCAGAGCAGCCTGAGTTTCACTAACCCAAAGCCAGGAGCCAGGAACTCCATCAGGTCTCCCACATGGAGACAGGGTGGCAGAGACCCTAGTATCATCTGCAGGAAGCTGACCCAGAAGTGGAGGCAAGACTGGATCCCAGGCCCTCTGATAAGCAATGCAGGCATCCCAAGTAGCTTAAGCCACTATGCCACAATGCACACCCCAGACTGTAGTTTATGTAAGTAATCTCCTATAGCTAGACATTTAGATTTAGGCCTTTTAAAAAAGATACCAGTTTGGGAAATTCTGTAATAAACAACCTATCAATATAAATGTTTACTTCTTTTGGATTTTTGGCTTAGGGATGTATTAAGTAATGCTTTTAGCTCCAAGAAACAGAAAACTTCTCTAGATGGCTTTTTTATTATTTATTTTTATTTGAAAAGAAGAGAGGCAGACCATGAGAGATCATCTATCCACGGGTTTACTCCCCAAATGCCCACAACAACTGGATCTGGGACAGCCTGAAGCCAGGAACAGTGTCTTAACCACTGTGCCGAATGCCTGCCCTGACTTCATTATTAAGGTAACTTATTAAATGCTCAATCATTTTTAATTCAAAATATTCTTCACAGGCACCTGCTACTGATTACAAAACAAAACAAGGGTGAGATTTTGGGCAGCAGGTAAGACCCGGTTTGGGATACCCTAAGTTGCAGTTCTAGCCCCTCTTCCAATCCAGCTTCCTGCAGTGTGCAGCATGGTGGGTGATGGTTGGAAGACTTGCATCCCTACCACCCACTTAGGAGACCTGGATCGAGTGCCAGGCTCCTGGCCATAGTCAGACAGGGTGTTGGCAACATGGCTCCACGTAGGCAGTCTTTGCCCTAAGCCAGTGTTAACCTAACTTCAGAATGAATCAGGATCACCTGGAGGGCATCTTAGACCACAGCCTGCTGGGTCCCAACCCAGAGTGTCTGATTCAGTGGGTCTTGAGTAATACCTGAGAAACAGAATTTTTCTAAAAAAAGTTCTATTATTTACTTGAAAGGCAGAGTAAAACAGAGAGGCATGGAGAGTGAGAGACAGAGAGAGATCTTTCAATTACTGGTTCACTCCCCCAAATGACTGTAACATCCAGGGCTGGGCCAGACTGCAGCCAGGAACCTGGAACTCCATCTGGGTCTCCCTACCACCCCAGCCCTGGAGCTGTCACCTGCTGCTCTTTAGGGTATGCCCCTTGCATTATTTTGCATATGTTTTGATTACCATGTAGTACTGTAGATTTTTATGAAGCACAGAGCAAAATTACAACACATTTTCACAGTGTAAGTCAATTAGATCAGGCTACTAGCCTTTCCATTTCCTTGTTTCTCCTTTCTGTCTGGAGCCTATCAGCTCCTCTCATCCAGTTCTTTACACAGAGTACAACACATTATTTTGAACTGTAGTCACCCAACTATGCTTTGGAACACTAGAACATTCTGCCTCTTTCTGATTGTGTTTGGTACCTGTTATCCAAACTCCCCTACCCTCCTTCCCTCACTCTTCCCAACCTCTAGTCATCACCTGTGAAAGTACAGATAGACCTGGAAGCCCATTTGGAAAAGCTCATGAAAATGCAATTGGGGGCCTTTGGTGTGTCCTAGAGGGTTAAGCCACCACCTGTGATGTCGGCATCCCCTGGTTCAAGTCCAGGCTACTCCACTTCTAGCTCTCTGCTATGGCTTGGGAAAACAGCTGAAGATGACCCAAGTACTTGGGCTCCTGCATCCATGAGAGAAGACCTGGAAGAAGCTCTGGGCTCCTGGTTTTGGCCTGGCCTAGCCTCAACCCTTGCAGCCATTTGGGGAGTGAACCAACCAACAGATGGAAGATCTGACTCTCCCTCTCTCTGTAACTCTGCCTTTCAAATTTGGAAAGGAAGGAAGAAAATGGAATTGAGAGCTTGGAGCTCTATGTGGTCAGCACCCCTTGCTATCACACATGAATAGTTACTTCCTGCTTTTCAGCAGTTCGTGTCATGTTGCTATTAGTAACCAAGTCTTCAATCTGGGGGACTCTTCATGTGTGTGTGCAGACTCTGGAGATAGTTACCTTCTCCGATCAGGAAGCCAAAAACCTGGATTCTTCTCATCCACCTCCTGCTTCCTTGCAAAGCCTGGAGTGTGTGGTTTAGTTTCCATCAGTCAGTCATTCTTTTCTAGTCTTTGAATCACGAACATGTGACAATGTGGAGGTGACTGGAGGTCATTTTCCTCTTAGCAGCAGCGTGACATGCACCTAACTGTTTCTGCTCTGTGACCTGTGGTGTGGTTCCAGCTGTCCTGCCTGTTTACACTACCCGGTTCTTCAGCTTCCTATCGATTCTGGGAGTCTCTGCTTTCCCAGTACATTATCTTTTTGCTTGAGGTAGTTGGTGTTTGTTTTTCTTGCTTAGAGCCCCAAACCCTGGTTATTACATACCCTTCATAGGACAATTCTTTAGTACTTTCAGAATTGCAAATAGCATAGTTTAAAATCTGCTGCCTTAGGATAAATCCTTTGGAATGGAATTGAGGGACAAAGGTACAAATAGTTTAAAGTTTCTTGATAATTATTGCCAAATAGCATTCCAGAAGTCTTGTGTAAATTTACCTAACCGCAAACACTGGAAATTATCATTGTTTTAATTTTTCCCAGTGTAATAGTAGGAAAATGGTTCCTATTACTGTTTGAATTTGTACATGCTTAAAACTAAGCCATTAAACACTTCTTTATATTGGTTTATAGTTACATTTCAATTTATGGAAGATGACTATTCAAGCTTTAATTTTCTTTGTTATGATACGAACTTTATATAATTTAGATATTCAATCTTTGAATGCTCACTGCAAAATTTTCCCTAGTCTGTTTTTCTCTTCTCTTTTTGTACAGAAATGTCACACTTTTATATAATACAATCAGCTCTTTTCCTTTGTAATTTCTTCTTTTGCTTCAGTGCTTTAAACCTCACCACTCCTCCAAAGATCTGATAGTGAATTCAATTTCCTGCCAGTTTTTCTGCGATTTGACATTTATATATTTAACTTTTTAATCCATCTGAGATAGAGTTCTGTGTGTGGCATCAAAGTATGAGTTGCTATACTGGCTTTTAGAATCAAAGGGCCTTGTGAATAAGCCTGACCTCTGGGTTTTTGTTTTATTTTGCTTTGCTTTAGGTTTAGTAATGCAAAAGCAATTTTCCAGGGAGCCAGTGCTTGTGATTGAGAGAAATGCGGGCAAAATGGAGAAAGGACCTTAGACAGCTGAGATGGAAACAATAAGAGGCAGAACAATTGGAACAGAGACAGAAAGTGGAGATAGAGACTGAAACAGAAGCAAAGAGAAGTAAAGAATCAAAGAGCTAGAAGCCTGGGGAGAGAAGCCAAATCTATGGCAGAATAAAATCTCTGTCTTTTGTCTGTGTCTCTCGGCTTTTCACATAAATGAAAATAAATTTAAAAAATTAAAAATGGATAAGTCTTGAAATTTTTCCAAGTTGGCAGGAACCCTGCCCCCAGCCTACCCCACCTTTTGAACTGTGTCCCATGTCACTGTGTCAGTAAACATTTACTTGAGCCATGCTCTATTAACAGACATTTAAATTGAATAAGTCTCTGGCTATCACAAAAAAGTGCTTCAGTGAATCAGTAGCTTTATAAATGTTATTTTGCACATGTGTGCATATACTTGTTAAAATAGCTACTAGAATTAGTGGGCTGGAGTTATGGTGCAGCGGGGTAAGCCACTGTTTGTGATGCCAGCATCAGTATCAGAATGCTGGTTTGAGTCCTGGCTACTGCACTTTCAATCCAGCTCCCTGCTAATGCACCTAGGAAGGAAGCAGAAGATGGCCTGTGCCCTTGGGCTCCTTCCAATCATCTGGGAGGCCTGGCTGGAGCTCCTGGCTCCTGGCTTTGGCCTGACTGTTGCAGGCATTTGGAGAGTGAACCAAAAGATAAAAGAAATTCTCACTCTTTTTGTCTCTATCTCTCTCACTCTCTCTGTCATTCTGCTTTTCAAATAAATAAATCTTAAAAAATGGAAAAAGAATTGTTTTTATTGAAACACAGGCAGACAAAAAAAATTTTTTAAGAAGATTTTAATTTATTTGAGAGGCAGAGTTAGGGAGAGACCCTCCATCCACTGGTTCACTCCCCAAATGACTACAATGGCCAGGGCTGAGCCAGGCTGAAGTCAGGAGCCAGGAGCTTCATCCCAGTCTCCTGCATGGGTGCAGGGATCCAAGTACTTGGGCCAACTTTGCTTTCCCAGGTGCATCAGCAGGGAGCTGGATTGAAAGTGGAGCAGCTGGAAGTTGAACTGGTGTCCATATGGGATGCCAGCATTGCAGGTGGTAGCTTAACCTGGTGACCCACAAAGGGCACGTGAATTTATAATGTTGCTAGATATTGCTGTCTCACAAAGAGTGTTTACATCTTGACTGGAATTCATCCAGAAAACCATATCTCTGTGACAATGGTTTTCCATGCATGTAGTATATTTGGGAGGTACAAGGAAACATTAGAAAGCTGGGAGCTGGGGGTAGTCATTCAGAGAAGCCAACCATTAAAGGAATGTGTTATGGGGCTGGTGCTGTGGGTAGCAGGTTAAAAGCCATGGCCTGTGGCGTTGGTGTCCTATATGGGCACGGTACTGGCATCCCATATGGGTGCCGGTTCAAGTACCAGCTGCTCCACTTCTGATCCAGCTCCCTGCTAATGCACCTGGGAAAGCATCAGAGGATGGGCCAAATCCTTGGGCCCCAGCACCCGTGTAAGGGACCAGGAAGAAGCTCTGGATTCCTGGCTTTGGCCGGGCCCACCCATTTGGGGAGTGAACTAATGGATGAAAGATCTCTCTCTCTGTACCTGTGTAACTCTGCCTTTCAAATAAATAAAAATGAATCTTAAAAAAGATTAAGCCTCTTCCCCCTTCAAAAAAAAAGTAAAAAAAAAAAAAGTGTTCAACAAATACTATGGAAAAAAAAAAAAACTGTTCCTCAGCTATTGAGACAAAGGCTGTTCAAATTCATCATATCTCTTTTTTTTTTTTTTTTAATTTTTTTTTTGGCAGGCAGAGTGGACAGTGAGAGAGAAAGACAGAGAGAAAGGTCTTCCTTTGCCGTTGGTTCACCCTCCAATGGCTGCCGTGGCCAGCGTGCTGCGGCCGGCGCACCGCACTGATCCAATGGCAGGAGCTAGGTGCTTTTCCTGGTCTCCCATGGGGTGCAGGGCCCAAGCACTTGGGCCATCCTCCATTGCACTCCTGGGCCACAGCAGAGGGCTGGCCTGGAAGAGGGGCAACTAGGACAGAATCCGGTGCCCCGACCGGGACTAGAACCTGGTGTGCCAGAGCCGCAAGGCAGAGGATTAGCCTGTTGAGCCATGGCGCCGGCCTCAAATTCATCATATCTCAAAGTGTCAATTTCACTTCTATAGATTACCTTTTAGTTAACCTATTAGTTACCACAGATCAGGGAGAACATGTGGTATCTGTCCTTTTGGGACTGGCTTGTTTCACTAAGTATAATATTTTCCAGTTGCACCCATTTTGTTGCTCTAATAGACTTTTAGTTTTTTTTTTTAATTAACTTTTTTATTAACTTCATCACCTTCTCATCCCACCTAAGGATTAGATGTTTTGGTTACTTCCATTTTAAAACACTGAACAAAGGAGCTAAATGCTACAGAAGTTTAGTGATCTGACCTAAACCATTTGTCCATAGTGGGAATGCCATTTGATCTTAAGGTTTTCTCTGAAATCCATGCAGTGACCTCCCTAGTGTATCAGACTGCCCTTTGAGACAACTTTTATTTTCTAAAGGTAATGGAATAATTGACCTCTTTACTTCTTAATCTGTGAAACTAAAGGGTTGCTTAGAACATCTGTTGTTTGTGCCACCATTCATTTGCATTCCTATAGCTGTGTATCTTTTTTAGATATTTAAATAAATATTTATTTATTTATTTGGAAGGCAGAGTCACGCAGAGGCAGAGAGAGAGAGAGAGAGAGAGAGAGAGAGAGAGAGAGAGGACTTCCATCCGATGGTTCACTCCCCAAACTGGCTGACTCCAGGGGCTGGAGCTGTGTCGATCTGAAGCCAGGAGCTAGGAGCTTCTTCCAGGTCTCCTATGTGGGTGCAGGAGCCCAAGGACTTGGGCCATCTTCTACTGCTTTCCCAGGCCATAGCAAAGAGCTGGATCAGGAAGTGGAGCAGCTGGGACTCAAACTGGTGCCCATATGGTATGGCAGCACTGTAGGCGGTGGCTTTACCCACTACACCACAGCAGAAAGAGAGGAGAGACAGAGAGAGAGGGATATCTTTCATCTGCCTGTTCACTCAGCAAATGGCTGCCACCACTGGGGTTGGGCCAGGCTGAAGCCAGGAGCCAGGAGCTTCTTCTAGATCTCCCATATGGGTGCAGGGGTCTAAGGACTTGGGCCATCCTCTGCTGTTTTTCCAGGCACAATAGCAGGGAGCTGGGACTTGAACCAGTGCCCTTATGGGATGCTGGCACTGCAGATGGCAGCTTAACCCGCTGTACCTCAGCTCCAGTCCCAATAGCCCTGTCTTGTGGCTTTATCCTGGCCCATTTTCAGCCCAAAGAGCCCACCTCCATCTCCAGGTACCTCTGGAGGTATTCTTGGAAGCTTTAGTAAGCCTGGCCAATAAGGACAGCACAACAGTTACTGATGCAGGGCTAGGTGTGTGGTCCAACTCTGGTCAGTTCAGGTGAGACTCAGTTCCAGGTCTTGCTTTTGTTTACTTGTTTGTTGCTTTTGAATGGTATGAGAGGGCACAACTGGCATAGAGCCCCTTCCTTTGCTGCAGAAACTGTCTAGGGCAGCGGCTCTCCAACTGTGGCCACAGAACACTAACTGGGAGTGCATTAGTGAGTCAGACATGCTGGGGTGGGGCCCAGCAATTTGTGTCTAACAGGTCCTCCAGGTGATCCTGATTCATTCTGAAGTTGGAGAAACACTGGTTTCAGGGAAAGACTGTAGGCAGAGCCACCCGGGCAAGCCAGGGAGAACCCCATCAAAGATGACTATGGCCGTACAGAACCCACAGGGCTGAGAGATCCAGGAGGGGAAGATGCCTGATGCTAGCACTGGGGGCTCTGAGCCTGGTCATGCTGGAACTCACATTGACCACTGCATCATTTAGTCACACAAACGAGTCACTCTCGTGCTCTCTTTTTATTTTTATTTATTTATTTGAATACTTAAGACATTTATTTAGTTACCTTCATTCCTCACTGTAACACATTTAAGTCTCCATTTCATATGAGTTTTGTAAATAGACTCTTTTATTTGTATAACTGAATAACTAACCTTCAGACTTGTAGACCTCAATGGAACCTTAAAAACTCTACCTTTAAACTACAACAATTGAATCGTTGAGTAAGACAAGTGAGAGACAGCCACTTTTTATTTACATTGTTTTAGTTTATATGTATTTAAGTCTTATTCTGATGACTAGCCTGTTTCCAACATGAAAACCAAATTTAAAATAACTTGATCACATTGCTTCAACACAACTGTTCACAGCTCAAGCTGTGTAAAAGAAAATTCAACTCCACTGTCTCAGAGAGAAAACCGATTTAACACAAGTTCAGTGCAGTTGAATCCTTCATAAACATCATGTAAATACAGGTTGATAGAAATTTTCCAGGTGCTACTACTATAAGTAACATTTTGTCCTACATATTAATGCACTGAAACAAAATATTAAGTTTATTTTAAATATGGATAGATTATTTCATTCTGTCCAAACCTACTGAATACCTTCTAGAAGTCTCATACTTCAGCCTAGATACTGTTTGAGCAGGGAGTATATTGTGACCTCTACAAAAGCTCCCAAAGAATTTCTGAAAGAAAATCTGATCTTCTAAGTTAAAAGTTGATTGATTTGCCAATGATGCAGCCAGGTTTGCTTCTCCAAAAGCTTCTGGAAAGGTCGGACGTGCGTGGCAGACTCTAGCTATCTTCACGGATGCCCCGTACTCCAGAGTGAGAGCAGCTTCAATCACCATTCTCCAGCTCCTGGTCCTAGAATATGTGCTCCTGGTACTCTGTCGGCTTCTGTCCAAGAATCTTCACCATGCCATCTGTGTCTGCATTCGTTGTAGCTCTGCTCTTAGCATCAAATGGGAA
The DNA here is from genome assembly GCA_949820135.1 of Sylvilagus floridanus. NCBI lineage: Eukaryota > Metazoa > Chordata > Mammalia > Lagomorpha > Leporidae > Sylvilagus > Sylvilagus floridanus. Next base: position 75,854,533 of record OX463224.1, on the reverse strand, counting down.
CTTATCAACTTTATACTCAATACCCTCTTCCTTCAACTGCTCTTCTGATTTTCCAGCCCAAGCAACCGCAGGTTGTGTGTAAATTACACATGGCGTGCAATTGTAATCAGAGTGCGCAGTGCCACCAGCTAATCCTTTGACACAGATAATGCCCTCGTCCTCTACTCTGTGACCCATTGCCAGGCCAGCAATCACATCACCAAATGCACCGATATTTGGAATTTTAGTTTGGAATCTAGTATTCTACTTCTGGGATTCTACCTGTGGATGTAGTTCAATCCCCAGTTCTTCTGGTCCCAAATTCTGAGTCAAAAGTCACGAACCAAGTGATAACTTCAGCTTTACCACTAGAAGCAGCTTCAAAGAAACATCAATTTTTTAAAAGATTTATATTATTTATATTTATATTATTCATTTTAAAGATAGAGTTACAGAGAGAAGTAGGGACACAGACGGAGAGGTCTTCCATCCGATGGTTCACTCCCTAAATGGCCGGAGCTGAGCCAAATCAAAGCCAGGAGCCAGGAGTCTCTTCTGGGTCTCCCATGTGGGTACAGGGGCCAGAGGACTTGAGCGATCCTCCACTGCTTTCCCAGGTGCATTGGCAGGGAGCTGGATTTGAAGTAGAGCAGCTAGAACTCAAACTGGAGCCCATATGGGATGCTGGTACTGTGGGCCAGGGCTTTAACTTGCTGCACCACAGCGCTGGTCCTGAAACATCATTTTTTCCATCTGTTTTTTGGTAGCACCAGTAACTTTTGTATTCCATTTAAATTTAAGTCCTTGTCTTTGAAGGATGTATATACGTTTTTTAGCTATCTCTGTGTTAATTCCAACTCCACCTGTATGACTCAAAAATTGAACTGCTATCATGTCTGCCCCATGTCTATGCCACTCTTAACTCAATTTTACCCCTATTAATCCTGCACCAAAAACAACCATTTTTTTTTTTTTTGGAACTTTTTTTTTTTTTTAAGATCAAGCACCTGTAGATGACACTAGTCTCTCTTCATCAATTATACTTCCAGGAAAAGGAGGAAACTTCTGATCCTGTAGCCACAAGAATGCTCTTTGTGCCAATGACTTGCATGCTGCCATCATCTTCCGTGGCAGTGATCTGATGTTTGCCAGTAATATTACCACATCCATTGACAGGAACAAACTTACTCTGTCTGAACAACTGAACAATTCCACCTGTTAAAGCTTGAGCTGCAGTGCCCTTCTGCTCCATCATCTTCTCTGAATTCAGGTGAACTTAGGACATTTCCATTCCCCGAGATGCAAAATCTTTTCCATGGGTCGTATGGTAATACTGAGAGTTATTTGATAAAGCTTTAGAAGGAATACATTCCACAGTCAAGCATGTCCCTCTGAATGTTTCATTTTTCTCAGTGCAGACTGTCTTAAAGCCTAACTGGGCAGCTTTCATGGCAGGACCAGAACCCATCATGGTCATATCAGCATCAATGGATTGGTCTGCGTAATGGATTGAAATGGCCTCTCTTGGCCAAGGGGCAGTACACATGACTCCAGTTCTGCATTTTTCCCTGCTACTCTCCTTTCCACCAATGCTTTTACCACCACTAAGTGTGTTCACCACTTTCTGTCTCTTTAAAATATATTGGAAGGGCCGGTGCTGTGACATAGCAGTGCTGGCATCCCACATGCACGCCGGTTTGAGTCCTGGTTGTTCCACTTCTGATCAGCTCTCTGCTATGGCCTGGGAAAGCAGTAGAAGATGGCCCTAGTCCTTGGGCCCCTGCACCCAAGTGGGAGACCTGGAAGAAGCTCCTGGCTTTGGATTGGCGCAGTACTGGTTGTTGTAGCCATTTGGGATGTGATTTAGTGGATGAAAGGCCTCTCTCTCTCTCTCTCTCTCTCTTTTTTTTTCTTTGGACAGGCAGAGTGGACAGTGAGAGAGAGAGAGAGAGAGAGAGAGAGAGAGAAAGGTCTTCCTTTTCTGTTGTTCTGTTGGTTCACCCCCCGGTGGCCGCTGTGGCCAGTGCACAGAGCTGATCCGAAGCCATGAGCCATGTGCTTCTCCTGGTCTCCCATACGGGTGCAGGGCCCAAGCACTTGGGCCATCCTCCACTGCCTTCCCGGGCCACAGCAGAGAGCTGGACTGGAAGAGGAGCAACTGGGACAGAATCCGGCACCCCAACAAGGACTAGAACCCAGTGTGCCGGCACCACAGGCAGAGAATTAGCCTAGTGAGCCGCGGTGCCGGCTGACCTCTCTCTTTCTGTCTCTGCCTCTGCCTCTCTGTTAACTCTACCTTTCAAATAAGTAAATAAATCTTTTAAAAAATAAGTACAATAAAATATACTGGATAAATAGATGGGGGGTGCTGTGGTGTAGCGGGTAGAGCTGCCTCCTGCAGTGCTGGCATCCCATACGGTCTCCAGTTCAAGTCCTGGCTGCTCCATTTTCAATCCAGCTCTCTGCTATGGCCTGGGAAAGCAATAGAGGATGACCCAAGTCCTTGGGCCCCTGCACCTGCATGGGAGACCAGGAGGAAGCTCCTGGCTTTGGATCCGCATAGCTCTGGCTGTTGCGGCCATTTGGGGCGTGAATCAGCAGATGGAAGATTCTCTCTCTCTCTCTGCCTCTGACTCTCTGTAACTCTCTTTCAAATAAAATAAGTAAATCTTTGAAAAGAGAGAGAGAGAGAGAGACAGAGACAGAGACAGAGACAGAGACAGAGACAGAGACAGAGAGAGACCACCTTCTGTTGGTTCATTCCCCTAACTGCCTGCAGTAGTTGGGGCTGGGCATGGGGGGCCAGGAGTTGGGAACTCAGTTGAGAGACTCAACTACTTGATCTATCACCTGCTGCCTCTCAGGAGCTGCGCTGATGAGAAGCTGTAACTGGGAGCCAAGGCAGAGAATGAAACCCAGGTGCTCTGATATGGGACATGGGCACCTTAACTAGCTTCTTAACTGCTGGGCCAAACACTAACCCCAAATTTCTCCCCCTCCCCCCACCTCTCAGTTCCAGTTATGTTTGTCATTGGCAACCAAACAAGTCCTGGCTGTCAAGGGGAACATTTATTCTTCCTTATGTTTCCAAGTGGAGAGATCCCCTTTGAACAGTGGTTCTCAAAGTGTGGTAATTCAAGCAGTGCCCCCAGGGAACTTGTTAAAGAACACAGTTCATCAGGCTCCCCATTCTGTGTGGTAATAGCCCCAGGTGATTCTGTGCCCACTAACAGACAACTAGAATAGGACTCCTGGTCTCTCATTCACTCTTCCCCATGAAGAAGGTCTGAATTACCTGATTAGTGAGTTTGGCCTGGGCATGCTCAGTTTGTCTCCTCTCTTCTGGGAGCCAGCCTGGGTAAAGGGACAGCTGCTCCGTTTCCCTAGGTGTCACATTTTTACCAAAGGCATATTCCCATATGATGAGGCTGCTGTTTTTCCATCCCGTCTGCAGCTAACTAGTAAATTTATTCTGGGAGCAGTGCAAGCAAACTCTTTTGGCCTCACATGTAAAGCATGCCCTCCAATCTAGCTCTTACCAGTAATAAAGCCATCATTCTGTGTCCGTTTTCTCAATCGGGTCAGACTTGGCAGAGAAGAGAGGTGTTATTTAGTGAGTGCCCCAACACTGGTTAACATAAGAGGAGTGCAGTAGATGGCTCAGGCCCCTTTGCCTTCCACAATTTGAAGGGGAGGGGACAATGGCTTCCCTCCACACTCCCAGATTCTTTGGCTGAACTACAAATTAAGTTGGCATAAAGCAGATAAACAGGGAGACATCATATGACATTATATCCAGTGTGACAGTCCCACAAAATATGAGCCTTGAAGAAGGGTTAGATGATTGAAGCTTATATGGCATCCTGAGCTACACAGAGGATTGTGGACTTGGGGCTTCTGAGTGTGTTAGGTATCTACACAGGCTATGGGAGAAAAATGTGATAATATGGGGCTGGTGTTGTGGTGCAGTGGGTTAAGCTGCGGCCTGCAACACCAGCCTCCAGTATGAGATCCTGCTTGAGTTTTGCTGTTCCGCTTCCAATCCAGGTCCCCGCTAATGTTCCTGGGAAAGCAGCAGAGGATGACCCAAGTGCTGGGGGCACTGACAGTCACATGGGAGAATCTCTCTCTCTCTCTCTCTCTCTCTCCCTCCCTCCTTTTCTCTCTCTCTCCTTCTCTCTCTCTTTCCTTCTCTGTAACCTTTTCAATTACATAAATAAACGTCCAATGGACAAATACCATATGTTCTCCCTGATCTATGATAACTAATAGAGCACCTCAAAGGAAATCTGTAGAAGTGAAATTGACACTTTGAGAAGCAATGACTTGAACAGCCCTTGTCTCGACTGTTGAGTAACAGTTTTTGTTTTTGTTTTTCTTCATGGAGAATGGGACTGGGAATGGGAGAGGAAGGAGGAGGTGGCTTGGGAGTGGGGGAGGGAGGGCAGGCATGATGGGAAGAATCACCATATTCCTAAAGTTGGACTTATGAAATTTGTATTCATTAAATAGACAGTTTCTTTGGGAAAAAAAATAAACCTTCAAAAATATGTTGATTAAATGTCTTATTATGCAAATACAATCTCTCAGGTAATAAAAGTAGACTGGTGAGAACAGCTCTCTTCATAACACAGAGACTCTATCAACGCAGATTTGCTTTATGGATGTGAATTTCTTTTACAAAAGGACAGGTTTGCAGAACTACTCCTGTGCTTGCCCTTTCTCAGAAAAACTAGCTTAAAATGTGGCAAAGACATTGGCAGTGCTTCCATCCCCTACATTATATTTTGGAGCGGTGTGGCCTGAGCCCCAGGCACATCCTAGGAGGCCAGGTGTCACCATCTCTCTCCTGGGTGGCTGAGTGCACCGGGGAAGAAAACCTTGTTTGTTCTCATCAGACCACTCGTGTTGCACCTGTGACAAACAACAGTCTCCCTCGCCCCATGGGGCTTGGGAGGGGAGATTGCAATCTTGAAGCATTTCCTTTCAGTTCTCTCCTGAAGCAGTGTGGTTCTGTGAGGCCTGAACCAGGCCTAGAAAACACCGCATTTTAAAAAGCTTCCTAGGAGCTGTCTACCTGCCCTGATTATCAGGTTCTGTCAGCTGTCTAGCCTAAATCTGTGTGGCTGCCCTTGACGTTGTGTGTTGCTGGGCCCAGAGATGCCTCTGTCTGTCGTTGGAAAGAAAGGGCATCTCTTTTCCCTTCTGCTTTTTTTTTTGGCTTTCCTGTGTTCACCACAGATTTTTCAAATAGCCCCATCATTCAGGGTGAGGGGTATGGATGAGAGAAAGACCCGTTTGAGGTTCTAAAAACCAGGGCCTGGAGCGAAAGGGAACTCAAATTTGGGGTTCAGTGCCCTAGAAGGGTAGACACATCTCTCTTTGGGGAGCTACTACAGGGAAGAAAGAGACAAAGCAGCTGTCAGAGGTGGAGGATCAGGAGAATATTTTCTATAAATGACCCTCATTCTCGGTCTTCCTGGAATAGTTCACCCTCTCTTCCAGATTATTTAATTACCACTTATTTATTTAAAAATAATTATTTTTTCTTAAAGACTTATTTATTTGAAAGGCACAGTTAGAAATAGAGAGAGAGAAAGAGAGATAGCTTCCATCTGCTGGTTCTCTCCCCAAATAGCTGCAACAGCTGGACTGGACTGATCCAAAGCCAGGAGCTAGGAGCTTTTTCCTGGTCTCCCACCTGGGTGCAGAGGCCCAAGCACTGGGGTCATCTGCTGCTGCTTTACTAGGTGCGTTAGCAGGGAGCTAGATCGGAAGTGGCATAGCTGGGACTCAAACTGGTGCCCTTGTGGGATGCTGGTGCTACAGGCATTGCCTTTACATGCTATGCCACAGCACTGGCCCCATAACTACCACTTGTTTTACATAGATTATATATGTACAGTTTTGGTTCCTGTTTTGCCTAAATCTTTTAAAAGTGTTCACAAACATAATTTTCTATTTTTTTCATTAAAAAGATTGGACTTTATTAAAATTAAGAACATGTACATTGGGGTGGGCATTTAGCCTAATGGTTAAGATACTGGTTAAGACACCCATGTCCCACATTAGAGTGCCTGGGTTCAATTCTAGGCTCTGGATCCAGATTCTGGCTGAGATGGTTCAAGTAATTGGGTTCCTGTTACTCAAGACCTGGATTGAATTCCCATTTCCCAGCTTCTTCCTAGATCAATCCTGGTTGCGGGGAGTAAACCAGTGGATAGGAATTCTCTCTTCCTGCCTGTCATTCTCTGCATGTGTATTTCTCAAATAAATTAATTAAAAGAAAAAAAAACGCTCACTTGTGATCTATCTGGGATAACTGAGTGTCTTGTCAATTTTTTTTTTATTTGACAGGTAGAGTTATAGACAGTGAGAGAGAGAGACAGAGAGAAAGGTCTTCGTTCTGTTGGTTCACCCCCTAAATGGCCGCTACAGCCAGCTCTGCGCCGATCCGAAGCCAGGAGCCAGGTGCTTCCTCCTGGTCTCCCATGCGGATGCAGGGGCCCAAGCACTTGGGCCATCTTCCACTGCCCTCCAGGGCCACAGCAGAGAGCTGGACTGGAAGAGGAGCAACTGGGACTAGAACCCAGTGCCTGTATGCTGGCGCCACAGGCGGAGGATTAGCCAATTGAGCCATGGCACCGGCCCTGTTGTCAATGTTTTTAAAATCTATTTTAAGTACAAGAGCTCTGGAGCTCAGACCTCCTGGATTCAAATATGCACTATACCATTTACCAGCTATGCAATATCTCTTACCACAGCTTTTTGGAAAATACAAATAATATAATATACTTGGGGTGGTTGGTTAATGGATTACACTGGATAATGTTTTAAGCCATCAGCACAGTGCTAGGCTCACAGTGAGTGTTTGATCAGTGGCGGCATACCTGATTCTATGGATACATCTCTATCTATCTTTATAGCTGTACTGTATACACGATGCATACTGTTTTGTATTCTCCTGTATTTGTCAGTTCACATTGCTGTACAAAGTCCCTTAGGCTGAGTACTTGCTAAACTGCAGAAATTTATTTCTCACAGTTTTGGAGGCTGGGAAGTCCAAGATCAAAGTGCTGGCAGATCAGCATCTGGTGAGGGCGCTCTTCTTCATGTGCAATACCTTCTGTGTGTCCTCCCATGGTGGAGTGAGGCTTTATTAAAAAAAAAAAAAAAACCCAAAAAACCCCAAAAAACTTCTTTATTTATTAAGCCCATCTAATAAAAGCTTCTCCTACATCTCATGCATGACAGCAGAGTCCTCATAACCCAATCATCTCCTAAAGGCATTACCTTTTTTTTTTTTTAAAGATTTATTTATTTATGAAAGAGTTAGAGAGAGAGTAAGTGAGAGAGAGAGAGAGAGAGAGATATCTTCTATCTGCTGGTTCACTCCCCAAATGGCTGCAATGGCTGGAACCGGGCCAGGGCGAAGCCAGGAGCTTCTTCCAGGTCTCCCCTATGGTTCAGGGCCCTAAGAACTTGGGCCATCTTCAAGCTGCTTTCCCAAGCGCATTAGCAGGAAGCTGGATCAGAAGTGGAACAGTGAAAACCTGAACTGCAGTCCATGTGGGAAGCTGGTGCCATGGTGGCGGCTTTACCTGCTATGCCACAGTGCTGGTCCTGGTACCATTTCCTTAAAAAAAAAAAAAAGTTTATTAATTTAGAGACAGAGATAGAGACAGAGACATCCACTGGTTCACTCCCCAAATGTCTACAACAGCCGGGGCTAGGTGAAGCCAAAGTCAGGTGACAGGTACTCCATCTGGGTCTTCCATGAGGGAGCTGCCTCAAAGGATGAGTTAGAAGGAAGGTGAATTGGAAGCAGAAGAGCTGAGATTCAAACTGGCACTCTGATATGGGATGTGGGCAGCCCAAGCAGTGGCTTAACCTGCTGTGCCATAACGCCCGCCCCAGGCCCCTACCTTTTAATGCTTAATCACACTGCAGATTAGGTTGCAACATACTAGTTTTGGGAGGATCCAAACAGTCAGACCATAGCACCTACCTATCTCATTTTCCTACAAAAATAAAAATTGTTTATGACCACATAGTGTTCTGTACTATGGCTGTAGCATCACTTATTTAACCGAGACCCTGTTTATAGACATTTAGATAGTTTTCAATATTTGAAAAATGCTATGATGTCTGCTAGACTCTCCTGGCAGCCATGCCTGAGGGATATGACTTTGGTCTTGTTCAGCCTTCTTGGCTGTTGGCTTCCCAAAGTACTGTGCTGCCCTGAGAGGGACATTAACCTGGGAGATAGAGATCTGAGTTCCAGTCGTGCCTCTGCTTTGTCCCTAGGTGATTTTGGGGGACTGCCCTTTTATCTTTGTACCTTTGCTCTGTGTCTGAAATAGGAGAACTTTAGAGGGAATGACCTCCTGGACCTGAGATTCTCAGATCATCCTCTGCTAAGCCGTGGATTCCTCCAGCTCCATTGTGGCCTTCCTCAGGGCTGCCTGTGCACACGCTTGAGCATGCCTTTCAGTTTCTATTCTTAGCAGCATGATCTTTAAACAAGGAATAGATTTGTGCTTCTGTCTCATCTCATATGCATGCAGCTCCTGCTGGGCTGTTTCATTCTCTACCAGCCATTCATTCACATTAAAAGCAATGGCCCATTAAGGAAATAAGTGGATGCTGCTGCCCTATGAACCAAGATAAGGATTGCAGGCTCTCTGATTGGGGGCTTGGCCCTCTTTGGTCATCAAGCCATGGCTCTTTCTGACTTAGCCAGAGATGAGGTCAGGGGAATCTTGATTTCAGAAACTCCCTATTCACTCCATCCTCTGACCCCTTCTCCAGGGTGGATCTGGATCAGGGATGCTATTTGGCCAGTAGTGGCTTTTAATGATGATCAGTACCCAGCAGTCCAGATGAGAAGGCCACTGTTGTCCTGACATAAAGGCCATCACTGTGGTGAAGTGGGTTATTCTTCTGCTTGTAATGCTGGCATCCCATATCAGAGCGCCAGTTCGAATCCTGGTTGTTCTGGTTCGGATTCAACAGGAAGGCAGCAGAAGATGGTCCAAGTGCTTGCAACCTGCCACCCATGTAGGACACATAGAAGGAGTTATAGGCTCCTGGCTTTAGTTTGGCTGTTGTGGTCATCTGAGGAGTGAACCAGCAGAAAGAAGATACCTCTCTTTATCTCTGCCTCTCTGTAGCTCTGCCTTTCAAATAAATGAATCAATCTAAAAAGTCTGTCCCCAATAGGTGAATTTGAGTAAATAGTATATGGGTGCTTTTATACTTTATTCATTGAAATTGCTCTCAGATAAGTTTTTAAAAGCACAATCCATTTACAGTTTTCCTTTTAAAGATTTTATTTATTTATTTGAGAGGCAGAGTTAGAGAAGGAGAAAAGGGAGAGAGAGGTCTTCCATCCCCAGATGGCTGCAATGGCTGGAGCTGAGCTGGGATAACCTGAAGCCCGGAGCCAGGAGCTTCCTCTGGGTCTCCTGTGTGGGTGCCGGGGACCAGGCACTTGGGCCATTTGCCGCTGCTTTCCCAGGCCACAAGCAGGGAGCTGGATCAGAAGAGGAGCAGCATATGGGATGATGCTGCAGGTGGAGGCTTAGCCTACTAACTACGCCACAGCACCAGCCCCCATTTATAGTTTTGTGGATCAGGAATTCAGCAAGGGCTGGGGCTAGGCAGTTCTTGCTTGGGGTCTCTCATGCAGTTGCAGTCAGATGCCAGTAGGGGCTGCAGGCATCTGGAGGCTGGATTGGGCTGGGTGTCCAAGAAGCCTCACTCAAATGTGGCAGTTGATGTTAGTGGTCTGGTGGGAGCTCAGGTGGACTTCTCACCAGCATGCCCACGTGGGGCCTCTGCAGCATGGTAGTCTGATGGAGTCAACCATCTCACTTTGTTTCTCTCAGTGCACGAATCCCAAGAGAACAGGTGGAAGCTGCATGGTCTCTTCTTATGTAGTCTTGGGTATTAAGCAGTATCTCTTCTGCTGCATTCTATTAGTTGCATCTGCATTACCTAGTATGTCAAAATGTGTGGTTGTGTTCCAAAATCGTCATAAATGCTCACTATAGGCCAGTTTTATGTGCTTTCTATTAGTTAACATGATTCTTCTTGAGGTAGGTAATCTTACTTTTTTTTTTTTTTTTGAGAGGCAGAGAGACAGACACAGAGAGAAAACGAGCGCCTCCAACTGCTGGTTCACTCCCTAAATGCCAGCAATCTGGACTAGGACCTAGGAACTCAGTCCAGGTCTCTCAAGTGGGTCGAAGGGCCTCAACTCCTAGAGTCATAATCTGCTGCCTCCCAGGGTGCAGAAGGCTAGAATCAAGAGCAGAGCCAGGACTGGAATCGAGGCGCTCCAGCATGGGACATGGGCGTCTTCACCATCATCTCAACTGCTATGTCAAATGCTCCTCCCCCTCACTTTCCTTATTTTAGAGAAAAGAGAACTGAGGCATACAAGTTTGTAATATACCATTATAGAATAGGTAGGATTTGCCCCAGAATGCACAGCCTAAATTACTGTTATACCCTGCCTCTCCCTAGAGCTTCGATCCTTACTGCCCTTGGCTAAACTGCCATACACACAGATAAGGACTTTTTATTCACAATCACTGGTGTGTAAACCCTTCTGACACATTTGAAATTAGGTGACACAGTCCTTCCTCTTTAACTCTGAATTCTGCCCGTTTTCCTTTTCTTGGAATGTTTGTCTTCCACTTATTCATCTGCCCATATCATTCGTCTTCAGACCTTTTGGGAAGCTCTCCCTGACCACCCGCCCCTGGGATGAGTGTTTTTCTGTTGGTCCCAATATCACAAGATGCTTCTGTGGTTGCAATCCTTTGTCATCCTGCCTTATAATTTGCCTGTTGTCTTGCTGACTCCTCCACTGGACTGGAAGTTCCCTGAGGGCAGGAACCAAATCTTGTGCATGGACACAGCTCTAGCACTGGGCAGACTGCCTGGTACCTAGCATATGTAGAGGCAGAATCTCACACCCAGAGCTCCCAGGACACTCTCCTGACACATATGCCATCTGCATAATCACTCTCTTCCCCACAAGCTCCATCACTGTGGCTTATTCCCCACGTGCAGTCACTGTCACATTCCTCACACTGTCAGCACCACTAGCCCATCACACACTCAATCACTGTGACAGCTCTAATCCTCAATCACTGTCACATACTGTTTTCACACTAGTATGCTTGCCATCTGTACTCTTAGGATACTTGCGCTCCTGCAAATTGAGTTAATATGACAACAGCTCTATTTTTCACTCGGTCGCATAATGTATTTCTCATCCACACAGTCCCTGACGTACACAATTGCGCTTACACACGATCTTGCAGTCTCCTTCCCCCTCCCACACTTTCAAGCACACACCCAGCGGCAAGGGACCAGAGACGTCCGTCCGTGTGGGGTCTGAAGCCTTGGTCAGCTCCGGAATCTCAGCCACGGAGGGCGCGGCCCCGCCCCGCCCGGCCCCGCCCCCTCATACATATGCAGCACCTCGGTCTAGCGGCCCGGCCCCCAGACGGCCATTTGTAGCGGCGCTGGAGGCTGCGTTCGCCAGGCGCTGCGAAGACGCGTAGAGGAGCGCGCCCCCCGGCCGCTGCCGCCCCTGGCCCTTGCGGTCACCCGCTTCTCCGCGCCTCGGGCGGGACCCGGCCAGCCCTGGGCGCCGCGCCCCCGAGAGGACCAGCCCTCACGGCCGCTCCCGACACCCAGGACCCCCGCCCGGCCGCTCGCCTGCAGCCCGCCGGCCGCACACGTCCCCGGAGCCGGGCCTAAGGCGGGCGGGCGGCGGCAGCGGCGGCTCGGCGCGGCCGGGCTGGGCTCGGCGGCGTCCCCATGGCCGCGGCCGGCTGGCGGGACGGCTCCGGCCAGGAGAAGTACCGGCTCGTGGTGGTCGGCGGAGGCGGCGTGGGCAAGTCGGCGCTCACCATCCAGTTTATCCAGGTGCCTAGAGCGGGCCTGCCGGGGGCGCCGGGGCGGCGGCGGGCGGGCGGGGGCCAGCGCTACCTGTGGCCGGGCGGCTGCCGCGACCCCGCCCCGGAGGCGCCGCGCAGGCCGGGGGCGGGCGCGGGGCCGGCGCTGCGCTCCTGCCCGCCCGGCGCCCGGCTCGCCGTCCCGGGAGTCGGGCTTCTCAGGAATGTGGCCGGGAGGGCGGAGCTGCCGGGGTGGGAAGCGCCGATCCACCTTATCGCTCTGGCCGAGGCCGGAGCCCTCCGAGAGAGGCTGTGCCGCCGCGCCTGGCTTCCTGCCCCGGGGACCCGGAGCCCGGCGCGCCGCTCTGCCAGGCGCGCTCGGGGAGCTCGCGGTGGCCACTTGGCCGCGGGCTCCGCGTGGTCTGCGGGCTTTCTCCGCCCGCGCTGAGCCGGAGCTGCCCGCTTCGAGCGGTGTGTTTTTCTTTTGTGTGCGCTTTTCCTACGAGTCGTGTCTTAGGTGGTGAATCCGGGGGGCAGTGTGTGATAACGCCCCGGGGAGATGGTGGTTCGGAGGAAGTTAAAAATGTTCCTTGAGAGGGGTGAGACCATTTCCTAGGAATGCCTGGTGCCTTCCTGCTTCTCCCCGTGCCAAGGTGAAGTTTGGGGTGGGTCAGGCTGGGGGTAACCGAGTCGTGGGTTCTGTACCCTGACCACCGTCTCGCCCACCTCCGCTCCTTTCTGGTTGCCAGAGGGTTGTGGTAGAGAGAAGGGAGGTGGAATTCTTCGTTCTTAGAATTTGCTCTTGGCAAGAGGTTTGAGTGGTCTTTGAAAGAAGACCCAGATATCTTTCTGCTTTTGTCAACCTAAAAGGTGTGGCTTATGCTGGGAGGGAAGGAAGGTACCCTGTTCTGTCTGGTAACAAAGGTATTTTTTTAAAAACCGTATCAGCAGTACTGATGGTGAAATATTTTTTTCTGCCTCCCGTTTCACTCATTTGTTACTAACTGGGTGTTGGAATCGCTTGTTTCATTTCGGTTAAGGCTTATTGTGCTGTTACAATGCAGAGTAGTGTAACATAAATGGGATGCTCCCCCTCCACAGTGAGTAGATGAGCAGTAATTGCTGCTGTACTATTCCACGGGGTGGGACGCGGCTAAAACGCCTGTATCCAGGAAGAGAGCACATTCAGGTGCTAAACATTTACAGTATGTTCATTAGTGGGTTAAAAAAAGCACCAGGTGAGGTTGGTTTAATTTCAGCAGGCTGCAGACCCAGAGATGCCTCAGGTAGCTGTTTCCCTGGGTGTGTGTGTGGGGAGAGGCTGGGAGGAACTGATGGCAAACAATTTAGCAAAAAATTTACAGCTAACCCTTTCTTTGGGGGCTGGTGAAATGGTTAGTGGGGAGGTGAGAAGGTTGGGTTGAGGAGTGAGGATAAGCCTGGATTCCAGTATTGATTAGTAGTGTTACCTAAAAGATTTAAACCGATAATATTTAAACCAGTATTTCTTTGGGGGAGAGGCCATCGAATGTATTTGATCCCTAAGTTAATTATTTAATGGTATTGGAACTTTTTGTTTTTGGGAAATAGTATTAGAAACCATTAAGAGAACAGTAATTGCTGCCTTCCTAGTGGTTTTCTAGAATTCACTTGTGAAAGAATGGGTAGTACAGTATCTGGATGCTACAGATATAAAAGGTGTAAACAAAAAAACATACATGGAAAGTTGGGGGGACTCCAGAAGGCTCATGGAAAAATTGAAATAAAAGATAAGGTTATTTTTGTACAAAAATTTTGAAATCTGTGCAGTTTTTTTCATCATATGAATTTCCATGAGGTTTAATATGGCTTTGAGGCATTCAAACTTGAGTCTGTGCCTCTTGGTTCCTTGTTTATTGGCTGTGAGAACACTGCCACAATATGCAGCCTCTCTGAACCTTAATTTTTTGGCCAGTGGAATGGGCTCATTACACATTCTTTAGAACTTGTAAATTGTGAAAGGGATCTTAGGTTAGTATGTATCTAGGGCATGCTATACATGCAGTAGTTAACGTTTCATGTTTGTATGTGTGTATTTTTAGAATGTGTTTAAATGTAGATGGAATTCAGAACTGGGGAAAAGTTGGTGTGGGAAAGACTGATAAAAGTACCGTGTCGGCTTGATGGTGGGGAGGATGGAAATGTCATGTGTGAGTGGAGTGTGGAGTAGTGCTAACTCAGAGCAGGCAGGGAGTGGGCTGGACAGGTGACTTAGGACCGTGCAGGTGAGAAAAGGAGGCAGGAAGCAGACCACCTGGATGGAGTCCTGGCTCTGAAGCTTGGTGCCTGCGTAATCTTAGGCAGTCTCTGTACCTTAGTTTTCCCAACGTGTAAGCTGGGGAAATAACTCTTTGAGGTAAATGAATTAACGTGTGTCAAAGGCTTCAGGGGCTGGGAACCTTTTTTCTTCCAAGGGCCTTTTGGATGTTTATAACATCTTGCAAGGGCCATACACAATGATCAACTTAAAAAGTAGCCTGCTGTAGATTCAACGAAACCCACGTGTGGTTTCCTTGGCAGAGCCAGACCAGATGATTTCGTGGGTCTGCGGGGTCCCCTGGCTTAGAACAATGTCTAGTACATAATGAGGCTATGTACCTTATGTGTTAGCTTTGGATGTAGAGCTAATATGACTGTTTATCCTCTCCAATTAATAGAACCTGTTTCTGATTCCTGGGGAGTCAAAATTCATTCTGTGATTGTCTAGAGTACTAACTGGAAGAAGAGATAGCAGAATAGTCATTTTAATAAGAGGAGGTCAGTTCTATATGTAGGAGGTTAGAGAGCATAAATTGGTCCTATTGATTTTTTAAGACTCCCAAAAACTACACTATTTTTGTAACTTTCAAAATATATTTTCTATTATGTAATCTTGAACAGAAAAAGTATAATAACAAATTTGAGCATGGAGAATTTAAAGATAACTTTGCCTTTAGCCTTGACTTTCTTTGACCTTAGATTTAGTTGTTCACTTTCTATGCATATAAGGGGCTGCAAAACTAGGAAAGAAAGGTAATAAATTGAGGTACTTTTTCCTCTTAAAATGAATTTAGCAGATTATGAAATGTGAAGTTTCATGTTATTAAGCATGTATGTCTACATGATCTTGTGCTCATTTTTTTTAAGTTCTACTGATGAATAGAACACAAACACAGCCAGTAGACTCCAGTTAGGAAATGATTCTCACTTTGTCCTGGATGAGCCGAAAAGAGATCTTTGAATGCTGGGGCTAGGTCTCCCTGCCCAGGTGATCTGGTCGTTTCTTAATCTCCTCTAATCAATGGAGGGCTTCAGTTTTTTCTGCATCAAGTGTGGGGTTTCTTAGCTTCTCTAAGCCTTGCAAAAGGAGAGTAATAGTAGCACCCTTAGGGTTTTCGGAGTAAAGAAAATAATGCACACAAATCATTCGGCACAGTGCCATCTACAGAGTAAGTAAGTGATAGCTGCCACCGGAGTTTCTTTGCTGCCATTTCTTTTGTATCTTGGTGTGCTTCCAAAACAAAATTCGATATTTACTTGTTTTTCCTTAAAGCATAATCTGCTCTACTTTAAGTCTCCACCACCCTCCCCTTCCTGCTCCCGCCACATACTCTCCTCACTTCTGTGTGGCGTTTGGGTATTGGATGTTGATTTCATTTTGAGTTGGGGAAACTTGTCAGTTGGAGTTAATTTTAAGAAATAAGGTAGCCATTGAGGGTTTGGGTCACTGCTTTGTCTGGCACCCCTGAGAAGAGACCATACATGTTTTACAAATGTAAAGAGGGAAAAAATTTCCAGTCTGTTTTTTTGGCATCTTAAGTTTTCAATTCATTTAGCAGTTTGTCAGATGTCGAGTTATGTGGGTGGAGGGAGTTAGCTGATTTCTCTCATCTTGAATCTTAGTCTTAAAACTATTGGCCGGTGCCGTGGCACAACAGGCTAATCCTCCGCCTTGCGGCGCCGGCACACCAGGTTCTAGTCCCGGTTGGGGCGCCGGATTCTGTCCCAGTTGCCCCTCTTCCAGGCCAGCTCTCTGCTGTGGCCCGGGAGTGCAGTGGAGGATGGCCCAAGTGCTTGGGCCCTGTACCCCATGGGAGACCAGGAAAAGCACCTGGCTCCTGCCATCGGAAGAGTGCGGTGGGCTGGCCGCAGCGCGCCGACTGTGGCGGCCATTGGAGGGTGAACCAACGGCAAAGGAAGACCTTTCTCTCTGTCTCTCTTTCTCACTGTCCACTCTGCCTGTCAAAAAAAATAAAAATAAAAAAAAAAACTATTCTTGGAGCCGGCACTGTGGCACACTAGGTTAATCCTCGGCCTGTGGCGCTGGCATCCCATATGGGTGCCGGTTCTAGTCCTGGTTGCTCCTCTTCCAGTCCAGCTCTCTGCTGTGGCCTGGGATAGCAGTAGAAGATGGCTCAAGTGCTTGGGCCACTGCACCCGCCTGGGAGACCAGGAAGATTATTTGTTCTTTGTACGTGCTTGTATGTTTATGCTGGGATGGGAAGCTGTAGGAGTCTGGTAGGGGACACTTCTGTTGAGTAGATCAAGAATGCTTTCTCTTGGTAGAAGACAGGCTGTTACCTACTGGGATGGGATTTTTTTTTTTTTTTTGAAAGATTGATTTATTTTATTTGTAAGATAGGGTTACAGAAAGGTAGAAAGAGAGAGAAAGAGCTGGGCCTATCTGAAGCCAGGAGCCAGGAGCTTCTCTCTGGGTCTCCCACATGGGTGCAGGGGCCCAAGGACTTGGGCCATCTTCTACTGTTTTCCCAGGCCACAGCAGAGAGCTGGATCGGAAGTGGAGCAGCTGGGTCTGGAAGCGCGCCCTTATGGGATGCCAGCACTGTTGCGTAGCGGGTAAAGCCACTACCTGCAGTGCTGGCATCCCATAAGGGCATGCTTCTGACCCAGCTGCTCCACTTCCGATCCAGCTCTCTGCTGTGGCCTGGGAGAGCAGTGGAAAATAGCACAGGTCGTTGGGCTCCTGCATGTGTGTGGGGGCACCGGGAGGAGGCTGCTGGCTCCTGGCTTCGGATCGGCCCAGCTCTGGCTGTTGTGGCCAGTTGAGGAGTGAACCAGCGGATGGAGGACCTCTCTCTCTCTCTCTGCGTAGCACTGACTTTCAAGTAAATAAAACATCTTTAAAAAAAAAAAAGACTTATAACATATAAAAGAAAAGACTGGTAAATGGGACCTTTCATTTAAAAACAAAAGACCTAATTAGACTGAATTGCTTGATGTTTTATAAATTATACTTTATTTTAGTTCTTTATAAAAGACATGAGGTCCTTTATTAGTTACACAGCATTATAAGACAATAAATTGTAGTTTTTTTTTTTTTTTTAAAGATTTACTCATTTATTTGAAAGGCAAGGTTACAGAGAGACAGAGGTAGACAGAGAGAAAGTCTTCCATCTGCTGGTTCACTCTGCAAATGGCCACAGTGGCCAGAGCTGTCATGATCTAAAGCCAGGAGTTTCCTCTTGTTTTTTTTTTTGACAGAGTGGACAGTGAGAGACAGAGAGAAAGGTCTTCCTTTTGCCGTTGGTTCACCCTCCAATGGCCGCTGTGGCTGGTGCACCGTGCTGATCCAAAGCCAGGAGCCAGGTGCTTCTCCTGGTCTCCCATGGGGTGCAGGACCCAAGGACTTGGGTCATCCTCCACTGCACTCCCTGGCCACAGCAGAGAGCTGGCCTGGAAGAGGGGCAACTGAGACAGAATCCGGCGCCCTGACCGGGACTAGAACCCGGTGTGCTGGTGCCGCTAGGTGGAGGATTAGCCTGTTGAGCCACGGCGCCGGCCTCCTCTTGGTTTTCCCACGTGGGTGCAGAGGCCCAAGGACCTGAGCCATCTTCCACTGCTTTCTCAGGCCACAGCAGAGAGCTGGATCAGAAGTTGGAGCAGCCAGGACTTGAGCTGGTGACCATATGGGATGCCGGCACTGCAGATGGCGGCTTTACCTGCTATAACAGTGCCACAGTGCTGGCCGCATAGTTTAAAATTATAGTCAGTTTATTGTTGGTGTATATTAGTAGTTTAAAATTGCCTCATGAGGATTTTTTTCCCTAGAAGAAAGAAATGATGTAGCCTTGGTGCAGTATAAGAATGTTAGGAGATGTAAAGTGGATGTTGGTATGACTATATACATGCTTACTGTTTGACTCAGTACTCTCAAATCTAGGAATTTGCTGTGAAGATAGCCTTCCATAAACATGAAAATACACATGCACAAGATTGTAATGTTATTTGTAATTACAAAAATTAGAAGCAACCTCTGCAATAGCACAATAGTTTAATAAGACATACTGCACTCACCCAATGGAATATTATACAGTTGTAAAAAAGAATGAGAAAGGTTCAACAGTGGAGTGTTTTTCAAGATATATTGTTAAGACAAAGTAAAATACTCAAGTGTCTATGTATAGTATACTGCCTTTTGTATAAGAAAAGTAGATAAGAAAATACATGCACAAATAAAACTTTAAAGAAAAGGGGGCAGGCGTTACAGCACAGCTGCTTGGGACACCCACATCCCATATCAGAGTGCCTGAGTTTGAATCTTGCCTCCACTTCCAATCCAGCTTCCTGCTAATGTGCACCCCAGGAGGCAGCAGATGAGGGCTCAAGTTACGGGTCCCTGCTTTCTGCAAGGGAGACCCCACTGGAGCTCTGGCCTCCTGGCTTTGGCCTGAGCCAGCCCTGACTGTTGCAGGTGTTTTGGGGGAGTGAGCCTGTGGATATAAAATCAATTTCTTCCTTTCATTTCCTTTCTCTCTCTCTCTCTGAAATAAACACAAATAAATAAAACTTTAAAAAAGTATGTTTGTTCCTTGGAGCAAAAAACGCCAGAAGGGTAAATGAGAGATTGGTGAGATTAGTTATCTAGAGAGTTTTGGTAGGATTGCGGGCAGTGACCCTTCTGAGGATCTCTGACTTTGGAGCTATGTTAATGTTTCACGTACTCACTATATAAATAGAAAACCCTGCAATAAAATCAGCTGATGAAGGAAAAAACACCTTAAGGTGGAATACAAACAACAAATGAACTGAACCTAGTTTCAAATGAATAATATAACCATAGTGAGGCAATGAAAGAAAAAACTAACTTAGGTAACTTTGTTTTTTTAAAGATTTATTTGACAGGTAGAGTTAAAGAGGGAGAGACAGAGATCTTGCATTCACTGGTTTACTCCCGAATGGCCACAATGGTCAGGGCTGGGCCAGGGCAAACCCAGGATCCAGGAACTTCAGCTGGGTTTCCCCTGTGGGTGCAGGGGCCCAAGCACTTGAGCCATCTTCCACTGCTTTCCCAAGCACATTAGCAGGGAGCTGGATCAGAAGTGGAGCAGCTGGGACTCATACTGGCTCCCATATGGGTGGGATATCAGCATGGCAGGCGAGTCTATCTGCTGCACCACAGCTCCGGCCCTATAACATTAGGTAATTTTTGAACCTAGTATTTGGACTATGCCCTCAGGATAATTACAAAAAGAATCTGAAAGAAACACTGAACTCTAGTTAGTAGATTTTTTCTTTTTGACACAGAGGCATGTGTTTGCAGTTGTCCATACTACGATTTAGCAAATAAATATATTGTGGAAAATGGGAGGCAGTTTCTCTCTGGGGAGAAGGGAAATACTGATGTATGGGAGTAAAGGTTAGAATGAACTCTGATGTTTGCTTGGAATTGAAAATATTGGCAAAAGCACATGGTTTTTAAAGTATATATATTAAGTATATAGATATAGAAATACAGTTTATGTGTGGACATATCTATACTATATCTATACTATATACTATACATCTTTTTCCAGCTGTGTGTCGGTTGAGCTGAAAATCTTGGTTTCCTTATTTTTTTAAAATAGGTTTATTTATTTATTTGAAAGGCAGAGAGGGAGAAGCAGAGAGAGAGAGATATCTTCCATCTGCTGATTCACTCTCCAAATGGTTGCAGTGGCTGGAGCTGGGCTGATCTGAATCCAGAGGTCAAGAGCTTTGTCTGGATCTCCCACATTGGTTTAGAAGCCTATGCACTTGGCCATCTTCTGCTGTTTTCCCAGGCACATTAGCAGGGAGCTGGATCAGAAGTGAAATAGCTGGGACTCTTAACTGGTGTATGGGATGCTGGTGCCGTAGGTGGTGGCTTTACCCACTGTGCCACAGCGCAGGCACCCAAAATCTTGGTTTCTAAATAGCAGTCTCTACTAGGAGGAAATGACTGATTCCAGGACTCAGGTAGGAATAAGCTGAGCTTGGAGCATTTTTTTTTTTTTTCAAGATTTATTTTATTTATTTGAAAGACAGAGTTACACAGAGAGGTAGAGACAGAGCGAGAGGTCTTCCATCCGTTAGTTTACTTCCCAGATGGCCGCAATGGCTGGAGCTGCCCCGATCCGAAGGCAGGAGCTTCTTCCGGATCTCCCACGTGGGTGCAGGAGACCAGGGACTTGGGCCATCCTCTACTGCTTTCCCAGGCCACAGCAGAGAGCTGGATCGGAAAAGGAGCAGCTGGGACTAGAACCTGCGCACATATGGGATGCTGGTGCTTCAGGCCAGGGCTTTAACTCGCTATGCCACAGTGCCGGCCCCATTTTTTTTTTTTTTAATTTGGTTATTTATTTCAGAGAGTGATAGAGGGAGAATGTGTGTGTTGAGGGGTGGAGTTGGAGAGAGGGAAAAGATCTTCCATCCACTTGTTCACTCCTGAATACACAGCTTGGCCTGGATCAGGCTGAAGACAGGAGCCAATAACTGCGTCCAGGTCTTCTACATGAGCACAGGCACTCAGCCATCATTGGGCATCTCCTGGGTGGATTAGCAAGAAACTCAATCAGAAATAGTAATTAGGACCCCACCTGGCACTCTGATGAGATGTGGGTGTCCTGAGCAATGGCTCACCCACTGCATCACAACTCCTGCCCCACTTGGAGCATCTTGTAGGGCCAAAAAATGAGAAAATGCTAACAAAGAGATGAGTGCATGCCAGACAGCTGCAGGAACCCACCTGGAACTCCCATTGGCTTATATTGAGGTAAATAAGGCAATAATTGATTGTTGCCCATAAGTAATCAATAATGCCTTAGTGAGAAATAAATGCAAAATTCTCTGTAGAAGTCTGACTAATGAACAAACAGGAAAATCACCATTTGCAGTCCTAACAGTTGCTTCAAGTAAGAATCATAAGTGGATGTTCAAACTAGGTGAGAGATTGGGAGTATTTGGATGTTAAAATAGGCTCAAAGTGTCTTCCCATATATTGCTAATTATCAAGGGGAAAATAATGTTCCTGGGAGAAGACTGTCCCTCACACCTTGACCACCCAGTTGGTGTCTGCTGTTGCTTTAGGCAGTGGTAATGAGCAGAGTTTGTTTTGTTTGCTTAACAATGGAATACTTTCTCTGAGAAATATGTTTTGAGGCGATTTTTGCTTTCTTTGCATATGGAAACACTGTCCCATTTGAGGTCAGGTAATTACGCTAATAAGATCTAGTCTTTGTAATCACCTTAGCTAGGTATTGAACAAAATTCAGGCTAAAGCAACCAGTTAAGATGTAAACGAGACCAACTTTCTCTTAGAAGAAAAAAGTCATTTAATTTTGTAGCCAGGTGTCTTGAGAGAGACAGATTGATAAATTTAGTTTACGCCAGTATGAATTTTGGCCATGAACTCAGTCAGCAAGAGTATCTTGTGAACAGGACACTTCAAAAAGTTTGTGGAAAATGGAATTTAAAAATAAATTTGGGTGCAAATTTCTTTTACAAGTTTGTTTGAAAGGCAAAATTAGAGGGAGAGGCCGAGAGAGTGGGATCTGTTGGTTCATTTCCCAAATAACCTGTAATAGCCAGGGCTGGGCCAGGCCAAAGCCAGGAGCCAGGAGCTCCATTTAGGTCTCCCAAACTGGGTGGCAGGGAAAAGGACTTGGACCATCACCTGCTGCTTTCCCGGGCAAATTAGCAGGAAGCTATGTTAAAAGCAGAGTAGCAGCCAGGACTCCTGCTTGCACTCTGATGGGGGATGTAAAATCTACTGGTTATTGTATGCTCCATCTCATAGTTACCATTTTTTGTAGTAAACACACTTAACATCTACTCAGTATTTCTTAAGAATACAAAATTTTTATTTTATTAAATCAATTATTTAAATTATTTTAAATTATTTATTCAAATTATTTTTATATTATTTACAGTTACCATGTTGTACAACCAATTTTTATTTTGGATTGTGATGCAAAGATCACTTACTTTCAAGTCCTTTTGCCTGAGTAGATATGTTACAGTTAGTTATGCATGATAAATGATGATTTGGTTGATATCAAGTGTTTTTGCATTAAAACAAAATACAAATAGTGCTTGTATTTTAGAAGTACTGCTTTATTTATCTGGCTGGCTTCAAGTTTCTGTCCTGTAGAAATAATTTTTCTTTGTGCATGCTTGCGGCGTTCCCTTATCATTGGAAGCAGAAACATTTATCAGGGTATGACTGGGAGGTTTTCTTGTTCATTAGTTTTCCTAGGAGGGTGATGAAGCACTCTCAGTTTCTGGAGGATTTTCTTCTCCGTTTTTCTACTATTTTTCTCATTTATCTTTTGGAGTATACTTTATTTGTGCATTGGCTCTTTATAGTCTTCATACCATGTTTTAAATTAGTCATCACAAAAGGACAAGATACGCCCCATTCTAGGACCATTTGTCAGATTTGCCTTTTCTATCACTGTTGAAATTTTCTGAATGTCAGATAATGACCAGCTGCACAACCGATTTAATGCCCTGGATATTGCAATCTGATATTGAATAGTGACAGTGTTCTCATATTAAGACTGCAAAAGTAGTATGTTTTTGAAAGCTTGATATGGTTTAATGAAACAACTTTTTTAGGGTAGGTTTCTTTGTGTAGAAGACAATAAATATTTTCTTTCTGTTGCTGACGCATTGTCCTTAGGTGTTTTCGGTCCTGGAAGTGAAGAACTGGTCATCCTTTGAATTGCCTTGGGTTACTGAGATTTGCATTGTGTTTTGATGCTGAAGAGCAAGTTGATACTGGAAGCTTCAGTTTCTTTTGGAGACCTATAAGCAGCAGGATTTCAACAAATGAAAAATTCTGTTGACCTCTCTAAGACTGTCAGCCAGGTTGGGTTTTTCTGAGAAATACGGTTTTAGAAAATTAGAGATGGTTAGAAGGACGAGTTTTAATCCTTCACGTCTCAGCTTTGCCCTGAGGCAAGTGGAAGAGGCTGTGGAGGCAGGTGTGTGATTGTTAACTTGTAAAATACAAATCAAGACAAAGGTTTTTCTTGCTGTGCATGTAGAAATTGGAGTGGCTGTGAAGCAAAAGGATTCTGCCTCGACTCAACAACTTTTAATGGCAGCACTTACCATCGATTTTTAAAAGTTATTCAAGAACATGAGTGTAGAAAGATATTTATAGCTATAAGGTGCAGAGCTTCACACAAATTCAGTAAAATTAATTTTGATTTTTTAAAAAAACTTACATATTCTTTGCTTTTTCACACTTATTTAATCTGAATCTACATTTTATTATTACATTTCACGTTATATTACATTTCTCACAAAAACTTTAAATTTTTTTCTTTGCATTTCTCTTTTTGCTTTCTTTTATTATTAGGCATTAAAACTCATGATGATTAAATCTTTGTCCCTTTTATCATTAAATAATATCACTCTCGTCTGTGTTTTACTATGGATTTCATCTTGTAACTTAGTATTGCCCACCCTGCTTGACTTCATTGTATATAATCTCTCTTACTCTCTTTTGGTCATTTGTATCAAGCTTATGTAGATGATATGTGATATGTGATATGATGGTTAAATTAAAAATGAGAGGGCCCATTGTTGTGACATGCAGTGTGTTAAGCTGAAACTGTTAAGCTGAAACTTGGAAGTGCTGGTTTGAGCACTGGCTTCTCTGCTTTTTTATTTTTTTTTTTGACAGGCAGAGTGGACAGTGAGAGAGAGAGACAGAGAGAAAGGTCTTCCTTTGCCATTGGTTCACCCTCCAATGGCTGCCGCGGTCGGCACGCTGCGGCCGGCGCACTGCGCTCATCCGATGGCAGGAGCCAGGTGCTAGGTGCTTCTCCTGGTCTCCCATGGGGTGCAGGGCCCAAGCACTTGGGCCATCCTCCACTGCACTCCTGGGCCACAGCAGAGAGCTGGCCTGGAAGAGGGGCAACCGGGACAGAATCCAGCGCCCCGACCGGGACTAGAACCTGGTGTGCCGGCGCCGCAAGGCGGAGGATTAGCCTGTTGAGCCACGGCGCCAGCCGGCTTCTCTGCTTCTGATCCAGCTCCTTGCTAATGTACCTGGGAAGGCAGTGGAGGATGGCCCAAGTACCTGGACCCCTGCCATTCATGTGGGAGATCAGGATGGCGTTCCTGGCTCCTGGCTTTGGCCTGGCCCAGACCTGACTGTTGCAGGCATTTGGGGAGTGAACCAGCAGGGGGAAGCCACCTCTCTCTCGCTCTCCCACTATCTCTCTGTTGCTCTGCCTTTTAAATAAATAAATAAAAACCTGAGAGTCTCATTTAGTAGGGGAGTTAGCAATTGAATTATTATTTTGGAATCTAGACAAATTTGTTCTTATCCTTGTCATTCTGTTTTACTTTATTACTTTACTCCCCTCCCTCCACCCTGCATTAAGAGTGTAGTGATAATTTCAGTAGTAGAGGTTGCTTCAGAGGAATCTTTCCTGTAGCTTTACCTACTTATGTGTAATGGGATTTAGCACTACAGCTGCCACAGCTGCCATAGTTGTTTTTTTTTTTTTTTTTGTCACTTTCAGAAGGTCCTGGACCGGGATGAATTCATACTGTTCATATAATGAAGTGACAGTTCACATGTCAAGATTTAAAATTTAATTCAGCCACTACAGGACAATATGGCCTTGGTTACATCATGTTACTTTTCTGGGTTCAGTTTTCATTTCTGACATGTGGATTTTGGATTAGATAATGATTCTGTGCCTGGTTCACAGTTGTTTTGTATGCTGTTTTTTTTAAGACTTATTTATTTATTTGAAAGTCAGAGTTCCACAGAGGAGAGGCAGAGAGAGAGAGGTCTTCCATCCGATGGTTCACTCCCCAATTGGCTGGAACTGTGCTGATCCAGGAGCCAGGAGCTTCTTTGGGTCTCCCACGTGGGTGCAGGGGTTCAAGTACTTGGGCCATCTTCTGGTGCTTTCCCCGGCACATTAGCAGGGATCTGAATCAGAAGTGGAGCAGCTAGGACTTGAACCTCCGTATGGGATGCTGCTAGATTTAACTGCTTTGCCACAGCGCTGGCCCTGGAATCTTGAGTTTTAGAAGTTCTTGCACTTGCTTCATAGCTTTCAGTTTTATCTACTACAGTCTTTAGAGATGATCCTTGTTTTACTTTCTCTGTGGAAATTCTGACTCGGGAAATGTGACATAGGCTGACAGTAAGAGTTCGTTCTTTTGTCCAGCTTCTTGGTAGGTTTTCTCCTAATGCTTTGTTTTTGGTTAAATGACAACATGTGGTTGAGATTACAACAGTCAGCAGTTTATTAGCTGAGGTGAAATGGATAGTAAGTAGGCCAGCTAGTCAAACTGCAAAGGAAGATTTGCACTGGATATCTTATTGAAGTCTGAACAATCATGTGGGAAACGTATGCTGCTATTAACTTTAGAACTTTGTCCCTCACATCTCTGATATTAAGATATGTCAGCTAAATAAAGTAGGAAACATTGCCTATGTATGTGTGTACTCTTAGGTGCCTATGTGCAAGTGGTTAAACTAAAAAAGGAGTAAATTTAAAGTTGGAGAGGGATTTCTGGTTTTTTTTTTTTTGAATAAAGAAATGGAAAAAAATGTAAAACAATGTAAGTCTGAAAACTTACAGATTATAGTAATTTACTTAGGCACTACATGAATTATTATTTTCAGATATTGGTGTAGAAATTCTATGCCAACAACTTGGTTTAAATGAACTACTTTTTAATTATCAAAATATTTAATGTTAAGAATTTCTTACTATGATAAGCATTTTTCATTCAGTTAAAAGTTTAGAATGGGATAGGAATGGTGAGGTGTATTAGAAATTCAAATTTCATCAGATGTTGGCGATGTTATTTTCTTACCATTATAGAGTTTGAAATGTTCTGTGATCATAATTGTAGTAGGTGTGAAAATAGTGTGGAACACGTTGCCTTTTATTTTATTATTTTTAACACCTTGTCTTTTAGGATATTGGATTGCGATGCTAAGTTTTTAATTTTAATTTTATTTAATTTTAATTTTATTTAATTTTAATTTAAAGATAGAATCTGTTTTGTTTGCTTTTTCCCTGCCTCCTCAAGTCACTGCAAACTGTGTATTGAGTTGAGATTTCTTTGCAGGAGACAGTTTCAGGAAGAAGCTATTGGCTGAGCTTAGGCAGATGAAGTTGTCCGACATGGGTTACTGTAGTTTGTGGTTTTGATGAACAGTACATGCTGCACAGCTGTTGCTCCCACAGCTTTGTTTCCAGCTGTCTTGCTGGCCTGTCACAGAATACCCCACATTCCTTTTTTTTTTTTTAAATAGAACCTTTTGCAACATTTCTGTACTTTCCTGGTATTGACTTTTCTTCATTTTTATGTCTGTCAGTAGCTATTTACTTAGAATAGCCCCCAATGAGATTATGTCTAGTAGATTTAAGCCTTGTTGAATTTATAATTATTTGTGTGAATAAATGTTGCAGTTGTGAAGTATTTACAGGAGACAAGTATTTAACAATGACAAGTACCAGATTATAATGATATCCCCCCAAACATGTGGCTGATGTCTGGATAATAAAATCTTCTAATTTCTTACTTTAACCTTTACTTTGTATTAGTAAGCTTCTATAGAATTTCAAAATGAGAAGCCATAATATTGTGTTTTTAAAAAAATTTATTTAATTTGTACAAGTTTCATGTATTTCATATATTCAATTTAGGAACATAGTGAATATTGTGTTTTATAGCCTTTATAGAACTTACATAGGCTTATGTTTTTGTTGGGGTGATTGGTTGGTTGGACTTTAAATATATTTTTCTATCCTATATGGTAACTAAATTGTACTACAACGGGTTTTAAGTTTTGACTTTTTAATTAGAGGCAGGTGCCTCTGAAGAATACATTGAATTAGTAATGACTAATATTGAGCATTTAACAAGTTACTTTAATAATGATGTCATCTTAGAAGTTTTTAATTTACTTTTCAATAACAGGTTCATGAAACGTTTGCCATTTAGTTGAAGCACTGGGGTTGAATAGAGAGTGAAGTTTTGTTGAACGCACCCCCTTACTTCCCTTTCTGCACTGTCCTGTCGTTCAAGATCCGTTTCCCAGTACTTCCATTCTGGCTATCGCTCTTTTCCCATCAGCCCCCAGACTTGCTGTGTGTGTTGAGAGTCTGCTGTCACACTGATCCCATAGCTACTTGACAGTCCTGCTTTCACACAGAACATTTGAACTCTGTTTGGATAAACATGGTCTGTTCATCCTTACCCTATCACTTCCTGGTATCTTCCAAGCTATGGTACAGATTTTCTCCAGGGAGCCTTTGCTGAGGGGTTATCCAGTGTTACTAGGGGCTCCTCTTGTGTGCTCCTCGTTAGTATCCTGTGCATTTTTTTCTGAATCTTTGGAGAATAAACTGAAGAAATCATGCCCTTTCAGTATTTTTTTTTTACCTAGAGAAATCTTTCACACAGAAGAAAGTCTTTCATACAACCTTCATCTAGTTCTCAGGATCAGGTAATTAAACACCATTATTTAATTTACATTATTTAAATGTTACCAGTTTTAAAGCCTTTTACAGCAATTTTTTTTCTCTTTAGAAAATTATTTATTTGAAGGATTTACACAGAGATATGGGGCAGAGAGAGAGAAGTCTTTCATCTGCTGGCTCATTCCACAGCTGGCTGCAACAACCAGGGCAGAGCCAGGAGCCAGGAGCTCCATCCAGATCTCCCATGTGGGTGCAGGGGCCTAAGCACTGGCACCGTCTTCCTCTGCTTTTCCCAGGCCATTAGCAGAGAGCTGCACCAGAAGTGGAACTGGGAAGGAACCTGTACCCATGTGGGATGCTGGCCTTGTAAGCTGGAGCTTTACCTGCTATTCCACAATGCTGCTGCCACCTTCTCCCCCCAATTTTTTTCAACCCAGGATCACATGTTCTGTTTGTCATATCTTTCTAGTTGTAATGTTATTTGTAAAATATATCATGATTTGATTTTGTCTGATGTTTTATTCAAATCAAATTGGGTATATGGTAGAAATATCAGGTTCATATGTCCTGATACACTCTATTAAAGATACACATATTGTCTTTTTGTGCCAATCTGATGATATGAAATCTGATTACTTAATTAACCACTAAAGCAATACTGTTGCCATTGTAATTAGCAGATGTCTTGGGGAAGGCTTGGCATAGTAGTTGTCATGGCTTGGGATGCCCGTATTCCATATCAGAATGCCTGGCTCAAGTCCTGGCTCCCCTGCTTCTGAGTCAGTTTCCTGCTAACGCACACTCTGGGAGGCAGCAGATGATGGCTCAAGAACTTGGTTCTCTGCCGCTCATCTGGGAGATCCAGATAGAGTTCTGGGCTCCTGGCTTCAGCCTGGTCCAGGCCTAGCTGTTGTAGGCATTTGAGGAGTGAAATAGTACATGGAAAACTGTTCTCTGTCTTTCGAAAAAAAAAAAAAAAAATAAAATAAAAAAAAAAAAAAAACCAAAAAACCAGTGGGTAGAGATGGAGACCAGTTAATAACTACTTATTTTTTAGCTTTTGGGGTTGCATCTTTTTTTTCTTATTTTTTTCACTGTAGTCCCCTTCCTTATTTCCTAAATGTATTTGTTTGCTGTCCCTAATGTACATCTTGTGACATGAATTTGTTTTTTATATCCTCATATTTTTTCATGTCAGAAAATATTTGTGTAATGTTCTTCTGGGGAAAAAAGCCCCCAGTTTTATTTTACTTTCTTTATTCAGTAAAATAACCGATGCTTTCTTGGTCTATGTTTCATCATCTGTGAAATGAAGGGGCTGAAATAGATTCTACATAGGAACCTTTCGGATTCCAAAGTACTGTTGAAAATGAATTCCGTTGTTTTGTTCTTTTTTCCCTTAAGGTTTTAAAAAATGATCTTTACTCTTTTAATACAGTATGTATTTTGTTGCCTGAGCCTATAATAGAACTGTCCTCACGTTGACTGTGGGCATGACATTCTTCACACTAGATCATGCCTTTTCTCAAGCTGGGAGATAGAATGTTAGTTTCGTTGGGCTGGTGGAATTGGAAGACCCATTTCTTTGTTTGTTTTTAAGATTTTTTTATTTGAAAGTCAGAGTTACACAGAGAGAGAAGGAGAGGCAGACAGAGAGAGGTCATCCACTGGTTCACTCCCCAGATGGCCGCAATGGCCAGAGCTGCGCAAATCTGAAGCCAGGGGCCAGAAGCTTCCTCCAGGTCTTCCCAGGCAGGTGCAGGGGCCCAAGGACTTCAGCCATCTTCTACTGCTTTCCCAGACTGTAGCAGAGAATTGGATCGGAAGTGGAGTAGCTGAGACTCGAACTGGTGCCCATATGAGATGCCAGCATGGCAGGCTGTGGCTTTACCCTCTATACCACAGCACCGACCCCATTCTTTTTTTTAAAGATTTATTTACTTATTTGAAAGGCAGAGAGAGAGAGAGAGAGAGAGAGAGAGAGAGAGAGGTCTTCCATCCACTGGTTCACTCCCCAGTTGGCTGCAACTGCCAGAGCTGCACCCATCCAAAGCTAGAGGCTTTTTCGGGGTCTCCCACACGGGTGCAGGGGCCCAAGGATTTGCTCCATCTTCTGCTGTTTCCCGGGCCATAGCAGAGAGCTGGATTGGAAGTGGAGCAGCCGGGACTCGAACTGGCACCCATATGGGATGCCAGCACTGCAGGCAGAAGCTCTACCTGTTAGGCCACAACGCTGACCCTTACCCATTTTCATAATAGTCTAACAATAAATCTGTAAATCTGTCCTTTTTTGGAGGTTTATTATTATTTATAAATATATATTTGACAGGTTAGAGTTATAGACAGTGAGAGAGAGAGAGAGACAGAGAGAAAGGTCTTCTTTCCATTGGTTCACTCCCCAAATGGCAGCTATGGCCGGCACTGCGCCGATCTGAAGCCAGGAGCCAGGTTCTTCCTCCTGGTCTCCCATGCAAGTACAGGGACCCAAGCACTTGGGCCATCCTCCACTGCCCTCCTGGGCCACAGCAGAGAGCTAGACTGGAAGAGGAGCAACCGGGACTAGAACCCAGTGCCCATATGGGAAACTGGTGCCACAGGTGGAGGATTAACCAAGTGAGCCATGGCACCGGCCCCCCCGCCCCCCCCCCCCCCTTTTTTAAAGATTTATTTATTTGAAAGGCAGAGCTACAGAGAGGCAGAGGCAGAGAGAGAAGAAGGTCTTCTATCCACTGATTCAGTCCCCAGATGGCCACAGTGGTAAGAGCTGCAGCCAGGGACTTCTTCTGGGTCTCCCATGTAGGTGCAAGGGCCCAAACACTTGTGCCATCTTATGCTGCTTTCCCAGGCCATAGCAGAGAGCTGGATCTGAAGTGGAGCAGCTGGGACTCGAACTGGCATCCATATGGGATGCTGGCGCTGCAGGGCAAGACTTTAACTCTCTGCACCACAGCTCAGGCCTCACAGTTTTTAATCATCATTAATCATTTAATTATCATTTAATCATCATTTCTAGGGAAGTCAGAGTCTTGATTCATTGTAGAATTTAGAACAAATTACTTAGAAGTTATTGTAGAAGTTAGTTGTTGCATTATAAACAGACAAAGTATCAAGTGCTATTTCAACACTGTTAGTATAGGTGAGCATTCTCATCTGAGAATGGGAAGTTGAAACACTCTAATATGGAATTGTTCGAACAGCATATTCAGCATATTGGCTCAAAAAGTTTTGTATTTTAAAGCATTTTTTTTTAAGATTTATTTGTTTTATTTGAAAGCTAGAGTTACAGTGAGGCAGAGGCAGAATGAGAGAGAGGTCTTCCATCCACTGGTTCACTCACCAGATGGCCACAATGGCCGGAGCTGAGCCGGTCTGAAGCCAGGAGCCAGGAGCTTCTTCCGGGTCTCCCAAGGACTTGGACCATCTTCCACTGCTTTCCCAGCAGAGAGCTGGATTGAAAGTGGAGCAATCAGAGCCCATGTGGGATGCTGGCTCTGTAGGTAGTGGCTTTACCCTCTAAGACAGAGTGCAAGCCCCTTGAAGCATCTCAAAAACTTTTTCTCTTAATTTGATTTTGCTTTCTCCTTTTCCTTTCCTTTGTTTCATAATTTGTTTCTTTATTTGAAAGGCAGAGTGGGAGAAAAGAGGTGGAGGGATGGAGTGAAGGGCAGATAGAGAAGGAGAGAGATTTTCATGCTGGTTCACTCTCATTTTCCGAATGGCTGCAAAGGCTGGGGCTGGGCCAGGCCAAAGGCATGAACCTGGAACTCCATCCAGGTCTCCCACTTGGGTGGCAGGGGCCTAAGTACTTGGACCATCTTCTGTCACTTTTCCCAGGAGCGTTAGCAGGGAGCTGGATTGTCAGTGGAGCAGCTGGGACTTGAACTGGTGTTTTGATGCGGGATGCTGGATGATGATGGCTTTACACACTGAGCCACAGCACCAGTCCCCAGATTTTGCATTTTCAGATGAGGGATGATCAACTGGTGAAGTCTGTGCAAACATGCCAAGATCTAAAAGAAATCTCAAAACACTTCTGGCCCCTAACATTTAGAATAAGGATACTCGACCTGTACTTTTAAGTTCTTTAGTAAAAGCATTGGGTTCCTTAATGAGTTATAAAATAATTTGGGTACATATAACTTTAAAATAATCTTTCTTAAGGATTTTTATAGTAATTGGCATTTGCCTTTTTTTTTTTTTTTTTTGTTACAGGCAGAGTGGACAGTGAGAGAGAGAGACAGAAAGGTCTTCCTTTGCCGTTGGTTCACCCTCCAATGGCCGTCGTGGCCGGCGTGCTGTGGCTGGCACTCCGCTCTGATCCGAAGCCAGGAGCCAGGTGCTTCTCCTGGTCTCCCATGGGGTGCAGGGCCCAAGCACTTGGGCCATCCTCCACTGCATTCTCGGGCCACAGCAGAGAGCTGGCCTGGAAGAGGGGCAACCGGGACAGAATCCGGTGCCCCGACCAGGACTAGAACCCTGTGTGCCAGCACCGCTAGGTGGAGGATTAGCCTATTGAGCTGCGGTGCCGGCCTAGCATTTGTCTTTTATGATACTGGATGCTTATGTGATTTTTTTTTTTTTTTTTTTTTTTTTAGTTTTCAGAGAATTTTTTGCATTCATGATTTCATTTTATGTCCATAACAACCCTTTATGATTGAAAGGTAGCACAGTGGGGCCTGTGTTGTGGCGTAATGGGTTAAGCCACTGCCTGAAATGCTGGTTTCCCATATGGGCACCGGTTCAAGTGCTGTCTGTTCTACTTTTGATCCAGCTCCCTGCTAATGCTCCTGGAAAAGCAGTGGAAGTTGATCTGAGTGCTTGGGCCCCTGCACCCATGTGGGAGATCTGGATGAAGCTCCTGGCTCCCAGCTTTGGACTGGCTCAGCTCTGGCCATTGTGGCAATTTGGGGAGTGAACCAGTGGGTAAACATCTGTTTCTGTAACTATGCCTTTCAAATAAGTTAAAAAAAAAATCTTAAAAAAACAGAGCTCAACACAGTCATGGTTATCAACATATTCATTCCACAGGTGAAGAATTGTAGGTTTAGGAAGAGGAAATAAGCCCCATGTCCTATAGCAAGTAAACAGTAAAACTGACATTTTTAAGCTGATTTTCCTAGTTTCTAAATATAGCTTGCTTCTTGGTTATGTACTAGTTAAAGTTAAATTGCAGCAAAAATGCCAGCATTTTTTAGAGAGGAGCTGAGAACAGTGATATGTACTTTTCTGCATGAAATTCTGTTTGAATGTGACTGTTTTAAGTATGAGTCTGGGGAAGAGGCTGTAAGAGAGGTTCCACCAAAAGCACACTTGATGACCCAGTGTGCTTCTGCTGCTGCTGCTCATGATGGCTTCTGGTGTAAGGTAGTATGGGGCAAAGAAATGTGGTTGCATCCTTCCTTCCTCTAAAATAGAGCTTAAGAAGACTGAGTTGTCTATACTACAAACACATCCATTCTGCAAACACCAGTGTTGTAAACACCAAGTCTGGGATATTGATTCCCTCTTGGGATGGGGGATGAGGAAACGTACTATGATTATGGCTGGCAGGGGGTAAGGGGGAGAGGTGAAGGGCGAGGTGGGATGGCAGAAATATTACTAATATTTCCTATGTTGGGAAGTAGGTAGGCATAGTGTTTGTATTTTTCTTTATAACATCAGAGGTATTATATAGTTAAGAAGAGAGATTACTTTGAATTAAGTATGTAGTTAAATGGAAACTTCATTTGATGTTAAGATATCATGACTTGGTTGACAAAGACAAGTATGTTCTTTAGGGGTTTTTCTTCAGGGTGGCAAACTATTTTCTTTCCTCCTTGTCTGCTCAGATAGCAAATAAAACCTGAGTACAATTCTTCTTACAGTAATAAATTTGTATTTGAGTTTGTGGGTGAAGCTGTTTGATATGAACGTGTGTATAAGGGTATGTGTTGTGATTTGCTTCTGAAATGACTATACGCGGTTTCTGAAGATTGCTCTAAAGCATAGTGCCTGATTTCATCTTGGTGGTTACAGGAACTGATGATTAATTTTGCCTTAATTTCCTGTGTGAAGAAATGATGCCTGTAACTTTTCCCGGCACAAATTCTTAACACTTTTTGTAGGTGTGCAAAATGAATGCTCACATAATGTGGTTTTAGGTAGGTGTGGGTAAAGGTGAAAATAAAACTTGGAGTATCATGTACTTCGCTTGTGCTCAGAGCCATGCGTGCTGTTGACTTTTTTGCTCATGAAATGTACTCATTTATAAAATGGATAATTGTTGCACTGAGAACACTTTCATCAGAGTTGAATTTGGGGGGAAGGGTAGGATAATTTACTTATTTACAAAATACGTTTTTGGTTGTCTTGTGAATGAAAGGAGTCTTTATTTCCAACTTTGGATGAGCATAGAATTAGAAAAGAATGTTGTAGTGGTTGACATCTAAAGGCTTGGCTTTTATTTGGGTACTTCTGTTTTTTAGAGATGGAATGAGAGGGAGAAAAGGAATTCTGTGTTCTTCCAACAAGAATGTGAAAGTACTCGTATTTGCAAGTTGAGTATCCCTTATTAGAAAAGCCTGGGACCAGAAGCGGTTCAGAGTTTTTCAGGTCTTGGAATATGTGTATAGACGTCACTGATTAAGCATCTCTAATTGGAAAATCTGAAATCTGAAATTTTCTGAAATCAAAGCATTTTTTGAGTGTTGACATGCTGCTTTAGAATTTCAGATTTCTTAGGATTTTGGATTTCCATGTTAAGTATGCCCTATATATTTAAAAGTTGGCCAATTTTCTCAGTTGATGAGAACAAGTGGTTTAAGGGCATCTTTGGATGTACATATTATAATGTGTATATATATATATATTTAAAGATTTATTTATTTGAAAGTCGGAGTTACACAGAGAGAGGCAGAGAGAGAGAGAGAGAGAGAGAGAGAGAGAGAGAGAGAGAGAGAGAGAGAGGTCGGTCTTCCATCCACTGGCTCACTCCCCACTTGGTTGCAATGGCCAGAGGTGTGCTGATCCAAAGCCAGGAACCAGGAGCTTCTTCCAGGTCTCCCATGGAGATGCAGGGGCCCAAGGACTTGGGTCATCTTCCACTGCTTTCCCAGGCCATACCAGAGAGCTGGATCAGAAGTGGAGCAGCCAGAACTCAAACTGGTGCTCACATGGGATGCCGGTCACTGCTATGCCACAGTGCTTGCCCTTATAATGTATATTTAAGAGGAAGTGGGGTGGAATGGGTAAGAGGTGGGTTTGGGAAGGAGGAATAAATGTTCTTTAGAAGCTTGAATTATCTCCTTTTTAGGGGGGATACTTAGGAATCAACTCAAGGTGTAAATTGGGATCCTTTGGTTTTGGATGGATTCTCATTGTGATCTTAAAGTCCCACTCTTTGGTATTGGTTTTTGAGAACTTGGAAAAGTATTTTGTTTTTTCTGTGGTTTAATTTTGTAGGGATTCTTTCTTTAACCTGTGTCATCTCAAAAGCAGGGCACTTCTCATTCCGCTGGCAGGTAGAAGCTGTGGTGCAGTAAGACTTTGAATAGAATTTCGGAAATGTTCCCCAGGTGGTGGCTCCTAACCTTTTTGTACAAAGGAATCTTTGGGCAGTCTGGTAAAGCCTAGCCTTTTTTTCAAATGTATAAAATACAATATATGATTATAACATAAGCAGTTACATTTGGAAACCAGCCAGCATATTAAAAACAATTCTTTTTAGCCCATTGAGTGAAAATGTTATTCTGACTTTTCGGCAACAAGTATTATATGAAAATATCTGCTTTCTGATGGCAGAAGCACAGGTGCTGCTGCAGTGTTGTGTTGAAAGCAATGTAAATTTCAGCTAGACCTGTCAGAAGACAGAGTTACCAGAAATGTAAGGATTTAATTGGCTTTTATTTTTTATTCTAAGGTTGGGTAACATTTCATTCTGTAACATGGAGCTAGGCAGAGGAGGGTTGAAGAAAGCAGAAACAGAACACGAGATGGATAGGTTACTTCAGAGTAGCTTCCCCGGGAGAGTTCAGAGCAGAGGAGACTGCTTATCCTGCATGCAGAAACTGTCCTTTTAGGACATTTGGCTATTTGTTATCTCTTGCCTGGTTTCTTGGTAGGTCAGATAAACAACTTAATTTCTGCTTGAAGGTGTAGAACTATTTTGGTTTGGTGTAGGAGCTTAGTCCAAACCAATGGTCTTCTAAATATTTTATTTAACAGAAGTTAGTGAAAAAAAATTTTTTTCTCTCCACGTATTGGTGTTTTAATTGTAAGAAACTCTTTCTAATGTGGTGGGTGGGAAAAGGATGTCAGGATTTGGAGCCAGATGACTTTGGAATTTAG
Organism: Sylvilagus floridanus; assembly: GCA_949820135.1. Taxonomy (NCBI): domain Eukaryota; kingdom Metazoa; phylum Chordata; class Mammalia; order Lagomorpha; family Leporidae; genus Sylvilagus; species Sylvilagus floridanus. The sequence goes on along the minus strand of OX463224.1, from coordinate 75,818,568 downwards.
TCCCATTTTCACTGCTTTCCAGTATCTGCATCCTTATACAGCCTTTATTTCCTAACCAGTACAATGGGAACAGGAATAGTACTTAGAGGGTTTTAGATTTTTTATGGTGCTTTAGCTGTTATATTAGATGTGTATAGCTTCTCAGAGTCTCCTGGTATTTTTTATCTGTTTGAAGGATTGAAGCCTTACCTCCTTTTATTATGCCTCTGTACCCTTGTCTTTTATAATTTTTTATAATTTTTAAAAACTTGTTTGGAAAGTAGATGAACACACAGAGATGGAGAGAGAGGGAAAGTGCAAGCTCCTGTCTGCTGGTTCACTCTCCAGATGTCTAAAATGGTCTTGGGCTGATTGGAAGCTGGCAGCTGGAAACTGAATCCAGGTCTTTCACATGGGTGGTAGACACCCAACTACTTGAGCCCTCACCACTGCTTTGCAGGGTCTGCTTTAGCAAGAAGCTGGAATCAAAAGCTGGAGCCAGGAACTGAATCCAGACACTCTAATGTCTGATGTTTCTATGCCCAAAGCCTCCCATGTAACTATTTTAAATACTCCCTCTAAAAATATTTTTTTCTTTTTGAGATAACACTTTTAGTTTGCATTTTCACTAAAGGTTTAATGCTCCACCAGATGTCTACATAAGTTTAGAATCATAGCAGGCAATATTTATTTATTTATTTATTTTTTGACAAGCAGAATTAGAGAGGGAGACAGAAAGGTCTTCCTTTACCCTTGGTTCACCCTCTAATGGCCGGTGCGGCCAGCGCACTGCGCTGAGCCAAAGCCAGGAGCCAGGTGCTTCTCCTGGTCTCCCATGCGGGTGCAGAGCCCAAGCACCTGGGCCATCCTCCACTGCCCTCCCGGGCCACAGCAGAGAGCTGGACTGGAAGAGGAGCAACCGGGACAGAATCTGGCACCCCAACCGGGACTAGAACCTGGGGTGCCAGCGTCACAGGCGGAGGATTTGCCTAGTGAGCCGGGGCAATAGCAGGCAATATTATAATTTTCCTTCAATTGTTAATTAAGCATACCAGGACAACTCAGAAGGAAAGCCTATCATATTTACCTAATTTTTAAGTGTGTTTATACTTTCGGATGTTTCAAGCTTCCTTCTTTTCTTGTTTCTTACCTGTTTAAAGAACTTCTTTATTTAGGGGGAGTCTGCTGGCAACAAAATTCTCTCATTTTCTCTGAGGGTGCTTTGATTTCTTTTGATTGGATATAAGATTATGAAATAATAGTTCTTTTTGTTCTGTACCTGAAAAATATTGTGGCTCTTCTCCTGATCTCTGTGCTTTCTGGATAGAAATCTGCTGTCCTCTGTAGATAAGCTATCGTTTTTCTCTGGCTCCTTTCAAGATTTTCTATTTGTCTTTAGTTTTCAGAAATTTAATTGTGATGTGTCTTGGTATGGATTTTATTCATGTGTTCCTCTGTTGAGTTTGCTTAGCTTCTTCAGTATGAGTGTTGGTGTTATGCTTGCCAGGTTTGGAAGGTTTTCTGCCATTATATCTTCACATACTTCATCCCCATTCCATGTGTCCTCTTATTCTAATCATCTGACATGAAAGTTATATCTTTGTTGTAGTCCCATAGAGTGTTGAGAATGTGTTCATTTTTTGTTTTTTTAAAAGAATGTAATTTCTCTGTGTATTTTCAGATTTGGTGGTTTCTGTTGTGTTGTAACTTCCTGTTTGTAGATTGTTTGTTCAGTCCTTTGCATTCTGATGTTAAAACCATCCATTGAGCCCCTTATTTAAGTTATAGTAATTTTCAGTTTTGAATTCACATTGGCTTTTTATAACTTTTGTTTCTTTGCTGAGGCATTTTCTTTTTTTTTTTTCATGTTTCAAGCATACTCATAGTTGAAACTTTTTTTAAAATCAAGATTGCTCTAATATCTTTTCTCAGTTCAGATATCTCTGTTGATGGTAGCATTTATTCATTATCTTTTTTGTCATTCAGTTTGAGGTTTTCCTGGTTCTTGGGTTTTTCTGTTGAAAGCTGTGCATTTTCATATTTTGTTCTGGGGCTCTGGGTCTTACTCAGACTGTCTATTTTACTTAGCTTTCCTTGGATACTGCTCTGCCGGAGAAGGGGAGCAGCTGCCTTGATATTGCCAGGAGGAGGTAGACTGCTCAGCCTCTATTGAAACTGAGGTAGGCACCCCGCGCCCTCCCCCTCCACACAGCGGGTTAACGCCCTGGCCTGAAGTGTTGGTATTCCATATGGGTGTTGGTTCGAGACCCAGCTGTTCCACTTCCGATCCAGCTCTCTGGTATGGCCTGGGAAAGCAGTGGAAGATGGCCCAAGTCCTTGGGCCCCTGCACACCTGCATGGGAGACCTGGAAGAAGCTCCTGGCTTCAGATCAGCACAGCTCTGGCCATTGCAGCCAATTGGGGAGTGAATCAGTGGATGGAAGATCTCTCTCTCTCTTTCTCTCTCTGCCTCTCCTCTCCTTGTGTAACTCTGACTTTCAAAGAAATAAATAAATTTTGGGGTCAGCGCTGTGGCTCACTTGGCTAATCCTCTGCCTGCGGAGCAGGCATCCCATGTGGGTGCTGGTTCTAGTCCTGGCTGCTCCTCTTCCAGGCCAGCTCTCTGCTGTGGCCCGGGAGGGCAGTGGAGGATGGTCCAGGTGTTTGGGCCCTGCACCTGCATGGTAGACCAGGAGAAGCACTTGGCTCCTGGCTTCGGATCAGTGTAGCGCCTGCCATAGTGGCCATTTGGGGGGTGAACCAACGGAAGGAAGACTTTTCTCTCTGTCTGTCTCTCTTTCACTGTCTATACCTCTACCTGTCAAATTAAAAAAAAAAATAAAAACAAATAAATCTAAAAAAAAAAAAAAGAAACTGAGGTAGGAGGGAACTCTCTGTTACTGGCTAGGATCAAAGTCCTGGCTCCCTTAGACTTCATTCCAGTGGAATGTTGCCATGCCTGTTTAAAAAGAGTGTTGAGTGTGGAATTCTAGGCTCTCAACTTGGCCTTTTCTAGTATGGATGGAGGAGGGAGGGGACTGCAGTTTTCTTTTTTTCCCCCTCTTTTGTCTTTGGTAGGGTGGTTATTGTCTAAAAGTTTTCCATCTTTCTGGGCTGCTCCATTCTTGGTCTTTTGACTTGAGAGAGCAGGGTTTGTAGGGGCTTTTCTTGTCTGCTTCTGTTGGCATTTCTGAGACTGCTAGCCTTTTGGCTTCAATTCTGGGGTATATCTGGGTATGTTAAAAAGTGCATGGATTGCAAAATTAAAAGCTGTTTATTTTTTAAAAAATATTTATTTATTGGAAAGGTAGAGTTGGGGAGGGGATACCTTCCGTCTTCTGTTTACTACCCAAATGGCTGCAGTGACCCTGATTGGGCCAGGCCAGAGCTCGGAGCCTGGAACTGCAGCCAGGTCTGTGGCAGGAACCACTTGAGTCATCCTTGGCTACTTGTCAAGGTACATTAGTGGGCAGCTAGATTAGAAGTGGAGCAGCTGGAACTTGAGCCAGCACTCATATGGAATGCCAGCATTGTGGGCCATGGCTTAACCCACTGTGCCACAGTGTGGGCCCAGATAAGTTTATTTTTTATTTATTTATTTTTTGACAGGCAGAGTGGACACAGAGAGAGAGACAGAGAGAAAGGTCTTCCTTTTTCTGTTGGTTCACCCCCCAATGGCCTCTGCGGCCAGCACGCTGCTGATTCGAAGCCAGGAACCAGGTGCTTCTCCTGGTCTCCCCATGTGGGTGCAGGACCCAAGTACTTGGGCCATCCTCCACTGCCCTCCCAGGCTACAGCAGAGAGCTGGACTGGAAGAGGAGCAACCGGGACAGAATCTGGTGCCCCGACTGGGACTAGAACCCAGGGTGCTGACGCTGCAGGCGGAGGATTAGCGAATTGAGCCATGGTGCCGGCCCCAGATAAGTTTATTTTTTTAAAAAATTAAAATTCATGTATGTGTATGATGGGCCTTTAAAATTCATGGAAAATGTATATTATGGAAGAAAAACATTAATTAAATTAAGTTTTATTTATTTGTAAGATAGGGTGAGAGGGAGAGACAGGTATCTTCCATCTGCTGGTTCACTCCAAAATGACTGCAATTTCTGGGACTAGTTCAGGCCAGAGCCAGGAGCTTCTTCCCAGTCTCCCTTGTGGGTACAGTATTCTAGTTATGTCACTCTTATAAGAGGAGTCTTCAGAAAGTTGATAGAGATGCATAATATGAAAAAACTATGGGTGAATTTAAATTTTTTTCACCAAAATACACTGATCTTTTAATAGCATTTTCCATGAACTTTCTCAAATAGCCTTGTAAATCATATGATAAATCTGTATAAAAATTCCTGAAAGTATACAGATAATGCTACAGAGTACTCTAAAAAGCTGTATTTGTTAGTATGCTCTTAAAAGTAAAAACTAAAGTTTAGTAAATTCTTTATTATAGAATAGATTTCATGTGCAATACAGAAAAACCAGAGGAAAAAGAGGAAAACAATTAAAAATCATCTATAATTCAATCATCCAAAAGTGTCCTTTTTTTAAAAAAAAATTACTTCTTTATTTGGAAGGTAGAGGTAGAGAGGGAGGAAGAGGGAGTGGGGAAGGGGGAGAGTGAGAGATCTTCCACCCACTGGTTTACTCCCTAAATGGGCTGAACAGCCAGGGCTGGGCTAGGAGCCTGAAACTCCAACTGGGTCTTCCACATCAGTGGTAGGAGCCCAAGTACTGGGGCCATCCTCCCATGCTTTCCCAGATGCATTATCAGGGAACTAGTTTGGAAATAGAGCTGCCAGGACTCGAACCTGCACCCACATGAGATTCCAGCATTGCAGGCTGTGGCTTAATCTACTAAGCCACAATGCTGGTGCCTATTTTTTTTTTTTTTTTCATTTTTATTCATTTATTTGAGAGGCAGAGAGACAAAGCTCCCATCTACTAGTTCACTCCACATATGTCCATCATGGTCAAGGCTGGGCCTTGGCCAAAGCTGGGAGCTATCAACCCAGTCTGGGTCTCTCACATGAAAGGCAGGGCCCCAAGAGCTGGAGTCATTTTCACTGCCTCTCAGGGTCTGCATCAGCAGGAAGCTGGAGTCATGAGAGCTGGGTATGGAACCCAGGCACTCTAATGTGGGATACAGGCCTCTTAACTGCAAGAATAAATGGCTGTCTTCCCAGGAATGTCCTCTCTCAACTCAAATTGAGTCCTGTTTCCCCTGTGTATATGTAGTCACATCTGTACTGTATGGTGTATTCAGTCTGGAACCTGCTTTCCTCCACTAGTTTTTTTTTTTTTTTTTTTTTTAATATTTATCTGTTTATTTGAAAGGCAGAATTACAGAGAGGCGGAGAGAGGGAGAGAGGGAGGGAGGGAGAGAGGGAGAGCAAGAGAGAGGTCTTTTATCTGCTGGTTCACTCTCCAAATGGAGGCAATGGCCAGAGCGAACCCATCTGAAGCCAGGAGTCAGGAGCTTCCTCCAGGTCCTCCATGAGGGTGCAGGGGCCCAAACACATGGGCCATCTTCTGCTTTCCCAGGCCGTAGCAGAGAGCTGGATCGGAAGTGGAGCAGCCGAGACTCGAACTAGTGGTGGCTCTACCCAATACTTCACAGCACCAGCCCCTCTTCCTCCTAATTTTAATGAGTACTTCCCCTTTGCCAAACAGTCTCTTAAAATTAATTTTAATGACGTGCATCATTATTTACTTTATCTTTGTTACCACATAGGTTATTTCCAAGATTTTACTATTACAAGTATCTCTGTCAAAAAGGTTTGAATATAAATTTTTGCACATATATAGCAAATAATTTTATAAGGAATTACTATGTAGAGCATAACTACTGTGTCAAAGTTCATGAAATTTAAGACTTGAAGCTTATTGATTTATAATTTCAACAGCAGTATGATAGTACTCATTTTCCATACCTTCACTTGTGATAGGTAACCTTATATTAATCTTTGTCAGCCTTGATATTTTAAAAGTGGCTTCTTTTGTATTTCCTTGTCATGTTTGTTTTTTTTTGTTTCATTTTTGTTTTGTTTTGTTTTGCCTATTCAGTCGGGGATAACCATTTAAAACGTTACTGTATTTGGATTTTCATTGTCTCTTCACACTGTTGCCATTTTCCTTTTCAGATATAAGCATCCTTTATTATCAACTACAAATGCTTATAAATACATGCAGTTCTTACATATCGATAATATAACCTGTTAAATTACTGATTCAGGTAAAACTTTTTTGGAAAGCACCCATGCATGCATACTTGAGAGATTACTCTGCCATTATCGAAGACAGCTGACTAGCCAGACTCCTGTCAAATTCTTCCTACTTTCTGGCAATTCCCCTGCATCCAGTCATGCTCATAGGCATGCAGACCTCTTTTCCACCCATCTGGAGGGAAAAGCATCATCATTCCTGCCCAGCTTCTGTCTTTCAGCCTGCGCTCCAGACCCGATCTCCTTACTACTCAAAGGCCCTTGCCACCACTGCCATTCTCCGGTGTCTTTTCTATTGTACTAGTACTCTTTCCTCAGCATATAAACAAACTAAAAAAAAACAAAAAACAAAAAACAACAAACAAACAAAAAAAACCTACACGTACCCCTCAGCTGCTTGCTTTTACCTTCTTTTTTTCTCTTCTACCTACATTTTTCTTGGCTCCCATTCAGAGTCTGTTTCAGTCCCATCATTCCACAGCTGACCTATTCACTGACAAAGCTGTTTCAATTTCTGCCGTCATACTGCTTGCTGATCTCAGACATGTGACCAAGTTGAACACTCGCGGCCATTCTTGAAATGATCTTCTTGGTTTCTGTAACACTTAATGGAGTTTTTGTCACATTCTACGGTGGGTTCATTCCAGTTATGTGGCAAGTTCCAGAGCCCCGAGGACTTCATCGCCTGCGTAAAATGTCTAAAACAGTCATCTGTTTACATTCCCACCCTTATCATTCTGCCTAGATGTCTTGCCCTACATTTCTCTTCTGATTATAAAAAAGGAAACAGGGGACCAGCACTGTGGTGTAGCAAGTACAGCTGCTGCCTGCAGTGCCTGCATCCCATATGGGTGTCCATTTGCGTCCCAGCTGCTCTACTTCCTATCCAGCTTCCTGCTAATGGCCTGGGAAAGCAGCGGAAGATGACCCAAGTGCTTGGCCCCTGCACCCACAGAAGCTCCTGGCTCTGGCCTGGTCAAGCCCTGGTTGTTGTAGCCATCTGGAGAATGAACCTGTGGATGGGACATAGATCTCTCTTTCTCTCTCTTTCTGCCCCCCTTCTCTTCCTCTCTCTTTGTAACTCTGACTTTAAATAAATTGTTTTCGTATAGCTGCCTCTGAAGCATCTCAAACTCATTAGGCTCAAAACTGAACTCATGGGGGCTGGTGTTTGCACAGAGGTTAAGGCACCACTTGAGATGTCTGCATCCCATAACATAGTACCTGATTTGAGTCCTGGCTGCTCTGCTTCCCATCCAGCTTCCCATTAATGCACATCCTGGAAGGCAGCTGGTGATGGCTTAAGTGCTTGGAACCTTGCCACTAACATGAAAGAACTGGATTGAGTTCTGGGTCCCTGGTTTCAGCTGACCCATCCTGGCTGTTACAGGCATTTAGGGAGTAAACCAGTGATTGAAAGATCTCTTTATATCTTTTTTTCTATCTTTCTGCCTTTGAAGTAAAATAAAAATGTTTGTATCCTGGCTGCTCCTCTTCCGATCCAGCTCTCTGCTATGGCCTGGGAAAGCAGTGGAAGATGGCCCAAGTGGTTGGACCCCTGGACCCACGTGCCTGGAAGAAGCTCCTGACTCCTACTTTTGAATTGGCCCAGCTCTGGCTGTTGTGGCCATTTGAGGAGCAGACCTTTTTCTCTTTCATCTCCTTCTCTGTCTGTAACTCTGCCTCTCAAATAAATAAATAAATCTTTAAAAAAATTTAGATTTGTCAAATAGGTTAATGGTTAAAATATAGCTCATTCCTCCAGTGGATTTAAAGTAAATCAGTGATTATATTGTTAACAACTAATAGGGGAGTCTTAATTCCGTTTTTTCTTTTGTTTGTTTTTGCTTGTTGGTGTCTTATTTGGGAAAGTCTGTAATGATGTCTTCTGTATTTAGTTTTCCTGTTGTGTGATGACACATGCAATAGACTATAAATCAAGATTTCTTGTGTTAAATTTTAGAGAAAGATCACTTGTGTTAGGATCTGATATATAGTTCTTTTATTTCCTATGATCAGATTTTTTTAAAAAATAAATTTTATTGTTTATTTTCATTTTACTTGAAAGGCAAAGAGAGAAAGCCTATTTACTCCTCAGATCCTTACAACAGCCAGGACTGGGCTAGGCTGAAGCCAGGAGCCAGGAACTTAAACTGGGTCTCTTGTGTGTGTGGCAGGGATCCAAGTCCTTGACCCATCACCTGCGTCCCAGCAGCATCTTAACTGCTGTGCCAAACACCTGTCCCCACCAAATTTTCTTATGCATATTTTGTTACATAGTCTTTCATATGACATCGCTTGACTTTTTGCGTGTGTGTGTATAAGTGTGTTTTGTTTGTTTTCAATTAAAATTTATTTATTTGAGAGGTAGATAGCACCCAAAATGGTGTTCTCATGACCATGCCAAAAGCTGCACCTTGGCTGTTTCTTATAAAGTGGCTGTACCATTTTACATTCCCACTAACAATGTGTGGAAATTCCCATTACTCTGACTCCTTACCAGTAGTTGGTATTTTAGCCAATCTAGTAGGTGTGTAGTGATGTCTCATGGTAGTTTTAAGTTGTTTTTCTCTGATAACTAATGATGAGCATGAGCTGTGGTTTATGAGTATCTTATTTTTGTTATAACCTCTTTCACTTAAATACTTATCGTCTAAATTTGTGTTTTTAAGTGTCACCACATGTCAACACACTGCCTCTACTTTTTACTTAGTTTGTAACTGCAAATTAAAAGGCAGGTTTTTGGATATCAGTAAGATGATTTTGACTCTAACACAGCAATGCTTCTCTTTTTCAGTGTTTGTAAAGGTATTTGTTTTTTAAGTACTTAACAAGACATGGAGTCGTTCTTCCCCCTCCCATCCTATTCCACTGCCCTCTCTGCCCTGCACCTATTCCTCACCACCCACGGTAATAGAGTAAGTAGTAAGACTTTTTTTTTTTAAACTCTGAAGACGACTTCCTTTATTTTGCATTTTTGGGTGGTGGTTATAGCACTTGTTTTGAGATTTGACCACCCATCCTTCTGTTCAGCTATTTTTACTTTTATGTACTACTTTCAGTAAGTGCATCAGTGGTATTTAACTGTAGTATCTTCTGTAATGAAATTCATACATACATATTATGTCTTGAAACTCCACTTTTTAAAATAAGATTTATTTTAATTATTTGGAAGGCAGAATGATAGGGAGAGACAGAAAGATCTTTGATCTGCTGTTACACTCCCAAAGTGGCCAAGGCGAAGCCGGGAGCCTGGAACTCCATCTGAGTCTTTGGTGTGGGTGGCAGGGGGCTAACTACTTAAGCTTTCTGTTGCTGCTTTCTCAGGTCATTAGCAGGAAGCTGGATTAGAAGCAGAGCAGGGGGAACTTGAACTGGTGCTCTGATAAGAGATTACAGCATCGATATGGGATGCTGGCATTGCAGACACTGACTTAACCTACTAAGGGACAGAGCTGGGGCAGGGGTCTAGGCACTGTTTTTTTTTTTTTTTTTTTAAGATTTATTTATTTCTTTGAAAGAGTTACAAAGAGAGAGAGAGAGAGAGAGAGGTCTTCCATCCGATGGTTCACTCCCCAAATGGCTGTAAGGGCCGGAGCTGCACTGATCCAAAGCCAGGATCCAGGAGCTTCTTCCAGGTCTCCCACATGGGGGCAGGGGCCCAAGGACTTGGGCCCATCTTCTGCTTTCCCGGGCCATAGCAGAGAGCTGGACAGGAAGTGGAGCAGCTGGTTCTCGAATCAGCGCCCATTTGGGATTCCTGCACTTCAGGCCAGGGCGTTAACCCACCATGCCACAGCGCCGGCTCTGGCACTGTTGTTTTAACTTGACTTAAACCTGCTTGGTTGCTCTGTCTCTCTCCATTAGAGGACATTTTACTCTTACTGTAAGCTCTCCTGAGTTGAATTGAAACTCCTGATTTTGCCAGATTAGTTGGAATAAAGGTATAGAACATTTATCCCTTAAAATTGTTCTTTTACTATTGTAAAACTGTTCCTTTATTTAAACAAATCTCACAATTGGTGAGTTTTGATAATAACTTTCTATTGCATATTTCCAGTCTTTTCTAAAACTTTATTAGTGTTGGAAAGTACATTTTTTTTTTTTTACAATTTCTGTACTTCAGTGTAATCTGGTATATGTTATAGGTTTTTTTTTTTTTTTTTAAGAGTTATTTATTTATTTGACAGAGGCAGAGAGAGAAAGAGATCTTCCATCTTCTGTTTCACTTCCCAAATGGCTACAATGATCAGGACTGGGCCAGGCTGAGGCCAGGAACCAGAGGCTTCATCCAGGTCTCCCATGTGGGTGGAGGGGCCCAAGCATTTGGGCCATCTTCCACTGCTTTCCCAGGCATGTTAATTGGGAGCTGGATTGGCAGTGGAGCAGCCAGGATTCGAACTGGTACCCATAGGGATGCTGGTGCTGCAGATGATGGCTAAACCCGCTGCACCACAGTGTGTCTCCCCCTACCCCCATTAGCTTTAGAAAACATTTACATTGGGTTGCTTAAAGGAAAAATGCCATTTTGACAGTTCTGTCTGTGAGCATACAATGTTTTTACATTTCTTTTTGCCTTTGTTTAAAGCTTCCCAATTTCTTTCCATAAAGATTTAGAATCTATTTTATTAGATTTACTCTTTGGTATCTTTATTTGATTTCAGTTTTGTTTTTAAAATTAAAAAAAAAAAATTGAGATGTAGAAAGAGAGACCGTGTGAGAGAGTGAAAGAGCAAGCCCAGACATTGATTTAGTATTGGTGTGTCCACAACTGGCCAAAGCCAGGAGCCAGGAGCTTAGTTCAGGTCTCCCACATGGATGGCAGGAGCCTGAATGTTTGAGCCATGATTGTTGTCTCTCAGGGCCTGCATTAACAGGGAGTTGGAGCCAGGAATTGAACCCAGGTGCTCTGATGTGGGCAGTAGTTTTCTTAACCAGCGTCTTCACTGCTAGGCTGTTTGTCTCTGATTTACGTTTTCTAATGGCAAGTAAACAGAAATGGGGGTAGTGTGGAGATACAGACTTTATATTCAAGCACCTTACTGAACTCTAATCTGTATATTCTGTTGGGTTTTCTATGCAGAAAAGCATATCAGCAAATAAACTGTTTCCCCATTTTACTATGTTCTTATTACATTAGTTAGACCACCAAGATTGTGTTGAATAAGTGTATATATATAATAGTGGGCATGCTAACTTCTTGATTCTAAAGAGTTTCACTTCAAATAAAAAGTCACTATAGGGTCTTTTTTTTTTTTTTTTTAAGATTATTTTATTTGAAAGGCAGAGTTAGAGAGAGAGAGAGAGAGAGAGAGAAAGAAAGACCGAGAGACTGATATCTCCCATCTGCTGGTTCACTCCCCAAATGGCCACAAGGGCCAGAGGTGGGCTGATCCAAACTCAGGAGCTAGGAGCTAATTCCAGGTCTCCCACGCGGCTGCAGGGGCCCAAGGATTTGGGCCATCCTCTGATGCTTTCCCAGGCCATTAGTAGGGAACTGGATCAGAAGTGGAGTAACTGGGAATCAAACTGGTGCCATGGATGGATGCTTAACCTTCTGTGCCATGGTGATGGCCCCCACTGAAGGTTTTTAAACAAATATAATGTACATTTATTTGTTTGACAGGCCGAGCAACAGAGTGGGGAGAGGCAGGGGTGGGGTGCAGAGATACCTTTCATCTGCTAGTTCACTCCTCAGATGCCCATAACAGCCAGGTTTGGGCCTGGCTGAAGCAAGCAGCCAGGAACTCCTTACAGTCTTCCACATAGGTGGCAGGGGCCCAAGGCCTTGGGCCATCCTCTGCTGCTTCTCAGGTGCGTTAGCTTAACCTGCCACACTACAGTGCTAGCCTATCACTGTAGGTTTTTGATTCCCTTCTAGTCCCAGTTGAATTTTTATTTTTTTTTGGATAGGCAGAGTTAGAGAGAGAGAGAGATAGAGAGAAAGGTCTTCCTTTCCATTGGTTCACTCCCCAGATGGCTGCTACGGTGGGTGCGCCTCGCTGATCTGAAGCCAGGAGCCAGGTGCTTCCTCCTGGTCTCCCATGTGGGTGCAGGGCCCAAGCACTTGGACCATCCTCCACTGCACTCCCGGGCCACAGCAGAGAGCTGGACTGGAAGAGGAGGGACTGGTACAGAATCCGACGCCCCGACCCGGACTAGAACCCGGGGTGCCGGTGCTGCAGGTGGAGGATTAGCCAAGTGAGCCGTGGTGCCGGCCCCAGTTGAAGTTTTAAGATAATGTGACATTTCTCATGCTTTTTTGATCTCTTATGATCAAATTATTTTTTCTTAAACTGATCCATGTGATAAATTATATTTGTAATTCAGAAAATGTCTAGGTATTCCACTCCTGGGCTCTTGGGACATAGTGGTCATAATGTATATTCTTATTTACATATTATCAAATGCTAGTGTTTTGTTTGCATTAAAAACTGTTTACTAGTGCAGTTGGCTTAAAGTCTTGTTTTAAACAAGATTTATTTTATTTATTTGAAAGAGAGAGGTAGAGACAAAGGTCTTTCATTTATTTTATTGATTTATTTTATTTATTTGAAAGAGAAAGAGAAGTGGAGACAAAGGTCTTTCATCTACTGTTTGACTCCCCATTTGGCTACAATGGCCAGAGCTGGGCCAATCGGAAGCCAGGAGCTTCCTCTGGGTCTCTGATGTGGGTGCAGGGGCTTAAGGAATTGTATCAACTTCTGCTGCTTTTCCAGGAGCATTAGCAGGGAGCTGGATCAGAAGTGGAGCAGCTGGGACTCGAGCCAGTGCCCATATGGGATGCTGACACGCAGGCCCGGGCTTTAACCTGCTGCGCCATAGCACTAGCCCCTATAGTCTTCATTTTTCATAATATCCTTGTCTGGTTTTAGTGACTAGATTATACTGACCTCATGAAGTGAGCTGGGGGAATATTTTCTCCTATACTGTGATAGAATTTGTGTGATAATTTGCTTTCTTTCTTTACTTTGCCTTTTCAACTCTTAAAAAAAAAAGAGTTACAGAGACGGGGAGAGAGAGAGAGGCAGAGACAGACTGAGACTGACTTGCATTCCCAAATGGCTGCAACTGGCGGAGCTGAGCCAATGGGAAGCCAGGAGGCTGGTGGCTCTTCCAGGTCTCCCATGTGGGTGCAGGGGCCCAAGGACTTGGGCCATCTTCTACTACTTTCCCAGGCCACAGCAGAGAGCTGGATCAGAAGAGAAGCCCCTGGGACTTGAACTGGCGCCCAAAATGGGATGCCAGGGTCACAGGTGGCAGCTTCATCTGCTACGCCACTGCGCCGGCTTGATAATTTGCTTTCTGGAAGTTTAGTAGAACTTGCTTTTACAAGTGTGTGTGTGTGTGTGTGTGTGTGTGTGTGTGTATTTGGGTGTTTTTGTGTGGACTGGGCAGGTTTTAAATTTTTTACTCCTTTTTTGGTCCTGAGGCTATCTAGGCTGTCCAGTTATTCTTGAATCATTTTGATAGTTTGTATTTTTCTAGGCATTTGTCTGTTTCACATGAATTGCTTGAAGGTGTTGGTAGTGTTTTCTTTGAAATCTTTCCTGTAGCCACAATTATGATTACTACTTTGTGCTTCTGGTTGGCAGTGTCTGAAGAGATTTGTGTTTTACTCTGTTGTATTTTTACCATAAGATTATATTTTTTATTTCTATAGATTGTTTGTTTCCTTTTAAGATCTGAATGATCATTTTTTGATCGCTGCTTACTGTTCAACTTGTCTGTAATTCCATTTACTTCTTTAATATTTATTCATGGTTCTTGTACTTCCCTAATAAAACATCTGAGATAATTAAGATTTTGAATACTTTAACACATACTCCATAGGTTTAGATTATTGGTATGTAGCCTATAAAACTACTAAGCAAAGTTCATTTGTAGTTAGTGTGATGACCTAATCATTGTCCAAATATATGTATGTTTGCAGTACAGGAAATGATACGAGAACCTGTTAGTAACTAGATCTGGAATACATATACCTTTTTAATGCTTTACTGAATTCAAAAGAAGTGTAAAACATTTCTAGGTGTGCTCTTTTACCGTACTCCCCCAAAAAGGGCAAGCTCAAGCGGGAGTACAGAGCAGTTGTTTGTATGAGAGAACAGAGTAAAGGCAGAATTTGAGGAATGTGTCACTTTCAATTAGAGACTAAACTTTGGACCATCAACAAGTGGGAGTTGTGGGGGCTGAATCTGAGATTCCTGTCAGGAAGGATCCCTCTAGCCAGGCTTACTGTGGTCTTAGGCATGCTAATATGTTCCTGCAAGGTAGCTAGCTAGCTCCCTCTTCTCCCCATACCCATTTGCTCCTCAGTGATCAAACAGGGACACACCAAGAAAACCCAAAATGGGCACAGATAACAAACAGCAGACTTAGGCTGAACCCCTACTCCATGCAAGGACCTCATACATTTTGATACTTTGGTCGTTTTTTAATGATCATTCAGAATGGGGGACCTTAGTGTCTTCCTTGTAGAATTCCCTGGCTGGAGCTGCCACTGTGTCAACCAAAGGAGAAAACACCGACAGTTGGTTCTGGATTAGTTGAATTATGGAGGGGAAATGGTATGGACATTGCTCTAAGGCTTACAAGTATCGATGTGTCTTCTTGTTTGTAATGTTTGTTTTTTATCATTATGTTGCTCAGGTTACTTTAAAGAGTAACTTTTTCATACTATTTTTTTTTTTTAATTGATTTGAAAGGCAGAGCTACAGAGAGAGGGAGGGAGAGAAAGGTCTTCCATCTACTGGTTTATTCCCCAAATGGCTGCAAAGGGCAGGGCTGGGCCAGGCTGAAGCCAGGAAACAGGTATGCATGGGCTCAAATATTTGGGCCATCTTCCGCTGCTTTATCAGGCGCATTAGTAAGGGAGCTGGATCAAAAGCAGAGCAGGTGGGACTTGATTGGGCATCTGTGCCACAAGGCTGGCTGCAGTTTTCCAACATTTTATATCATAGTTCTTTTCATGACTTGTATGGTTGTCAGGGTCTTGAAAAATGAATTTTGAAAAAATTCAATTTTTACCCATCTATGCTATTTTAAAAGAAATAGACAGTATATGTAGTGTCTCTCAGAAAAGTTCCTTCCCTTTATTTTTAACCATTGTTTTTGTGTAACCTTTTCCAAAGGCAATGAAAAAAATCAGTTAAAGGGAAATCTTTGTGCAAATTTAAAATTTAGCTGCAGAGGCTAGAGTGTTAATGAGATTCTACAGGAAAAACTGTCTACTCTTTTATTATTTATAGTTAGCTAAATGAAAGAGTAAATTAAATGAAAGAGTAAGTAAATGAAAGCTACTTTGAATAAAGATTTTTGTTTTAAATTTTTTGTCTTGATCAATTTCCATTCTGTATCACTTGACCTGCGGCTTTTGGGACTGAACATGAGACTCTAGACAAGTGTGAAGTTGCTCTAGGTATATAGCCACTTAAGAAAACAACTTTAAAAAGATCTGTTAGAACATGGGAAAAAAAAGATTTTGCTCTCTTGTGGTTTTACAGGGTGCCAGAGGTCTGGTTGCTTGTAGGCTTCACTCAGTTGCTTTCTGTTCAATGAATAAGATCACTACCGTGCATCACAACTTTGCAGACTCACTGCAAAGGAAATAGCAGGAGGTAAAATGACCTCAAATGAATGTGGCTTTTTTCTGTGGAGTGTGGTTAGTGGGCAGTGCTACAACTAAATAAACAAATTGAATTATGCAGGAAGAAAACCTTTATTTAACATGTCTCTTTCATTCTCTCACACTGAGACTTTTCTCTAGTATCATTCCTTGTTCTTTAAAGGTTTTTACAGTAATGAGTTAGTGGTAAACATGTACCATAACTACATTTGAATTGTGCAGTAGCTTTATCATCTCCTTTTGTCATCCTTTCCCCATCAAGCTCTTTTTCTCTTTTTTGGTTGAGAGCTTACTTGTGAGAGCCCTAAAGGTCAGAGATCTTAGACCCACAATGCAGGCTGACGGGAACTCATCCCCTCCTTTTTCAAGTTTATCTTGCTGGTTTTTGTACTCTGGAAAATAAAACCAATATTTGCTTCTTTTTTACCATAAGTCTTTTGCCTAGGTTCATGACCTTTTATCAGTTGGGATACTTTGAAAATATTTTTTTAAAGATTTATTTATTTATTTGAAAGAGTTACACAGAAAGAAGGACAGGCGGAGGGAGGGGGGAAGGTCTTCTATCTGATGGTTCACTCCCCAATTAGCCGCAACGGCTGGGACTGGAGCTGCGCCGATCCGAAGCCAGGAGCCAGGAACTTCTTCCTGGTCTCCCACATGGGTTCAGGGGCCCAAGGACTTGGGCCATCTTCTGCTGCTTTCCCAGGTCATAGCAGAGAGCTGATCAGAAGTGGAGCAGCCAGGACTTGAACCAGCGCCCATATGGGATACCAGCGCTTCAGGCCAGGGCGTTAACCCTCTGCGCCACAGTGCCAGCCCCTTGAAAATATTTTAAAGCCAAAGGAGAAATCCTCCATAATGTATGATAAGCGTGTTGTCATCCATGCTTCTGGAAGATGGAGGGAGCCTGCATAGTTTATATATTTATTGCTGCCAAATGTCAGGATTGACGGAGATGTGGAGAGAGAATGATTTGAGAAAATCCTGACCTTTTTCCTCCATAAGTCTAGAGTAAATAGAGGTAATACATTTAGCTTCTTTTCTACAGCTCGTTCTTTGTGTAGTGTTGTGGTTTGGGGAACAGAATTGAGCAGCCCAGAATCCATCTCTACTCCTCTGCTTACTCGCTGTGTGACCTTTGGCAGGTATGTCTCCCTTCCTTCAGCTGTAGATGGGGACGATAATGAGTAGTCCACTTTATGGATTTATTTTGAGATTTCAGTGAGTTTCATATGAGGTATCTCATCTTGCAATATGCACATTATGAAAAAACTGCTTGAATTTAAAAATTTATTGCAACAAAATAAGCTTTAAAAATTTTCTTTTCTTTTTTCTTTCTAAGATTTATTTGTCTGTTTGAAAGATTTTTAGAGAGAGAGGCAGAGACACAGAAAGATCTTCTCTCTGCTGGTTCACTCCCTAAATGGCCACAATGGCTGGGGCAGGGCCAGGGCCAGGCTGAAGCCAGGAGCCTGGAGCTTCTTCTGGGTCTCCCATGTGGATTCAGGGGTCCCAGGACTTGGGCCATCTTCCACTGCTTTCCCAGGTGCACTAGCAGGGAGCTAGACTGGGAGTGGAGCAGCCATGTCTTGAACCAGTACCCCTATGGGATGCCAGCATCGCAGGCTGAGGCTTAACCTGCTATTCCACAATGCCAACCCTAATAAACTTATTTTTAAAAAACATTTTTAAAGATTTTATTTATTTGAGAGGCAGAGTTACAGACAGAAAGGTCTTCCAGCTGGTTCACTCTCCGAATGGCTGCAGTGGCCAGAGCTGAGCTTATCCAAAGCCAGGAGCCAGGAGCTTCTTCCAGGTCTCTCACATGGGTGCAGGGGCCCAAGCACTTGGGCTATCCTCCACTGCCTTCCCAGGCCACAAACAGAGAGCTGAATTGGAAGAGGAGCAGCAAGGACAAGAACCGGTGCCCATAAGGGATGCTTGTAGATTAGCCTACTATACTACAGTGCTAGTCTCTAAAAATATTTTCATCTATTTGAAAGGCTGAGTGACAGAGAGAGAAACAGGTCTTCCATCTGCTGGTTCACTCTTCAGATGCCCACAATAGCCAATGTTGGACCAGTCTGAAGCTAGGAGCCTGCATCTCCCACATGAATGGCAGGGGCCTAGGCACGTGAGGCATCCCTGCTTTCTCCCAGCAAGAAGCTGGATTGGAAGTGGAATAGCTGGGACTTGAACTAGGTCTTATAACATCTAGATGCCCTCCAGTCTGCTGTGCCACAATGCTTATCCCTAAACCTACCTCTAAATTTATTTTTAATTTTATTTTCCACCAACTTTTTGAAGTACCTGCATATATGCAAAGCACCTAGTGCCTGGAACATAGTGAACTCTGTAGATGTGTTGCACATCAATATTATGTGACTCTAGATGTACAGGTAAATATTTCTGTGAAGGAATCTCTCACGTAAGATTGAATTTTTCTGATAGCATGATTTGCAGTTCCTTTATATTTATTTGAAATAGATTGAGAGGCAAACAGAAGGCAGTCTTCCTTCTGCTTGTCCATTTCCTAGATATCTGCAATAGTCGGGGCCGGGCCAGGCCGAAGCCTGGAGTCTAGAACCAGATGGGTAGCAGGTGCTCAGGCACTTGAGCTGTCATGTGCTGCTTTCCAGAGTGCACATTAGCAAGAGCGGGATGGGAAGCTGCAGTGGGACTCAAACCCAGGCACTGTACTATGGAGTGCAGACAACCCAAGTGGCACTTGTGTCCAGATCACTGCCCCTTATAGTTACTTTTGAATAGTCCCAAACGTACAACCTGAAAGCATCAAGCAATGTCCACATTTGAGTTATCTCTAGTTACACTGCCTGCCTTTCTCAGGAACCATTTCTCTCTCTCAGCTGCTTCACTGCCCAGCCAAGCTGGAGTGATTGCGCAGCTGGAGACAGGCGGAGGCCCTAGCTGGCCACGTGAGCCCTGTGAGGGAAGGATTTTTGTTTGTCTCATCAGGGCACCAAGATGCCCAGATACTGTCGTATCCCTGGACATTTGAGTATTGCAAGTAGTAAATGCCTATAAAGGATTTCTTAGGAGAGTAATTCCTTTATTCAGCAAAAGCTTCTCTCTCGAATTTATGTTCTAGCTGTTACTTAAGGAGCTTGCAAGGCAAGGTTTTCCTTCCTTGTCTGAAATAAAGCTTGTCTTAAACAAGGAGGAAGATGTGAACAGGATTGCTGTACTCTTCCTGTTGCATTTGAAAATGACCCAGTGCTCTTTAGAAATGTTGTTTATTTTACAGGTGTCATCTTTGCACATGTATACCGTTGCCATGATTTATTTTGTAGGGAAGATCCAGAGGAAAAAACTGATTAAGGTCTTTCTTCTTCTGTTTCTTGCTGGTTAAAAGGCTACATCTCCCCCCTCCTTTATTATTTATTTATTTATTTGAAAGAGTTTTTACAGAGAGAGGAGAGATAGAGATCTTCCATCCATTGTTCACTCTCCAGATGGCCATAGTAGCCAGGGCTGAACCAGGCTGAAACCAGGAGCTTCATCCGGGTTTCCCACATGTGGGGGCCTAAGCACATGAGTCATCTTCTGCTGCTTTTCTCAGGCCATTAGAAGGGAGCTGGATTGGAAGTGGAGCAACTGGAACACAAACTGGCACCAATATGGGATGCCAGCAGCAGCTTTACCTGCTACGCCACAATACCACTGCCAAGTCTGTGTTTCTTAAAAATAATCATCTGAATTTTATTTCTCAAGTAATTTAGTGAAATGTTGAGATAATGTATTCATGTTGGCTTTTAAAGTTTTTTTAGCAAAGACATTCTGCGTCTGTATTGGTCTATTTTGCATTTTTGAAGTAATTCTGTTCCTGGTAAGATATATAAATTTTGAACTCTGTTTTCTCATTAACTGTAAGAAACTGTGGACATGCTCCTGCCTCTAGTCCGCCTGCCCAACATCTATAGGGATTAATGTCAAATGCTATCACATTCACATCTGTGTTTCTATAGAACCTTATACTAAACTAACTCTTCACACTTTGCACTCAAAGTATGGCATTTTTTTATCCTAAGACCACACTTAAAAAATTCTTAATTAGTATCATTGTAATTTGGACGCATCTTCCAATTGATTGCATCCCAGAGTCAGCAAAAGGTATTATTTGTTTTCCTCTCTTGCTTCCTAGTTGACTATGAGCGGACTATTTGAGAACAGGAACTAATAGTTACTTGTTTTTATTATTTCCCATGTCTGATTTGAATTTAGGACCCTCCTTTTTGGTGAATTACTGTGTTAACAATTTTAGGCTCATCTCAGTGAGTGTTAGTTGAAATGAGAGTCTCATGAGGGTATGTTTGGGGTGGGGGTAGGGAGGAGAGGATGGCAGGAGGACGCATATAAAGAGGGCCTGGTAAATGTTGCCCAGTAGTTAAGGGCTTTTTCTACTTTCACTTCCTTTGTAGCTATTTTCTCCTTATATTTTGCTTTTATTTTATTGCTTTGTGCTGATATAGGACTTGTCAACAAAGCATTGGTTTTGGCAGATGCCAGTGAAGTGAAAGAGGAGGCGTTTTACATTGTCATTTAGGATGCGCTATAAATTTTTGAGCATTCTGTGGATATTGCACTATACCACTGCCTCTTTCTAGCATGTAAATGAGGTAACAGAGTCAGCGTGTGTAGGGACAGAAGATTTAGCCCCTGAGGATGGAAGAAGGGCCAAATTTCTGTCCAGGGCATCTGATCTGTTCTAGATAGTTCCTTCTGCTTTAGGAAAAAACCTCTTCTGAATTATTTTTTTGGGGGTTATTTTCATTAGTCTAAAATAATCTATCTTTATTTATAAATAACTCTAGTTCTGAGACTGGGTTTTCATACGTGCATCACAGCAACTTTGCCTGTGAGAGTAGAGTCAGTCTCATCTGCTTTTAACTTGCCCCCATGTATCCCCGAACCTAAATTTAATCTTAGTTCAAGAAGAAACTGCTTGATCTAACTGGGCTGTTCCTTGTGATTAGAAGAATTTACTTAGGAACTTAATTAGTATTTTTCTGGAAGTATCTGCTGTGAAATTTTTTAAAAAGTTATTTTTATTTATTTGAAAGGCACAATTAGAGATTCGTATCTTGCATCCACTGGTTCACTCTCCAAATGGCTGCAATGGCCAAGGCTGGGCGAGGCTGAAGCCCGGAGCCAGGAGCCAGGAGCCAGGAGCTTCTTCCAGGTCCCCTGCGTGGGTGTAGGGGCCCAGGGACTTGCTTTCCAAGGCCCGTTAGCAGGGAGCTGGATCAGAAGTAAAACAGTTGGGACTCGAACCAGCACACATATGGGATGCTGGCACTGCAGGCCATGGCTTATAATGCTATGCCACAGTGCTGGCCCCTGGACCCCCCCCCTTTTTTTTTTTTTGTTGTTGTTGTTAATAAAGAACTTTAGATGTAGCAAGAAGAGAGTACAGAATGTTTCCCTCTCCGTAGATTAGATACCTACTTCCCCTGTTAACATTCTATGTTGTATGGTATATTTGGTAGAATTGTTAGTATCCATATATTAACACTAACTAAAACCCACAGTTTATCCATGTCTCCATAGACCCTGCCTAATGTCTTCCTGTCTAAGATCCCTGAGTATGCCACGTTCCATGCCTTCTCAGACAGCTCTTGGCTCATGTCCTTCTGTCTGATGACTACTCTCTGCAGAGTACTCCTGTTAAATATTTTGTAGAACACCCTTCTTTTGGAATTTATTCGCTGTTTTTCTTTTGGCTGGACTAGGGGTGTAGCTTTTTGAGAGGAAGGACTACAAAGGTGAAGTGCCTTTTCATCACATGTCAAGGGTACATGCTATCAATGTGGTTTATGACTGTTGATGTTGACCTTATCGCATGCTGAGGCAATATTTGGTTTCTGTACCATAAAGTTACTCTCTATCCATCAACCCATTGTATTCTTTAGAAGGAAGCCTTGTGTATCCCACACTTAGGGAGTGGGGGTGCTATGTAATTTTGAATATTTTTAAATGGTAGAACTTTAAAAACTCATCTGTAGTTAGTGAAATCTTTGTGTAACAAAAGCATGGGTATATAAATAAAATATTTTAGAAAAATACCTGTATTTAGAGATTTGGTTTGGCAAAACTCATGCTTTTTCTCATTCTTGGTGTTTCAGCCTTTGCACTTGATGGCAGCTCTTAGATGTTCCCTTTCTCTGCGTTTTATACCATCTAACTGATAATTGTGTTTTGAAAAAATATAAGGAAAGGAACATGTTTAAGACCATTAGTGAAAAACTCGTGTAAAATTTAATATTTCGATCTTCATCTATTGCATTCTGTACTTCTTATTTCTAAAATTGAGGTCTTAGCTGATATGTAAATTATGATTAGAGACCAGAACAGTTTAGGACCCAAAATGATCAAGGGAAAGCACCTTGTTGGAAACTCCCATGACAATAAACCTGTCCTTGTAGTTCTCATTTGTACATTTCAATTATAAGGCTTATGTTAAAATTAGACCAGAATTTCCATTGTAGACTCTCAACTTCATAGTTGTGTAACTGCCATATAAACTTGATTGTAAACAGAAGCCTTGAGTGATGGGCCTTGTCTAGGCAATTTGAGAGGATTGTTCAGCTGGCAGGGTAGAAAATATATGTTTAGTTTCATATTTCAGTTTGTGAAGACAGGTCCTGGTTTCAAAGGTGAGTTTTACAATTTTTCTTATGATTTTCCAAATTTTCTATCATGAGGATGCATTATTTTATAAAAAGAACAGAAAATTAAAATTTTATTTATTTGTTTGTTTATTTGAAAGGTAGAGAGAGATCTTCCATCCACTGGTTCACTCCCCAAATGCCTGCAATAGTTGGGGCAGGGCCAGCCTGAAGCCCGGAGCTCAGAACTCAGTCCACAGTTTCCACACACATGGCAGGGACCCAAGTACTAGGAACATTGCCTGCTGTCACCCAGGGTGTGCATTAGCAGGAAGTTAGAATTGGGAGTGGAGCCAGGACTCACACCCAGGTACTTTGATACCAAATGAGCATTTTTCAAGTAGCTTCTCAACCACTGCACCAAATGCTAGCCCCTAAAGTAGAAATAATAAAATTAACTTGTTAAATTCTTTTATGTTTTAGTTATTACTCTTGAGACTTACTGTGTTTTAATACAAATGATTATTTTGAGTACTTTCCTAAAATTGTTAGAACTAAAACAATACTGTTATTTTTCTAAAACTACTAGCACATAATTTCTTGTACTGTTGTTGTTGTTGTTGTTGTTGTTGACTGTCTGAATCTGTCTAGTTCAGATAATGAAAACAGTCCCAGGCTTGTGCTAGTGCTGTGAGGCTTGAAGTGAGAATGAACCCTGCTGGGCCCCTGTCCTGCCTCTGCCGGTTGTCAGCGGTCCTTGGGGATCCTTGGCTCATGGCCGCATCACTGCATTCTCTACCTCTGTCTCACTTGGGCTTCACCTCTGGGTCTTTTTTTGTGTCAGATCTCCCTCTCATTTCTCTTAAAAGGACAGTAGTCATTAGATTTTCTTCTAGGATGATCTTGCCTCAAGATCCTTAACTTCATCTTATCTATAGAAGAGCCTGTTTCCAAGTAGGGTCATATTTATAAGAGTTAGGAATATCTTTTTGGATGCCACTTTCCAATCTACTGTGTGTCAGAGAGCTGCTTTCTGAATTTGTTAATAAGTGCTGTGAAAGTACTTTTGCTAAATGGAATAATAGTTATAGAGTCTGACCTGTATTATCTGTGATTCAGAATTTAGTTGCATGTTTGTTTTCTTTTTATGTGGTTTACAATTGATGTGGCATTCTTTTACTATGAAATTAGACTGAACACATATAAACAAGCTGTAATTTGTGACTTTAAATGTTGTGAGCAGGGTCTGAAATTCAGCTGTTGACGTTTTTAACTTACATACTTGGGTATTTTTGTAAGATGACTGCTTATATGGTTCCTTTTGGTATGAATCATGTTTGTCTCCACTTAAAAGCATTTAAATTTATCCTCTGATCTAGTCTGATTTAAATTTGTGTGCTATAAGAAAGGGTTTTATAAAAACTGCTGCAAATTGCCAGGTGGTGGGTGAGTGAGGTTAAAAAATCAGAAGAAAGAAGGGTGGTCCTTGGTGTGAATATACAGGGATGCATTCTGAGAAATGCTGGCCCTGTCTCAGGCATGTGGCTTGGAGAGAAACTGCTGAGAGCTTCCTCCTCTTCCATTCTGAGGGGAAGGCCATGAGAAATTCAATTCTTTTGTATTGGAAAAATAAAACAGTGATAACAGATATAATGCTTTTTTTTATTCTTCTCCCAAGTTATTCTGTAAGCCCAACGCTGTGCTGTCTGACAGTGCGATTTTTTTTTTTTTTTAGAAGCAACAGGCCCTTTCTCTCATTCATTCTCTGTCCACATTAGTCTGTTTTGTGGCACTTCACACAATTGTCATCTTATTTCTACCTGTTTATACAATATCTCCATTAAAATCTATGCTCTACAAGTTCCAGACCATGCCAGTTTTATTCTAATTTAAAACTACATGCTGGGCAAGGAGTAGGTGTGGATTGGGGAAAGGTGTTCAGCTTAGCAGTTGGAATATTCCTGTTCCATATTCAAATGCATGGATTTGAGTCCTGGCTCCAGCTCCTGACTCCAGCTTCCTGCTTATGCAGGCCCTGGAAGGCAGCAGGTGATGCTTGAGTAGCGGCATGCCTACCACCATGTGACAGACCTGGTTCGATTTGATGACTTGGGGCTTTGGCCTGGCCCACTCTTGGCTCTGTTGGCACATGGGAAGTGAACCAGCAGATGGGAATTTGCTGTCTGCCTGTCAAATTTAAAACAATATCAAGAAACAAACCAAAATGCTATATCCTAGTTCCTAGGAAGTAAGTATTCAGCAAATATTTGTTGAATGAATGAACTTAAAATGTTATAGACACTGTGAAACCTGCATGTAGAGACATCCCATTCCTCTTAACAGCTGTGTACTAGTGTACTGTTCTGTGATAGATGTGTCATAACTCATTTGAACAGTCTCCTGTTAGGGACCTTTAGGTTATCAACAGCTTTTCACAGTAGCAAAGTTGTCTAGAGACATCTTTGTGTATTTGTGTATATCTCTGGTAGTTTACAGTGTTTCTTTCATTCACTCATGGCTGTGTTCCTGTGGAATAACTAAGCATATTTTAAGAGGTATTACTGAAATAATTTTAAGTGTAGCAGGCCTCAATTTCCTAAATACATTTAAATTGCTTATTAATGCATTTCCTCCTTGAATCAGTGAGACTGTTTTGCCACAAAATCTTAATGAAGGTATCAGAAGCAGCATCTACACACTGCTTGCCTCTGTGAGGTAGTTCTTGGCTGTACCTTAGGAAGAAAGTATCAGAACCCTTCTGTCCAGTGGAGAACAAGGTTAGAAAGGAAAGCAGCCACTGGACTAGACTAAGAAATAAGGGGGAATTCCACCCATGCTGAAAGGATGTGCTTAACCTTAGGGTGACTATACATCCCAGTTCACCTAGGAGAGTCCTGGTTTATGTCTGTTGTCCTGATGTTACTATTATTAGCATCCCCTATGAGTGGCAGTCCGTCAGTACATTTTATGATCATTGTATTTTAATCTGTTTCTTAGTGTCTTTGTCTGTAGAGATGGATTAGTGCCTGGTACACAGTACATGCACATGGGTGTTTGCTGTCACTGCAGTTAATGTGATTATTGGATCTGTCAGCAACCCTTGCTTGTCTTTCCCTCCTTGAAATACTTTCTACTCTTGGTTCTGGACTGCCATTTTCTTAGTTCTTTTTACTGTTGTGGTTATTCCTCAACCTTTTTTTTTTTTTCCTTAAGATTTTATTTATTTGAAAGTTAAGAGTTACACACACACACAGAAGAAGAGGCAGAGAGAGAGGTCCCCCAACTGCTGGTTCACTCCCCAATTGGCTGCAGCAGCTGGAGCTGCACTGATCTGAAGCCAGGAGCCAGGAGCTTCTGGCTCTCCCACGCGGGTGCAGGGGCCCAAGGACTTGAGCCATCCTCCACTGCTTTCCCAGGCCATAGCAGAGAGTTGGGTCGGAAGAGGAGCAGTTGGGACTTGAACTGATGCCCATATGGGATGCCGGCACTGCAGGCCGCAGCTTTATCCGCTACGCTACAGCACTGCCCCCCCCCCCCCAACTTCTTGACCTTCCTCATTTTCCTGACCTCCAGTCCTTGTCTCTGCTCCTTTCCTTGTCACATCCGGTCCTGTGCCTTAATACCATCTCTCTGTTGCTGACTTACTCCCATAATTGGCTTTGACCCACCTTTTAGGTGCGTTGCAGCCTCATTTCTGTACTAGGTGTCTAACAAGTATCTTAGGACATGTACAAACTGCTGTTTGTTCTGATCTCCAATTGCTACTCCTCCCTCCTGGTAGCCTGTTGCATCTCAGTAAATGGTACCACTGCTCTTCCAGTTAATTAGGAAACAAACAAACAAAATCAAAAAACCAAACCAAACCTTGGCATCATCTTGTCTCGGTTCTGACAGACCCCACTTCCATATCCAGGTAGCCAGCCAGCCCTCTGATAGTCCTTTGGAAATAGACGCAGGTCTGGCCACTTTTCACCTCTACTCCAGCCACCCTTGTTCAGGCTGCCATTTTCTTTTCATGTTTTGCTATAGTGGCTTCTTAGTGGTCTTTTTGTATTTAGGATTACCTTTGACCTCCCTCCACACCAAGTCCAGTCTTTCTAGAGCAGCCAGTGTCATTTCTGTTATGAAAGACAAGACCGGAGTCACTGTGGCTCGCAAGGCTCTGCCTGCTTGTTACCCCAAAGACATCATGCTCCACTTGTCCTGCTGTTTTTTCTGTTGGAGTCACACTGCTTGCCTTGTTTGTTCCTCAGACATGTCATACATACTCCACCTTCAACTCAGTGTTACTTTTCCCCTAGACAGCCGCACACTCCCCCCTCCCCCAAGTTGACCTAGGATTCCCTGCTCAAATGCTACAGTACCAGGGAAGCCTTGTCTGGCCATCTCAGGCAGTATCAGCTCCTGCTGCTGCTCATCTTCACTTTTCTCCAGAGTTCATGTCCCCTCTGATGTGTTGTGTTTGTTTCTTTGTTGATGGTCAACACCCTGAGACACTTCAGGCCCTGTGGCATGTGAACCTCAGCTCCTGACACAGAGCCTGGCACATCATGGGTGCTGATGATTATGTCTACATCGAGTAGGTTGATGAGTGGCGCTAGGAAGCTTCGTGCGGAAGGTTTCATTTAGCAGTTTAGTAGAACATGGGCTGTGAAAAGTCACTCCCTTTTTACTTCTACAGATCATTCTCCAGAAGAGATGAGAAATGAAATTGGGATTTAGGATATTGGTAGGTAACAATGGATAGGGGTAGGAGAAGGAGTGAAGAAGGAAGTACAACCAGACTCTAGGGAGCAAAAGTTACAGTCATACGTGTTAGTTTCCCACCTGCTTATGGGGCAGCCTGTCATTTCTAAGTTTGGAAAGGAAGAGAGCTACTTTTTTGAATGCCCATATTGAGCTAGGCGGTGTACTTAGTACTTTACAATATCATTTAATCTTCACACTAGCCCTTTCAAGTGAGGGTCATGCCCGTTTTATAGGTGAGGAATTTGAGGCTTAAGAGATTACATAAGCTTCCCAGGGTCATAGAGCAATTAAGCAAGAGCTCCAGGTCTCCCTAGTGCAGATTCCAGCTCTTTCCTGTGCTTGCTCCATAGTCCCTAAAGAGGAGGCTGTGTATGGAATTTACATTTCACATGTGCTATAAAGTTTATGGCAAATTTTCACCCATCTTTGAAAGGAGCTGTCACCTCAATTTTTCAGGTAATTGATGTGATCATTTGCAAATCCTGCAGCTAGAAAGAGGCAGAACTAGGGCTTTGATCAAAACTTCCTCACTTAAAAGCTGATATTCTATCTGTGTATCACAAATTTAAAGAAATCCTGAGAGCACCTACAAATTATATTTGACACTTTGTAGGAGCTAAGTATGTCATAATAAAATTATAGAGCTGGAAATGAGTTTGTCGTTTATAGCTGAAAGCCAGAAAGGGAGACTTTTCTCACTCAGAAATATTCAGCCAGTTGTTGATAGAGCTGGGACGAGAATCTAGATTTTATTACTAAAGACTTTTTACTATTTCATCTGTTTAGGTTTTCATCTCCCCTCCTCTCCCCTCCCCTCCCCTCTATTTTCCTTTCCTTTCCTTTTTAAAAAAGATTTATTTATTTACTTGAAAGTCAGAGTTACACAGAGAGAGGAGAGGCAGAGAGACAGGTCTTCCATACACTGGTTCACTCCCCAATTGGCTGCAACGACCGGAGCTGCGCTGATCTGAAGTCAAGAGCCAGGAGCTTCCTCCAAGTCTCCCCTGTGGGTGCAGGGGCCCAAGGACTTGGGCCTTCTTCAACTGGTTTCCCAGCTAATAGCAGAGAGCTGGATTGGAGGTGGAGTAGCCGGGTCTCAAACCGGTGCCCATATGGGATGCTAGCACTGCAGGCAGCGGCTTTACCAGGTACGCTACAGTACCGGCCCCTAGGTTTTTCTTTCTTTATTCACGTTTCAAATTTTAAAAGCTGTGGAAGAAAAATTTCCTCCTGTTTATGTCTCCCGGCAACTCAGTTCTTTCTGCATATAATAAAAGTTAATCAGTTTCTTATGTATCTTTCCAGGGATATTTTATGCACATGAAGCAAATATGTGAACTGTGTATATTTATTTAACAAGGTATATTGCATATACTCTATATTAGTACATGAAGTCATTCATTTTTTAAAATGGCTATATTCTTATTGAATAAACTTTTCACAATTTAACCAGTCATTTGCTGAAAGATATTTTAAGGTGTTTCCAGTCTTTTAAATTGACAAATTCAATAATGAAGGATCTTGCACTCATTTACCATTGATTTATTTAAAAGTTTTATTTTGCTTATTTGAAAGGCAGAGTTAGAGAGAGACAGAAAGAGGGAAATTTTCCATATTATAGGTATATTGCTAGTTTTTTTATTTTCTGACATATAAAATAATGATGGTCTTATAATTGGTGGCAATTTAGATTTGATGAAATAGAGTGAATTCATATAATGGAACAAGTGAACTGTACCAAGGCCAGAGGAAGTTTAGTGTGATGGGGAAAGCACTGGGGTGGGACTGTGCTTGGTGTCTCAGAAGGTGACCTTCTGCTGCAGTAGAAGTTTCATTCTGTTTAGCACATAAGACCACCACTTAGTGGCAGGATGGCATAGCTGGTTTGATGGTCACAGGAACAGGTGACCCAGAAGTCTGGGTGTACAGAAGTTGGAATTAGGAAGAGTGGTCTATGACTGTATATAGAGTTATAGCAGGAAGACTTTATTAAGAATAGGGCTATGAGAAAAAATAATTGCAGGTCAGCAATATCTGATAAGGAATTTCATATCCAGAATACATAAAGTACTCTCACATTCAGTAACAAAAAAATCCCATTTAAAAATGGGTAGCAGTTTGAGGAGAGAGCATTGTACAGCAGTTGCTGCTTGGTATGCCTGTAATCCCATATCAGAGTGCTGGTTGAGTCCTGGCTGCTCCACTTCTGATCCAGCTTCCTGGGAAGGCTGCAGATAATGGCCCAAGTACTCCCACCTAAGCGAGAGAGCTGGATGAAGTTCCTGGCTTCTGGCTTGAGCCTGGTCCAGACAGGCTGCTGTGGACATTTGGGGAATGAATTAGTGGATAAGAGCTTTCTCTCTTTCTCTTCTTCTCTTAAATACATAAATCTTTTAAAAAACAGGCAGGGATTTGAATATACATTCTACTAAGAAGAGACACAAAGAGATGTCCTGTATCCCATTAAGAAAAAGTTTATTGAACTGCAATGAGACTATTTTATACTCACTGGTATGGCAGTAGTCAAAATGCTAGGAGTTTACTAACAAGTGTAAGTCAGGCTGTTGAAAAACTGGAACCCTCCAATGCTGTCAGTAGGAATGTAAAATGGTACAACTGCCGTGGAAAACGATGGCAGATCCTCAAAACATTAAAATTACTGAATAATTTAGCAGCTCTGCTGTTAGATACATACCCAAGAAAAATGAATGTACATGAGGGGTAGGCATTTGGCATGTAGTGAGTATGCTGCCTGGGATACCCACATCCTGTATGGCAGTGCCTGGTTTGAGTCCTGGTTCCTCTGTTTCTGATGTAGCTTCCTGCTGATGTGTGCTTCAATGGCAGTAGGTGGTGACTTCAGTACTTAGGTCTTCACTACCCGTATAGGAAACCTGGTTTGAGTTCCTGGCTCCTGGCTTCAACCTAACCCAGCCCTGGCTTTTGTGAGTTTTTGGAAAATGAACCAGCAAATGGAAGATCTCTCTGTCCCTTTGCCTTTCAAATAAAATAAAAATACTTCAAAAAAAAAAAAAAAAAGAAAAGAAAAGAAACCATAAAAACTTATACATGCACGCCAGCATTGTTCATAATAGCCAAAGTGTTGAAACAACCAAAGTGTTCATCAGCTGATGAATGGGTAAGTACAGTATATGTTGTATGTTAAGTGGCATATCACAAAACAGAAGGAGGAGTGAAATGCTGATGGCTCCCAGTACTCCCAGTTATGAGCTCAGATGGAATCTTAATAACATGGGAAGTGAAGGAATCAGACACTAGAGCACATACAGTGTGATTCTGTTTATAGGAAATGTCTGGGACAGGCAAACGAGAAAGTAGGTTTGTGGTTGGTGGCTCTAGGACTGGGAGGGGCTGGGGGAACTTGGGGAACAACTGCTAATGGGTGTAACGATTCATTTTTGGGGTGGTGAAAACATTCTGGAATTAGTAGTGTTGGTTGTACAACCTTGAGTGGTGTACCTGGATTACATTTTATGATATGTGATTTATGTCTCAATAATGCTTTTAAAAAACAAATAACAAAAATGAAATCCTAGTTCAAAGAAGGGCCTAGGTTTCTTAGATTATTAGTGCAAGACATGAGTTTAGAGTAGGAGTGGCCCAATTTATAGGAGCTCACGTTGGAGCTGAATTGATTTGAGAAAGAGGGAGGAGAAATGGTGGTATTGGGGTTTTGGGGTGAAACAAGCATTCAGCAACATTTTAGTGTCATGTCAAGGTCAGGTGAATGACAAAGCTAAGGAAGACTCTACTTCCTGCCTCTGCATCCATACTGACTCTGAAGTGGCCAGAATGGCTTAGCCTGCAGAGAGCACCCCAGTAGAACAGGGAAGGAGCCTGAGGGAGGACCGTTCCTGGAGGACTGCCTGTGCCCCAGAGGTCAGGGACTGTCTGGCCTGTTTGAGTGTCCCACAGAGGTTAGCCTTAGGCTCTTGCACCAGACAGAGGTAAGGAGGAAGTGGGTAGCCAGAGGGATGGGGAGGATGGAATAGATGCGTAGACTCCTTTGGAAGCAGACTTGGCAGTCAAGGGAAGAACTGAGAGAAACAAGAAAGACAGGCCTTGGTGTGAGAGAGCCTGTATTGGGATTCCCCTTGTGTCTCATGTACTGACGGCATGAGGTCTGGGTTCATGTCCGTGTGCCGTACTCTAGAGGCATATAGAACTCTCCCTGTTTGGCAGTTACTCCTGTCTGTGCCAGGCATCACTGTGCTTTAAAAAATTTTCAATTTTTAACTGTAGGCTTTATCTGATGACTGTACCCTGGTCCGTTAGACTTTATCTGTTGCATGTTCCATGGTGTGTGAGTAGGTCATTGACTTCTGGGCGCTCAGTGGCATCTGCGTACTGTGCCGGCTCTGAAGTTAGGCTTGTCTTACCAACGTGCAAAGGTTTGTTACAGGAACGGTGGCTGTGGTCGTGACAGGGCCCCTTCCCTCTTGCTGCCCACTGGCATTAAAAACTAAACATGTTTGTGTGATCTTGCTCCCCAGTGGATCAGGAAGGATAAAGACTGTGAAGACTAAGCACAGCTCCCTGGAGGTTTTTCAAATGGTGGTTTGCTTCCCTGAATAATAATTATTCCTTCATAGACCCTAAAGGTTTCCTTTTTCTGTACCTAAATGTTATTGAAGATTCATTTGGATTTAGAGTTTTGCTTTTGAAAAGAGCAAGTTCCCCTTGGTAGGTTGGGGTGATGGTCACAGATCTCAGTGTCTACCTAGTGCCAGCTGGGTGAGCTTTCCCAAGGGAACTGATGTCATTTGAGAGGGGAGGAAGCAGTGCGAAGAGAGGTAGGTGGTCCCCCCCCCCCCCAATTTATTTGACAGGTAGAGTTATAGACAGACAGAGAGAGAAAGGTTCCCCTTCTGTTGGTTCATTCCCCAAATGGCCGCTAAGGCCAGCGCTGTGCCGATCTGAAGCCAGGAACCAGGTGCTTCTCCTTGGTCTCCCACGTAGGTGCAGGGGCCCAAGCACTTGGGCCATCCTCCACTGCCCTCCTGGACCACAGAAGAGAGCTAGATTGGAAGAGGAGCAACCGGGACTAGAACCCGTGCCCATATGGGATGCTGTCACTGCAGGCGGAGGATTAACCAAGTGAGCTACAGCGCTGTCCTGGTAGATTTTTTTTTTTTAATTTTTCGACAGGCAGAGTGGACAGTGAGAGAGAGAGACAGAGAAAGTTCTTCCTTTGCTCGTCCGATGGCAGGAGCCAGGTGCCAGGTGCTTTTCCTGGTCTCCCATGGGGTGCAGGGCCAAGCACTTGGGCCATCCTCCACTGCACTCCCGGGCCACAGCAGAGAGCTGGCCTGGAAGAGGGGCAGCCGGGACAGAATCCGGCGCCCCAAGCGGGACTAGAACCTGGTGTGCCGGGGCTGCAAGGCGGAGGATTAGCCTGTTGAGCCACGGCGCCGGCCTAGATGATTTTATACTTAGAATGTTTTCAGAAGGTGGGTAAAGCCAAGGAAGAGCATGGATAATGGGGTGTATAAGAGGCATCCCAGAAAAGGCTTTTCCTTCTTGTAATCTTATCTAGGTCTGACTGTGTACTCTGGGAAAGGAAAAGAAATTTTTTACTGTTTCTTCTTGGGCCAGATGACTCTGCTTCAGAGGTTAGACCTTGGGACTGATGCTGGTCAAGGCCCACATTTCAATGGTAGCTTCTATAGTCTGGCCTCTGGACATAACCACAATTTAGAAACAATTTCCATGGGGAAATAGCCAACCAAAATAAACCAAATAGCCAACTTAGAAATAAACTTTTGTAATAGAACCAGTTTAAGTTGACTCTGTACCGTACTTTTGTTGGTTGATCATTCATTTGCAACCAAATGCACAAGGTGCGTATATCATGGCTCACGTTGCACAGAAGCTCAGTGAAAGGCACAAGTTGCTTCAGGCAGTCTGAGATGGCAACACTGACCACAGGCTTCCCTAAGTTTCATTAGAAACTAAAAGGGATATTGGACTTAGTGTAGCTTTTTTTATTCTACATTAGAGTTCTGGGGGATGAATTATGAAGATTCTGTACCTGTAATTATACATGTTCCACTAAAATACTAATTTCTGTCAGGAGAAAATATGTACTTGAGTAAGGAATAACAAGCATGTCGGAAACATTTGACATAAAAATAAGGGAGGGTGTTTCAGGGAACAAAGGTTCTCTGTGACTTGACAGCTGCTGTTAAGAAGTGACACAGGGAGGAACCCCGCTCTGGCTCACAGCTGCCTGAAGTAGCTGCAGTCTTCTCTAGTGTTACCAGAGGAATTTGGGCCGCTCTTGTTTTGGAAAATAAAGGCCACTGATAGCTAACTAGGATCCCTTTTGGCTTGCGAAATTAATTCCTAACTCTCCACTACAGTCTTCATAATTATTGAGTTTCTCAACAGCTGATAGCTTGAGATTCCAACTCTGTACAAGGTAGTACACTGCTCGCACCAAGACAGTTTAAAGAGGCATGAGGTAGGCTTTGGGGACATCAAATCGTTCCATTTGTCCTGGGATATGTATAACAGGATTTTAACTGGAACTCTAATCCATTTTAGTTTCTGTTGAAGTTCCAAAGACTGAGAATAAAACAGTGGATGCCACATTATCCTCATTTCCAGGATTTACATAGAGAGTAGCCTTAAATTGGTTTGCACACTTAGCTCATACCTACCTCCACAGAACAAAGGTATTGAGAGTCAAGGATTCTGCACAAGAGTCCCACCTTGGGAACTCTCCCAGGAAACTCCCAGGCCCTCATGAAAAAGTTAGCATGACGTCAGGTGTCATCGGCGTGGCCTTTTAGACTCTTTGTTCTGCCCCTGGAGCTCTTCCCACTGTTTCCAGCTCCCACCTCAAGGAGCCAAGTACAGCCTTGTTAGGCGATGAAAGAGATGCACAACACAACGAAGGGGGGAGGGAAGATGATGTGTGGCACCCTCACCTGCACCCTCACCACAGACTTGGCAGCTCAATCTAGGATGGAAAGAGCTTTAATTAAGATGAATATTGACTAATGCAGTTAAGACACTCTGCCAGACATTTTAATTATTGAAATTATAGTGCTGTTAGTGCTGAAAGTGACTGAAGGAGAAAAAAATGTGTGTGTGTGTGTGTGTGTGTGTGTGTAATCAGAGAATGATTGGAAAAATTTTGAGACTTGTTGTTGATTTCATTTAGGAGCAAGGAACTTCCAAGTCCAGAGAGGAACTCAGAAGGGAAGTTTTGTGCTTTTACTCTATTTAGCTTAGTGTACCAGTTATTTATACACATATATACATATACATGAAGGATATTGTAAGTATCAATTATATGATAATCGTCAAGCCTGGTGTACCTGTTATCCAAATCACTTTTCTTGATATTAAGACAATCATGTGAAGTTGGAAAAATCCAAACCGTCATCACTTAAAAGCAAGACTATGTGAGTGTACCTCAAGGTATTTGTATAAAATGGAGTTTTTATTTTGGTGTAAAAAGTTGAAATGTACTCATAGGGGTCTTCAAAAAGTTCATGAAAGTATGTATATGACAGAACTACATGTGGATTTCCAAATTTCTTGTATAAAATTAAACTTTCTTTTAATTTCATTTTCCACAAATTTTTTGAAGCATCCTCTTATGATATTTTTTCTTTTCTCAAGAATCCTACAGAGTGAGAATTATTTCCATCTTCAACACAGGAACTGAGGTTTAGATAGGTGAAATGAGTTATTCCAGTTTCCCCAGCTCCTGGCCCGTGTCACTCAGCCCCCTCAGGCTCTTTATGGTCTGCGCTGCTTACTCCCTACACAGCTCCTCACACTCCACACAGTCATGGGGTGGGGATGGTCCCAGCCTGCAAGGAGGGCCCACGGCAGCCCCTGGTGATCAGCGGCTCTTCGGTCCTGAGGAACAGCTTTGTGCGCTTCCCCATCCCTGGGAGTGGGTGTTCCTTCATCTGCTGTCTGGGCTGCCCCACCTGAAGTAGGCAGTGGACTATGCCCTGCCTGCATTCGTCCAGTTCTCACCCTTTTCTGTTGAGGAAATAGCAGTTAGTGATTGTTAAATAAGTTGATACAAGGACTCAAAGCCAGCAGGTTAGGAAGGCATCTGGATTCAGAACCCCTGCCTTTTTAAATCGTGCTGTCTCCAGTGAAGACTGTAAATGTCTATTTATAGACAGCAAGCACTTGTAAAACCTCATGTTGTGGTTTATTTTATAATTTTAAAACATAATACATGTTTTGTGACTGGGGTAATTATAAGGAAGTGTTGTCTTAAGAGGAACAGAAAATCACAGAATTTTGTGTGTAGACTGTTCCATGACCCTATTTCTCCATAGTGTGGGGGCAAAAGGTGAGCTGAGCAGTAGCCCAAGGAGAAGAAAAGAATGTGAATTTGTTAGCCTTGGTTCTTATTTTTCATGGTACTTTTTTTTTTAAAGATTTATTTATTTATTTGAAAGGCAGAGTTAAAGAGAGGCAGAGGCAGAGAGAGAGAGAGAGAGAGGTCTTTCGTCTGCTGGTTCACTTCCCAAATGGCTGCAATGGCTGGAGCTGGGCCAATCCAAAGCTAGGAGCCAGGAGCTTCTTCCAGGTCTCTTATGTAGGTGCAGGGGTCCAAGGACTTAGACCATCTTCTACTACTTTCCCAGGCCGTAGCAGAAAGCTGGATGGAAAGTGGAGCAGCTGGGACTCGAACCGGCACCCATATGGGATAACAGCACTGCAGGCAGCGGCTTTACCCCTTTTATGGTACTTTTATTCCTTATTTTATAGGCTAATAAAGGGATGAAAATTTTGAAATTTTGTAAATTTTATTACATCAAGAATTCTAGAACATGAGCTTAGTATCAGACCTGAATTTAGATTATGGTTCTTCTACTTATTAGTTGGGTGACTTTGAAGAGGTAAGGTAATTCTGTTATTCACATTAAAACAAATCTGTAAAAGGATCTATCTATGGAAAGGGTCATTGTGAGGCCCAAATGAGAAAAAATATAAATTTTTAATTTTTTAAAAAGATTTGAGAGGCAGAGTTATAGACAGAGAGGGGAGAGACAAGAGAGGTCATCCATCTGTTGATTCATGCACCAGATGGCTGCAAAGGCCGGAGCTGGGCCAACCTGATGTCATGAGCCGGGAGCTTCTTCTGGTTCTCCCAACCACTTGGGCCATCTTCTGCTGCTTTCCCAGGCCATAGCAGAGAGCTGGATCGGAAGAAGAACAGCTGGGATATGAACTGGTACCTGTATGGGATGCCTGTGCTGCACCTGCATAGTAGGCTTAGCTTACTATGTATGCCATAGCACTGGCCCCTGAAGTAATACAATGTAGCATTCCCTGAGTTGCCTGACACATGGCAAATGCTCTGTCACTGTGTCTGCTGTTGGTGTGATGGGGCCATTTGACTCTCCCTGGGTGCAGTGAGTGCAGGCTTGGAGGCCTTGTGAGTGCCCCGCACCGCCGGAGGGGCAGAGCAGCCAAGTGAGCAGCTTGTGCAGGAGCTGGGGGACTGGGGTTGCCTGTGGCTTGATGTTGAAGGAAGGAGCTTTTATTCAGTTGGGTGGGGAGATGGATGGACAATAGAGGTACATTTAAGATACATACGTGATTGAGAAAAAGAGGGAGGGAAAGAAAAAGAAACTGGAAAATGTCTGCGTAAGGAAATAAAGCTGAGATTTCTAGGTTGTTTGGCCTTGAAGAGTGAAGTGAAAGCTCAGGATTAAAAAAAAAAAATTCCCATATCCTCTGTCCTTGATTTGAATCCTTCTGTAGTGCTTATGTGCTCTCACCAGATTTCTAAGAAGTTACTTTCAGTATGAAAATTCTCAAGTAGAGGCAGAAGTTCAGTGTACAGTATAACATGGATCTGGGTTGCTTGTTTAATCTTTTCCCTCCCTCTGTCCTCCCCTTCCTTTGCCCTATGGTTTTACAGGACCTCTGGACTCCTGAGGGTGGCGCTGTGCTCAGGCATGCCCTGTCATTTGTTTGCAACCCTTGTGCTACCTTAGACCTAGCCTGTCTTTTTGCCTTGTTAACCTGTGTGCAGAATCTGCACTGGGTCCCCAGTCCCAGTGTGTAGAGCAGGCACCGCTTTGTGGCAGTGCTGGGAACTGCACCTTCCCCAGGACCAAGGGATTTTTCACTCTGAAGGGCCTTCATCCTCTTTCCTCTGTTTCCCTCTTCCTTCCTGCAGTTGGAAGGCGGTGAGTTGGGCTCTGGAAGTTAATCAGAGCTCTTGTTGTACAGTCTAGTGACAAGTCAGGAATAACTTCCTGGTTTATTACACCATAATATTTTGGTGTTATTAGTGGCTTCAAAAAGGGCTCCTGACAGCCTTGTCCAGATCAGATTTTATTGAGGAAGCAGATCTCTCTTTTAAATGGAACAGTTTCCCTGATCCTAAAAGGATCTGCACATCTCCAAACAACCTGTAAGAGGCTGAAGTCCATTTGCTGTTCCTACTTGCAAGACATCCTGCCCTTTGTTTATTTAGTTTGAAAGGCAGGCAGGCAGGGAGGGGAGGGAGGAAGAAGGAGGAGGAGGAGAAGTAGTCAGTCTCCCATTTGCTGATTTATTTGCAAATAACCACAACAACTGAGATTGGGCCAGGCTGAAGGCAGGAGCGTGGAACTTATTCTGGATCTCTTAAATGGGTGGCAGGGACTCGAATGTCTGCCGCCTCCTAGGGTGTTCATTAGCAGGAAGTTGAGCTTGGTGGACTTGAACCAGGCACTGTGGAGTCTTGCCTGCCCAGTGTCCCACCCTTGAAGGGGCATTTCCTTGCTTCTGGTTAGGCTCCTTCTTCACTGTGTTCTTCTGGACCCTTGGTTCCATCCTCCTGCCCTGCGTTTGTTGAATCCCTGCTGTCTCAAGGCAATTGCTGTGCTTGCTTTTTATTTTTTCTTGCTTTCTTCCACTGAATACTCTTTCTGGGCTGTGGTTGGCAACTTTTTTCAACTTTAGGAGCGAGATTGTTTTCTTTCCTGGCAAATGGCTGGGGCAGTATGTTTATAAGTGACTGTACACGTAGTTCCTATACATAAGTGCAGTGCTAACTGCTTAGGTTTTGTTGCCTTCTGAGCAAGCTGGGTATTGGTATTTCATGCTAGTTCACTTCTTTGTCAGTGAACACACTAATATATTTAGTGATCCCAGCCCTAGTAATCTCTCAGTTGCTAACTGCTGTATGACAGATAGTAGGCTCTGTGGCATTAGAGACCTTGTCCACACAGCACCCATAGTGGTTACTCCCTCCATAACTGTTGAACAAATGAAGCAGATCAAGGGAACAAGAACCACTGGTGGAACATGGTTCAGCTAGTGGGAAGTATGGCTTTGTATGGTCCAGCACAGATCAAACTGGAGGGCTTTGGGTACTATGCAAAGGAACTCCTGGTCCTGTAAACAGAGAGCCATTTAATTTAATTTATATATCCTGTAGACGTACAACTCATATGTGCACAAAAAAGTGCAAGGTAGCTTGATGGATTTCTTTTTACGGGTATACCTGTGAAATTATTGCTCAGGTCCAAAAACTATTTCCTGAACTCCAGGTGGGGAGCTTGGGTCCTGATTTGCAATATTTAGATATCAAGTCTCAGTGATAACCTGGTTGGTCTGTGGTGTGACCAGGATTGGAGTTAGCATAGCTGCTCCCATTATCAGCAAGCCTTCTTACTTGAATAATACTACTAGCTAAGACCGTCTAACTTCATTATTACGATTGACATTAATGATCATTACGTATTGGCACTTTACTACATTTTATTTGCTCTGCAAGAGTGTTCCTGTTTTATAGTTACTCAAGTTTATTTTTAAA
The DNA here is from genome assembly GCA_949820135.1 of Sylvilagus floridanus. Taxonomy (NCBI): domain Eukaryota; kingdom Metazoa; phylum Chordata; class Mammalia; order Lagomorpha; family Leporidae; genus Sylvilagus; species Sylvilagus floridanus. The sequence goes on along the minus strand of OX463224.1, from coordinate 75,779,553 downwards.
AATTGATTTATTTATTTGGAAGGCAGAGTTACGGGGCGGGAGGGGGGGTCTTCCGTCTTCCCAAGATGGCTGCAAAGGTCAGACCTGGGCCAGGCTGAAGCCAGGAAACTTCAGGAGCTTCATCCGGGTCACCCACGTGGGTCTTTACCCACGTTCAAGTGCTTGGGTCATCTTTTGCTGCTCTCCCAGGCTCATTAACAAACCAGTGCCCACATGGGATGCTGGCATTGCAGGGGAGGCTTTACCCACTCTGCCACAGTGCGAGCCCCTCAGGATCGTTTTGATTCCTGTTTATTTTTAAATGGGAATGAGGTAGTGGTAGAGGTGGATCTCTAATATAGCTATTGCTGTTGGTATTTCTCTTACCACTTGTTTAATATATCATGAGTTTAAGTGAAGATGTCAAGAAAGAAATAGGATTTTGGATAATGAATTCTGTGATTAAAGTTATTCCTAAAATATAAATAAAATGTGGAAAAGATGCTTCAACAATAAAAGAAATTGTGAAGATGGTAGGTAGCTGGTTATCAGGATCTCCCTTTGCTCCCCTGCCCCAGCCAGAGATTTCTTTACTGTCCTGTTGAGAACTGCTGCCTCTTAGCAGCTCTCTGGAGACTGCAGGGGGCACCTCACTGGGGGCTGTTGCTTCAGAGCACTGCCTCCTTGCTTGAAGAATGGCCGAACACCTTTGATGCTGGTTCCCAGCACTGAACTGCCTTCCTCCAGCTCCCTGGGATTTGTAATGAGCCCATGGGAAAATGGGCTTGAGGAAGTCCGTAGTGAGTAGAGTGAGGGAGATACTCAGCACAAAAGAAGGGCGGGTCCCTGGCCTAGTCAGTGACGTTCTGTAAGAGGGGAAATGCATTCTTTCTCAGATTATTATTGTTTATTTTTAAATATATTTTAAAAGGAAATTGGAAAATGTTTGCTAAGATGCCTTAGAAGATACTACATAGGAGGTTTGGACAATGGAAAAGAGAAATAGATTTAACATAAGTTATCAATGGAAGTGTGTGGTTCCTTGCATGAAGAAATCGTGAAATGTTGTTTTGAAATACATAGGCAGCTGGAATAGGACAAAGTGTGAAAAGAGATGATGGGGAGGGAATGTACTAGGCTCTTTCTGTTATCTATTTATTCCGGCTACTTTTGTTCCTTGAACTGATGTTTTTATAAATTCAATTAAATCAGAATTATAACTTGTTTTTTTAAAATTTTTTTAAAAAAACTTCAGATCTAGATTCTTAGCCTTTTATGGTTCTGAGAGAAATTGCAGTAGCTCTTTTGCAATCTTTCAGATATGAAGTTGAGATATTTAGAGATATCTAGTACCGTTTCTTCACTAGGGAGGTACTCTGAAGACACTTCTATTCAATGAAAAGATTTTGATTAGTTCCAGTGAGAAGAATTTGATAAGCAAAGTTGACATTGGGAGGCGGGCAGGCACATAATGATACACTTTTCTTTTTTACAGTCATATTTTGTCACGGATTATGATCCGACCATTGAAGATTCCTACACAAAGCAGTGTGTGATAGACGACAGAGCTGCCCGGCTGGATAGTAAGTAAACTTCTGTTACTTGATGGTTCACATACGTGGTATTTTTCAAAAACAAGCCCCATAGTACTGCTAGTATAAATAATAGTAAAATTGAACTAGATAGTCTTGAACTCAGGCCCATCTCTTTCCTTAGTTTTGGTTTGATAGACCAATTCAGTTAGTGAAAAGTAAACCAGTAATTGGAGTGATTTTGTTTTTTCTTACTGTGAACTGTTGATGTTGTATTTATTGGGACAATTGGAAAAAAAAAAGATGTCAAGGTCTTAGTTCTTCCTACCTTTTGTGGGGGAAGTACATTTAGGACAGTTTATTATCTGTTAATTTAGAATTTATAATACAGAGGCTTTAATTTAACAATTAGTGTTTTGTGCTTGATTAAACATCTCTCTACAAAAGAAGGTCCTGTTCTTTTAATGTATATGATTCTTTTCTTCACGGAGACCAAGAAATACGTTAGTACCTATACAAGTATGGTATGGAGGCCAGTAGGTAAGGGACTAAAAACTACAATTTGTTTCTTGAATTTACAGGTATCTTTTTCAGGTCTTCCCATGGTGGGGATAAAATATCCAAGTGATTTCAGAGGTTATCTGACATCATCTGCTTCCATGGGTTTGATATTTTTAACTTTGTAATTGGGATGCTAATGTATTCGAACCACAAAATCAATCTGTACTGGTGAAGATAAGCGCTTAAACTGTCTGCTGTTAGAACACTTTGTCTTTAGTGTTGAGACTGAAGCACTCAGAGGATGCCCTTTGCTTCCTGGACCAAGTGTGAGGCTACCCAGAGGACATGTGTGAGAGGGCCTGCCCTTGGGAGGAGCAGTTGATAAAATAAAACAAAAACACAAACACAAATCCATTTGTTGTTTTTTCTTTAGTTTTGGATACAGCAGGACAAGAGGAGTTTGGAGCCATGAGAGAACAGTATATGAGGACCGGTGAGGGTTTCCTGTTGGTCTTTTCAGTCACAGATAGAGGCAGGTTTGTATCAGTATTAAAATGGAGATCTACTTTTCCTGTCTGCATCACTGTTCTGTTGAATTTGAATTTTCTTGTTATTATAAAAAAAGAAATGTAATAAATGGAACGTGGGACTTGCTGAATTCTGATACTTGACCAGAATAATTAATTTGTGTTTTTTTGTTGTTGTTTAGTTTTGAAGAAATCTATAAATTTCAAAGACAGATTCTCAGAGTAAAGGATCGTGATGAGTTTCCAATGATTTTAATTGGTAATAAAGCAGATCTGGATCATCAAAGACAGGTGAGAAGGAATTCTATTAGGAAACCAGTTATTTAAATAGTAATCATGTAATTGAACTGAAAGATGTATGGAACAGTTAAGTCCTATGACCAATAAATTGCAAGTCTTTATAGCTGAGTCTGGCACGCGGGATCTTACAGACGTCATAATTGGTATAAAATAAAAGGTGTATTTGGAGAAATTAAAATTTTCACAGTCTTACAGAAAATTTCAGAAGACTGTAACCCTGCAAACATTACTAGCTCCATTCAAAAGTAATAATTTCTTGGGTAACATCTAGAACTCTTTATTTAGTTAGATAATCTTATTTATTTTTGAGGTTTATTTGTTTATTTGAAAGAGCTTAAGACAGAGAAGGAGAGACAGACAGAGGTCTTCATCCTCTGGTTCACTCCCCAGATAGCCACAGCTGCCATAGTTGGACCAGGCTGAAGCCAGGAGCCAGGAGCTTCTTCCACCTCTCCCATGTGGGTACAGGGGCCCAAGCACTTGGGCCATTTTCCATTGCCTTCCTAGGAACATTAGCAGGGAGCTGGATGGGAAGTGGAGCAGCTGGGACACAAAACAGTGTCCATATGGGATGCCAGCTCCACAGATGTCAGCTTTACCTGTTATGCCACAAAGCTGGCCCCTTGTTAGATAATGTTACTCGTAAATACTGAATTTATTCAGTGTTACTACTAGATTACCTTCATTTAGAGAATGGTTTTAATTTAAATTATAGTTTTAGAAATTTTTTCTTAAGTCCGTATAATGACCAGGTTTTCTACTGATTCTTTCTGTTGGCTGGATCTAATAACTAGAAACCTGTACTAGCTACTCTAACTAGTACCCTGTGTTCAGTATTTAGTTGCAGACTACTTTATTCTTATTTCTTTCTTTCTTTCCTGTTTGGAGATTTCCTACTTGCCTACTTACTGAAAGCTTTACTATATTGTACATTAATCTTTCTGTGGGGGAAGAGCAAGACCAGTATAAATTAATACAGGATTGACATCATTTGGGAGGTTCGTTTTTTCTTATTTTCTTTTAGGACTTTAGCCTCTACTCAATATCTAGAACATTATTGATTAAATATTGTTTTGCTGGTATTTAATTACTTGTGTTTTTGTAGTACCTGTGCAAGTAGATTTTTAAGATTTTATTTGAAAAGTGCAAACATGAGGAACCATTTTGTTCTCTTCCATTTTATGTTGTATTTGTAAAATGTTATTGGAGGTGTAAAACATAAGCTTAAGAGAATGATATATTATTCTAATGCTAAGGTTTAGAAATGTTCACTGATGACCTGACATATAGAACAAATTTTCCTGTTAGCTCTCGTTTAAATCTGAATTATTAAGGTTAAGGTGACCATTTTTTATCTTCACTTTTTAGAGAAGATTTACTTATTTATTTGAAAGGCAGTGTTACAGAGAGACAGAGACAGAGAGAGAGCTCTTCTATCCGCTGGTGTACTCCCCAAATGGCCACAATGGCTGGAGCTGGGCTGAACTGAAGCTAGGAGCCAGGAAATTCTTCTGGGTCTCCCAATTGGGTGGCAGGATCCCAAGTATTTTGGCCATCCTCTGCTGCTTTTCCTAGGTCATTACTAGGGAGCTGGATCAGAAGTGGAGCAGCTGGGACACGAAACATCACCCATATAGGATGCCAGTGTTGCAGGTGGTGCTTTAACTTGCTAAGCCACAATGCTGGCCCAAGAGTTACTTTTAAGTCATCTGTATACTGAAGGTTGCCTATATATGGTGTGCAGTTTCCATCTGTCTGCAGGTATGCAGCTTATGTGGCAGTGAGGTACAATTAGTTTCAAAAATTTCTTGCACCAAAATAAACTTCTATTTTAATTCCACTTTCTATAAACTTTTTAAAGTACCCTTGTAAACCACAGGATTCCGAATTTTTTCATGTGGGGCTGGATGTTGTGATGCAGAGTTAAGTCACTGATTGTAATACTGGCAGCCAGTATCAGAGTGTTTCACTTCAGAGCCGGCTTCCTGCTAATGGGCTCAGGAGGCAACAGAAGATGGCCCAGGTACTTGGCCCTGCCACCTACCTATATGGGAGACGAGGGTGGGGTTCCTGGCTTTGCTCTGGATCGAACCCTGCTGTTGTGGCCATTTGGGGAGTGGACTGATGGAGAGAGGATCTCTGTCTCTTCTCTCTCTGTTGCTCTGCCTTTCAAATACATAAATTATTTAATTTCATGTAAGTTTTTTTAAATAAAAATATTAGATAAGAATTAAAAAAAGGTGGGAGAAACAATACAGGAAATATAAATTATATGCATTCATCACTTGGAAGATATGTGCTATTAGCTTGGAGTTTAAAAGATTATTTATTAATTTGAAAAGTAGAGTGACAATCAGGAGAGACAGAGATTTTCTATCCACTGATTCACTCCCCAAATGGCTGCAGTGCCTGGAACTGGCTAGGCAAAAGCCAGGAGCCTGGAACTCCATCCAGCTCTTCCACATTGGTGGAGCCCAAATACTTGGACCATCTTCCACTGCCTCCCCAGGCTCATTAGCTGGGAGCTGGATCAAAAGCAGAGCAAATGGGACTCTTAACTGGCGCTCCAATATGAGGTGCTGATGTGTAAGCATAGTCCCAGTCTGCTACACAATAGCAGCCCGTGCTTATGTTTTTATTCTTCAAGCTAATATGTATTTCTTTCTGTCCTCCTCTTTCTTTGCTGATGAGTGATATTTTCCTATTTCACTGAGAAATTTCTACATGTTCCCACCTACACGTTTACTAACCCAAGTGCACATGTACCCCATGAAGTCTGGCTTCTGCTTACATGGATAAACGTCACCTAGTGAGAACAGCCTCTCTACTAGGCACTGGCTATCACTTCTTTTCACTTACTCGTGGACATCATTGCAGCAGTTGCTCCATTTAAGTTGTTATTTCCCACTTGCATGATCCTGCCCATCAGCATGCAACATCTTACAGTGTCTCTCATTGAAACAAAAAATGAATACAGCAAAAATGTTTAATCTTACATTCCCCTTACATTTTTTTTCTGCTCCCTCAATAGCAAAACTTCTTAAATTTGTTTTCCTGCTGCTTTTGCATGTCCTGGCATCAGACACTCGGTGCCATGGTCAAGGTCATCACTTACGTAAATTCAGTAACATCTGACACAGTGATCACTCTCCTTTTGAAACAGTTTCTTTTCTTGACTCTGAGATTCTACTCCCCACTCTTCCTGCCTCCTCCTCAATGTCTCATAAAGGCTTCTCTTCATCTCCCCATCCTTCTAGGGTGTTTCATGGCTCCAGATTGCACTCCTTTAGTCTTGGGGTGTACAAGCATGCCTTACCTCCTAGGGTTGAGGAGCATGCTCAATGCATTTGAAATTGAGATGCTATACTAAAGATGTATGCCTTTTTAAAGTCTCTTTGGAAGTAAAAGTGATATTCCTTAATGTCCTAGCACCTCCTTTTGCACTGTCATCTCCACCCAGACAAGCCACAGGCGTGGTCTAGTGTTGCAGTTGATTTCTCAACAATGTTGCAGGGGATTCCTTTCATTCCACCACAGTCTAGTAAAAGCTTTTCCCTCTGCTTAGAGGTGTTTTATATTTGGTCCTAAGTTATTATTTTTAAAGGTTTACTTATTTATGCGAAAGGTGGCGTTACAGAGGGAGAGGCAAAGAGAGAGAGAGAAGAGAAGAGAGAGAGAAGGAAAGTCTTCGTCTTCTATTTACTAGTTTTCTTTGCAGGTGGCCGCAATGGCCATGGCTGGGTCAGACTGAAGCCAAGAACCAGGAGCTTCTTCCAGGTCTCCCATATGAGTACAGGGCCCAAGCATTTGAGCCATCCTCTGCTGCTTTCCCCAGGCTATTAACAAGGAGTTAGATCAGAAGTAGAGCAGCTGGGACTTGAACTGGCGCCCATATTGGGATGCCAACACTTCAGGCAGTGGCTTAACCTGCTACGCCACTGCACCTGCCCCTGGTCCTAAGTTCTTACTCAGTAACCAGTCTGGATTGCTCTGAGTTGCTGACCCAGCTTGTTCTTTTCTACCTTTGTCTTTGATGTGATCCTTTGGACTTTGTTCACTTCTAGCCAGTTCCTCTTTTTAAGATTTTTATTTGTATACTTCTTTTGAAAGGTATGGTGAAAGAGGTAGACAAACAGAGAAACCGAGATCTTCTGTCCACTCCCCAAATACCCACAAGAACTGATCTGGGCCAGGCTGAAGCCAGGAGCTTGGAACCCCATCTGGAGCTCTGCTGTGTGTGCCAGGGGCATGGACCCAAGCATTCAGACTTTCACCTGCTGCCTGCCAGGCTGTGTATTAGTAGGGAACTGGAATCAGAGGTGGACCCAAGACCATTACCTAAGCACTTTGACAGGCAATGCAGGTGTCCCAAATGACATCCCCACCACTGTGCCAGATGGCCACCCCTGGCCAGTTTCTTTTGTTCTTTGACTTTGTGGGTGATCCCTGGGTGTACCAACCACTGGCTCCCAAGATTCTGAACCGCATCAGAGGCAGGGAGCAATCTGTAAAGGTTCTGCTTCCTTCCTTTTGGCTTCCATTTCTCTGTGGACTTCTTTAATCCTTCCAGCCATTTATCCGGTATTTATTGAATACTGGCTATTCAATATTAAGATTGAATATTTAAAATTTAACTGAATGTTGAACCTTTCCTGGGCACTGATGATATAGTAGACAAAAGTCACTGAAGTTTATATTCAGTAAAGAAAGATCTGTAAAATTTGAACGGTTGGTTCGTGTTATCAACCATTTGTACCCTTAGAGATACATGGATTATTTTGTTTATCTTGTCAAAGATGTAGGAAGAAAATATAGGCAAATGGTTTGCTTCCTCTTGCTAAAATATGAAAGTAGATAAATATGACAGATTCTGAAATTTTATACATTAGAATGTGGACTTGGTGTGTGGATTTCATAGCATATTTATGTCACGTTCCTTATCCTTGTCAGTCCTGTCTGGAAATCAGCTGGTTTTTTGCCTTTTTGTTTTTTCTCCTCTCTCTCTTCTTTACTGCCGCTCTCCTCTCCTCCTGTTAGCTGCTCACTTGCCAATGATCAGCACTAGTTGGAAGAAGAAAGTCCTTATACTTACAGTGATGGATACCAAGTATAACCACCCACTTCTGTCGTACCTTGACCACAGTGTGCCTCCAAACAGCCTCCTATGAAAAGGAATCCTCTCTCCTCAGATAACAGAGTCCTCCAGTCTTATCTGTTTATGTCTTTGTGTGTCTTAGATTTGTAAGACATTGAATGTAGGTACTATGAACATTTCTCAGTTTGGGCTGGTCAGTTTTGTTCATGTTTTACCCTTAGCATATAGAACAAAGGTGTGCACTCAGATATTTGTTGAATGGATGAATCTAGGCATCAGTGTATAAGATGTGATGTTAATGTGATGATTCTTTTTACTTAGTAGGTGTTTTTGAAAACAAGTTTTTCTTCTGTAAATTTTATTAACTTGACATATTCCTATATTCTAGTTTATTTCTATTAATCCAGTTTGCTTGAATATAATTGTTTTTATTCCCATGTTTTCCTTCTCTATTTAGAAATATGTGGTACTAGCTAAGCTATTATTGTGGGTTTCTGCTAATATTTATGTGTCCTTTACCTGAGTCTCATTTGGAAGTTCCCATACCTGGTCTGTGGATTTGTTCCATCAGATTCACCTTGATGTTTAAAACGAAGTATTTCTGGACAGGGCTCAAAACTACCACGTCAGAATATTCAGTAGATGAGGTTTGATATATTTGGTATCATCTTTATCAGTTTCTTTGGTTCAGAAACCTCTAGGAAATACTTATTTGTGTAGCTTCTGATCTTCTGACTTCTGGCTTCACAGTGCTGTGGTTATGTTCTGTGTTGTCTTTCTTGTTTGTTTTGGTTGAAGCAATGCTATTTCTACTTGTTAATTAAAAATGTGCTATATCAGTGAGCTCAAAAGCAGCTTTACATGTGGTTAGAGATCTCTTGACCAGAAATGTTCGTACAAACTGTTGACCTTGATTCCTGGAAGAAAGTGATGTGAAACTGTGCTTTAAAAATACTTAAATGAGACATGTAAACAACCTTAGCAAAGGGATAGTTTTATCATCCAGCCATGAATGCATTAATTTTTCTTAACTTGAACTGTCTGTAGAGTTATTTGTCATTCCTCCTTCTCAGTACATGCACATGACAGAGTGAGATGAGGTACCTTTCTGAGGAATAAGTGACCAGAAAGACAAATAGTAAAACTTGAGGATATATTTTTCCCTCCCCAAATCAAATTTATATTAATTAATAATTTAGTGAAATTGACTTATCTATTTTTACTATATATTTTATTTCAGGATGTACTTACTTAAATCGGCCATATTCCTTTTACTTAACACATGTTTATTTAGTCAACTGCTTGCAATGTGCTCTTCTTAGCCCTGGGTACACCAAGACAAATCTGCTTTACTTCCAGCCTCAGAAGCCATCTTGAGATGGTTGACAGATGAGAACAAAACCCAAAATTGCAGTGTGATATATTAAGAGCTTTTGCAGTGGTAACCATAGACTGTGATGGGAGCTATGACAAAGTTCTTACTATAAAATGTCAACACTAGGAGGAAGTTTCTGACTGTTTGAATCTTAGGGAAAATTAATAAGAAAGAAATTAAGACTATAGAGTTGAGAGGGAAGGGATGACATCCCAGGAAGGAGAAACAGAATTTTTGACAACATGGGGGTGTTTTTATAGGGAGGAATTTACCACTTCAAGTTTTCTTAAAATAGGGATTGTCTTTCTAAATTGGTGGCTCTGTGAAGCTTTCTCTTACTTGGCTTCCTTACTTACTGCTAATTGCTTGCATAATTTGATTGATTTATATTTCACACCCATAGACCTTATGGTACATATATTATTTTGAAGCAAGGCCAGGTAAATTTAAAAGTTACATAAACTTGATTATAGCAGTGCTATATGGAATTTGCCCTCTACACTGTTGGAATGTATCACAGGGACAAACTGTTATAAAGTAACCACTGGATATGTATTCATTAAAGTAATAAAGATACTGTACTGAGTGTTGCTGCATTTTGGGGGTGGATTATTAAATTTGGAGAACAAACTACCTGAAAAGATTAGAGAGAGAATAATGCCTTGAACTCATGGGGGCCAGGAATAATTCATATTTTAGGCAATTAGAAAACTTCATATTTTGGGGGGATTTTATCCCAGTAGTGAGGCAAATTAGACTAGACTAAATGCTGTTCTGGCACTCTATAGCAAAACCTAAACTGAAGGGATCAAACTGTTCCCAAATTACTTACTGGATCCTAGGAGTAAGCTCAATGATATGTCTGGGAATATAAAATATCCAGTATCTGTAATAGGTAAAAGTCCTAGTTGTCTACTAAAAAATTACCAGGAATATAAAGAAGCAGGGAAATATGATTCATAAGGACAAGACAGATCAGTTAATAGAGACTCAACAGAGTCAGAGATGATAGAATGTTATTAAAACAGTTATTTTAGGGCCAGCGCTGTGGCGCAGTGGGTTAACGCCTTGGCCTGAAGCACTGGCATCTCATATGGGCGCCGGTTCAAGTCCCGGTACTCCACTTCCGTTCGGCTCTCTGCTATGGTCTGGGAAAGCAGTGCAAGATAGCCCAAGTCCTTGGGCCCCTGCACTCATGTGGGAGAGCAGGAAGAAGCTCCTGGCTCCTGTCTGCAGATTGGTGCAGCTGCAGCCATTGCGGCCAATTGGAGAGTGAAACAGTGGATGGAAGACCTCTCTCTCTCTGCCTCTCCTCTCTCTGTGTGACTCTGACTTTCAAATAAAAAGAAAATCTTTGGCCAGCGCCGCGGCTCAATAGGCTAATCCTCTGCCTGCGGTGCCGGCACACCGGGTTCTAGTCCTGGTCGGGGCGCCGGATTCTGTCCCGGTTGCCCCTCTTCCAGGCCAGCTCTCTGCTGTGGCCCGGGAGTGCAGTGGAGGATGGCCCAAGTGCTTGGGCCCTGCACCCCATGGGAGACCAGGAGAAGCACCTAGCACCTGGCTCCTGCCATCGGATGAGCGCGGTGCGCCGGCCGCAGCGCGCCGACCGCGGCAGCCATTGGAGGGTGAACCAATGGCAAAAGGAAGACCTTTCTCTCTGTCTCTCTCTCTGTCCACTCTGCCTGTCAAAAAAAAAAAAAAAACAACCCTTTAAAAAAAACCCAGTTATTTTAATAATATTCCATGAATTCAAGAAGCTGGAGAAAATTTTATGTTAAGTAGAAGAAATGTGGAGAATGTAAAAAGATCCAAATCAGACTTCAGAAATTAAAAAATCAGACGTTAGAAATTAAAATCCAAATCAGTTTTAGAAATTAAAACTACAATGAGATGCAAAATCTACTAGATAGGATTAACAGAAGTAATTACTAAAAATTTCTAAAGTTGATAAACCATTAATACACACATCTGCAAATCCCAACAAACTCTGGCAAAGATATATGAAAGAAGAAATTACTCCAAGTCCTGTCGTACTGAAGGTGCTTAACTAGTGATGAGAAGAGTGCTGAGAAATAGGAAGGGGAAAAACCCAGAGAGAAACAAAGATAAGGATGGAGTAGTCATCACTGGACACAGTGCAAACCAGGATAGCGGTGTAACGTCTTTAAGTACAGGAAACAAAACTATCAAATCTAGAATTCAGTACTCAGACGAAGACTAAATCTATTGCAAAGATGAAGGTGAAATACAGGCATTCCCCAAACATTTAAAAGTAAAAGAGTTCATTATTAGCAGAGTTCCACTTTAAGAAAGGGGAAAAGAAGTCTTTGAGTAGAATAATGATACCAAATAAAAACTTGAATCTACACAAAGGAATGAAGAATGCTGAAAATGGTAATTTGTAAGTAAATATAAGTTGCTTTTATTGTTATTTAAATCTCTTGAAAAGCAATTGAATATGTAAAACAAAAATATTGTGAGGTAAGAAATATACTGTTCATAGTATTTTAATTTGCTGAGTTAAATGTATAATACACACTCTAAAGCAACCACTAAAATGACATAACAGTTAATTAGCCAATAAAGGAGATAAGGTGGAATCATTTAAAAAACTCAAAATTCAGTTCACCCAAAAAAAACAGAAAAAGAGGATAAATAGAACAAAGAACAGATGGGAGGGATAGGAAACAGATTGCAAGAAAACTTAAATGTATCAATAATTACAAATGTTAATTGTGTGAACACCTCAGTTAAAAGGAAGATGTCAAGTTGGATTAAAAAAAAAAAGCAAGCCCCTACAAAAAGCTTTAAAATTTAGAGACACAAATAGGTTAAAAGTAAAGGAATTAAATAAGAGATACCATGCTAACAATCGTGAAAATATAGTTGCTACAGTGAAGTAGGTTTCATAGTGCGGAGTATTGCTAGAGGTAATGAGGGCTGTTTCACAGTGGTAAAGAGAGCAGTTCATCAAGAGACGTGGCAGTCCGTAGTGTTCCCGTCTCTGACAACAGTGTGAAGCAAGAGTTCAAAGAACTACAAGGAGAGATAGGTTCACACTTGTGGCCAGAGACTTCAGCACCCCTCTCAGTAACTGATAGAGAAACAGAAGGAAAATCAGTCAGGAGATAGATAAGTTGAATAACACTATCAAACAACTTATCCTAGTTGGCATTTAATGAACATACCACCCAACAACAGAATACACATTGTTTTGAAATGAGGATGGATTATAGGACAAGCCTCAACAGACTTAAAAGGATTTCAGTCAGACAATGCATATTCTCTGATAATAATAGAAGTAAATTGGAAATTAATAATCAAAACATATTTAGGAAATCTCTTAAATATTGGAAAATGAACATACTTCTGATTTAACCCTTGGGTCAAAGACAAAACTCAAGATGGAGATTACACAGTATTAGGGACTGAATGAAAATTAAAATGCATGCTAAAGTAGTTTGGATAGGCTGGGGCCGTGGCTCACTAGGCTAATCTTACACCGGGTTCTAGTCCTGGTCGGGGCGCCAGATTCTGTCCCAGTTGCCCCTCTTCCAGGCCAGCTCTCTGCTGTGGCCCGGGAGTGCAGTGGAGGATGGCCCAAGTGCTTGGGCCCTGCACCCCATGGGAGACCAGGAGAGGCACCTGGCTCCCAGCTTCGGATCAGCGCCATTGGAGGGTGAACCAATGGCAAAAAGGAAGGCCTCTCTCTCTCTCTCTCTCTCTCCCCCCCCCCTCTCTCCCCCTCTCTCCCCCCTCTCTCCCCCTCTCTCCCCCTCTCTCCCCCTCTCTCTCCCTCCCCCCCCTCCCCCTATCCACTCTGCCTGTCAAAGAAAAAGAAAAGTAGTATGGATAAAGAAATCTGTGGTACTAAATACTTTTATTAGAAAAAGAAGGCTTTGATTTCTTGATTTTAGCTTCTGCTTTAAGAAACAAGAAGAAAAAGAAACAGCAAATCAAAACTATAGTAAATAGAAGGGAAATATTAAGGGTAAGAATGGAAATCAATGAAATTGAAAATAGGAAAACCAAAAAAGAAAAATAAAAGCCAAAGACAGTCTTTTTTTTTTTTTTTTTTGACAGGCAGAGTGGACAGTGAGAGAGAGAGACAGAGAGAAAGGTCTTCCTTTGCCGTTGGTTCACCCTCCAATGGCCGCCACGGTCGGCGCGCTGCGGCCGGCGCACCGTGCTCATCCGATGGCAGGAGCCAGGTGCTAGGTGCTTTTTCTGGTCTCCCATGGGGTGCAGGGCCCAAGCACTTGGGCCATCCTCCACTGCACTCCTGGGCCACAGCAGAGAGCTGGCCTGGAAGAGGGGCAACCGGGACTAGAACCTGGTGTGCCGGCGCCGCAAGGCGGAGGATTAGCCTGTTGAGCCACGGCGCCGGCCAAGACAGTCTTTTAGAAGATCAGACTGCAAGCCTCTAGCCAGAATGATCAGTTAAAAAAAGAGAAGATACACATTAATATCTGGAATGAGAGGTTCATCATATCAGATCTTACAGATGTTTAAAAGACAATGTTATAAACAACTTTTATGCCAGTAATTTCAACAAGATAGGTAATGAACATCTTCCCTGAAAGGCACAAGCTTACCAGCCTTTAGTTGAAAAAAAACCAGATAACTTGAATAGTACTGTATCTGTTAAATAAGTACTGTATCTGTTAATAATTTGTTATAAAAGCTCAAGAAAACTCCAGGCCCTCTTAGATTCACCAGTAAATTATACCAGAATTTAAGACAAGCTTTTCTCGACTTGAAGGAGATTTTTTGAAATTCATTATTTGAAGCTAACCTTGTCTTGAAAACCAAACCAAAGATGCACTAAAAGTATAGTTTGTATTTTTCTTAAACTTAGATATAAAAATTCTTAATAAAATGTTAGTAAATAGAATTTAACGAAATATGAAAAAGACAATGCATTATGCAAGTGGAGTTTATTCCAGGAGCACATGTTTGCTTAACAATTAGAAAATAACTCAATATAATTCATCATGTTAACAGACTTTTCTAAAAAGAAACACCATACCTTGGGATCAGTGCTGTGGCGCTGCAGTTAAAGCCCCAGCCTGCAGTGCCAGTATCCCATATGGGCGCTGGTTCTTGTCCCGGCTGCTCCTCTTCCAATCTGGTTCTCTGCTATGGCCTGGGAAAACAGTAGAAGATGGCCCAAGTTCTTGGACCCCTGCACCCGCGTGGGAGACCTGGAAGAAGCTCCTGGCTCCTGGCTCCTGGCTTCGGATCAACTCAGCTCTGGCTGTTGCAGTCATTTGGGGAGTGAACCAGTGGAATGGAAGACTCTCTCTCTCTCTCTGCCTCTCTTTCTTTCTCTGTGTAACTCTGACTTTCAAATAAATAAAATAATTCTTTAACAAAAAAAAAAAAAAGGAAACCCACCATACCTCTCACTACCACTTCTGTCATTGTGCTGGAGGTTGTAGGAAGGCCGGAAGAGACATTCATGCCAAAAAGGAAGATATGAAGCTGTCTTTGTTAGCAGATGACACGATTGTGGAATTTTACGGAAGAACTAGATAAATGATTTTAGAACATTTAGAATGTTTCTGTGGTATAAGATAAATATACAAAAAGTATGGTCTTGTTTTCGAAGTGTAAAAGATTTATATTGGGGGATGGGTGGTGTGGCACAGTGGATTAAGCCACTGCTTATGACACCAGCATCTCTCTGGGGACAGTGGTTGGAGTTCCAGCTGATTCACTCCTGATCCACCTTCCTGCTAATGCGCCTGGGAGAGCACACCTCCTTGGTGGGAGACCTGGATGGAATTCTTGCCTCTTGGCTTTGAGGTAGCTCAACCCTAGCTGTTGTGATCATTTGGAGAATGAACTAGCAGATGGAAGAGCTCTGTCTGTCTCTGTCACTCTGCTTTTTGAATGACTAAATTAAAAAAAAAAAAAAATTTACATTGAAAAACGGCCAGAAGAATGTGGTTCTTTTGTTGTTTTAAAGATTTATTTATTTGAAAGTCAAAGTTACATAGTGAGAGAAGGAGAGGCAGAGAGAGAGAGGGAGGGAGGGAGAGGTGTCTTCCATCAGCTGGTTCACTCCTCATGTGGCCACAATGGCCGGAGCTGCGCTAATCTGAAGCCAAGAGCTTCTTTGAGGTCTCCCGGTGGGTGCAGGGGCTCAAAGACTTGAGCCATCTTCTACTGCTTTCCCAGGCCATAGCTGAGAGCTGGATTGGAAGTGGAGCAGCCGGGACTTGAACCAGCACCCATATGGGATGCAGGCATTGCAGGTGGCGGCTTTATCCGCTATGCCACAGCATTGGCCCTAAGACTGTAGTTCTTTTGCCAGTGCTGCAGCTCTCTAGGCTAATCCTCTGCCTGTGGCGCTGGCACCCCAGGTTCTAGTCCCAGTCGGGTGCCAGATTATGTCCTGGTTGCTCCTCTTCCTGTCCATCTCTCTGCTGTGGCCCGGGAAGGCAGTGGAGGATGGCCCAGGTCCTGTACCCGCATGGGAGACCAGGAGGAAGCACCTGGCTCCTTGCTTCGGATCGGGGCAGTGTGCCGGCTGTGGCGGCCATTTGGGGGGGTGAACCAATGGAAAAAAGAAGACCTTTCTCTCTAACTCTGTCAAAAAAAAAAAAAAAAGCTGTAGTTCTTTATGACTGATAGCTTCCTAGAATTTCTCTTCTTTCTACCCAAAAATAAAAATAGTATCACCATTCAAGTCTTTTGTATTTAAAATATGTAAAGTGTTTGTTTATATTCAATAAATTATCTTATTCTGGCCACCATTTTATGCCTCAGCTGTGGCCGCTTTCTTGCCTGACTCCTTCATTAGGCGTTGTGAGAATCTGTGATCCTGTTCATAATTCATAGTTCATTTTTCTCACATACTATGATTTGGAAATGGAACAGTAGAATGACTCTGAAGCTTGTACTCGTCTTCACCCTCACCTCTTGACATTTTCTTGCTACGTTGCAGCCATATCAGGCTTCTTTGTGTTCCTAGGACTTGCGAGTTGATTCTCAGTCTTGGCCCCTCATGTGCTATTTCAGTCTCTGTCAGAGATACCCCTGCCCCTAACCCTGTACTCTTTTTAGTTCTTCGCTTAGATATCATTTCTTTGGGGAAAGTTTTCCCTAAGTCCACCGACACGGTGAAACACCCTCATAATACTTCATACTTTCCTTTCGCATGATAAATGCCTGTTAAAGTTAATAACTTTTTGTGTAGCTGCTAGACTGGAATCTTGTTGTATGGCAGTATTTTTATAACAAATGTATCCGTTTTTTGTTTTCTGCACAGAGGCAGACTTCAGTTTGCACTGAACCATTAGGTCTGTTGGTTCATTTTAGGATAAAATGGCTACGGCTCCTATCTGGATTAACAGCACAGCCTGTAGCTAGGATTAGATGGAGCAAATGTAATTGTTACTACGCCACCCTTAAACATGACTCCTGAATTTCAGGTCACACAGGAAGAAGGACAGCAGTTAGCGCGGCAGCTTAAGGTGACATACATGGAAGCCTCAGCAAAGATTCGAATGAATGTAGATCAAGCTTTCCACGAACTTGTTCGGGTTATAAGGTAAGCAAAACACATTCTAGAAGTGTATTGAATAAATTATCAGTAAATGTTTCTGGTGAGAAAGAGAAAATTGTATGTAGGAGTGATTTCTTGCTGGGGTACATGGTATTAAAATTTTATCTTAATGTGTGTTAAAAATTTTGATTAAGCACATTATATTTTATGTACTTCAAGTATATAAATTTTAATCATGTTTAAATAGAAAGTACATGTAGGGATTTTTGAAAAGAATACATGCAGCTTGTGAAGGTGGTGGTGTGGAAATGGTGATAACAGCAGCGAACATTTGAATAGTTGCCAGATATTTCTTGGGTACTTTGCTAAGTGCTTCCGTGTATTATTGTATGTAATCCTCACCACAGACCAGTAAGCTAAATACTTTTTTTGGTCCTTGCTTCCAGATGAAAAAATGGAGATACAGAGAAGTTAAATAACTTGCTCAAGGTTTAGACATACTAGGGGCCGGGCATTTGACCTAGTAGTTTAGACGTGAGTCCCATATTGGAGGACCTGGGTTCCAGTTTTGACTTGGCTTCCAATTACAGCATCCTACTAAGGTATCTACTGGGAGGCAACAGGTGACGGCTCAAGTAGTTGGGTCCTTGCCACCATGCGGGAGACCTGGATTGAGTCCTGGCTTTGTCAACCCCCTTGCCCCACTGCAGACCTTGGGGAGTGAATTAGTAGGTGGGGCTTACTCTCTTTCTATTTGCCTCCCAAATTAAAAAAAAAAAGGAAAAAAGGTTTAGATATATCATATCAGAGCTGGGGCCTGAATCTGAATCTCTGATTCCAGATCCTGTGCTCCTAGCTTTGCTCCTTACTCAGCCCCTTCCAAGGCAGAGAATAAAGCAGGGGGCTTTTTCTGGTAGGTGGTCAAGGAGGTCCCTGTGGTTTTGAAAGTGTTAACGGATTCCCGGAAGCTTGAGGTGGCAGGTGAGGTCTGCTAGAGTTCCTATATTTGTCTGTATGTGAGAAAGATGAACTTGTTTAGTAGGTGGAGTTTCATTAGATTATTTTGAGTCTGACTGTCTTGGCCTCCACTTCACCTTCTGTTCTCTCCATCTGTTTGGTTTCACTGTGAGGTAGGTTGACAGCACTGTGGAGCAGGATCTTGTTTATTGTGTCTAATTGACACCCAGCTACGGGCTTCTAGTACTTGTTAGTTGTTTACCAGGGCGTTTTCTTTGTGGAGGAAAACACATGAAGATTATACTTTTTTGATGTTTAGCAGTTTCTCAATATTGTATAATAAGGAGAGTTTCAGTTTTGCAAAATGAAAAAGCTCTGGCAATGCTTGTACAGCAGTATGAATGTATTTAATGCCACAGATTTGTACACTGAACACTAGTGAAGATGAAAATTTTTATAGTAGATGAACTTCACTCTGCTTTCATTCCTGTTCACCCCCATTCCATGTTGTTCAACAGCTGGTGGACCAGTGCCTTTTTTTTTTCCTAAAGATTTATTTATTTATTTGAGAGGTAGAGTTACAGACAGAGAGAGGGAGAGAGAGAAAGGTCTTCCATCCACTGGTTCTTTCCCCAAATGGCCACAACAGCTGGAGCTAGGCCAATTGGAAGCCAGGAGCCAGGAGCTTCTTCCATGTCTTCCATGAGGTTGCAAGGACCAAAGCACTTGGGCCATCTTCTACTACGTTCCCAGGCTATGGCCTAGAGCTGAATTTGAAGAGGAACAGCTGCAGTGCTGGCACCGCACGTTAAGGCTTAGTCTACTAGTGGCCCCAATTCGGTGCCTTCTTTAACCACTTAGTCCTATCTTTTAGAAATGTCTTTTTGACTCTCAGGATCTTTCCTTACCTATCAGTCCATCATGAATGAGGGAGGATAGAGGGGGTTAGTTTGTAAAGCCAACACAGAGGTCATTTTCAGACAAATGTAAAGGAAACACTAACGTTGCTTCAAGGATTGTCTGATTTCTTCAAAACACATGCCTACGACACATTCTTTTTTTAAGGGTTTTGATTTTTAGGCATTATTAGATGTATTTAAACGTCAAAGAATCTTTAATCATGAGAATAACTGTGAAAGGTAGGCTTTTATTATACCCTTCTAAAAAATAGGCACAGAGGCTAACTAACTTGTCTAATACTGACTTTAACGATCGGTAGAACAGGGGTAAGAAATGTGTATTTTGTAAGAGAAGCTTTATGTTGCGCTGTGGTGCTAGGTGTTTGTTCTGCAGCATAATGTGGAGCCATGGAATCTGAAATTGGGAAGGGAACTTAACGCTTACTGAGCCCAGCATGTTAGCTGATCTAGGACTTGCCCATTCGGGTGGCTCAGGCTGCTCTGCTCATGGGGGTGTTGAAGCAGTTTGTGCTTCCCCTACCCCTGAAGGTGCGCTTTGATACCTAGTTGATGTTTAATATCGAAAAGCATATGTACTTAAACTAGACTTGTTCAAAAATAATCTTTCTGTTTTAATAGTAGCTTAGCTAGAAGGTGATTATATTTAGATATTTTGTTTTACAGGAAATTTCAAGAGCAAGAATGTCCTCCTTCACCGGAACCAACTCGGAAAGAAAAAGACAAGAAAGGCTGCCATTGTGTCATTTTCTAAGAGTCCCTTGAGTTTTAGCTACCGACTGCCAGGAAAAGCCCTCATGTTCTTTCCTTAGAGTTTACATCGTGCTGATACCTTTCTAGCCTCAGACGAGTGATCACCGTGTTAGCCTTAGACCAAGAAGCTGGCTAATCCTTTCTGTGGAGCTCATACAATGGTCATTTCCAGACAAATTTAAAGGAAACACTAAGGCTGCTTCAGAGATTATCTGATTCCTTTAAAATATATGTCTACAGACATTCTTTTTTTAAGGGCTTAGATTTTAATAGATGAAATCAGTTTGGGAACCTGAGCTGTTTTTCCAAGCTGAAGTCATAGGTTGTGAAATAATTTTTAACTTCTGGAATCATGATGCCTACTGTTACTCTAAATAGAAACATAGAGAGTTTTTTTTTTAATGTGAATTTTTGCCTATCTTTAAAAATTTTGATGTCAACTTTCGTTAACCTTAAATACACTGAATTGAATCTACAAAAGTGAGACATCTCAGACCTTTACTGATGCTACAGCCTTTGTTTTCCAGTGGCCAAAATACCCAAATGCCTCTTGTATTTATGGATTAAAAACTGCTTAGAAAGCCTTTGTTACTACTCTTACTCTTGAAGATAAATAATACTCTGTGTGGACAAATATTGGGACTCATTCTGGACCCAAGCATTTCAATGTTCTTGGTTTTTTAATTTAACTCTTCAGAGCCTTGCTAAGGGTAAAAATGAGTAATTTCTGTCTGTCTTCCTTTTCAAGTATTTCTGGTTAAGGGATTCAAAAAAACTAAAACTGTTTTTGTTTGATGTAATATAAAATATGGAATTGATCTTTCCAGGGTCAGAGATGATTAATGTTTTTGCTATATACTTTTATACATTATTTTCTTATCAAACTAGTTAACAAGTATTTTTATATGTTTGTAAGCAAATATGCTTTCACAGCATACCTTGTGTATATGTAAAGATAAGTATTTAATTCTCACTGTTCACTTTCACAAAGGAAAAAAAAGTGGAAATTCCAGACACTGTGGTAGAGCTTCTACTTGCTGGTCTGGTCCTGGTTGTAGCCACGTTTGGCCAGTCAGACACCACTCAAGAAACCTTCCTGATACAGTGCAACAGGACGAGACTCCGAAATCACTTTCAATATCCCCTACCAGATATTGACTGTTATCTCAAGTATTAAGTGTAAAACTTTTAATTGAAAACTAGTATAACTGTGGATGGTTTCTGATTTTGTTCTTGATTTTGTGGATTGTGTTTAAACAATTCAAAAGTATGTTCCTGACTTTGAGATACTAAGTGGTATTGCACAGTTGTCACTTTATTGAATGTGTACAACAGTCCCATGAAGTTTATAAAGCGTACCCTTGTATAGCTTCAGGTGCTAGAATTAAAATTGATCTGTTATCATAAGATTGATGCTTGATCACTCGTTTTGTTATTTTAGTGGTTTGCTGAGGGAAAGTGTTTTAGGAGAAACTCAACTTCTGTAGGTTCATGGCTTTTCTCAACAGTGCTTTAGGGTTTGAGGCCAATAGTCGACCTTGATCATTTGGCAGGTGAACTTGATGGAAAGCAGGCTGGTGTTTGTAGTGTTTTCTGAAGTCGGCATTTCTAAACCTTTTCCGTGCAGGGTTCCTGGGAGAACACCAGCTGTAGAGGAAAGAGGAGGATGAATGCAAACATAGTCCTCTGAGGGGGAGCCCTGAAACGGCAGGAGCAAAGCACAAATACATTAGTATTTGAATACTAATAAAGATTGTATAAATTTACATTGTACTTCATGATACAATCGCACTAATGGAATTGTCTTTCTTTGTAAGTCTTTTAGTAAAATTACCACCGTGGCATTTGGTACTATTATCAGCACTGTTGTGTATCCTTGGCAGTACTTTCAGATGGATGGGTTTTTTGTTTGTTGTAGGTGACTTCAGATAAGAGTCTGCTTACATAATATCCAGATTTAATGGGAAATTGTGAAAATTTTATTATTTCAGTGTACTACTTTTTTTTCTCTGTGCTTCACTTTGAATTATTTCTGTTGCTATATCTTCAAATTCTTAAACCTCTCTTCTGCAGTTGTTTGATTTTTCATTAATCCTATATGTTTTCATTTTAAACTTTGTGGTTTTTTTTCCCCCTCTTGATACTCTGTTTGGTTCTTTTTTATATGTTCTATTTCTCTTCTCATTATGTTCATGTGTTTCTCTAAACAAGCTCTTCTTATCTGTGTTCCCAGAGAAATGAGCACTAATGTCTTATCTGTTGTATGTCATGAGTTAACCTCTCACCTATATATCTAGAATGGGAGTAGCAGTGTGCCTTCCTTGGAAAAATTGGAAAATACCACTCAGTTTTCTGTAGGGCTTAATTTTCCTCGCAGAACCCTGGTTACGAAAGGCTGCTTTGCACATTTGAACAAGGTCCTATCAGCTGTTGTGATGTCTTTGTTGATTCCATCTTTACTGTGCTTTCTTGGATTTGCTTCTGTTGGCTTTTTTTCTAGTTGTGGTTCACATTTTCTGTTTTGTCACATGTCTAGGAAGTTTTGTTTAGATTATGGACATTGTTACTACATAAAATACTACAGTATTTTATGCTGATGGGTCTTTACATTTGTTGTGTTCATCTGAAGATTTTGGGCTTTGTCTGGTAGTCAGCTAATCTACTTGAGGTTCAGTTTCCTCTTTCCAAATCATGTGTTTAAGCTTACTGCAGTTTTAAGTAGCCTTTTCTCTAGGATGGATTAGCTCTTCGACTCAATGCCCTGAGTGATTTTATTAGGACTCTGCAATTTGGCTTGTGGAAATTCAAACAATTCACTGTCCCATATGAGCTCTGGGGAAGAACCATTCTGTTGGTGCTCCTGGGTCATTCTTTGCCTGACCTTCCTCTCTTCACCTTATGCATATGTATCTTAATATTTATATGAGCAAAGACTGACACTATGCATACTTTAACTCGGGGAAACATAGGTGCTCTACTTGCAATCCCGTATCCCCTTTGCATATCTGGAATATTTTCCTTCAGAAAGCCAGCACTGTTTGAAGGCTTACCTTCCTTCAGGCTTTGTAGTCCTATGCTCTCTGAAAAATTGTTCAGACATCCTAGCTGCTTTTCTGATTATCTGTCTATGGTTGGGGAATAAATCGGGCTCTTCTTGCTCCATCATGATTAGGAGTTGATATTTCTCCAATTTGATTCCTATCATGTAATGAGAGGTGCCTCGAGTGTAGCCCTCTGCCTTGAAAACTTCTGTCAGAGTGGCCTGTCTCATGGCTTGCATACGCCTTGCCTGTGGGGCCATTTGTTCTTTAAACTGTGTCTGGAAAGGGCTAGATAGCAAATGTCATCTTGAGTTTTGTAGGCCATATGATCTCCGTCCCCACTACTCTACTCTGACACTATAGCACTGAGGGAGCCATAAGCACTATCTTGAGTGAGTGGATGTGGCTGTGTGCAGTAAAACTTTTTTATTTGTGTACACTGAAATTTGTGTTTCATAGCAGTCTCATAACATGAACTGTTAGTCTTTTGCATTTGTTTAAAAGTATAAAATTCTAAACACTTGAAGTCATTTAATATTGTAAAAAGTTACTCTATATGAAAACATGGTGGAATGGTTATGACCATGCATGGTTTGCCTGCCCTGCTCTGTAGCACATTTGACGTTGAAGATTACATTCTCAACTTCAGAATCTCTCATGTCTCTTTATGGAATTCTCTTAAGCAGGGTTTCTTGAACCAGATGGTTGTGAATTTCTGTCTTAGGTGTTTTCTCCCTATATTGTTTGTTTAGAGATGTATAGTGTTTCAGAGTTGGACAGTGTGTGCTTAATGACACATGAAGGGACTTCAAAAAATTTGTGGAAAGTAGAATTAAAATAAATTTATTTTGGTGTCAAATTTTGAATTCCATGCATATGAAGTGTCTTGAGAGAGTTCATGGAAAATGTATATCATTTAACACTGTGTGGATTTCAAAATTCTTTTGTGCCAAAACGATAAACTTTCATTTTCCTACAACCTGTTTTCTCAACCTGTTACATTGAAGACTGTCTAGGTTAAGGGCTTTGGAATTTTGTAATATAAATTGGTCTCTTATCAATTGGCTTTTAAACCTTTATATTACAAGGTTGAACATGCTCAAGTTCTAGTCTGTTCCTCTTCTAACTTTTAATTACTATTTGATTTGCTTTATTTCTTTCCCCATTGCCATACATATTAATCCCATTGAACAGATAGCTGATAGGAAGAGATGGATCAAGTGGTCATCTTCAGACTTTTTTTTTTGACAGAGTGGACAGTGAGTGAGAGAGAGAGAGAGAGAGAGAGAGAGAGGTCTTCCTTTGCTATTGATTCACCCTCCAACGGCCGCCGCGGCCAGCACACTGCGCTGATCCGAAGCCTGGAGCCGGGTGCTTCTCCTGGTCTCCCATGCTGGTGCAGGGCCCAAGCACTTGGGCCATCCTCCACTGCACTCCCTGGCCACAGCAGAGAGCTGGCCTGGAAGAGGGGCAACCGGGACAGAATCCGGCGCCCCGACCGGGACTAGAACCCGGTGTGCTGGTGCCGCAGGCAGAGGATTAGCCTAGTGAACCGCAGCGCCAGCCTTTATCGCGTGACTTTTTAAGGGTGTTTAACCAATGACTACTTCCAAAGTTTCAAAGTTGTTTTAGCAAAAAAGATATTATAATTAAAAACATTGGAGCATGATTTCTTTATGCCAGTGTATTATGTGTTTTGGGGACATGAAAAAATGGGGAGCTTTTCCTACGTATTACACAGGAGTTTGGTGGAGGTAGGTTAAAGATGACACAAATGCTGGTATCCCACATTCCAAGATACAGTTTGGGAAGCATGCAGGAAGTGCCATCAGGCCCCTCAGAGGGGTGGTGTAGATTGCTCCTAGGAAACACCAGGGAGCTACATGATTAGGAGTGACTTTTAGCTAGAGCTTGATGGGTTGGTAGCACGTGTCGGGGAAGAGGAGAAGAAGGAAGTGGTGGGAAGGCTGGAAAATACCTGAACAAGGCCTGGGCTAAGGCACAGCATTGACAGACTGGGATCCCACGAGGGTGGGAGCAGGAATTTGGGGGAGCATGACCCTTCCGTATATAATGGGAAACTGCCATGGATTCTGGAACAGGAGGTGCCTGATCTAATGTAGTGGTGATGTGAATGGTTGAGGGGTGCAGACTGAGGGGAGGGTGGTCAGGTAAGAGTCTGTTGGCATCATGGAATCTGTCCTGAGTATCATCTAAATTCAGGGCAGAGTTCTGCTGTCTCTACTGCCTTACCCGTATTGTCTGGCATATGCTGACAAGTGCTTTGGTGAGCGAATGATTTCAAAGAAAGTTGATGAAGACCCGAACTGCAGGAAACGAGGCGGGAGGTGAGCCTTGCAGGTATGTCCAAGACATATTTCAGTCCCCAAGTGCAGATCCTAGGTAATGGGAAGGTGGTGGTGTCATGAATTAAAAGAAGGAGCACAGGCCACTCTCAATGGCAGAAATAGATGATGTTTGTGACCATCACACCAGGGTTGGTCAGGAGGTATTTGGGAATGGGAACTGCAAGTGCAGAAGTGGGTTTACCTATTTTGAGCTAGTGATTGAAGAGATCATCTGGATAATAGCCACTGTAAAGAGTGTGTTTGAGAGAAGGGCCAGGGATAAGACTTGGGAAAAGCCAACAGTTGAGGAATGGAAGATTAAGAGGCAACAAAAAGTTGGGAGAAGGAGCCAGAAACTGGAGGGAACCAAGAGTCTATCTTGTGTGGGAAACCAACAGGTGGTTAAAAAGTCTTGAGTTTTGTGTGGGGGATGGTGTTGGAACGGGTGATAGTGATCGTTATGGCTGTGGGTGACTCACCTAGAGAGATTGCTTCAGTCTTCTGCTTGTGGAAATCAGGTCACGGTGAGCTGTGTGTGATTGGGGGAATGAAGTGCAAGCTGTTGTGAGGAATTCTGTGGCAAAATCAGGGCATGATGAGTAGGATGTTAGAGCAAGGCACTTAATCATAGATCTGCAGCCTGGGGTCTCCAGGCATCCCTTCCTGACTGGTGAGCATGGAACAACCATTCTCAGACTGTGTGATGAAGGGCTAGTTTAGCAGATCACTCACCAGTGTTTTGTGGACTAAGTGCAGTAATAAATGACTTACTAGGCAGTAGTCATTGTCTTAGGTATTATGGCAAGATCAGATGGCTATAAAAGTTTCAAAATACTTTGCAATTTCTGTGTTTAATTTATGGATTTGCCCTGGCTGCAGATTTTGCTTTGAGTAGCACTAGCAGATTGGGTAAGGGACAGGACGTTAAGGTATTTCTCCCAGACGATCCATCTGGTTGCCTAGGTAGACCAGTAATTCCCAACACTAGAGAAATAGAGATTGTACTTTAACAAATTGTAATGTTGTAAAAGAGTCAGTAGTCTGGAATAAGATGTTTGCCTTTTTTCCTTCTATTTAATACTTAAACATTACTTGAGGTAAAGGAAAATTGGGTAAGCATGTAACTGCTTAAAATATGAGAACTATTACCAGTCACTTCTAAAGATAGGAGTATTTAGAGCAATGTGAGAAAATGTTAATGAATGCTATCTTATGCTAAGACATTATGAATATTATGAATGTTAAGTGCATGTAAAAATTATGCATATTTTATTTGGCATGACATTTTCGGTGTGACAGAAATGTACCTCGAACCAGCTTCTGTACAAAGTGGGTGTTTACTAGTTTCTGAAGATATGTGGGACTGATGCGGTCGGGCTGGCTTTCGGTGAATCCTGGGGGAGAATCCCACCAGCACCTGCTCCCCAGATGAGAACTGGCTGACTTGTGGAGGTGAAGGCTTTCAGTGTGAGGAAGCGTGTGCCAAAGCTGCGGTCTGGAAAAGGTGAACTCACTCACCCCAGCCTGCCCAGCCAGCCACCTGTGCTGCTCTGACTTACCTTGTAGGTGCCCCCACCCTGCCTGTCCCCTCTCCCAGTACAGAAAACTTCTGGAACCAGCAAGGTGTCTAAGACAGGCTATCATTATTTAAATTTGACAGTGTATATCTTTTGCTTCCAGATTTCAAAGGAGTTGAAAAATTAGCATCATGCTAATTAGTTTTCAGCTGCTATTTATAATTCTCTACTGTATCTGATTTTCAAAAGGGATTAATTTATTTTCATTTATCCCCCTACTTTAGGCAATATGAAAAACAAAATCATTATTAAAATTAATAGCACCTCCTAAGCATTTTAATAAACCATTAACATATACAAACTAATAGCATCAAATAACAAAATAATGGAAATGCTGTCTTCCTCGATTCTGTGTTGCAATTAGGGATTTAACATTTGTGTTTAGTCTTGTTTAGGTAACAGTGTCCATTTCTTCACCATGTACGTGTTTAATTTCTTTGTAGTTGAACTCCATGTAGCTGAACTCTAAAGCTGGACTCCTGTACTCTAGCTCAGATTCCATTATAAAGTGATCCAGAG
This sequence comes from Sylvilagus floridanus, assembly GCA_949820135.1. Classification (NCBI taxonomy): domain Eukaryota; kingdom Metazoa; phylum Chordata; class Mammalia; order Lagomorpha; family Leporidae; genus Sylvilagus; species Sylvilagus floridanus. The sequence goes on along the minus strand of OX463224.1, from coordinate 75,752,619 downwards.
ACACCTTGTATTTTTTAACTGTTGCCTGAAACGTGTTCACGAAACAAAAGTAAGTTGACTTGGACATTTTTGTGTATTGACATTTTGTCCATGGACTTGACCTGGATAGACTAAGTTCCTGGATAGTTGCAGGTATATGAGAATGTGTAATGTATCCTGACTTCCTGGGAAGGAGCACATATATCTTTGAGTATGCTAAAATGTTTAATACACAAATTTCAAATTAAAAACAGCACAGAATCTTTTCAAGGTTTTCAGTTCTGGGTCTTGGGAAGCCCAGGATTTATTCTCATTCGCTACATCAGATTTCCTCCAAATATAATGCGTTGGCAAGATGACAGGTAAGTGACCCAATGTCTGGTTGGGAAATAGATCTCTGAACTTCTTAGTGGTATCTTAGAATATGGGTATAAATTGGATTACAACTGGTTTGGCATTGATAAAAATTTATTCAACAATTACAGCTATTTCTTTAGTAGCACTTTTTAACTGGGTATCTATTATATGATCTCTTTACCATCTCAAGTGGAAGCCCAAATGTTCATTTTTGTAGTAAAAAGTCTTTATTTCCAAAATGGTTAGCCAGAAAAACTATAAACCACCTAACACAAGACTTTGGTAAGAAAGAGATTTGACTTCTTATAAACTTCCCATTGCAAACAAAAAATAACACTTAATAGGACAAAAATCATATTACTCGTTCTCAGATATTAACTGGTTACCTGGTTCTAAGTCTTCAAAATCAGGACTAAAAGTGTACCCAGCAGGAACCAAATAAGAACACGAGACACTAGGATGGCTTGTTCTTGGAGTTATTTAAGAATTACTGTTAGAAGGAACTTTTGATTTTCATAGGTTGCAAATAAGTATGCCTCTGGATAGCTTAGAGAATGTTGGCAAAAGTGGTTGGTGGTTTGTCCAAGTAGAAAAAATGGACTTCTTATTTTCTTTAATAGTATGTTCCTCTGAAGGGAGGAGAAAACAGTAGTTAATGGTGTCTCTAGAATGAGGGGGAGAAAAGCCATATCTTTGAAAAATGAGGTGACAGTTATAAAAAGACCCAGGCTTGTGGTCACTTAATTGGCTTAAAAACATGAGACAGACAGACCCAATGAGTTTGTTTTAATTGAACAGTCTCTCTTGTGTTAAAGAAAATACATATTCAGGGCTATACTATATATATGTTGTGTTTGGAAATATCCTGATGTGTTTAATGCAGATTCTTAGGAGTAGTGTATAAAGCATTGTATGTATCTATCTCACCCATGGTGCATATTTGGATTAAGCAATAGTAAAGTAGGCCTGCAAAAGAAATGAAAATGCACGAATAGAAAACTACTGATGGACTCAACTGAGAAAAATGTCTTTTTACACTAATCCTTGGTAGTCAGCCTCCCTGAACTTGGTGTGCTTATGCATCGAAGTGGATGGAAACCCAGGGCCTTCTCTGTGAGGACCAGAGCTCTGGAGTGGAGAGCTGACTCAGGTTTGATGCCATAATGCTCTTTTTCTCCTAGACTTTCTGTACCCCTTCATCTCCGAAACACTTTGTGCCTCTAAAGAAAGTTATTTTTTAATCTTAAAATTCCATGTTAAAGTATGCAGATAGATTTTTTGTTGAAAGAATGATGGGCTCTGAGCAGACTTAGTGAAATGTTTGCATAAACTAAAATGTTTTCTTTTTAGAACTTGATTGAAAACTTGAAAGTCTAGACATACGGAAGATCCTAAAACTCAGGTTTGGGACTTCTAGCGAGGCCAGGTTTGTTTCCTTAGCCTTGGTTCCAGTAAGTATCTACTACCCAAGCGTTTAGGAGAATTGTGGCTTAAAAGAGCACTTTATCCCTGGTGTATTTTCTCCTTTTGGGTATCAGGAACCAACATCAGGGGAGTAAGCTAGATAGATTCAGGATTTCCCAGTGAAAGATGGAAAACCACCCAGCATCAATGGCTGTTGAAACGTCTGCCCGCTCTGCTTTCCCAAGAATTAATGATGACTGAGGAGACTTAACAAGTTTTCTGCAAGAGCAGACAGGCCGAAGATGAGAATGAGGGGCATCTGCTCTGTTCATTTGATTGAACTGTTTCCTGCCTGCTGCACCCTGGGACCCAGGCACAGAGCCACTTCCAGACACAACCGCCTCTCCTTGTGGAGGAGGTCAGGGTCTCTGCCCCGCCTGGCCAGGTGGATGTTCCAGAGGGACACGTGTCAGACGTACAAGGTAGCTGACACCATGTACGTTAACTCTGTGTAGGAAAAGGGCCCCATGTGAGTGCGGGAGCCCCATGCAGCCCATACCCACCAAGAAGTGTTCAGGAGGAGTGTCCCTGACATCGACAAGACTACCTGGCAAACCACACTGCAAAAAAAAGGAAAACTAGCAAACACAATTTGAATTGTCTTAAACAAGCAAACCAGCCATTGGTGACTCTGGACTACAGTGCAGCCCTGGGGAACTTGTGTCCTTGCTAACAAGGGTGAACGTTACATGCTCTGATCTCCTTCTTGTCTTTGCAGCTGGTAAACTGGGAGCTTTTGAACCTCTTCTTTACAGTCATGTAGCGTTCCTGAATCCCACCTCCGCACAGTTTGGTGCATTCTGACCATGCTGTCCATGGGCGCATCCTGCAGCCTGAAAGCAGGAAGATGCTGGTTAGTGACAGAACAGGGAGCTGGCCTGGGTGTGGCAGGACTGCTGTACAGGTGCATGTAATGGGTTGTTGAATTAATCCATGATTAGAGTTCCTACCAGGGCATGTTAAGTGACAAAAGTTGGCCACAAATACTTTGTAGCTCTTTCCATCAAAGGGGCAGAGTCTGTTTCTCCACCTGTTGTATGCAAGCTTGGCTACATGACTTGCTTTGGCCAGTGAGACATAAGTAGAGACAGGGCTTGGCGAAAACCATAGGGAACCCATGCATTACTGTGTAACAGTCCTGGCTGGCCTACAGGAACAGCCATGTGGAGAGGGGTCCCAGCCATTCCATGAGCCTTGGCAATGCAGGTGAGCCTAGTCTATCTCTTCTAGCCTGGGTTGAGCTGCTAACTGATAGTAGCCCCATCACCTGCAGAATCATATTAAAACATCATGGCTTAGAAATGTACTGAACGAAGTGGTGTGTTTCACAGCATCTACTTGAACACTATACCATTTTGTCTACACCTTGCTTTGGCCTCCCCAGTACTAAGTAAACTGAAATATAATTTTTTTCTTACTCAGCATAAACACACCTTTCTGATAACCTCCCTGACTCCCAGAGATGAAATCAGATGTTGTGTTTACACTTCATAGCACTCTGTATTTGTTGAAAGAAGCCGTCATATGTAATGATTATGCGTTAGGTTTCTGTTGGTCACACGACAGCTAAGTTTCATGCAAGAATTTAGTGAACAATTATGTGCTTGGCACATAGTTGACCTTAACGACTGCACATTGACTGACTACCATATGCAGCAGACAGTGAACTGTCAGGTAGCTCCCTCCCCCCAAGATTTAGTTATGTTTTGAAAGAATTGCACAGAGCAGAGAGAGCCTCGCATCTGCTGGCTCCCCAAGTGGTTGCAACTCTTCAAATGGGCCAGGTTGAACCCAGAAGCTTCATCTGGGTCTCCCATGTAGGTGCAGGGGCAAGGATTTGGACCATATTCTGTACTTTCCTAGGCACATCAACAGGGAGCTGGATTGGAAGTGGAGCAGCTTGGACTCAAAACTGATGCCCATATGGGATGCCAGTGCTGCAGACAGCGGCTTAACCTGCTGCGCCACAGCACCAGCCCTGTCAGCTAGGTTCTTACACTGTGGCTTTCTCTATCATCATCCTAAATGGAGGTGGAACATCTAAACCCACGAAATCCCAGGTTTTATGTAATATTGCAGAGTTATAAGTGGTATACTTACTGCTCAGTGTCTTCATGGGTGTCATATATACAATGATGGGACATGGCGGGTTAAGGAAGAGAAGGGGGTAATTTAAGCTGAGCTGTTTAATTCAATGAGAAACTTGATGTCCCATTAACCTTCACTGTTACCTGGTCACCTTCCTCACCTAGTCCAGGGACTCTAAAGACCACGTGGCAGCCCCAGCTGTTGCTTCGGTTTGCTAGTGATGTGCTACTCTTGGCCTGGACCTGTGTATTCAGCAGTGAAGCCCCAGATCACCTTCAAGTTGCAAGAGTGGGGACATAGCATCTTCCTCTAGAAACAGCTGGTCACTCTGCCCCTGTTCTGCCACCTCCAAATCACAACACAGATCTGGTAAAGCCACTTTCTTGTTTAGAACCTTTACCTACAGAATCAAGCCTCACATTCACAGCAGGCCACTGGGCTGTCAGAGTCTGGTTTCCTGCCTCTGCTCCTTGTACTCTGCTCTGTCTATCCCAGAAGGACGCTTAGACATTTGAAGTTACTACTTCGATCTTTTGTAACTGGCAAACCCTTACATGTTTTTCAAGACCTGTCAATGCCCAGGCATCTTCCTGAACTCCAGTCAATGTAAGATGCTGCCTTAGCACTAGGTCCATGGGACCATCAGCCAGTTAACTGGCCGCTTGGAGCTGCATTACTTAAAACTTAAGGCTGCTGCTCAACTTTCTGGTTATCCTTGCATAAATATAAACCTAGAAGACACAGGCTAGGGCTGTCTTGTCTAGGCCACACCCTTAACATGGAAGATGACTTGTTCTGCCCTAAATGACAATTGAGATTCCTGCGACATGTCCATGTCATTTTCTCCAACTGTAAGGAGTAAATGGGGTAAGTCATAACTGATTTTAAGTAAGGTTGAACAAGACTTCATGTTTTCCATATGCTTAAAAAGGAAGAAGGGGGCTGGCTGGTGTTGGGGCGCAGTGGGTTAAGCTGCTACCTGTGACTCTGGCATCCCACGTAAGTGCCACTGGTTCAAGTCCCTCCTGCTCCATCTTCCGGCTAATGCGCCTGGGAAAGCAGAAGATGGCCCAAGTACTTGGGCTTCTGCCATCCATGTGGAAGAGCAGGATGAAGTTCTAGCTCTTGGTTTCAGCCTGGGCCATTGCAGCCATTTAGGGAGCGAACCAGCGGAGGGAAGATCTCTGTGTCTCTCCCTCTGTCACTGTAACTCTGCCTTTCAGTTAAATTAATTGAAGGAAGCTTAGGAAGGGTACAGTTCCTAAAAGCTGGTTCTTGAAATTGTACTTACCTAAAGGATTCTTGAAGTCCCTACCCCATCCTTTCCTTTGTAAATTATGCTTGATACTTGAGAAAGGTTCTGTATTGAAAGAATTAAAGTGTGGTAGCCATGTGGCATAGCAGATGGAGCCGCCACCTGCAGTGTCAGGATCCCATATGGGTACCTGTTTGGGTCTCAGCTGCTCCACTTCCAATCCAGCTCCCTGCTGGTGCACCTGGGAAGGCAGTGGAGGATGCTCCAAGTGCTTGGGCCTCTGAATCCATGTTGGAGACTCAGATGAAACTCCTGGCTTCAGCCTGACCCAGCCCTGGTCATTGCAATCATTTGGGGAGCAAACCAGTGGATGGAAAATCTCTTGTGTCTCTCACTGACTCTGCCTTAAAAATAAAGTCTTTGAAAAAAGAAAGTGTGGTCTGAAAGATTCAGAACCCCCACCCTTTCTTTTGACAGACCATGACTTAGGCCAGTGCGCACCGCAACCTGCCCTGGAGAGCAGCCCTGACGCACCTGGGAACTGCTCCGCGTCGGACTCTTCCCGCAGCTGCTCGCTCCTCCGGCTCTCTCGGGCCTCCCTCCAGCGCAGCTTCTGGATGGATGGATTTCGGAGGCATTTCCGGACGCGGCACTTTTTGCGCTGCACGGTCTCTGGGCAGGGTGCGCCTCCAAACTGCGGCTCCATTTGGATCATCCGGGTTCGGATCATGTGGCCTTTCCCACATGACTTGTTACATTCTGACCACTGGGACCACTCGGTGAGCTCACAGTCAATGGCTGGCAAGACAGAGAGGGTATGAGTATATCTCAGGTCTGAAACAAGAGCCGGTCACTTACCCTCGCCTTTGAACATCTCAGCAAGCCTGCACAGTACAAAGCAGGCTCTGTTGCCCATTTTAAAATAGAAGAAATGGCGCCCAAGAGGCAGGCTAACTTCCTTCAGCTCATATGGTTGGTAAAGAGTCATGGTGGGTCATAACCCACATGCTATGCCCCTTCTGGTTCGAGGTTTTGGGGGCATTTTGGTGATGCATGCAGAGCCTCTTGGCCTGCACTCTGAGCTCCTAGGGCAGCTCGGGTGGCACAGACTGGCTCCCCACAGGCCCAAGGATCTGGGTTTTCTCAGGGAAAGCACCGCTCATTGGTTGTGGCCAACAGGCCCCCTGCTGCCCAGCTCTTCGAGAGAGAAGAGTCAACAGCTTAAAGATGGCTGATCCCTGTGGGTCAGCACCAGGGCGCCTTAGTGGCTTTTTGTCTGCACAGTGGTGCTACTGTTTTTCCCATTAGGTTGTGAGAGTGCTCCCACTCCAGGAAGTGCTCCGTAAATGTTCCTCTCCCTTCAATAGATGCTGTGGCTATCTGTGGCAGTCAGAAACTGGCCATCAGAAGGCCCCTGGGGCCCTAATGTGGGGGTTGGGGTGGAGCTGGGGGTCAGCTGCAGATACCGAAGGTGCCAGGCTTGGTTTACATGATGTCCAGATTATCTCCACACACGACTGCATCCAGCCAGCAGCACTCGGCAGCTGTAGAATGGAGCACTGGTTGAGGGAGGCCTGGACTGGCCGGGTCCAGTGGTCACACGTGCCAGTTTCTCAGTTTAATCCTCTGAGCAACCAAGGAAGCATGTTCTGCTGGTTAACCAGTGAGGAAACTGAGGAACAGGGATGCTGAAGCTAGTCAGCAAGGGACAGAGCTGGGCCTGAACCTGGGCAGCAGCTCAGGTACCACCCAGGGGAAGGAGCAAGAAAGGCTGCAAGTGTGCTTGCCCTTTCACCATTTCAGACTGCAGCTCTGGAAAACTAGCCAGCCAAACAGGCTCTCTGCTTGACGACTAGGCCCTGGGTAATAAAGTCAGCTGGGCACAGGGACTTTGGAGATGGGGGTGGACAGTGCGCTGCTTGGGACCTGGCTTGCTTCCCGGCTGTAGGAGGTACTGATTTAATAGCCAACTTTGGTCGTGGGTAAAGAAAATGGTCAGAGAGAGGAGGAAGGATTAAACAGCCTGGAAAATCCATGAGTCAGACAAAGCCCACAATTGGGGGAGAGGGGAGAGAACAGTGGTTTAGTGGGCCTTTGTGCTGAGTGTTGTTCATATATGTCTTTAGTTTAGATTTACAGCAACTTGCAATTTGTTTTATAGACAGTCGTGGGAAACCCATTTTACCAAGGAAGACACGGAGAATTTAACCAACACATCAATGCAAAGACCTAAACCCCATGCTCTTTCTCCCCAGCAAACAGCTTTCTTTTAGGATGTGGCATGTCATCACAGCCCGGGGCTCAGGAACTTAGCGGGAGAGGAGCGGACGACTGTGGGACCCAGGACTTACGGCATTCTGGCAGCATGCACTTCTCCACCTGCTCCAGCTCCTCATTACAGTCTCCAAGTTCCGCCAGAGACTTGAGCATCCTCTGGCGGGTCCGCATGCCCTTCCCACAGGTCACGCTGCAGTCGCTCCACTCAGACCATGGGGACAGCAAGCATGGGATGGTGTCTAGGTCAAGAGTCACATTTGTCTTTCAGGATGGGCTCCCTTTGCTGGCTGTCATCTCTTTGGGCCCACAGTGCCTCCCTCCAACACCCCATCCCTTGTGTTGGCCCCCAGAGTAAAGTAGAATTGGCCCGTGGGTTTAAAAAAAGGGTGAACTCCTGGAACTAAGAAATGACTCAGTAGTCTACAGAGCTTGGTACTCTCTGCATCTGATGGTCATGACCTGACATCAGATGAGGCTCAATGATCCGAGTACACTGAGGGGCTGAGAGCGCCCCATGTTCCCCAAGAACCATGCACTAAAGGAGAGGCTCATCCTGCCGTTTTGGACACTTGGGTCCGGAAATCCCTGGGATGGGCATGCACCTGTGTGCCTGTAGACATTTGTGCATAGAGCAGGGGTTGTCATGCTTTGTGGGGCCCAACAAGGTCAACATAGAGTGGGAATGGACTGGACCTGGGGAGTGTGTCCTGTTTATGTCCTCTCCCCAGTGCCTCAAGACATTCCCATAAAACAGCTTCAGGTGAATTCTACCCAGAGGTCACCTGTTTGCCACCCCAGCATTGCTCAGAATGTCCCCCAAAGAAGGTCACTTTCTTTGGCTCTGGTTGAAGTCCCCACACCGATGATTCTTAACAGCACCCATTGCAAGGACTATGGGTGGTGCTTTCCTCCTGCACCTGCTTTTCCTCTTGTTGGTAGGGGTCGCTGTGTCCTCCGCGTCTGTGCCCTGTCACCTCCCTGGCCCCCACACCCACGCCCACTCACGGCACTCGGGCATCATGCACTTCTCTGTCTGGGACGTCTCAGCCTTGCACATGGAGCCGTCTGCGGGGCTCATCTTGACCATGCGGTGGCGCTTCTTCATGCCCATCCCGCAGGTGGCGCTGCACTCGTCCCACTCGCCCCACTCGGTCATCAGGCAGCTGCTGGGAGCTAGGGAGTCCCGCTGAGTTGGAGTCATGCTGTGGACCCCTGTGGTGACTCACCCCCACCCCCACCCCTTCGCGCCCCAACTCACAGCACTCCTCGTTGACCGTGCACTTCTCCGTCTCCTCGGTGGGCAGCGTGCACACGGAGCCGTCCTCGGGGAACTGCTTCACGTACCTCTCCCGGGACCGCATGCCTGTGCCGCAGGAGATGCTGCAGGGTGACCAGGTGATCCACTCGGACATGGTGCAGGTGGAGCCGTCTGCAACACAGGAGCAGAGAAAACGCTGCCGTGGGACCCCACAGGCCGTGGTCATGTGTGTAGAACTGCCCACAAGGCAGGAATCAGAAATGGAAAATTGTGGTAGTCACAGGGATGTGGGGGTCAAGGATGGACAGGAACATACAAAATCTAAATCTTTACACCAAGAGATGCTCCTTTCCAGTGCTGTGGCACAGCAGGTTAACACCCTGGCCTGAAGCACTGGCATCCCATATGGGCGCTGGTTCTAGTCCCAGCTGCTCCTCTTCTGATCCAGCTCTCTGCTATGGCCTGGGAAAGCAGTAGAAGATGGCCCAAGTGGGAGACCAGGAAGAAGCTCCTGGCTCCTGGCTTCAGATCAGTGCAGCTCTGGCCGTTGTAGCCATCTGGAGAGTGACCCAGTAGATGGAAGACCTCTCCCTCTCTACCTCTCCTCTGTGTAACTCTGACTTCAAATAAATAAATATTTAAAAAAAAAAAGAGATGCCCCTTTTCCAGGTTTGTGGGGGCACTCACAATTACTTCTCAGCCCATGGAAAATACCCTTGAAACATGCTCTGATGCACAGCACGATGTCAAAAAATATATATACAGTCCTATATACACACACACACTCTTGTATATAAAATGTGTACTATAAGCTATTTTACATACAATTTAAGGCATAATCTATTTGTATGATATAAAGTGTATTAGGACTATTGAATAAAATTAATAATCGACTTCTTCAGTCACTGACCACATTTTAAGTGCTCAGTGACCATGTGTGCCAGGTGCTACCATATTGGGCAGTGTGGTTAAGAGAACATTTTTATCACTGCAGACAGTTTATTGGTCAGAGCTGGAAGTAACTGGCATATTCTGAGATATTGTGGAAGCTCTTAGAGGAAACTGAGACTTTAGTTGTTATCTCAAGCTATGAGCCCCCCCTCCCCCAAGAAAAACAGAAGTCTTCTCTTGAGGACAGAGAGAGAGATTGGCCTTGGGACACAGGACTGATCTATACCCAAAGAGCAGATGGCACCAAGTGGCCGAAGATATCTCAACACCTCCATTGAGTTGGGTAACAAAACACCCCGACTGCTCTTGGGGCACAAAAGACAGGGTAGGGAGTGCAGAAGGTGTGTCTGTGTTCCAGGAGAGATGGGTGTGGAAGAAGGAGGAAGAGGGCAATGCAAGCCGAGCTCTGTTGAAAGCTTGGGCTTTGCTCGCATGAGTGAGTGTTAGCCAAAGCCATGATCACAGAGGAGACACTTGGGAGGCTGGCGGGAAGATACTTGAACCTCTCACAGTATGACTTGGCTTGTTCCCAAGGTGGGGTGTGGGTGTGTGTGTGTGTGTGTGTCCGAGTGAGTTTAGTTCTGGAAAGAGAAGAAAATGAAATCATAGGTCTGTCTATCCATCTTCTATTTAATTCACATCAATGGAGGCAGACCAAACGCTTAGAGATGTGCTTGGGGGTTATAAAGAAGTGTGAGTTCCCAATCTTTCCCTACGCCAGCGAGAGGGGAGCACCAAAACTCACAGCAATTCCAGGTATTGCAAGTAGACCACAGAGGAGTGCCCAGGGAATCAGAAGGTGCCGAGGAGGGAACATCTGCCCTGTCCTGGGGCTCTGGGGAGGATTTCACCTAACAGGGCACCCCAGAGTGCACTTTTGTCAGGAAAATGAGACTAGATTTTAGTTGAAGGGAGCAGCTCTGCAAATATCCTGTGTGGTATTAGGAGATGAATTCTGAACCCTTACTGCTGTCACTCTGCACATGTGTGTTGTCTGAACATTGTTCTGCGACCCTGGACAGTGCCACCAGCTGTGCTGGTGGTGCAGTAGAAACCACAGTGGCAATCAACAAGTTAGACCCAGGGAGCAGGCTAACAAAAGGCATCAAGAACAACCATGGAGGTGATTGCATTCCAGTGTGATTCAGCTGGGAGGTATGAGACCTGAAGAGCCCCAGTTCAGCCTTCCTCTGATGCGCAAGACATCACGCCAGCAGGCTGAGGGTGTCCTTCGGGAGGAAGCGCCCAGGGCAGGCTCCACCCTTCACATCTTCCTCAGACAGGCATCCCCGGGTGCTGCAGCGTGATGTCACTCATGTCAGATATGTGTGAGCATGCTCATTTTCACCAGGACTCTTCCCTGCAGGGCTCTCTTACAAGTGAGTGAGACTGGGGAGTTTGCACCCGGGCAAGAGGGAGGCCCAGGGTTTCAGCGGACAATAGACTGGCATAATCGGGTCTTTGGGAAAGATCCCTCAAGTGGTGCCTTGGAAGGAGGACAGAGGAGAGGCGAAATGACAAAGCCTTTGCTAAGAGGTTTGGCCCAGAGAGGAGGCAACAGAGACTGCTGCATGGTGCCATGAAGTACCTTCCTCTTGTCTGAGACAACCAGTCCCTGTGCCATGTCCACAGGGGCCGCTGCTTCTTCCCCATCTCTGCCACTCAAACCGAGCAGCACAGAGCTTAACTTACCTGGCTCTGGGTGGTGTGCAGAGCATGAGCCTCAAGAACAGGCTTGGCTCAGGATGGTTCAGAACCAGTGTTAGCACCTGCGAGCCTCGGAACCAGGGCAAGGAAGGACCATGACATCCCCCATGCCTCTTTGTAGGTATGGTCTGTCTATGGCATGGTGTCCTCCCCTCCAAAGCGCTTTATTTGGGGGAAAAGCAGTTAGCAACAAGCCACTATGGCAGCACAATCAGGAGAGGCATTGAAGCCTGGTGCCCAGGGAGAGCCAGGGAGTGATGGACATGCAATGGGTGAGCGCGTGCCAGCATCCCCAGCCCATGCTTCCCTTGCTGCCATCTCACTGCACCCAGAGGAGGTTGGAGCCAACCCCGGAGACTAGCTCTACGCAGGCCGAGAGGAGAGTCCTGCCCTGGGGAACCTGCAGCTGGTCTTGGCCCAGCAATCAGCTGAGTGCAGTCTGGAAGCCGGGCCCTGGTGACACAGATTATGCAAGCTCATAGCTCAAGCCTGATCTTTTGAGCAGCTGCAGTTAGATAGGCTGAGAATTTCTCTCATCAGTCTGGAGATCCTGAACCAAAAGAGCGAGCACTGCAACTCAGGCTCAGGTGGAAGAGAGATGAGGGGCCATGGACGACAGACCCAGCCTAATGGCTCTGGGTTCAGCCTTGGCCAACCTGTTCACCGGCTCCTTAACAAGAGATTGGAGGTAAGGCCTAGAGGCAGGATGCTGGTTGTTTGCAGTTTGCCATGAGACTTATCTGTTCCCTCATGAGTTATCTGTCCATCTTACTGCATTGCTGGGCTGCTGGGGAGGTTGGTTAATCTTAAGAATGCTTTTGATGTCCTAAGACATGATGTGTGTCCAGGCAGGGTTGTAGATGGGGCTCTGTCCTAGGTGGATCACAGAGTTCTAGTGCCCCCACCAGGGGTGCCACCCGCTGAGTAGGAGAGACCACAGAGGCCAGGCAGATCCTCCCCTAGCCAAGCCTCTGCCAGCCCCTGGCTGGCCTGGGTTTCCTCCTCACCTTCGTCGCTGCAGCCAGGGCCCATGCAGGGCTGGAAGTCCTGGGTGTCAGGGCAGGGGACACTGAGGTCCAGCTGTGCCTTCAGCATGCGCTGCCGCATCCTCTTGCCTTTGTCGCAGGTGGAGGAGCTGCAGGCTGACCACGGGGACCAGTTGGAGTAGATGCAGGTCTCAGGGGTGTCATCTGCAAAGAGCGTGTGACATGTTTTCCTGGGCAGCTTGTGGAGGCTGCTCCTGGCCCGCTCCCAGACGCGCTCAAATAGGGAGAAGACCCCCCCCTCGCAGCCTGGCTGCCCCTGCAGGTCCCCGCCTCGCTTTTCCGCACTGGGGAAGTGGGGGAATCCATGCCTGCCTCCCAGGCCACTGTGAGTATCCACAGCCAGTGCAGTCTGATGCTGGGCACTGACTCAGGCCACTGACCACACTCATTTGGAATGCCCACCGCCGTGGGGTGCCGATTTCCCAGTTCCCTGAGACATGCGTGCCTGGTCTTGGACTTGTTTTAGATTATTTCTGGAGGGGGAAATCCTCAAAGATGGCATTACCAAGTCAAAGGACGTAAAGATTTTTAGGGTTCTGCAAGGAGTTAGCAAATCGCTTGCCCAAAGGGCCCTGTCCCTGTGCATTGGCACCTGCGGCCAAGGACAACAACGTACCTTCATCTTTCTCTTCCGGAGCCAGGTCTGCTACAATGTCATCCACATTGTCGGGTACAATGTTGCACTGTTCCCCCTGCAAAAGGAATGGGACTTGCAGGGCTCACATGAGAGAAAGAGGGGGAGGTGTCAAGGAACTGCCGGGAATCTGATTTCCCCTCTGTGCCATGGCCAAGCCCTGGGCCGGCCTTTCCTATCTGACTGAAAAAAAGGACCAGACCGGAGGGACTAATGACCCATGGTAGAGGACATTAGCAATTGATTATGGAGCTCACAATGACACCTATTGACCCGAATCAAATCATTCAGTGGAGCTCTGGCCTGGATTTTTGCTCATTTACATGCTGTGAAATAATTTGCATACTAGAAACTCTGGGAGGTTCAGGAATCCACTTCGGGGGGTGGGTTTCTGCAGGACCCCCTGATTCTATGCCACGGTGCACTGTAACCCAGTACCTTCCGGGCGATTCTCTCAATGACAACTCTGGCTACTTGAATGATGGAACCGCCTTCTGGGTCGTAGAAAGGACTCTGAGGATGGTCCAGGCTGGTCAGGGGCCGGATTTTCTCCTGGGGAATCGTGGGCTTGTTGGGTGACTGCAGTGAGGAAAAACAAAACAAAACAAAACAAAACAGCTATGGAGCTGGAGAAATAAAACTGATTAAAATCACAAAGGGGCTGGCATTGTGGCACAGCAGGTTAAGCTGCTGCTGGTGACCCTGGCATCCCACATTGGAGTGTGAGTTCAAACCCCAGCTACTCTGCTACAGTTTCTTCTTTTTTTTTTTTTTTAAGATTTATTTTATTTATTTGAAAGACAGAGTTATAGACAGAGGCAGAGCCAGGGAGAGAGGGAGGTCTTCCATTTGCTGGTTCACTGCCCAGATGACCACAATGCCCAGAGCTGAGCTGATCCGATGCCAGGAACCAGGAGCTTCTTCTGGGTCTCCCATGTAGGTGCAGGGGCCCAAGGACTTGGGCCATCTTCTGCTGCTTTCCCAGGACATAGCAGAGAGCTGGATCAGAAGTGGAGCAGCTGGAACTCAAACCAGCGCCCATATGGGATGCTGGCACTGCAGGCCTGGGCTTTAACCTGCTGCACCACAGCACTGGCCCCCTACTCTGCTTCTGATCCAACTTCTTGCTAATGCACCTGGGAAGGGCAATGGAAGAAGTGCTTGGGTCCCTGCCACCCACATGGGAGACCAGAATGAAATTCCAGGTTCTTGGCTTTGGCCTGGCCTAGACCCAGCTGTTGCCACCATTGGGGGAGTGAACCAGAGGATGGAAAATTCATTCTCTCATTCTCTCTCTCTCTCTCTCTCTTGCTTTCAAATCAATCAATCAATATTTTTAAAAAACCAACAAAAACAATTAGGATCAAAAGAAAAACCTTGATAGGAATTCAACAACAAGTAGAACTACCATTTCTATTTCTGGAATCGTGGTCCTGCCCCTGCTTAGAAACTGTACCTCCGTGCTTTAAAGTTCTCCCACCTACTTGGTAGGAGTATGCCCAGCAGAGGTTTCAGAGTGGTCACACTGGGGAGCCAGGTCAGCCTGAGTCCAGGTCTCTCCCTACAAGAATCTGTTTTTCTGTGGAGAGGCAGCTGGCACATACTCTAGGGCTTCTGAGCTACCACTATCGGCCACAACTCCTCGCCTCTGTGCCTTGGTGGGAAAGCAGCCCCGGATGACGCATAATTGAACAGGTGAGGCTGGCTTTGAAACCTCTCTACAGGTTGGGTCCCAGGGCAGATTTGCCTCGCACATCATAGTTTACTGATGCCTATTCTAGATTGTTCTCCACTGGTTTTCCAATGGCTCCGGATTTTGGCACACTTGGTATACTGAGGATCATATCTGAGACATGCCATTTAGGATGGAATCCAAATGCCTTAGTTTGCTGTCCGGCAGCCTGCGGAACCTGCCCCCACATCATAGTATGGACTTCCTGCTGTCCTCGCTGTCTGGTCTCCATGCGCTTGGCACACTGCCCCCTTACTTACCTGTGACCTGCTTTAACCAGGCCACTGACCATGCTCCCCAGCGCCCTGATCATCCTGTCTGTGATGCTGACCCCATGTTCCCTCCCCTACCTGAATGTATGTTCGTATGGGACAGAGCCTAGATCAGACTCACCTCTGTGGCCAGGACACCCAGGACAGGGCAGGGATGGAAGGAGGTGCTCAGGAGCTTTGCCACTCACACAGCAGGGACACACTTACCTCGTAGGTCACCCCACTGTCAGTGCCGGCGTCCCAGGGGATCAGGTCTTGCACCACCTTCTGCACCCAGCCACATTCCTTGGTGCACAGATCCTCTGCGGACAAACCCACGTTCCAGTCGGGACTGGGGCCCATCATGGTCAGGAAGGACATTAAGTGACGTGTCCTGTCCACCGAAAATTCAGCTGATGGTGCTGCTCTCCTGGAAACCAAATTCAGAGAGCATCACACTCTGGGGGTGCTGGGGTACACACTGTGGGGGACATCTGGCCCCGCTACGGCAAAGGCACGAGAGGCACAGTGCAGGGACAGCATCTTTGGCCATTATTGGTTCATACCCTTCTCTCTAAGTCCATCTGTTGGACAAGCATGGAGAGAACCATATGTTATGGCTCAATCCAGTTTTAGTCTGTCTGTAGCTCGTTATTTTATATTTCCTTGCTTATTTATCTGTTGTGCTGTTTACTGTCTGCTGTCACTGGAGTCTATTCTAGGATTTCCTTCCAGAGCCAGGAACACTGCCTGGCACTGAGTAGCTGCTTGGTGAGCGATTTCAAATAAATGAACAAATATTCATGTGTGTGCCCAGCTGTGCTGGACGTGAGATGGATGTTACAGATCAACACGGCGTCCTCACGCCTTAGGTTATGGGGAATTCGGAAGGCTCACAAAAATGGGATGCAAAGATAAGTTTGTTTTGGTGCGAACATTCTTTGCAGTCCGTGCCTCGCCTTTGTATAACGCACACTGTCCACGAGTGTTTGGAAGGGCCCTCATCCGCTCTCATCCCATCCCCACAGCACACCGGGGGCAGAGATGCTGCAGGAGGAAACTGAGGCTCATCTCAAGTCACTGAGTGAAGTGGCAGAACAGCAGCCACAACCTGAGTCCACGGAGACTGAGGTCAATGCACCTGCCATCGTCCACTTCTAAATCCTCCCGTGTCCCCCTTCGATCTCTTGAGTGTTCCCCTGTGGCATTGCTGAGGGTGGCTCCTCCAGCCTGCTGCTGTCTTCAGTGCCTCGGCCCCAGGCACCCACCCACTGGCAGTGGTCCCCTGGCTATTTACTCCTGTCCAGGAGCAGCGGTCCGGGCACAGAGCAGACTGCTGGCTGGCAACTCCCAGGGGCTGGAAGTAACATCCCGAGGTGTACAGCCATGGGAGCAGCTCTTCCATCTCTGGCTCCTCGTGTTGCTAGGCAGAGGTCTCAGGAGCTGCTGGGGCTGCATGAGGTCCATCATGGTGCCCACTGTGGGGCTCGGGTGGGGGGGAAGGTGGACAGAAAGTCATAGTCCCTCAGCACACACTTGGTCACAGCCCTGTGTCATCTCATTTTCTCCTATGACCGACCATCCTGTGGGCTTAGGACCATCATTCTGTTTTGTAGAGAGGCAATGAATATGCATAGAGATTAATGGGCTGGGAGCCACACTTAGCAGGGGCTGAGGCTTGGAGGCAGCTTGGCCTGACTCTACACGCCCAGGCTGCTAATCATGGGGAATCCTTGGCCAGGGATTGACTGGGCACTTCAGTCCAGCTGGCAGCTGGTCAACCTCAGCAGCTTGGGTATCTCTGTGCCCTCTGCTGGGATCTGCTGCTTCTGACTGCTCTCACCTGGTCCCAGGTGATGCCAGACCTATGGGGCCCTAGGCAATGGGACCCCGTGGGTGCTGGCAGCCACATGGGCCCAAAGGATGAGCACAGGGTGAGAGAGGCCTGTGGGTTGGCATTCTGGTGTTGCCTTTTATAGCTGTGTGGCATTGGGGGAATCACCAACTCCACCTTGTGCCTCGGTGTCCAAATATTTAAAATTATTTTTATATATTTAAAAAATTAAAAAATCAATTAGAGCAAACAAGCACATGCTCCCATCCATTGGTTTATTCCCCGAGTGCTACAACAGCTGGGACTGCAGAACCAGGCTAGGCTGAAGCCTGGGAGCTGGGAATTCAATCCAGATTTCCATGTGGGTGGCAAGAGCTCAACTACTTGCGTCACAATTGGTGCCTCCCCGGAGGCAGGAAGCTGGAATCAGGAGTCGGGACTCGAACCCAGGCACTCTGATACAGGGCACGGGCATCTTAATCAGGATCTTAACTGTTAGGCCAAATGCCCACCCCTCAGTATTCAAATCTTGAAAATGGGGATCACATATGTCTATCCCAAAGGGCTCTTCTGCGTGTTCAATGAGCTAAGTGGCACAGTGCCTGGCACCTGGGCCATTATGGTGGTACTGTACCGAGACACACCATGGGTCACATGGAGCTCAGGAAGGAGAGGGCAGGGAGAGAAGCCTTCCTGGGTACACATCACATTGCAGCCTGCTTCCAACCTGAGAGCTGGCACAGGAGTGGAGGAAGAGGCTGGCCCCAGCCCTGGTGTCAGCAGGCTGATGTGGGCGTGGTGCTGCCTCTTCCTCAAGACCCCCACTCTCCCTCTCCTGTTCCACCCACCGCCCATTGGAAAAACTCGTCTCCAAACGTTTGAAAATTGTGCTGCTTGGATCAGCAGCATCAGCCTGCCCCTCCTGCCTTGGGAGAAATGCAAATCACTGGGCCCTACCCCAGAGTTACTGAATGGGAGGCTCTGCAGTGGGACAGAGCTCTCTGTGTGACTGAGCCCCCCCCAGCAAACCCAATGCACCTGAAGCTTAGGATCCTGGGTCTGCTCATGGCCACAGCCTCAGCTCAGGCGTCGCCTCTCCCAGGAGACTTCTGACCCCCGGGGGAAGGCGCCTGCCTACCTGCCCTGTGACAGCCATCGCTTCTTCACTGGTCAGTCTCCATCCCAGACTGGGAGCTCCCTGAGGAGCTGCACAGCTGCCTCCACAGTACCGTGGAGCCTGGAGGGCTGACAATGAATGATATGTGGCAGCCAGAGCTCCCCTACTCGCTGGCTCCAGATCTCGGGCAAGCTGTGCACCTCCTTCGAGTCTCTCTGTGTTCATCTAACACGGCCTATCTGCGGTGCTGCTGTGGGGAGCCCATGAGATCATTTAGCAGGAAGCCTGTATAAACACTGAAGTGCCACATCGCCAAGCACTGCTGTTTTGTTAGGCTTTCCCCCACATTCGCCTCTTCTGGTCTGCAGGTCAGTGGCTGTAGCGCGTTCTTTGGAGACCCAGCTTCTACAAGATCGCAGGCTGGGGAGCTGTGGCATTGCTCATCCAGGACCTCGCAGGACCATGAACGTTTGGCGGGGCGGCTTTATGGCCCAGTGTGTTGTGTCCCTTGAGAGACATGTCCTTTTCCATTGTTGGCGAGCCTGCCCACCCTGCCTATTACTTTCCCTTGCACCCAACTGTGTGACTTTGGGTCAGGTAAGTCATTCGTATGCTTATCCCATGGGTGATGCTCTTCACGGTGACAACCCAAGGGGACAAAAACAGTTCTACTGAGGAATGCAGAGGAGGAGAAACCAACACGTCATCCTATGCTTGCCCAGCCGAGGGATGGGAGCCGCTGAGGAGGGGGAGCCTGTCCTCACGGATGCTGCTGGCTGAGTCTGCGGTAGCCAGAGCTGTGGCCTGAGTCAGCCCCTCCGGACTGTCCTGCCCCTGCGTTTCAAGGGGCTACCAATCTCAGACCTTCACCTGGGTGAATGGGAACCTAGAAGGCCCTGGAAGCGATCTTGTAGCGTCTTCAGATGCACCTTGCTGCTCTCGCTTCTGAAGCCTCCTCCCCGGGCTCCCTCCGCATGGTGCCCCCTGCAGGAGGCGTGTCCCGACTTCTTCCCCAGTGGCCCTGGCTGACCTGCCTGTGGCATGCTGCACTCACGCTGCCCTGGGACTTTCTTGGTTAACATCTGTCTTCTCCGTTAGCTTCCCACAGAGGAAGGGCTGTTTTAGTCTTGCTTACAGCTTGGCATGCAGTGGGTTCTCTGCAAATGTTTGTTTAAATAAATGAATTAATCTAGGGAGCGAATGTGGAGACTTTGTACTTCCTTTGACCTTCAAACTTAATTAAAATCACTCCCAAGTATTTATTACTTCTATATTAAAAATGCTTACAATAATGAAATGGAAAGAATGTATTTGAGTTTTCCTTAAGGACTGCTAGATAGGGTTAGGGTCTTGGATTTGTTCAGGCTGTCAGAAACGTTCTTCATCGTGTTTCTGGCAGGCCCTGTCTTCCAGGATATGCTGTTTTGTTAATTGGGTTCCATTTTTCTATCAGAGATTTAAATTTATATCAGTTTTCTAGCGAAGAGTTGATCTGACCATACTAATATCAGGGTATATAATATTGCATGATAATTTAAAAAGTATGATATTCAGGTTAAACAAAAATATAAATCAGTGGACCAGACTGGGGATCCCAGAAACTACAGATAGGAATTTATGCAAAACAGACTCCTCAAGTTATGGGGGAAGGAAGGAGTGCGCAGCAAGCAGGGCTGGGCTAAGTTAATTGCAATAAGAATTGGATTCACATCTTATACTCTAATAAAAAGCATTAGTGATGAACCCAGACTCAAGTATCAAACACCATATCATGGCAAAAGTCATTTTTTCAAGAAAAATATGTGGAAGAAATGCTGATTTCCTCAGCTTTGAAACAATAAAAGCAATTAGGAAAAAAGAAGTTAAACAAGTTGAGTTATACATCAGTAAAAACATCTATGTAGAATGGAAATGAAATAAAAACATCTATATAATGAAAACAACAATACAGGTTTAGCAGCCCTAGCCCAGAAACCTGAAACACAAAATGCTGCAAAAATATTTTTTAAAAATTTTAAAAAGATTTATTATTTATTTTATTTGAAAGGCAGAGAGAGAGAGAGAGAGAGAGAGAGAGAGAAAGAGAGAGAGAGAGAATCCTCCACCTGCTGGTTCAGTCCCCAAATGGCTACAACAGCCAGCACTGGGCCAGGCTGAAGCCAGGAGCCATGGGAGGCAGGGAGCCAAACACTTGGGGCATCTTCTCTTGCTTTTCCAGGCACATTAGCAGGGAGCTGCAGCAGAAGTGGAACAGCTGGGACTCGAACCAATGCCCATCTGGGATGCTGGTGTTGCAGGTACTGGTTTTGCTAGGCCACAATGCCTACCCCCAAATATAACATTTTTGAACATTAACATGATGGAAAATTCCACACCTGACCTCATGGGATGAGTTACAGTCAAAATGCATACATGCTAAAAATATTGTACGAGATTTCCTCCATGCTATGAGCATAAGGTATTTGTTAAACATAAAAGAATTTTGTCTTTGGGTTTAGGTCCCATTCCCCAAATATCTCGTTATGTATATGTAAATATTCCAAATTCTGAAAAAAATCCGAAGTCCAAAATACCGCTGGTCCCCAGCATTTCAGATAAGGGATGCTCAACCTCTGCTGAACTGGAAAGAAAAATTATCTGCTGGCAAAACTGTCTCAAATTATCTGCTGGCAAAACTGTCTCTGTCAAGGGTATTTGAGAAAGTGTCAGTAGCTGTACAGGGGGCTGGTGCTGCGGCATAGCAGGTTAAGCTGCCGCCTGTCATGGCCAGTGTCTCATATGGGAGCTGCTTCATGTCCCGGTTGCTCCACTTCTGGTCCAGCTCCCTGTTAATGAGCCTGAGAAAGCAGCGGAGGATGACTCAAGCCCTTGGGCCCCTGCACCTAGGTGGGAGACTGGGAAGAAGCTCCTGGCTCCTGGCTTCAGATTGGCTCAACTCTGGCTGTTGCAGCCATTTGGGGAGTGAACTAGCAGGTGGAAGACTCTTTCTATCTCTCCCTCTCTGTAACCCTGCCTCTCAAATAAATAAATAGATCTTTTTAAAAATAGCTATACAGAACTAATTCAAATCCATAACACAAAATGATCTCACTAGACAAGGAAAGGTACAAGCAGACAATTCACATCAGAAAATTGAAAAAAAAAAAAAAACAATGAAGGCATGAGGCAATGTTTCCTTTTTTTACAGAGAGACAGCATGGTGTGTAAGGGAAAACCCAGGGCATGGGAGCAGACAGAGCTGTATTTGGGTTTTGGAGCAGTCACTTATTTATTAACTAAGCAATGGTGGCTTTTATCTCCCCTTTCTTTGCAGTTACTGCACTTGAAGATGGGAGGTTCATCATTTGTACCCCAAGGTTATCTTGGGAGGAGACTTCTTCCCTGTGACCCACATGTAACAGGACTTGGTAGGGGCAGGCTTTTGGTGGTCATTAACACACCCTTGAGACACCCCCATCCCATTTCAGGGTGCATGGGCCCTAGTCCCAGCTCCAGTTCTGATTCCAGCTTCCTGCGAATGTGCACCCTGGGTAGTGCCCGGAGATGGCTCACCTGCCTAGGTCCCTGCCATCCATGTGAGAGACCCAGATTGAGTTCCAGGTTGCTGGCTTCAGCCTGTCCTAACCCTGGTTGTTGTGGGCACTTGGGAAGTGAATCAATAGATACAATATTTCTGACATCTGTCTGTCTGCCTTTCAAATAAAAATAAGTAAAATTTATATAAAAAAATATGACTCCTTGAAGGTTTCTTTCTCAATTTTCCAAACAAAATTTCCTGAAACACCACAAAAGAGGTAAGGAAGGATTTTTATGCTACTCCTAGAGCCATACTAACCCTTTCTATAGTGCAGATCCACACCAGTGATGCTAAGAGGTTTTCCTAAGCCATTGATGCAGGCTGCTTGTCTCATACATTCCAAATCTGGTTTTTGAAGTTGCAGGAACACAATTTAGCCACGAGAGGGCGCCCGAGTCATTCACTGGACAGGCGTCCTGGTTCAGTGGAGGGAAGATTAGAGTGGGGTTCCCGAAGCCTGGGAAAACTGTTAAGAAGCAGGGGGAATCCAGGACTCCAGGTCCACCTGGACGCCTGGACCTACCACATGCTCCTCTAGTCCAAGGACTGTCTTTCTCTACCATCCTGGGGGTGCTGATGGACCTGGGCTCGGGCTGCAGGAGGCAGGGGTGGCCCTGAAGCTGCCACCCCGATTTCAGAGACAAATCCTTCTGGCCTCCGTGGACTTCTGGAGAGGGCCACCGTGTCTGCCCGCCGCTGTCCTCACAGACACCCCCGTGGCCTCCTTGGACGTGAAGCTGAGTGGCTGGGAATCATTTAAGGGGATTACATCCTTTGCAGGATTCATTATAAGAGGAAGTAAAAATTAAAACTTTTTAGTAATCCTTAGCATTTAGACTACCCTGGGACCAGTGAGGGGATGGAGATTCAGAGCAGAAGTGCAGGAAGCCTGGCCATTTTCTACTTGGGTGCCAGAGGGACTAAAGGATGTGGGTTTTGTTCAGAATCCATCTTTGCTGTCTCTACCTGTGCGCGGGCTGTCGGAGCCACAGCCTGATTTATTGAGCTAAACAAGTCAGCAGCTAATTTGTTCATTCCTGGCTGTCCTTTGAGAAATGGTGCTGGGGATAAAGATGAAGATCATTGAAAAACAAGTCAGTTGCAACGGGCAGGACCTGGCAAAGTAGGTCACCCTGGCTTTCCCCTGGGCCCAGGGACGCTGGAATCCCATTAACCTCAATGGGGCAGGCTCCGGGAGGAGGGGAGAGTGCTGCAAAACACAATTTGGCTGCACGGAGGCGTCCTGATTTGACTTCCTAATGAGATTTGGAAGAAGAACGGGAAGACCAGGGTTTGGGAAAATCAAAGAGCAAGCTGGTAGGCGCGGGCAGAGTCTCGGCTGTGGGGGAGACCTGGTGTCTTCCCTGCCTTCCTTCTGTGCCGTGGGGGTCTTGGGAAGACTGAGGGATGGGTCAAGTGGACAAAGCGTCCCGAAATATTTCTTCCCAATTTTCAGAGAGTTTTTTCCACCTTAAAAAAGGAAACATGAGAGGCTGGTACTGCGGCGTAGCGGGTAAAGTGGCCACCTGTCACGGCCAGCATCCCACATGGGAGCAGCTTCACATCCAGGCTGCTCCACTTCTGGTCCAGCTCCCTGCTAATGCACCTGGGAAAAGCAGTAAAGATGGCCCAAGTCCTTGGGCCCCTGCACCCACATGGGAGACCCCAATGAAGCTCCTGGCTTCAGCCTCGTCCAGTGCTGGCCATTGTGGCCATCTGGGGGAGAGAGCCAGCAGATGGAGGATTTCTCTCGGTCTCTCCCTCTCTCTGTAACTCTTTGGAATAAATACATCAATCTTAAAAAATAAAAAAATAAAACACATTCCCCTGACTTTTCATCCCCCAAAACTTCCTGCCCACTCTCTCTTCTTTTCACAGGGAACTTCCCAGGGGCACTGTCTGCATGCCCACCCCAGAACATTCTGCCTGCTCCGGGCTGGGTCCCCCCATTGCTCAGCAGAAGGAAGTTTTGAGGATGAGTCTCGTGTCGATAAACACAAAGGGCCTTTCCCAGCCCTGGTCGTCCTTGGTCTCTCAGTGGCCCTGGACAGAGCTGGCCTCCGTCTTCCAACATTCCCTGCCCTTGTGTCCCGGACAACCAGCTGCCTTCCGGATCTCTGCTGCTCCCTCTCTGGTTCCTCTGCAGGTTACGTCTTGGAGTTCTTTAGCAGTCCATCGTGAACGCCTCCTCTTACCCTCGAGCTCTCCGTCACCCACGCCCTCGGCAGTGACTGTCTCCCATTCCTCCCTCACTCCCCATCTCCTGGCTCAGGGTGAGCTTCTCCCATGAGTTTCAGGGTGACAGCTCACTGGGCACTCACCGCTTCTAACTGGGTATCTTGAGGCCATCTGAATGCTGTGACCTCACGATCTTTCCCACTGAACTGCAGTCTTATCATGTCTCATGAATGGCTCTGCCAGCCCCTTCCCCATGCCAGCCAGCCACCTGGGGAGCATCCTGGCCGCTCCCTCTCCCTCACTCTCCTTCTCCAACCCAACACCACGGCCTCCTGTGCTACTTCCAAGGCACTGCCATTGCCTCCCCTGTCACCACCCTGCCCATCCCAGTCACAGTCATAGTGAATTCTCTCCTGGTTCTGTGCAGCAGCCTCCTCGCTGGTCTTGCCTCATTTGTCCTTCTGCACTGAAGCCAAGTTTGTGTGTGTGTGTGTGTGTGTGTGTGTGTGGTGTGTATGCATGCACACGTGGGAATCTGATGCCATCCTTCTTAAAACCTTTCAATGATTTCCCATTATTTTTAATACAAAAATCAAAATTTTAATGTTGCACATCTTAGTCCCACATCAGAATCATCTTTGATTCTGTATCCTATGACACCAAATAGCTTAGATACCTTAAAGAACCTCTACCACCTCCTCACACAGGGCCTTTACTCATGTTAGTCTCTAGATTTTCTGGAGTGTTCTCTCCTTGCTTTGCTCTTCTATTTTTTAAAAAAAGATTTGTTTTTTGTTGATCTAAAAGGCAGAGAGAGCGAGAGTGAGAGAGCAAGAAAGAGAGGGAGAGAGAGAAAGAGAGAGGGAGAGGGAGAGGAAAGGAGAGGGAGGGAGGGAGGGAGGGAGGGAGGGAGGGAGGGAGGGAGGGAGGGAGGGAGAGAGGGAGAGAGGGAGAGAGGGAGAGAGGGAGAGAAAGAGAGGTCTTCTACTTGCTGGTTCACTCCCCTAAAATAACCACTATGACTGGGGCTGGGTCAGGCTGAAGCCTGGAGCTCAGAACTCCACCTGGGTCTCAATTAATTCATGAGTGGGAAAATGAATGAGCTGTCACTTAATCGCAGGGACCTTGTGAGAGTGAAGAGCACAGGCATTAGTCAGCTGGGTTTGGTTGCGATTTAGTTCTACGCTTGACGGGATGACACGATGACATTGGGCCTGTCATTTATCTTCTAAGTCTCACATGGGAGTAGTTGGGCTGTTTTCTGCCACTTTCCCAGGTGTGTTAGCAGGGAGCTGGATGGGAAGTGGAGCAGCTGGGACTTTAACCACAGTCCCATGCGTATGAAAGCACCAGCCCTCTGTGCCACAATGCTGGCCCCACTCGCTTTGCTTCTTGATTGAGTTAACTCCTGTGGTCTCCTCAGACCCCCGCTGCATTGCCCTTTCCTCAGGAAGCCCTCTCTGACCCCCAGGCTGGGTGACTGTCCCGTCCACATTCCGTCCTGGCCCCTAAGGTTTTCCTTCTGGGATGCACCGCATTTATTTGTGTGGTCATTTAATAACTGTCTCTCCCAGCTAAATGGCAAGCTCTCTTAGAAACTCTGCTGTGCTCCCTGTGGGCGCCCGCCTTTCCCAGGACTTCTGTTTGGAGACTCTCGATAAATATTCATTGACTCAATGAAATGTTCCAGTCATCTTTGATAGGAGGATAAGTGAAAGTCAAGATTTTGTTTCGTTTGGAGGCAGGAGTCAGACAATTTGATCTGGT
Organism: Sylvilagus floridanus; assembly: GCA_949820135.1. Taxonomy (NCBI): domain Eukaryota; kingdom Metazoa; phylum Chordata; class Mammalia; order Lagomorpha; family Leporidae; genus Sylvilagus; species Sylvilagus floridanus. Next base: position 75,727,147 of record OX463224.1, on the reverse strand, counting down.
CACACTGCTAATTTCATGCAGATCAGAAGCCTGATTGGCAGACAGATATGTCTCGATTAATTCACGAGTGGGAAAATGAATGAGCTGTCACTTAATCGCAGGGACCTTGTGAGAGTGAAGAGCACAGGCATTAGCCAGCTGGGTTTGGTTGCAATTCTAGTTCTACGCTTGATGGGGTGACATGATGACATTGGGCCTGTCATTTATCTTTTAAGTCTCAGTTTCATCATCTGTGAAATGGGCATCACAACTCCTACCTTATGGGTTGTTAGGAAGACTAAACATAATCATAAATGGAAGTGCTTTCTCGGGTACTTGGATACATCATGGATACTTAAGGTAAAATGATTTTGTTCTTTGCTCTTTCCCTCCTGAATGCATCTTGCTTCAGAGCTGATGTTTTTCTGAACCCAGGCTTCTCAAGAGAACCCTGGTTTCAGGATTCCTTAGTGGAATAAAAGCTGGTACCCACAAACTCTGTGGCTCACATACCCCAGCCCGCACCTGCCCCGGAGGGCCCTCCTTCTGAGAGAACCTAAGGCGAGGGGTTCTTCCCATGCAGACTCTGGGTTGTCTAGGAGCTGGGAGAAGTTGAAGGCAGAGCTCAGCCGCCAGGACCTGATGGCTAATGGCCGACAGGTGTGCCAAGGGGGCTGTTGGTCTTGGTGGGACAGGGAAGACACTGGGGAATGCCCCCCTGCCCAGAGACAGCTGGGGCAGCAGCCCTCACTCCTGCTGTCACTGGAGGGCAGGGCCCTTGCTGAGCTGGGCGGGGTTTTCACTGCCCTCCTGGGCGCTTCCCCAGAGAAGACCCTGAGCAAGGCCTGGAGATCACAGCAGGCGAGGGAAGCCCTCCACACAGCCGGCTGTGCTGCCCTGCTCAGCCCTCCCAGCGTCAGTCTCCCTCTCCCTCCTCGGGCTTCCACTGAGGCCCCAGCTCCACCCAGACGGGCCACTCGGGATCATCAAGGAGCACCCCGCTGGCTGCAGCTCCCGTGCCTCCTGCACAGAGCCTTTGCTGACTTCTCCCCAACACTTCTCTGGGCTTCCAGAGCAAACCTTATCCTCATCCTGTAAACTTTGGTATTTATTTTATTTGAAAGGGGAGAGAGAGAGAGAGAGAGAGAGAGAGAGAGAGAGAGAAGAGCATGGGCAAAGGAGCGTGAGCTATCTCCCAATCTTCCCATCCATCCACTGGTTCACTTCTCAAATGCTAGCAATAGCTGGGCTGGTGCAGGCCCAAGCCAGGAGTCAAGTACTCAATCTACATCTCCCATGTGGGTGGCAGGGACCCGGCTTCTGAGCTGTCATCTGCTGCCTTCCAGAGTGCACATTAGCAGGAACCTGAACCCAGCCACTCCAGAATGGGACGCTGGCGTCCCGAGCAGTGTCTTAACCACTGTGCCGAATGCCACCCCTTACACCCTCATCCTAGCACTGTGTCTTTGATGTGTACAGGGCTAAATGAGAGTATTGTATTTTACGTATTCTGTGTGTATATAGTGTCACCTGGACTTACACACAGGGCAGACCTGGCGTGGTAGGACTCTGTCTCCCCTCTTGACTGGGTATTCCAAAGAGCGGGGCTGTGCGTGGGTAGGGCTGGCCCAGAGGGTAGGGATGAGCTGTTAGTTTTCTGAATGGTTAGGTGGGTGGGCTCCAGGTGTCTTTAAAACTTCCCTGCTCCAGGCTAGGCAGGTGTGAGAGTTCCTCCTCCCTCAGCCCTGCTACCCAATCCTGGGGCCTCCCTGTGGAACGTTCTGTACTTCCCTTCCTACCATTTTGAGTTTTTTCTCCTACTGAGCGGTATCTTACACATTGCCGGGTTGTCATTGACTTCATCAACATCATTGTTAATGGATGCAGACTACTCTATTGAGGATCTATTCTTCATAAGCCATTTTCCTATGGTTGACTTGGAACCTTGTTTGCATCTGTAAAGCTGGGGTGGAAAGCAAGTCCCGCTCGAAGCACAGCACAGGAATCCAGGGTGCCAGAGTGAGAGAAGCCACAGGGGATGCGGGAGTCACAGGAGGTAAGTGCGTCGGAAAGGGAGGCACTGAAGTGTGTTGTGCCCCCTATGGCCTAGCCAGCTAAACTAAGGGGTGTAGACTTGACCCTGGAGGCTAACGGGTCCTAGAGGGAGTTTAAGAAGGGGAGCACACAACAGACTTGACTTCTTAAAAGACAGATGTGTTAACAGTGTGGATGAGCCATCTGACGGGGGGAGACTATAGAAGAGGGAAGAGGTGAAGTGGGTCAGATTGAACTGCTGGCCAGGAAAGGACTGATTTGCGAGATGTAAGAAGGTAAATCAACAGGACTCTGTGACTCACTGTACTTTTGAGGCTTCTCCACAGAGAAGAGCAGGTTGGTGTGACAGGTTCCATTTGGATATGATGAATTCAAAATCCATACGGGCCATCCTCAGATGCCCAAGAAACTGATGGATCTGTCTGTCTGTCTATGTATCTATGTATCTATCTATCCATCCATCCATCCACTTATCTATTTATCTAATGTTTCTTTCTGCCCATCCATCTGTCCGTCCATCCATCCATCTAGAGGAGTGATAGTTTTGGGAATTGTCAGTGTATCCCTGGACTCCAAAGACTCAAGGGCAGATGAACTTGCCAAGCAATAGGATGGGGCCTGAGAACAGAACCCTGGGTAAATCTGGCATTCCATGAGATAGACTTGCTCATAGGTTCGCCTCTGTCCTCTGAGGGTAGATGCGTGTTGGGGCGGTTGTGGCTGAGAGCGTGAGTGAACACATCCCAGTTAACCAGTATGCCCAGGCTGAGTCCTCTGCAGTGCTAAAGCCATTAGGAGAAAACGAGGCCAAGAAGACAGGGGCACATGTGACACGCCAAACATGAGCAGCACTTTGCTTGTTTGTTCACCTGACAGGTAATGACGTAACTGGTGTGTAGTGGCCAGGAGGCAGGTGGCTCCAAGTGCAAGGTTAGGGTAGAGTAGGGAGGGCAAGAAGCTGCTTGGTACTTACACGTTGAGAGGCTGCCAGGCTGGCCACTGGGCTTTGGCTTTGATGACGGTGAGGACCTCATCACTCTGCAAAAAAAGGACCACAGGTACTTAGTGGACAGAGCTACAGAGCTGGGCTCAGGAGAACAAGGAGGTTTTGACACAATGACCCTGACCACCCCCCTACCCCCCACCTCTCCTCTGCTGTTGAGGCTCTGTCTGCCACCTTGCCTTGGGATGCAGGAACCCTGAAGCCTCAGCAACGCCAGGAGGTAGGACTGAGGGTCCAGTGTGCCTGGAGCATCCTAAACACTGATGAGCCACTGAGTCTCACCTCTGGTTTCCAGCTCAGCCCATCCCTTCCCCACAGGCGCCAGAGCTATGACCCAGGCTCTGCCGCAGTTGGCCAGAATTTCATACCATGTGCAGCCAAGCGGGCCAAGCCATGTGCTTTGTGTCCAGCCGAGTCAGCAGGAACTGCAAAGCACCCAACATCTGACCCTGAGGACTGCCCCTGGCCTCCCCTGCTGTTCAGTCCCCTCCGTAGGTTGAGGAGGACATGAGAACGAAGCCCAGGGCTCACAGCTCCAGCTCCCCTCACACATCCTGCCCTGCATGGCTTTGGAGCACACGGAACACCATTAAAGCATGGAGAATCTAAAGTCACTGTTCTGAAGACCCTTCCGACAACTCCTACTTCGAAGGAAAGCATTAGGTGGCCGTGATGGGGGCAAAACTCAGAGCTTGGTGGATTTCGCTCAACTTCACTTTGAGCTTTGGCTGGGTGTCCTGGTCCAATTCCACATGGGGCTGAGAGGTGTCCTAATCGTTTCAAGCAAGGCTCCGGGCTGGCAAAGGCTCAGCTTCAGGGCTGGCCCTGATTCTCCCCTACCCTGGCCCGAGCCAGCAGTGCTCAGCCACCATTGTCCGTTAGGCAGAGAAAAATCCAGAATGTCACCAGCTGTGGAAGGAAGAGCTTTGTTGCCAACCAAACAGATTCCTGAGTTCCAGGGGGTAGAGGCTTTGGCTGGTTTGCAGCTATGACCCTGTCCGTAGAGTTGTGCCTGGCAGTAGGTCCCTAGAACATACTTGGAATGGATTGATGAACTTTTCCTCAGTTGGGTACCTTGCCCAGAAAATCCCACAGTCCTTAAGGAAACTGGAAGAAAAGGGCCAGAGGCCTCCCGACTTGGGCTCAAGGATGATCAAAGTCTTCTGGTCCAGAGTCTCACCTGCCCCGCAGGGAAGGAGTCACTGGGTGCTGGGCCTCAGAGAAGGGGGCTCTGCCAGCTCCCGCTTGCGCTGGCTGCTGTGATGGTCCTAGGGGAGGGCAAAGGGCAGAAGCCGGGCCCACAGGGGCAAGTGAGCAGAGGCAGCCCCCTGAGGAAGCTGGAGGTCCTCGCCCAAGCTCACTCCCTGGGATGTCCGCTTTTGGTGGGAGGAAAGGCTCTTGGGATGCATGGATGACTCTACGGTCTCCTGGTCCCAACTGAGCTGTTCCATTTCTCACGGGGGATTGATTTATTTGCTATTACTCACTCCCAATAAATATCAGTTGGATGACTGAGAATCTGTTTGCCATGAAGTCATACGTGGAGCAGGAACTATCTCCCGAAGGCCTGCCCCGCATCTCCCGTGACCTTGATGTCCCACACGGAGCCCTTCATGTGACCCAAGACCTCCCCCTGCTCCAGCAGCCCCACCCCCACCCCGGGTTACAGACACATCCACCGGCGACATGAACAGACGCAGAGCGGCGCAGCTTCCTCCTCCTCCTGCCCCTCACGCCTGCCACGCTCCAAGACCTCCTGTACTGCACATCCTCTGGACCCACCCCGGCTCACCCTGCATGTAGTGGCTTCTTGCCTCCCCCCAACCCATCCTCAGCAACCGCAGATCTGCCCAGGTCTGCTCCCTGCCTAAATGTGCCCATGGCTCCCTGCAGTATCCACGGTAATTTCCAAATTCCTCAGGAGTAGCCCGCACTCTCTAGCGCTGCTCTGCCATCTTTGATTTTTAATCCAGAATAATACACACTGACTGTAGGCAGTTTAGCACCACAGATACATGCAATCTACAGCATCTTGGACTTCAATTTCCACCTTGTCTTCTGTCTCCTTCTCCTTCCCTACAGACCTTTTACTCTGCTGTGCAACTGCCTGTGTGTGAGCACGCACATCACGTACAGCTCTCCACATCCATTACATCATAATGGACACCCTGCTCTGCACCATGACCTTGACAGTGCCCTTACTAATATACCTTCCTCAGTACCCACTGCAGACAGTGCATCACAGCTCTCCCTTTTTACAATATTTAAAGTGCTGGGGGGCCAGCGCTGTGGCATAGCGGGTAAAGCTGCCACCTGCAGCGCTGGCATCCCATATGGGCACCAGTTCGAGTCCTGGCTGCTCCACTTCTGATCCAGCTCTCTGCTATGGCCTGGGAAAGCAGTGGAAGATGGCCCAGGTCTTTGGGCCCCTGCACCCACGTGGGAGACCCACAAGAAGCTCCTGGCTCCTGGCTTTGGATCAGCACAGCTCCAGCTATTGCAGCCATCTGGAGAGTGAACCAGCAGATGGAAGACCTCTCTTTCTCTGACCCTCCTCTCTCTTTCAAATAAAATAAATAAAAATAAATAAATAAAAAATCTTAAAAAAAAAAAAACTAAAGTGTGGGAGATCTTCTAATTATGGCCAAGGGATTAAATGGTGTGGTTTGCGTAAAGTGCAGACACACAGTAGGCGGCTGGCACAGAGTAGGTGCTCCACAAACGCCAGTCATCATTTGGATGATGACTTACTTCCAGACCGAGGTGGTTTGGCGTTGGCTAGTGTCGCTTGAACACAGAAAGTGGGAGAACAGTTGCAGCGCCAAGCCCACCATGCTGTAGGAAAACTCTCCACCCTTCATGTACAGCAGGGCCCCGAGCCTCGGGGAGCAAATGACGGGAAGGGTATGTAGCCCCGGGGAGCTACAGATGGGGCCGCTGGGTATTTCACATTCTGAAGCATGAAGGAATCCAATCTACAGTAAGCAACCCACACATCAGAACGGCAAGGAAAAGCTTTTTTCTTTTTTTGATAGTCAGAATTAGACAGTGAGAGAGAGAGAGAGAGAGAGAGAGAGAGAGAGAGAGAGAGAAAGGTCTTCCTTCTGTTGGTTCATTCCCCAAATGGCTGCTACAGCCAGTGCACTGCGCCGATCCAAAGCCAGAAGCCAGGTGCCTCCTCCTGGTCTCCCATGCGGGTGCAGGGCCCAAGCACTTGGACCATCCTCCACTACACTCCCAGGCCACAGCAGAGAGCTGGACTGGAAGAGGAGCAACTAGGACAGAATCCGGCGCCCCAACTGGGACAAGAACCTGGGGTGCTGGCGCCGCAGGCAGAGGATTTAGCCTAGTGAGCCATTGCGCCAGCCAGAAAAGCTTGTTTTAACAAGTCTCGAAGGCACAGACAGACTCTCAAAACTCCTGAGAGCCTTTTCATGGCTCCCATAGGACACTTTTGCACAGAGGATTGTGGGGCATCCACAGTTCATGCCTTGTTCGGATGACGTTAATGCTTTCCCAACCATACGACAATTAAAAAGTGAAAATCCAACAGGAACTCAGGTCACTTGTGTCTGTCTTATTTTTTTTTTTTTTGGACAGGCAGAGTTAGGCAGTGAGAGAGAGACAGAGAGAAAGGTCTTCCTTTTGCCATTGGTTCACCCCCTAAGTGGCCGCACGCTGTGCTGATCCGAAGCCAGGAGCCAGGTGCTTCTCCTTGTCTCCCACGCGGGTGCAGGGCCCAAGCACTTGGGCCATCCTCCACTGCCCTCCCGGGCCACAGCAGAGAGCTGGACTGCGTTCCTGCTGCCCCAAGTTCAGAGCACGCTGGTTCTGGCCACACTCCCAGGGCTATCAGAAGATGCCCACGATGCAGTCAGGATCAGTGCTGTCCTGAGGAGCGTGCCGATGGCGAGGGAGGCACCAGCTCCTGGAGTTGTGCTAGCAGAGAGGGGGCACCCCGATGGCACTGAATGCCCAGGCGGAGATCCACACGCTCGCACCCAGGCTCCCCTCACACATCGGCTTCGTTCTTCCCAAGTCCTGTGAGCTATCATGTTTTGTATTGCAGATGGGGAAACTGAGGCTCGGGGATGTCCAACGGGCTTGTTGAAGACTGCCAGCAACTGCAGTTCCCAGACAGGTGTGTGTGTCCCACTGCAGTCCTCATGCAGTTTCTACTCTGGCTCTCTACCCCTCCCCACTCTTGCGCTGTCACTCATTTTTCAATTCGAACACAGCTCCTGGTTGGCCATTTTCTCTGGGGAGCTCTTGCTGTGGGGCCCAGGCTACCCAGCTACCTCTAGGAGGGCAGCACCTGGAATCTTGCAGGAGGCTCCATTATTTGCTTCTACCCTTTCCCAGAATTCCCACTTAGCACCCACATAAAACCTCCGTCCTGATGGCTCCCCGGTCTGAAGGTAACTTTTTCATCCCTCGGTCGGTCGGCGAGTGTCCTGGAGATGAGTAGCAGGAAATGAACCGTTTTATGAGGTGATAGCAGGGCTCTACGCATCTTTAAAATCAATTGTGCCCGGGGGGAGCCTCCCGTCATTTCAGCAGGCCTGGGTTGATCAGGTCATAAATAAACAGAGACAGCTCCTGTTCGGTGGCCCTTGGTGATTCGCCCAGTCTCACGTGGTCCACACTGCAGCTGTCTGAGGCAGGCAGGTGTGTGGGCTTTGTTTCTCCAATGAGGGAACTGGGATTCAACCGTTGCCTGAAGCGCTCCTTGTCAAGGTCACTGATGGCCTCTCTGTGCCGGTGGCCAGAGCCCAGCTCGCAGCTTGCAGGGTTTGATGCTGACCGCCCCTCTTCCTTGGCACACTTTCCACTTGACCCTGGGACAGCTGCCTCGTTTCCTCCCTGCCTCATCGCCGTTCCTTTTTGGCCGCCTCTGCTGACTCCTCTCCACTTCCCTCTAAAGCCCCAACTGGCCCTGGGCTCAAGTCTTCGGTCTTCGACACTCCCTTGTGTGTGGGGCAGTCATCTAGACCCAAACCTTAACCAACCATATATACCCTCCGATGGCTCCTAAGTTTTAACTTTCTCCCTGAGCCTCACCTCCAGACTTCCTATCAACTGGCTCACATTGTCACCTGAGAGTTCAACTGGTATCTCAAACTCGGGGGTCTCCATGGATCGTCCGTGGCCCAAACATGGCCTCCTAGTCCTTCCCATTCCATTAGATGGAGACGCCATTCCCCCAGTGGCTCACGCTTGATGCTTCTCTCTCATACCCCTTTCAGAGCGCCAGCACACCCTGTCAGCCCTACTCCCACAGCATCTTCATGATCCAGTCCCTTTGTCCACTGCCCTGTCAGCGTCCTGGTCCAAGCCACCCTTGTCACCTTGTTGCTTCCTAGGCAGTCTCTCTGCTCGGCCTTTCCCCTCCTCCAGGCCCTTCCTTACACAGCAACCATCCCTCTGCGAAGACCCTCCCATGGCTTCGCGTCTCACAGCAGACGGGACCTTGCCATGGTCCCTGAGGTCCTTCATGCCCTGCCTCTCCTCCCCATGACCTCGTTAACTTCATCTCTTACTCTTCTAGGCATCTTGGATGTCTTCCTCTCCCGCAGCTGTGCCAGGCATACCTTGCACTTGCTCTGCCCTGTACCTGGGGTGCAGTTCTCCCAGAGAACAGCACTCACTCCCTTGCCTCTTCCAGGTCTTTGCTCAAAGTCACCTCCTCAGTGAGGCCTTTGATGACCACGGAAATCCGCCCCCCAAACCCGGCACCACTCCCCCTTGTCTGAATATCTTTCTTCACAACATTTGCCACTGTGGGACTTACTGCAGACTTCGCTCACTTACTTTCTATTGTCTTCCCATGTTCTCCCCCTAAGAACGGGAGCTGCAGGAGGCCAAGAGAGTTTGTATGTGTTTTGCTCCCTGATGTGCCATCAGGGTTTAGATCCATGCTGGGAATTTGCTTAATCAATATTTGTTGAATGAATGAGAGGCTGTGGTAAGGAAGGGGCCGGTGTGCTTCTGAGTTGTAATCTACCAGAAACCCAGTAGTCTACAATGAAGCCAGAGCTGTGTGACACGATATGAAGCTCCCTAGGCATTGGCTGGTGGCCCTAAAAGCAGGGGACAGCACCAGCCACGGGACTGTGCCAGCCATAGGAGTAGGGGAAGGGACGGCACAAAGGCCACGTCAGAAACCACGGCCAGGCTCACAAGTTCTGGGTCTGCTTCCAGTGTTATCCCAGCAGCCGGGCTGGCTGTTTCTAAGTGCCTGGTCCATGCCTCGTCCCCCGGAGCAGCTGCTGTCACGAGCTGCTGTCTGATCTGCTATTTCAAAGCCAGAGAAGGTATCTGAAGCCATTAACAGATCCACAAGAAGATGATGCGTTTGCACAGGAGCATTTCAAATTCAATTTCTTTTTATTTCTTTTCAAACACAGCCTGTAATTCCGATGGGAAAATTGCATAATGCTTGCAGAGAACAATTTTCCCCGGAGACGGTTTAGTGGGAGCTGCATGGCATCTCTGCAGCTGGGGAGGAAGGGCCCTGGGGGCTGCCTGGCCTGCCCCGCCTGCCCCAGTGCCCCTCCAGCCAAGGCTGTCCACGGTGGGCAGGTCCACGGGGCCCCACCTCACCCAGGACCTTCAGTGCGCTTGCACTTGTCATGGTTGTCGACTTAGCCTGTCAGTTGGTGACCAAAGTGCCAGTCCTGGGGTCAAGTTCATTCTCTAGATGCTCACTGTATTCTTTGTGATGCTTGCAAAGATCAGCTTTTCCTGAGTCAGGGCAAAGGGGGCTGAAGAGGCCGGTGGGCGTGCCTGCTCTCCTCTCCCCCTCCCCAGCAACCTCTCCCCCTTCCCAGCAATTAGAGCAACGTGAGTGCCAAAGCCAGAGCCAGAGGGAAAAAGGGGCCCAGGCCAGGAGACAGTCTGACCTCACAGCACCAAATCCAGACACGAGAGGTCGCACTCTAAGGAGGAGCTGCCTGCGTTCAGACAAGCGGGGCTGCAGGGATGCACAGCCAAGCCCCAGGCAGGCACAGAGTGCCATGGGGACTGGCCCAAGGGGCCTCACTTACAAAGGCAAAGCCCCTGTAAGGGACTGTTAACCTTGTCCCATGGGAACGCCTGTGGCGGTCTTAAAGGCATAGCACAAAACACCCCGGCCCCTATCTCCTTACCACCTTCAGGTCCTGTCCCTGAGAGGTGTCCTCCTGTACCCCCACCTATGCAGGGAATGTGTACTGGTGAATAATTAATTAGTTAATTAAACGGTTAATTAATGACAAGCTAGAGGAGGCCTCTGGCTGTCACCGGCTGCCCTTCCCGGTGATTTAGGAGCTATTGCTCTGGCGTGATGGGACTGGGGCACTGCTGAAGGGTCTGTGAGCAGAGAGTGATATCATGCCACTTCCATTTTCAGAGAGAGTAAACCGAAGTAGGGCAGGGGTGACAGGGACACCAGGCAGGAGGCCGTGGCAAAGGCCGGGGACCCCAAACAGGGAAGAGCAGTGGAGCAGGTGAGAAGGCACGGGATGCAAAATGCATTTTCATGGTGGGATCTGCTGCTGCAGGCTGTGAGGCAGGGAGGGGTCAAGGGTGACGGTGAAGGCAGCGTCAAGTGTCAGGGAGATGGCTGGAGAGAGGAGGCTGGAGTTCAAGGGAGAAGTTCAAGGGAGAAGCCTGCAGGTGGTGGCTAAAGTCACAGGATGGCCTACAGAGGAGTCGGGGAGACTCAGAAGAGGATGAGAGGGGGCGGGAGCTCAGGAGGAGCAGCCAGGGAGATGGGAGGACCCACCTGCCACCCCCCACCGCCCCCGCACACTGCCGCCAGCGCGGAAAATCAGAAGCAGGTTCAGGAACACAGAGGGAGGCCCTGGAGCCAGCAAGCAGTGCAGCTCGCCTCACTGTGGGTTTCTTTGAAAAGATGAGGGATGCTAGGCCAAGTTTGGGTGCTGAAGAGGGTCACTGATACAGATGAGACACTGACGGCGCGGGTTACTGAGGGAGCGAGCGAGTGAGCGCTTGTGGGAGTGGAGTCTCGGAAGGATGGGGGGGGGGAATCCAGGCCAAGAGGGTGGGCTGATGTGCAGGCTGGGACAGCACACAGGTCAAGGGCCACACGGGGCAACCACAGACGCTCATGGCTGTGGGCCTCGTGGGAGCTGCGGCAGCGATCTGTTCATCTAGCAATTATTTTCATGTTATGTGAAAGGCAGAAAGACAGAAAAAGAGAAACTGCTCCGTTACTGTCCCACTCCCCAGATGCTCACAACAGCCAGGGCTGGACCAGGCCAACGCCAGGAATCTAGAACTCCATCTGGGTCTCCCATGGGGGTGGCAGGAACCTGCTGCCTCCCAGAGTGTGCATCAGTGGGAAGCTGGATTGAAGGGGAGGAGCCAGGGCTCAAACCGGGCTCCACACTATGGGATGTGGGAATCCCAAGCATCAACTTAATCACTCTGCCACAAGCCTGTCTCAGCCAGCAATTACTGACTGAGCTACTCATCTGTGCCAGCTCCTCCTAGGTGCTGGAGATCCGGCCCTCAACACAAGAGCCCTGTCCCTGTCCTCGTGAGCTCTCACTGCAGAGCTGGAAGGCAGGTGCAAGCAGGCCAACACCTACACAGGGTGTCGTCAGACGGGTTCTGCAGCGAAAGTAGAACAGGCAAGGACGAGGCAGAGGGAGGCAGCCTGCAATGCTGGGTGGAGGGCGAGGAAGACTTCACTGATAAAGGGACTCGGGAATTTAAGATATAGATGCTAATGCATATGCAAAGAGCTAGGAAAGAGTGCTACCTGCATGAAAATACACCTTACAAACTAAAATGAGGTCTTTGGGAAATTTGGAAAAATTGCATAACCATGTTTTAGGGAGTAAAAGGGGTGGGTGGAGGAAGGGGACAGAGGGAGAGGGAATTCCTTGTAATCGCCCCCATCCTAACCCAGAGCTGTCATCAGTTGGGGTGTCCATTTGCTTTGTCAACACAGTTGAGATCATCGTTTACACACACATACATACATACATGTGCTTCTGTGTATGTTTCTTTTTTTTACATTGCTATATGATCTTGCGGTTCATCATTAAGAAAACCATGTCACAAATGCGGTGATCTCAAAGATACATTGAATTTAAAAAATGAGGTAAACAGTCACTTGTATAGGAATTGACCTGGAAAACAACCAATCTACCATCGTGTGAAGAACTGGTAGGGATAGAGGAAGTGTGTATATGTGTGTGTGTGTGTGTGTGTGTGTGGATATATGTGGATGTGTGTGGGAATCTGTGTTTGTGTATGTGTGGATGTGTGTATGTACATGTGTGGCTGTGTGTATATGTATGCATGTATGTGTGACATGGATTGTGTGGGAATATATGTGTAGGTCTGTATACGTGCATGTGTGGATATGTGGATATGTATGTGGATGTGTGTGGGAGTGTGCATATGTACATATGTGGACATGTATATATGTGTGTATATGTATATGTGTATGTGTATATGTGTGTATGTGTATATATGTGTACATGTGTATATATGTGGATGTGTGTGGGACTCTGTGTATGTGTATGTATGTGTGTATGTGTGTATGTGTGTATATGTATGTGGATATGTGGCTGTGTGTGGGAGTGTATGTTTGTATATGTTTGTGTATGTGTGGCTGTGTGTGTGTGAGTGTATGGATATGGATGTGTGTGTTTTTGATTGTATAGAGTCTCCAGAAGGAAATACTAGGGATCTTCAAAAAGTTCATGGAAAATGCATATCATGAAAAACCATGCATGAATTTCAAAAATCTTTACACCAAAATAAAGATTCTTTTAATTCCATTTCTGCATGATGTTTCTGAAGTCCCTTCATAGAAGAATTTGACAAAATGGGCTGCCTCCAGGGAAGCCTCTCGGGAGCCAGAGAGCAAGGAAAGGGATGGGAAGTTTTCTTTTTTTCCCCGTAAGCCCTGTACATCTTCTGAATTTTGAAGCACATCACGTGAATATATGGCCATTAAGTAAAAATGGAAAGAAAGAGGAAAAGGCCACGTCCAGGCCTATTCCCTGTGGTTTTCTCTGCTGGCCAGCAACGAAGGCTGTGGAGGTGAGCGTGGCGTGAGTCTGGCCAGGTTCATGCAGGGGAACGGGCAGTGGCCAGAACCAATGGGCAGGGAGCCACCAGGGGGTCCCGAAGAACCCACTCAGGGGGAGAGACCCTGGAGACTTCTGGTGGGGTCTTTACTTGACAACTTCAAAGCCTTTTAGGCTTTGCCAGGCAAAGGGTATTTTCAACATAAAAGTAATTTCAAAAAAGACATGAATTCATCAACTCATTTCTTCTCTTTCCCCACTAAGAAGTGTATAACTCAGGCACGGTGTCACTGGCCTGCTTTCCTGGATCCTTATATATAATAACATTTCGCTTCATCATCTCCCTTTATCCAGTGATTTCCATAAAAGGCTTTCAAATTATTAAGTAATGAGAGTAATGAGGCTCCAAAAGACCAGGACAGGAAGCAAGAGTGCCTTAAGGTGCTCACATTAGTAGCAAAGAAGCTTCCAGGGAGTGGGCCTGAGTAAACGGGGCCATTTAAATGCAAAGCAACAGCTCTCCCTCAGCCCTTCTCTCTCTTTTTTTTTTTTTTTGACAGGCAGAGTAGACAGTGAGAGAGAGAGACAGAGAGAAAGGTCTTCCTTTGCCATTGGTTCACCCTCCAATGGCCGCCGCGGCCGGTGCGCTGCGGCTGGCGCACCACGCTGATCCGATGGCAGGAGCCAGGTGCTTTTCCTGGTCTCCCATGGGGTGCAGGGCCCAAGCACTTGGGCCATCCTCCACTGCACTCCCAGGCCACAGCAGAGGGCTGGCCTGGAAGAGGGGCAACCAGGACAGAATCCGGCACCCCAACCGGGACTAGAACCCGGTGTGCCGGCGCCGCAAGGCGGAGGATTAGCCTGTTGAGCCACGGCGCTGGCCAGCCCTTCTCATTCCTGATGCTCCCACCTATCTGACGGTTGGGGAGACTTTGGAGATTTTAGGAGAAATTTTCTGTTGCTGGCTGACATTTCAAGGGATGTCCCTACTGGAATTTAAGATCACACTGTTGGGGCTGGTGCTATAGCGAGAGTGGGTAAAGCTGCCGACTGTGGGCCAGCATCCCCTATGGGTGCTGGCTGCTCCACTTCCAGTCCAGCTCCCTGCTAATGTGACTGGGAAGGCAGTGGAGGATGGCCCAAGTCCCTGGTCCCCTGCACCCATGTGGGAGACCCAAAAGAAGCTCCTGATCAGCCCAGCTCCAGCCTTTGTGGCCCTTTGGGGGAGTGAACTAGCAGATGGAAGATCTTGCTCTCTGTACCTCTGCTGTTCAAATAAAATAAATCTTTAAAAAAATCACACTGTTAAGGCAGCTAGGTAGACATAGCCTGTGTGTGTGTGTGTGGGGGGGGGGCTGAATAAAGCAGGAAGTTTTGAAGAACATATGTTCATATGCGATGGAATGAGTCAACAAGTCCTGGAAGCGGCCCCGGCCCCTTGTTGTCTCTCCAGCTGGCCCGACTGGACTGCAGGAGTGTTTGCTTCTCCCGGAGATAAGAACCCTGATGCCAGTACTGTCCAGAGGGGATTGTTTAGGGGAATTCCACATCCCAAACTCCCCCACCTAGGCTTTCCAAGAAGAGGGAGGAGGGAAAAGAACTAGGGGGATACGCATGATGGACACTGTCCCTGCTGTGTGGAGCTTGTCCTTTTTTTCTTAAGATTTACTGTATTTATTTGAAAGGCAGAATTACAGAGATAGAGGGAGAGAGGGAGGGAGAGAGGGAGAGAGAGATCTTCTACCTGTCTTCTACACTTGTCTCAGTGTCTCTCTCCCTACTGCCCACCCCTCCTTTCAGTGGTCTCCTAGGTTACAAGGGGTCTTGGAAAAGCTCACGGCTGGTGGACTCTGCTTGTGGTGACGGCATCCATGTTGGAGTGCCTGGGTTCGAGTTCTAGCTCTGCTCTACATTCCAACTCCTTGCCAGTGCACACCCTGGGAGGTAACAGGAGATGATGACTCAAGTACGTGGACCCTTGCCACCCACGTGGGAAGCCCAGATGGAATTCCCCAGCTACTGGGCTCTACCTGGCCCAGCCTCCACTACTGTGGGCATTTGGGAAGTGAATCAGCAGACTGCCTTTCAAATAAAACAAATAAAAAAAAATTGAAAGTTAATAGAAAATGCGTATTCCCATGAATCTTTGAAGTGCACCTGCTCATCTGCTATGCCCGGCACCCCGGGGTCTGTGCTTTTGCTCTGGAGCCTTTTTTCTTTACCCCTTGTCCCTCAAACGACTCCTGGAAAGCCGTCTGACTCCCTGGTCTCTGACACCATGAAGCATGCGGCATAAATATCAGTGCAGTTATCTGTTCACTCAGGTATCCTAACCAGGTGTCTAGCGACTCACCTCATCACGGAGGCTTGATTTGATATATTGGATGAATGTTCAATAACGGAAAATTTTTATTCCCAAGTGTTCCATGTGGATTGTGAGAGGATCTGGAAGCGGTTTTTACTGCTGCCCAGAGAAGTAGTCACAAAACCGTGTGACTGTGACACCGTGGAGGTAGCATAGGCTTACGCAGCAGGTTCACAGCAGCGGCACACGGCCAATGCCTCTGGGTGTCTTGTTTCTCAGAGTCAGGTCTGTGACTATCTCATTAGGGCCATCTTCGTTCCCCACTGGAATCCCAACATTTTATATCACTGTGAGAATTTTAAAAATCCAGGTAGGCAGCCGGCGCCGCGGCTCACTAGGCTAATCCTCCGCCTGCGGCACCAGCACACCAGGTTCTAGTCCCGGTCGGGGCGCCGGATTCTGTCCCAGTTGCCCCTCTTCCAGTCCAGCTCTCTGCTGTGGCCCGGGAGTACAGTGGAGGATGGCCCAAGTGCTTGGGTCCTGCACCTGCATGGAGACCAGGAGAAGCACCTGGGTCCTGGCTTAGGATCAGCAACCTTTCTCTCTGTTTCTCTCTCTCACTGTCCCACTGTCCACTCTACCTGTCCAAAAAAAAAAAAAAAAAAAACAAAAAAAACAACAAAAAACCAGGTAGGCATGTGATGGATCCGTCAGAGATCTTCTCATCAAGAACCACTGGGCAATGCGGGGGCTGGGATGCGATTGTGCTCATAGCCCACTGGCGTCCTACGCACTGTGCTGTGGGCTAGTGAGGCAGACTCTGTGAGGACTGGGGGAATCCTTTCTCAGCTGCAGGAATGATGCTAAAAGGCAGCTGGCAGTCCTTGTGGAGATCCTCTTCCAGAGGCCCTGGTCCTAGGGCACAAAGGCTGGGTCCCTCCCATCACCGAGGCAGGCCAGCGCCACAGTGGGCTGGCAGAGGCCTACGCTGGGCCTGCGACACAGTAGCTCAACCTTTCCCTCTGCCCTTTCCTACCTTCCTCCCTCCCTCCTCCAGCTGTGGGTCCCAAGAACATGGTCTGATCACTTCCAGCAACTGATATTCAAAGTCTATTTTCCAGAGAACCCAGCAGGTATGGTTGGTGGGGAAAAAGAGAGGCAGAACCAACAGATCAGTGACATTCTCACCAGCGAGAGCGTGTGTGTCGTCAGGGGTTCAGAGAAAAGTGGGAGAAATGGGTTGGCTCAAAGGGCTCTGGTGTGTGGGCGCTGAACTGGATGGCCCAGGGCGGGGCGCCCAGCATCACATCTGGACAGTGAGCAGTCATTTAATATCAGCAAAACAGCATCACACTCCCCATTAATGCAAAGCTCTGAATGAGCAGTCTAGAGCATTTGTCGTTGTATTTGTCTTCTTGTTAGAATTGCTGTTTTGCTTTTATAGTCTTACGAGAGCCATAAGCATAAGCAATTAGTATCACGTTATCTTTATACATATTTAAATAATATGATGATGAAAGCAATTAGAACTCAACCCTGGGGAGTCTGTGAGATTGTGTCTACCTTTTAAAAGAGGTCCATCTACAAGTATTACTCAGGTTTGGGGATTATCTAATTTTGCTATAGTGTATTAAGAGATTGGGTTTGGAAAGGTCTGTGGCTTACCTGTGTAACTTTAGACATGTTACTTAACTCATTGAGCCTTTATTTTGTCATCTAAAATAGGGATAATGATATCTACCCTATAGGTTTGTTGCAAGAGACAGATGGGTTATGAGTGAGTGTAGAATGCTTGCACAGTTTCCGGCACACAGTAAGTGCTCATTAAGTACCAGGCAGCAGAAGTAAAGTAAGCCCTTCCAAGCTGGCCTGGAAAAACCCAGCTGACCGTATCCAACCTTGACAAGATGACATGAGGATGGGGTTTAGGTGCATTATTGCCAACAGGGAGTTCAAGTTAAATTTGCTTAAACGCTAGCAAGTGAGCAAGGAAGCAAATACAAAAGCCTCAAGGCACACAGAAGTGAAAGGTTAGAAATAGAAAAATATGAAGAGCCACAGTCTAGATTTAAATTTGCAGAATTTTACATTTAGGGCCAACTCAACAAATGAGGCAAATATTTCCAAGGTAGGTTGAATCATGGCCTCCGACAATAGTCACGTCATGATCCCTAGGCCCTGTGAATGTTGCTTCTGCGTCCAAAGGGCTTTGCAGATATGGCTTGTTAACCTGAGATGGGAGACGACCTTGGATCTTAAGTGTCCTTATGAAAGGGGTCACAGGCAGAGCTGACCAAAGAAGAGCAGAAAAGCAATGGAAGATGGAAGCAGAAGCTGAAAGGGTGTGGCCACAAGCCAAGGAATGCCAGGGGCCTTGACCTGAAGCTGGAAGAGGTCTCCTGGAGCCTCCCCAGTAACCAGCTCTGCCAGTACCTTGACCTTAGCTCTGTTCATATTTGTTTTAAATTTCTGACCTCCAGGAGAAATATGGAGGATTAGTGAGCAACATGCTTCACTGGGCTAAAGATAAACAGTGAAAAATACATACATAGGAGGCATACTCCCAGGGAAAAACTGGAGAGAAAAACCACATGGGAAGCCCCACGGGAAGAGGTGAAGGACATGAACCTGTGTGTGAATGGGACCTACGTGTAGCACAGGCAGGAGTGTTGGTGGAATGCTAGAGCGGGTTACAGTTTGGAGATGGAGGTGAGACTGGCTGTGGCAGCCCATGGTGACAGAGCCAGAGGGAGAATGTGATGTGGGTCTGGACTGGAGCCCTAGGGGCTGGAGGTTATGCACAGACCCAGAGGAAGCAGAGGGGGATGTTTGATACTCCCCCACTCCATCACCCCAGAACAATGCCCGTTGCCCAGCTGAGAGAGAGAAAACGCCATTTTGGAATAGGGCAGCAGCAGCTTTGGGTGCCTCTGGGTCTGTGCATGGCAGTTGGCTGAGATGGAACCCCTGTTTAACAGTGCCAGTGGCAGTGGTGAACAGGTAGCAGTGTTCAGCCAGTGACCCTAGTGTGCACGTGTGAACCAGAGATTTCTTGCAGAAGGAATAGGTCTGTGGTCCCCACAGTCTTTGAGCCTGGTTGGAAGGTAGCTGTGCAGCTATGTGGGACAGAAGGGTGCTGGCACCTGTAGCCTCCCAGGGTCAAAACACCAAGGCAGCTCCATCTCTGTTGATGGGCAGACTAGTAGGGTGGAGAGAAACCTCTGAACGAGCAACTGTGAGAAACTTGTGGGCTGAGACCAGGGAGACGTGGCAGTTACATGAGCCAGAGACAAGAGAGGGTGTAGCTGGGTATTGAGTTCTACCATGGACAGCTTGGGTATTATCCTGGAAACTCGCCCACCCTAGAACATTGACTAGAATTCCCACACCCATCACACATCTCTTGGTATTCACTAAAAAAGCAGACATTCCACTAAGCCACAGAAGAAGAGCCCTAAGACAAAAGCCATCAGAAGAAAAAAAAATAAAAACAACTCCACAGATACCTAATAATAAATCCAGAAATTCAAGAAACAAGAATAAGGAAGATACCATGACCCCGCCAAAGAACACAAGAACATTTCAGTATTAGAATACAAAGATGAAGAGGTTGAGGAAATACCAGAAACAGAATTCAAAATATTTCTGACCTCCAGAACTGTAAGAAAACATTTGTGTTGTGCTGTGTGGTGAGTAAGGCACTAATACTATTCCAGTGGGGCCTCCTTGCCATATTGATGAATGAGTCTAGTGAGAGTGACTTTACTGGCAGGGAGGAGGGGGAGGGGCTGAAGAGCTTCCCTGGATCTGGTCTGTTTCCCTGCAGTGTGACCTCAGTCCAGTCAGGAGGTTTCTCTGAGTCTTACTTTCTTCATCTCTAAGGTGGAACTAAAGTTACCTCAAATATTTAAAGTTGTAAGGCTTAAATGTTAGAACACTTTATGAATCATAAAACAGTGTGAGCTATTATTATCATTATTACCATTTTTAAAACTATCCAAATTGGGACTGGCATTATGGCACAGCAGATTAAGCCACCAGCTGATGTACCGGTATCTCCTATGTGTGGGCTCAAGTCCCAGCTATTCCACTTCCAATCCAGCTCTCTGCTAATGCTGGGACAGCAGTGGAAGATGCACCACTTAACTCATATGGGAGATCTGCATTGAATTCTTGGCTCCTTAATTTGTCTTGGCTCAGCCCCAGCTGATGTCACCATTTGGGGAATAAACTAGCGGATGGAAGATCTCTTGCTCCCTTCTCTCTCTCTCTCTGCCATTCAGATAGGTAAGTAATTAAAAAATCCAAATTGAAGATTGTAATGAAGATGCCAGCTCCTAGGAAGATGGCGCCATGACTCATCAAATGCAGATCTGAAAGGAGTCCACCAATGTTTGATTTAGGCATGGCGATTCCACACTTGGGAATTCGGTGCTGAAAATCTCAGCTGTTAGATTCATTTATCCTTCTCTCAAAACTTCTCAGCCACTAGGGCCCGCCTTCAATTCTTTACTCTTACAACCCAGACTGAGTGTGGTGATGTGACTGTCGCTTGGACGGCTTTCTGATGAGATGTTTTACTTTCTTTAAAAAGAGCCTATCGATAATCCAATCATCTCTAACTACTGAGTGATTTTCCTGTACTCGAAGTTTCCTGAAATAGAAATCATGGCAACAATCCATGCTTGAAGCTATAATAATAAAAACGACTATTATTTTTCAAACTCTGGACTGTTCACATATCTTAAGTCTATCTTCATTGGCACAGCACAACCTCCCAAAGCACAAGGAAGAACATAAATACAAGTCTGAAGTTGGATCCCATCATAATTTTTCCCCCATTTGTAATTCAATCGAGCATTTCCTTACTCAGGTAGAAGGGAGAGGATTGCTGTTTTGACTCATACTATGAGGAGTATGTTAAGGAATGTTTTTTCGAATGGCTTTTTCTTTATCATACAGTGTGTTTAGTGTAGAACGTGGCCGTGCATCCAGCCTCATATCCACCTTCTGCGCTATGTGCACCCTTTATTCCAGCCACCATCATCCTATTTGCACCTTCATCACCAAAGCAGCTCCCAAGCACTGCATGAGGCCCACCTACTAGGCATGAACCTGCTACATAGGCTGTCATCTACATATGAACAGTCTCACCAGGAGGAGTTTACAGATGGGGAAACCGAGCCTTAGAGTAGCTGAATAATCCACTTCCATTCACACGGCTAACAAGCACGGGAGCCAGGGTCTGAACCTTAGGCCCTATGATATCGAAACATGATTATGAGGATAGCTGCCCCTGCTGAACTACCATGGTTCTTGGATGAACACAGCTCTTTCTGTTTGTTTGTTTGCTTAGTTTCTGTCCCTTTGCATAAACCACTGTCTCCCTGCAGGCCTCTGATCCCTTCCTCACCTGGATAGTAACTCCTTGTCCATTAGGATACAGCTCCAGCCTTTTCTGACTGCTCTGTGCTTCCAAGGTGGCCAAGTTGGCCTCTGTGGTGGGATCTGCCTCCTGGAAGCCAACCACAGTCAGCTTCTTCCCCACGGTCCGCCCTCCCTCCCATCATGAGGGCTTCAAAGGGAGGGGCTGTGTGTTCTTCACTCTCATCTCTCGATCCTTCTTCCCTCCTGTCTAGCACGGGATCTGGCACAAGAGAGGAACTGAATAAATGTTTGTTTAATAAATGAATGAATCAGCAGCAGCTCCCAGAGCCTTTGAATAGGCTTCGACTGATCAAAACTTGATTTGCTTATAATGTTTCTGCCAGGAGTGGCCCAGAGAAATAAGGAAAATGAAACCCAGAAAGAATTCTCCGCCAGATCTCTTGCCAGACTGGAGTCAGATAAAAGAGCCTGTCATTTGTATCTAACTGCTGATTCTCACTGGTGCAGAAGGGAGCTGAATTCCACAGTGTTTTTTTGGTTAAGTTTAATTCTTGTCACTTAGTTATTTTGTGACCCAGATAAGGCCCAGGGCAGGGTACCTGGCTTTGGAAATTATTGGGAGGCAAAGAACAGAAGGCAGAAGGCAGAACATTATGTGCAGTGTCTGCCATGGAGTAGGGGTGAGGGTGGGTGGTAAAAGGGTGGAGACAGGACATTGTGGGGGGGGCATCTACCCCAGTTATCACACTCACCAAAGTCACACACGAGAGGCATTATTATCTGTAGGATCACAGAGATACAATTACCGAACCAAAGGACGTTCACCTTGTAACTTTTGACATACCCTGCTACTAACTGACCTCTTCTATGATGATTTACAAATATTTTTATAATTATTTAAATATATATATGTACATACAGATTTGTTTATTTAAAAGGCAGGGAGGAAAGAGAGCAAGCACCCTAGCTCTCCTATCTGATTGTTCACTCCCTTATTTTCTGCAATGGCCAGAGCTGGCCAGGCTGAAGCCAGAAGCCAGGACTTTCATCTTGTTTTCCCACAGAGGTGGTAGGGGACCAAGCCCTTAGGCCATATTTTGTTGACTTCCCAGGTGCATTAGCAGGAAGCTGGATTGGGAGCAGAGCAGCCAGGCCTCCTGGATGGGATGCCAGCATTGCTGGTGGCAGCTTAATCTGGTACTCCCCCACACTGGTCCCATAATTCTTATACTTATCTTTGGATTAGTACAGTTTTAATACACTCCCATGTTGCTAGTCCTATAATAGCATTTTTTGTACTTTTTATTACGTCAAGATATTTAAGAAATGAGAATGAAACTCTTCTGAGAGGCTCTGGCTATATTGCTGGATCTGGGAAGGCCCTCTGTTTCACGAAGAGTGGTTTGATCTTTGAGAATAAGTAAACAGTGGGAGGCACAGTGACTCCCGGAGCTGACTTATGTGGCTCACGAGAGCTGATTCTATGCATCTTCTTTCAACTTTCGGGCTGGCATAGCTGGGCGTTTGGTGCCTCACAGGAGCAGGTTCTTTCCATACCAGAAAACGCGAGGAGGTAGAGCCCGCCCCTTCCCCTGCCCTGAGTTAGGTAGCAGGTGGAGGAATGAATGCCCTCCTCTTGAGAGGACTGGGGAGGGGTGCAGAGAACAGGCTGAGGACAAGGAGGAGCTGGAGGGAGGGCTGTGTGACGGGGTAAGAGGAGAGGCGCTTTAGGGGACACATTAGGGCCATCCTGACATTTCTCATCATCTGGAGATGTCAATGAGTCAGCCCTGAGTCTGTGTCTGGTTTTCACCACTGCAGCTGTCTTGCTCCACGTTGTTGTACCTTCTCAATTGTCCTCTTTTATCATATTGTATTATAATTTTTAAAGTGTATTTATACCCCATGTTCAAATTCCAGGTGTGGTAGAATAGTGTAGGTCTTGAAGTAAGACAAGCCTTGGGGAGCCAGTGCTGTGGCGCAGTGGGTTAACGCCCTGGCCTGCAGCACCAGCATCCCATATGGGCACCAGTTCGAGACCCAGCTGCTCCACTTCCAATCCAGCTCTCTGCTGTGGCCTGGGAAGGCAGTGGAGGATGGCCCAAGTTCTTGAGCCCCTGCACCCATGTGGGAAGACCTGGAGGAAACTCCTGGATTCTGGCTTTGGATCGGTGCAGCTCTGGCTGTTGCAGCCAATTGGGGAGTGAACCAGTGGATGGAAGATCGATCTCTCTCTCTCTCTCTCTCTCTCTCTCTCTCTCTTTCTCTCTCTCTGGCTCTACCTCTCTCTGTAACTCTGTCTTTCAAAGAAAGAAAATAAATCTTAAAAAAAAAAAAAAAAGACAAGCCTTGAGGGGTAGGCATCATATGCAAGGAGTTAAGCCGCTACTTGGGATACCTGCATCCCTTATCAGAGTGCTGGTTCAAGTCCCAGCTACTTTGCTTCCAATCCAGCTTCCTGCTAATGCACTTGGGATGGCAGCAGACAGTGGCTCAAGTACTTCAATCCCTGCTACCCACATGAGAGAGTCGGGTGAAGTCTGGCTTTGGCCTGACCCAGGCCTTGTTATTGTGGGAACCGGGAGAGTGAACCAACAGATGGAGATGGAAGAACTCTCTCTCTCTCTCTCTTTTTCTTTCTCTCTCTTCCTCTCTCTCTTCCAAGCCCAAGAGACAGGCTTTGGTTTGAATGGTGACTCTTTCCCTTTCTAGCCATGAGGCCTTGGGCATGTCATTTCTCCTCGCTGATCCTCAGTGTCTTCATGTAACAATGGGTGTAACAATTGTACCTATTTTACAGGATCCAGGGTAAAATAAGTCAGATATTATTTGAAAGCATCTACTGTAATTTCTGTGGTAGGGTAGGTTCTCAATACGTCCTGACCCTCCCTGAATAAAGCATCTTTGTTTTTCTGTGATCTGTCACCATTCATAGTTCTGTTCCACTTCAAGATACACAAAGTATGCTGGTTGAGAGGTGTGTGTTTGGCCTAGTGGTTTACATGTTGGTTAAAACTCCTGTGTCCCAAGAGACATCCAACAGAATGGGAAAAAAAATATTTGCAAACCACCCGCCTGACAAAGGATTAATATCCCCAATATATCATCAACTTAAAAAACTCAACACCAAAAATCCAATCCAGTTGAGAAATGGGCAAAGGATATTAACAGACAGTTCTCAAAAGAAATACAAACGATCAACAAATATATGAAAAAAATGCTCAATATCGGTAGCCATCAGGGAAATGCAATCAAAACCATGAGGAAATATCGTCTCACCCCTTTCAGAATGGCTAAAATCCAAAACAGACAGTGACAAATGCTGGCAAGGATGTGGACAAAGAGAACACTTATATGCTGTTCGTGGGAATGTAAATTAGTGCAGCTACTGTGGAAAACAGTGTGAAGATTTCTTTAAAAACTAGAAATAGACTTGCCATATGATCCCACAATTCCTCTACTGGGTATATATCCAAAAGACTTGAACACAGTGTATCCAAGAGATACCTGCACCACCATCTTTATAGCAGACTGTTCACAATAGCCAAAATTTGGAATCAACCAAGGCTGATGAACAGATAAAGCAAATGTGGTCTATATACACAATGGAATGTTATTCAGCTATAAAAGAGAATGCAGTTCTACCATTTGCAGCAAAATGGACATGACTGGAAGATGTCATGTTGAGTGAAATAAACCAAACCCAGAAAGACAAAAACCACATGTTCTCTATATGTGGGAACTCAAATTTAAAAAAAACAAACAAAAACAAAAAGAAATGCTTGTTTGTATTAGTATTACTACAAATATTATTTTGCAAAGTTTTGTTTTATATGTTTGTCAAACCAGTGGTTAAGAATGTTATACTACTGTAGTTTTAATGAGCTGTGATTAGTTTAGAATTTACTGTATGAGAGAGACGGTCATTTTTCCATTCAATTATTGTTTATAGCCATTGTCTATATTCCCACTAAAGTCGGGTATTTTTGCTTTTTACTTGTTAAACTTCTTATGTGGTGAATTATTAAGCTTTTTTACTGAAATGTGAATTTAAAATATGTTATATCAAAAACAGAAAGGGAGAAGGGTGGAAGGTGGGAGGGAGAGGAGGAGTGAGGAAGGCAATATCTTTATGTTAGAATTGTATCTACAAATCACACTGAATCTGTTACAAACTAAGTGAACATTCAGAAAAGAAAGACTCCCATGTCCCATACTGGTGTACCTGGGTTTGAGTCCCTACTCTCTCCCTCAATCCAGTTGCCTGCTAATGTGCACCCTAGGAGACAGCAGGTAATTGCTCAAATAATTGAACTCTACCACCCACATGGGAGACCTGGACTGAGTTCCTGATTCCCAGCCTTCCCTGTTGCAGGTATTTGGAGGGTAAACCAGAGGATGGGAGCTCTGTCTGTCTCTCAACAAACAAAAAAATACGTTGGTTGAATACATGGGTTGGTTGAATTAATGAATGGGTAAGTGAATACATGAAAAAGGAATTAATTATTGAATCTATTTTTGAAAATGACACATCGTCGAGGAAATGTCATGTACTCTGCCATGGCTGAGAAGACTTTCCTTGGGGTTCTTTTACGCATTTAGCCCAGGCCAGGTTCTCTGTTCCACTTCAAGGTCAGGGCCGTTCTTTCATCTTGACCTTGGCATAATGAGCCATGAAAAGCTTACAGCTTTTTATCTATTTTAATCCTTCTGTCCACTTAATGGGCTATATTTTCTCTGGAAACAGTGGGGTGAACATCACCAAGATAATGGGTAATAACATTAACATTACCACTGGCATGATCCAGATATTATTCAATTAAAGTAATAACTCCTAATGCAGGAGAAATTGTTTTTCTCTTAAGAATCTAATTCAGCCATCAGTTCACCATCATATTCAAATGACAGAAATTACCTTTAAGTCAGATCTGTAATGTGATGTTGAAATGGATTTCTAATTATATTTTATGATGCCATATTATAGATGTTTTTAAGGTCAGAGTTTACAACTTGTTTTAGCTTGTTGATAGAAAATGTTTCCATTTCCTATCACCAGACAACTTGAACAAAAATTAGAAAATTTAGGAAGAAAACCACTTCAAAGGATTGTTTAAATACAGCCTAACAAATGCCACCCTAGTAGGAATGATAATAAAAAGACAATCATTATTCAACTTTAACACTGGCCTTTTGAATACAGAGTTGAAGAAGAAAAACCTCCTTCCCAAAGTGGAATTCAAGAGTTTTATCCCCTATTACATGGCAGGACCATGGCCGGAGTGTGGATCTCTCCTTACCAACTGCTCCAGGATGTTGATTTTGGAGCCAGGAGCAGAAGAGATCAACCAGAGGAACTGGCTTACACAGCCAGATGCTCAAGATGTAGAAGACGTACCCGGTCGGGAGAAAAAGGGAAGCCACTGGGCTCCACATCAACTCACACGTGCCGGGCAGCACAGCCGCCACGTGTAGGAAAGTGTCTTTGAGAAGCCGTAACCTTAACAGAACATTGCCAGGGAAGCACAGAGCTGAAACAAAGGGGTGTAGCGGAATGGTTTTAACAGAGTCATGGCGATATCTAACTCCAGTGCATTTAGTTCCATTCTGGAGCCAGACGCATCTTGCAGATCAAAACATCATGGCACGTTGCCTTCTCTCTTGGCCTGCAGCAAAGACCCTGGCCAATGCCTTCTCTCTGACCACCCTCTTTCTGGAAGTCATGCATCTACATCCTTTTTCTTTCAGGTGGCTGCAATATTATACAAATAGGTACAATTTTAAAGCCAACATTTGACTGTAGAAGATATATCTAGGTTGTGGTCCTCAGGCTTTGGCCATTACTCACTTTATAAGCCATAGTCCTGAGGAGTTTTGCACACAGTTTAACTCCATTCCTTCTCTATCAACTATCAGTTGCTTGTTCTTGTCATAGGAGCTCTTTGCCATAGCCCAATACGTATAACTACACTTTGATTTAGAGACAGACCAGAGTTAGGACCACTATTCCCTCATAGTCCAAACCACAGTCAAAGTTTTCTAGGGAAGGGTGAGTTTTCTGCTGCCCCTCAGTAGAGTTCAGTGTGGCTGCATCAAGTGGGAACACTGCAATGAGAAGAAATGGGGTGGGGCCATAAGCTCACGTGTGCAAGAAGGACTCTATGTTCATTCTGATTCTCCTGAGTCAGTTAGATCAGTGGCTTCCAGCTTGGGTGGCAGTGGGTGGGGGACAGGGCAATGGACAGGATAGCTTTTTCCGCACCCACCCAGTGCAAACAGACTTGGAAGGCAGGAATAAATTCAGAGAGATGGCCCCAAAACAAGGCCAAATTCTTGCTCAGCTTAGACTGTGCTCTGTTTCCACCCATTCCATCAAATGCTTTGTTCATTTTCCACAGCCCAAAGCAGAATGCAGGTCTCTACTGTTCAGAATTCATGAAACAGAAAAGTTATTCTGTCCAAATTGCCATCAGACAGAGCTCATTTCAACCTCACTGGCAACTGGGAAAACTAATTATGACAGAGAAAAGCAATGGATGCTTGCAGTTGGTTTTTCTAGCTGTGCTTAATGTGGTTCTGATCTGCTATGAAACTGTCACACAGCTTTCCTTGTGGCACTGAACCGAGCCGAGGGATGGAGGAGGCATGGTTCAGGCAACACTGGATAGGCCTCTATGCGATCCCAGTGCCCAGTTGTCACCAGGACCAGAAATATATTGGCTGCTAGGACACACCTAACACATGAGTGCTCCAGGAACAAATGCCCCTCTGATTTGGCACTGACACTTCATTCATTCGTCACTCAATTACTAGGTGTCTACTACATGTGCCAGGTATTGAGAGGCAGAGATGATTAAGACATGGTGCCCTCCCTCACGCAGCACGTGCTTGATCAGGGGTACAGATGGGAACACATGATGACAAGTTAGGGAGACATTGGCCCCAGGTGCAAGGGCTGCACTAGGGAGAAACCATTCATTGTTTCTGGAGTAGGTGAGCTCTCCACAGGGGTTTCTCAAGCTACCTGTCACAGATGGCCAGCAGCCCCTCTGGAGGAGGACGCGGCCACCTGGGGGGGAGGTGGAGGTGAGAGAGCTGATTTTCCCCATCTCCTTGTGACGAGTGGTTCTGGGAGCCACTGATGTCATGGATGAAGACCCCGGGACTGTCCTCAGACAAAACAGAAGAGGGAATGTTGACTTTTGTTTCAGCACCACGGTTAGTAGGAATGCAGTGTGGATGGGAAAATCCACATTTTCCAACTGTTGCACCCTTGGACCGTGGTCTGCACACTTTTGTGTCTACAGGAAGCACCAGGAGGGCGTGTTTAAAACAGATGGCTGGACCCAACCCCACTATTTCTGATATGCTGGGCCTGTGGTGGGGCCTGAGGGCGGGCAGGTGGTTTTCCCAAGTCCCTCAGAGAATCATTGACCTGGACAGTGCCTGTCACATCACAAAGGGCCAGTGAGGAGTGACTGGTAACTGGCGTAGGCACTGTACTTACTGCTTCACATATATCAGCCACCTTCATCCTCACAGCAGCCTGTTGAGAATTATTATATGTTACACATGAGCAGGTGGAAACTCACAGATGTCAATATTTTGCGCTAGATCACAGAGCTATTAAGTGGTAGTGATGATACTTAAGATCAAGTTTTTTTAAGTGAAAAATCTGCGGTTTTTTTCTATGCTGCTTTATCAGTAAAGGAGAAGTGTTTCTTTGTTTTAATACAGAAGCTAGAGACTCAACAATAAATAAAGTCTAGAGTCATAATACTTTTATCCCATTTCAAATACTCCCCCAAATATATTATTAAAATTTTCTCTCAAGAGCCAGTGGAAAGACCGTTTGCTTCCTGAAAATAGTTGTAAAAATATATGAGAGCAAGAGCTGTTATGCACTGAGCCCAAGGTACCTCCCAAGCCAATAGCCATCAATCCTCCTTTTAAGGTATTGGAACACATTTCTTGAACAGAGGTAAACCCAGAACCCCACTATATAAAGCAGACAGGAGTAGGGCTGCCTTTGGGCCTATGAAACAAGTGTGCTGGTGTGGCTGGAGCGGCTGCGCTGTGAGCACCTGTAGCAGGAAAATGAAAGCTCTCCCGATGGAAGCGCAGGTTTTGATACAAGCTAGAACATCATCTGACCAGCTCTGCAGGAAATTGCAAAAGTGGATGGGAGTCGGGGAGAGGGTAGGCATTTAGCCTAGTGGTTGGAGTACCTGGGTTTGGGGCCCAGCTCTGATTCCTGACCCTGGCTTCCTGCTAATGCAGACCCTGGGAGGCAGCAGTGATGACTCAAGTAGTGGGTTTCCTGCTAGTCATGTGGGAGACCTGAGTTGAGTTCTGGGCTCCCGGCTTCCGCCTTGCCCAGCCCCAGCTCTTGTGGGCATCTGAGGAGTGAACCAGGGGATGGAAGCTCCCTGTCTACCTCTCAAATAAATATATAATTTTTTGAAGATTTATTTTATTTATTTTAAAGTCAGGGATATAGAGAGAGGTAGAGACAGAGAGAGAGAGAGAGAGAGGTCTTCCATCTGCTGGTTCACTCCCCAGTTGGCCGTAATGGGGAGCTGCACCGATCTGAAGCCAGGAGCCAGGAGCTTCTTCCGGGTCTCCCAAGCAGGTGCAAGGGTCCAAGGACTTGGGCCATCTTCTACTGCTTTCCCAGGCCACAGCAGAGAGCTGGGTCGGAAGAGGAACAGCCAAGACTCGAATGGGCACCCAAATGGGTTGCTGGTGCTTCAGGCAAGGGCTTTAATCCACTGCACCACAGCGTCAGCCCCCATGTATAAATTTTAAAAAGTAGATTAGTGAACTTCTCAGAACAAGGAAGACAGATGTGCTGTGTTTTGCCTATGGTTTCAGTATGTACCCGTGCTGGAAGCTTGGTCCCCAGTGGAATGGTAATGAGGTGGTGCACCTGTATAGGGTCGGCCCCACTGGAAGGTGATCTGCCTTTGTGGATGCATTACCGCTGGGCTGGTGGATGGAGTTGGGATGGAGTCCAGGAATGAGGTAGTTCTCACAGAGCAGATTTCTATAAAGTGAGGCCATGGGGCTGGCCCTGTGATACAGTGGGTTATTAGAGCTCCAGTTCGAGGTTTGGCTGCTCTGCTTCCTATTCAATTTCCCATTAATGTGCCTGGGAAAGCAACAGGAGATGGCCCAAGTGCTTGGACTTCTGCCACCCATGTGGGAAACCCAGATGGAGCTCCTGGCTCCTGGTTTCATCCTGGCCCAGCCCTGGCTGTTGTGGCCATCTGTGGAGTGAACCAGTGGAGGGAGGTATCTCCCTCTTTCTGTCTCTTCCTCTCTCTCTGATGCTCTGCCTTTCAAATAAATAAATAAACCTTAAAAACAAAACAACACAAAGAAACAAGGAAGCCCCATGTACTTGGTCCCCCTGTTTCCCTACCTTGTTGGCCAGATGCCAGGCCAAGCTATTTGGATTTTCCAGCCACCAGAATCGGGAGGCAAATAGACCTCTTTTCTATGTGAGTTACCCAGTGTCAGGGATTCTGTTACAGCAACACGAAGCGGACACCCAGCAAACACCCACAACAAGGCCACCCTCTCTGAGAGCGGGGCCCCCAGGACCCTGCGAGGTGGGCTTAAGTGGTGAGATGTGGCTGCACCACTGCTAGGCCTGCCTCCCAGCGATACTTTTAATGCTCTAGTTAGATCTGCTTTGTATTTATTTAAACGGCTCATAATCCATTTAGTAAATTATTCAGCTC
This sequence comes from Sylvilagus floridanus, assembly GCA_949820135.1. Taxonomy (NCBI): domain Eukaryota; kingdom Metazoa; phylum Chordata; class Mammalia; order Lagomorpha; family Leporidae; genus Sylvilagus; species Sylvilagus floridanus. The sequence continues at coordinate 75,696,625 of OX463224.1, read as the reverse complement.
ATTCCTTATCAACTAATTCTTCTGTGGTCTGCGACACGTTTAGAGAAGGAAACCTCAGCAGGTATTTTTAAAGAGAAAAAAAACCCACCAAGGGAACTCCACAGATAATCTATTCCTGTCCAGCTGTGGTAGATGTTCAGGTAAGCGGCTACTCCAGCTAGGCAAGCATCCATTTTTGCAACACTACTCGCTTTTGTGTGTGTGAACGGCCCGATCCTGACAGGTGTGTCCAGAGTCCCCTGCGTTCATGACCAACTGCAGGGTTCATTCATCAAACGGCCCAGAAATCAACTCTATCATTTAGAATGGACTCTCACCCACCACCGCCTATTTCCTTTTGGGCTGTCAAGAGAGAGCCTAGAGATAATTGGTCCCTGTACCTATTCTCCCTATCTTCTACTTCTAATAACTTACGGCCAGGTATGGTTGTGTAACTCATAGTTAGCCAAGGTGATGCAAACAGGGACGCCGATCGCTTTGGATCAGCTTTTACAGGGAAGCTCTTTGTCGTCCAGTCTCACTCTCCCTCTCCCACTCTGTGAGAAGTAGGAACCAGAGCATCTGTCTTGCACCCAGGCGTGGGAGCCAAGTCTGGTAGAGATAGATCCTCAGCCTCATGTTGTTCATCTCTGAGCTGCTTTATAAGAAGTGAACAAACACCTATCTCATTTAAAACACCATATTTCAGGGCCAGGGCTGTGGCGCAGCCGGTTAAAGCCCAGTCTGCAGTGCCGGCATCCCATACAGGCACTGGCTCAAGTCCCGGCTGCTCTACTATCAATCTAGCTCTCTGCTATGGCCTGGGAAAGCAGTAGAAAATGACTCAAGTCCTTGGGCCCTTGCACCCATGTGGGAGACCCGGAGGAAGCTCCTGGCTCCTGGCTTCTGCTCGGTGCAGCTCTAGTCATTACAGCCAACTGGGGAGTGAACCAGCGGATGGAAGACTGACCTCTCTCTCTGCCTCTTCTTCTCTCTCTGTGTCACTCTGACTTTCAAATCAATAAATAAATCTTTAAAAAAGACCCACCATATTCCTGGTCTCTTTATTACAGCAATGTAGCTTATATCCTGCATGTGGATCAAAGATAACTAAATTCCTGGGCATTCCTCCTGTTAAGAGGTGGGGGTCTGTCCTAGTCCCTCACATGTAGGTGGCTTTGTGACTGCTTTGGCCAGTTTCTGGGCCCAGGCCTGGGAAACAGGCAGCTTCCACTTTCTATCTTTGAGAACCTTGAAGCAGCATGCAGGAAATCTGACTCGCGGAGACCAGCATGCACTGGGGGTGACAGTCTCAGCCTTCTAGATACTCTGCCAAGGTTCTGGAGGTATGAATGATGTCATCTCAGACCCTGGAGACAAACCCTTTCATCAACTGAATACTCTATGTATCCTTGCCAGTGGCACCAGGTCATGTGGGAGGCAATGTGTGGAACCATTCTACTGCTCCTGTGGTCACAAAGGGAACCACTGGTGGCACAGCCGAAGTGTCAGGGTTGGGGTGGGTATTTGGTACAGCAGTTAAGATGCCCTTGGGTGCTTGGATTGCAGTTCCAGCTCTGCTCCCGATTCCAGCTTTCTGCTGATGCACACTCCGGGAGGCAGCAGGTGACTTAGGTCAAGTATTTATGCCCCTGCCACCCATGTAGGAGACTTGGCTCGAGTTCCTGACTCCTGGCTGTGGCCGGGAATAGAGACACAAGAAACTCTGGAAATTCACTTGGATCTTTTCTTTCCTCTTAATATCTTCGGGAAAACAGCACACAAGGAAGTCTCTGAGCTCCATGCTAGAAGCATGATTATCCTTGCTGGTGAAGCCAACCATAGGGCTATGCAAGGCCCTGTTTTTATTCTGCAGCATCACCTGCCGGGGGTCAAGGAGTGGAGGAGAACCTGTGCTACTTCCATGATTCCTGGATGCACGATGAAGGGAATTTTTCTAACAGCTTCCTCACCCTTCACCAAGGTTTGGTCTGGCTAGGAGTGGAGCCCTTATGGACAGAGGACAGGAGCTTAAGATGACATGGAAGAAAGGGTTAAAATTCAAGGGAGGGAGCAAAATCAGAAGCCACATGGGAAAGGCCAGATTTCTAAATGAAGAGGGTCAGGGGCATGTCTGGGGGTGAGGGACAGGAAAGCAAGCCTAGGGGAACTGGGAAGCACGTGTTTGTGTGCTGGTGTGTGCACACAGGTCTAGTGGAACAGCTGAGAGCAGCTGCTCGTATTTGCTGACATCTGCAGCGTGGTGTGTAGGTGTGCTGACTCACCCAAAAATCCAAGGGAACACATTATGAAAAGCCTACTTCTTTCCCAAGATGCAACTTGCTCATGAAGTCTTTGCTGATCCATCCATCGGATCAGTACTCCCACAGGGAGTGGTGTGGGATACACTATGGTACTTATTGCAGTTTCTCTTAGAGTACAGCTGATCCATTATTCGACTACTTCTGCCACCAGACCGCAGGACTTCGGCAGGTAGGGCTGTTTCCTGGCATAGGCCACAGTGCTTCACATATGGAAAGTGCTCAGTAGATACCTGTTGATTAACTACTATTGTTAACCTTTGGACTTGTTTTTCTGTTGACATCTATAACCGAATAAGGAATGTTTTTAATAGTGCATTTTTTCTCTAAGTGATGTAATAAACACAGGCATCTATCACCAAGGAACCCAAAATAGAACTTAAGCAGAAGAGTTAAACATATTTAAGGGGGAAAAAAGAGATTAGGGAGGCAAGAGAATGATCCGGAGGGGCTACATTTCCTGCCTTAGACCAGCTCTAGGCAAATGAACGCCCTCTGAAAACTTCACCAGCCTTCCATGCTGAAAGAATTTTCTGATCATCTTTTCTGCTGTCTCTCTCCTATTTGGACACAAAGTTTCATTTATTAATCAAGCATAATTGGGCCCCATTTCAAAAGGATGAACAAAGCCCGTTTTGTTGTCCTATTCATGAGCTGGGTTCAGTCTGGGTCACGGTGTTTGTCAGCGTGTTGGAGGGCTCCGCTGCTGCAGGAGGACAACTGGGGGCCAGTTGGTCCACTTCCCACTCCCGGGAGCCCTTGAAAGGGGCTCTCCTAGGCCCTGGAGCCTGTGTTCGCTGACTGTGAAAACACAGGCTGCACCTCCACCCCGCTCTTGGCAAGAAGGGCCGAGCTGGCCCCTTGTCAATTCTGGGACTTCTCACAGCGGACTCCTGTTCGGATCATCTGTCCACAAACGTGGCTCGGCTCCACGATTACAAGAGTTGCTGCCTTTCTTTGAAAACCTTCACTGGCTCCCACTGTTTCTGTGTTGCTTCTAAAAGTAATGAAAAGACTAGGAAAAATAGACATCCCGTGGAAATGTAATTGAAGAACAACAGAGAAAAGGGACAAACACACAGAATTAGGACAGGGAACACTCCTGTCTTCTGTTTATGGAGCACAGGCACTGTGCTAATAACTTCACACACTTTCTCCACAATCCTCACAGCAGCCCTTAGGAGAGGAACGTCAAGTTACCTGGTCGAAGTCGCACAGATCAATTAGAGGCGGAACCTGGATGAGAATTCAAGTGTGATTTCATATGTGAGATACAAAAACGGTTTAAGCTACTTATATGGACTGTTACGCCTAATTACATTTTCATTGACTTAAAGCCTCAAGGAATGGATGGTATTTTACAATAAACATAAAATATCTCAATGAAACAACGAGGTAGGAAACGCTATTAAATCAATAACAGAGGTAGAAATTTTAAAAGAATTTCAGAATGTCCCATAAAGCAAGGCTGACATTCATACTGAATTCCTTCAGACTTGTATAGAACAGAGATAATTTCCAAGCTATACTAACTGTTTCAAAACACAGTTAACACAGATCAAGAGGATAGCACTGTGGCATAGTGGGCTGAGCCTCTGCCTGCAGCGCCGGCATTCATATGGGCACCGGTTCTGGTCCCGGCTGCCCCACTTCTGATCCAGCTCTCTGCTATGGCCTGGGACAGCAGTAGAAGATGGCCAAGTGCTTGGAACCCCGCACCTGCATGGGAGACCTGGAAGAAGCTCCTGACTCCTGGCTTCAGATCAGCACAGCTCCGGCCGTTGCAGCCATTTGGGGAATGAACCAGCTGATAGAAGACTTTTCTCTGTCTCTCCTTCTGTCTGTCTGTAACTCTACCTTTCAAATAATTAAATAAAATCTTTTAAAAAAAAAACCCCACAGAGCATCAGGCTGAACTGCATCTAATTCATTCTATGTGACAAATTTGATCTTATTAAGGAAGGTAAAAAAAAATCAATGAAAGATTCATATCATATAAACATTAACATTAGATGACACAATCCATTTCAATATGTATCAAAAGAGGAATTGATATAACTTGTAATTTACTTTGAGTAACATAATTTACTACCTTGATAAGATAAAAATACCTGGTTTAAATCATGAACTAATAATGGACTAATGTTAAGAGTTTTTCTTTCAAAACAGGACTTAAGATTGTTTTAGGTAAATTGTAAAAGAGACAAAGAGCAATAACTATTGAAAAATAAGAGGAAAATGCTTATAAGACTCTGCTGTGTACTTGTAATTTAGCAAGAGGGTAGATTTAGTATTCAAATTCAAAATCAGTAGTACTAATGTATACAGTATATTATGTTATCTTTGCTATTTATGCTATATTATTATGCATAAGCAGTAACTGATATAAAACATGCATGTATAATAATATCAGAATGTAAGAGGGGCCAGCATTGTGGCATAGTGGATTAAGACACCATTGCAGGGCTGGCATCCCATATAGATTCTGGTTTGAGTCCTGCCTACTCTACTTCTGATGCAGCTCTCTGCTAGTACAACCAAGAAAGCAATGGAAGATAGCCCTGGTGCTTGGGCCCTTGCACCCACATGGGAGACTGATGAAACTCCTGCCTTTGGCTTGGTCCAGCCCTGGTCATTGTGGTCACTTGGGGAGTGAACCAGTGGATGGAAGATCTCTTTCTCTGTCTCTCCCTCTCTCTCTGTAACTCTGATTTTCAAATAAATAAATAAATCTTTTTAAAAAAGAATGTAAGATGCTTAGAATGCATGCAGTGATTTATGGAGTTAACTTGATGAGTATCTTAAAAATTTATTGAAAGGTGGAAGGAGGAAGAGAGGGAGGGGGAGAGAGAGAATATCCTCATCTGCTGGCTCGCTCCCCAAATGCCAGGCCAAAGCCAGGAGCTGGGAACTCAGTCCAGATCTCCCACGTGGCTGGGAGGGGCCAACTCCGTGAGCCATTACCTGCTGCCCCCCAGGCTGCTCATTAGCAGGAAGCAGAAGCAGAGCCAGATTCAACCCAAGCCCTGGGATATGGGATGTGGGTGCCTCAAGCAACATCTCAGCTGATATGCCAAACTCTTGCCTCAATCTGATACGTTTAAGTCAAAACTACCACTTATTTTAGAACTTGACAAAATGATTTTTTTTTTGACAGGCAGAGTTAGACAGTGAGAGAGAGAAAGAGACAGAGAGAAAGGACTTCCTTTTTCTGCTGGTTCACCCCCAAAATGGCCACTATGGCTGGCGCGCTGCGCCGATCCAAAGCCAGGAACCAGGTGCTTCTCCTGGTCTCCCATGCAGGTGCAGGGCCCAAGCACTTGGGGCACCCTCCACTGCACTCCCGGGCCACAGCAGAGAACTAGACTGGACTAGGAGCAACTGGGACAGAATCTGGCGCTCCAACCAGGACTAGAACCCAGGGTGCCGGTGCTGCAGGCAAAAGATTAGCCAAGTGAGCCGTGGCGCCAGCTGACAAAATGATCTTAAACTTAGGCAAACAAAATGTCAATAACAAAAAAATGATATTTTGAAAAAGAAGATCTGTGGCTGGGAAAGACTAGGGCCATAATTCTAAACATATCTCAAAGCTAGAATAATTAGAACAGGACAGTACTGGTGCAAAATCAGACATATATGAGGGTACTACAAAAAGTTTACCTTGGGGCAAAAAATGTTTGAAATTCATGTATAGTTTTTTCATAATCCCTATGTTCCATGAACTGTTTGAAGAGGCCATGAATGCACAGATTTCAAGAGTTCTTGGCACCAAAATAAACTTATTTTTAAATTCTACTCTCAATGCACTTTTTCAAGCACCCTCTTGTAAAGTGGTAGAAGATAAGAAGCACTGAAATAAACCTACTCATTCAGGACAATGATATGTGACATATGATAAACAATGGTAAAGATGCTACTTAATGATGCCATCACTCTAGAAATTATGTGTATTATCAAAATAAGTGCAAAATATGCTAAGAAGAAGTAAAGAGTTGGGGCTGCTGCTGTGGCATAGGTTAAGCCACTGCCTGTAGAACCGGCATCCTATACGGGGCACCAGTTCAAGTCCCGGCTGCTCCACTCTGACCCAGTTCCCTGTTAATGTGCCTGGGAAAGCAGTGGAAGATGGCCCAAGTGCTCGGAGACCTGGAAGAAGCTCCTGACTCCTGGCTTAGGATCAGTCCAGCTCCGGCCCTTGCAGCTATTTGGGGAGTGAGCCAGTAGATAGATAGATAGATAGATCTCTCTCTCTCTTTCTGTAACTCTGCCTGAAATAATAACTCAAATAAATAACTAAATCTCAAAATAAAAAAGTTAAAATCCATTGAACAGTAAAAGGAAAAGAGAATCAAGTGCTTCAGGCTGGCATTGGGTTAAGCCGCTGCCTGTGATGTTGACATACCATATGTGTGCTGGTTCAAGTCCTGGTTGCTCCATTTCTTTTCTTTCTTTCTTTCTTTCTTTTTTTATTTTTTGGACAGGCAGAGTTAGACAGTGAGAGAGAGAGAGAGACAGAGAGAAAGGTCTTCCTTCCGTTGGTTCACCCCCAAATGGCCATCACGGCCAGCATGCTGTGCCGATCCGAAGCCAGGAGCCAGGTGCTTCCTCCTGGTCTCCCATGTGGGTGCAGGGCCCAAGGACTTAGGCCATCCTCCACTGCCTTCCCAGGCCACAGCAGAGAGCTAGACTGGAAGAGGAGCAACCAGGACAGACCCCGGAGCCCCAACCGGGACTAGAACCCAGGGTGCTGGTGCTGCAGGCAGAGGATTAGCCTAGTATGGCTGCTCCATTTCTAACCCAGGCCCCTGCTAAAGCACTTGGGAAAGCAGAGGAAGATGGCCTAAGAGCTGGGGCCCCTGCCACCTATGTGGGAGACCTGGATGAAGATGTTGGCTCCTGCTTTCCATCTGGTCCAGCCCTGGCCATTGCAGCCACTTGGGGAGTGAACAAAGAATGGAAGATCGGTCTGTCTATATGTCTGTCTCTCTCTAACTCTGCCTTTCAAACAGATAAATCTTTTCATTTTTAAAAGCATGCATCAGAGCCTGGAAGTTATTAATAATGAATTAGGAAAAGTTTTCTATAGCTTGAAGCAATGGAAGAAACAACAATGGAAGAGATTCAGAAATTCAACTGGATAATATTTAACATTAATTATAAAATACAAGAAATGAAATAGAAAATAAACTGAGAAATATTTGCATCAAAACACTACAATCAATATCATATAAGGAACTTCTTAAAATTGAGAAAAAATTTACTGCCAGAAAAAGGTCATATATATATATATATATATATATATATATGAGGATATTTCATATAGCATGAAAGAAAAAGTTGATATGAAAATAATAGGGGACCTAAATAAAGTACACTAATGTAGGAACTGATTATTTTAAGAAATAACCATGAAAGACTGTCTAACATAATGGAAAAATATGGCAAGGTGTCCGTGAGGAAAGCAGAGTGTACAATGGTACATGCAATATAATTACAATTAGGTGAAAATGTGATGTCTGTGCTCTGTACCTGGAATGAAGTTCCTAACCATGCATACAGCTTTAAAGGGCCAGAACTGGGAGTGCGTTTTCAGTTGCAAAATCTCCTACCAGGAATCGGGTAGATGAGATGGATGGGAGAAAGGCAGCAGGCAGTGGGACTGTAGCAAACTAGACTCAGGCCCTGCCAAAGGCATCTGCATTAAAAAATTAAAAGACAAAACACTTTGATTGCATGGAAACTCTTTGATTGGAGCAAAAGGTGTGGGTCTCAGAGTCACCCCATCCCCAAGTCAGACCTCCATGGAGACCTTGGCTTTTGGGGTACCCTGGGAAGCCCTGAAAATGTTTTAAGTGCAGAAGTGACACAATCAGATTAGAATGACATCAGACCACACCGATTTAAAAGACTGCTATTATCCGTGGGTTTTCAGCATGTGATCTCCATACAGTATTTCTCTTAGTGTTGTTCTAATCATTAGCTTTACAAAAATCAAACTCATGGGGCTGGCACTGTGGCTTTCCATGTGAGGCTGCTGCCTGCAGCACTGGCATCCCATGCGGGCACTGGTTCCAGTCCCAGCTGCTCCACTTCTGATCCAGCTCCCTGCCAATGCATCTGGGAAAGCAGTGGAGGATGGCCCAACTCCTTGGGTCCCTGTACCCATGCAGGAGACCTGGATGAAGCTTCTGGCTCCTGGCTTTGGCCTGGCCCAGCCCTGACTATTGTGGGCATTTGGAGAGTGAACCAGTGGATGGAAGATCTCTCTCTCTGCCTCTGCCTCTCCTTCTCTGTAACACTCAGATAAATAAATAAATTAAAAGAAAAAAAGAAACTCAGATCCAAACAGAAGGAGTTAAAAGAAGTTATATTCTTTGTTAACAGAGCTGCTTGAATTGGTTATGAGACTGTGACTCCGTCTTTGAGTTCCTTCTGAATAAAGCTGTTTGGGAGAATGCCAAGTTGCTATCTAGCAGTGAATTAAACAGCTATGCATGCATCCATCAAGTATTTATTGAGTGCCCACCTCACGCCGGGCCCTGGAGGAAGACAGAGGAGGAAAGAAGCAAGTCAGGGACTTTATCTCCTATAAACGTGCAGACCGGTCCAAGATTCCAGCACCTATAATAATGCCATGTGCATCGACACACAAATGCTATGGGAATATGGCTAATCACTGCTCGAGCAGGAAGAACAGCATTCAAAAGACAGAACTCAGACAGAATTTTAAAAGGATACAGATCTACCTGACAGAGAAGAGGTGAGAGAGCTCATTCCAGTAGAGGGAGCAGAAGGCTTGGGGAACAGGAAGGGAAGTCAGTCATCAGCTCAAGTATGCCAGGGACTGTCTAAGGGTTGCTGGGATAAAGAACACTGTCTGGGTTTTATCTTGCACAATAGCTATTAGGGTTTGAATGTATGCTCCAAAAGTTCATGTGTTGACATTTTTTAAGGAGGGGGGAGAGAGAGAGGGGGAGGGGGAAGAGGGGGAGAGGGGGAGAGGGGGAGAGGGGGAGAGGGAGCTACCTCCCATGTTCTGGTGCACATGCCTAATGCCCACAATGGCTGGGCTGGGTGGAGCTTCCCAGGGTCCACATTAGCGGGGAGCTAGAACCGGGACCCAAACTCAGGTGCTCTGATAGTCTCAACCTTTCGGCGAAACACCTGTTCCACGTGTTAAAAATTTAATCCCTAAACCCCCGTGCTGTGCTGAGAGTTGATAAGAGGCAGGGCCTGCGAACGGATGAACGTCAGGGTCTTGTTCACTCCTCTCACTCTCTTGCCTTCGGCCATGGGATGATACAGCAAGAAGGCCCAGGCCAGGCGCCAGCATCTGGATATCGGATTTCCCAACCGCTGGAACTGTGAAGAATAAATCTCTTTTCTTTATAAAGGACCCAGGACGTGATATTCTGCTATAGCAACACAAAATGGACTAAGATACCGGTTTTTTCCGACCTTTGTTTCTAAGTCTCAAAGCTTTGTTGAAAATCTTACTTGGAAGCCTGACTTGCAAAACAGAGGAAAGGAGACCCTCCAGGATTGCAGCTTTGGGTCGGCGCCCCACTTTTCTCCCTCAGTCCCTGCGGGAGCCTTAGCCTGAGGCCTTGTGCAGCAATCTGAGAGCCACAGTCACAGGCAACAGGAGCCACACAGGATCTGAGACAGAGACTCAATCAGACCCTCAGGGGCAAACTGCTCGGAAATTTAGAAGCCTGCATTTATCCTGAAGGTAGCCCCGTGGCAGTAATAGAAAAACACCCTGGATTTCCGATTTTTGATGTTTTGTACCTGAGCCGATAAGCTTTATGGATTTTGGATTTCTGTGCTCCCACTGCTGGAATGATTGTTCCAATTTTTGAAAAGTGGAGAAGAAAAGTCCCCTACGTTAACGTCTCTACTGGTGCCTGGGAACCAGCATCAGCGTGCTGAGCAGCATCGTATGCTCAGTGTATGAGAGCTCGGGGCTGAGCCTGTGAAGCCTGGGTGTATAGAGCCACAGACTCCCACCCAACACACTCTGCATGCCCTCTTCCCCGACACCCTTCTCTCTCTGAGCCCGTGGGCACTCCTCAAATGACCTGGGGAGTCTTGGCCGGGAGCAAGCAGACACTCAAGAGCTTACAAATTTGTTTTCTTTCAAAGCTCAGAGCCTCCATCTGCTACTTTGGTTCTGGGCGACTCTGTGATTGGGAGTCTGCTACATGCCTTTTGGAAGGGACATCTTGATGTGCCGTAATCGCCTCTTAAGGACATCTACATTGCACATTTCTTTCAGAGGGTAAAATATGAAGATGTCTTTCAATAAAGCAGGTGCCGCTGCTTCTTGCCAAGTCCTGCCTTGGTTATTAAAAGCAGCCCACCTAACAACAAGACCCGGTGCGTGCCAGCAGCTCTGCCTGGGAGTGGGGCTAATAGAGCCAAAGACAATCTCTTGCAAGAGAGGTGATTAGGTGATATTAAATGTCAAGATCTCAATGAATGACCCTCAGAGGGTGTGTAAAATAGAAACATGGGCTTGTTTCTATTGCTGCTGTGTCAAACAAAAACATTTTTTTGTCTGCTCCTTTGCAGAGAAATGTAACTGTTAGCTTTTGATTTTGGAATACATTTTAGAGAGGAATTAGGGGAGACCTGAGCCTCCATAATCAGAAGGACCACAGAGGCGGCTGAGGAGATTTTTCCAGGCCTTTTAGTTTGCTTCCCGGAGTCTAGCATTTCTCTCTCCGGCGTGGTGGAGGGTAGATCGAGGTTGATTATAGACAGACACTATTAGCATGACATAGCAGAGATTAACAGCAGCAGAACTTCCAGATGAATCTATAAAGAGCATTGCCAACACCTCTGCTTGATTCTGCCCGGCCTAATCAGTGATCTATAGGAACCCCTGGCGAGACGGCCTTGAAACTTGCATTAGACAAGAGGTTACCCTCTGTGGGTTGAATGAGTGAAGTAATCGATGAGATTAGTCACCTGCAGAAATCGTAGCAAAAGATGGGATGTTGCCTGAAGGGTTAAGTGCAGAAGAGCAGGGACTGGCATGATTGCAAATGAAATAAAATGGAGGGCTAATCAGGGAGTTTGGCGCAAAGGAAGAATAGGTTAGTGAGAGGGAAGGGCTGAATGAGCTTGCAAAACAGAGTCCTTGAGAGGAACCCTGGTGGAGTGTGAGAGGGCATGAGAGTCCCGCCCATCACAGTGTGCTGTCCTCCCCACACCCCCCACCCCCGCCCCGGCCCCCCATCCTCATTTTCATTTCACACGCTCACCGAGCACCGCCATGGACCCTGCACTGTCCCGTCACGGGGAGAGGGCTGGCGTGCAACAAACACACAGAAAGGTCCCTGTGTTCACGGACGCTGCAAGACACTGAGAAGTCCACCAAGCTAGCAGATTCCTTCAGAAAGCACAGAGTACTAGGGAGAACACGGAGTTGCCTGGGGACGGGGGACAGAGAGCTTCCTTTAAGGCAAATAGCTTTCCACGTCTCCTCTCGTTCTGCAGAGCAGAGCCTTGGACAGTACCCAGCCCCTTCTCTTTGTGGGCACTGAGGCTGCTGTGTAGCGGCAGGGTCCCAGGTAAAGGACACTCCAGAGGGCGGACAGGAGCGTTGTGTTCACCAGCAGGGGGCGCCGCGCAGTGTACCGGGAAAGTCAGCAACTGGTGGGGACCTGAGTCTCCTGTGAGCTTTGGGACCTGCTCTGGGTACTGGCCCTGCTGGAGTGTTTATCCAGCGTCCGCTATGATTATTTTTGTTGATGTCCTAGAGCCCCTCAGACACACTGATGGCTGTGTCCTCAGTGGCTGACATTTGTAAAGGGACAAGACCCTTGACTCATGTGTGGGTCCCACAGTGTTCAATCGAAGCTCTTAATTTAGGATATTAATCCATATTAGCACCCTATATTGTCAGAAAAGTCACATTAAAGGGAAAGTCATTCCATTTTAAACTATGATGTCTTTTCAAACAAGTCAATATAGTGAAGAATTTATCTACTTTGTAAGTGAAGGAATAATTTAGTAGCTTAATTGCAAGAGAATGAGCTAAATACATCAGGAAAAGTGGTTTCTCCATCACCCCAGTATCTAAGTTCCTGGCAATTTTTTTTGTTTCTCCTTTATTGGGACTCACCCTTTGATAGTCACCTACTAACGAAGCCAGATCTTAAGATCAACTATATTAGGTTTTGTCCTTACAATAATAATTTGTTGAACACTTATGTATATTGACTCAATGGTATGTATTTTCTCAAATAAATTTCAAACCATGGACTGGTGCTGTGGTGCAGCAGGCTAAGCCGGCACCTGTGGTGCCAGCATTCCATACGGGAGCCAGTTTGAGTCCTGGCTGCAAGGCTCAAATCTCTGATCCAGCTCCCTGTTAATGAACCTTGGAAAGCAGCAGAGGATGGCCCAAGTGCTTGGGCCCCTGCACCCATGTGTGGGAGACCTGGATGAAGCTCCTCGCTCTTGGCTTCAGCCTGGCCCAGCCCTGACCATTGTGTCCATTTGGGGAGTGAATCAGCAGATGGAAGATCTCTCTCTCTCTCTCTGTAACTCTGCCTTTTAAATAAATAAATCAATCTTTAAAGATTTATTTGGAAGGCAGAGTTACTGAGAGAGGGAGAGAGGGAGGGAGGGAGAAAGAGAGAGAAAGATCTTCTGTCCATTGGTTAACTCCCCAAATGGCCAAAAATGGCAGGAGCTGGGCCTGTCCAAAGCCAGGACCAGGAGCTTCTTCCAGGTCTCCCACATAAGTGCAGGGGCCCAAGTACTTGGGCCATCCTCTGCTGCTTTCCCAGGTGCATGAGCAGGGAGCTGGATCAGAAGTGAAGTGGCTGGGACTTGAACTAGTGCCCACATGGGATATTGGTGCTACAGGCTGGGGCTTAACCCACTGTGCCACAGCGCTGGCCCTGATAAATCTTTTTTTAAAAATTTCAAACCCATACTACAGAGTTGGTAGTTTTACAATTACCATCTTACAGATGAGGAAACTCAGGCTTTGAGTGGGTTACGCCACTGCCAAAGCCACAAAGTGGCTGTGAGACACTGGGATTCACACACAGGGCTGCTCCCCATCTGAGCTCAAGCTCTCAGCCCCCATCTGAGAGAGGACCCTCTTTTGGAATCTGGATCACTTGCAGGTTCCTCTGTTTCCTTCAGATACTTTAAGACAAATCACCAAAAATGAGGATGAAGAGACCGGACAAGATATTTTAGTAGGAAATTTTAAGATGCGTGAAGTCACCAGTAAGACTTTATATTAAGTGGCTAAAACAAATTTGTCTCCTTTTCTATCCCTTTGATGGAAAGGAAATGATCAAAGAACCCATTTTCCCACCTTCTCTTTCTTCATCCCTTCCTTCCACAAATCGCAAATACCAGCAAATCCTTAGTAAGCAAAGTACTATGCGAGGCACTGAGTAAGAGAAATTCTTCTCAAGTAATCTAGTACGTAAGACAAAGTATAAACTCGAGTACTCTACTAACTAAAGAGAGGCATGGAATTGTGAATGAGCTTGGGGAGGCACAGATGAGCATAGTGTAGAAAACGGGGTGCAGATGGAGCCTGGAAAGCTTCCTGGAGGTGGTGGTTCTTGAGCTGTGTCTAGAAGGGTAGGCAGTTGTTCACTGGGTGCATGAGGGTTGGGAGAGAGCAGCATGTGCGAAGGCATATTCAGAGTAGGGTGGTGCACAGGACACACTCAGGGGACTTCGGGGGAGGGAGGCTGCAGAGTTGGACAGGCCAGACCAGGAAGAACTTCGTAGGCAAGGCCAAGGAGCTTGCCCTTTATGCTCTAAGCCAGGACTGGCAAACTTCAGAATGATGGAGGCAACTTGCCGCGGGCACCTTCAGAATCAAGCATGACCTAACCGAGTGGGTGAAGCTCCACTTGCAGGGTTCCTTGGGGCAGGCACACTTGCAGGGGTAGAAGGCAGAGAGTCGCCGCTGGGAGGAGCAGGGAAGCACGGAGGAACTGGAGCAGGAGAGTGAGGCCGTTAGATCTGACTTTGGGAAGCCTCCCAAGCTGCGCTGTGGAACATGGACTGGGAGGGGCAAGGGATCATGGAAGGGGCAGGACGTGGAGGTGGGGGCAGGGTGAAGGGTTGGGAGGTCACTGCAATAGTCAGGTTAGCAAGTGGTGAGGCCTGAACCAGGGAGGAGGCAGACGGAAAAGCGGAAGAGATGATTTCACAGATATTTTAGGGGGTGAGTGCTGTGCTACAGTGGGGAAAGCCATTGTTACACCCACAGCCCATACCAGAGGGCTTCTGCTTTTGATCCAGCTTCCTGCTACTGTGCTTGGGAGGCAGCAGAAATGCTCTATGTACTTCAGTTCCTGCCACCCACGTGGGAGCTCTGGAGGGAGCTCCTGGCTCCTGGTTTTGGCTTGGCCCAGCCTCAGCTGGTGTGGGCATCTGGGGAAGGAACTAGGGGAAGATCTCTTTTGGTCTCTTTCTGTGTCACTCTGCTTTTCAAATAGATAAAGAAAACTTTCAAAAAGAGAGATTTTAGGATTTAGAGCCACTGCCCCCAGTGGTTGAGGAGGCGAAGTGGAGTGGTCTGGGCTGACTCTGGGTCTCTGGGTGGAGCACGTGGTGGAGGACGGTGCTGCTGTGAATTTTTGTCCAAAGCCACTGTAACTCTGAAGACACAGGATGAACAGTTATCCTGCTTCCCCAGAAAGGCAAAGTGATATCAAGCGCCCGTGTCACCTTCAGCAAGTGCCTAGGGGACCAAGGACCTCCAGACATGTGGGACCTCGGTCGAGGCTGTGCACTCTTGACTCATTTCTGAGTGCCACATGCCCAGCACAGGGCTGACTCTGAGGTTCTCAGTAAATCTGTACCAAAGGGCCTCCCCCCCAACAAAAGAGGTAGATTGTACCTTGAGATTTCATAACAGAAAAGCTATTCCTGACATGAATGAGGGCAGGAACAAAACTCCCGCAAGTCCCGAGACCAATTTTAGCTAGATTTCCTGTCGTCTTTTGGAAACCTCATTAATGCCTCTCCTCAATTTTAAAAACATAAACAAAACAGGAGCATCTCTTCTCCCACGCAGCAAACTACTAAATACATCATTTCATTTCGAAAGAACCTTTGTTTATTCCAAGTCATGTCAAGTTGCTGTAAGGAAGGACTGACTTTGAAGGGAGACTTGGGAACACTCCCTCTCGGAAGAGGAACCTTTGAGCTGCAGCAAGTCCACCCTCAAAGAAATGCTGAGCCCAGGGCCCACGGCCTGGCTGTGATGGTTGTGTAGTGAGGCCACAGCTGGAAACACCAGCCAGGGAAACACAGCATCATCACACAGGGAGCCTGGTCAATGGAGACTGGATTTAAACCCGACAGACCAGTATGGAGTACCTCTTGTGCAAGGTCCTGGCCTACCAGCTTGCCTTTGTAGCAACTTCTACAATGGCACAACAACAAACCAATTTGTTAGCATTTAATAAGCGTTTAAAAGCAGGATGGAGCCAACCCCCAGGTGAGCACCTACCTTCTGTTCAAACTAGAGATTTGAGAACCTTTGTAAGGCGTAGAGGGTCCAGCCTCCAGACATCTGCCTTTGGATTTTCTTTCCTTCCATCTGGCTTAGTGGTCTCCAAACTTGAATGTGTCTAAGAACTCCTGACAAGGTCATTTACATAAAACCACACATTCTGTGCCTAACAGGCAATTTATGGGATGTTTAAGGACAGTTAGGACGATGTAGGAATTTCCCATCGGAAGGTTAAGAGCTTATAATGCTAAGCTGCTTCTAACAATGAACTTTTAAACATAAAAACAAAATAAAATGCAATTAAAAGGAGCAGAGCAATGAACATAGCCAGAGGCAGACTCATTGGGAAGCTGAAGAAGCTTCCAGGGCCCTCTCTGCCCAGATCTCTCTCACGCACGCCCTTAATCTGTGTTCCTAGTTGTGCAGTCTTCTCTTTTAAATAGGACTCCTCCCTCCAAAGTGAATTAAGCTTCAAGCCTCGTGGATTCTGGACTTGCCTCTGCAGAGAGCGGTCACTACCTTTGATCCCTGCCTGCAGACACTGAGGGCTAAAAGGGATCACCCACAACTCCCTGTGAGCAGCGAAATGTCAGGGCTAAATCAGAAGGCCCAGAGCACCAGTGTTAACTGCTGGCTGAATTTACACAGCCCCAGTGGACAGCTGGAGAGAATTAGGCATCGATGCTAGGAAATAATACTATGTCACTGCCTGATTAGTTAATATTTAATTCACTTACAGTTCACCAGTAATTCAGTAAACAAGCATTTATCAAGTGCCTATTTTGTGACCAGCCCTGGGCTAGATTCTCCAGGGAATGCAAAAGGCGAATGCTGAGATCCAGTTCTTATTCTTTACTCCTGAAAGCTCTGGAAGAGGCAGAGCAGTGTGTACTGAAAGCAATTTACTGAGACAACAGGGAAACACCTTCTGGAAAAACACAGAACTGGTGCTGAGGTGTAACATCCACAGGCTCTGCTACAGTTAAAGCGAGAACGTGAAAAGACCACCTGGTAGAAATCAAGGAACAGGGCTGGTGCTGTGGCATAGCAGGTAAAGCGCCACCTGCAGTGCCGATGTCCCATCTGGGCACCAGTTCGAGTCCCAGCTGCTCCCTGCCGATCCAGCTCCCTGCTGTGGCCTGGGAAAGCAGTAGAAGATGGCCCAAGTCCTTGGGCCCCTGCACCCACATGGGAGACCCAGAAGAAACTCTTGACTCCTGGCTTTGGAGCTTCCATTGTAGCCATTTGGGGAGTGAACCAGTAGATAGAAGACACCTCTCTCTCTCCTCTCTCTCTTTGCTTTTGCCTCTTTGTAACTCTGCCTTTCAAATAAATAAAGAAATATTAAAAGAAAGAAATCAAGGAGCGAGGATCCCGGACCTCTTTCCCTGCCTCCTCATCCTTCCTGAATATAACTTCTAAGAACAGCTTTATTGAAATATATATTTTATGGAACCTGCAATTTACATATTCAAACTGTACAGCCCGATTTTTTTTTTTAGTATAATCGTGGTGTTTTGTGTAACCATCACCATAATCAATGTAGAACATTTTCATTACCCACCCCTCCCCCATGGCAAAGCAAACACAGACCCCAGACCCATGAGTCATCGCTTTCCATTTCTCCTCCCTTCCCCAGGCTGAGGCAGCAGCCGGTCTGCCGTCTGCAGATGTGCCCGTGCTGGACATTCAAAGCACCTGCTCTGCATCAGGCCCAAGGCCAGGAGCTGCAGCCTCCGGTACCTTCTCTGCCCCTCAGAAGCTCTGCTATTTTTGCTTGGAGGGTACATCACCTCCTTTACCTGAGCACTTTTTTCTTCCTAAAAATGAAAGGGATGCAAGTCACTTTCCTTTCTACTTTGAAATTCAGTCCTAGAGAAAAGCATGAGACAAATGGGAAATAGCTGGGAACACAGGAACTTCCAAACGCTCTTGTTAGGAACAGAGCTTGTAGAATCTTTCCAGAGGCCCTTTCAGTAACATGTATTAAACGGGCTAAGAATGCATACACTCACAGACCCAGAAAGTCCCCTTTAAGAACTATCTTTAGGCTGACAGCATGGCTCACTAAGCTAATCCTCCGCCTGTGGCGCCGGCACCCCAGGTTCTAGTCCCGGTTGGGGCACCAGATTCTGTCCTGGTTGCCCCTCTTCCAGGCCAGCTCTCTGCTGTGGCCCAGGAAGGCAGTGGAGGATGGCCCAAGTGCTTGGGCCCTGCACCCCATGGGAGACCAGGAGAAGAATCTGGTTCCTGGCTTCGGATCGGCACAGTGCACCACAAGGCTGTAGTAGCCACTTCGGGGGTGAACCAACGGAAGGAAGGCCTTTCTCTCTGTCTCTGTCTCTCTCTAATTCTGCCTGTCAAAAAAAAAAAAAAAAAAAAAAGAACTATCTTTAGACATTCAACAGGGATGATCGCCAATGGTGGTTGTGGATAACTGTGACAACATCACTAACATTGAAAACTGTGAACTCTGTGGTAACAGGAAGTGTGCTCACTCAGACCCTCAGCCCCGTGAAGACCCCTCAGAGCCGGGGATTTGGCCTGGAGGTGAAGACCCTGGCTGGGTTGCCTTTTTCCTACACTAGGTTGAAGTCTCGGCTCTGCTCCTGATTCCAGCTTCCTGCTACTGCACGCCCTGGGAAGCAGCAAGTGATGCTCAAGTGCTTGGGCTCCTGCCACCCGCACGAAGACCTGGATTGGATTTCCCGTTACTAGCTCCCAGCTGCAGTCTGACCCAGCCCAGCCAGCCATTGTGGGAATTTAGGGAGTGAAGCAGGGGGAACAATCTTTCTCTCTCTGTCTCTCCCCTGGCATCTCTCTTGAGCTGCTATTTGGGATGCCTGCATGCCATGTCTGCATGCCTGGGTTCAAGTCCCAGCTCTGCTTCTCATTTCAGCTTGCAGTTGGTGCACACCTTGGGAAGCAGCCGGTAATGGCCCGAGTGCCTGGATCCTTGTCACCTACATAGGAGACTTGGGTTGAGTTCCAGGTTCCTGGCTTTGGCCTGACTCCGCCCTGGTTGTTGTAGGGAGTTGGAGAGTGAACCAGTAGATAGAAGCTCGCTCTCTCTCTGTGTGTGTGGCTCAAATAAAATACAATCTTAAAACTTAAACAGAATTAACTTTGCTTTAAAAAAGAAAAAATAAAACCCTCATTCTAGGTGACACAGTGTGACACTCGCTCTCATGTCGGGTTTTCTGTGGCCTTGCACATCATTGCCTGTGACAGGGTCCACTGTTCAGTACAACCTGCAAGCTATTTCTAGTCCTGATCTCCTCTCTGATCTTGTAATGGTGCTGTTCTTCTTAGGCGCAAGTGTAGGATCTGATGTTTTACCCTCCACTAGAATCTACTGTGATCACGGGGCCTTATTTAACTGGGACTACGAAGAAATCCATGGTATCACAGTGCTTTGCATTGCAGGATTATCCTGTGTTATGTTTAATAATTCCAGCTTTTGTCCTCCGACTCCAGGCTTTTCCCAGTTATTTTTGTCTTTACCTTAATATCCCACTCTTTGAACCCAGAAGTAACTTGGATCTGGCTAGCGAGCTGGAGGCCTAATGCCGTTATCACAAGGTACCTTCAGGCTTATTTGTGACAAAAAAGAAATGACTTCATTCAGATGCCCACAATTTGAATTCTATATGGCATTTAACAGAAGTGTAATTTGGAAATTGAAATAAATGGTTATATTTTGCTAATTGTAAAAAGAGAGTATTTCTGACCACTGGGTAACTGCATATGGTGAGGCTGTGAAATGACAAAATGTATAGCAAATACTGTTAATTTCCATCCCCCTGTTCACTACTGAAGACATTTAAATGTTTCACTGACCTTGGCAGACAGAGTATCATGTAAACATTTCTTTTTTTTTGTTTGTTTTTGGCAGGCAGAGTGGACAGTGAGAGAGAGAGACAGAGAGAAAGGTCTTCCTTTTTGCCGTTGGTTCACCCTCCAATGGCCGCCGCGGTCGGCGCGCTGCGGCCGGCGCACCGCGCTTGTCCGATGGCAGGAGCCAGGAGCCAGGTGCTTTTCCTGGTCTCCCCATGGGGTGCAGGGCCCAAGCACCTGGGCCATCCTCCACTGCACTCCCGGGCCACAGCAGAGGGCTGGCCTGGAAGAGGGGCAACCGGGACAGAATCCGGCGCCCCGACCGGGACTAGAACCCGGTGTGCCGGCGCCGCAAGGCGGAGGATTAGCCTGTTGAGCCACGGCGCCGGCCGTAAACATTTCATATAGTCTCTCCCCTCTGGTATTTTCAAGGATTTGAATATTCTTTCCTTTTTTACTCATTCATTAAATGTAGAATAAGTATTTACATTAGGTTTCCCTTTAAATTTAGGAGTTCTCTGTAAAATAATAACTATATTCATAAAGTAATTTAAGTATAATTTCTCCATCTGGAATAACCATTTAAGCCAATGTTTTACCATGATAATTTTAAAAAGAATGCCTTTACTTTCAGTTTGATAACAACTAATTTATTCTGTGGCTAATTGAATGACTTTTGCAATTAGCTTACCAGAGCAGGAAAGAAGACAGAATAAATACCTTTGTGATTGGTCTCTTGTAATGAAATCAATGAGTGAGTAAACATATTCATTGCACCAGCCAAGGCAGGCTCTTTTTTGTGTAGCAGGCCTGGATTCTCTTCAGCTCTGTCCCATTGCTTTTTGGCATTCTCCCACTCAAGAATCTGCTGGGGTGTCTCACCCAGGGCCTCGCATCGGTCATTCAGGCACAGGCACTGGTGAAGTTGAGTTTGCATTGATTGCTTAGGGGACTGGAGGACACTGAGTACCGGCAGATTACTCAATGTCATGCCCATGGGATAATGCTTCATTAGAACCCATAGACAGAAGAATCTAGAACTTTTGTCAGATAACCTGGATATGAAATCTTACATATCATATAACAGGGATTGAATAGTATGCCAGTGATCTCAACGGTGGGAAGACAAAATCTTAAGGAAGCTGATGTTTTACCTTTAACCAAAAGGGCTAGAAACACTGATCAGTGCTGGGCACAGATGAGGGCCTGAGAGGTAGTGCAAGTGTAGGCTTGTTTCCTACCAGCAGTCCTAACGGATCTGAAGACATTTCTAAAGAAAGATGTTCTTGGGCCGGCGCCGTGGCTCACTAGGCTAATCCTCCGCCTGTGGCGCCAGCACTCCGGGTTCTAGTCCCGGTTGGGGCGCTGGATTCTGTCCCGGTTGCCCCTCTTCCAGGCCAGTCCTCTGCTGTGGCCCAGGAGTGCAGTGGAGGATGGCCCAAGTGCTTGGGCCCTGCACCTGCATGGGAGACCAGGATAAGCACCTGGCTCCTGGCTTTGGATTGGTGCAGCGCAGCACCGGCTGTGGCAGCCATTTGGGGGGTGAACCAACAGAAGGAAGACCTTTCTCTCTGTCTCTCTTACTGTCTAACTACCTATCTGTCAAAAAAAAAAAAAGATGTTCTTGGGTTGGCAAAAGCTCAGCTTCACTAGGGACTTGTGGGGGTCCTTTTGTTAACTACTGCCTTTTAGAGGCAGTGCTGAGAGCACTGCACCCTCCAGGAGATCCTCAGGCCATCAGGAGACCCTCGAGCACCATGAATGGCCACTGCTGTCCACAGCCTTGCAGGAATCCTTTACAAGGATCCTTGATGGACAAGGCCTCACAGTTGGGGCTGCCTTGCTATGGGTCTCTTCGTTATTAGAAGAGAGAGCAGAGACTATCTCCTTACTAGGAAGAGAGAATAACAATTTTCCATCAGTACATGGATGTGGTTGGACACCCAGGTGGGGCCCAGGCTCAAGAACTATCCCTTGAATGACAACTGTTGAGGGCACTGTCTCAGCAGTGATGAGATCTGAACCTGCGTCCCTTCCCACGAACCTGCTACCCAATCAGAGATGCACCCCTTGTGTGTCTTGGTGCTTTGCTTTCCTTCTCTAGGGTGAAACGTCATGCCACACACTAATCTGCCAGGAAGGTATCAGCCGACTGCATTCCCCAGCCAGCCCTCCCTCGGGGTTTCCAGGCAGTACCTGTGCCCTGAGACAAGGCCCCAGCTCTGCTTGTTTGAGGAAGAGCAGCTGGGAGAAGGCAGAGCGTGAGCACCCTGGGTGATGAAGACGACCTTTCTCCTCAAACATTCCCCGCCCCACCGAGTGCCTTTTGGAGACATGGGACACTGGAAATGTATTCACTTAAAATGAATGGTAAAGCCACATCAAGTGGGAAAAAAATCACCACCTCCTTCATCTTTGGGACAGTCAGGGTCCACTGTCTTCCAAAGCCCTGCAACAGGATGGTACCGAGACATGGACCACAACTCTTCCTGGGTCTTGCACATGTTCACAAGCTATCCCTGGGAAAGTCCTGAGTGTGATGTCTTTAAGACTGGGGTGTGTGGCCCTGGGAGGGAGTCTGGGGCTTCTAAGGAAGCGGAAGCATCCTGATCATCTCCCAGGCCTTCCTCGCTCTGCTCTCGGCATCCCAAGGCCACTCTGTTTTCACTCCGCTCCCGACCCCATCATTTCTGATACTGCTTTCTCTCCATGCTTCTGGCCTTGCCTTCACTTTCTGACCTCAACTGTGTTCAACATTTGGCCTCACTAGTTCTTTCTTGGGGCTAAGGCTCCAGAGACTTGCTCTGCTGAGGCACAAGTTCAGACTCTCTTGTGTTGTCATTCATCCTTTTGCACAGTGGCTTCATTCATGCTGCTCTGGTCTCCTCAAACGCACACACAGCAAGTTGGTGAGACACACCAGTCTGGATGCCCACACCCTACCTAGGTGCATCCGTTTGGAAGCATCCATTTGGATGCTCTTCCCTCACCAGGATCTCTGATTGGTTATTTACCCTGGCTATTAATTTCCATTGGATTTCTGGCCTTGACTTTGCTGTTGGTACTCCTTCCAGGCACAGTTTCCAGACACTGATCCTCTAATGGGCAGCCCCTCACTCCCCCAAGTTCTGTGTTTGTCCTTGGGATACAGCCTGGCCAGGTTTGCTTCTTTGCCTGACTCAGTCAAACCTGGGTGTGCATGTCTGTGTGTGTGGCTTGGGGAAGGAGTACCGTGAGGGAGTGTTTTTGGAGCTATCTGGCAAAGGGCTCACTGCCACCCTCTCTGATCAAAGTCACCCTTCAGTGACTCCAGACGTCACAGATCCATCCCAGGGATGGTGGCAGAGCAGTCTCAGGAATTCTTTCTTTCCCACTTCCCTTCCGGTATTAAGAACATGCAAACCTACCTTTCTTTTTTTAATGTGCAAAAAGTCTCAAAATGTTGAAACTGCAATGATGCACATTATTCATCTATTCGACAAATATTTCTGGGCCGCCTATCACGTGCAAGGCACCGCGGCTGTAACAGTGAACAGGAAGGCGCTGCCCTTATCCGCCTCAACTAGGAGGCTCCATTGCCTGGAATCTGAAAAACACTTGCCACTTCCTAACACCACCTTGTCTCTTACCCACAATTCGCCACCAACATTTTCCACATTTCACACATATTCTTTAATTCTGCTGTTTTCCTTCAGAATTGAACACATGATTGACTGGCTTAAGTCCAACGCATCCAAAGACGAACCAAGGCTCACACTATTTTGTTTTTCAGCAAGCCTCGTCATCTCCTTTATTGTCTCAAGTATATTATGAATTTTTAAGACCTATGCTTCTGATTACTTTTGTTCTCTTGCTTTACCACCCTTTTTTACTAAACCAATAAAGCCAAATACAATAAAATCCTCAAATAATTTTACAAACTGCACGCCTGGCTGGCGCTCTTGGTGTTTGAAAGACAATATCGAGGGGTCAGTGAATGTAGGGAAGTAAAGATTATTTGAAAGTTGAATACATGGAAATACGGGACTGCCCGGATCCTGAGTGTTTCTTGTCTAGTAAAGCTTTTGTAATCGGCATGGATTTGGCAAAAAGCAAATTTCCAGCTGTTTCAAGTCACAGATGTATTCTTTTCTGGGTTGTTCTAAAAATATGCACAGACTGTTTCCTTGAGGTTTACATCAGAATTCTCTGGATAGATTTCTGCTTTGATTTGGAATCCTTTGGCCCAGGACTGTTTGCAAGACTGAACTGGATGCTAACTTAGGCTGGAAGACAATTTCTGGAGCCAGGAAGCCACGCAGCCCTTGCAGTCTCTACCCCTCCATTTGTTATTGCACGGTATGTGCCCAGTCCCCAAAGTTCACGAAGAACAAAATGTGCCGACGGATTAAAGTGAGGAGGGGAGGAAGAGGGAGCTGAGTCCACATCCAAGGAGTTCTACTTGAGGGGAGGGGCCAGTGGGAAGACCCTGGGCAAGAGGCAGAGAGCACAGGCACAAGGTTACAAATTAAGGAGAAAATTTAAACTATCAAGGCCCTGTTCTTTGTGCATAAACGTAATCCATGAGCTCTTTCCAGGCAGGCGCCGGGTCTAATGGTCCGAGTTCTGCCCCTCCAGGTGCTAGCTGGTGCAGGAATTGGATTCCTAGCCCAAGGCTGCTATGAAGCATGGGCAGCCGCAGGGGACTCTGGGAGCAGAGGATGGACAAGATCGTCTGGGGAAGAAAGCTAAGGCTTGGAGTCCAGGGGGTGTGTGCAATAGGACAGCTGTGTGGGAAGGGGCCTGGCTTACTGGAAAGCACAAAAGCCTAGGGCTAGCAGACCTGTGTTCAAATCCCTGCTCTGTCACCTGGACTCTGATCTTGAACATGGAAGTTGCTTATCTACCGTTAGCTCATGTGCTTCTCTCACCTGCCAGATGGGGATGAGACAGGTATGGGATTCAACAAAGCTAATGCAGATCAAATGTTTCACACGGTGCCACAAACCTAGTAGGCATTTGATAAATCTGAGTTACTAATAACTATGGTAATAAACTCTATGGAAACTGGATTGAGAAATAAGTGGTATAGCGGGTTAAGCTGCCACCTGAGACACCAGCATCCTATCAGGGGCATGTTGGAGACTCTGTTACTCCACTTCTGGCCCAGCTCCCTGTTAATGCACTTGAGAAAACAGAAGATGGCCCAAGTACTAGGTCCCATGCCACCCAGATGGGAGACCCAGGTGAAGCTCCTGGCTCCTGGCTCCTGGCTCTTGGCTTTGGCTTGACCCAGCTACAGCCATTGTAACTATTTGGGGAGTGCACTACCAGATGGACAATCTCTCTCTCTCTGTGTCTCTTCCTCTCTTCCTATAGCTCTGACTCTCAAATAAATCAATCAATCCTGGGACTGGCGCTGTGACAAAGCGGGTTAAGCTGTCACCTAAGACGCCAGCATCCTATATCGGGGCTGTTCAAGACTCAGCTACTCCACTTCCGGTCCAGCTCAGCAGGAGATGGCCCTTGCACCCACTTGGGAGACCTGGAAGAAGCTCCTGGCTTCAGCCTGGCACAGCCGCAGCTGTTGCATCCACTTGGGGATTAATTCAGTGGATGGAAGATCTGTCTCTTCTTTCTCTCTCTGTAACTTTCCTTTTAAAATAAATAAAAAATAATCTTTAAAAAACCCCCAAATCTTAAAAAGAGAAAGAAGTGTGAGATATTTTACCTTATGACAAGTCAGGGGAGTATGAGTTAAAATAATACTGTAAAAAAGATTTATTTATTTGAAAGACAAAGCATATGGGGGAGAGGGAGAGGGAGGGAGAGGGGTAGAGGCAGAGAGGGGGAGAGGGAGAGAGGGGGAGAGGGAGAGAGGGAGAGGGGGAGAGAGGGAGAGAGGGGCAGAGGGGGGAGAGGGAGAGAGGGAGAGAGGGGCAGAGGGAGAGAGGGAGAGAGGGGGAGAGGAGGAGAGGGGGAGAGGGAAAGAGAGAGGGGCAGAGGGGGAGAGGGAAAGAGGGGGAGAGGGGGAGAGAGGGAGAGAGGGGCAAGAGGGGGAGAGGGAGAGAGGGGGAGAGGGGGAGAGGAGGAGAGGGGGAGAGGGAAAGATAGCAGAGGGGGAGAGGGAAACAGGGAAACAGGGGAGAGGGGGAGAGGGGGAGAAGGAGAGAGGGAAAGGGGGAGAGGGAGAGAGGGAGAGAGGGAAAGAGGGAGAGAGGGAGAGAGGGGGAGAGGGGGGAGAGGAGGAGAGGGGGAGAGGGAAAGAGGGAAAGAGGGAAAGAGGGAAAGAGGGAAAGAGGGAGAGAGGGGGAGAGGGGGAGAGGGGGAGAGAGGGGAAGAGGATGTCTCCCACATGGGCAGCTTTGACCAAGCACTTGGGAGATCCTCTGTTGCTCTTCCAGATGCATTAGCAGGACGCTGGTCAGAAGCAGAGCAGCTGGGACTTGAACTCATGCTCCAATATGGGATGCCAGCATTGCAGGGGCACTGGGCTCAAAATAATACTATTTTTATCTACAAGATTGACAAAAATAAAAAGATAATCGCTAGTGTTAATGAGGGGGTAGGGAAGTGGGTATTCTCATTGGCTGGCTGGGGGTGTGAAAAGTTCGAACCTCTGTAGGAAGCAATTTAGTAGCATTTATAATAGTTGAAAAATACACATACACTTGGACTCAATGATCTAACTTCTGGGACTCTATTTTAAATAAATAATAACAAATACGCACACACATATATATTATAGATAGTTACTACATAATGGTTTAAGGCAACAATAGCACAACACTGAAAACAACTGAAGGTCCATCAGTAGAAGAACGTTTGAATAAATCATGGGCCTCCCATCACATGGAATACTAATATCAGTCACGAAAACTAACAAGGCAGAGCTATGTTTGGAATGGGGTCCATATTATATGTGGTCTAACTTAGTATAGCATCATTCTATTTTGTAAAAACAACAATAATAAAAACCCTCTGACTACAGAGCTCGACAGACAGCTTCCTCTGTATAAATGTGACATACCAGTCTGTGAAGGGCAGCCCGTCTTTGTGATGCAGAGGGTGGTATGAGAAAGAAGTGATGGCTCTTCTTTCGCCTTTATATCCTCACAGGTGGGGTTATAAGGACTTTCCCCCTTTTTGGTTATCAGCATTGTCCAAGCAAGAAAAGAAGGGAGAGGGGAATAGAGGGAGGGAGTTGGGCCGGATCGGAGAAGAGGGGCCGCCTCTGAGTCCTAGCGCACAGCGTGGGACTAGGGACGTGCAGTAGTTGCTTAGTAGATATTGAGTTGAAATACTGATGATCCCTCGACCAAGAAAGCAGTATTATAACGATCATTCCTTCATTTGCTTCTTAAACGTGGTCAGAGCCAGCACAGCCATCTCCAGAGGCCTGCGCTTGGGTCCTCGGAGGGAGGGGGCCCTGGGCCCCGGACAGCATGTTCTGTGCTCCGCTGAGAGGGTTCACAGGGTTTCACCACATGGTGGCCCTGGGCCCCTCTGGGTCCAGATGTTGGAGCTGACAGGAAAAGCCTAGTTGTGAAATTGTCCTTAGAGTTGAAAGTGCAGAAGCCAAATGCTACCCAGTGCCTGCCAAAACTTAGAAATTGCAAAATGCACAGAATTATACAAACTCAAGAGAAACCAAATGTTCTTCTTCCTAGGTGTCGTCAAAAGAGGAAGTTTGAGCTCACACATTAAGGCAGCACCAAGTGACATTACTAGGTTTTTAAAAAATTACCTAATTGCCTCTGTTTCTAACTTCATGGATTCCAGTTTTCAGATGATACAGTTGAACAAGCTTCAGTCTTCTCCCATGGGACTGCATGCTCCAAGACCCACAGTCTCACTGTAAACAGCCTGCTGAGTGAACTTCACATCAGAGTCAATCTATTTCCCCCTCTTTGTCAAGATTATTCGGATGAACATATTTTGGACATGTGAGAAAAATACTTAGAAGGCCACAAGAAACTATTGGCGAAAGCCAGGGTGAATTTGGCACAGTGGTGAATATGCTTCTTGGGACACTTGCATCCTGGATGGAGTTCCTGGGTTCAAGTCATGGCTCTGCTTCTGATTCCAGTTTCCCACCTCTCAGAGGCAGCAGGTGATTTGAGTCCATATAACCCAAGTGGGAGACCCGGACTGAGTCTGGCTTTGCTTAGCCCTGGCTGTTGTAGGCATTTGGGGTGTGAACCAAGATGGAAGATCTCACTCTCTCTCTATTCTGTCTCTTTGCCTTTCAAGTAAATGAAAGTAAATAAAAAAATTAAAAGAGATTAGAGGTGGGAAGACAAGAGAGATGTGAGGTGGGGGTCAGAGCCGGAACTGATGGGTTTGCAAAGCAGCCTCCCGAGGTAGGAAGAGCGCTGAGGCAAAGACCCCCCGCCCTAGGCTGGGCCAGAATCTCAGTGTGTGCAGCAGAAAGAGCTGAGATTTGCCTCTGAGGGGCTGAGTGGGAAGCCTGAGGCTGTGTGGGTGGGCTCTGGCATGCAGCCCAGTGGGCAGGGGCTCAGATGGCAGAACTCTGAGCGGGAGGAAAGAGAGAGAGTTGCTGGTATGTGTGCTACTCAGGGAAGCCTGAAGAGAAGGTGAATGTCAGAGATGGGAGCTAATGGATTAAAGACATGAATATGCCTGATCCTTGATTTACTCGACCCATTTAAAAACGCTGTTTGGAACTGTGTATTTAACACAGATTTAGAGCATTTGTAAATCTCTGGCAGATTGCAGTGGGGCTTTTCAATCAGCTGCTCCTGGGTGTTCGGGTCACTCCTAATTTTTCACTGTTGCAGTCATCCGTGCTGTGATGTGTTGGGCTCTTCCTGTACTGAGGACAATTTCCTAAGAATAGACTCTGAGAAGTGGAACAACTGGGTCAAAAGATGGGAACATTTTTATGTGTCTCAATACACAGTGGAAAGGATTTGGAAAGCCAAATCGCTTTCCAAAAGGTTGGTTGAACCCAATCAGTTTTACTTCAAACAAGATTTTATGGGTGATTATGCAGGGCTTCTAATGAGATGTTTGGCTGAGAGATAATAGCAACAAACCCAACATTTTTCTCTGCTAATCATGCTGTTCTGTCCACTGTCTGATTCGAACCCCACGATCCTGTGCTGCAGACACTGGCATCCCCATCCTACAGATGAGGAGACACGCTCAGAGGAACCAAGAGCTTTCCCAGTGTCACTAGCTCGGTTGAATGGTAGAGCTGCTATTTTGAATTCAGACCTGACTTCAAACCCTTACACTTCCTTTCATAGCGTACTATCTCCAGGAACACGACCTGGGGAGGGCAGTTGGTACAGCAGGTAGAAGCGCACTTGGGATGCCCACAGCCCATATCAGAGTGTCTGGGTTCATGTTCTAGCTCCTCTTCTGATCTGGTTATGCTTCTGGTTCCTGCCAGTGTGATCCTGGGAGGCAGCAGGTGACAGCTCATGTACTTGGTTCCTTGCCACCCATGTAGGAGATCTAGCTTAAGATCCAGGCTTCTGTCTTTGGCCTGGTCCAGCCCTGTCTGCTGTAGGCAGTTAGAGAGAGAACCAGAGGAAGATCTCTCTCCTTAGATTTTAAATAAGTGGAAATAATTAAATAGAAGTAATTTAAAAAAAGAAACATAGACAAAAGAACAATGATATACCTGAAATGCATTCTGGGTCCAAAGAGCTATAAACTGATTCTTTACAGATGACACTATTGGAGAGAAAGTTTATTTTGAGAAGTATAGTTTATCACAAAGTGAAATGAGTTGATTCTGTATTATTTTATTATATTTCTACTACAACCTCAATTCAGACCCTATAACCTTACCTTGAACCATAAAATAGGCTACAGATTATTTTCTTCCTGTCCCCTCTCCAAAGTTCAGAGAATAGGCTGGATGGGCCTGAACTGGGTCTAGAATTCATCTTTTGAAAACGTGGCATTTGGCTATGCTAGCCTATGTTTATATGCATCTTCAGACTTTCACTGGCTTGCACTGTCAGTGGAATAAAATAAGCATATTGGCATTGAATCTTTTAATACCCCATGCCAACTGCTCTAGTAACAATTCCTATCCATGGCATGTTCACGGTACCCAGGGATTTCCAGCAGGATGGAAGGATGAGGCAGGCTAAAATAGCCCATCTGAGAGGAACTAAAGAACAAACCAATGGGGTGGGTTTAGGCAGCAAGAGGCTGTGTTATCACCTACTAGTGGTTGGGAGTTTGGGGTGGGATTGGAGTTCCGATTCCAGTCCTAGCACTAATTGGTAGTGTGGCTTTGGATCTTAACACTCAAATTGCCATTTTGTCATGTGCAAAATGGGGGTTAAGAACAGTACTCCTTCACAGGGTTCCTAGAGAAGAAGGTAGAACATTTAAAGATCTGACATGAACATCTAGGTTAGAATTAGCTTTACTTCTCTGTGGTTGAATGGGAACTAAGATATTAATCTCTGAGGTCAAAATACTAGCATCAAGTTCTCAGGGTCTGAAAAGAATTATGAATGGGAAATACAGTCAAGATCAGGAGTCAAGTTGAGGAAGGATGCAGAGGGTAGGTGAGGCATAAGCAGGCACAAGTGTTGGGCAAACAGCCTAGGTGGCCTTGAAGAGGCTGGGAGCACATGGGACATAGATGTGTGGGGCTTGTTTACAGGTGCAGAGTCAGAGAAAACCTTATTCATAGCTTGTTGCTGTATCTGCCCCACATCCCCACTGACCCCTACACACCCCAAACTGTGGCATCTCTGCCCAACCCTACATAACTTGTGTTTCCTGGAATGCCCTCTTTCCCCCTAATCTAAATCCTATCTGCCCTACGAGATCCAGAAGAAATCTGTTCTACGCAGCTTGTCCAGAGCCTCATTCTTCCCTTCCCCCACAGGTTAGAATGGAGTCCACCCTTGTTCATGCTCCTCTGGCAATTATTCTTTTCACAACTCATGTGGCAATTAATCACATACTGGCTTGTGATGCATTTACTGTTGGTGACTTGAACAGATAAAAATATCTACATACGTCTGGCTTGTTTTTCTGAAAGAGGAGTCCAAAGGACAAGCCAGGAACCACTCATGGAGTAGAATTCCATTTAGAGAGAAAAAATAACAATAATAATTATTAATCATCAAGCCTATATTTTGCATGTCATAGTGCCTGGGTCAAGTCCTGGATACTCCACCATTTTTTTTTTTTTGACAGGCAGAGTGGACAGTGAGAGAGAGAGAGACAGAGAGAAAGGTCTTCCTTTTGCCATTGGTTCACCCTCCAATGGCCGCCGCGGCCAGCGTGCTGTGGCCGGAGCACCGCGCTGACCCGAACGCAGGAGCCAGGTGCTTATCCTAGTCTCCATGCGGGTGTAGGGCACAAGGACTTGGGCCATCCTCCGCTGCACTCCCGGGCCACAGCAGAGAGCTGGCCTGGAAGAGGGGCAACCTGGACAGAATCCGGCGCCCCGATTGGGACTAGAACCTGGTGTGCCAGCCCCGCTAGGTGGAGGATTAGCCTATTGAGCCACAGTGCCAGCATCAAGCCTATATTTTAAAAACTCATTTTGAATATATTATTTCATTTGATTCTCACACAACTCACGGAGGCACATATGATTGTTTTTAGGACTCACTCCCCAAGCTCAATAATCTTCATGGACCATCATATCAAATGCAAAACCCAGCATTGAAAGGACTCCCAATGTTCCTCCTATCATGCTGGAGGAACAAAAAATTAGAACTCGGTTCATTGTGAACATTGGTTCTGATGTAAGCAAGTAGTCAGTCTGATGAGAAACGGTGTTGCTCCTCCTGGATCATGAAGACAGTAGAATGGGAAGATTCAAGAAAGAGCCACTCGGCTGGCTCAGGCCAAGGGCTTGCCTAATGCTTTGTTTTGGAGGGACTGATAGTCACCTCAACTTTACTCTGCAAGCATGCTTGTAGGATGCCTAGGGTGATTGTGTATACATGTTGACTGTTTGGCAAACTGTATATAATACATTCTTCCATGTAGGCTCAGGTTAAACTCACACAGTCTGTTCCCATTATTCTTTTAGAAAAATGGTTGCAAGATTCCTAGATGGGTTAGGAGAACAGCCAAGACTGGATGAGAAAAGCTCTTTGGGAGAAAGGTTGAGGTGCACAGTCAGGGTTGATAGGAAAGGGAAGACAACAGTTCATATGGATGGATCTTGGTTGGTAAAAGATGGAGTATATGTCATGGGCAGAAGTGCAAACTAAACGCTGTAGCCCACAGCCATGAACACTGGATATTTAAGAGAAAATGTTTGGTTTTGATGATGTGTGTGTGTGTGTGTGTGTGTGTATGTAAGATGGGCTGACCCTGTGATAAGGAGAATGTGTGACTGTAAGTTTGCTTGATGGGAATAACTTGGCCAAAGCACGTGCTTCACATTGCATTAGTCTTGTTTCTAAGCAGAAATGTCTCACAGCTGAGAGAGTGGAATGAAAAATTTGTGTAGCTCTTCAGGGGTTACCTTTCTCATGTACCACAGCTGGGTATGAATAGAGAAGGGGCAGAGTGGGCTGCAAGGTGTTCTCCCTGGAGTACCTTTCCGTTGACTTAAAGCAGGAGTGAGAAAACTTATTCCTGCCAAGGGCCATGGGGCTATTTATAATATCATGTGCAGGCCATACAAAATGATCAGCTTACAGATCAGCCCACTGTAGATTTATTGAATTTTGAGTCCTGCTTGTGGTGCTTTGGCATGGCCAGATCCAAGGATTCTGTAGGCCTTATTCAGCCCACAGGCCAGATGTTCCCCACCCCTATGCTGAAGCATCTGGAGTTCTGTCTGCCGCAGGCCCCATAGGTCCTTAAGGTTTGAGGATGAGCGCTCGCCCATTAGCAGGGCGATGAGATCATATCTACATGCTGTGTATGATTTGAACAGAATGGGCCTCCCCTAATTCATGTGGGTGTTAAACCCCAAAGTCTTACATCTGGGAGGTGGACCTAGAGGGAGATCTGTAGGTCACTGGAATGTGACCTCGGAAGGCAGTTCTCATCAGAAAAGTGTACTTCTTGGGTCTCTCTTCTTCCTGGCTAACCATATGATTGTCTCTCTGCCATCTTCTGGCCTCACCACATGCCTGAACCAATGGAGCCACCCAGTCTTAGACTGTGAACCTTTAAACTGTAAGCTGATTTAAATCTTCTTCCTAAGTGGCTCCCATCAGATATTTTAGTCCAACTCATATGCTACATTGATCAGAACTTTCAGGGACTTCATAGACTGGCAGGACAAAGTCCCATTGTTTTCTTATCTTGACAGGCTGGCTCTCAGGAATTCCTGGGTGGTGAATGGTCTCAGGGTGAGGGACGTGTCAGCAGCCAGGGTTGAGTGTGTAATGTTGAAATAACCACAGTAGATATGGGGGAGGCCTAGGCAGAGCATGGAAGCAGAGGAATGAGTTGCTCCAGCTGTGGTCTGCACCTGGCCAATCTCAGCACACTCATCCACAAGGTGACGTTCACTTGCTGGCTGGCTGGTGACAGGGCTCACCTTCTCTACCCGGGACCTTCTGAGAGGAAGAAACACCCCACTTAGCATCACATTCATCCCCTCTCAACCATTTGATGCTTTGAAGATAATAGCAATTAATGATGATTGTAACAGCTATGAGTCATTAATTCATCAATTAATAAATTAATCTTTTGCCTCATTCCACAAAAGATCTGAGGCAGGAGTGATTAGTGACATTTATCATGGTAACCAAGAGCAAATGATGAAAGCATTGCAAGGCGTCAAACGGTAATTGCAATCACGATTGTAATAGCTGTGAGTTAGTAGATCGATGCCAAGTGCAATGACTATTTGAAGAACGAATTTATGTTTAATACATCAATGAGAAGAGAGGCTTAGGAGAGGATTCCACAAGTGAGCAGAGGTCACACAGGTGGAAAGTTGTCAGGGAACAAGACTGGTTGGGATGAGTGTGAAATGCAGTCATTTTGTTGGGTTTCTGAGTTCTGGGCAGTGGACTGGGCGCTTTACATAATCCTATCCCATCTAATCCACATATCAGCCTGCACACCTTCTGTTCACAATGGGGAATCTGCAGTGCTTCAACCATTGCAAATCCATCAAAAACACCTTTGGAACTGTGAACGAGTCTTTCTCAGCCACACCCTCTTCTTTTCCCTTTAGATCTAACTGACCTCAGAGTCTCAGGTATAATGTTGAACTGGTGCACTGCCCAACCCTCTAGTGGCATTGAATATGTTATTATATCCCAGTGGAAGGCAGGGACACCAAGCTTTCGGACAAATTGTACCCGAGAACTCAGGAGACGTTGCCTATCACGTATCGTACTTCATCATCTGCAAGGGCCATTCTCATTTTTTGTGTTTGTGCCACACAGCAAACTGTGAGGTGGTGAGTATTATCCTCTCTGCTGGTGAAGACCCTGATGGTGACAGTGGTAAGGGGGGAGCAGGCATTTGGCACAGTGGTGAAGATGCCACTTAGGGTGCCCACATCCAGAGCTGGAGTGCCTAGATTCAAGTCCTGGCTCCACTCCGGATTCCAGCTTCCTGCTAATGAGCACCCGGGGAGGTAGCGGATGATGGCTCAATTACTGAGGTTTCTCCTACCCATAGGGGAGATCCTGATTGAGTTCTTGGCTCCTGGCTTCAGTCTGGCCCAGCCCTGGCCGTTCTAGTCATTTGGGGAATGAACCACCAGGTAGGAGATCCCTCTGTCTCTCTGTCTCTCCCTTTCAAAAAAACAAATTGAATAAATAAGCAAATGTTATATACATCCACAAAAAAGAGTGTTAAAGTGACTTTCCAAGTTCCCAGAACCAGTAAGTGGCAGATCTGAGCGTGGGACGAGATGGTGCCTAGACGTCAGACCTCAGTTGAAACCCCAACTCCACAACTTGCCAGCTGTGTGACCTTGGGCACTTCACTTACCTTCTTTGAGCCAAAGTTTCCCCATCTATAAATGGAGATAAGAATCCACAGCTCGCAAGGCTGCTGTAAGCATTCACAGCTCACCCAGAACTTGGCAGCTGGTAGGTGCCTAACGCTCATGAATGTTTGTTCCTTTCCCTTCTCTTTCAACTCTAATGTGAGAGGGCTGAGCCAGAGCAAACACTAACCACAGTCCTCAGAAGAATAGGAGGGAGAACTTACTGGCTCTAATTAGATCTTAAAAACATTTTAACACTGGTGGCATATTAGCCAGACGTTGTGTCTGCTAGCAATACTTACGGTTCAAGTGCGATTTTGTGCAGTAAAGGGTCTATACCTCTAATTGCAGAGAAAGTTGCATTCCATGAACATTGCTAAGCAGAAAGGGGAGGGGGCAGCTCTTCTTTGGCTGCTTCTGCAAGGAACACTGAGACGATCTAATTAGCATGCCTGGTGTCTCCAAAATTGAATTCAACCTAAGAGGATGCTATTAAAGGCTCCCACATTAGACAGGAAAGTAATTTGAAATGACTGAGCTATCTGCACAAACACCTTAATGTTACTCTAATGGGCCCAGAAAAAGGATGACATCAAATACAGTGAAAAGGAATTTAAGTTTAATTGCTGCCTAATAAAATTATTAGTACATTTTCCTAACCATAAAGCCATTTCACAGTCATGGATAAGATTTTGCAATTTAATAAATGATCAAGCATAGCTAGCTACCATACGTCTGTATTTATTTTGTGACACTCTCCTTATGCAGAAACCTAAGCCTGGAGGCCAACTAATTGCTGGTCTCTCCACACCTGGCTCTTTTGGGGTCATGGCCTTTGCTAAGAGGAGCCAAAGGACACAAAGCCTCAGTGTCCACTTAGCATCTGAAATGACAACCTTCAGGGCAAGGGCTGAAGTCCCTTCTGCTGCTCGCTCAGTGAGCACCGGCGTGTGCTGACCCGACAGGGTCACTGGTAGTCTATGTGCTGTCTTTGCGGAAGTTACAGAAAGGACCTCCCCTGGACAGTCAAAGCAGAAAAGGCGTCCATCTGGGGCAAGAACTTGACAAGCAGAACAGGTTCTGGCTTTCAGCTCTCATTTGCCCGTGCAGCTTTGTGAACTTAAATGGTAGTGCAGAGAAATGAGGGCCCTGTCACTTGAAGGCAGTCAAGGGGGGGGGGTGATTGCGAGGAATGTGATGGACGGGGTTTCTAGCGTTGGAGAGACTGGCCGGGGTGACAGGTGTCTGGAGGTTTTCCCTAATGGTTGAGAGATGTAAGTACTGACCTTGTACAAAGATGAAGGCGCTGGAATTAGAACTTAGACCTCTGATTTTGTAACTCTTGCTCATTTAGCCCTGTTGGCCTGTCTTCCGCAAATCCCCATGAAACACACACTTGGCTTGCAAGCGTGTTAGCTTATTTCACACATGCCTATGCACATACGATATTAAAATATTAATGGACTTGGGAGGTGAATGAATAACTATTAGAAACAACAGTGTATGGAAATAAGGGGTCTCAGGGGCAGATGCCAAGGGGTATATAAGAGTTTAAAAGTATCAGAGACCCCTCTCCATTTGGGAGACTGAACAAACGTGAGAGCCAAAACAGTACAAAAGTATTTCTAGAACTTTCTGGAGACCCCCAGCAACTTACAAACTGCCATATATTTTTTTTTAACTCTCATGGTTGCTTCATGGATAGGGATGTCACCTTTCCCAGATACCTTCTGACAGGTGTGATTTATCCTGTTCAACATAGCTTTGTCCTTCCACCCCAAAGTAAGTGATTTAAAAATGTGTATCTAAATTTGATTTCACTTAAAACAATCTGTATGAGAATCAGCATCCTAAGGAAATCCACAAATGAAGGGGAAAAATCTTTTGTCAGACCAAGAGTGTCATTACAGCAAATGCAGCGAGTGGAAAGAATAAGAGGGAAATGGGCTGAAATGTACTGGACATCCTCTGTGACAACGAGCACTTGGCATTCTCACAGCTGAGGTCAGAAGACCACGGCTCAGGCCTGGCAGCTGGGGTCAGACAGCTTGGACGCGGAAGAGTGAGCCTTTGATCTCAGGTCTGTGTGACCACAGTGCCCTTGAACCTTTTCCCACTCCACACTCATTCCCAGGAATAATCACTTATGTTCCAAACTTTTCTCATTTTCTCCATCCTGCAAAACCCTTTGAGGTCTTATTCATCGCTAGGCTTTCTACTCAACTTGCCATAAAATCTTTACGGGGGAGAAAGTTATAGGCCATTGGCTGGAAAGGTGGTTGGAAGGAAAAGATGGACTGTGCTGCTGCCCGACTTCCTGCCATCAGGCGGAGGAATCTGCATTGTCAGAACGGACGCCCAGCTGTTTAATGCTGAGCTCCACAAAGACAAAACCCACTGCGGAAGTGGAATTGACACATATTTCATCTCTTTGTAGTGGGAAAGCCATCTGCTGTAGCTTTCTTCCTCATGTGCTTGTGGCCTTTATACTTAATTGCGTAAGGGATCGAGCTGAGAATTTTCTTAGATGTGAAATCAGATTTTGGGCAGAAATCTTCCTTCTGGAGTTTAAGTCTAGAGGAAAGGTCATGACCCCAGTGACTTCCGGTTGATAGTGACCTGGGGGACAGCCATATTTCATTCTGATAACTGGTGTCTTGTCCAGCACACTTACTGGGGGAGTGGATGAACTGAGAGAAATTTCATTTCACCATGAAAGCTCCTTGCCTGGCTCAGATTTAAAGAAAGATGTATTCATTCATTCATTCATTCATTCAAAATACTCAATTGGGGGTGGTGCTGTGACATAGTGGGTAAAACTGCTACCTGCAGTGCTGGCATCCCATATAGGTGCTAGTTTGAGTCCTGGCTGCTCCACTTCAGATCCAGCTCTCTGCTACGGCCTGGGACAGCAGTAGAAGATGGCCCAAGTTCTGGGGCCCCTGCATCCAAATGGGAGACCTGGAAGAAGCTCTGGCCATTGTGGCCATCTGGGGAGTGAATGAGTGGATGGAAGCCCTCTCTTTCTCTCTCTCTGCTTCTGCCTCTCTGTAACTCCGCCTTTCAAATAAGTAAATCTTTAAAAAAAATACTTAATTAAGCTCTGTTGTATACCAGGATGCTGGAAGAGTAAATAAGACAAATAAAAGAAAATCAAGACGTGTCTTTTCCGTCTTTTTTTTTTAAAGTATATTTATTTAAACTGTTTTTAATAGTAAAAGCCATGGACAGATCTAAGTTCATTTTGAAGAATCTGGTTAAATAAAGGTACATTCATATATTATTCATGGAAAATAATGAGTTAGTTCTTTTTGTGCAAATATCTCCCAGGTATGTAATTAATGATAATTTACAGAATATACCATAACTGAATGTTATCTAGCCATAAACAAGAATGAAGTCCTGATATTTGTAGC
Source organism: Sylvilagus floridanus (assembly GCA_949820135.1). Taxonomy (NCBI): domain Eukaryota; kingdom Metazoa; phylum Chordata; class Mammalia; order Lagomorpha; family Leporidae; genus Sylvilagus; species Sylvilagus floridanus. The sequence goes on along the minus strand of OX463224.1, from coordinate 75,658,660 downwards.
AACATGGATGGAACTGGGAGACATATGAAATAAGCCAGGCACAGAAAGACAAAACTGCATGATCTCATCATATAGGAAAGTACAATGTTGATTTCATAGAATTAGAATAGAAAAGTGACCACTGAGAAGGAAGGGGGTGGGACAGAGGGAGGTCAGAAAACAAGTACCAAAGCATAGACAGGCTGAATCAGTTCTGATGTTCTACAGTAAACAGGATGACTACAGTACACAGCAATTTATCATATATTCTATAAAGAACTAGAAGAGGAGTGCAAAGATTTCTATCACAAAGAATGATGAATGCTTCAGGAGATGGAAATGCTAATTACCCTGATTTGATCATTTCACGTTGTATGCATATATTGAATTATCATATTGTACCCCATAATATATACAGTTACTATACGCCAATTTAAAAAATATCTGGGAGCCGGCGCCATGGCTCAACAGGCTAATCCTCCGCCTTGCGGCACAGGCACACCAGGTTCTAGTCCCGGTCGGGGTGCCGGATTCTGTCCCGGTTGCCCCTCTTCCAGGCCAGCCCTCTGCTGTGGCCCGGGAGTGCAGTGGAGGATGGCCCAAGTGCTTGGACCCTGCACCCCATGGGAGACCAGGAGAAGCATGTGGCTCCTGCCATCGGATCAGCGTGGTGCGCCGGCCGCAGCACGCCGGCCGCGGCAGCCATTGGAGGGTGAACCAACAGCAAAAGGAAGACCTTTCTCTCTGTCTCTCTCTCTCTCACTGTCCACTCTGCCTGTCAAAAAAAAAAAAAAAAATATCTGGGGCCAGCCAGCGAGGCTGCCACCTGAAGTGCCGACATCCTATATGGGTGCCAGTTCGAGTCCTGGCTGCTCCACTTCCAATCCAGCTCTTTGCTATGGCCTGGGAAAGCAGTAAAAGATGGCCCAAGGCCTTGAGCCCTGCACCCACATGGGAGACCCAGAGGAAGCTCCGGGCTCCTGGCTATAGATCAGCGCATCTCCAGCTGCCAGGGCAACTGGGGAGTGAACTAGTGGATGGAACTGCATTTGAGTCTTTCACATAGTACTGGGGGCAAGAAAGCAAATGTATACAAATGATTTGTTCGTTCATTCATTCGTTCATTCATTCAATAATGAGCACTTGCTATGCATCAGCTCTGGACTTGTAAGGATAAAGGAGATAATAGTCCTTGTCCTCTGAGGCCTCTCAGATTGCGAATACAGACAGATCACGGTGAAGGGTGATAGGTGGCAGGTCAGAGGTCAAAATGGGAGGAGCACAGTGGAGGAGCATCCATTTTGGGTAGATGGTCAGGGAAGAATTCTTGGTGGAGGTGAAGTGTTAGAACCTGAAGGAGGCAGCCAGATGAAATAAGCAGGGAAATGGGCATGGGAAGAAGGAAACGTAACGGAAAGACAGGAGAGGTCTGTGCAGGAAGTTCTAGGAATCCAAAGCAAAAGGTGTGTGTTTGTTTTTGAATAGGGAGGACAGTGAGGATGGAGGTAGAGAGGAAGGCAGAGCAGGTTACAGAGGGGGCTGTGTATTAAACGGACCAAGTTAAGCTTATCTTAGACTCTGAAGAACTCTACCATGTACCTTCTGTGACCAGGCATCACCCAGGTGCTTTGTATAAAGTGTCTTATTTCATCTGCATAACAATGCCAGTTTAGGAGAATAATTCTCCTCCATGTACAGGTGAGGAAACTGGGGCTCAGAGAGCCCATGTAACTTGCTCAAGGTCACAAAGCTCTGGCATTCCCAGTCAAGTTCATCACCATCTGATCCACTGCCACTCCAGGGTATGGCAGAGGAAGTGGCATTTGAGCTGGTGTGTGCTGGAAGATGCCACGTATCCAAATGGAAGGGAGAGGGAAGGGAAGAGCATGTGCCAGCATCCAAGGGCGTGACTGGGCATAGTATTTTCTGGAAAACCCCAAGAACATCCTTGGCTCTGTCTCCTTGGGACAATACATATGTACATACATACATATGCATGTCAGAGTTAATTATTCTTGACCCTTTAATGCAGAGCATCTGCTAGAGGGTGAGATACTGCCTCATATCTGAAATCTGCTCAATGGATTGCCATTGCCCAAGCACGATAAACAAAAATAAACTGAACCATGCCTTCTTCATGTTTTCCAATCTGCTCCTAAATCCCCACGGCTTGCTGATGTTTCCCAACACAGGACCCACTGAGTTGTGGTACAAACAACTGAAGAGAGATCCACACAAGCAGCCACCACTATCCCCTGATTTTTCTTTTTCTTTCCGGAGCTCTTTTGTTTCAGGACAATGAACTGGCACAAAAGTGCTGCACTCTTGTAGATGTAATTAAAATGGAAGTGGCCTCCCTCTTCCTCAGTGATTCAAGTCATTGAAATTAATCATCATTGGGCCAGTCTAGCAGGCTGCCATGGGCTCTCCAGGAAATCTATTTCAAGGTGTCTGCTGTAGCAGCTGCAATGAAAATCTATTGAACGATGGGATAAAACGAATCAGACACTTGCCACAATAGCAGAGGCACTGGATAAATGAGGGACATGTAATTAACAGATAACTTGGAATGGGGCCGGGGGCTTCATGTAGATTGACACTTCAGTGCTTTTTACGGGAACCATCTGATGGTGAAAAATTGCTTTATCAACTCCAGCCGTGATTTATTTAGGCAGTTATTGTATTTATTACCAACTTCTCGTGTATGATGGTTCCGTCTCCAAAACATCTATTCTCATTTCCTTGCAGGGTATGTAATGATTTGATCCAAGGAATAAAAAACAGGCTGATTTCATTTGCTTTTCCATCCAGGAAGTGGGGGTAGGGATTAGTTGTCAACTGAGAACAAGTTTGTGTAGGATTCTGTGTGTTTCTGATGCCTGAACTCTCATTTCATGGAAGAATTGCATGTAGAACACAATAATCTCCAAGAACAAATGACTCTCCTCCAGTCACTTGAGACCCAAGTGTGTGTGTGCGTGCATCTTTTCAGACAACGTAAAAAAGAAAATCAGAGAATCTTGAATTCAGACAGACAGCATGTGACTAGTGTCTTGAAAAGGAATGGGAAGAAAATTTCTCCATCTTTGAAATACTTCTGGAATTCTTACGTGTCAGTTAGGATTAGGTCTGACTACATATAATGTAGGAACCTCAAGCATCGCAGCCTAAAATAAGAATAAAAGATTTTCCTTATGTAAAAAAGAGTCTGTAGGTGGACTGTCCAAAACACAGAGCGGCATGCGCCTTCTGTTTAAGGACTCTTTCAGGAAACTGCACCTGGCACTGCTTTTGATTACATCTCATCAGTTAGAACCTCGCTGGATGGCTACGGCTAACCTGAGTGATGCTGGAAGACGTAGTTTTTATTCTAGGTGTCCATGTATCCAGCTAACAAATGGCATCGTGAGATTGAACGCAGTGGGAGAGCTGACATTGGGGGACACACTAAGTGTGTCTGCCAGTGGAAACTTCAACTCTGCATGGAGTTCCTTGGACTTCTGCCACTTCAGCACAGCCGTCAAGTCCTCCCTGGGCAGAAGCTATTTAGATGCACAAATCTGTTTTTGGTCTTAATGGCTATAGTGGCTTAGACCGTGGCTCTCCTGCCTTGTCCACTCAATCTCACTTGTGCCAGATAAAACAGACATTTTAAGCTTTTACATCACTTAGCCGTAAGCAGTGACTGCCAGTAATGCCCAGAGAGGCCGCTGTTGCAGCTGTGTGGCAGGAGACGGAGGTCCTGAGAAACGAGTGCTTCCCAATCTGAGGGGCTTCAGAGCAGAAGCCCACTGCAAGCAGGGGGATCTGTGCTGGAGGAAGGGACCGAGTGGGTGGTGGGGGTAACCAGGGCAGTAGCTAGAGGGCCCGGGGAAGTGGGGAGTCCCTTTCTCAAGAACAGATATGGAGAGTGGAAGCCCAAGGAAGCATTTGGCTTCCATTGCATCATGAGCATGAAAAATGGAAGTCTAGGAACCAGAATTCAAGGGTGTTGTATGTTTCTGGAACCTGGGTTTTTTTTTTTTGTATGGGTTTTTCTCTAACCCTCTGCATCCACAGTGATGAGAATAAACACTTAAATTATAAAAAGTTCATGAAGATATTGTCAGAGTCAATGAGGAAAGAGAGGATTTATGATGCTGAAACCAAGCCCTTCAGCCAGGTTTGGGGGGAGAATTTGGAGGATAAAAGGGAGCATGCACTCCCCAAAGAAAGGAAAGTACACATTGACTGGAGGACACATAAAAAGGGAAACAGCCTCAACCTGAGAAGCAGGCAGTGGGCTGGGACAGAACTCCACCAGCTCCTGGGTTCCATGACAGGGGATGCAGTCAGTGTGTGGTAGAGATGCGGACAGGGGACAGACTGGGATGACCTGGACTTGACTTCCGCATCTACTATTACCGTCTATGAGCTTTGGACAAGTCATTTCGTTTCTCTGGGTCTTAATTTCCTCAAGTGTGAAAAGGAGATAATAACAGCCTTACATCACACAGATATGAACATTCATGGAGATGATTCATGTGAAGTGCTTAGTAGTCTGGCACTTCGTAACGAAAGTTCACAGATTGGTAAAAGTGCTATTTTTCAATCACTCTACAATCATGCCAATGAATGTGAGGATAACATGAGGGGCAGTAGGGCAGGTGTTTGTACAACGTTTAAGATGCTGCTTGGGGACACCTGGATCCCACATTGAGTTCCTGAGTTTGAGTCCTGGCTATATTCCTCATTCTAGCTTCTTGCAAATATGTACCCTGGGAGGCAGAAGATGATAGTTCAAGTAGTTGGGTTCCTGCCACCTGTGTGGGAGACTCAGTTTGAGTTCCTAGCTCGTAGCTTTAGCCTGACCCTGCTCTGGCTGTTGTGGGCAATTGAGGAATGGATCTGCAGATGGAGGATCTCTGTCTGTCTCTGTGTATATCAAATAAAATTAAAAAAAGTCATAACGTGAGTGAGGATGAAGAATGCTAGACACAGATTTAATAAAATCCTGAACAAAACAACTCTATTTGCTAGAAGTACTACGGAAGTTCTCTTGACCAACCACCACCTAACTTCCTTGCAGGCCCAACCAATGCTCGTCTTTCCCTGTAGCAAACAGAGGCAGAGCCCACTGGATGCCCAGCGTTTCAGCAGTGTGGCCATCCTACTGTGGCAGCATGCTCACATGCCTACAGAAAAGCTGTGTGTTCACAAACAGCAAGTTGTGTTCGATTTCCAGTCTCCTTATGTCAGCTGTTCTTATACTGTATTTACACAATTTTATGGCTTTTTTGAAATTGATGTGATATGAGTGAGGAAAGGAAAGTACTTCTCTGAGTGTTTTCTAAGGACTCAATAGAGTCCTTGCTAAAAATATTGTTGTAATTAGGTGAGAGCAAGAAAACTGTACAAGATTGGGAAAAGTTGTAAAAATTGGGGGCAATGCACTCAGGTTGCTCTGCAAGCATTTTTAAGTATGAGGTCCACTCTCAAGAAACCCACACTGGAAATCAGGAATGATGAATTATTGGTGTGATTTATATTTGTGATTGAAGGTACGCTTAACTAAGTTAAAATGAAGCATTTGATATATCCATTTATTAATTTTTATGGTTCCCTGCTTTTACATTCTTTTTCAGATTATAGTCATTCTCACTGACTACTGCTTCCAACTGAGTTGGAATTGAGGTCATCTACACAAATTAGACATTCCTTATAAGTACACTGGTGAGTGCTCAATATCTAGCTACCATATTTCATTTTATATCCAGCAACACCTTCACTATTTTAATATAATTCCTTTTTAAACTCATCAAGAAAATCTTCAAATAATGCCTGATTCACCTCCAGTAGCTCAAAATATTGAAAAAAGTAGACCCAATTTCAGACATCTTAGAGGTAAGAGTCAGTGAGTCCTACCAGCTGATAATTGTAAGTAAGTATTTTGAAACCATAGAGTTTTTTCCCCCGGTCTTAAGAGTCTGACTATTAAAAAAAAATCAAAACCCCCACTTACTTAGCATTTATCACAACACGTTAGCAAATCTATCACTTAACATGAAATGGGTACCAACAAGTCAGGAAAACAAAGCGAGGCTGAGTTCAAACTCAGGTGATTTCTTTGTATTGGACTTATGTGAATGAGAAGTCAGACACAGAAAAACAGTTCTTTGAATGGTAAAGAGACTTCTGGGAAGCATTCAACTTAGAGGAAAGCCTGCCTATCAAAGTATCAGAGATTGTAAGTCACTTCCCCATTGACAAATTTTGCCAAAGCGCTCACATTGAAGGAAGTCAATAATACTGCATTTTCTAATATAAACTGATAACAGAAAAAAAATAGCAAGAGGAATAACTTAAAGGGAGAATTTTTTAAGAACAACTACAGACAGAAAGACATGGAATTCTCCATATTTGGCACATTAGAACTGATAACAGACAGAGGGACTGGGTTGGAGACAGATCAGAATGATGTCAGAAACAGTTACATGAAGCAGAGATGGGACCCAAATGCTCAAAGCAGAGATAGTAGTTTCATCTTGTACAATGATGAACTAGGTTATATCAGATCAACAATCTGCCAAGAACAACCAGAAAAAATTAATAAAACAAAACAACTTGGTTTAAAGTGTTGGAGAGTCTCAGTGCAGTCAGGACTTGAAGAAGGCCAAGAGTCCTGGAGAGAGGGGAAATGCATGGATGTGAGTCACTTATTCCAAACTGCTTTGCCTCCTTAGGCATTGGCTTCTTCATGAGCCATACAAAGCTAGGAGGCTGAGAAGCTGAGCATAACCTTCGGCGGTCTCAGGACTGGGGAGAAAAAACTAACTTGAGCCAAGATCCTGAAAAGAAGAGAAGGACAAAGAAGTGGGCTCAACATTTGCTTCTGAGGCAGTATTTTTCCCTTCTGAGGCAGCTGATGGTATGTAGGAGTCATGAGGAAGAAAGTTTATAACTCTGAGTAGAACAAGAAGCTTAGGGTTGAACAGAGCTCTCAGCAGCCTCAGAGTTTGAGAAGATGAAAATTGGAAGTCAGAAACCAGAAGGAAGGGAAGCACTAGTGAGCATCCTAGGCTTTCGTTGAAGAACCATGAAGAACTACATACTTGGAGTAAGAAGAATAAACCATGAATAAAACAGCCCTCACACAGACTGAAATCCAGCTTCGGAACAGCTCAACCAGGGCTTAATTAAGATGATCTACTTACTGCCTGGTAGATGTAGAAGTGAATCTGTGAAGGAAGACAATGTCATCTGGGTGCCTCTTTTATTTTTCTTTTTAAAAATATTTGTTTATTTATTTGAAAGGCAGAACAATAGAGAGCAATAGAAATGGCTGCAACAGCCAGGTCTGTACCAGTCTGAAGTTAACAGCCAGGAATTCCATCCTGGTCTCACACATAGGTGGCAGGGTTACAAGTACTTGGACCATCTCCCTCTGCCTTGCTGGGTGCAATATCAGAAACTGGATCAATAGTGGAGGAGCTAGGACTCAGATACTGCAATTTGGGATAACAGCTTCACAAGTAGCATCCTGTCATTGCAAGTATTTGGAAGGTAAACCAGTAGATAGGAGCTCTCCTGTCTGTCTATATGTCTCTGTCAATATGTCTCCAACATATTAGAAATGATGACAAAATGTAACCTATGGAAAATTGGAGGGAAAGGACAGAGAATATCGGGGAAAACCAATTCTAGAAGAAATAATGGCCAGATTTTCTAAAGGTGAAAAAAGAGATCAAGTAATTTGTGTTAGCTTTTTACTGCTAAAATGAAATACTGGACATAGTCTAACTTTCAAAGTAAAGATTCTTATTTGGCTTTATAGTTTTGGAATTTTAAAGTCCAAGATCAGGTGAATTCATTGGTTTGTTTCTGATGAGAGTGGAAGATGGTATCACAGCATGGTGGGAGTGTGTACAGGAGTAAGTGGTCACATCTTGAACAATAAGCAGAGAGAAAGAGAGGCTAGACTTGCTCATTTTATAACAACTGTCTCATGAGAAAACACCTTAATCCCGTACTAAGGCAATGCTCTCAATGATCTCTCAATAGGCCCCACCCCTTAAAGGTTCCACAGCAACTTGGAATTCCACCATACTGAAGCCTCCAAATCACACAGACCCTTGGAAGTCACCCAAATCATAGCACCCTGGAATATGAGAAGAACCAAAACTGTAGCTATGTTGTGAGAAGAACCAACAACCTCAAACAGAATAATTACAAACAAAACCATACCCATATACCTATAGAGTAAAATGGCTGAAAATCACAAAGACAAAATTTTTAAAGCAGCTATAGAAAAAGGACCTATTATCTTTAAATGATTAACAGTAAGAATGACAGATGACTTCTCAACAGAAATTATGGAAGCCAAAGACAGAGAAATGCTATCTTTCAAATACTGAAAGGACATAACTGTCAATTTATTAAAAATATCCTTTAAAAACAGAGGCAAAAGAAAGACATTTTCAGATAAACAAAAACAGGATTCTTTGCCTGCAAATTCTGACTGACAGAGATACTAAAGGAGACCTTAGTGGAAGGAAATGATCCTTCTTACAGAAAGGAAGGCAGAGCAACAGAAAGGGTAAATAAATGGGTAAAGCCAGATGAATATCAGTTGTACAAAAGCACTAATAATGTCATGTTACTATAAAATATATGTGAAATTTAATTATTTGGCAATAGCAAAACTTAAAGTGGAAGAGGGGGTAAGGAGAATTAAAATGTTCTAAGGTCTTTGCAATATCTAGTAAGTAATAAAAGCATATTATATGCTAATATATTAGACTCTAATAGATCAAAGATGCATATTGAAAATAATTCATGTAGTAGGATAATATAAAACTAAGAAGCGAATGGAGGCTGTGGTAACTAATAAATAAAGCTCTAGACCAGGTCCTATGCCTGCCTTCCAACAAATTTTTCTGTTGTTTTAGGTTCCCAGCTCATTTCTTTGCATATTAAATGTACTTGATAAACACACTTTCTCAAGTTTGAGGTCATTAATATGAATGGGGTTTTGAGTTATCAACACATTCAATTGAGGAAGAAAACCCTTTGGACACAGGAAGATCCAAACATGCTTGCAGTTGTGATGAACATACCTTTTATATTTGATTTTCTATTCTTGAATTCATTCTGCAAGGAAGTCATTACATGGTAAAGAATAAATTCATTTTGCTCCAGATAACATTTACATATCTGTTAGTATTTCTTGGCTAAGTGTATGTACCTATGAAGTCCTATGAAGCAATTAATCCCTGTACCATATTCCTGATAAGTAAATAGTCTCTCCCTTCCCTATTCCTCACTGAAAAACTTCTGGCAAGAATCAGATGTGTTCCCATGGAATTTAAAGTTATCTCAAGAAAGATTCTAGTTCTATCAGTGCCATCCCCAGATGCCTGCTCTTAGGAGGTGTATTTTCCAATGAGCAGGCTGCCCATCACATACACAAATCAATGCCTTTCAGAATAACATTGGTTTGCCAGTTAATAGACTTTTGATTTTCCTTACCAATTGATTAATGAAGTAGTAATTCTGCATTTCAACGGGAAGATAAATGAAGAAGTACTGTTACTGGAGTCTATTGGGAAATAGGTTGTGACTCAGAAAACTGGTGGTAGCTATGGAGACAAAGCCGGTAGAATGGCTGACTTTGCCAGCCTGGTGCTGTCAAGGAACTGAGGGCTAAAGCATTCAGCTCAATCCAACAGGCAGTTTTAATGTTCTATGAGCCATATGCAAAGCTCCACTGGGGAGAGGAAGAGGTGGGTCCAGGTTATACCTCTGCTCAGAGTGGTTCCTACTTCTATAGAGTTCTTCCAGAGACAGGTGCACACACACACATAAACCAAGAGCAGAAATGGGCCAAATAGGGAACGAGATACTCTGGAGGATCCAAGGAGGAGGAAGTTACATGAATTTGGAAGGCCTGGGAGAGGTGCTTTACATATCTGTCAGTACTTCTATGAAGCCCTATGAAAATAAGAAGTCCTTGGGCCATATTCCTGACAAGAAACTAGTCTCCACTTCCCTACGGGTGAGAAGGCGACTGGAATGCTGATAGATACACACAGGGGTGGAGAGGCCATGCAAAGAGAAGTAAAGCACTAGTGACAAGGAAAGAACTTCATTATAGGGCTGTGCTTCTTGGCTGTGTGACCCTGGGATAGCGATCAAACTTTTCTGAGCTTTGGTTGCCTCACCTGGAACGTGTAATTTATCATAATCACCTCACAGGGTTGTTGTGGAGATTCACTGAGACAGATACGTCTAAGGGCTCTGGCACAGTGCCCGGGACAGGAGCTGCTTACATAGGCTGCCAAAAAATGATAGCAAGGCTTTGAATCATTTGCCTTCATTTTCTGAAGCAAGGAGACTGTACTGCTTCTTGGGTTTTCTGGTTTTCCATAGACACTGAGCACATGAACTCCTCCAAGCTAGAATCTATTTCTCATACACTTCTGTCATTTGTGGCTTTTCTTGGGGCACAGGCATAGGAGGTACACAGACAACACAGTGGGAAGGAGAATGGATGAGTCTTGCCCCGCCCCATCTCTTGGTGTTCTCTCAATACTGTCACTCAATCACTTATGTGGCAGTGAAGGTGCAACCGTGTCACCCATCTCCATGCACCCTGACGGGCTCTTCTCCTTAGTGTGACATGGCTATTCCCTCATCTTTCAAAATGCAGCCTGTGATCCTGTGACATTCAAGACCAAGCTGGAAAGAACCTCAGTACCCCAGGTAGCCTTTGATAACACTCTGGGTAACCTGAAGCTCATCAATCTGGAATGACTTGGCTTTTGCCTATCTCCTTCAGCCCAGAAGCCAGGCCTTCTAAGCCTCAGAGGCTGCATGGGGTCAAGGGCACGTGAGGGCAAAATCTGAGGAGCAACAGCAAGATCTCTGAGATGGGGGCTCTTGTTTCAGCTTTGGCTTTCATAGTTCTACTTTAAAAGTTTACATAATTATACACAATTGGAAATGTAACTTATGAGTTTATAATTTCCATAGCTAATTTCATATACTATGATGTTTCAGAGACAACTAATTTTTCTTCCTCTCCAGGAGACCTTATCTATTCTTTAAAAATGTATTTATTTGAAAGGCAGAGAGAGAAAGACACACACAGACACACACACAGACACATGCACACAGATTGATAGATCTTCCATCTGCTGGTTCACTCTCAAGATGGCTGCAATAGCAGGGGCTAGGTCAGGCCCAAGTCAGCAGCCAGGAACTCAATCTGGGTCTCTCACGTAGGTGGCGGGCATACGTATTTGAATACTTGCCTCCCAGAGTGTGCAACAACAGGAAGCTAGAATCAGGAGCGGAGCTGGGTTCAAACCCACGCACTCCAAGATGGAATGCAGTCATCTTAAAGGGCACTTTGACCACTTGGCCAAATGCCTGCCCCTAAAATAATTGCCTCTTTGAATAGGTAATGAGAAAAATATGGTACAACATTCAAAAAGTACCAAAGGAAATACGACAAAAGGTCTCTTTTCTGTTATTTTCACACAATTTCTCAGTTCCCCAGGCTGGAGGCAACCACTATTAATACTCTTAGATACCTATCAAGAGATGGAAGCATGAATCTTTAAACAGATAACACAAGAGAAATACACTATACATGCTCATCTGCACCTTTTAAAAACTTGAACAATTTGCCTTGAGAATGCTTAATATTAAAACCTCCTTTTATTTAACTGGTCCCCTACTAATGGATATTGAAGTTGACCCACTCTTGGTGTTACAAAGTCTAATGAACAGGATGTGTCTATGTGTGAGTATAGTCTGCATATATAAATTTCCAGATAAGAACTGCAGGGGCAGAAGAACGTGTGCTCCACAGAAGTTTACCACTCGGCCGTGCCACCATGAGTGCACGAATGAAAAATGATGTTTCCCTATGCTTCTGTCCACATATGGTTATCAACAGTCTAAAGATCAAAACTTGTAGCTCTATGGAATTAATCTGCATTTCTATAGTTGTAAATGAGGTTTAGCATCTTCCAAAATAGCTAAAAAAGCCACCTAATTTCCTTTTTTGAAGCCTGTCCATGTGTTTTGATCATTCTTGTATGGGTTTGTTGGTCTTTTAAATTTAAAACTGACCCATAAGAGGTCAAGTAGTCCTGTCTTTATTGCATGAGCTACAAATATTTTCCCAAAATTTGTATTTTTATCTTTAAAAATTCTTAATATTTTTCACAACTAAAAAGTGCTTTTCAGTCTTGTCTTTTCTGAGATCTGGGTTTTGTGACATGCTTGGAAAGAATTCTGCTCTATCAGGGGTGGGGAACATCTGGCCCATGGACCATATAAGGACAATGAACTCATGTGGTCTGGTCCTGCCAAGGTAACCACAGGCAGGACTGGAAATTCAATAAACATATGGCAGGCTGATGGTTAAGTTGATAATTTTGTATGGCCCATGAATGATGTTATAAATATCCAAATGGTCCTTGGTAGATAAAAAGTTCCCTATGCCTGAAAATGATTCTTTCATGTTTTCATGTGTTCATTTTCATATATTAACATCTATGGAGACAGATGTTTGGCCTAGTGGGTAAGATGACACATGGATGCCTGTATTCCATATTGAAGTAGATGGGTTTGAGCCCTGGTTCTGCTCTGGATTCCAGCTTCCTTCTGATGCAGACCCTGGGAGGCATCAGGGTTGGCTCTGGCTTGTATACTTGGGTCCCTAACACCCAGTTGGCAGACATGGATTGAGTTCCCAGCTCTCAGCTTCAACCTGACCCAGCCCCGGTTATTGTAGGCATTTGGGCACTGAACCAATGGATGGAAGAGCTCTCTCTATCTCTTTCTTTCCTTCTAAAGAAGATAAAATAATAAAAATTTAAAAATATTAAGTCTTAGATATAATTGGAGCTTATTCTGGTGCAGAGATTGAGGTTTGAAGCAGTTTGCTTTTCCCAGATGGTTTTCAGTTGTGCCATTATTATTTATTAAATAATCCATTGTTTATTCAACTGATATGGAATTAGGCTTTTTTCATATATTTAATTTCTAAATGAATTTGGGTCTATTTCTGGACATTCTACTAATTTTTTTTATCTGTCTCTTCATAGTCTACTTTCATACAACTCTAGTTAATATTTCATAATATGTTTTGACATCTGATTTGATTGGTCTTCACCTTTCAGTATTATTTTCTTTCAGACTTTTTTTTTGGCTATGGTTGACTGCTTAGTTTTCCATTTCCATAGAACCAGCCTAACTTTAAAAATTATTTTGGGGGAGGGATCCCATTAAATTTATAGATTAGAGCTTTCTGGGGGGGGCACTTGTAGCTTTTTATCAAAGTTTTCTTTGTCTATTTAAATATTAGTCTTTTAAAAAGGTAACATGAATATATGGTAAAAATTGAAGCAGTCCAAAAGGACGTATGGTGAAACACGAACAAACCTTTCAGTTCTGCTAATTCCTCTACCAGTTTGCTTCAGAAGGAATGAGTTTCTGGTTGTGTTCATAGATGTATCACACGAATATAAAATTTCGTATGTGCATTTAATTATTTCACTCTGACCCACCTGCCATTTTCTAAGATGGCAGCAAGGTTCTGCTTCCTCCCACACTGTTCGGCTTCCTCCCACTTAGCAAGTGACACTGGGAAGCATTTCTACTCACACACACAGATCTGCCTTGTTCCTTTTGATAGCTATGCAGTATATGACTGATAAGTATATGTACTGATAAGTACAGTCAGAATTCTTAATATGTCCCCTACTGATAAAAATTAACTTTTTCCTTTATTTATTTTACAAGGAGGGAGAGAGAGCGAGCAAGCAAGCTAGGGAGAGAGAGCTCTCATCCGTTGGTTCACTTCCCAAATGCTCACAATGGCCAGGACTAGACTGGGTCAAAACTGGAAGCTAGAAACCTGGACCAGGTCTCCCATGTGGGTGGCAGAAAATCTATTACTTGAGCCATCACCACTGACTTCCAGGGTTTTCACCGGCAGGAAACTGGAGTCAGGAGCTAGAGCTGGGTATTAAAGCCACGTATTCCAAGGTGGGATGTGAGGATCTTACCTGTCATCTTAACTGCTAGACTAAGTGCCTACCCATCTCTTATGTACTTTGAAGAATGTTTCAATGAATCTTTTTCCTCAAGAACTTCTGTGTGAATTTATGTGGTCATGCACCACGTTAACAATATTTTAGCAAAGATGGATCACATATATCACAGTGGTCCCAGCAGAATATATCACCTAGCGAGGCTGTAGCTGGTGTAAGTGTACTCTATGGTGTTTACACAATGATGAAATTGCCTAGCAATGCACTTCCCAGAGCAGGCCCCTGTCGTTAAGTGACACGTGACCTACTATGTGAAGGTATAAAATATCACGCACATCACAGCGTGAATATGCTTAGCACTACTAAACTGAACACCTATAAATTATTAAGGTGGTAAATTTTGCATATTTTTACTACAGTTAAAAAAATAAAGTGTTGCTAGTTATTGCCAAATTGCCCTCTAAATCTTATAAGGCAATTTATTAATTATCCCTCACTTAAGTTTGCCTTCTCTTTGCAATATTTTGGCTCAGTTACTATAAAAATAGGTTTTTAAGTGAGTTTAAAAAAACTCTGTAAGTCGTTAATAAGCTGTCCCACATTTTCCTCCTGCGGAGATTCTCAGAGACTCTCCAGGAGCCGTGATGCTGTTGTGTAAAAACTGTGGAGCCTGGCAATTGCTGCTCCCAGGCAGGCTCTCGCCTTCCAGCCCAGTCAGCCCACGCTGATTTTTTGAAGGCCAGGTAGCACTACACCACTTTGGCTGCTTGTGAATTTGGTTTGTGTGATGATTCCAATAAGAAGTTTCTTATGACTCTAACTGTAGCTTTCCCTGTTTTAATTTCTGCATCAGTATCTGTAACTCAGAATATTTGTCCAACTCTTTACCTACCCCCAACCTGAGCATCATATAAATCTATCAGCCACAAGGGCCCACTGACACACAGTGTGGAGTTAAGCCTTGAGTGAGGTGGGGAGAGCAAAGCAGGTGTATATATAATGATGTTATGGTAACCCAAGGACAAGCAGGCACCCTGGGGGCTGCTTGTAACAAGATGACACACCTACAAAACCACGCCAGCCTGCCCCCAAATCTTGACAAGCACCGTGGTTTCAATGCTGTTGGGACAGAATTGAGAGCGAGGACTCTGGAGAGATGATTAAGTCATGAAGGGTTAATGCTGTCATCATGGGAGTGGGTTCCTGGTAAAAGGGCTGGCCCCTTCCCCTCTGTCTCACATGGGCTCATTTACCCTTTCACTCTCTTGGGATGCAAGAAGAAGGTCCTCACCAGGTGTGGCCACTTGACCTTGCACTTTCAACCTCCAGAGCCATGATCTGAATAAGCTTCTACGGCTCCTCTCATGGCAGTGCCAAATGGACTAACACGGAAAGTAGTCCAGATCTCTACTGAATGTTTCTTGAGGAGGCAGCAGAGGGCACGTGAGCACCAAATGCCCATCCTGTGTTTCACAGTTCGTAAGCAACAATGCAAGGCAGCAGGTGGCAAGGCAAACAAGTGCTCTTGTCTGGGCTCTTGGTCCCTGTACCTTTTCTCTGCCCTCTGCCTTTCCAAATCCTTGCGCTTAGGTCTTATAATGTCCCCTAGTCCCACCTCTATTGCTGAACCAATCTCTGGACCCAGTTGTATCACTCTTCATCCTTTGCTTCTGCTGATCTGCCCTTTACATTCCATTGTACTATCTTTAGTGCCTTCCCTGCTACAGGCTGACAGCCTGTCCTGGGTTATGTCTGTTGGCTAGGGCTCTGTAACGCAGTCTAATTCTTGTTTGTCCCCTGCTGCCCTGGAACATCAATTCACCTTCCACTTTCAGTTCCCCAATTTAGCATAAACTGCCCTGCCCTCTGATAGGCTAGTTCGTTCTTTACAGAGGACTGGTCACTGACTGGACTATGGATGGATCTGACGCAAGGGACACCGATGCACAGGCTATCCTATCAGGTGTCCTATCTTTCCAGTACTTCGCCAAGAATCCCAAAACTGCTCAGTTGGCTGTGGGGAGCTAAGGGGAGGAAGATCAGACGGCCACCCTTTGGGGTCGTGTGCAATGTAAGCACACTATGGGAGGAAGAGTTCCCACGGAGGACAGAAAACACCAGGTGATGCTCAGGTGGTGAGGAGGGGCGGGGACAATGACGGCCAGCTGGGGCTGCTGCCTTCCAGTGCAGCTCTCTCGAAGCTTTTCTGCACTCACTCTGTATGAACTTGCACTCTTAGGAGTCCCGAGTTCTCCCTACCAGAAATTTCCTTTGTTCTTGAGTTTGAGTGGGTTCCTTTGAGTTTGAGTGGGTTCCTGTTACTTATAACATTAACAGACGTCACTAGATCACTTCTTTCCTTAGGCTGGGAGTCTTGTCCACATCTCTGCCCCTTGGCTGGTGTCCTGTCACACCCACGAAGCTCTCCCCACCTGGCTGCGTCCAGGCTTTGTCCTGGGAGTGGCACTGACCAAGCTTCTGTGAGCACCCGGATGAGGCTGTTCCCAGGAAGCGGGAAGAGTCCAAACTCAGGCAGAGGGTTTTGTTGCAGCTCATTTTTGACCTGAGGGCGTGATTCTTTTTTTTTTTTTTTGACAGGCAGAGTGGACAGTGAGAGAGACAGAGAGAAAGGTCTTCCTTTGCCGTTGGTTCACCCTCCAATGGCTGCCACAGACAGCGTGCTGCAGCCGGCGCACCGTGCTCATCCGATGGCAGGAGCCAGGTGCTAGGTGCTTATCCTGGTCTCCCATGGGGTGCAGGGCCCAAGCACTTGGGCCATCCTCCACTGCACTCCTGGGCCACAGCAGAGGGCTGGCCTGGAAGAGGGGCAACCGGGACAGAATCCGGTGCCCCCACCGGGACTAGAACCCGGTGTGCCGGGGCCGCAAGGCGGAGGATTAGCCTGTTGAGCCACGGCGCCGGCCGAGGGCGTGATTCTTAACCTAAAATTGCTTATGGTCAACTTTGGGGCAGAACATCAGGGTGCCTGGGCGATGACATCATCAAGCAGGTTTGGAGAGAGGCAGAGAAGGCCTGGGGATGGCGAATGCTGGGTGAAGGGGCTGTGGCCTCACCCTCTGCCTCTTCAAGCTGGGAAATGACATGACGGACCTGAATAACTGGAATCACTAACTGTTCTAGATCCTGCAGGTGCACTTAGTAACTCCCTCGCCTCCCCACCTCATTTTGCTGATAAGGAAACAGAAGGCCCTACAAAGAAAATATAATAATGATGGTTAACATCTAATGAGCGCTCTGTACAGAGTGGGCTCTGCTCCAAACACTTTACACTTCCCAAGTCCCTTGGTTCTCACGGTCACCCTATGACTTGGTACAAACACCGCCCTCATCTCATAGAGTAGGGCGCCGAGGCACTGAGGGGTTTGATAAGTTGCCCAAAATCATAAAGTAAGTGATAGGAATGGAATTAAACTAGGAAATCTTGATTCAGAGTCATTGCTTTTAGCCATTATATAACAGTATTTCTCATAGGAGTTTTATTATTATAACTAAAAGTGGGGAGAGAGAGAGAGAGAGAGAAAGAGAGAGAGAAAGTAGGAAGGGGAGAGGGAGAGAGGGAGGGAGAGAGAGGCAGCATGTTAGGAAAACACTAGAAATAAGAAAGTTTTTTTTAAAGACAATGGTTTTAAACAGAACAAAGTGATTAAAAGTTTAGAAAAATTTAAAATCTGGAATATTTAGTAGAGATATTTTATCTCCAACAATTTAAAGGAAATGAAACAAGAAAATTGTTAAATCTTTTCTTCCAGTTCCCAGAGCCACATCAACTGTTTCAGCTTTAAAGGAAAAGAACACCTGCTTGCTTATTGATTCCCATGCCACAGGTGGTGTGACAATCCTGCCGGCTGGTTTAAGTAATCCACCGAAGCAAGGCCCCCTGAAGATGAAGCAATCAATGCCTATGTTAGGGCCCACCAGTACCTGGCCTCTTATGGTCAGGGAAGGCTTGAATCCGGGGAAGTGTAAAAGCTGGAGTGGTTTTAGTGATTGCTCAAGAATAGGTGGCTCTTCAAAGCACCTGGTTTTATGTAAGACATTCACGGCTCACTGGACATTTAATCTGTTCAGATATTTAACAGGTGCTGGAGATAGTAGGTAGGGATCCGGAAACACGGGGGAAATGAACAGACGGAAAAGGTTCTCCTTCCTGCTAAACAGAGACATCACTAAGCAGTAGCTGGTGCATGCTGGGCCCTGGACAGGAGGAGGTTTTGGAGCTCATGCATGGAGAGAAGAGGAAGTCTTGAGCTGGTATAAGGTGAGACACGGGAAGGTGCCCTGGCATAAAACTGGGTGTTTTAAAGGCCTGTCCTGTTCGTGAACTGGGGGCAAGAAAACCCTCCATCAATCATTTGTGGACCTGGCAAGGAAGCTTGCCCTCTGCCCAGGGCACCTTCAAGAAAGGGAACTCCCAGTCTACCCCATGTGTGAGTACAGAGTCCAGCTGTGCACCAGCTGAGCGGTGGGTAGCCCCAAGCCGAGAAATGACATTGATGCTCAGGTGGGACCAGGAGAAGAAAAGAAAAGTCATTCTGTGAAGCCACCTGCTGAAGACAAACAGGCAATCCAAAAGCAGAGAGAACCAGTGACCAGGGGAGAGTAGGCTGAATGAAAAGGAAAAGTAGGCCCTAAGACCCCAAGACATTAGGAACATCTGAAAGAGATGGTTACACATGCTTAAGATTATTGAAGAGATCAAAGTGACCATAATAAAGGAATAGAATAATACGAAAAGAAGCAGCCTTGGGTTCACAAAGGAGACTCCTCCGCTGGTAATGGAAACCAACAAGGTGCCTACATTCCAGGGGCACCAGAGCCTGCTGGAGGCAGAGAAGGGATGGCAGACCCCACCTGCCCAGGGGAGGTGACATTTAAACCCAGATGTGAATTATACCAACAGCACTGAGCTGAAAGGAGGAGGAGGAAGCTTCCTACTAAAGGGGACAGCAGGTGGTAAGCTCTGGGGTGCTTCAAAATGATGCATCCCAGGGCTGCGACAGTGCGACCCATCAGTGTGGGTCTGTATTTCCCCACCTGATGCAGAAGTCCTCTAGACCAAGGACCTTCACTGGAGGTAGTTATGCGGTGTCTTCATTCCCCACCCTACCCGTGAGTGAACTTCAGAGCCCAATGGTCCTTCATCCAGCTCACCAGTCTTGTACGCCACACTCCCTCCCTCTCTCTCTTGCCACACCAGTCTTTTCTCAGTTCTTCAAGCACAGTACACTACTTTCTGCTTCAGGGATTTTGCACACGGTGTCACCCACTAAAATGATCCACCCCCACCCCTACTTTTGGGTTCTAGCCTAATGGTCATGCCTCAGGGAGACCCTCCGTGTCTGTCACATCTAAAACAGGCTCCTCCCTACCCCTCTTCCTTTCTAAGGCACCACCATCTTTGTTTCTCTTCACTTAGCACAATTTGTCATTATTTATTAAAATATTAGTGATTCATTTCATTTTATCTGAAAGGCAAAGATACACAAACACAGATCTTCTATCCACTGGTTCCCTCCCCAAATGCCTACAATAGCCGCAGTTGGGTCAGACTGAAGCCATGAGCCAGGAACTCTATCTGGATCTCCTGTGTTGTGGCAGGGACCCAAGTACTTGCATCAACCGCTGCCTCCCAGGGTGTGCATTAGCATGAAGCTGGATTGGAAAGGAAGGGGCCAGACTTGACTGCTGCCCCAAACACCTTCCCCTTAACTTTTTAAAACTTGTTTTTCTTGTCTTCCCTGTTAGAATGTAGATTCTTCAGGTGAGGGAGGTTTCTCCATCATTACTGCCTCTCCAATGCATATAGTAGGTGTTCAATAGTTATCAAATGATGAATTAATAAGTCCAACTAATATTAATGCCATTGAATGAAGCAATTATACAATCAAGAAACATTTTGGAAACAACCAACAGGATTCCATGCTCAGGTGATACAATGATGGGAATGGTGGCTTTCGTGAGGAAGAGACATCAAACAAATGCAGGAAATGGGAGGTGCAGGGTGCTGTGGGCGCACCTAGCAAGAGCATGGATTGAATAAAGAAGCAGGGAGGGCTTCCAGTGCAAAACCTTTAAGCTGAGTCAGGAAGGATGAACAGGAATTCACCAGTTGAAGGGTCTTAGATGTTTCCAGCTGACAGAAAGCCCAGATGCAGAGAGGGGAGACTGAAAGAGATTCCACAAGGGTAAAGCCAGAGTTGCTGCAGGAAATCAGATTGGGGCAGTACTTCCAGGCCAGATCACAGAGGGTTGTCAAGCC
Organism: Sylvilagus floridanus; assembly: GCA_949820135.1. Taxonomy (NCBI): domain Eukaryota; kingdom Metazoa; phylum Chordata; class Mammalia; order Lagomorpha; family Leporidae; genus Sylvilagus; species Sylvilagus floridanus. The sequence goes on along the minus strand of OX463224.1, from coordinate 75,638,356 downwards.
ATGATAAGGAATTCGGTCATGCTGGTCAAGAAGGAACCGCGAAACAAATGGGAAAATGGCACGATCTGATTTATGCTATGTGAGGATGGCCCTAGGGCAGTACGGAGGATAGGGAGACTGGAGGTAGGGACGTTGGGAGGCTGACGCAGCAAGTTAGACAAGAGGTGAGGATGGGAAGTAGGTTTGCTAAGGATGGCCTCAACTGGATGAAGTTAAAGGAGAAGAAAACATGAAGGCATGGGAGAACCAAGGCCAGGCCCAGGTTGCCAGCATGAGTAAGTATTGAATGGGGCATCCTCTCTGGGCCAGAATCCAGCAGAGAAAACACCATCCAAGTACACTTGCTGGAGCAAAAATGGCCTCGGGGGAGTACGTGTCAGCTTACTTTCCCTTCCCTCCTCAACCTACCAGTGTGAGCCACCTACCAGTGTGAGCCACCATTTCCTGCCGCCTCCCACTGCCGTGGGGTGCCCCCACAACCTGCCCTGTGACCCGGCAGGCCAGTCACTGCCCAGCATTGCCAATTGCTCGTCCTCACTGGCTGCCAGGAAGTATGAGGGAGCCTCAAAAAGTTCATGGGTTAAAAGGCAGTACACGTTTTCCACCGACTTGTGGAAGCTCCTTGTGTATACCTCTGCCTTTGTCCTCTGCTACAGAAGGGTGCGCATCCTGCCCAACCCCCAACGCAGACTCTCTGGCTACTTGTGTCATTACCACCAGTGTGGTATAGTTTTTCATTAAATTTCTTGGTGTTTGGCAGCCACAGTAACATTAAAATTTATACTCAACCGTATTATTATAATTTTCCACTACTAATGGGATTAGTATTTTTGTTCATTTGAGTTGGAAAGCCATTAGCATAAAATTTACCTCCAACAATACCTATTGTGATTTTTAATGCCCTTGAAACTTTCAGTGAGCGATAAGTCTGCAATAAGAGAATGCTGGTAAGCATATAAATGGTTTTCTAGAGAAAAGTGGGCTTTTTATTTTCATCATGGTTGGACCCGGTACTTTGATAAAGTGATTGGTAGGATATAAGGTATTAAAGGCTGAGAACATTGTGTTAGTTTGTAGATGTTTTCAAACAAGTCCCCTGGTTATTCAGAGGACATTTTTATATTCTAGAAGGATTCATATTCTTGTTCCTTTTTATGTGGTTGGTGTTTTTTTTTCTCTTTTTTTACCTGACTCACAGAAAAATATTGAAAGTTGTGTGCTGGTAGGAGCAATATTTAGGAGCATGAATTGAAAGAACTCTGAAATCACTCAATCCAATGAACGTGCCAAGGAGAACTCGATACACTGTTGGCACAGGACCCTTTCAAGGGCCTGCAAGAGGAGCTTCTGGGGGGGGAGGGGGCACTGTGGGAGATGGAGAAGGTGTTGAGACAGGCCAGCTTCACGACTGTGCCAACCTGTGCATTCCCATGAAACTCATGGCATCACCATCTTGACATTCTCAGTAGACCCTGAACAAAGGCCCCCACACCTGCATAGGGCAAAGCAAATTATACCCTTGGTACTGCATACAGACTTTGGAGCTAGGCAGACTTGAGTTTAAGTCCTGGTATCCTCTGTCATTGACTGTGTATTGCATTTCCTATCTATAGACAGGGATGATAATAACAATATTGCCCCCTCAGGTTAGATAATACAGGAAGCTAAAAGTAGATGTCCAACACTCAGGGCGCCTGACAGGTGGTGACAGAACGGAGATAGGCTCATTTCCACGTGCAGTGCCCATTTAAATATATCCTAGAAGCCCAGTCTGGAAATGCTGGCTAGGAAAATACCAAGCAAAGAACATTTTATTGAGAGGGAGAGTCTCACGCTGGGGTTCTCATGCACAAATTTCAACTTTTTCACTGCTATGACACATGATAGAAAATGTCCCCTGGGATAATATAGTCCCAGCTTTGTTGGCTTCCTGTATGCTTTCCATCCTTTCCAGAAAACCAGCAAGGGAGACTGGCATTGCTAGGAAGATGGTCTTGACCTTGATCTAATTTATTTGCAAACTAATATTTCAACTATTGTTTACAACAAATGGTTTTCAACATCCCCTACCACAGAGCTTGGCAAGCCCTTGGGAAATAATTCCTTGCTTGAGAACCAAGAATACAGACCCTCAGGCTCCTAGACAGTCCACCCCCGCCTCGCCCCCCAGCAGGCCAGAGGGACCAGCACCAACACAGAGCCCTCCGAGACTTTGTTACAGCCGGAGACAGATGCCAGTTACAAGGCATGACCACCAGTCAGACAATGCGGAGTAGTTAGACAGTTAAACATGTGATGAATAGCATGCAATCTTAAAACATCTGGTCAAACATTTTTTTTTTCTGAGAGAGAAAACTTTAAATCAAATTAATAAGAAACACAGCTCATTTTTGGGCATTTCCCCAACTCTCATCCAGAAGGATTTCTCCGAGGATTATAGTGGGAGTTCAAGTGACCTTTGTTGCATTCGATTTGGGGTTCAAGGCAGCAGCATGGAGCCCAGATGGTAGGCTTCAAGGGCAAGCACTGGGCGTCTCAGCCCCCTGCAGTGCTCAAGCCTCTGAGCGCACGCACCCCAGGAGGCCAGCAGTCTCTCAGCGGCCTATGTGGTGGGAAATGACCACGGCCTGAGCATGGTGGGCTCTGTCCTTGCTTCTCACAGGACACCTGGTAGGCAGTGACATGTGGCTGCTCACTGAGCTCTCTCAGGCCATGTGGGCTTTTGTGGTTGTTGGTGGTTAAAGCTGCACCATCCCCTCTCCATAGTAAACCACCGCTCTTTGAAAAGCCACCACTCTTCTTCCAAGATCTTCTCTCCAGCCACTCTCTGGCATTGACCAGACTGGCTTTTGAAGAGGGACAATGGCACTGTCAGCCAAATTAATTGGACCAGAACTGTGGGCTTTTCAGAGCACCTCTCTCAGTGGTCTGAGATAAAGGAGGCCTAGATAGTAGGATGACAACTGGGCTCATACAACATGGGACACAGAGGATGCATCAGGACATGATGGTTGTGACTAAGGACCAGCTAATTTATCAAGCATCTCAAGACACAGTAGCAAAAAACACGTGCCAACACACAAGCATTTATTTTCAGAAATAGCAATTTGGCTGAGAAAGTTGGAACATCACCCAAGCCATCCGTCCCTCTCAAGGATCACAGTAAGAAAACATTAATCATCGCTTTGACTCTCAGGAGACCAGAGACACAGCATCCCAACAATGTGGCCACTATAGCAGTGCTCAGCACAAGCTGAAGAAAATATGAAAGCAATCAGGGAGAACCTGAGGGGGCAGAAAGGGTGTCTGTACCTCTCTCTTCTGCTTAACAGAAAGCAGTCGCATCCCCACCCCCAAACCTTGCAAATAGATTTTCTTCCAGCACCTTCTATTGCATGCAAATTTCAAACTCCTGGGAAAGAAGTCTAAGGAATGCTTTGTTTTTGCATTTCTGGCTTTTGATCATTGTGTAAAATTTTTTTTTCCTACCTGTTGTCGAATTTCTTCCTCCATTTTCACTGGGGAACCCAGTTCTGCAACTTGTTTGACACCTTCACTGGCATATCCTCCATACTCCCACAGCACATAATTCTTGGAGTGGGATCCGCCAATGATCGCAGACCAGTGATTGGCCCGACCTAGAAAAGCCAATAAGATGTAGTTATCAGCGTGGCTGTGTGGCAGAGATGTGAGTTCTTTAAATGACACAGAGGAGATGTAGTTGGACGATGATTCAACCAGTGCTGACTAAGCACCAACTGTGTGGTAGGCCCAGTGCCACTCAATGATAAGACACAGTCCCTATAAATGGGCAGGTCTGGGGATTAGGCAGACTGGTCAACAGCAGATGCCGGAATAAGGCAGGCAGCCCAGGGAAGCCTTCTGTCTGGGAAGGGAACAGTTGAGAGCATTTTAAAAGTTGATCAGATTTGTAAGGAGGAGAGAGAGAGGACAGGCTATTTCTGGCAGACTCAGAAACATTAAGTAACACTGCGTGTTGGGAGAGTCATAAGTAATTCAGCATTGCTGTGTCACAACCTGTCAGGAGCAGAGTTAGAAGCTGATGCCAGGGAGGTAGGAAGGAGTCTGCTCACAGGTGGCCTTGCTCGAAATGCTTCAGGAGTTTGGATGTCATTTGAAAGGATCTGAAAACCACTGAAGGGTTCTAAGCAGGGAAGTGACAGGATCACATTTGAATTTTAGATAGATCATGTGGATGTGAAGAATGCATTGGAGGGAGTAAAACTGGAGTGGTAAGCTGAGGAGCTGAGGAGCTGAGCAAAGAACTAAAGACAAAGGCTGCATGTGGAGCAGCCTAGGGCAGTGTTCAGGAATAAACACAGCTGTCTGCAGCTGAGTGCTAAGGGCCCTCCAGTATGGGGAGCTGGAGCCGGCTGGCAGGCTAGCCATGTTTAAAGGATGGGATAGCTAGTTTGGACATGCAGAAGTGACCAGTCCACAGGGGCTTGGCAAAGACCTGTGGGAGGATGACTGGACTGGGATGCAGGAGGGAATCAATGCACAACACAAGAGCATGGGCAAACAGACCTTGGAGGGACCAAGACAGAAGGAGACCTGATGATTTTACCAGAGTCCCTAAGGAAGTCCCTAAGGAAGGGGCAAAGAGGGCACTGGTGTCAACATCAGTACTGTGCAAAATTGCTTTTGTATGTGATGATTACAGTTGCAGATATGGTCGTGTACTGGGTAACAGTTGGGTCAACAGTGGACTGCATATGTGATAGTGTTCCCATAAGATTGTATCACCTAGTGAGGTCATAACCATCTTTAGTGTGAGTGAGTGCACTTTGTGATGTCTGCACAAAGCCAAAATTACCTAATGACTCATTTACTGGAATGTATCTCCATTGTTATGTGACTGTATATTTATTAGTAAGTTATATCTAGCCCATAGGCTGGCCCATTTCTCAGTCATCCTTTGGCTCCCCAAAGTATCAAGTTGAGGGATCTTTTATGCATATCAAAGAAGAAAAGTTGAACTGGGCGAACCCAACTGACATTTTTAGTCTACCACTCTGTGATCCAGCATGGGCAGAACCCTTCACTCCACCCTACCGCTTAACAACCTGATTCAGAATAGCCCTGCTCTTGTTTACACCTGCCACTGCTGGCCTAGAGCCCCCTGCTCAGGAGCACAAAGCATAAAGCCAGTCTGCAGCCTCTTGGGCTGCTGAGGGCAGCCATGCCCCACCTTAGGCAGATGACATCTCCGTGTAGGTCTGCTCAATTGCTTAATCATTATTTCCTACACATTAAGGAACTGCAAACTCCATGTCTGTCTCTTATACACCTAGGGAAGACAGATGGGGATGCTGCCAGCTATCTCTGTAACTCACTTCCTGGGTGGGAAGAATGTCCTCAATGTCATCTAAGCCAGGAGTGTGCTTTTTTAGGAGCAAGAGCTGAGAGCAGTTTTGGTCTTTGGTCCATGATGTGAACACAAGGGAGACCAGCTTTAGCTTCTGTCGGTGCCCCTCCTATGCCCCCCTAAAGTGTTCCACTGAAATTGCTCCAGGTCTGCCCTACACACAAGTCTGTACCTCCACGGTTTAGCACATGCTGTTCCCTCTAGGCTCTCCTCTTGCTTGGGCTGGCCAACTCTCATTTCTCTTTCAAAATTTATTCACCAACGATCACTCCAGGTCAACCTGAGCACTTGTCTTTTGTTTCCCCATAGCACAGAGCACATTTATCATCATTGTTACAGTCTGTTGTCCCACTGGACTGTAAGTTCCCTGTCTTCAGCACAGTATCCCTGGCACCTAGTGCCGTTCATGACACATGGCAAATGCTCCAGAGCACTTCATCCAAACAATCAAATGAGATGGGGATAATATAATGTTTGAGAACACGGGCACTGGTTCAAGTCCCAGCCACTTCACTTCTGATTCAGCTCCCTGCTAATGCACCTGGGAAAGCAGTGAAAGATGGCCCAAGTACTTGGGCTTCTGCACCCACATGGGAGACCCAGAAGAAAAATCCTGGCCCCTGGCTGGCTTCAGGCAAGCCCATCACCTGCTGTTAAAGCCATCTGGGGAGTGAACCAGTAGATAGAAGCTCGCTCTCACGCGCGCGTTCTCTCTTTCCTCGTAACTCGGATTTTCAAATAAATACATCTTTTTAAAATTTTTATTTATTTATTTATTTGAAAGAATTACAGAGACTGGGATGGGTAGAGAGGGAGAGAATGAGAGCAATCTTCCATCCAGTGGGTTCACTCCTGAGATGGCTGCAACCATAGGGGATGGGCCAGACTGAAGCCAGGAGCCTGGAGCTTCCTCCAGATCTCCCACATGGGTGCAGAGTGCTTGGGCCATCCTCCACTGCTTTCCCAGGCACATTAACTGGGAGCTGGATTAGAAATGGAGCAGCCAGGACTCACACTGGCATCATATGGGATGCTGGTGTCTCAGGCGGTGGCTTTACCTGCTATTCCACAACACCGGCCCCAAATAAATAAATCTATTTTTAAAAGAAGTGCTTGAGAACAGGCTTGCACCGATTTGATTCAATGTGATTAAATCCAAGTCTCAGTTCAGCAATGTTCCCGACACCTACTAGGCTAAAGCAGTTCACTATCTCACACACTGTTAGAAAACAAAACATAACAACAAAGAGAAAGGCATTGATCTTGGAGCCAGCAGACAAAAACTCGAATCCTAGTATTGCCAATTACTAGCTATGCAAACTTGGTCAAATTCAATTGCTTTATTTCCCTGAGTCACAGCACCTTTCTCTGTAATTCAGGAACGATAATGCCTACCTGATCGATCTCTTATGAGAATTAGATTATTTTCAAAATGAGATAATATATGTGAAATCACTTCCTGGTACACAACAGACAATAATTATAATTTCCTTCTTCATGGTTGTTAGAGAGCAAACAAAAATGAGTAAAACATGAAATCTATCCTTAATGCAGTATAAGCTATAAGATACAAGTATTACGCATAATATGCAATATAAAAAAGAATAGGAATAAACACAATCATAAGGGGATTATGGGATGGCCCCAGATGGATATTTTTTGTTTATTCATTTAACTTCCATTGACTATGTGCCAAGTGTCGCAACGGGCCCTGGACCCTGACTGGAATGGTATATGACAATTTTTCTGAAGGGACTTGCATTCTGGGGGTAAGAGATACATGGATAAGCAGAGTAATTACAAGTGAGCATGGTCAGGGTTGTTATAGCATTAGAACATACAGCACAGGAGATAGAGTAGCCTTCTATAAATTCCCCAGATCTAAGGAATCAACAAAGGGAATGAATATAGAGAGTAGGTACCTTGAGAGTAGGTTATTACTCTTAAATCAAATGTCACTGGACCAGTTCAACATTCCAGCCAATATGGTTGCTAGTTTCCTACGATGGACTTGTGGCATAACACATGAATTAAAATGTAAACACATTTCATGACATTGATCAAATAATAGGTATCTGCAAAGAGAGAGGGACTACATACAGTTTCCTGGGGGGTGGGGGTGGGGCAAGGTGGGCATCCATGGAAAAAAGACTGCAGTATTAGAAAGGGCATCAATGTTAGATTATTGGCAACCACTCAGGTGCCAATGGCACAGAGGAGAAAGGCATGGTGACCAGAAGCTAACGTTCTTGGGCCGGAGACCCCAGTTATATCTTTGAATCAGTCAGAGCCTCAGTTTCCTTCTTTTAAAAATGTGGGTAATAATCACTAGGCTGGACTCCTGCAGAGTTGGGCAACTTGCCCAACTAGGGAGGCTTTAAAAAGAACTATGAAAGCTGTAAGGAACTGTATAAACAAAGGTCTCATTATCATTTCAGACATAAAGCACTACAGGGAGAAACCAAAGAAGGTGGAGGAGCAAGGAGACTTCCCCATGGGCAGGAGAGCTCTGAGACACTTAGAGATGTAGGAAGGAGGACAGCGCGCCAGGTAGGAAGATGGGCAGGATCGCAGGAACACGGATTCTATTAACAACATGGATAGAGGAACAAATATCTGTTAGGTGTTAGGATGGTGTTTTCTTACACGTAATCCTCGCTTTCTCCTTTCATTACAGAGGAAGAAGCTGAGTCCCAGAGAGCTTCAGGAATCTGCCTAAGCTCACAGAGCTAGGAAGGAGCAAAGCTGTGGTTTCACCCAGGGCCTCGTGACTCTAGAACACCTGCTCTTTTCCTTACATCCCACTGAGAAGTCAGGAGAGGAAAAAGGCCACTTTTGTCAGGGGATGGCATTGTTGTGTAGCAGGTTAAGCCTCTGCCTGCAATGGCCAGTTCACGTCCTAGCTGTTCCTCTTCCGATCCAGCTCCCTGCTAATGCGCCTGGGAAGGCAACAGAACACGGCCCACGTACTTGGCCCCTGTCCCATGTCTGAGACTCAGAAGCTCCAGGCTACTAGCTTCAGCCTTGCTCAGCTCAAGGGCCATTTGGGGAGTGAATCAGCAGATAGAATCAATCTCGCTCTCACTGCTCTCTCCTCTAACTCTGCCTTTCAAATAAATAAAAACTAAATCTCTAAAAAACAAAAAACAAACACACACAAAAAAAAACAAAGACCACTTTTGTGATTGGAGTATTAGAAGATACAGAGAGGTTGAAACAGAAAGTCAGGTCCAGTTGTGGAGGGCATTGAGAGCCCATCTGGCTGTTGACGGCAGGAAAGGGGGAAACTTGATGGAAAATTACGTCTATGAAGAATGACATAACTATATGTCAGTACTACATCCTGTGTTATGTTAACATGTGTTGAGCCTTTATCATATACCAGGCACTCTGCCAAGGACCTGACCTATACTAGCTTATTAAACACTTGAAAAATCTTTTCAAACAGATGCTTTCAGAATTCTTATTTTCCCATGAAGAAACTTAGGGAGGTTAAGCAATTTAACCCAAAATCACAGAAGAAGGTGGGTGAAGATACTGGGACTCAAAGCTAGATCCGTCTGGTGCCAGAGCACAGCTATTCTTCACCGTATTGTACCATATTTCCGGCATGACATGTCCAGTGGTAGGAAGGGGGAGTGCTAGGTTGAGATGTGGTTCATCAACCAAGGATGTATATTTTAGAAGCTTGGTCCCTAGTGTGGTAATATTGGTAGTTGGCATGAACTTTTAAGAAGCAGGGCCTAACGAGTGTGGGGGGAAATGGTACACTAATCCACTGCTGGATAGAATGCAAACTGGTAAAGCCACTATGGAAGACAGTTTGGAGATTGCTCAGAAACCTGAATATAGCCCTACCATACAACCCAGCCATCCCACTCCGTGGAATTTACCCAAAGGAATTTAAATTGGCAAATAAAAGAGCTGTCTGCACCTCAATGTTTATTGCAGCTCAATTCACAATAGCTAAGTCATGGAATCAACCTAAATGCCCATCAACACAATACTGGAAAAGAAATTATGGGATATGTACTCTATAGAATACTATACAGCAATAAAAAGTGAAATCCTGTCATTTGCAATAAAATGGAGGAATCTGGGAAACATCATGCTGAGTAAAATAAGCCAGTCCCAAAGGGACAAATAACATATGTTCTCCTTGATTGGTGACAACTAACTGAGCACCTAAAAGGAAACCTGTTGAAGTGAAATGGACACTATGAGAAACAGTGTCTTGATCAGCCCTTGTCCTGTTGAGGAACAACTTACTATTTTATTCCTTTTAATGTTTTTTGTTCTACTTAATACCATTGGCTGAACTCTTTAATTAACACACAATTATTCTTAGTCGTTTAGATTTAATTGAAAAGTCATCCCTGTTAAATATAAGAGTGGGAATAAGAGAGGGAGGAGATGTACAGTTCGGCACATGCTCACTCAGACTTACCCATAATGGTAGAGCTAGAAACGTGCCAGGGGATTCCAATTCAATCCCATCAAGGTGGTATGTACCAATGACATCTTACTTGTTAAAGTGATCAGTTTAAGTTCATAATTGAACAAAAAGATAGGATTAAGTGTCAAAGGGATTACATAAATAAGACCAGTGTCTGCAAGTAATAATTGATAGAATTAAAAAGGAGAGAATGATCCTACATGGGAAGCAAGATACACAGCAGACTCATAGAATGGCAAATGCCCTAAACAGCGCTCTGGCCTCAGAATCAGCCCTTAAGGCATTCAGAGCTGGCTAAAAAGCCCATGAGAATTTTGCAGGCATAGAAAGCCAAGACACTGTGGCAAAAAAACAAACAAACAAACAAACAAAAAAAACAAACCTAAATGAAAGATCTCTGTGAGTGAGATCCCAGTGGAAAGAATGGGCCATCAAAGAAGGCAGGACCTTTCTCTGAAGGGAGGAGAGAACTTCTACTTTGACTATGACGTTGTCTAAATAAGATCGGAGTTGGTGAACTCAAGAGGCTTTCATGGCCTTGGCAGCTCATAACAAGAGCCTCGGGTGATTACTGACATCATAAATAAGAATTTCAATTGTTAAATCAATAACAGGAGTCACTGTGCACCTGCTCCCCATGTAGGACCTCTGTCCTTAATGTGTTGTACTACGTGAATTAACGGTAAAACAACTACTCAAACAGTACGCTATACTTTGCGTGTCTTTGTAGGTGCAGTCTGTTGAAATCTTTACTTAGTATATACTAAGCCTATCTTCTGTATATAAAGATAATTGAAAATGAATCATGATGAAGAATGGGATGGGAAAGGGAGTGGGAAGATGGGACGGTTGCAGGTGGGAGGGAGGTTATGGGAGAAAAGCTGCTATAATTCAAAAGTTTTACTTCGGAAATTTATAGTTATTAAAGTTGAAAAGAAAAGAAAAAAAATAAATGAAAAAAATTGTTAAAGGGAAAAATAAAAGGTCATCAGTAATTTATGAGAGTGTTAAGGGGCCCTGGTGGCGGGGGTGGGAGGTGGGGAACTTGAAAACCACTGGCCTTGGAGAAGGAGAAAATCTTAGAAGGCTTCTAAGTTAAACATACACAAAGGAAGAGAATCAAAGTGAGGGGAATAAGAAGGAGTTGTACTTTGGAAATTTATATTTATTAAATAAAAGTTGAAAAAAAAAGGAAGCGGGGCCTAGTGGGACATTATTAGGTCATGGGTGTCATTGCCTTTTCAATGAATTAAAGTCATTCTTGTGGAACCCTGAGTTATAAAAGGAGTAAACCTGGTCCCTCCCCTCTCCCTGGACCCCTGTCTGGAGATAACATTTCTTGTTCTGCATGCACTCCCACCTTGAGAACATCTGCCATTAGGCCCACATCAGAGGCTGGACACATAGGGACATTCATACAACTCTGGACTTCCAGCTCCAATGTTGTGAGCTAACCGAATCTCTTTTCTTGACAAAGTAACCGCCTTATGTATTTCATTACAGTAATGAGAAACAGATGACTACAGAGCAAGGGCAAGAGCAAGGCAGGCAGATGGGAGGTGTTTTAACAAATTGTGTAGGTTCTCATTTGGGCCACTGGCAGAGCAAATATGGACAAGGAGTCAGGAGTGTAAGACAGGAGATTGGACAGCCCTTGGGAGGAAGTTTGGAGAACCAGTTAAAACTGTTTTTTAGATTGCTCAATGCATATTCTAGTCTCAGATCTAAAATTCTCTAGATTGAACAAGTGAAATAATCACTTTCAACCTCAACCTATTTATCTGTAAAGTAGGGATAGTGATCTGACCCTCCTCCTAATGTCACTCTGAGGCTGAACTTCATGAAATAATGACTACAGACTGTCACATAAAATAGACTAAATAAATGTCAGGTAATAAAATGAAATCTAACTAGGGCAGGGCAAAGCCAGACAAGTTTCTCAAAGGCATGGTAACTGAAGACATTCTGATTAGGTGACTAGGTGGCAATTTGCCTTAGAATGAGTGGGTGGAGATGACAAGAATGTCAGAAACAACTTGAACTTGAAAATAATGGCCAGGAAGGCTCTAAATGAGACTCAGGGGTCTGGGACCTGCAGATGAGGTGATTAAACAGGCCCTGGTTGTCTGGGTCAGAAGGACCCTTAGTATGGGCCCACCAGCTTCTAAGAATTAAGGGAGGAGAAAGAGGACCCAGGTAGGAGGAAGCATGGGAAAAACGGGGTAAGGTCAATGTCTGTGGCCTTGAGGGATACTTGGGGACACCACCTCTGGGGTCCTTGGTAAAACACTGGGGCCTCAATCTTAAGGGGCAGAGGCAGAGAAGCAATGATTATCTTGCTAACTCCTTCAGCTCTCAGATAAAGGCACAGCTCTTTGGTTTAGCACATCCCTTGCTGTTCAAAATCTGGATCTAGATGTTTATTCCTGATAAATTGAATGAGGTTTACATGGGACAGAGGCAGATAGAAAGCTGGGAGAAAGAAATTATTACACATGTGAATCTGAGTTACTGATGGCCAATCAGGGGCATCTGCACAAAACATCATTCCAAGGAGATATCCTGAACGTATGTGCAGTAGCCTCCTTCTGGACACGTTTTTATTGTCTTAAGTGGCGCTAGATTACTAGTGCCCACAGGGTGTCTGAAAGGTTAGCAGTGACCAAAGAAGAACTGTGTTGGTCCTTACATCTGCTGTCGGAAGACGCAAACGGCATGGCAGCTGGATTTTCAGGGTCTTCACGTGGCAAGTGTGATGGCTAATTTTACTCAGTGTGGTTGGGCTACAACATTTGCTCAAACACTGTTCTGCTGTGTCTGTGAAGGTGTTCTGGATGAGATTAGCATGGACTCAGTAAACAGAGTAAAGCAGATGTCCTCCCTAATGTGAGTGGGCCAATACAGCCAGTAGAATACCTAAACACACACCAAGGTTGACTTCTTCTAAGAAGAGGGAATTCCTTCTGCCTAACTGCTTTTAAACTGAAAAAATGTTTTTTCCCCTGCCTGTGGACTCAAAGCGAAACACTGGCTCTTCCTGGGTCTTCAGCCTGTTGGCCTTCAGACTAGAACTACACTACAGAAATGCTGGTTCTCAGACTGGAACTGTGTCATTGGCTTTCCTGGGTCTCCCGCTGCATATCATGGGGTGTCTCAGCCTCCATAGTCAGGGGGATAATTCCTTATAATAAATCTCTTTATATCGACATCCTACTGGTTCTGTTTCTTTGGAGGACCCTGCCCAATACAGGAGGTATTCAGTAACTGCCCAGATTTCCTGGCTAGTGGCTGCATTCCTTTACCAATCTCAATTCTGCAGGAAGCTGCCCTTTAATTTCCTTGACGTTCATTCATGGTGCCTCACTGGACGATGTCCTGCAGCCCTAGAGAGTGGATTATTTCAACTTCCTCTTATCTAACCTTGGCCTCACCCATAATATTCTCAGCAAATCTTTGTGCCCTAGTTGGGCTCTTATAGAATTTGTTGTAGTAGTTATGAGAAACAGAATTCCTCTAATCTTTAAATTCTAGCTTCCCCTCCTCTTTATTGCTTAGTAGATGACCTTGACACTTAAATCTTCTCAAACAAGCAAGGTCAATTCATTCACAGACCCATCCATGCACCATGTGGCTGGTGACCAACAGAAAAGTACTGTGGACATGCCAGCTCTATTCATGGAAGTTGTCTTGGCTCCCGTTTCCCTCTTTCCTTGTCATGCTAGTCCCAGGATATGCCTGGTTTCCGACACTTTGAATTTGGCTCTAGAGCTTGGCTTCTGGTGGGGTTGGGGGTGGTTTGCCCCTTAGTGCCTCCTAGGACACAGTCCGTACTTGCAGAAACTGGCCAGGAAATCTGGGCAGAAGCCCTTTGGCTCTTCCCACTCTCGGCTGCTTCAGGGACTCACTCTGACCCAGCCACTCTTTTTCAGGATCCCATTCTGGTTTGTCCTCTTGGAAAAAAATCCTGTACAGAGGGATGTTTTTCAATTAGGTCATGCATTCCTCAGTTTTCTATCTTTCTGCCTTCTTCATCAGCCATACTTTTTCGCTACCCTAAGCTTTCAAGAGAAGTGTTGTTTTTTCCATTCCTGGAAATACCCTAGCACTTATGATATTAATTATGTTCTTTTACATCTTCTCTGAATCTCCAAAAATAAGATTCTATTCCATTCTATTAATTAACTCAGGGAAAATTTCCTGGGCTTATATTATGCACTAGGCCAGGGACCAGCAAGCTACAGCTGCCCGTTTTTCTTCCAACAAAGTTTTGTCCTCACTTGCTATCTATATACTGTTTATGGCTGCTTCCATGCTCCAGTGGCAGATTTGAGCAGTTACAAGAGGCCATTTGGCCTGCAAACCTTAAAATATTTACTGTTTGCCTTATGCCAAAACCTGTGCAAGGCCATCAAAACTCGAAGATGAGTCAGATTTGGTCCTTGAGAAGTTCAGTCTGGAGGAAAAGGAGAAAGGCTTAAAAAGCAAGTCCTAACAAGCAATTGCAATGAAGGGTGTGTGATGCAACTTTGATCAAGGCAAATACAGAACGTTAAAGCATGAAATAGGGGAATAGGGGACACTTAGCCTAGATACCAAAGAAGCCTTCCTGGAGGAGATGGCTGTTGAGCCAAAATCTGAATGGGAGTTGGCAAGGCAGACGGGGAGTTGGGAGCAGGAGGATTTGTTTTTTCGAAAGGAAAAACAGGTAGGAGAGTAGAGGCAGACATACTTGAAAAATCATGAGTAGGTCACAGTAGATTGCTTGTGTATGTGTGTACGTGTGCATGAACACACATGTATACGTATGAAGAATAGATGATCAATGATGAGAACAGCAGTCAGGCAGATTATGAAGTGATGTGAATGTCTTTTAAAAAACATTTATTTATTTACTTGTAAGACAGGGCAACAGAGAGAGAGAGAGAGGGAGAGACACCCAGGAAAACACCCCCCACACACACACACAGATTGATCAATCTTCCATCCAGTGGTTTACTTCCCAAATGGTTGCAACAGCCAAGTCTGGGCCAAGCCAACACCAAGAACTACATCTGCCACATGGGTGGCAGGGACCCAAGTACTTGGTCCATCTTCTGCTGCCTTCCCAGGTGCATTAGGAAGAAGCTGGATCAGCAGTAGTAAAGCTGGGACTCAAATTGGCACTACGATATGAGATCCTGGTGTCGCAAATAATGGCTTAGCCCTCTGCACCATGATGCTAGTCCCAATATGAATGTCTTAACTTTCTAATTTTATCTTGAAGGTAACATGATATAGAAAAGAGAATACAATAGTCCTATCTACAGACAACCCTCAAATCTGCATATCTGCACTTGTTCTCTGCTTCTGACCAAAGGATTAAACGGCATCAGACTAATCCTCCAGTCCTAAGTAACCAGGAAAAGGTATATGATGCTCCAGTTTTCAGATGTTATAAAACTGATCCCGAGAGAAGGAAAACACAAGAGGTGAACCCACTTTTGTGGCGCAGGAAGGTATAGCGGAGCAGAGCATAGCAAACCAGCTCAGCTAAGGGGACGGAAAGGGCCGTTTGAAGCAGATAGGATGCATAGCGTTATGCCAAAGAAATGGAGCTGCACAGAGCAGGAGCTTCAGAAATATGCATAGGAATTCCCTGAACTTTTTGACCAAACACTCAACTGTGCACAGACAAGGTGAAACTGCAGAGGCCTGGCAGAGGACAGCTTCAGCGAAACTAAGAGCTGAGTAGACTCCAGAGGTCACACACTGCAGAGGGCATGGCACTGCTAGCCATCTCTATTAGAGTTACCTGGGTGACCACTCCGGACAATCAACTGAGGGCTAGAAAAGCCACCACTTAGCAGTTCAACTAATTCAGTCATAGAAGAAGGTCTACTTTAGGTGTATTCTAAAGCTTAGAAGATAAGTATTCAAAGGGAATCAAGCAGATCCAGCAGTAAATTAACCATCTGCCAGATCAAAACCCCACACTTTAAAAAAAAAAATAAAAAGGCAAAAAAAAAAATCCAGAAATTGAATGATGTAGCATTTAAAATGTCAATCATGCAATAAAAAAGTAATGGACATGTATAGAAGCAGGAAAACGTGATCCAAAACCAGGGGACAACCAGTCAGAAGGAAGAGTTCTTGAAATGACTGACAAGTTGGAATTAAACACAGAACTTTAAGACAGCCATTATCAATATGTTCAAGGATTTAAATAACAAATAGACATAATAAATGAACAGATGTAATCTTGGCAGATAAATACAAGCTATTTTTAAGAGTTCGAATGGAAATTCTAGAACTGAAAAATATGTCTGTATTAGGACACAGCAAAGGAGAAGATCAGTAAACTGAAAGATAGTGTGTTAGAAACAATTCGCAATGAAACCTAGAAGAAAAGAGACTGGAAAAAAGAAAAAAGAAGCTAGAGTCTCAGTGACCTATGGAACAAAGTAAATGATTTAAACAGAGGTAATTGGAGTCCAAGAAGGAGAGGATAGAGAGATTGAGCAAAAAAAAATATTTCAAGAAATCATGTCTGCAAAAATCACAAATTTGATGCAAAATATCACCCTACAGATCCAAAAAGCTCAACAAACCCCAAAGAGGATAAAAACAAAGAAATGACACCTAAGCATACAATAGTGAGATAATTAGAAACAAAGAGAAAAATGCTAAATAACCAGAAGCAGTAAAAGACACATTATAATTAGGGAAACAAAGATAAGAATGACTGCTTCCTTCAAAAACAAGGCAAATCAGAAGATGAGGAGATACCTCTGAAATTTTAAAAGAAATAAAAACTGTCAACCTAGAATTCTCTATCTTGCAAAAACGTCCTTCAAAAACAAGGATAAAATAAAACATTTTTAAATAAATGCAGGCTAAATGAATTTATTACCAGTACATCTACAGTTTGTAAAGGATGAAAGAGAAATGAAAACAGATGGAGACTCGGATCTACCTGGAGAAGTGACGGGTGCTGGAAGGGCAGAGATGGGCTACGGGGCACCTCTATGCCCTGCTGCAGGGAGGGCTTCTCCCCTCGGGTAGAGGGCAAGCTTTCTCATTCTGGGTGGAAGACCTTCCAGCAACGCTCTTTTCTCACAAAAGCCCACCTTTTGCCTTTGCTGCACCTCCAGGTTTTTCAGGGAAGTCCGTCTGAGCGCACTCTTTAAGCTTCCTCTTCTTGGAGTACTTTCCTTGCAGTCTGAACCTGAACCCCGACCTGAGCTGAACCTCCACCACGTCTGCAACTTCCACTTTTGCTCCCCCTAGTCCCACAGTTGAACAATTGCCAGGGGAGGGGGTGGGAACAGTCAGAAAAAAATCACTATCTGCCTTAGTTCCCATTTAAAAAAAGTATAGTTTCAATTCAGTAATACCCTTTTTAAGGTGCAGGTCAATGAAGTTTTGACAAATACTGGCAATAACGTAGCATTACGACAATCAAGATTTTGAATATGTTCTATAACTTCCCCAAATTTTAATATATACTCCACATCATTCAACCACCACTAGTCCTTGGAATGAAATGCATGTTCCCTGTGTCATGCACGTCACACGTCTATTTCTCTCCCTATAGTTTTGCCTCACCTGAATAGCATAAATATAATACAAATGGATCCATACAGTAAGTAGCCCTTTGAGTCTGACATCTTCAACTTGGCCAATTGCTTGTAAGATTCAACTATGTTGTTTTATGTCCCAGTTCATCCCTCTTTTCAAATTCTTAAAAGGAAATGGGAGCATTTTACCAGTTCAAGGCTGTTGTTACATTCCTGTTTCTGCTGGTTAACCTTGAACAAGCTATTTGTGTTCTGTAAGGCTCAGTTTTCTTATCTGTGAAATGGAATAATAGTATCTATTTGGGGGCGTTTTTGGCAGTTACAGAAGGAAATCCATATACAAACAGTGTAGTTTCTGGTACATAAAAATTCAATATATAGCTTTTTAAATATTAATATTTTATATCTCCAGGGCAGATAGGGATTGGGAGCAAAGTATGGCAGGCGCAGAATCTGTCCAGAAGGGTGTGGCAAGGTCTTTGAGGACAGCAGAATTTTCCAGGGATATTTGGAAACTACCTGCCTCACATAGGAATAGCTGTGGAAACCTGAAATAATAATAACCGTCCATACTTAGTGAGACTGTTTACTCAGTGCTTATATGCTGTTATTCACTTAATCCTTAAAACAAGCCCATTCTACAGATTAGGAAGACAAAGCACAGAAAGATTAAATGCCTTTCCCAAGGCTACCCAGCTAGTGAGTGCTGATCCAGGATTTGGACCCAAGCTAACTCACGCTAGAGCAGCACTACCTGACTGAACATTCTATGAGGATGGGAGTGTTCTATACGCCACTGTCCACTGTGGTAGCCACTTGCCATTGGTGATTACTGGGGAGCTGAATTTTTCATCTTATTTGATTGCAGTTGATTTAAACTTAAATAGCTTTTCGGGTCTAGTGGCTATCATTTGGGACAGCACAGCCCTAGAAACTGGGGTAGGTTTGAGTACTGCTAAGTATAAGGACCAACTGCACAGGCAGTGTCTTTGGGGAAGAGGGGATGGAAAGTACTAGTCCCTCCTGGGGACTGAAGTCTGTCACAGTCATGAATCACCGGCAGCAGGCCGACAGCTCTGGAATCTGCACTTGAACTCAGATCTGACCCATCGCAGCTACGCTTGGTACTGTGCCACCCACCCTGTATCCAACTCAGCTTCAGCCACACGGCAGGTATGGGCACACACTCATGCTGTCAGTGAGGGTCCACCGCAGGTGGACGGTGCTTCTTTCCATTTGCTGCCTCAGGGCCATCCCTGAAGTTCTGAGTCCAGTCAGTCATCCAGTCAGCCTGGGTGCGGACCAGGAAATGAGTGCTCCTGCCGGCAGCCTGGTCCATGAGGAGTGCCAGTGGACAAGTCTGGAAGGTTCTGGACGGCCTTCTGCATGCTCTGCAGAGGTACACTGACAGCAACAACAATGCACTCTCAGGTTGACTCTCCCTCCCTCGTCCTGCTCTCCTTACTTTTTCACTCCTGTTTCCTCTACCCTCTTCTACATAAACCACCGGCTGTCTTTGCCTCAGAGACTGAGAGACCCGAGTCCCCCACCTGAGACTAGAGCCCAGAGACACATAAAGTAACGGTGGAGATCAGATAAGAGACAAGAGGCACTGCTCCTCCTGTTCTCACAACCCAACTACAGCTGATCCTTCACCACCCCTCCGCCCAAAGCTAGGGATGTCATCTTCATCGTTGTCATCTTCATCGTCATCGTCATCACTGCAACCACCACTTACTGAGCACGTTCCCTGCATCATGGACTCACGTCTGCCAGCTAACATTCTTCCACTCTCACGGGGTCCTGCTAGGCTGCTATAAGGAACTGATGCTCAGCAAGTGGCAGGGCTGAGTAGGCTCCACCTTCTCTATCTAGTGGGGATCTACACTTGAGCCAAGTCCAGATACAGTTATGAGGTTATTCTAATGTCACCATGGCTGTCACCACAGTCTGCTGTTGAGGTGGGGTAGCAGGGGAGAGAAGTAGGAAGGTGCCTCTACAGCACCCCTGATGACATTGAAGGTCCTAGCTCTCTGTGCCCATGAATTTCAGGCTTCTTGAGTCTCACCTTTCCCAGCCCATTGTTTCTGATTTATCAGATTATCTGGATATGTTGATCTATCTGGATATCTCTAAAACCAAGCCAATCATTTGATTCTCATTTCAGAGACAAAGAACATAACCAGGACACTGGCAAACTCTTATCCCCACTTCTACTGTGGAGGCTATTTGAAAGTTCACTGTGCACTGACAGTGACACCAGGATTGTATCTAGAAAAAGAGGAGCTTTATTTAAGTGTCCTCCCAAGCTGAGTTTCCTACATAAACCTTGTTATATATGCGAGAGGCTATATTCCTGGACAACTTCCAAATGTTTAATGTACCATTAACACCTGAATTTGAAGACCCTTGGAAGGAGTTGGGGCTTTTTGGATGAAAAATTCTAGCAATGTTTATCTAATTTAAAAAATTTAGGTGCTTCTATTTAAATGCTTAGCAGGAACAGTAAATATCTTTGCTTTTTTTTTTTTTTTTTAAGAGTGTACTAAAAGAGAGAACTTCTCTACTCCCGTTAGTGCATTCTTCAGGTTTGAATCTTAATTTGTCAGCTAAGCCCTGTAAATAAGCAAATACTCTTCTGTATTTGAAGAATGTTTAAGCAGCAGAGAGAAGAGGTAGCAGGAAGTAGAAATTACTGAGCACCTGTTTGTACCAGGTGCTTGCTTATTCATTATCTAATTTACTTCTCAGTCCCATTTCATTAAAGACACAACTCACAGAGGATCGGTAATTTGTCAGTGGACACATTCTCAGGGAGCGGGTGCACCAGGATCTGTCTCATGATTGGTTTCCTTTGGACAATATTTTATTCTGCCAATGACAGAGAAGCTAGAGTCTCTGGGGAAAGTTAAATCAATAATAGGAGCTAAGTCGATTTAACAGAGTTCATCGATAGGACAGAAGGAGTAAAATAATCCATCTCAAAATTGAAGGTAAAAGTGAAAATAGAGCCTTAATATCCATCAGGATC
Organism: Sylvilagus floridanus; assembly: GCA_949820135.1. NCBI lineage: Eukaryota > Metazoa > Chordata > Mammalia > Lagomorpha > Leporidae > Sylvilagus > Sylvilagus floridanus. The sequence goes on along the minus strand of OX463224.1, from coordinate 75,617,924 downwards.
ACAGATGCAGAGACTCCACACAAAATACCAGCAAGCTGTATGTTTAGTTCAGAAGAAGCATCCTATTTATTACAGAAATGCGAGAGTGTTTTAGAATTCAAAACTGAGCCGGCGCCGTGGCTCAACAGGCTAATCCTCCGCCTTGCGGCGCCGGCACACCGGGTTCTAGTCCCGGTCAGGGCACCGGATTCTGTCCCGGTTGCCCCTCTTCCAGGCCAGCCCTCTGCTGTGGCCCAGGAGTGCAGTGGAGGATGGCCCAAGTGCTTGGGCCCTGCACCCCATGGGAGACCAGGAAAAAGCACCTAGCACCTGGCTCCTGCCATTGGATGAGCACGGTGCGCCGGCCGCAGCGCGCCGTCCGTGGCAGCCATTGGAGGGTGAACCAACGGCAAAGGAAGACCTTTCTCTCTGTCTCTCTCTCTCACTGTCCACTCTGCCTGTCAAAAAAAAAAAAAAAAAAAAAGAATTCAAAACTGAATATAATCATCAGCATTAGAAGAAAAAAACTGTATGCATATCTTCATAGAGAAGCAATACGTGCTTACATTCAATATCCATTCAGGATTAAAACAAAAATCTCAGCAAATTAAGAATAGAAGGGAACTTTCTTAACTCGGTAAAAATAGCCACAAAAAAGCTGCAGTATAAATTAAATAAAAAGCTTTCCCCATAAAATTGGGAACAAGAGTGCACACTACTACCATCTCTATTGAACGTTTTGCTGGTGGCTCTAGCCAGTGCAATAGGGCAAGACAGAGAAAGAGCAGGCATAAGCAGTATAAAGAAGTTATATGTGTACATAACCGTGTATGTAAAAATTCCAAAATAATCCATCTACAAACTGATAGAGTTAATAAGTGAGTTTAACAAGGTTTCTGGATACTAAGTCAAAATACATAAATCAATTTTGTTTCTATGCATTGGTGACAAAGAAATATAAAATAAATTTTTTTAAAGTTTTATTTAAATTAGCACTAAATATATAATAGCTAGGAATAAATCTTGTGAAAACTGAACAAGCCATCCTGTCCTCAGCAAACTTCCACATTTTCAAGGCAGTTTGGCATGCTGGTTACCATGAGGTTTGGGATGCTTGCATCCTGCATCAGCGTGCCTGGGTTTGAGCCCTGGCCCTGCTCTCAATTCCAAATGTTTAATAATTGACAAAAGATTAATATCTACATTATATAAAGAACCCCTGCAAATCAATAAGAAAAAAAGCACAACACAAACACACAACAGAAAGCACAAACAGCTCAACAGGAAAAATGATCAAAAAACTGAACAGGCATGTTATGATTATCTAAATGGGGCCAGGGTCGGCGCTGTGGTACAGTGGGTTAATGTCCCTGCCTGAAGTGTCGGCATCCCATATGGGTGCCGGTTTGAGACCCGCTTGCTCCGCTTCTGATCCAGCTCTATGCTATGGCCTGGGAAAGCAGAAGAACATGTCCCAAGTCCTTGAGTCCCTGCACCCACGTGGGAGACCCAGAAGAAGCTCCTGGCTCCTGGCTTTGGATCAGCGCAGCCCTGGCCGTTGCAGCCAACTGGGAAGTGAACCAGCAGATGGAAGACCTCTCTCTCTTTGCCTCTGCCTCTCTGTAACTCTGCCTTTCAAATAAATAAATCTTAAAAAAAAAAAGAGGGGCTGGCACTGTGGCACAGTAGGTTAAGCCCTTGTCTGCAGAGCCGGCATCCCACATGGATGGGGCAAAATGAATCCACAATGGAAGCCAAGTTGCCTTTTGCTAGAGTGGCGGTGACTGGAAGGGACAAAGGTGTGTGGATGGAGTCCTGATCACTTTCTGACTTTTGTGCTGGTGACACGAATGTGCGCACACACACACACAGTACTTTGAGACGTATGCTTACAATTTACCCACTTTTCTGTACGCAAATTATCCTTCAATATAAAGTTCACACTTCAAAAAGAAACTATGTAGGTAGAAGCAGGGTTTCTTTGCTTTCCCTGTCTCTCAAGACTTGCTCTGGCCTACTCTCTGCCTGAGCTCCACAGAATGGAAGCTGGAAATTTGATTTTCATTAAATAGGGATGATGATGGGATAACAACAGGGTTAGGCTGTGAGCTTGTGAGAGGTAAAGGCGGGAGGTCAGATGTCACCCCTGGATGTTTTAAAAGTCAGAGGCCATGTGCTGTGGAGCAGGAGTGACCTGTTCACTAGGAATTGCAAAGCTGGTACTTTATCCTGAGAATCCACCCAGCAGAAAGCTGCTTGGTAGACGGAGCTGGGTCTGCTTCATTCAACAAGTTCTCATCACAGGACCTGGGGATTCAGACCAGACAAGGGCCCTGTCCTTTCTCCCCTCTTCTTAGCTCAGCAGTATTAAACACAAGGATGGGCAATTGCATGCAGCCCAGAAAGTACTGGGACAGCACAGTCACAAAGCAGAAACAGGAGGACAGCTGATGGAGGTAGGGAATTGGAAAAAGCCTTCTGAGGCAGTGAGTTTTATGCGGAAGACAAAAGAGTGGCCAGCAGTCAGCTGGGGAAGGGGGCCGGGGCTGCACGGCCTGCTGTGGCATGTGGGACAGCCTGTGTGCAGTCTGGGGACCAGAACGAGCAGGATGCAGCAAATGACCAGGCAAATGACCAGCGAGCCTCGCGAGTCTTGTGGAAGAATTCAGACTTTTACCCAGGATGATGCAATGAAATCTGGGCTCTGCCCCTTCTGAACTGGAACTTTGGGCAAGTCCCTTCTGCTTTGGCAATATCAGAACTTTATTTGCTTTGTCTTGAATATTAGCATCCCCCCAGTACTTTTACAAGTACATCAGGAGGTGACTTGTTTTCTGGCGGCCACATGCAGCGGCTCCATCCAGGAAAGTCGGTTGACTGATGAGTGTCCAGGGCTCTGTAGCTAAGAATGACAGAATCTTAGCCTTATTATTCAAGAACACAAAAGCCAGCTCACACTCTCACTCATCACCATAGCCGCCCAGAACGCTGGAAAGGGCATAATCAGGATGGAAAATTTCACTTTAAAAAGATCCTGAAACCTGTAGCCCAAGGTAGCAGCTGGTGACCTATTAGTTCCTGGAGCTCTGGCAAAATGGAAGAGTCCTGTTTATGCAGTTCTAAGCAGGATAAGTTTGTCTTTGTCATGATGAAAAGTTCACAATTAGAGGGATAGTTCCTTAGTGTTTTCTTAGCTTCTTACAGATAAAATGACTGCAGCAAAGGGGCAGCAGGATTTCCTTTGGTTTGATAAAGTCTGGCTTCCTAGTTCCCGAGAGTGAAACAAAGATCGAATAGTCTATTCAATGCTTCAACACATTTCAAGGGTGTTGTCAGAATCAAGATCAGATCATGCAGCTGAGCTTAAAGACCAGGCACAAAGACTGGTGGAAGAGATGAACAGGAAGGCCTGGAACCCCCCGGTGGCGAGAGAGGTGATGGGTTAGAAGCAGATGGCACCCACGAGACACTAGGTATCAGGCAGCTCTGTCAACTATAAGAGGCTGAATTTTAAGGCTGGGAAGAATTGGAAGGAAGTAGGGAGGGGCCTCATCTCTGGAGAGGCAAATCAGGACACCCACTCAGGGCCTCACTGAAGAAAAAGGCAACAGGTTGGCCTTGTAGCAGCCTCTAAGTATCCATGGAATGAACAAATGCATGGAGATGGAGACCCAGTTACAGGGACTAGGATGCAAGGTAAGCAATAGACCTTGGGTAAGAAATCCTAGGTAAGAAAAACAGACACTCACAAGTGACAGGAGTGGGTGTCCAGCCTGGTGGTTAGGATGCCTACATCCCACATTGAGGTGCCTAGGTGCAGCTTCTGACTCCAGCTTCTTTCCAAAGCAGGCCTTGGGAGGCAGCAGCGATGGCTCAGGTAATTGGGTTCCAGCTACCTGCATGGGAGACCTGGACTGTCTTCCTGTTTGCTACTCCTGGCTCTGGCTGGACCCAGACTGAGCAGCTGTGGGCATTTGGGGAATGAATTAGCAGAGGGGAGCTCTCTCTTTTTGTCCCTATGCTTTGCAAATAAAGTATTTTTTTTTGAGATTTTATTTGATAGGTAGAGTTACAGACAGAGAGAGGGAGAAACAGAGAGAGAGGTGTTCCATCTGCTGGTTCACTCCCCAAATGGCTGCAACAGCAGAAGCTGGGCCAATCTAAAGCCAGGAGCTTCTTCCAGTCTCCTTTGTGGTGCAAGGGCCTAAGTGCCTGAACTACGTTCCACTGCTTTTCCAGAACATAGTAGAGAGCTGTATCAGAAGAGGAGCAGCTGGGATTTGAACTGGCACCCATATGGGATGCCAGGCAGAGGCTTAGCCTACTGTACCACAGTGCTCGGCCCTAAAGTTTGCGTTTTTTTTTAAGTGTTGTAGATAACAATTATTTAATACTTAATATATGCTAAGCACTCTTCTGAGGTCTATACATATCGTATTGTATCTCAACTTCACAACAATCCTGTGAAGTCAGCATTGTTATTGTCCCTATTTTACAGATAAGAAAACAGAGGCACAGACAGGCTAATTGGCCTAACCCCCAACAGGGAGGAGAAAATGGAGGCACAGTGCAGTCTGAGTGCGGAGACTACAGGTTTAATTCATCTTTAGATGTGATGGCTTTGCTGGAGTTGGGACAGTACTGAGTTGCTAATTTTTTGCAAAATTTTGCAAACAAAGAACAGTTGCTGGTTCTGAAACTCAGAGAGTAGACTGAGTGTGGAAGGTTCACTTTTTAGGAGTACTTAGGGCTATAAATGCTGTCCTTGTGAGTTATTTTCTAAGCATATAATCTCCAGTTGCAATCATTAATATTCTAGTCAATATAAGACCTTGAGTTGCCAATTTGAGACTTTGCTAAATTCTTTTTTTTTTTTTTTTTTTGACAGGCAGAGTGGACAGTGAGAGAGAGAGAGAGACAGAGAGAAAGGTCATCCCTTGCCGTTGGTTCACCCTCCAATGGCTGTTGTGGCCTGTGCACTGTGCTGATCCGAAGGCAGGAGCCAGGTGCTTCTCCTGGTCTCCCACAGGGTGCAGGGCCCAAGCACTTGGGCCATCCTCCACTGCACTCCCTGGCCACAGCAGAGAGCTGGCCTGGAAGAGGGGCAACCGGGACAGAATCCAGCGCCCCGACCTGGACTAGAACCCGGTGTGCCGGCGCCGCAAGGCAGAGGATTAGCCTATTGAGCCACGGCGCCGGCTTCTATTTTTTGTTTTTCTGCAAGTTTTGGCCCATCAGCCAGCAGGGTAGGAAACTGTTTTCTCTCTGGCTAATAGAAATATCTGATGGATAACCTCAGAGGCTTTTGCTGCCTGTGGCACAGAAAGTAGTGTGAACCATTTTCCAGGTGTTACATGTTCAGAACTCAAACTGACACCACAGTTCTACTAACATGTTTTCATGCTCTTTGGTTGAAAATTCACATCACTTTGTCAAACAAAACAAACATTTCAAAACAGACTTAAGATGCTGCTGTGATCTGGATAGCTTAAGTAAGGACTAATGAAGAGTAAGACTCATGGAAGTTGGGCTGAAGAAACCTTTTACTGCTTAATTTCCAATCAGGAACTCAACAATCCTTGCAAACTGGGAAGCTATTTGGCAGGGATGAAGGGGCTGGCATAAAGCATGTGGTAATTCCAGTCGTGATCCTGAAGAGTCAGTCTTATTTGGCATAAACAATTCTTCAGGGTATATTTTCGACATTGTTTGGAAAACTTAAGCACATAAATGGTGTTAGCTTCAGCGGAGTTTTCTGTGTGTGATTCTGAGTAACCTTTTTAAGGTTTTGATAACATAGCCATTCACCTTTCCTGGGATTATTTTAAGTAGTTAGAATATTTTCTTAAAAATTAAGACTTTTTGTAGCATGTCCATTGAGTAACATGTACTGAACACTAACTCTATATCAGATATGGTGTTGGAAATGGGGATAGAGTGATGTTCCCACCAACTCTGATGCCTTTCTGTCAAATCTGCCATAAAACCATCACAGAGGACAGGAACAAAGCAAAGACGACACAGACCATAGAAAGTAAGGAAAAGGATGTGTTCTTCCTATAGGAGAGTGATCCAATTTCTTTTTTATTTTTTAAAATTTATTTATTTATTTGCAAGGTAGAGTTACAGACAAAGGGAGATACAGAGAGAAAGGTCTTCCATCTGCCACAATGGCCAGAGCTGAGCTGATCTGAAGCCAGGAGCTTCCTCCAGGTCTCCCACATGGGTGCAGGGGCCCAAGCATTTGGGTCATCCTCCACTGCTTTCCCAGGCCATAGCAGGGAGCTTAACTGGAAGTGGAGCAGCCGGGTCTTGAACCGGCGCCACTTGGGATGCCGGCATAGCAGGCAGAGGCCTAGCCTACTGGGCCACAGCACTGGCCCCAAGTGAGCTAATGTTATTTCTAATATACAGAGTACCTTGAGGATGCTAATTATTATTGTATGCCGCAGGGCTGAGGAGATTCTTCCAGGATTTACAGATTAAAGGAAGTAGAATGTATTTAACTAAAGTACGCTTTAAAGTGGGTTTAGATTCTGTCCTTTGTTCTATTTCCTTGATATCATTATAAGGATGGAATGGACCCCCAGGCCCAGTTCATCCACCCATGCATCCTTTCCTCCCTCATTCATCTACTATGCATAAGTGTCCACACCAGTCTGCATCGTGTAGGCAGAAACACTGAGATGACTGTGGCCACCTTGGATGGAACCATCATCCTGCCCTCCAGGTGACCCTGGTTATGCCAAGCCCTGTGACATGGTAAACAGTCATTAAGAAAAGCTTCTGCTCTTTTCCGATGTTCTTTCTTGAGATCTGGAACATCTCTTATGAATGTTAACTTTTCTTGAAAAAGTCCGCATCCCATTTAGCCACAGACTGCCTTTGTCTATAAAATCCTTTGCCTACCGCCTCCTGCCCTGGGGATCCGTATGCCTCATGGCTTCTGCCTACAAGCTCCCCCAGCAGCTTACCCTTTGAGTCATCTTGGGTTTCTTCTCTTTTTTCAGTCCCTTGGCATCTTCTGCCTCTGGCACCTGGTTCTCAAGTACCGGGTTTGTGTGAAACACATGGGCTGGGAGACTGTGAGACCAGTCATGGAAGAGACACGGTCCTGCCCTCCGGGAAGTCGCACTCGGGTGCAGGAGACATGATAAACAACTCTGCCAACCAGGATCTGGGCCATGACTGAGGTGTGGACAGGATGGCGAGGGAGCACTGAGGGAGGGCTGAGTCTCCTCTGTCTTTGAGATGGAAGGCATGACTGCCCTTCCTGCAGGCGGAGAGAAGAAAATGCTCATCTTTCCCTACTTGCGGAAGATACACGTCCTCCACAGCCCTCCCCAGTGTCTTGAGTGCCTACCCTGTGCCAGGCACTCTGCTAGGCCGTGGGTGTACTGCAGCAAACAACAGGGCACTACAGTCCTTGGACCTTATCCTCTAGTGGGCAAGCTAGTTAACTTAATTAAACAAATAATTACAGAGCAGACTCATTTTATGTGGATGTGAATCACAGGGCCTGGAAATGCATACAAATATCAATAAAGAGATATAAAAGGAGTTTTAAAAATATTAATAAAGCCCCTTCATGCACAAAATGTAAAACAATGCAAATTCCCTTCCCCCCAAAGAACCATAATTTCAAGGCTGGTGACTGAGTGAATTTTAAGCCGTGCTTATGTTATTGGTGCACAGCTGTACCACTTCATAGATGGTTTAGAAAAACAGTCTTAATCCTTTTTCAGAATTAATCTTGAATTCTGTAAGCTTTAAATTATATGGATGGCCTCAGGAGCATACCCCAAGGGGAACCTCCAGCAGCTGTACCACACGGTACATAGCTGGAAGGGGACAAAGGGCTGTAAAGAGGTTTTGAGAGCTGGATCCATCCCGGTGTGCGGCATCAGGGAAGAAGAGATGGTTTAGGCTTAAACAGGCAGCCAAGTGAGATCTGGCCGGGCAGGCAGATGAGGCTGCCCTCCAACTCTGTGCCATCAGGGGTGGCTCCCTGCCTCATCCCAGCATTGCTTCTTTAATTAGCTGTTGCTCAATCCCGAGTACACCTTGAAGCAGTGTTCCCACCTAAGAACTGCTTGTGTGTATTTGTGGGGGGAAGGTGAAGAAAGATGAGGAAAGAAACCAACCTAAAAATGATCTAGGCTCAACAAGTCACAGGACACATAAATTGCAAACTCTGCTCACTTCAACTTATTTACAAAACCACAAGTCACTGCGTACTAACTTATAATTAAATTAGCTGACTACTTCCATGTGTTTGCCTGGCTGATTGTGAAATGTACATTGTATTTGTTATTAAATTCCTTTCTAGGGGAAAAAGTCACAGTGCGAGTTCTCTTTCCTCATTGCTGGTTAGATCTTCTAGTGTGAGATCTTTTCATGTCTTTCAATTTTAAATTGGTAAAATTAAGGGTAAGGAAATATACCTGGTAGGTGGGTGCAGCAAGTTAAGCCACTGATTAGGACTCCCACATCCCACACTGGAGTTCCACTTTGAGTCCTGGCTACTCTGCTTCAAATTCCTATAAAGGCACCTGGGAAGGCAGTGGATGATATCCAGGTACTTGGGCACCTGCTACCCACTTGGGAGACCAGGATTGAGTTCCCAGCTTCTGGCTCAGGTCTGGTCTAGCTCAGCCCTGGCTGTTGCAGGCATTTGTGGAGTGAATCACAAGATGAGAAATCTGTCTCTGTCACTCTGCTCTTGAAATAAATAAATAAATAAATATTTTTAAAGAAAGAAAAAGAAAATCTACCTGGAATTCAGTCCTCTGTCATTTGGGATTTGAAAAAAAAATTAGGAGCTAAGTTGGAACTTCAGCAAATTCTCACCTGATGATGGAAACCAACCAGATGAGAGGATTTTCCAAACTCAAGATGGTTGAGAATTTGGGTTTACAACTACAAGAGTAGAAATATGCACACCGCAGCCATAGCTAACACAACACTTGTTGTGCGTCTGGTACTGAGCTAAAAACCATTTATGCATTGTCTCATTTTAAAATAATGCCTAACATTCTGGTAACATTCTATCACCATCTGCCAAGCCTGTCCTAAGGGCTGTAAGAGCATTATTTCCTCTAATCCTATAATAAGCCAACGGAGCAGATTCTGGTGTTGCTGAGAGGGAACCGGAACTCAGAAAGGTCAATGAGTGTCTTTGCCATAGCTATAAATGGTAGAGGTTTGCTTTGAAGCCCAATAGTCTTCAAAATCGCTTCGTGAGGTAGATGCTTTGAGGGTCCCTGCTTTGCAGATGAGCAAAGCGAGGAGCAAGGCTGGTAAGTCATTTTCAGAAGGCTCTCTAGTAAGTCGCAGACTCAAGACTCCCAGTTGGGTTTGACTTCCATGATAGTTTGTGACCCTTCAGACTGTGTACTGAATGCACCGCCTCCCAGTAGAGAGCTGACACTTGTACTTCTCAGGGCAAGGGAAACCTAGTTGATAGTTTCCCTTGCTTCAGAAATGCTGTCAGCTCCCACATTGCTCAGATATTTGTTGATGAGATTCAGTATTCCAGCAAGAACCTGTTCTCTCTCCATTTGCTTTAGCTGATTTTCCTGGCTTTTAGCTTCCACTTGAAAAACTAGCTCTCTTATTTTTCTGATGACCTTGCTTTCAGAATACAGACCAGTGATTCAGGGACAGAGTTATCTCAGGAGCTGGGTGGCCACTCAGATCTGAATGCAAAATATGTATGCCAAAACATTCAGCCAATGTACCTTGCTGATGGAACCAGAGGCTTGAAAAGCAAAGCCAAAGGAATCCCTGTATGTTGGAGAAAGGACAGCCAGACAGATGTGCAGAGCTCTTCAAAGGTTGCTTAGGGACCCAACAAACCTGAAAAGACCGTGCCCTGAATCTCAATGTGGGTGGGCGGATAAAGGGACTTTAGTCCTCTTCTTCCTCTTGGTTTTCCCAGGGTGTGCACAACAAAGCAAATGAATTTGCATTCAATGACTGAAAGCCACTCACATCTGTAAACACTAACTGTTCCAGCCAGCAAAACCCTCCAGAAAGCCTCTTAGTCCCATTTTGAGGTGCCAGATGTGAAGAGAAAGACTTCTGCTTTCCATTGTTCTTTCCACTTGAGCTGCAAGACCCTGGGAGGCTCCACGTGTGGGGAAAACATGGTACAATCTGCCCTTAAATTGAGGCAGGCTGATAATGGTTGACAGACTTTAATTAAACTCTTGCTGGTGGTTGTGAAAAAGTTTCGCTTCCTCCCAAGCCTTTCTTCCTGTGTTCCCTGCAGGTAGAACACACTTTTCCATTCCAGTGGAAGGTCATTAGGCCCATATGAATATGCATAGACTCAGAAAGGTTCCAAGATGCTCTGGAGGCATTCAACTCCTAACTTTCAATTTAATCAATCAACTCGGTGGTGTAGTAAAGGGATTACAACGATCCCACTGCCTGATCAGAAGCAATGGGCTTTACTGCAGGGCCACCCTACTAATCCTTTTCACTAAAATGAGGTAGGGCTGCCTGTGATGTGATTTCCTATACCCTTTGTCTCTTATCTGTTTGCTCTTTTACTCTGAATTTCAGTGCGACTAGGAAAAAGCTGCAAGTGTTTCTTTGGAGCCGTGCTTCACTTCCATCCCCAAACAGTGGAGTTCTTGCAGATTGGGAGGGATGTTTGCCAGGTCTGTAGTGCCTGGCACAGACCTTTGTAGAAACTCCACTTGTGATCATAAATGGTGGGTCTTTCTTGGCATAAACAATTCTTGAGGGTGTATTTTTCAACTCATTGTTTGGAAAACTTAAGTACATGAAATGCCATCAACCTTAGCAGAGTTTTGTGTGCAAATTCCTGGGTAACCATACATAATGCTGCTGTTTAATAGATTTTGCCTAGTCCCCCTCCTACAGTTTCCTAAGGCTTTTTTTTTGTGGTTAGAATATTTTCATGCAGAGGGAAAATTAAGTCTTCTTTATTAAAGTATGCATTTCTTGGACTCACAACACAGGAACTGGCAAACAGGTTTGAAGAAAATAGTGAACAAAGAAAGCATGGGGTGGTGTCATACTTAAATGTCGCTCACGCCCATTCTGCTAGAGAAACCAGCACCCTTAGAGTCTACATGACAACTGACCCATGCCTTGCCAAGGAATCCAATCTTTATCCCCACTCTGATCAGTTCCAAACAGGTGACTATTTAAGCTACATCAATGGGCTGCAGGAAGCTGCTCTTAAATTTGCCAACCAACAGGAGTAAACGAAAAGCAACTTATCAATAAGTTAACTTACCACTCTCAGTGCTAATGGGACAGATATAAGTAATACTGTATGTAATACACAATTCTGAATGGTTAGGCCAATACTGATGTGTCTTATTTAAGAAAGGCTATGCTCAAGGAATATAGTTTTTGGACTTTCAAGAGGAAGTCAGAGTGAGAGGCCATTGACCTGCCAATTTCAGGCCTATTTAAATATCAATGAAATAATCTAAAGCAAAAGTTTCGGAGATAGTAACCATAGCATCAAGACAAACTCATGGAAGAATGGGTAAAAGAGGGAACTGACTTTTGAACTATTAAACTATTAAATGTTTGCCAGGAGAAGAGAACAAAGATGCATTAAGAATCTAGGTATCAGGCAGGTGGGTAGGTGGAGGTTGTGGAATCAGTAAACCATGAAATGAAGGAAGAATCAAAATGGGAATTAGAAAAGAGTTGCAATCTTTTTCTTAAATGTGGCAGAAAGACATTGTACCCATTTCAGAAGGGCTCATTATGAGATGAAGGGGCAAGAGGAGTAAACAATAACATAGGTAAATTGTGGAACTGAATGTTATTGGAAACTAACCAGAGAAAGAGAACACAAGCTAGGGGAAAATATACAGAAGCCAGAAAGAGATGAAAGATGAAAAACATGGATCTGGAGAAGGCAACACTCTGGGAGAGACAGGAGTTCCTAGAGGAAGAGGAGTGAATTGAGTGCAGTGCTCGTACACAGTGGATGCTTTGAATAGATTTGTGGATTGAAGGAACAAACAGGGCAAAAATCAAAGGTTGGAATTAAAAGACCCACTAGAAGAAAAATGTCAACATTAATAAAACAGGAGTTACAAATGGAGCCCTATTTAAGATCCTTTCAAAATAACTGAGATCAATATGCATAATGAACTATTTTAACAACAAAAGAAAAAGAAAGTATTCTATAAGGAGCTCAGATAAAGATTTCACATAGGGAATATAGTCATAAGTGAATAAGGTCTATGATTCCTTTCATTGTAATGGAAAACCATGTGCAAACCATAGTCAGAGTAAAAAGCTGTACAAGTAGGGTTTTTATCCAGGGAAGTTATTATTCAAATGCAAATACTTTCAATAGATGTTCATTTGAAAGAAATACAATCACCCACTAATGGATAAACACTGGCTCTGAAAAGAAGCAAGATCTTACTCTTAAAAGATAATCTGAAAAAAAAATTATTTAAAATAGTAAAAAAATCTGGAATCAACAAGCAACTATTGAAGAAATCAGTAAATAAGAACAATTATAGGGAAGCATTGTTTGCAATGGGAGTGGAGGATTAGGGGAATTGCTAGAATAAACGACAAAAACAAGCAAACCAAGGAGGAAATCAAATCAGTGGAAAATGAAGAGGGAAGAGTTGAGTAAAACAAAAAGCATAAATTTCTGCAATAGTAAACCAAAGATACTGTTCTAACCATGTGTGGATGCAGAGATAAGATAGAAAGGAAGTCTTATTTATTTTCAATTGACAACTAATCGAATTTAAAAGAAGATAACTGTCAAGGGAAATTAAAAATAAACAAAATCAAAACCAAACAAATGCACTGTCTGTATAATAGCAAAGAAAGTTTAGAAAAAACATTAACAGTAAAATTAAGAGGTAAGAAGTGGAATGGCAGAACATAAACTGAGTATTAAAATATGTGTAATTTTAAACCCTTTTTGGGACATACAAAGACACAAAAAGAATGCCTCCAAAATGGATCAATGTAATAATTTATTGGGAAATCTATAAAAAGGCTTAGAAATTCTAAAAATACTGAAAAAATTTTAAAATACTAAAAAGATAAAGAAAAAGTGAGATTTCAGATATGATAGAATTTAAGGCAAAAGTTATTAAAAAGTTATTATACTATATATGTGATGATTAAAGTCAGAGTTAAAAATGATAGCATGTCTAGAAGGCTCAAAGAATATAAAAAATAGAGAGCAATCACTATTAAAATCAAAGGGAAATTAATAAAGATACAGCTTTAGAACAAGGTATTAAACCCCATTATCAGAATACAATAAATTGGGAGAAAAATGGTAAAGAAATAGAGGGACTAAAAAAACACAATCAAGCATACTCTAATGCAGCAGCAGGGTAGATATTGGCAATAATTCAAAGGATTCAACAACAACAAACTCTGACATTTTACTCTTCATCCTGGCCTATCCCTGGCTGTTACAGGCATTTGGAAAGTGAACCAGCAGACAGAAAGGTCTTTCTGTCTTTCTCTGTCACTCTGCCGTAAACAAAGATTTATTTATTTGAAAAAGTTGTCTGTGTACTATTCCTATAACTTTTACAGAGATCTGAAATTATTTCTGTTTTTAAATTAAAATTTTTTTTTACTTTTTAAAAAGACTGTATTTACTTATTTGAGAGGTAGAGTTATAGACAGTGAGAGGGAGAGAAAGAGAGAAAGGTCTTCCATCCGCTGGTTCACTCCCCAAATGGCCACAACAGCCGGAACTAGGTTGATCTGAAGCCAGAAGCTTCTTCCAGGTCTCCCATGCAGATGCAGAGGGCCAAGCACCTGGACTGTCCTCCACTGCTTTTCCAGGCAACAGCAGAGAGCTGGGTCGGAAGAGGAGCAGTCAGGACGAGAACCAGCGTCCATATGGGATGCCAGCTCCACAGGCAGCTGTTTAACTTACTGCTCCAACAGCGTCAGCCCCTGAAGTTATTTCAAAACAAAAGGTTCCAATAAGATCCCCCCAATGGTTGAAAGGAGCATCGCAGTAGCTGGGGTACAAGCAGGATGCTTAGCACTGAGGAAAGAACCAGTGCTCTGAGGGATGAAATCCAAGGATCCTCCCAGACAGTAGCACAAAGGCGTGGAGGGACAGAGTGCAGGAAGTCCAAACTGGATGGTGTGAAGGAGGTCGGGGGAGCAGAAAACTGCTGAGTCACGGGAGGCTGAGGGAGGGGATGGAGAAGGAGATACACAAAAAAGAAGTCTCCCAGGAGCAAAATAAGAGGAGCTGCCTCATATTTAAAGGACTCAAAGATAGAAAATGACTTTAAAAGGAAAAAAGCTGCACACTCAGCCACACTGTAAGAATTAAGACTATTGAAAGGATGAAGGGAGGGAGGGAGGGAAAAGCCGAAGCTGAAAAGCAGAAAGAGCGAGCCAGCGAGTGAGAAAAAAACGAGAACTTACTGCCCAGGACAACAAAAATCAGACTGACGCTGGACTTGTCAACGGTTGGCTATAAGAATACAATGTTCTGCAGTATAAAATAAAATGTTTTTGAACCTAGGGCTTATGTTCAGTTTTTTCTTTTTAAGATTTATTTATTTATTTGAAAGGCAGAGTTACAGACAGGAAGAGACAGTGACAGAGACAGAGAGAGAGGTGGGAGAGTGATTTCATCTGCTGGTTCACTCCCCAAATGCCTACAACAGCCAGGGCTGGGCCAGGCTGAAGCCAGGAGCTTCATCCATGTTTCCCATGTGGGTCTTAGGGCCCAAGGACTTGACCATCCTCTGCTTTCCCAGGTGCATTAGCAGGGAGCTGGATCGCAAGTGGAACGACTGGGACAGAAACAAGCACCCATATGGGTGCTGGCGTCACAGACAGCGGCTTAACCTGCCCCAGCTGTATGTCATTTAAATGTGAGTGCACAATCAAAATATTCTCAGGCATGTAAGGCCTTAGGGGCTTTGCCTTGCAAGCACTTATTATGAAAACACAATCACAGAAAATATCAACTGAGAGAAATGCTATAAGGCAATCAGTGACCAAAATTTTAGTAAAGTTTACATTTGTGGGGAAAAAGCAAAGGTTAAATAAAAGAAGAAGAAATCATTTATAACAATCCAGAAATAAGATTCTGGAAAATAACCAAGTGTGTATTTTTTTAGAGGGTGGTAGAGACGCAAGGAATCTGAGACCATGCTAAAGTACTTGTTCTATGCAGGGCACATATAAATGTTAAAGTATTTATGAAATAAGCAGAGTCAAAGAAACAAAAGTATGTGTTTGTGTGTGTGTGTGTGTGTGTGTGTGTGTGTGTTTACAGGCAGAGTTAGTGAGAGAGAGAGACAGAGAGAAAGGTCTTCTTTCCATTGGTTCACTTCCCAAATGGCTACTACGGCTGGCGCGCTTGCTATGCCTATCAGAAGCCAGGAGCCAGGTGCTTCTTCCTGGTCTCCCATGTGGGTGCAGGGCCCAAGCACTTGGGCCATCCTCCACAGCCCTCCCGGGCTACAGCAGAGAGCTGGCCTGGAAGAGGAGCAACTGGGACAGAATCCGGAACCCTGACTGGGACTAGAACCCAGGGTGCCAGTGCTGCAGGAGGAGGATTAGCCTAGTGAGCTGTGCACCAGCCAAGTAGTATGTGTCTTAAGTTCAAGGCAACCACCTCACGAATGACAAAACGCAGCAGATACTTTGAAATGAGCCGAAGAAAATTTAATCTAGGCAATGAAAAGAAAGTGTTAAAAAGTAAAAAGAAAGTACCATCAGAAAATACAAAGTGACAGAAAAATTACAGCATAGCCGTAATCACAGTGATTGTGGAGTAAACAGAATGAAACAAACAGAAAACAAAGCTGGGGGGCCCTGGGTGCTGTGTGTCATTTGGCACCTGAGGGGAACAAGTCTTTCAAAGGTAAACTTATACTACATTACTGAAAAAAACTCAAGAAATACAAAAGAAGCAGAAGTTATATATACTTTTTACCAAAACAAAATTAAGGACAAAAATACACCCAAAGGAAATTAAATTGGCAAAAAAAAAAAAAAAAAAAAAAGCTGTCTGCACCTTAATGTTTATTGCAGCTCAATTCACAATAGCTAAGACCTGGAATCAACCCAAATGCCCATGAACAGTAGACTGGATAAATTATGGGAATGTACTCTATAGCATACTATACAGCAGTCAAAAAACAATGAAATCGGTCATTTGCAACAAAATGGAGGAATCTGGAACACATCATGATAAGTGAATTAAGCCAGTCCCAAAGGGACAAATATCATATGTTCTCCCTGATCGGCAACAACTAACTGAGCACCAAAGGGGAATCCTGTTGAAGTGAAATGGGCACTATGAGAAACAGTGACTTGATCAGCTCTTGTGCTGACTGTTGATGTACAATGTAATACTTTATCCATTTTAGTATTTTTTTGCTTTGTTCTAGTATTATTGGTAGAACTCTGTAATTAACACACAATTATTCTTAGGTGTTTAAATTTTACTGAAAAGTGATCCCTGTTAAATATAAGAGTGGGAATAAGAGAGGGAGGAGATGTACAATTTGGGACATGCTCAATCTGACTTGCCCCAAATGGTGGTGTTAGAAACGTGCCAGGGGATTCCAATACAATCCCATCAAGGTGGCATGTACCAATGCCATCTCACTAGTCCAAGTGATCAATTTCAGTTCACAATTGATCACAGATAGGTCTAAGAGTCAAAGGGTTCACACAAACAAGACTAATGTCTGCTAATACTAACTGATAGAATCAAAAAGGGAGAGAACGATCCAACATGGGAAGTGGGATACACAGCAGACTCATAGAATGGCAGATGTCCTAAATAGCACTCTGGCCTCAGAATCAGCCCTTAAGGCATTTGGATATGGCTGAAGAGCCCGTGAGAGTATTTTAGGCATGGAAAGCCAAGACACTCTGGAAAAAAAAAAAAAAGACCTAAATGAAAGATCTCTGTGAGTGAGATCCCAGTGGAAAGAACGGGCCATCAAAGAAGGAGTTACCTTTCTCTGAAGGGAGGAGTGAACTTCCACTTTGACTATGACCTTGTCCAAAAACGATTGAAGTCAGCAAACTCAAAAGGCTTCCATAGCCTGGCAACTCATGACAAGAGCCTAGGGAGATTACTGACGCCATAAACAAGAGTGTCAAATTGTTAAGTCAACAACAGGAGTCACTGTGTACTTACTCCTCATGTAGGATCTCTGTCCTTAATGTGTTGTTCAGTGTGAATTAATGCTATAACTAGTACTGAGACAGTATTTTACATTTTATGTTCTGTGTGGGAGCAAACTGTTGAAATCTTTACTTAATATATACTACATTGATCTTCTGTATATAAAGATAATTGAAAATGAATCTTGATGTACATGGAATGGGAGTGGGAGTTGGGAGGGATGCAGGCGGGAGGGAAGTTATAGGGGGGAAAAGCCATTGTAATCCATAAGCTGTACTTTGGAAATTTATATTTGCTAAATAAAAGTTAAAAAAAAAAAAGAAGTTCCTGACTACTTGAAAATTTTAAATTTTCTGCTAATTAATAAGTATGTCAGGAAAATAAAGTGAGAACTGCACATAACAACCTGAGCCCTGTGAGGGGCTCAGTGCTCAGAGCTCAACTGAGAAGAAAACTCACCGCCTTAAGTGCATCTATTATTAACAATAAAACAAAAATGGGGAAATCAGCACACTAAGTAAGCAACATAAAAAGTCACCAAAGGAAGAAAAGGACGATCCAAAAGACAGGAGAAGAGAATAGCTCATCTGAGAGTGGATGTGTCTGAATTAGAAAAGGGTAACAACAGAAGTATTTAAGAAGGTAACAGAACAATCTGGAAAAAGCCAACACGGGTACATTTAGTGAGGAAATAAAGGAAAAAAATCTCCTTCTACTTACAGTTGTTTGCTAAGCTCTACGAACATCTGAGTACCAGAGGATCTTTAAGGAAAGAAAGATAACTATAAAACTGACCCAGAAGACAGACCTTGTTTATACCAATAACTGGTGAAGTTGAAACGTAACTGGGGGTGAGGATGGGGAAAAGTACCAAGTGTTTATGGGTAATTCTTTCTAAATCTCAATCACCAACAGGAATGGGAAGGTAACTAACCAATTCACTCCTCAAAGCCTGACTCGGCCTCTGATTTGCTTTACGAAGCTGGCCTAACTGCTAACCTCCCTGAGGCCCATTTCCCTTTCTGTCCACAGGGAATGTAATACTCATTCTATGGGAGTAAGGCAACCATTATTAAGAAAATGTATACAAAAACTTAATGTGATACCTTGAAAGTAGTATATGATGTTGAATGAATAATTATACATGTGTACTAAAAGGGAAAAAAACACACACAACCTTAATTAAGTTAGGTTCATCACAGAATGGAAGAATAGCAAATTTAAAGCTGGTAATAAAGACATGGAGTAGCAACAATTATATCCTCATAAACAGATGGAATAGTAACAATTTTATCCTCATATCAACAGGTGCCAAAATGGCATTTGGAAAATCAGACATGTTACACATATTTAGATTCAGATACTTGAAACTAAGAATAAACACTACACATAAAAGATATTAAAGATATTTTAAAAACATTTAGGAGATGGGGCCGGTGTTCTGGCCTAGTGGGTAAAGTAGCTGCCTACAGTGTCAGCATCCCATATGGCTGCTGGTTCAAGTCCCAGCTGCTCCACTTCCAATCCAGCTCCCTTTCTAATGTGCCTGGGAAAGCAGCAGAGGATGGCCCAAGTCTTTGGGCCCTTGCACTCATGTGGGAGACCCAAAAGAAGTTCCTGGCTCCGGGCTTTGGGTGGGCCCACCTCCAGCCATTGCAGCCATTTGGGGAGTGAACCAGCAGATGGAAGACTTCTCTCTCTTTCTCTGCCTCTCCTTCTCTCTCTGTGTAACCCTGACCTTCAAATAAATAAATAAATCTTTAAAAAAACAAACAGGATCAAAGTAAAGCTATCTATTACTTTAAGATTTAAAAATGTTTTGCATTTATGATATTTTTTTCCTCATTTGAAAGGCAGAGACAGGAAGATAGAACAACAGCCAGCAACATGGACAAAGAAAGAGAGACCTTTCATTTTCTGGTTCACTGTCCAAATGCCTGTAACAGCCAGTGCTGGTCAAGCCAAAACCAAGAGACTGGAACCCAATCTGGGTCTCCTTTATGGGTGACAGAGAGCCGAATCTTGAACCATCATGTGCTACCTCCCAGAGTGCACAGTATTGGAATGCTGGATCAGAAGTAGAGTAGCTAGAACTTGAACCAGGCACCTGATATGGGATGTGGGTGTCCCATCCCAAGCAGTGATTTAACCACTGCACCCACGCCTGCTCTATTACTCTTCAATATTGTTCTGGAGGCTCTGGTTAATGAACAAGAGTGAGACCACAGGAAGAATAGTAATCAGGAAGGAAGAAAAAGACAGAAACACATGTTTTTTGGAGGCAAATTATGATTAATTATTTAGTTAATCCAATAAACTTTTGCAAAACTATTAGGGAAAAGGCATCCAGGTATCAAACAAAAAGGTGGAATAACAAGAAAGAGCATCATTGTACACTAATTATAAGCTGGAAGAAAACATAATGGAAACTGGGAATCTCATTCATAATCATAAAAAAATTAAATCATCCTAGAGATTAACTGCAAGATGGTTGCACAAGAAACTGCAAATCTTTCGTGAGGGAAAGGAAATCATTTAGGGGAAATTAAAATTTATTCAAGTCTCAGTTTTTATAGAAATCGCATATATTTAAAAACCAGGAAACATGATCTGTGCAAATGCACTCTCCATAATTAAACGGTGATGTAAATTTTAACTCAAATTCCAGAAACCATCTACCTAAAAAGCAAGCTCTAAAGTGTTTACCTACATGTTTCGGGTAAGATGAGAGCCCAGTGGGGGATAAAGAGAGATAGGAGTTAGAAAATGTGGGGATGGGACTTGCATTGGTGTTGGAGTTTAGCCACAGATCAGGGAAAGACAGTTGGATCTGAATGTCTCTAGGACAGCAAAGGAGGGAAGATGCACTTGAGCGTGTTCAGGGGACGGTGAGACAATTCTGAGTGCGTGAAGAAGGTGGCAGCATAGCAGAGATGTATCAGCCTATAGTAATGCACAACTCCTACAGTGATAATGAACTTTGTCGATGTTTTCATTTTCATCAATTTCTGACAGTGGGCCAGTATCAGTCATGGTCCCACAGGACAGAGATGGCATGATCAAATGGGCAAGAGAGTTTGACAAAGGGCAGTTTAGAAGAAAATGGCTGGGTCAACAGAAAGCACTTGAACCTGAAGTATCTACCTGGGGAGGGGGAGTCTCAGCAGCTAGGAGAGCGAGCTGGAAGACGGGAGCTGGACAGAAGCTATGGCTCCTGCAAGGGGGCTGAGTGGGCTGCTGGTCAGCAGCCTTGGGGGGCAGGGAGCCCAAGGATGAAGACCTTGACCTCACCCTCCTGTGTCCTTGGCAGCCCCCTGATCAAATCCACTGGAGGCCAGAGGGTAAGGGTGGTCTCTAATGGTCACCCTCCCAAAGCAGGATAGAGAGGATCTGGGGGTTACAGTGAAATGCCCCTGATATTCTTGTGCAAAATTCCTACAAGTGCTGCAAAAGGCAAGAGAAATCCTCTATAGGCCCAAAGAAAGAAGGAGGCCCTTCTGGACTGCAATCTTAGACTTGGTGCTGGGGCTGCCCAGGGATAAGAGACAAATAGAGGCTGGCGCTGCAGCTCATTTGGCTAATCCTCTGCCTGCGGTGCTGGCACCCCGGGTTCTAGTCCCAGTCAGGGTGCCGGATTCTGTCCCGGTTGCTCCTCTTCCAGTCCAGCTCTCTGCTGTGGCCCGGGAAGGCAGTGGAGGATGCCCCAAGTGCTTGCACCCTGCACCCGCATGGGAGACCAGGAGGAAGCACCTGGCTCCTGGCTTTGGATCTGTGCAGCGTGTGTGCTGGCTGTAGCGGACATTTAGGGGGTGAACCAACGGAAGGAAGACCTTTCTCTCTAACACTGCCTGTCAAAAAAAAAAAAAGAGAGAGAGAGAGAGACAAGTAGAGGTCATGGTGGGATGGAGGAGGTGGGAGAATGGTCCTCCTCAAAGTCAGGGTCCTTGGGGAGGCCAAACTTTGAATGAAAAGGAGAGCTGGGAAGAAACCCAGCTAGTACCTGGAGACAAGAGAGCTTACTGATGCAGACTGGAGTCTGGGTGGAACACATAGGATGGCCCCTGAGAATTCACCCACACAGGTGTGGAGCATGACAGTGCTCCACTGTCCTGGAGCTTCGCTGCACTGGCGAGGTCTGACGCCTTTCTGTTCACGTTCCCTTGACTGTTACTTGTCTTTAGGGCTGTCCCCATCCCTCTTATTCTAAAGCTCCACGATGATGTGGCTTCTGCATCCAGTGTCCTGAGCATTTGACCTTTAGTTCTCGAGGTTTAGCCTGTGCTCTCTACCACAATTGGCCTGGCTCCCATGCACTGCCCTCTATAAAGGTGCTTCAGAGGCTCATGGGAAACAACGTTAAAAGATAAGCTTGTTTAAAAGTGTTTTTTTGAAATGCATGCGTAGCTTTTTCATAATACACATTTCTCACCAACTTTTTGAAGTCCCCTTGTATGTGAGCACTTAGCAGTCAGTTTTCCTGGCTCTGCTGAGGTAGTTCTTGTTCACCTCCTCACCAATTTTGGGTTACTGCTTGATAGTGTGGTTTTATTTCTCCTCCCCTCGTTTTTGTGGATTTATATCTGCTTTATTCATCGGGTGTTACCTTTGCAGGATTTGGGGAAAGAACAGAGGTGAATGGTGTGTTCCATCTTCCATGTTTAACTGGAAGATCTAACCACTGACTTTCTTTGCCACTGCTGCCTCATGAAAGAGTAAACTCTTGCCTTAAGGATTCCCAGGGAGCGAAAAGGGAGGGAAGAGGAAAAGGGGGAAGAAGATGTTTAAGCATTTTTTTCTGTGTTCCATCTTTCACTGGACCTGAATTTTGACACCTGTGCTGGGCACCAGGGTCTACTTCCTGGTGACATTCTCTATTTGTGACTCAGCCTGGTGGTAGCAACAGTGTCCCCTGTGCTGCCTCAGCAATGGCAGTGGGGTAGCTGGGGAGATCTGCTGGGCATGTTTATTCAGCTTTGGAATGGATTTCCCAGGGATGGAGGGAAGTAGAGTTATTGTTTGTTGAGTCTTTGTGATGGTTAATTTTGCATGTCAACTTGACCTTGCCCATTGGGCAGCCAGATTAATCATTATTTTTGGGTGCATCTGTGAGGCTGTTTTCAGTTAAGATTAGCATTTGAATTGGTCTCAATAAAGTAGATTGCTGGCCCGTGCTGTGGCTCACTTGGCTAATCCTCTGCCTGTGGCCCTGGCTGGGGTGCCGGGGTCTGTCCTGGTTGCTCCTCTTCCAGTTCAGCTCTTTGCTGTGGCCCAGGAAGGCAGTGGAGGATGGCCCAAGTGCTTGGGCCCTGCACCCGCGTGGGAGACCAGGAGGAAGCACCTGGCTCCTGGCTTTGGATCGGCGCAGTGCGCTGGCTGTAGCAGCCATTTAGGGGGTGAACCAATGGAAGGAAGACCTTTCTCTCTGTCTCTGTCTCTCTAACTCTGCCTGTCAAAAAAAAAAAAAAAAGTAGATTGCCTTTCCCAGTGTTATTGGATATCATCCAATAAATTGAGAGACTGGAGAGAGCAAAAAGGCAAATGTAGGTGGCATTCACCTCTTAGCTTCCTGCAGATTGCATGCTTTGCTGGCCCCACAATCAGGTGAAGCTAAGTATGTATTACCTATGCAGCCAGCAAGGACTCCTATTGGTCTGTTTCTCTGGAGAACCTCAATTTTGTTTCTGAAGTTCGATTAAGAAATGATGCGTATGTGTCCACATATTGTTACTGTTCTAGTACTGTGTTAATAAAGTCCGCAGATGCTTGATCTTACTCATAAAAGGGAAGAAACTAAGCAAGCTAAGTACTATGAAGCTAACAATTATCCCCAAGGTAATTTTGGGATTTAATGCAATCTCACTTAAAATTTGGATAGGATCCTTTAAAGAGCTTTATGAAATGATTTCAAAATTATTTGTAAAATAAGAAAACACTAAGAGGAGTATTTTAAGAAAAAAGAACATCTCCTTCCATTTCCAAGCCACACACCTGGTTTGTCGGCTTTGAAACGTCTCCCTCTTACTCCTTTGCATCCAACCCAGGACAGAATCTACCACTAAAAGCTATCTCAGGGCGGGGGTGTGACATAGTAACTAATACACTCGTTATGATGGCATGTCTAGGTTCAAGTCCAGCTCCACTCCCAATTCCAGCTTCCCACTCTGCAGCCTGCCCCCTGAGTGATGGATGGGTCACATGATTGGGCCCTTGCCACCCATGTGGGAGAGCTTGACTGAACTTCCGGCTCCCAGCATTTGTTCCCAGACTTGGCCATTACATACACTGAAGAGTGAACCACTAGACAGGACTTCTCTATCTCTCTGCCTCTTACATAATTTCCAAAGTCAAATCTACCCATTTTCTCCACCATCACTTCCGACTCCATTGCGTAAGCCGCCTCTTTTGCCCACTGCATCATTTCAGTGTCCATTTAACCTATCTTCCGAACACTACCAGAGCCATCCAGTCCGGTTTCCACTCAGAGGCCACATTTGATGCCCTCCATCTCCTGGCCTAACCTATCAGCAGCGTTTCTTTGCTCATCTCCTCCCCCTCTTCCTGATTCGTATTGTGATCGCTTCTCTTTCACTAATTCATTTATCCATCTCTAGTGATTCAGAACTTTCAATGTGAGGGACAAAGATCAAAGCCCTAGGGAGATAATGAGCAAAATCAGATGTGACTGATGTCAATACCCTAGGGTGTTAAAGGCAAAGGACATTAAACATGAAAAAAGATTGCAGTGTGTTAGTAATTAAACCAGTGTCAATTTAACATAATAAGATTAGTTAATCTTTTTATAACCATTAAACTGGTAAAACCCAAATAAAAGAGGCTAAATTAAATGCTGAGGAAGCTGGAAGAAACCTATATTGATTCATTATTGGTTCTGTGGTGAACTGCTACGTTTCGGAGAAGAATCTGGAAAGAGGCTTCAAGAACCACACACAACACAAAAAAAATTCCACATTCTTTGGCCCTGCAGTCCTACTCTTGGGAACTAATTCCCAGGAAGAAGGGACTGCAGAGAAGATTTTAGATACAGATTTTGCTTTCTGTTAGCAAAAGATCTGACAATGCCTAAATGGCTAATAAAGGCAAGTTAGATAAGTTGTCTAGAGTAAGCTGATGCGATTAATTATAGACATGTAAACACAACCAAATGCTAAAGGTAGGACACAGTGTGTTTGAATGTGATATAGAAATTCTGGATATGGATGAATACATGAAGAAATAAAAAATAAAGTAATTGCCAAGTGTTACAGTGGTGGATTTTTTTGTGTGATTGGACCTAAAAACCAGTAATTCTTTCAATTAAGTGTCTCAATGGAAGATATGGCTGAATTTCATTATAAAATTCACTTTGATTATGTAAAGTATATATCCCAGGGGCCATATGACTATTTCAGGCAATGTATTGTCAAATAGAAAAAAAATGGTCCCTGGAAAAAAGATGCTTTTCATCAATATATATATTTTTAAACAGTATCGACACTGGTGTTGCTTCAAGCACAGGGGCAGCTAGGCAGCCTACACTGTCAAGGGAGAGCGTAGGGTCTCTACAGGATGGAGCTGTTGGTCAAAAACCCAGGAGCTGTATCCAGGACTCCAGAGTAAAGAGACTCAGCATCTCTCAGCTCCCAGTGCCCAAGCAAAGCCTGGGCAACCTCCAACGCCAGGACATCCTTGTGTGGTGACAGCGCCTGGTGCTCCGATACGGACTGGCAGCGCCCCCATGCACACACTAGAGGAGCTTGCCATTTTCCTAATGCCTCAGGGAGCAGGAGCTCCATCCAGGCTCAGGGAATCCACACCTGCTCTTTCTAAGCTGGGCTCTCCACGGAGAAGGTCTTTGGATAGTGGAGCAAAGCTGTTCAGCACAGCACAGAATTCAGTTCCAGCTGAGTTCATGTCAGTACAGCAGCACCTTATTAAAATGTGCTGTGCCTCAGATATTTAATTGTACTGCAGAGGACAGAGATTGATTGCCTCATGACAGTTCCCCAGAGGAAGGTAAAAGGGAATCGGGAGATCTAAGCTTTGGGCTTGGTTCACACACTCGCTGGCTACGTGATCTAGATCTGTAACTCCTTTATGCTTCAGGCTTTTCTGCTTACAAAGTTAGGAGGTAAAATTAGATGATCTAGTCTTATCACGGAATTGATAGGCAGTGCTATGACAGGATGTCACCATTTCCAGAGAGCCAGCAGAGATTCACGGCATTGCCCTAGAGGGGGATGCCTGAGGCCCATTAGGCCTTTCCCTGCCTCCCGTCTCATCTCGGCACATATATCCCCCCTTCTAGAGAGAGGGGTGCCACTGTGACTGCAGAGTGCCCAGCACTTCAGCATAGGAAAGTCCACAACAGCATTTGGAACAAACCATTCTGTATGATGACTGAGAGGAGCTACCTACAGCTGTCGCCCACTGTAAGAGACAGTGGAAAGCACAAGTGTGTTGCACACTCCTCCGGTGTGAATTCTCAAGGATAAGTTACCCAAACTAAAGGTCTGTGGCCAGCACTGTGGCGCAGTGGGTTAATACTCTGGCCTGAAGTGCTGGCATCCCATATGGGTGCCAGTTCGAGACCCGGCTGCTCCACTTCCCATCCAGCTCCCTGCTAATGCGCCTGGGAAATCAGCAGAAGATGGCCCAAGTCCTTGGGCCCCTGCACCCTCATGAGAGACTTGGAAGAAGCTCCCAGCTCCTGGCTTTGGCCAGACTAAACCAGTGGATGGAGGATCTTTCTCTCTCTGTCTCTCCCTCTCTATAATTCTGCCTTTCAGATGAAATAAATAAACCTTAAAAAAAGTAAAAGAGAACTGAAGGTCAGACACCCTAGATTCTACCTTACCCTGTTGCAGAGAGGCTCAACGTGTGGCCCACAGACTCCCTGGGACCCTGAGACTCTCTCAGAGGGTCTGTGAGGTAAGAGTACTTTTATAATAACACAAAGGCGCTATTTGCCTTTTGCAGTGTGCTGTCATTAGCAGTGGCCCCAGCAGGGATCAAGGCAGAGGCCCGGAAGTATTCATGTTAGTAGCCACTGTGTGTGTTACTGTCATGTATGGCCGTAAACAACAAAAGCTAGTGGTATTTAAGGATGTCCTTAAAGTCACAATAAAACCATTAATTGTATTAAATCTCTACCTTTGAGAACACATCTTTGGATTTTTCTGTGCAATTAATTGGTAAACACCAAAAGCACTTCTGCTAGATACTGAAACATTATGAGTGTCTTGAATAAAAGCACTTAGGTGATCCTTTGAGGTTGCAAGCTGGACGGCCACTCTTTCTATTCATAAAATGTCATTTTACTTGAAAGAGCGAATGACAAACAAATTACAGTTATTCAGACTTGGGAATCTGGCATATATTTTCTCAAAAGTAAAGGCAGAAAACAACTGACACTTGTTGCCAATGATAAAATTCAAGCTTTCAAGCAAAAATCAGAATTTTGGAACACTAGCAGGCATTACTTTGAGCTTTCCAACACTTCTCAAAGAAGATTCTAATATGTTACTTGATATTAATGGGCGTTATTTTTGATATTGTTTAATGACCTGTCTCAACTTTTGGCTGATCTGCATAACTCAGTAAACCAATATTTTCTAGATGACCAATGTGTGATATTACAAAGTCATCCCTTTGTAAAAAACTCATTTAAAACACAAGGTAAAGCAATGCATCTTAATGTAATAGAGTACAAGTTCATTGACATGGTTTCATATTCCACATTGTAATTAAGCTTTAAAAAACTATCCTCTGTAGTTTGTAGTAGTTTGTGGTTTGGTAGCAAAAAAATTATATGTAATTATCTGAAAAAGTTATTAAAATACTCATTACTTTTCCATTTATATAATCTGTGTAAGAATTTTCTTTGTAGACTTCCACCAGATATACCACAAAAGGTTCGATGCAGAAACAAAGGCAAATGAGAATCCAGATGTTTTCTATTGAGTCAAACATTAGAGAGATTTGCAAAAATGTAAAACAATGACATTCTCTTCACTAAATTTCTCTTGTTTGGGAAAAATGTATATTTTTATAAAATAAGTTACATGAATGTGGAATGAGCTTGTTATGGTTAATTTACTAATATTTACTTGCAAATTAATAAATAATGGGTTTAAATTTCTCAGCTTTAATTTTTGACATGGTGACCGTTGACAGGTAATACTCTACATGAACAAACACTTGTTAGTGTTCTCAATGATATTTAAGCATGAAAAAAGGGGACCTGAGAAGAAAAAGCTCCAGTACCCCAGTCCCAAGACCTCTGTGGACAAAGTGATGTTTTGGTTGACAAATGAATAATGGAGAGAGGGACTTGGCATTTGCCGGTTTGTACTTTTCAGGGGAAGCTTCTCTGGGCGTGATGACAAAGGTTGGTTATCAAGACAGAATCATCAATACAGCGGCAAGAGGGAATGCATCTATTATCTAAGATTGGCAGAAACCACTTTTGAGAGCAGAGAACTTTCAAGGTCCTGACTAGACCTTCTCCTTGCCCTTTTAAATGGCCCCTGTCTTCCAAGTGTACAGGTACACGCCTTTGCCTCCTAGGAAAGGCCGGCCACACTCCCTGCTCAGGACAGGCTAGCTGTAGCCTACATCCGCCTCCCAGGTCATGGTGAACACCACTCTGAATATAAGCACTTCCAGGTATCGAGACTCCAAGATGTGCATGTCCCGGAGGACTTCTCGGTGTGAAGAAGGACTCCTGGAGAAATCATTGCAGGATGATGTACATAGTCACCAAATTTTTTTCCAACCAAAAATTAGGATACAACCTTACAGTGTAACGTAATATCTGACAATGCAACCACCCTGGGGGAAGGGAACACACACGTCTGCTATGCTTTTTACATGCCTCACAGTGCCACAGAAATCCTGTTTGGATTCAGACTTGATTTGGCCCCCAAACCCAGAAACAATGGTTTTGTACTCCCTCCACCCTGACCCTCTAAATTCTGGGAAGTGACAGTGGCAAAATAGAAAGTCCTTAGAATCATGAACGATGAGTAATGGGCCCCTAACATTTATTTCCTCTGAGTTAGTGGATGGGAGCTCCAGAGATTTTTGTCCAAATTGCTTGTTCCAAGCAGTGTTTCTTCCAGGCAGAGTGCAAGCTTGTTCCTGTAGGTCTCCCACACCAGCTGAGGCAGATCAGGCTGCATCCCAGAGTCAGAAGAGGGAACGAGGAAGATCCCAAGCCTTCACTGCATGTGGGTCGAATTAAACAACAGGGCTCTGGATCTGCCAAAAGGTGTTGGACTCCCCTCTGGGTGGGCTGTCTGGGGACCAGGGAGGTTCTGGTCTGGTCTGGGTCTTCTTAAGTTCTAACCATGTGCCCTTGTCTGCTTTGAGGCCTGACCCAAATCCCTCTTTTTAATCTCTTTATCCCCTTCCTACAGTTCATTCCCAGCTGTGGTAAACCCAAAGCAAAATGCACAAGAATCAAACAATGAACAGAAAAAACATGCTCAGAACCATACACAGACATCCTGCCACCCACATCTAGAGAGAATGGGCAACACTGGGTCTGAAAGGCAACCCAAATGAAAGGTACAATAAGGAGCCTGACAAGCCCCTTTCAAATCTTAGTTTTACTACTTGCATTTGACTATGGGCAATCCTAGCAGCTCAATGATCCCTGTAAAACACAGGGCATTTTTGAGGATTAAGTGATATAGCATTTGTAAAAACGCTTAGTACATGTTAAGTCCACCATTCATATTTAGAACTTTCACATCTTTCTGTGTGATTATTTGATTACTGTCTGTGTTCCCATTAAACGGAATATATGAGAACACGAACTGCATCTATTTGTGTTCACTATTATCTCTAGAGCTTGGCACCATGCCTGGCATGCATTAGGGATTTCTTGAAACAACTCTGTGATGAAATGGAGTTGATTGGGTCCTGATTAAGGAACCCCAAACAGCAAAGTTTGTGACCCCTTGACAACTCTCATGGACTGGTATTGGCCATCATGAAGGGATTCAAGGTGGCTTCTGGAATTGGTAAGGAAAGGGCGTATGGGCTGATTATCAGTGCCTACTGTGGCTGAATATGTTGACTATTTGTTGACCTTGGCCTGTGAAGTCTACTGCAGGTTCCTTTGCCAGAGATTTCCAGCACAAACAAGCCTGTTGTGTAACTCAATGATAAGAGTTGTTTCAGGAGGGCTGAGGTTACCAAACGCCCGCCTAAAGATAAGTAGCATGACATCAGGGGTGTCGTTTATTTATTTATTTACTTATACAGGGAAAAGTGGAGAGGGATAGAGAAGCGGGGGGAAGAGAAGGAGAGGGAGACAGAGAGAAACAGAGGGAGAGAGAAGAGGCTCCCATCTGCTGGTTCATTCCTTCAATGCCTACAACAATGGTGGGGGCCAAAGCCAGGAGCCAGAAATTCAACCCAGGTCTCACATGAGTGGCAGGGACCCAGCCATCGCTGATGCCTCCAGATCCACTTTAGCAGGAAGCTGGAGACAGAAGCAGCGCTGGGATTCAACCCAGTTACTCCATACAGGATGTAGACGTCCCAACTGGGGTCTTAACCACCAGGCCAACTCAAGATTTTTTTTTTTTTAAATCACAAATAAGAAAAACTGAGAAGAAAAACTAGGCAAAGTCAAAAGTATGCAATTATTATTCTTGTCTCTCTTGATGAATGTTTACTTGGAATGTGTGTTTCATCAGTCAGTTGAAAATAATGAGAGGCATGCATACTTCAGCTGGTCTATCTCACAACCAGACACAAATTCAACAATGTGCTTGCTTATCCTCAACCCATAAAGTAGCCACTGATTCTACTCACGAGGGTAATCCTTTGGGTGCGTCTTCTCAGACCAGTTCCCATAAAACGTGAGTCTGTACTTGGCAGTTCCGCAGGCGCAGCAGTCTAAGATGGGTTTATCAGTCACCCCGTCTAAAGTGGAATCTGAAACATGATGTCAGCCAGTTAGGAAACAAGTCTGAGTTGTGTGTGAGCAGCACCCTATTGCTCTCACCCTAATCCGAATCCCTAGAAAAAGCAGATGCAGTAGAGCTTTTAGTGACTAATCAGACTCAGAACCAGGTCAGCATGTGGACTATCATGATTTTGAATGCCTCGAAGTATGATAACTGCACTTTGCAAAACAAAACAAAAAAAACCCAACAAAACAAAACAAAAACAATTCAGAACTTTTGCTCTGAGATCTCTGGGATGTGTAGGGCAGAATATTTGAGATGGATGAGGCCATCTTGGGAAGGCAGGGGTACAATGCATCCAGCTATCCTTTCTGGGTCCTTGCCTCCAGTCTTATCCCTTCCACAACAGTTTCTTTACCACAATATAACAAAAATATTAAATGTTTCTCTAGGAAATATTCTCTAGGGCCAAAGTACCAGGACCAGAAGGAGCAGCGACTTTGAAGAAGAATGCTGAGGACAAGCAGAGAGACCTAAGGATCCACTGAGGGGAAAAAGATGCAGTCACATCTCTTCTAATCATGCTTTCGGAGTCTTTACTGGGAGGGGTAGGGGATGGGAAATTTGTTCAGAAGTTCAGCTTCAAGTCTGGGTATAGAAGCAGCCAGGACAAACTTAACAAGATTCCCTTTCTGCCCCCATTTTTAGCTGTGAATAGCTGATAAGTGGGGAAAGAGAGATTACATGAATAAATTCAGTATTTCTGATTGTCAAACCCACATCCCTAACTGTGCCTTGTTGCTTTTAGTCTGTTCTGCTTCCTGCACTAGGAAAACAATGGCTACAAGTACAACTTGTTTCAATTGCTGTCTCTTCAGTTCCCCTAGACGTATGAGCATAAATGCATTTTGCAAGTTGGACTTTTATTCTTAAATACTGTAAAAGAGCAGCAACAAAGAATATAAAAATCATTTTGAGTGTCAGGAAGAGAATTTTATAAGTCTTCCTTTTTGAATTCAGTGGGTTCATTTGAGTTGAAAATGCAAAATGAGTGATTGGTAGAAGTAATGAATCCTGGGTTTTAGGATAGAGACAAGGATGGGTATTTTGACAATAACTACAGGATATCGGATCCTTGTATGTGCTAACATCTTTCTGTCCATATATTGTCTCAGCTAGTCTGAATAATCCTAGCAGATAAATGCTTTGGTTATTCTCATTTTACAGATCGACAAGTTGAGGCAGCGTAGGCAACTGGCTCAAGGTCAGAGGGTTAGTGAGAAGTCCAAGCAGAACTGGAGCTCGGATCTCTGTGGGTACATAGCTCTTAGTCTCTACTTATGTCATTCCAAGGAGGACCTTCTCTGGATTGGCCTGCATACGCACCAATGAGAGAAAACTTTTTATCTGTTTCTGCTTTGCTTTTTCCAAATGAAGAATGGTGCAGTTCAAAAATTACCTTCCTGCATAGCACCAGGATTTCTAGACAGTCCCAAGGAAGAGGAATGCAGCCACTCAGAGTCAACATCATTTTCTGGCTACTTTTTGTACACTTGGGAGAGGCCTGAGAATGATCTACACCCACTGCCTTATGTGCAGGAGGCCCAGAGCCGATTCCTGTGTGAGCCACTCTGCTCCTCAGAATACATATCAGGACAGGCAGCATAAATCAGAAATTCCTGAAGATTTTGTCTTTCTCCATTCCCATGACGATAAACTATAATGTAAAAACCCCAAGTCAGTTTTGAAAAGAGATTCAGAACGAAGAGCTACACGCTGGGGTTTGCAGTTGGAGCAACCAGGCTCTGGGAAATGAGGCAATAATCCTCTCTGGAAGAACCAACATAAGGCTAATTGCTAGCCTCACTATAATTATCACAGGGCTTTCAGACAAGGCGGTAAACTGAAAGATATTTCCAAGGATTCAAAGGAATACACTTATTGAAAAAAAAAAAAAAACCTTGGAAATTCCAAAGGAAAATAAGCTTCTATTTATTAAAAACAGATTACTATTTCCTACTGAAATATGAATCCGATTTGCAAAGGGCAGTGACAACAAGTTGCTAAGAAATGGGACCTCACCACACTCTAACCACAGCAAGGCCTGTGTACCTGTGGGTAAGCAAGCCACAGGCCACCGGGCATCCTCTGAGTTGTCCTCTCTCCCCATTTCTCCTCTTAACCCCGGGCTTCCTTGTAGGTCCTCTTCCCCATCCCTGCTTGTACTTTTCTCCCCTCTCTGCCTTTCCCTCAGTTTCCCTTCTCTCTTTCTCCTTTGGTTGATTGTGATGTGGTACTAAAGTGTGTGAAGACATTGATTACAGGTTATCTTTTTGAATATTTTATGGTTCTCTGCTGTTAGCTGTAAGTCACTTACTTCTTGTGTTGCTTTTTAAAAATAATGATTGCCATTGCTTTTTAATCTGTGCAGCTCTTAATTCTTCCCCTATAGATTAATGGCTTCCATTGGGAAAAAAAATGACACAAGTTTCTCCTCTTCCTTGATGGATTTGATTTGATTCAACAAGGGAGCAAAGTGTGCAGAGACTTTAATGAAAGCACTAAAGATAATGAAGTGAGCATACACATTTAAAAAAAACCCTTTGCTCTATGCTTACATTTTAAGACGTTCTTAATGTGATCCACTTTGCTAACTGACAGATTTCCTCATGTGTCTGCTATCTCCAGGGATCAAGTACAACTCCACCTAACGATCTACAGCGCAGGTCCTGCCGGGCCTGCCATGCCAAGTTGCCATTGGGAAGTGGTCTTTGTGTACTGATTAGTCATTTTGACTGGATCTCTGCCTCATGACACGCCATTTTATTGACGCTATAGCTATAGATTTTTAGCATATTCATAGCTTAGAGAAGGCTTCACACATCATCATTGTTGAGGGTCTGGAAAGTACACTTTATTCAATGATGGCTGCCAGTCCATGGGGGTGTCAATGATATGTCTCCTAAGAACCCTCAAATCCTGGAAATAAGGCTGTCTTCTAACTGACAGAAATACACCCCAGTGCCTGTGATTGGCAGACCATGAGTGACCTGTGTATGTGTGTTGAGAACATCTGCAGGTCTCTCACCCATGGGAGCGGGGCGGGAATGGCATTGTCATTTAGGAACCCAACTCATCTGGGGTGAGCTGCTCCCTGTTTAAAGGAAGGCTGAATGAACTCGGGCAACTGAACACAGGAAAGGAAAGCCCCCAGAGGGAAGGAGGTGGTGCTCACTGAGGAGGCAGGGCTTCTGCACCCTCTCCACCCACCCATGGCAGGGATGACCCCAGTGTAGGGCTGGAGACAAACTCAACTCGATCTCCTTTGCTGTTTCCATGCTCCCCGCACAATCCTCCATGAGGGACTCAGTCTCTGTTCTAGCTCATCGATAGGGAGACAATGCAGGTGCCACAGGCAGGGACGCGATCTGCGAGAGTTGGGTGGTAGCTGATTTGAAGGAGAGACAGTGGTCGGGCACCCTGGCTCCTAGCATCACTGTGCCCTCTGCTACTCGCTGGATGATTCCGGGAGGATTATTTGGGCTGCTTGTGTCTCAGGATCCTTACCTATAAAATGGGGGTTACGTAACATCTTTCTCATATAGAGCTATTGTGCAGCTCACATGCATGGCAAGTGCCTAGAGCCTGGCAAACAGCAAGCACTCAAAAAATATTAGCTACTATTATTATCTTTCCAGAAGACCTTTATCAACCCGACTTTTTCTTAGCAGCCTATGATTCGTTAAAGTTGGAGAGGATTATTTCTTTTCAAAAGATTAATTGCTCTGAATGAAAATAAAAATTCTGTGAAAATGCATAGAAATGAGGTAGTTAAGCTGGATGATTATAGAACATTTTCTATTTTTATTTAGTTATCTAATGACTTCTAAACATATTCAGATGTTTAAGTTCTTTTTTTTTTCTTACAGTGGATTAATGAACAAGCTTTTGGATATAGATCACAATAGCTAACACTTATATAGATAGCAATTTCAACATGCCAAAGGCATCATACTGCTCTGTAGATATAAAGACGTGTGGATAAAAAGTGCAGAGGAAGATTCAAACCTGGGTCTGATCTCAGCGTAGGCTTCTGCTCTAATCTCTCCTATCCACTTGGTCTCTATGCACTTTGTCAGAAGGCCCTCAACCCGAGGACGGGTGAGATGATGAGCTTGCAAACCTACAGATCGGAGCCCCGAGTGTGGTGAGATCACAGTCATTGCCCCCTTGTCATCCCCGTCTCCTGCCGGTCTTCCCTGGAAAAAATCGCCCCATGCTGTTCAAATTCTGCACAAGTTTCTGCTGGTGATTTTTCCAGGGAACCACTATAGACTTTTTTAAGGTACACAATTGTGCATTCTTTAATTAAGTCCTGTGAATTATTCCAAGGAACCTCTTCAGAATAATCACTGTTTCACAAAAATAAGACGACGACACCAATATAAGGTACATTATCTCCTACCCAGGGAATCAAACTGAGTAATTAGAGCTTAAGGCGGATCCAATTATCCACAGAGCACAGCCAGATTAAAAATCGGAGCTGCGTGAGGAAGCAGAGCCCAGAGGATCTCAGAAAGCCCAAACATCTTAATTCCTGCAGCAGGCTGCTTGCCCTGCACGGGCCGCCTTCGTCTACCTGACCCCCTCCACACACTCCGTCTTACCTTGTTCACAGAGTTTCTTGGTCAGAGAGCCCTCATCTTGAAAATAAATAATGCGCTTCTGAACGATGCTGGCCCTGTGGAGAAAGAAGACACAGCATGGAGGTGAGGAGGGCGGGTTTAGGGGATCAGTCAGCCGCCAACAGCTGTGGAGCTTTGGATGCATCCTACCAATTTCTTCATTGGAAAGTTGGTATAATAATACTCCCAGCTCTAGAGGGTCATTGTGAGAACTAGGTCAGAAAATGCATGGGGCAGGCTCTGTGGTGCAGCGGGTCAAAGCCCCAGTCTGCAGTGCCGGCATTCCATTTGGGCACTGGTTCGAGTCCTGGCTGTTCCACTTCTGATCCAGCTCCCTGCTAATGCACCAGGGAAAGCAGTCAAAGATAGCTCAGGTGACTGGGCCCCTGTACCCTTGTGGGAGACCTGAATGGAGGCCCTGGCTCCTGTCTTTGGATCAGCTCAGCTCTGACCCTTGTGGCCATTTGGAAAGTGAACCAGCAGATAAAGACCTCTCTCTCTCTGCATTTTGACCTCTCTAACTCTTTCAAAAAAATAAATCTTAAAATAATTAAAAAAAAAAAGAAAAAAAAATGTATGTCAAGAGCTTAGCCCATACTTGGATACTACTCAAGATTAACTATTGAGGGGCCGGCGTTGTGGCATAACAGGTAAAGCCACCGCCTGCAGAGCCAGCATCCCATATGGGCACCAGTTCGAGTCCCAGCTGCTCTACTTCCAAATCCAGCTCTCTGCTGTGGCCTGGAAAAGCAGTGGAAGATGATCCAAGTGCTTGGGGCCTTGCAACCTCCTGGGAGACCCAGAGGAAGATGGAAGACGCCTCCCCCCCCCCACCTCCAGCCGCCTCTGTGTAACTTTGCCTTTCAAATAAACAAGATAGATCTTTAATTTAATTTAATTTTTTTTGACAGGCAGAGTGGACAGTGAGAGAGAGACAGAGAGAAAGGTCTTTTTCCGATGGTTCACCCCACAATGGCCACTGTGGCCGGCGGGCTGCGGCCAGCGCACCATGCTGATATGAAGCCAGGAGCCAGGTGCTTTTCCTGGTCTCCCATGCGGGTGCAGGGCCCAAGCACTTGGGCCATCCTCCACTGCACTCCTGGGCCACAGCAGAGAGCCGGACTGGAAGAGGAGCAACTGGGACAGAATCTGTCGCCCCAACCGGGACTAGAACCTGGGGTGCCACCGCCGCAGGCAGAGGATTAGCCCATTGAGCTGCGGCACTGGCCGAAATCAAAATAGATCTTTAAAAAAAAAAGATTAACTATTGAATTGTTATTGGTGATAATATTATTAAGGCAAGAAAGTGAACTAACAGCATTTTCAGTAACTTTTCTCAATGGTTCATTTTACTCCACTTTCCTATTAAACTATTGAGGCCATTTATAGATCAACCAAATGCAAATCATAGAAGCATGTCAAATCCTCTTCCTGAAAGGAAAAAAGGAACTTAAAAATATATTTTGATTTGTTCTGAAAATGTCATTGTATATCTTTCCTGAAAGTCTAGACGAAATTGTCTCCTACATTCTGAACAAAGACAACTTCAGCTGTTAGCTCTCTCTCTTCAACATGTCAAACACAGGATCTTAGAATTTGGGAGGAATGGTTTGAGGTCGAAAAAATGACTGACTTTTGGCCAGCACATATTTTCTATTTAATCTGGGATTGCACAGATAGGCTACTTCTCCTCTAACCCACGCTGTTGTTTATTTGCTTTCAGTGGGCCTCGAAGAGGTCGAATCCTGAAAACCAATGTTCCAGTAATTTGAAAATCTACAACACTTAACGTTGAGATGGTGCCAATAGATCTCGGACTGTTTCTATTGATTTTCTTCAGCAACGCTACTCAATCAGAAGGTAATTTTCACTTCGATTTGCTCTATTTAACAGATAAAGGGACCCCTCTGCTCCAGTACAGAGCAAGTGTCAGAGTCACCTGATCTGCCCCATGTCCCATGATCCCCAGCCAGGAATGGGCCCCTGTGTACATGAATCTGCAAAAGAGTACAGAGGCAATTTCCTGATGGTCTGGGCCTAGGCCAAGATGACTTTCCAAAGAAATGTCTACTCCACATCCAGTCTTGCACAAAAGAATACAATTCAGACCAGCCCACAGATGTGTTTTACAGTCTTTCCCTACCCAAGAGAGTCAAGATGTTGAAATAAGGGAATGAAATATGCTTCCTGTCCATATAAAACTACTTTGATCACGCATCCATTCTGTTGATCATTAAGCAGGGCAGTTTCCTGAGGCCAAGAGAGGAACACTCATCTCCACCCCAAGGCCAAAAAAGAAAGCCTTTTGTTCGTCAGAGCTGGCCACCATTTACCACGATGCTTTCACAGTGTCCGCAGTGGCCTTCAGGGCTCCTCTGGGAGGGCAAGGGCTGAGCCTTGTGAGATGTAGCCCAGGTCCCACACTCTTGCTTCAACCAAGGGTTTCATCCCCATTTCAGGCAAAGCAGTCTCCTTCCCAGTGTGTCTTCCCATTGTGCTTTTCAGCGACTAGTCGTTGGGGGCTGCTTGGGTACTGACACTGGCAGAGATGTTGGGATACCATCATGGCCAATATAGATGGGACCCCATTTCCCATTCCCAACGTTTCCAACACAGTAGGGAAACACATCAAACAACCAAGCCCACAGGTAACCAATCATTCAAGGTCACCATGGCTGAGGGCTATGACAGGAGAGCCCACAGTGTGGGAAAGCACAGTAGGGGGGAAGGAAACCCTCCCCAGAAAGGGTGGCCAATTCAAGGGGGGGAAAGAGGAGCTAACTAAGCAAGTGGGGCCGTGAAGAAACCCAGGGGACCCCTATAAACTCCTCGAGGTGGGAAGGGAAAGATTCATTGAAAAATACAGTTATGAACATTTTGAGAGGCCAGGGATGGCAAACACGTATTTCCTCTAAGATGTTTCAGCTTCCTTTACCCCTCGATGTCATAAAAACTCAAAGCCAATCCACTTCCTCTTTCACGACCACTGTCATTTCTGCACTTTTACTACCTGCTGGTCACTGTACTAAGGAGATACTTTACGCACATATCTTATGTAATTTATACTTTGCGCATATCGCAGGTCCTCAAATCCCTCATCTGACACCTTGGGTTGGATGTGTTTTGAATTCAGGATTTTTTTAGATGTTAGAAAGTTAAGATAGCACATATATCCCCATAATCAAACACACCACTATTCTGCAGCATAATGTGAGATGGTTGACACCAAGAGGGTGAATAAAGACCATAGACCAGTGTGACTCAGCATAGGTCAGGTGTGATTAATGTAGCAACATGTTCTTGCTTTCAGAGTGAGTGGGATGACCACATGGGGCTGTGTCACACTCATCTGTAGGTAAGGATGTCTGAGACTCGGGGAGGGGCAACAATGAGCCCGGGTTTGGAAGTTGACCCTGTCTCCAAAGTTCATGGTCTCTCTTATGCTCAGCATGCTTGGAAGGATTCAAAGTGAACCCACATACAAGGGGACTTCAAAAAGTTCATGGAAGGAGGCTGGCACTGTGGCACAGTGGGTTAAGCCACTGCTTACGACTCTGGCAGCCCATATCAGAGCACAGATTTGAGTCCCAGCAATTCTGCTTCTGGTCAGTCTTTCTGCTAATGCACCTAGGGAAGCAAAGAAAGATACCTAATAACTGGACCCCTGGCGCTCATTTGGGAAACAGGACAGATGGATTTCCTGGCTCCTGGCTTCAGCGCAGCCCAGCCCTGGTTGTTATAGCCCG
Source organism: Sylvilagus floridanus (assembly GCA_949820135.1). Taxonomy (NCBI): domain Eukaryota; kingdom Metazoa; phylum Chordata; class Mammalia; order Lagomorpha; family Leporidae; genus Sylvilagus; species Sylvilagus floridanus. Next base: position 75,579,430 of record OX463224.1, on the reverse strand, counting down.
GTGGGGAATGAAGCAGCTGATAGGGCAAGAGATACAGAGAGGTCCCCCCTCATTCTGCTGTCCTTTCAAGCACACCAGCAAATAAATCTTTTTACAAATTCACGTAAATTCCGGGCTGCCATTGTGGCACAGTGGGTTAAGCTGCCGCCTGCAACTCGCATCTCACATGGGTAAAGCTGCTACCTGTGATGCTGGCCGCCCTTACTGGCACTGGTTCAAGTCCCGGCTGCTCTACTTCTGATCCAGTTCCCTGCTAATTTGCCTGGGAAAACAGTGAAAAATGGCCCAAGTCTCTGGGCCCCTGAACCCATGTGAGAGACTCGAATTGAGCACCTGGCTCCTGGCTTCAGCCTGGGCCAGCCCGGGCTGCTGCAGCCATTTGGGGAGTGAACCAGTAGATGGATGATCTCTCTAACTCTGCCTTTCAAATAGAATAAATCTTTTATAAAAATCATGAAGTAGAATTTAAAGATAAGCTTATTGTGGCTAAAAAAATTTTAAATCTACGTAGTTTTTATGTAATAGACATTTTTCATAAACTTTTTGAAGACCCCTCATATAAAGTACCATTGCTTTATAAGGTGAGTATTATTACAAAATGCAACCCCAAATTGTTTCCCTGCGGTGCAGTGCAGCATCTCACAGAGCACATGGTTGAGAGCCGAGACCGTGGTAGGTTTCCTGGGGGCTGGGTCACCAGTTCCTGAAGTGTTCCATGAAAAGCGCTTGGCCCCATGCCCTGTGGGGGTCCAGTGGTGGAATACAAGTCTCGTTCTCATGTAGCTCCTGTGATCTGGTTTCTGCCCAATCACCACAGAGCACTCATTCTAAGCCACGCTCTCAGGCCATGCTGCCTAATCACCTTCACACTCTCAGGCCCCAGCCTCTATCCACAGACGCCTTCCACCCTCCTTGCAGCACATGTGCACACGCATGTGCGCGCGCGCACACACACACACACACACACACACACTTTAGTTACCACCTAACTCACATCCAATGTAGGTGTTTCTTCCTCCAGGCTGATTCCTTGATGGACCGTCCTTCCTATGAGAGTCAGAGACCTTGGGCTGCTCTGGCATAGCACCTATTAGCCTGGCTGGCAAATGTCCTCTTGCTTTCCTGTCACCTGGGCTATCAGGTTCTTGAGAGCAGCAATCGTACCCTACTTATTTGATAGGTGTTAGTATTAATCCAATTGTGAGATTCAAGGAGAGAGAACAAGTTTGTGGGAAAAGAAGAGAACTGAGATGAATGTGGCAGTAGCCAGTTTAGTGGGCGGTGAGACATCGGCCACGAAACTCGGGACAGGGTCTATGGACGTGAGGGACACTGGGCCTACGTACGTCTTGAGCACTTAAAGTGGTTGATGTCGCCCAGGAGCGAGGGGCAGAATGAGAAAGAGAAGCGAGAAGCGAGCTCAGCCCAGAATTCCGAGGACCAGCGCTCACGTGCAGACACGCGGTGCCGGCCAAGACCGCACTCTCGCGTGCAGAAGATGGTTCCTTTTATTCCTCATTTGGTCCACTCCCGAGAGAATTCTGTATTCTGAGAAAATGCATTTTACTTTGAGTCTCTTCCCATCAAAAGTATGAAACTCAGTGGAGGTTTATAAATCATATTATGGTTCAGAAAAATAATAGCTTTACACGATGAGAAAGCTGTTAGTAAGAATCCCCTTAGCATTTCAAGATGACAAATTTCTCCCATTCTGTGGTGCAATTTGGCAGTCCTGTTACATAGCATTTATATACTGAATGCTCTCTTATCATGAGAGAGTGTGCAAAGGAAATCTAAATTAAATTTCTCAGTGTGTTAGCTTTTCAAACTTTGGAATATTGAGGCTCTAAATAATTCACTAATCATTTCAAAAGTTTTGTTTTAAACCTAAAGCGATCATTTCCAGAAATGTCATCCCTAGTCTCTGCAGGGCTCAACCCTTTCTGCCTGAAGGATTTATTCATTTGATGTTCTTTTTCCTTGGGGAATAAGCCTGTTGAGGTGAAGCTGGAGTTTGCCAAGCTGTGGGTTTGTGGTCTAGGATGGAAAATACTGGAATCCCAGCTCCCAGGGAGGAGATCTCGGAAACTGAAGCACTTTGGAGGAATCAACTCATGAAATGACTTAAAAAATAAGTGTCAAGTGTCATTGCCAGGTAGAGACACTGCTCAGTGTTAAGGTCAAGGCCATTGCCAGTAGAGACAGTACTTGGAAGGTCCCATTATGGTGCGTAGCACGTGGCCAGTAGTTGGTGTGTAGTGGCCATTCCCTGCCACTGTTAAAACATTGCCCCTTAACAAGGTGCCTGGCACGTGACGAGTACTTAATAACAGTAACTACTATGACGACCACTGTCAGGGCTGTGCCCTTTGCTTGCGAAGGGAGTGGCGCAGGCACTACCTTGGTCAGCTGCTGCAGGCAGACATAAAGACCGGCCAAAGCGAAGCCTGGGTTTGCACTCACCACACTATTCCGCTAACCTCCTCCCCAATTCCAGTAAAACCTCTCTTCCTAAACAGTTTTTGGAATTTTTTACTGAATTTCTCCATGTTCTCAGGGATCTTTTTCATGGAGGTGGCCCTGCTTAGACCAGCAACATTTTTGCCATCTACGATAGAGAGAATAAAAGATTGAAATCACGGGCAGAGCGATAGCTTCAGGTGCTGAGGCTAACTGCATCAGCTTGTTTCACAGGCATGCGAAGTGCCAGCCCGACTGCAGCCTCACAATAATCAGTGATCGTGGGTGTGCCACGATGCAGATCTCAGGGAACGGAGCTACGTCCTGGAGCTAACAGGTGTCTAGCAGGTCTGTGCTAATGTGCTCATGGGAGGAGAAAGGTCAAAATTGGCCTGCAGAGCTCTATCTACAATCCACACCAGAGTCCATGACTGCCCAGGGGTAAGGTCACATTCTCACAGCATTAAAGATTCAGACAGCGAAACAGTCATTGACCATGGCTGCAAAGAAGCAGTTCTACTGCTTGCCGTGAGATTAGTCCCAGCTAATTGTCATCCATTCCCAAAATATTTATGGAGCACTTATTTTGTGCTGGGCACTTGGTTAGGAACTGAGAATTTGAAGATAATAACAAATGGTGGCTTCTGCAAGCCGTTCCTTTTCTGGTGGGTGCGCAGAGAGACCAGTAAAAGGAAACTGCAGATCAATGATGAGTATGCACATGGAGGAGCCGCTGGAAGTAGAGGCGCAGAGACCGACTTCATGACGGCACGGCTGCAAGCAGACATGACAGCGGCATTGAAAGTATGAATGGGAGCGGGGCTGTGGCGATGCTCCGAGATATCTTGGGGGGAGATTTTTCAGGCACTTAGTAACATTGGACCCGTGGCAGAAAGAGAAGGCTGAGCACAAGATGCTAAGTCTTGTTTATTTAACAATTAAGTACTTTTCTAGGTGCTTCACAGATAGGAACTCATTTACTAGAGGTAGCTCCTATTGGTGGTATTATCCCCATTTTGCAGATGAGAAAACTGAGACAAAGTGTTATGATTTGAACGGGACTTTGCTTCCCAAGCTCATGCAGAAGTTTGAACTCCAAAGTCTTATGTCATCACCCAAAGGATGAATGATGGGTGGAGTTAAGGGTTTAGGCTTGATCTGATTGATATTTGAAAGTGGGGCCTTTAGGATGGGATTGGATTGGATTAGGTTGTTGGGGTGGAGCCCCGTGATGGAGTCAGGACAGCACTGGAAGGAGAAACCAGAGAGAAGGTGGAGGAGACAGATGCCTGAGTCTCTCTGCCCCCATGTGACCATCCCTCTGTTGTCTGCCTGCCTCACCAGATGCCTCAACGACAGGGCTGCCCCGTGTTACACTGTGGACCTCCAGTCTGTGAGCTGAGACAAACCTTTCCGAGAAAGCCCCTCCCAGGTATTTTATTAAAGTACCGAAAAGCTGAGAGTCATAAAACGACTGACTCCCCGTATACAAACGCCAGCAGGTAGAGGGAGAACCAGCAGTGCCAGTGACTGAAACAAAAGACAGAGGGGGACAGGGAGGACTGTTTTTTGAAAGTTTTATTGAGATAATAGATTTGCATAGAGTGGTAAAAGGTCATACAGAGAGATTGTACTGTCAGTCTAGTTTCCCCCATGGTAACATTTTGCAAAATTTAAGTACAAGAGTACAACCAGGCTTTTGACATCTAGAGAATCCACTGGGCTTGAGTCTGGTGAGAAAATGGTATAGTGGGGTTAGATGAGAGCCAGATGGTGCCATTCTACAGAACCTGAGCCTCTGACAATCTGTCATTCCCTATGACAGGACATACCCAAATGACTCTGAGAACACAGTCTATCAGCACCCTGATCAGAAAACCATCAAGAGGTGCTGTGTGACACAGAGGCAAGAAGGCCAGTTCTGCCCAAGATGAGGCAGAGGTACAAGTGGAATTGGGGGAACTCTTGGTAGGAAAACAGTTGATCAGTAAAAACTTCTTGAAAAAAATAGCGCTAGTAATGGACTTGGAGTCAGAGTTCTGTAACCAGGGGCAGGGACTTTTTGTCAGTTAGAGGTGCACGTCACAGAGACCCTCGGCAGGCCCACCTGTGTCTTGGAAGCAATGCCATTTTTTTCTGAGCAGCATCTCACCCTGAACCACAAGCATCAACTCCACATAGTGTTGCACACACACATGCAATTGAGGTTATTACTAGCATTTACCTAAGAGGTCAGCTATGTTCTTACCAAGATGACAACCCATCACCAACCTTGTACAGTCATTACAGATCTGCAGCTCTCAACTTACACTTAAAAAATGTTGTATTGACAAAGCCCTGGCTGCAAGTTTCATAAAAATTAGAAGAAAGTCACTTTTAGTACACAGTTTATTTCCTTTTAGAATCTTAGAATGATCTTAGGGATAACAAACTTATACACGGTTCCATTATTGTCCAATTTTAGAGCTTATCTTTATTGTGTATCTTGTCAGTATTATTACTCTAGCACTTCAAATTTTATCCCTCTCTCCCAAATTCAATGGAAAACTAATGAAGAATCGACTTTCATATCCTAAAAATGATGTAAAAAGAAAACTGGATTGTGTTTTAACAGAAGTAATTTAGCCGTGAGAGGTATTATAAGCAAACTGACATTCACTTACTCATGATTTTGTTTAACACAGTAAGTGCCATTAAGCTGTGTTAGGAAGTGGAGGTATAAAGCTAAGTAAGACTGTATGTGATGCCAACTACTTGACAGTCCCGATGCGAGAGACATATACTCTGGTAAATCAACTACTGCATGGCATGTACAAGACTACCCAGTGTCATGCCCCCAGCTTCCACGCACGGAGAACTGTCATTTTGTTCTGGGTAGGCCAGGTAAGCGGATCGTGACAGTCCTGTCGCTGCTCTCTCATCCTCCCTTGTAGCTAGGAGAAGGGGAGATGTGACCCACAAGTGACCTCCCTAACATAAGGGCAGGTTTCCAGCATGTTGCTTTCCTCCTTTTCCCAGCTTTGATTATAAACACAATGAGTGAAGCCAGGCAGCCATTTTGCTACCATGAGGAAAAGGCCAAGAAACTGTTGCTGAAAACTCCTGGCAGTGGCCGCCTTTGGTCTGTGAGAAAGCTAAGTCTCTATTTGTTGAAATCATCATTAGCCAAGTTTTCTGATGAACACCACTCTGAAAAGCACGTCTCCTCGAAAAAGGTATGAATAAAGCATTGTGGGAGAAGGGAGGGCAGCGCAACCATAATTGCACATTCAAAATAGCTAGTGGAAAAGTGAATGTTCCCAACACACAAAAAATAGATGTTTGAAGGAATGCATGTGCCACTTAGCTGGATCTGATTACTATGCGTGTATGCACGCACTGAAATATCACCCCTTCAGTAGGTACAATTATTATGTATCAACTACAAATATTTTAAAAAACAGAAAATAACTTTTTAAAATGAAAAAAAAAAAAGGAAGTAGGAGCCTGTTCTTACACACCAGGTCAACAGGTTGCATCAGGAGCTACTGCAGATTTTTAGTAAGAGGGAGGGACAATTAGAAGACTCTGAGCGGGACACGTGTAGATGGGGACCTAATAGAGGGCTTTAGATTTGGGAACCAAGAGATCCCTGCTGCCCTTTGCTGGGGCCTTCAAGTAAACACTGCATGTGGGGCAGTGGTTATAACCCTGCTTAGGATCCCGTATCTGCGTGCCTGGTAGAGTCCTGGCTCCTCTGCTTCCAATCCAGCTTCCTGCCAATTCACACCCTGGGAGGCAGCCGATGGTGGCTCAGTAGTTAAGTCCCTCCCATGGGAAACACGGATGGAGTTTCTGGCTCCCAACTTGGGCCTGTCCCAGCCACTGCTGGACGTTTGGGGAATGAACTAGTGGGATGGAGAATCTCTTTCTGCCTTTCAAGTAAAATGGTTTAAAAAAAAGAAGAAAAAGAGAAATAAAGAAGATGCGGTTAAAAAGGAAGGAAGGCAGAGTGGGAGTCAGACAGGAAAACACAGGTGAGGGGAGCGTTCTTTTTTCCCAGGAGGGCGATTTCACATGTTTAGAAGCCGAGACAGAGGAAATGTGGAAATCCTTAGGGCTACCTGCTGTATTACTGCCTGTAAATTTGTCAGCTCCTGGAAAAAAAAATCTTCAACTCACATGAACGAAATAAACAGACTGCAGGACGTGGTCCCAGTTGTGCAAGTGCCAAGAGGTAGGCAATTCTGGGTAGTAAAGAAGCCATTGCTTCTCATCTACAACTGTCTAAACCTAACTATCAATTTCTTTATTTGGCATCTCTTGACCATTAACAGTTTCCTTCCTCTGTCTTACATTACCCTTGGCATTTCTTTTTTTTAGTATTTTTAAAGGGTGTTTTGCAGATTAATTTAGGCCTTTTTAAGAAAGATTTATTTATTTACTTGAATAGCAGAGTTAGAGAGACAGACACATGGATGGATAAGGATAGGAAGAAAGATCCTCCATCCACTGGATCTTCCATCTGCTGGTTTGCACCCCAAACAGCCAACAGCTGATGCTGAGCTAGGCTCATTCCATCTGGGTCTTCCAGTGAGTGCCAGAGCTCCAAGCAGTTGGGTCATCTCTCCTGCTGCTTTCCTAGGTACATTACAGGGAGTTGGATCAGAAGTGGGCAGCCAGGACTCAAATCAGTGCCCTTGTGGGATGCTGGTGTCTCAAGCAAAAGACAAACCTGCTGTGCCTCAATGCCACCTCCAGCCTTGGTGTTTTTTAACCTTGCAATGAGATACAACCAGTCACGAACTTGAGGTGAAGGCAACATCTCATATACATGATAAGGCCAAAAATCCTTTCTTTTTAAGAACACATGGAGGGGGGGCAGCATAGTGGGTTAAGTTTCCGCCTGCGGTGCCTGCATCCCATATGGGCACCAGTTTTGTATCCCGAAGGCTCCTCTTCTGATCCAGCTCCCTGCTATGGCCTGGGAAAGCAGTAGAAGATGGCCCAAGTCCTTGGGCCCCTGCACCCACATGGGAGACACAGAAGAAGCTCCTGGCTCCTGGCTTTGGATCAGCCCAGCTCTGACCGTTGTGGCCATTTGGAGAGTGAACCAGTGGATGGAAGACCTTTCTCTCTCTCTGTCTCTCCCTGTATGTAACTCTCTCTCTCAAACAATAAAATCTAAAATAAATAAAAGAGAAGGCTTGAGGGCAGGCATTTGGCCTGGTAGTTAAGAGGCGTGTGTCCCGCATCAGAGGGCTCTGGTTCCTGCCTCCAGCTTCCCGCTAATGCAGACACAGGGAGACAGCACTGATGACTCACGTGAGAAGGTCCCTGCCACTCCCTTGGGGAGACCTGGGCCGGCCGAGTTCGCAGCCAGCCCCTACACACCTCTGGGGAGTGACCCAGTGGATGGGACTCACTCCCTGCAGGTGTCTCTGCATCTCAAATGAAAAGAATCCATGAACAAGGTGTTTGACGTTCCTTAAAAATGACTGCCCTTTCTCAATTAGCCTTTACACATGATTCTGAATCTTGATTTTGGCACCTGAGATATTGCTGGCCAGGGGACAAGTGACAGACTCACCGTTCCTATGGCACGGTCGAGCCTGTGACTGCCAAGGTCTTGGACAGGCAGCTGACCGGCTGGTGGCCTACCCGCCCTTCCCCTCCAGCTTCTGCCCATCTCCCAGCTGGCATCAGACTGTGCGCCTCTGGAGCCCGGGGACTCTGTCTTTTTCATCTTCGCATCCCTGGAACCTCACAGAGTTATCTGGCCAAGGCTCACTGAACCCAGGGTTCTTAATCTGGGGTCTGCAGACAGGTTTTAGGAAGATGCAATTCGGTGTGATGTGCCCAAGTGCATTTTTTTCTGAGTAAGAAGTCAGAGCTTTCATCTGCTTCTCAAAGGGGCTTCTGACCCCCGAAAGCTTAAGAACCTCCATTAAGCCTAAAATGCACGATAGTAGATACGGAAAATGGCACGGCTGTCATTCCAGTTAATAAAACCTCCAACTAAGAGGAATGCCTTCTTCCTCCCCTCTAAAGATTAAGGGCTCATTTTTATTTCAAGCACCCAAGGCTTCAACCGCTCGCTCTCTCTCCAGACTAAGCTCTGATCCAAAATAGAACCTGTCGCGGCTGCGAAACAAGAAGCAGAAAGCCAAGCACTGCTCCTGGGCGCTCCGTGCCGGGTCCTTGCTGCTCCACGGCAGGACGTGGGTGTGATCCTATCACCGCCCCCGCCTGTGAGGAAGAGGAAACATCGCCTCTGGCTGCCTTCACACGAGCCACCACTCTGTGGTTCATCCCGCTTTCCCCTCCCATGGGCTGCTGGAAGCCAGGGCTGGCAGCCAGAGGCTTGTCCCCTCCCGCCAGGTGACAGAGCAAGGTTCTTCAACTCAGGTCACCTGCCAACCTTTCTGTTTCTCTGGGAGCCTCCCTCTGGGTTTCCTGCTATGAAATGTGGGCGAGCAGCGATCACCCCCGGCTAGGGATTGGTGACCCGCGAATGAGTCTCGGAGAATGCTCAAACTCTGGAAAAACTGCATGCAGAGCTGTAAGCATGCGCACTGCTGTGGGAAGGTTCCCTAAGAAGGGCTGCTTGCATTTACAAGTCCTGTTTCCTGGCCCGTCGGTACCCACCCGAGGTGGGACTGCACCCTCACTTGCCAACATGGGCCCTCATGCACAGTAGGTCCTCTCTCAGCCAACGTCCTCCTCTCTCACTTACAATTACTGTCCAGACGCTTGGCTAAACACCTGTACCCCTGAACACCAGGGCAAAAGCCACCTTTCAAGTTTGACCCTCCCTCCCCAGTAGTGGGGCTCAGAATCCCACCCCCCAATATGATGTTTTTCAGTAAGCCGAGCAATTTGGTGTGAAGGCAATGGCTCCCTCTGTAATTTCAGACCAGACCCAAAGGGGACATGATTGCCTTCCTCGCTCACACTCACATCCCATTCTCTAGCTCAGAAAAGGCTAAGGAATACAACCACATGTAGACACTGCACCTCAGTACCTGCCCCCAACACATAGTTTTGAATGTTTACCCTATGTCCTCAATCTGGCAAGAAGTCGATGTTCTCTATGAACTGCGCTACCTAGAATGCTAGACACTCAGCAAACAGTACCTGGTGTGAGTTGAAACATTTCCCACTGTAGAAAGGCCAGTTATGTCTGCTGTGCGTTGTCCAAGCTAGGCAATTGGGCTGATGGTAAGCATTGTTCTCAAAAAGAATCCTTAAGGTTGAATTCAGAATCCTTTCACATTGCTGGCAATCAGCAGACTGTCTACCAGCAGGAAGTTAAACCAAAGACAGACCCTCTTTTGGAAAAGACACTTGCTGATGGCCTTATACACTCTACTTTGCTCAGCCCTTGAGTTGCCATCCCCTTATTCCTTCTTTCTAACATCTGCACCCCCTTGTAGCCTCTGACCTCATCCCTGTGTGACATGAACTCTTTGGAGGCAGTCCATGGTCATCTTGGACCCCTACAGAGTTCTGGAGAAACCACATGAGACCATATGTAAGCCGTAAAATCTGGGCATGATCTGTCCTATTTTCTTGCCTCTCTCATTGAAAATGCTGTCAGAGAAAAGTTAAGAAAATAAGGAAGAAAGAAAGGGAGGAAGAAAGAGGAAGGGAAGAAAGGACAAAAGAAGGCAGAGAGCTCTGCTTTTTGTGATGAAAATTGTGGAAGAGAAATTAGTGGACCTCATTTAATGCAGAGGGGGAAGGAATGTGACAGATTCTCTCTCTTCATAGTGAATAATGCTAGTGATGTGGACTTGGGAATGATTCTACAGCCTTTTTTTCTGGGCTAAACAAGGTGTAATACTGCAAATCTCTTCAAGTAGCAAGGAACAAATCAAAACTCCACAAATCAATACCTTTCATACAAGTATTCTGTAGTGGGTACTATGGCTCAGTGGGTTAAGTTCCTGCTTGGGACATCAGCGTGTTTGGGATTGAGTCCCGGCTACTCCACTTTCGATCCAGCATCCTACTACTAAATCCTGGGAGGAAGTGGATAATAGCTCAGGTAATTGGGTCCCTGCCACTTATGTGGGAGAACAGGTTTGAGTTCCAGGCTCCCAGCTTCAGCCTGGCCCAGCCCTGGCTGTTGTGGGCATTTGGAGAGTGAACCAAAACATGGAAGGTCAATCTCCCCAACCCCTGCCCCTTTTGCTCTGCCTTTCAAGTAGATATATAAACAAGCATTTTTAAAAACTGTACCACATGGGATAGTGTACTAGTAAATATACTTATTGTATGTGTTATACCAGGGAGTTGAAATCACAGCATGTGTCACCAAGAAATGCTCAAGATCTTCAGGTAACAGAGGTAGGAGAAGTCACAGATCAAAGAGAGGGACAAGAGGGAGGAAGGCGGAAAGCCTCAATTTCCTCATCTCTATAAGGGAACTAAATGTGATGATGGCTTTGAACATAAAGCTTACTCCAAGAACAATGATTTGTGTTGGCAAATGGATACATGTGTGCCATTAGATTAAGATACACATTTCTGTGTTTTTCTGGATAGTTCCATGTCAAGGACGTTTCAGATACAAAGTGAGATACATATCAAGTGAACTAGCAGAATCCTTATCCTAGTAGGATATTTCATAATGACACGATATTTAATGCCCATTTGTAAAAAGGATCAATACACATCACGTTTCTATGGGCTGACATAGCTAGCCTTAAAAATCTATAATTCAACCTCCCTGTGACGCATTCTTCTCTGTTCAAGCTGCCCGAGCTATTATGAGGAGTCCCACACTCATGTTAGGCCAGAGGTCTAATGTCACCAAGTGTCCTAGTTTGTGATGATATTGAACTGGATTGTCAATAGAAAAAGCTACTTCCCTTCTATGTGGCTAGAACTGCCACCCCCACCTAGGAAGTATAAACCAGTCCTTTGATTCATAAGTCACTATGATTTGTGTACCACATTCTGGTGAAATCACCTAGCCGCAGTTGATTAGACTAGGGATCAATACATGAGCCACTCCCACGGAAGGGCTGGATGTGAGGATGCTGGCCACTTCTAGGTTGCTTTCCTGCTAGCTTTCCTGCTAACTTTCCAGCAGGCATTCTGCAAATTGAATGCAGACTGAATTGGCCTGCTTGAAGTCTGTCTTTTGGGGCCAAAAAAGTCAAACTAATAGAAGACAGGTTACTTACACAGCCTAGGTTTAGAGCAACGGACAACTGTCCATAGCATGTTTCTCCTGGAACTGGTACAGCCATCCCATTGTGACTTTTTTTTAACAATCTTTATTTATTTATTTGAAAGTAAGAGTTACACAGAAAGAGGAGAGGCAGAGAGAGAGAGAGAGAGAAAGAGAGAGAGGGAGGGAGGGAGGGAGGGAGGACTTCCATCCGATGGTTCACTCCCCAGATGGCCGCAACGGCCAGAGCTGAGCTGAGCTGGATCGGAAGAGGAGCAGCCAGGACTTGAACTGGCGCCCATTTGGGATGCTGGCGCTTCAGGCCAGGGTGTTAACCTTCTGAGCTATAGCAGCAGCCCCCCATTGTGACCTTGTGCAATGGCGACTGATGTGAGGATGCAACCTGCCTTGCTCTCCACACCCCACGTGTTTGTGCAATAAACTCCAGCACTAAAGGTCAACTGTGCATGAGAAACACTGCACATGAGCCCATTGTTAGCAACATTTCCATTTGGATCCTGTTGGGTTCTTTGTGTCGTTGTTAGTCCTCATTAGCATAAAAATGAAGTTGTTTTGATTTGCTACTGTCTGTCTGCTATCAGAAAACTGCTATTAGGAAAATCGCATTAATTAGCAACAGCTGAGGGGAGGATGGCTATTTTGGAGCTGCAGCTGCAAGTCTCTTTGCGATCTGTTGACTGAATTTTAACAATTAACAGAATAAATAGTCTCTGAGTGTATTTAATCACGTTAATTTTGTTTTCCTCTATTTGTATTACTGTTTAGGACTGTTAGTTAATCTACATCAAATACTCTGGTACCATTAGCACACTTTAAAACATAACCTCAGCTATCTAATTCCCTATCATTTACTGGAAGTGATATAATGTTTAGCATATTACTAAAATATTAATTTTATGCAAGAAAATGAAGAATTAAAATTTTTTCAAAAGGTTGGCCTATTAATTGAAACAGCTGATAAAGCAGAAATCCTATTTTATAACCTTGCTAAGTAAGACAGACACATTGGTGGATAAACAGAATGACAGGTAACACATATAGGCATGTATAGAAAAGGACTGGAAATTGAACCTCCTAAATTCTAATCCCAACTGGTTCATTACTTATTTTTATGGTCACCATGAAATGAGCGTGGTAAAGACATGGTATAAAACAAAGATCTTTTAGTCGGGCAGAACAAGTTTGACCCCGGATTTACCTCAATAGGGCATAGCAGGTGAATTGCTTCCCCGAGCCTCAGTTTTTGCCCTACAAATTGGGGTTAATACCTAACTTTATGGTCCTCTTGTGAACATTAATGAGCTGAGCTGATCTGCAAATTGCCAAGCATGAAATAGGTGCTTAAAAGATGTTATTTTACCTAAGAACTGAAGTAAGCGATTCTGTATCCCACAGTTAAAAGAAAAGGACTAGACCTCGGACTAAATTTAACCAAAGAGGTGAGAGATCCCTACAATGAAAACTATGAAACCCTGATTTAAAAAAAATTGGAGAGGACACAAGTAATGAGTTTATGAATCAGAGGAATTAATATTATTAAAATATCCATATCTGGACAGGTGTTGTGCAGTGGGGTAAGCCAGCCACCACTTGGGACACTTGCATTTCATGTAGAAGTGCTGTTTTGCATCCTCTTTCCTGCTAAACACATTTTTGGAAGCAGCAGATGGTGGCTCAAGTGCTTATGCCACCGCCACCCCCATGGGAGACCCAGATGTTCCAGGCTCCTGGCTTTGGCCTGGCCCGACCATGGCTATTGTGGGCATTTGGGGAGTGAATCAGCAGATGGAGGATCTCTTCTGTTGCTCTGGCCTTTCAAGTAGATGAAAATAAATAAATCACATTTTAAAAAATATCCATACTACCCTCAAAACTACAGATTCAATGCAATCCCCATCAGAACATCAATGACATCCTTCAAATAACTAGCAAAAACAACTTTAACCTTGTATGAAATCACAGAAAACCTGGAAAAAGCAATCTTCAGCAAAAAGAACAAAGCAAGAGGCATTAGCGTGCCTGACTTCAAAACACCAAAAAAGCTACAGTAATTAGAACAATATGGTACTGGCACACAAAACGGACACACAGGCCACTGGGACAGAACAGAGAGCCTAGAAGTCAGTCCACCCATCGACAGCCAGTTGACGTTTTATAAAGGTGCTAAGAATGCACACTGGGGAAAGTGTAGTCTTGTCAATAAATGGTACTAGGAAAACTGGATATCTACATGCAGAAGAACGACACTCCTCTACACTATCCACCATCTGGTACAAAAATCAATTCAAACTTAACCAAATGTGGAACCTGAACTTTGAAACTTCTAGAAAACAAAACACAGGAGCCACGCTTCAGGACACCAAAATGGCAAGTTTTTAGATAAGATTGCCCTCCCCCAACGAAAACACAGACAACACCAAAAGTAGACAAATGAGATGGCATCCAACTGAAGAGCTTCTGTACTGGAAAGGAAACAGAGAAAACCACCTACAGCACGGGAGACATGGTGTAGAATACATTTGACAAGGGTCTACTATCCAGAATACAAAAGGAACAATGGGGGAGGGGCATGGAATAGTCTAATTTAAAAACGCGCAACTGGGGCCAGTGTTTGGTCAGTGGTTAGGATGCTGCTGGGATACCTGCATCCTGACATGGGGGCCGGGGTTGAATCCATGCTCTGCCTTCAGCACAGCTTCCTGCTAATGCACACTCGGGGAGGCAGTGGTGATGGGTCAAGGACGTGGGTTCCTGCCACCTACGTGGGAGACATGGAGAATCCAGATGGAGCTCCAGGCTCCTAGCTTTGGCCTGGCCCAGGCCTGCTTGTTGAAGGCATCTGAGGAGTGGACCACCAAAATGCTTGCTCCCACGTGCTCTCTTTCAGAGAGAATAAAATTTTTAAAATACAGGCAATACACTGAAATACTTATTTTTCAAAGACATACAAATAGCCTACCTATATGTGATGTTCAATGTCACTAATTACTAGGGAAATGCAAATAAAAACCACAATGAGCTACCTTCTCACTTCAGTTAGATTGATTATTATCAAAAAGATCAAAGATTACAAGGGCTGGCGAGGAAGTAGAGAAAAGGGAACTCTGCCACACTGTTGATAGAAATGGAAATTAGTGCAACCGCTGTGGAAAATAACACGGAGGGTCCTTAAAAAACTTACACTAGAACTCCCCTATGATCCAGCAACCCCACACTAGGTGTACATGCAAGTGAAATGAAATCAGTCTGTCAAAGAGACATCTGAACCCCCAGATTCAGTGCACTGCCATTCACAATAGCCAGGAAAGGAGAACCACCTAATTACTCATGTGATGATGACTGGACAAAGAAAAAATGTGGCGTATATAAACGATATCATGTATTCATGCCATAAAAATGATGAAACCCTGTCATCACAGAGAGCAACTGGAAGCTATTATGTTAAATGAAATAGCCAGGCACTGAGAGACAAACACCACATAATCACACTTAGGTGTGGAAGCTCAAACAGTAGATCTCAGAGAAGTTCAGAGTAGAGTGGTAGCTACCAGAGGCCGCAAGGGTAAGGGGAGGCTGGGATGCAGAGAGGCCCATTAAGGGGTCCTAAGTGATACCCAGGTAAGAGAAAGAAGTTCTGCTGTATTGCACAGTGGGGTGACTATAGTAACGATGCTATCTATATACACATATTTTTTAAAAAGCTGGAAGGAAGGATTTTGAGTATTTTCAACATAAAAATTATATTTGAAGATATGTTTACCCTGATTTGAACCTTACACAATGCATATATGTAGTGAAACATCACAGAGTACTGCATAGATATGTACAATTTTTGCACCTCTGTTAGGAAAACAAAAATAGCGGCCCAGCTTTGTGGTATAGCAGGTTAAGCCACCACCTGTGACACCAGCATTCCACATGGGTACCAGGTTAATCCCAGCTGCTCCACTTCTGATCCAGCTTCCTGCTAATGCACCTGGGAAAGCAGCAGAGGATGGCCCAACTGCTTGGGCCCTTGCACCCATGTGTTAGATCTGTAAGTAGCCCCAGGTTTCTGGCTTTGGTCTGACACAGCCGAGGCCATTGGAGGCCATCTGAGTGGAAGATCTGTCTCTCCCTCTTAAAAAATAATAAAAAATTAAAAATAAATTTTAAAACACTGACTTCGCTTCTAGTTTAAAGCTTGTGTTACTATTTAACTTCGTATGTTTTTATAACTTTTTGTTCCAATTACAGAGTTAAATCCTTTGAGGTAGGGATTCTCTTGTTCATCTCCACACCTACCCACAGTGCCCTGCACAGTAGCTGGGCCCTACTGGTTGGAGGTTTGTCCCAATTCATTAGTGTCGGCACACATTCTTTAGTGTAAGCCAGTGTAAGAATAACAACTATTATCTATTGAGGTTTGCTCTGTGGCAAGCACTCTGTAGTAGGCATTTTATATGGTTTAAGGGTCCTGGCTGTTGATTAGAATCATTTAAGGGAGTTTAGAAAAGTACTGATACCCTGATTCCATCCCAGACCAAGATCAGCTTCTAGCGGGGAACCAGGGCACTGGTGGGTTTAAAAGCTGCTCAGGGAGTCAAATGTGCAGCCACAGTGGAGAGAACCACGGATACAGATTCTCTTGTTTAATTCTCCCACCCAAAGTATGTTATTATCATCTTCTTCTGTAGAGGAAAAAGGCCCAGGCACAGAGGGATCAAGTACCTTGCTCAAGTTTATATGAGGAGGTCATTAAAAAGTTCACACAAAATACATATTCTGAAAAAATTACGTATGGATTTTAAAATATTTTTGCATTAAAAGGAATGTATCTTTCAATTCCAATTCTCCATGAACTTTGTGAAGTCCCCTCCTAGGGCTGTTACGAGGTGGTCCAGGACTGGAAGCCCCATGGGTGTGACTCTACAGCCAGACGCTCCCCACTAGGCTCTCCTGCCTTCCACCTGACAAGGAAATCCCAAGCTCAAACTGTTGGGCAAAGGCAGGATGCAAATGTCCCTGGAGCTGCAGATTGCGGGTATCCTAAAGGAAAATGTGCAGAAGCACAGCAAGTCCTTTCTCTTTTTAAAGATAGAGGCCACGTTTCGATCTTGACTTTGACAATCCAGCTCAAATCTGGAGTCTTCCTTTCCCAGAATGATTATGTCAACCCTGCAAGAAGAGTTGAGCAGAGTGACAGGTGTTCTGAGTTCCTCAAGCCCCTTAAAAATAGCCATGCTCGAGCTCCTGATCTCCGTGGTCAAGGACCCCAACCTTGACTTACCTGACCCCAGAGCTCATCTGCAAGGCGTGCGCTTTGTCTAATGGAACGCTTGTGACCAGTCAAGGACCCTCTGCAGGCTGCGATTTGGAAGGGAACCTGTAGTGATTGCTGAGAGGTGTGGAAAGGGAGACTTTTTTCCCTAGCTGTGGAGGAATCATGGAATAATTGGGCTTTTCTGAAAGAGCTGTTTTAGAGAGACAACTGTGGCAGCGGCTGCTAGGAGGGGAGGGGCGCGGGGAGGAGAGGGGAAGGAGTGTGTGTCCCCCACTCCTACACTCTCCCTAAGCTGGTAAATCTCTGTCACTTCCTGGCCTTGTTCCAGAGGCTAAAGTGAAAATGGAAATGCAGCCTGGCTGCACAGAGAGCTTGGCATTTCAGGGTCTGAGATGAATATTCATGCACCAGTCCCTCTGCCGTACTCTCTCCTCTTCCCTCCCCCACGCCTAGCATAAGCTTGGTGCGTAGTAGGTGCTCACCGACTGTTTGTCAAATGAACAACTGATTCCTGTGAGGGTAGAGGGAAACTGAGGATGGCAAAAATGATGTTGCCCTTTCTTTCTTCGTGTTAGAGAGTAGGTGTCTCCAATGGGGACATTCAAAAAGCTCACGAAAATGGAATTAGAAAGTAACTATTTGGCTACAAAATAATTAGAAATCTATGCATAGTTTTTGTCATAATACTAATTTTCTTTGGACTTTTTGAACACCCCTCATTCAGAAGAGCCTTTTGCACCTTTTACATTTTGACTTGGGCTTACCCAGTTTCCATCCTGAGCTGCTCACTGTGGCTCAACTTTGCAGCTGGTTTCCTGCCGAAGGCCCCTTGGACATAATCCTTCTTGGATTTGACCCTTTGCTACCCTCTCCTCCACGGTGAGCTGTTCTGGCTCTGCAGTCACCTTTTATTATTGAGATGGTTATTAAAAATGTTAGAGCAATGCCCAGGTGAACGCTCAAAGACAGGATGTTTTGGCAAAGTGAGTGCTAAAGGGAAGAAGGCAAGTTAACAATGAAAAGGAAAATTCACTGAGCACTGACTCAGTGAACAAATGCCTTAGCATCGCCCCGCCTCATCTTGGCCCCGCCTCATCTTGACCACACCCCTTCCTGGTCTACCCTCAGGACCCAGGGCAGGTCCTCAAGCGTTCCTAGCTTTCTCTGGGTTAGGGACCATACTGTGCTCAGTTTCCCCTCCACTATTGTCACATATTGTCACAACTCTGACATAGAAGTTGTGGTCTCTATACTTTTTTTTTTTTTTAAATGATTGATTTGAAAGGCAGAGTGATGCAAAGAGGGACAGACAGAAAAGGGGAGAGGGAAAACCTCCTATCCACTGATTCACTCCTCCAAATGGCTCCAACAGCTAGGGCAGGGCCAGGCAAAGCTAGGAGCTAAGAACTCCATCCATGAGTGCTCACTGCTTCCCAGGCTCCTTAGCAGGAAGCTAGCTTGGAAGTGAAGCAATCAGGACTTGAACCGGCACTCCAATATAGGATGGCAGCGTTGCAAGCATTCATCTACTGGCAAGAACACTGGCCTCTCTCTCTACCACCTGCACCACCCCCAGCTAGGTTAGGTGCTGTTCACCTTAGCCCAAGGCTTCTCCCAGGGTAGCTCTTGCATGTGACTGCTGCCTACTGACTGGCCTGTTTTCCCATTGCTCAGCAAGTTCTGGTAGCAGAGGCTGGAACCTGCTTTGCTCTGCATCTTTGGTGTCTGGTCTGGGACAGTGATGCTTAGTGCATGCCCACTATGGGAAGGAGTCAATGAGCACAGCCCAGTTTCTCAGGCCTGGCCAACTCCTTGCTTGTCTTCTCCATTGAGCCCAGAGTCTTCATATATAGATCTTAGTCCAGCCTTTGGCGAGGAAGAGCCAGGCGGAAGACAGAAGAGGCAAGAAGGGAAGATACAAATGCAGCTCCCCGCTTTGTGCTTTGTACCTTACCACCCTAGACTTGAGTTGGATCTTTTAAATTTGAAACCATTTCAACCTTAATGCAAACTTACAAGAACAATACAAAGAAGTTTTCCCCCAGATGTATTTGCAAGTAAGTGGTTGACAGGACTCTCAATCATCTCAAGTACTTGATTGTGTATTTCCCACAAAGAAGGATTATCTCCCTCATAACCACAGTGCAACCATCAGTTTTAGAAAATTAACAGTGATATATCTAATCCTCAAACCCTCTCCAAGTTTTGACAGTTGTTTCTTTACAGCAGAAAGATCTGGTTGAGAATCAGTTTTGCAATGAGATTTTCTGTCATTGTAGTTTCTTTCAATCTAGGACAGTTTCTCAGTGTTCTCTCCACTTTAAAATTCCAAATCAGTCCCTCTGTGAAATGTTTGAGCTTGTCTGATCTTTCCCTGTAATTAGATTCAGGTTCTGCATCTTTAGCAGGAATATCAGAGGGATGATGCTGTGTTCTGCTCATTGCAGCCCATCAGATGATGCACGCATGAAGCTTCAAGTCATCCCATTACAGGTATTTGCTACACTTCTCCACTTTAAAGTTCTTGTTTTTCTCTTTGTAGTTGTTATTTTGAGGGCAGGTACTTTGAGATTATAAAAACATCCTGTTTCTTACCAAACTTTCCAATTATTCATTCATTTATTCATTTAACTGGCATATCATTTACTTTATATCAGATGGCCTATGGTTTTCCATCTTTTTAAAGACTTATTTGAAAGGCAGAGTTACTGAGACAAAGGGAGAGATGGAGAGAGAGAGGTCTTCTATCTGCTGGTTCACTCCCCAGATAGCCACAATAGCTAGGAATGAGCCAGGAACCAGGAGCCAGGAGCTGCTTCTGGGTCTCCTACGTGGTGCAGGGGCCCAAGCACTTGTGCCATCCTTCACTGCTTTCCAAGACACATTAGCAGGGAGTTGGATTGGAAGTGGAGCAGCTAGGACTTGAACTGGTGTGTATATGGGGTGCTGGCACTGCAGGCAGTGGCTTATCCCACTACACAACAATGCCAGAACCTTTTCCATTTTCTTTAACGTGTTGTAATCCATTACTCTTACAAGTATACAAGAACTTTGAACCCATGTGTACAAGGGGATTTCAAAAGGTTCATGGAAAAAATGAAATGAAAATATACAATCAAAAAAAGGTAAATTTTATTTCTCAACTTAAACTCCATCAAGTTCAAGAAATTTCTGTTAAGCGATGATACCAGCCACTTAGTCCCTCCCTAAAACACAGAAGGTCCTGAGAACTTAACCATGGGAACTCAGTCTTTTCTACATTATTAACTGAAGATAAATGGGCATCATTTAAAGATATTTTTAGGGGCAGCAGGTATGGTACAATGAGTGGGTAGAGCTGCTGCCTATGATGCTGGCATCCCATATGGTGCTGGTTCAAGTCCTGGCTGCTTCATTTCCATTCCAGCTCCCTGTTAATGGCCTGGAAAGAGCAGCAGAAGACTTGGAAGAAGCCCTGGCTTTGGCTTGGCCCAGCCCTGGCTGTTGTACCTATTTAGGGAGTGAATCAGCAGATGGAAGATCTCTCCTTTGTCTTTCCTTCTCTGTAATTGTTTCAAATAAATAAATAAATCTTTTTTAAAAATTCTTTTAGGGGCCAGCACTGTGGCATAGCAGGTAAAGCCACCACCTGCAGTGCAGGCATCCCATATGGGCGCCAGTTCTAAGTCCCAGCTGCTCCACTTTGAATCCAGCTCCCTGCTAATGGCCTGGGAAAGCAGTGGAAGATGGCCTAAGACCTTTGGATCAGCCCAGCTCCAACCGACCATTGCAGCCATTTGGGAATGAATCAACAGATGAAGACCTCTCTCTCTGCCTCTGCCTCTCTGTAACTCTGCCTTTCAAATAAGTGAATATATCTTTAAAAAATTCTTTCAAGGTTTAGAAACAAAAAAATCAGAAGGAACCAAATCAGCAGTGTAAGGTGAATGCCTGATGATTTGCCATCGATATTCTCACAAAATCATCCTTGCCCGATGGCAGGGATGAGCAGGAACACTGCTGTGGTGGGAAAGGACTCTGGTGAAGAAGTTTCCTCAAGTGTTTTCCTGCCAAGTCTTATCTAATTTCTCAAAACACTCTCCTCAGTAAGCAGATGTTATTTTTCAGTCTTCCATCAAGCCAACAAGTCACATGCCTTGAGCATCCCCAAACACTGTTGCCAGGACATCTGCTCTTGACTGGTTCACTTTTACTTTGACTGGAAAACTCATTTCTTGGTAGCCATTGCTATGGTTGTGCTTTGTCTTCAGTACCGTACTAGTAAAGCCATTGTCATCTTCTGTCCCAATTCTTGAAAGAATTGCTTTGGAATCTTGATCTCACTTGCTTAAAATTCCCACTGAAAGCTCTGCTTTTTTCTGCAGCTGATCTGGACCCAACAGTTTCGGCACACATCCGAAAGAATGTTTGCTACCTTTAATTTTCCAGTCACAATTGTTTAAGCTAAACCAACTGAGATGTCTATATTGTTGGCTATTGTCCCCACTGTTAATCGTTCATCCTCTTCTACTAGGATATGAACGAGATTAATTTTTTTTCTTGCAAATTGATGTGGATGGTCTGCTTCTGCAGCCCTCATTTTTAACAGTGTCTCACCCCTTCTTAAAGTGAGTTATCCATTTGTAAACCACCGGTTGCTTTGGAGAATCGTCCCCATAAACTCTTGGTAATGTATCAACAATTGATCTATTCTTCCACCCAAGTTTCACTGTAATTTTGATGTTCATTTTTGCTTGAATTTTGGCAGAATTCATGTTGCTCTGATAGGGGCTCTTTTCAAACTGACATCTTTCCTTCCTCAGATCAGATCCTGTACAGACATGTTATGACAAGTTACTATGAGCTTATTGTGATGCACTTTTGAAATTTATGCATAACTTTTTCATAATACTCATTTTCCATGAACTTAAGAGACTGCTTCTGTTTGTGATTGGTAATCTTCTTGAATTGCTATTATATTTTAAGTTTAAAAAAATCAACACAGGGAAAATTAAGAAAAATGTAAAACAAAATATTCATGTTAACACTACTTCATATCCTTTATAGGAATTAGAGCAAACAAGCAGAAACAGTGGAGACCCAGTATGTGAAACTCAGTAGTTTTTGAAGCCTGAAAAACTACATTTAAAGAATGTGGGCCGGCGCCGTGGCTCAACAGGCTAATCCTCCGCCTTGCGGCGCCGGCACACCGGGTTCTAGTCCCGGTCGGGGCGCCGGATTCTGTCCCGGTTGCCCCTCTTCCAGGCCAGCCCTCTGCTGTGGCCCGGGAGTGCAGTGGAGGATGGCCCAGGTGCTTGGGCCCTGCACCCCATGGGGAGACCAGGAAAAGCACCTGGCTCCTGCCTTAGGATCAGCACAATGGGTGAACCAATGGCAAAGCAAGACCTTTCTCTCTGTCTCTCTCTCTCACTGTCCACTCTGCCTGTAAAAAAAAAAAAAAAAAAAAAAAAAAGAATGTGCATGAGGCTGGTGTTGTGGTGCAGCAGATGAAACTGCAGCCTGCAGTGCCAGCATCCCCTATCAGAGTGCCACTCGAGTCCCAGCTGCTCCACTTCCATTCCAGCTCCCTGCCAACGCACCTGGGAAGGCAGTGGAGGATGGTCCAAGTACTTGTGTCCCTGTGCCTACATGGGAGACTGGGATGGAGTTCTAGGCTCCTGCCTTTGACCTCTCCCAATCATTGCCATTGTAGTCATTTTGAGGAGTAAAACAATGCTTTTCTTGAGGAGTAAACCAAAGTTTTCTTTCTCTGTCTCTCTCTCTCTTATGCCTTTCAAATAATAAATAAGTCAACAAATCTTATTTAAAAAGTATGATTTTTGTCCTAGTTGCCAGAAACTTAATCCACTTCTGGGGATGGGCCTCTTCTCTACCTTCACAAACATTTATGTGATGATCTTTGTTTTACTGCAAATGTAAAGCACTAATGATAACAACAATGATGATATGGCCAGTATATATATATTCTGCACCAGACAATGTTCCAAGCACTTCCCACATTCACTTGATGCTCTCAAAAGCTCTCTGAGATAGGTATTACTATCCCCATTTTATAGGAGGGGCATCTGAGAATGATTTTCCTGACACCATTACTATGTGGTATTGTCAGTAACCAATCTTAGGCCACCTGACCTATGAGTTGACCTCTTTTTAAAGATTTATTTATATACTTGAAAGGCAGAAGTAGAGAGAAAGGGGGGAGAGAGAGACAATCTTTCACCTGCTGATTTACTTTCCCAAATGGCAAATGGCTGTAATGGCCAGGGCTGAACTATGCTGAAATCAGGAGCCAGGAGCCAGGAGCCAGGAGCCAGGAGCCAGGAGCTTCTTCTGGGTCTCCCATATAGCTGGCAGGGGCCCAACCACTTGGGCCATTTTCTGCTGTTTTCCTAGGCATATTAGCAGGGAGCTGGATCAGAAGTGTAACAGCTAGGACTTGAACTGGTACATATATGGGATGCTGGCACTATAGGCGAGGGCTTAACCTGCTGTGCCATAGCACCAGTCCTGAGTCCACCTTCTTAACTGGCAGTTGACCAGTCTAGAGGGGAGTTGTATCTACAATCTGGGGTATGTGAGACTTATATAGAGCATTCTCTTTGGAGAAAGTAAACTGCCAACTGAGGTTAAGCAGGGAGCCTGGAGCCACAAGGTTTGAGACAGGTGAAGGGCTGAGAGGAGAATATCCATAAGGATTCCATTTCATTATACAGACTCTTTATGGTGCTCCTGTGGCACTCTTAAGCTTTCAACATCTTATTGTTTCCATGGCTGAGAAAGAACTTGTAAGATCAATTCCATTCACATTAGCTACAAAAAAATTGAATACCTCATAATAAATCTAACTAAGGGGAGCTGCTGGCATAGTGAGCTAAGCTTCTGCTTGTGGTGCTGGCATCCTATATGGGCACTGGTCAAGTCCCAGCTGCTCCTCATCTGATCCAGCTCTCTGCTTATGGCTCGGGAAAGCAGTGGAAGATGGCTCAAGTGCTTGGGACCCTGCACCCATGTGGGAGACCTGGAAGAAGCTCCTGGCTTCAGATCAGCCCAGCTCTGGCTGTTGCAGCCATTTGGGGAATGAATCAGTGGATGAAGACCTTTCTATCTCTCCCTCTTTCTGTTTGTAACTCTACCTCTCAGATAAATAATAAATAATATCTTTAAAAAAATTTAACCAAGGATATTAAAGATCTCTAAGATGAAAATCACAAAACATTAAAGAAAGAAGTAGAAGACATAAAAAATAGAAAAATCTTCCATGTTCATAGATTGGAAGAATCAATATCATTAAAATGCCCATACTACCAAAAGCAATTTACAGATTCAATGTGATCCTAATCAAAATACCAAGGACATTCTTCTCGGATCTAGAAAAAATGACATTAAATTCATATGGAAGCACAAGAGACCCCAAACAGCTAAAGCAATCTTATACAACAAAAACAAAGCCAGAGGCATCACAATACCAGATTTCAAGACACACTACAAGGCAGTTCTAATCAAAACAGCTTGGTACTGGCAAAAAAAGAGACAAATAGACCAATGGCACAGAATAGAAATGTCAGAAATCAACCCATGCATTTAGAACCAACTTATCTTTGACAAAGGAGCTAAAATCAATCCCTGGAGCAAGGAATGGTGCTGAGAAAATGGATTTCCACATGTAGAAGTATGAAGTAAGATCCCTACCGTACACAAAAATCCACTCAAAATGGATCAAAGACCTAAATCTATGACCCAAGACCATCAAATCACTAGAGAACATTGGGGAAATCCTATAAGACATTGGCATAGGCAAAGACTTCTTGAAAAAGAACCCAGGGCTGCCGCTGTGGCTCAATAGGCTAATCCTCCACCTTGAGGCACCGGCACACTGGGTTCTGTCCCAGTCAGGGTGCCAGATTCTGTCCCGGTTGCCCCTCTTCCAGGCCAGCTCTCTGCTGTGGCCAGGGAGGGCAGTGGAGGATGGCCCAAGTGCTTGGGCCCTGCACCCCATGGGAGACCAGGAGAAGCACCTGGCTCCTGCCTTTGGATCAGCGCGGTGCGCTGGCCGCAGCGTGCCGGCCGCAGCGGCCATTGGATGGTGAACCAACGGCAAAGGAAGACCTTTCTCTCTGTCTCTCTCTCTCACTGTGCACTCTGCCTGTAAAAAACAAAAAAAAAAAAAAAAAAGAAAAAGAAAGAAAGAAAGAAAGAAAGAAACAAACAAACCCAGAAGCATAGGCAATCAACACCAAAATTGACAAATGGGGTTACATCAACCTGAGTTTCTGCATTGCAAAAGAAACACTCAGTAAAGTGAAAGGACAAACGACAGAATGGGAGAACATATTTACCAACTATGCAACTGATAAAGGATTAATATCCAGAATCTATAAAGAGTTTAAGAAATTCAATGACAATAAAATAAACAATCCAGTTAAGAGATGGGCAAAGGACTTGAACAGGCATTTTTCACGATAGAAAATCCAAATGACCAACAGGCACATGAGAAAATGCTCAGGATCACTAGTCATCAGGGAAATGCAAATCAAAATCACAATGAGGTTTCACCTCACCTCAGTTAGAATGGTTCTCATACATAAATCAACAAACAACTGCTGGTGAGGATGTGGGGGACAAGGTACCCTACCTAATCCATTGTTAGTGGAAATGTAAACTGGTGCAGCCACTGTGGAAGACAGTAGAGATACCTTAGAAATCTAAAAATAGACCTACCATATGATCCAGCCATTCCACTCCTGGGAACTTAACCAAACCAAAAGAAATCAGCATATGAAAGAGTTATCTATACCCTCACATTCATCGCAGCTCAATTCACAATTGCTAAGATATGGAGTCAACCCAGATGTACATCATCTGTTAACTTGATAAAGAAATCACGATATATACACTGTGGAGTACTACTCAGCTGTAAAAAAAAAAAAATTGAAATCCTGTTTTTTGCAACAAAATGGATGCAACTGGAAATCATTATATACAGTGAAATAAGCCAGTTCTAAAAAGACAGAAACCATGTTTTCCCTAATCCAAGATTACTAATAGAGTACCTAAAATGTAATGTATTGGAGTTAAATGGACATTTTGAGATTCTTTTTTTAAAAATATTTATTTATTTATTTGAGAGGTAGAATTACAGACAGTGAGAGGGAGAGACAGAGAGGTCTTCCATCCACTGGTTCACTCCCTAAATGGCCACAACGGCCAGAGCTAAGCTGATCTGAAGCCAGGAGCCAGGAGCTTCTTCCGGGTCTCCCACACGGGTGCAGGGGCCCACGCACTTGGGCCATCTTCTACTGCTTTCCCAGGCCATAGTACAGAGCCGTATTGGAAGAGGAGCAGCTGGAACATGAACCGGTACCCTTGTGGGATACTGGTGCTGCAAGTAGAGGCTTAGCCTACTATGCCACAGTGCTGGCCCGTTTGTTTTTTTTTTTTTCTTCATTCTATTTGTTGAATTCATTTACTTAGTGTAGGGTTAACTTTACAATCATTAAGTAAACTGAAAGTAGATCTGTGTAAAAATTAAGACTGGGAATGGGAGAAGGGGGAGGGAGAAGGAGGAGGAAGAAGCGTTGGAGTGTGGGTGGGAGAGAGGGTAGGGTGGGATGTAGCTCTATATTCCTAAATCTGTGTATATGAAATACATGAAACTTGTATAACTTAAATAAAATTTTAAAAAAGATTCCTTATATAAAAATAACTCACTGTTGTTTGGACCTAGTTGGGATGTGAAGTATTAAGGGATGAACTGGAGTCTACCGTGGAGCAAAGGCAGAGAGCACAACTGCCTAGGGAAAAGAACCAGGGTCAAGACCCAAGTGGATGTTAGAGGTGGCAAGTGACAGCCAGCAGTTTCAGGTGCACGTTTTAATTCCTCAAGGAGTCATTTGAAATTCTTGCAAAGTCAACCTGGCAGGTTTCTGATCTTTCTGTTCTTAGGAAGAATTAGTTTCTAAGCTATACTTAGTATATATACTAAGTATATATATATATATATAAGTATATATATTATATATATATATATAATATAAGTATATATATATACTTAGTATACTTTGCAATACTTCTTTGCACTAAACTAGCTAGGAAACCAATCTTTGAGGAGTCAGACTTGCCCCTTGGTCCCCACATTTTGTTCTGCTTGGAGCATCCTCCGTTGCCTCCAGCACTAGTAGGGGAAGGCTGTGGGGCGTTCCTCAGTGCAATTTTTATTTCAGAGCCAGGATCCAGGATATTTGCCAAATGTTTCCTCTGCCTGGAATCTTTTTTAGCACAGTGCATATCAAGCTGTTGACAGATGAGGAAGGCAAGGTGAGTCTTCTATGCACAAAGAACTAAGTTGAAAAGTATGTAGTAAGTGCGTTCCTGCATATCACATGCCCACTACAGAGGGGATGTCAAAGAGGTACCTCAGGCCACTGATTGGACAAGAGAGAGGTGGTAAAAAATCAAAGCCACGTGAGACTGCCGAGAGCCA
This sequence comes from Sylvilagus floridanus, assembly GCA_949820135.1. Classification (NCBI taxonomy): domain Eukaryota; kingdom Metazoa; phylum Chordata; class Mammalia; order Lagomorpha; family Leporidae; genus Sylvilagus; species Sylvilagus floridanus. The sequence goes on along the minus strand of OX463224.1, from coordinate 75,552,046 downwards.
ACCCCGGAAAAGCAAGGATAAAGAAAGCAGTCCTGGGAAGGTTTACCTAGTAACACAGCTGGCGCGGGCTGGGATAGCGCGGCCAGCGCAGGGACATCCTGACTCAGCAGATTTCTCCGTGGAGCCACAGATGTGTTTAATTTTCTGCAGGGAGACCGATTTGCACACTGTGAACATGCACAAAGCCAGCTGCCTGGCCTCATGAGCTTGGTAGATACGTAGGAGTGGGAGAACCTGGCTGTCGCACAGAGGGCTCTGTGCTCGCTGGTTTCCTGATTCCAGAGCCGCAAGACAAGACTCAGGCCTGCTGCTTCCATCTGGGTTGTGGCCCAGTCACCCAGCTTTCACTACGCCCCGAGATGTTTTCTGTGTAGCTGGGACTGTTGTCCTGAGTCTGAGTGTAATTATCATGAAACAGCCTCTGACTTTAGGGGGAAAAAGAGAAAGGAAGAAAACTGGACTTCGGACCGTGTAGGTAGTCCTGCACCCAAAACTGCAATTAAAGCAATTCTGATGTCATCGTTCATCACACCGATTTATGTTTGGAAAGGAAACCAAATGATGAATATTATGACTATTTCTGTTTCTGCTCCCCCCCCCCCTTTTCTCCTCAAAAACTGGCAATAGCACTAAAGTCAAATTAAACATCTGTTTGAAAAATAAGCCGGAGTGCTGATGACAGCTGCCCCGGACGTAGAAATGCAGCACAGCTGTCAAAATCTGAATTAACAATGATTTTCATTTACGGATAGCGTAGAACTAAGACATAAAGGAGCTTTTTCTCCTGTTTTCCCAGCTTCCAGGCCTGTTAAATGTGAACTGTGAGGGCAATGCCCAAGGTAAAATGTAGCTGAAATCAACCCACAATAATGAACCATGGTGGGAACAGGAGGCAACCTTTCTTCCGATGCAATCTCGTTTCTGGTTGGGTTTTCTCTGTGGCCAGCAGGCTTGCAAGGATGCAAATGATTCAGAGACCATTCTTGGATTAGCAGGAGGAAGTGAAGAGTGCTGGGATGGGTGGGCGTCTGGAGGAATGCCACCCTCCACAGCACCACTGGTCCAGTGGGTATCATTTGCATCTTTAGTGGGCTTTGGTTCTGGAAGAAATGACTGCCTGGGTGTATGACTTGGTTGCACTCTGGTCACATACTCGGTGTAGAAAGACTGAATCAGGTCATTTGGTGACAGGATAAAATATGCCAGGCTGTTTCACACCTACTTCATGACCCTGAAACACTAAGTGCAGTCATGGGCCACATAATGATGTTTAGGTCAACAACGGACCACATATATGATGGTGGGCTCATACGATTACGTCACCTAGGCATGTTGGCACCCTTTTAAATTAAGTGCAACCTATGCTGTTTGCACACTTGCCTAATGATGCAGTTCTCAGAACGTATCCCTGCTGTTAAGTGACACGTGACGATGGGCGTGGTGCCATTTCTTTGCCATTTTCTACTCTTGCACTAGAGTCATCACCTCCTTCCTAGGGTTGGGGTGAATCTCAGGTGTAAAGCAACGCATCTATTAGGTGCATTTTCTGGTCAAGAAAAATATATAGTCTGAAAGGTTAATGATCACCATCTGGCTTTTTCACTGTTGCCTGAAGTTCTCATTTTTATCCTTTGATCCTCCCATGTCAAACATGCTCACAAGGATGAACAAATTGTTATATATCCATACAATGCGATATCATTCAGCATATAAAGGAGTGAAGAACAGTTGGCCCTCCCCAAGTTTCGGCATCCACACATTCATCCAATCAGATAAAAAATACTAGAAAAAAGTTAACTTGCATTGGACAAGTTTTTCCTTGTTATTACCTAAACAACACAATTATTACTTACATGTACATTGTACCAGGTATTATACATAATCTAGAGATAATTTAAAGTAAACAGAAGGGAGGCAGGCATTTACATAGTGGTTAAGACAGTGCTTGGGATGCCTGGCTCTGAGTCCTGGCTCTGCCACCTGATTCCAGCTTCCTGTTAATGTGTACCCTAGAGGTCATCAGGTGATGGCTCAAGTACCTGGGTCCCTGCCATCCACAGGGGAGACCCTGGCTTTGGCCTGGCCCAACCCAACTGTTGTGGGCATTTGGGGAGTGAACTGGCAGATCGAAGATCTGTTTTTCCTTCCTTTCAAACAAATAAAAAATAAATCAAAAAACCTGAACTGGAGCTGGTGTTGTGGGGTAGTGGGTAAAGCTACCGCCTGTAATGCCAGCATCCCCTATGTGTGCTGGTTTGTGTCCTGGCTGCTCCACTTCCAATCCAGCTCTCTGCTAAAGTACCTGGGAAAGCAGCTGAAGATGGCCCAAGTCCTTGGGCTCCTGCACCTGTGTGGGAAACTCAAAGGAAGCTCCTGGCATTGGACTGGCCCAGCTCCAGCCACTGAGGCCGTTTGGGGAGTGAGCCAGAGGATGAAAGATCTTTCTCCCTCTGTCTCTGCAAATTCTGCCTTTCAAATAAACAAATAAATATTTTTTAAAAAACAACCAAAAATATGTATCTTTTGTTATGAAGTATAAGGAGAATGTGCATAGGTTATGTGCAAGCACTACACTATTTTGTATACATCATTTCAGCATTCTCAGATCTTCATACCTGTTGGGGTCCCTGGAATCAATGTTCCACTGATACCGAGAGATGACTATACTGATAATTGCTCAACATGGTCGAACCACAAAGTCATGCTAACTGAATGAAACCTAACACAGTAGGTTATGACTCAACTTACACGAAATATCAACAATAGGTAAACCCAGGGGGCAGCACTGTGATGTGGCGGGTAGAGCCATGGCCTGAGAGGCTGACATTCCATATGGGCACTGGTTTGTGTCCAGGCTGCACCACTTCCAAGCTCCCTGCTGATGGCCTGGAAGAAGCAGTTGAAGATGGCACAAGTGTTTGGGACATGACACCCATGTGGGAGACCTGGATGAAGTTCCTGGCTTCTGGCTTTGGCCTTGCCCAGCCATGGCCATTTGCAGATAAATGGGAAGTGAATCAGTGAATGGACTCTCTCTGTCACTCTTTCAAATAAATACATCTTAAAGACAAGACAAAAAAAATAGGTAAATCCATAGGGACAGAATGTAGATTGTTGGTTACCAGAGACTTGGGGAAAGGAGATTGGGGAGCAACTGCAGAGTTTCACTTTGAAGTGATGGAAATGTTTTAGAATTAGGGAAGAAGTGGTGTTTGCACATAACCAATATAGTAAATGCTACTGACTTATTTTAAAATGGTTCGTTTTGGAAGGGATTTGGTACAGCAATTAAGACGCTGTTTGGGCTCTTGTATCCCATGTTGGAGTGTCTGGGTTTGAGTCCTGGCCCCACTTCTGTTTCCTCCTTCCTGCTAAGGCACATCTTGGAAGGCAGCAGGTGATGGCTTAAGTGCTTGGGTCTCTGTCACCCACACGGGAGACCCAGATGGAGTTCTGGGCTCCTGGCTTCAGTATGGACTAGCCCTGATTTTTGTAGTAAGTGAACCAGCAGATGGAAGCTCTCTGTCCCTTTCCCTTTCATAAATAAAAACAAATAAATGCAATTTTAAAAAATGGTTAATTTGGGATCAGCATCGTGGCACAGGGGGTTAAGCTGCCACCAGTGATGCCAGCATTCCACTTCTCCCACTCTGACCCGGATCCCTGCTAATGCGCTTGGGAAAGCACTGGAAAATGGCCTGAGCACTTGAGTTCCTGCCACCCACGTGGAATGAACACAGACCTGGACACAAACCAGTGCCCGTATGGGATGTCAGCCTCTCAGGCCACGGCTCTACCCGCCACATCACAGTGCTGCCCCCTGGGTTTACCTATTGTTGATATTTCATGTAAATTGAGTCATAGAATATAGGACCTACTGTGTTAGGTTTCATTCAGGAGACCCATGTGGAATTCCTGGCTCCTGGCTTCAGCTGTTGTGGCCACTTGGGGAGTGAACCAGCAGATGGAAGGTTTCCCTGAGTCTCTTCTTTATCTCTCTCTCTGTAACTCTGCCTTTCAATTCAATCAATCTTTCAAAAAATGGTTAAGTTTATATTATGTGAATTTAACCTTAAAAGGGGGGTGGGAAGAACCTAACCAGGGCAGAGAATGCATTGGCAGCCCCTGCTCTGCTGGTGGAAGAGGACTGGAACTGCTCCTGCTGCCCTACACCTGTGTGCTGCTCAGCTCAGACAGGCCTCATGCCCTGGAAGTTGCAGTTACCCCTGGGTGCCCACGACGCTGGCACAGTTCACAGAGGGCTTTATTTTCACACACAAGCTTCAACTGATGGTGTGCCTGGAGCTCTGTCTAGGGCCCACTGCCCTGCAGCCCACACTTCCAGTTTAATTTTTGCCAGTTTCCTTCTCTGGGGGGCTGGGATCTCAGCTGCTGAATCACACCACTGTTGGCCTCCCAGGTCCTTCCCTTCCCCACCAGGGTATCTGGATTCCACCTGTTGGATGGTAGGTCCTGGCATATCTGAGTCTTCCTCAACCAAGCACATGTTGTCCATTAACCACGACACTGGTCTTTGCAACTGCTTTCCAAGAACTAGGCGCTTTAGCTATGGGTTTCCCAACCCTGTCCTGGTGAGTCCTTGCTTCCTCCCTGGTAGCCCCACTAAGGTCCTTGCCTGCTCAAGGGAAGCCATCCTGACCTACAACGAAAGAGCCACGGTTCTTGTTAACAATGCCAGAAAAATTGTGGGGTGAGCCTCACTCCAGCCACATCAGATCCTCCTACCCTGCCACTTTCCTCTAAAACACACACACACACACACACACACACACACACACACGGTCATTGCCTGTGGTTTCTCTATGCTATTTTCTTTGAAGAGAAAAAGACTTGGTGAGCCCTACAAAGTGTAAGTATTATGAACGCCAGTTAATTCCCCCTTCATACTCATTCTCTCTTCCCACTAGCAAGTCTGTCTCTTGCCAGCTCCCTGGCTTGTTTTCCATTCCCTAAATGACATTTGTTTTCCTTACTTGGAGATCACCATGTCCCTACAGATAGTTCCTGACCTCCTGGTTTACAGGAAGGCTTCCGCCCTGCTCCTCACGGGTGAACTAAGGTAGAAAGTGAGTCAGATTCAGCCAGTGTAGTTAGTGATGATGTGTTAACACAGGGTTTGGAGTCAGGCAAAAGTGGGTTTCATCCCAGCTCCATTCACTGCTTTTTTGCACTGAAAATGAATTTTCAAAACCTCAGTTTTCTCATCAACAAGATGGGAACAATAAAGCCAAGGGGTTTTATGAGGATTAAGAAAAAGCACATGGGTGTTTGGCACAGCAATTGAGATACCGCTTGGTATGCCCACATCCCGTGTATGGGTGTCTGGGTTTGAGTTCTGGCTCTGCTTCTGGTTCCAGCTTCCTGCCAATGCACACCTGGCAGGTAGCTGTGGTGGCTCAAGGAGCTGGGCTCCCGTCACCCACACGGCAGACCCAGAGCGAGTTCCGACTTCTGGCTTTGGCCTGGCCCAGCCTGGCCCCAAGTGTTATGGGCATTTGGGGAGTGAATTAGTGGTTGGAAAATATATCTGTGTCTCTCTTCTTTTCAAATAAAAAAAATTTTTTTTTAAAAAAAGCATGTAATGCATCTAGGATAGTGCTTGAAAATAACTTACACTATTATCCAATACATTAATCCAATGCATTAATCCAATGCACTCGATCTATTTGGGCTGCTATAACAAAATACCATAAAGCACATGGCTTACAAACCATAGAAATTCATTTCTCACAGTTCTGGGGACAGGGGAGTCCAGGAACAAGGTAGTGGCAGATTCAATGTCTGGCAAAGGAACTCTGTACATTTACGCTGGCCGTCTTTTCAAATACTCCCGGGGTGGGGGGGGGGGGGGGGACAGAGAGTAGAAGGCAGCTCTCATTGTCTCCTCACGAGGGTGCTAACTCCATCCATGAGTCTAAACTAATCACTACCTAATCACCTCCAAAAGCCCCACCTCCACACTGAAGAGTAAGTTTCAGCAAATGAACTGGGGAGGGAGGTGGCAGGAAAACACTGAGCATGGCAGGTCACTCTATGCACCTCTTGACACATTCACAGTGGTGGGGACAAGCTCCATTTTGATTTTGGTCAGCTCTGCCCCACTGTCCTTAGATGACGCACATCACACCAGCAGAGTAACCAGCTGCCTCCTGCTCCAGAACTTCTGTGATGCTGCAGCAAGTGTTCAAAATCTGGGGAACACTCCTGTGGGTGCAACTCAGAGGTGCAGGCAGAGACTGCTTATAGGGCTGCCTTTGCTTAATGGAGGATGGAGGCCAATGGACAGGGGCTCTCCCACCCCCACCCTTTACCCTGGGTGCACTTTTCTGACATATATGTTTTAAGGCTTCTCCCAAGATCCCAGTGGGCTCATACACTGTGGCCTGTAGTGATGATCTTGTCAATCAACACTTGATTGAACCATACCATGTCTACCCACCACTCCTGCTCCCTGGGATCACATCCCAGATAAGCTACATGTTGACAAGCAGTTGTTTTAGCTGGAATTTTAGGAGAACCCAGGTCAAGAAGCAACAGGTAGTGAGTCTCCAGTCCTACGCATCAGTGCAGGGATCAGCAAGCTTTTTCTAACTAAGGGCCTGATAAGAAATATTTTAGGCTTTGCAGGCCATATACTCTGTGTCACAGCTTCTCAGTTCTGCTGCTGTACCACAAAAGCAGCCCTAAACAATACATAAGTGAAATGAATATAGGTGCTTTTCAATAAAGCTTCATGTCTAAAAACAGGCCATGTACCAGATTTGGCCCAAGGGGTGTGGTGTGCTGGCCCAGCATTTGAACTATAGGGAGCAATGAGATTGATGCCTGCCTTCGTGAAGTGCACAGCACTGTGTAGGGAGCAGGCGTTCCTAGCAATGAGGCTGTAAAGGTGGTAGAGCAAGGCATGAAGAGCCTTGAACACCACACTACAGGATTCTGACTTCATGCTTTGTCGATGGGGACACTGAATGAGTGCTCAGATCTTGTAGCTGCCGCAGTTGGGAGCAGGTTATTTCACTGGTTAAAAAAAAAAAATGAATTGCTTCTTTGTTAGCATTTGTGGAAAACCCAGTGCTGCCAGAGGGCTGCCTCCTCTCACTCCTCCAGTCTGAGCGACTCTTCCTTTATCAGCCTTCCCACCCTGTATTGCACCAGGGTGTATTGCTCCCTTATCTGCTACCCTGGAGGCCAGCTGTGTTTTGGAATTCAGGATGTTTTTGGATTTCAGAATGATAATACTGTGCCCACTCCATGTATTGTGAAACACCCCTATCAGGAGGGCCTGGGAAGGCGGCTCACAATCACACTCATTCATGCTTACTCAGAAGGACTACACATACCTTCGAGTCCTTTCAGGGAAGACAGCTTTCTACATAAATGAGTTCTGAAAAATTTTCTGGATGTCAGAGATATTTGGATTTCAGAAATGCGGATGAAGGACTTGCATACCTGATCTGTTTTGCTTGTGATTCACCCTGAGACTGTGGCAACCTTAGAGACAGTCTCTGGGCCCTCAGTGCCCGTGCACAGGAGACACTAGGTAAACGGTACCAAGGGAAGAACATACGAGAAAAGCTGGACACAGAGTTCAAGGGGGCAGTCAGTGAAAGGCTGGTCAGGGACTCTGCTGCAGGACAGGTGGCGACGCACAGGCTCGGACTGGGATTTTGAACTTCATCTTAATGTGATAGGAGCCCCATTCAAGATTGTTAGGTAAGTGGTGTGACCCAGCTGCAAGTGAGGACAGCGAGTCTCACAGCAGTGGGAGGACAGGACCCAAGGCAAGGAGCTGGGGTGATCAGTTAGGAGCATCCTGCAATAGTGAGGCAAGAAGTGACAGAGGATAAGGCAATGCACGGACAGCAGGAGACGGGAGAAAGCCCAACTGCCTAGATCTGGCCCCTGAAGGCGGGGAGAAGTCAGAGTTTATCTGGACCCTGCAGCACCAGTCCAAGATAGTAGAGGTTGGCATTAAGGTCACGGGCATAAGTCAGACACTTCTGTCTGAATCCCAGATGCTCTGGTTTGTCTTCCAGAATTCATGCTGAAATTTAACCCCAACTATGAAGTATTAAAAGAGTGGAAACTTAAACCAACTATGGCACTTAGAGGTGGGGCTTTTGGGTGATGGATTAGGATTAGCTAAGGCCATTAGGGTAGAGTCCACACAACTGAATTCTTGTGACTTTATAACAGGAGAGAGTAGATAAACATTCACACACCTGCTCTCTGTCTCTTGCCATGTGATGCCTGATGTTGCCTAGGAACTATGTCAGCACCAGAGGAGGCCCCTAGACCTTGCATCTCCAGAGTCAGGAGCCAAAATAAACCTCTTTTCTTTATAAAGTTAGTCTGCCTCATGTATTGTGTTACAGTAATGAAAACTGATCAGTAGGCCAGCTCTGCAATGGTGGACAAATTCCTTAACTTCTCTGTGCCTCAGCTACCTCCCTAGCATCACTTTCAAGGATGAAGTAAGTATTTGTAAAGCACCCAGGACAATGCTTGGCTCTTGGCTATTATAATTGTCCGTAGCCAATCACTGTTTCATTAGCATGAATTTCCCAAATGGCTCACCAAATGACTCTCCCCAGGAGAAGGTTAACCCACATTTCAGACGCTTCCAGGATGGACAAATAGGTGTTAGAAGCCTATTCAAAGATAATAGATGCATGGAAAGTGGGGATCACTTCAGGAGACAAAACTTCTGTCAGACTCATGGGAACAAGACTCCTTTCTGGTGGGGTCCGCAAACATCCATTCAACTCACAGGGACTTTTCCTTTAATCAGTGGCTATTTTGCTGTAATGGTTTGCAGCATTCTTGCAGCACTGTGGCCTGCCATGGAAACCGTAAGTGCCGGGCCATTCATTTGTAGGGAGAAGGCTATAAGAAGGGCTGCCTGGGAAGCCTGTAATTTAGAAATGTTCAAATCTCTGCATCCAAATGGAAAATGGAAACAGTGTCAGGTTTGTGCCAAAAGGAAAGTCATGATTACTGTGTGCTTCCCTCCCCCCTGGGCAAAGGAACACAAGCAAGCGAGCAAGCAGGCTTCAGCGCACAGCAGATCACCCCTCCAGGCTGCCATCTCCCAGGTGTATCACCCAACACTGCCACACAAATGCTCCTTTGCAACAAAGCCTTGTCCTCTGCCCAGAACTATGCTGCCAGGTGTAAGTGTCTTTATTCACTTTAACAAACCTGCCTCCCAGTGTGCTAGTCTACTCTGTAATGACCACTAATGGCTTCCTTGCGCTTCTTGAATCCAATTCAGCCTCTTTGTGTTGACACTGGAGGACCTCCATGATTTAACAATGCATTTTGGACCCCCAAAACTTTCTCATCTCAACAAGTCGGTTTACTGTCCCCCAGAGCTGCCGTATTAATCCCATCCTCAAATCCTCATTTCAATTTTCATTCTGCCCACCCCTTTCACCTGAAATAACCCTTTCCCTTCAATCCATGTATCCAAATTCAACCACTGCCTTCAAGATATGAATGCTAATCTTTCCAAGAAACTGATTATTTCATCCCTCATTCATCTCCTCTTTGAATTCTAACCATGTTTAGCTTATCTTCCATTCATGCCTGCCTTATGTTCACTACCTCCTGCATACATATTTTTATTTACACAACTAGACTGAAATTATCTTGAAAGTCAGGATCACTGTTTATACTTTGCGTCTTTCTCAGTGCCTAGTATTCTCTGGGCACATGGCAGGTACACATGGAATACTGGTTGTGAAACCATTTTGCTTATTCACATTTCCTGAAACTAATAAGCTGTGTGGGTTCCTGCCACGCATTCAGGGAAGAATTCTGAATACTGCCTCAAATAGACCAGACAACACGGGAAGTCTTAAGGATTCAGTGAGAGAAATGCATAGGAGAGTGAGGGCTTTATCTAACAGAGAAAGAAAAGCCTAGAGACTAAGTCAGGGTCTATACCGAGCAGAGAGCAGGCCAGGAGCCACGTGCAACAAGCGTTTGGTTGTGAGCAGCCACAGGCAGCTCAGCATGAGTAGCAAAGTGAACGCAGAGAGTGAGAGAGATGGATTTTAGGCCACTTTTTTGCTTTTTATATGCTTTCAAAGGCGAGTGGGTACATACAGTGATGGGCAGGTGGGCATCCAGGTGAGATCAAGTAGGGGTGTGAGATCACACAAGGGGTGTGGTGAAGGTGTGGTCTTCTAGCTCACAAATCTAATCAAATTTATCCCATCTGCCTGCCTACACCAGTATCCCATTAAAATAAGAAATAAGCACAAAAGTCACCATCTAATATTGCACTAGAGATGCCAGATAATAAAATAAAACATGAAAATGAAACAGGTGCACTGCTCATGATTTTTAGCTATGATGATCTATACTGAGAATCCGCAAATAGTGAAAGAAGTCGTTAGAAACACCAAGAGTTCAGCAGCATCCGGATTGGAAGTTGAGGTATAAAAATCAATAGCTTTCCTAATCAATCAAGTTCAACAAGAAAAAACTCACAAAGGCAAAAAAAAAAAAAAAAAAAAAAGCAAATAATCCAAGGGGGAAAAGGCCTCAAAGGAATGTACCACATAAATGAAGAAAAATCATTAAACTTTATGAAAGACCTAAGAGTCCTGAATACCTAGGGAATATTCCATGTTAAGACTGGGAAGACATGTTACAGGGATGCTGACTTTTCCTACATTAAACTATTAATTCAATGCAACAACATGCAAAATCCCAATATAAATTTTTATTGAATGCAAACTTATTTTACAGTTCAACTAGAATTACAAATCTGCTTAAATGATTATGAACATTTTGAACTATGAGATTAATGTATGTTGACTTGCTGCTATCAAAACACAAAATTATGCTATAAAATGGTATAAGTTTCATGGAGAAATAGATAAACAGAATAGAACAGACCTATAAAAGTTTTGTATCTGATGAAGTAGCATTTTAATACAGCAGGGAAAGGATAAACTATTTGATAAATACATGGGGGAGAACTAACTATCCATTTTGAAAAAAAAAAAGATACATTTTGGTTTCCTGTCATGCTGAGATTCTGTGGGTTCCTCTTCCAGACACCAGGTCCACCCTCTGCAGTGCAGTCTGGGCCTGAGAAGATCATCTGTATAGATTACAATCAATGGGCTTTATCGTCCTTGTCGTTGGAATCAATCCAAAGGGGAGAACCCACAGGGGAATCAGACAGGGGAGGGCTGGAATCCCTGTGGCTGGTTGCTCAGGCTAAGGGGCTCCCTTGAGCAAAGATCTCACTTCTTGTAAGATGGTGGCCTTTCTATCACGTCGGCTCCCTCCCCTGTTCTGCCTCCTCAGGCCTGAGAAGTACAGGCCTCCCTCACTTTACTTTGCTCACTCCTTTGCAAATACATCCCCTCACCAAGGTTTCCTTTGGTACCTTATTTTGAACATGCTATTTTCTGTTGAAACTTACTGATACCTTATCATTCACAAAGTTAAATTCCAGAAAGATTAGAGATCTAAATTTATTTGAAAAAAATAAAGGTATTACAAATACAGTTATACATACATTTTATATATATATATATATATATATATATATATATAGGGGTGTGTGTGTGTGTGTGTTTGTGTGTATATATATATATATATATATGATGAAACCTGGAGTTTAGACAAATTAGTTTTGAATAAGACAATCAGAATTCATAAGGGAAAAATTGATATATTTGTTTAAATCAAAATTCCAAACATTTGGATGATGAAATACCCATAAGCAAATTTTCAAGAAAAGTAGAAGGGCAGGCATTTCACTTAGCATCCCACAGTGGAGTACCTGGGTTCAATTCTCAGCTAGCGTCAGTGGCTCTAGCTTTCTGTTTATGTGGACTCTAGGAAGCAGCAGGGATGACTCAAGTAATTCAGTTCCTGACATCACACAGGCAGCCTGGATAGTGCTCCTGGCTCCCCACTTTGGCCTGGCTCAGCCTGGTCATTGTGGGCATTTGGGGAATGAACCAGTGATAGGATCTGTGTGTGTGTGTATATGTCCTTCGGTCTCTCTGTCTTCAAAAAAAAGAGAAAAAAAGAGGTAGAGAGAAATAGCTGAGATTTATAGGGTCCAGCACCGTGGCACAGCAGGTTAAGCCACTGCCTGCAGCTCCGGCATCCCACATAGGTGCTGATTCAAATCCTGGCTGCTCCACTTCCCATCCAGCTCCTTGCCAATGTGTCTGGGAAAGCAGTAGAGGATGGTCTGAGTGCTTGGGCCCCTGAACCCACATGGAGACCTGGATGGAGCTCCTGGCTTCTGCCTGGCCCAGCCCTGGTTGTTGAGGCTATTTGGGAGAGAGAACCAGTGAACAGAAGATCCCCGTCTCTCCCTCTAACTCTTCCAAATAAATAAATAAATCTTAAAGAAATTTATAACAAAATATTGTTATCTAGACTATATAAAGGTCAATTTCAAGTATATATATTTTTATATGTGAATATTGTATATAAGGGTAAAACATTATATATGAAATACATTAAAATTTCTGAAAGCTTAAAATTAAATATAAAAAATCACTTTTAAAAGATACATTAGAAAAACAGACAAGATTATGAATTGACCATCCACTGAGGGAGTAATACAAATGGAACAAATGTATGAAAAGAATGCTAAGACACTAGGAATCAGGCAGATGAGGATGAATATAAGATACCATTTTTAACTGCCACATTGTCAGATCAAGGGCTGTTGAGTGAGTAAGAATATAGGCTCTCTTGTTCACAGTCAGGGAGAGTGTTTCTGTTGGCAGGCTTTTTGGAGGAAAAGCTGGCAAGGACTATTAAAATTATAAATGTGCATCCCGTATGGTCCAATGTTCTTGACATCTACTATGGCTTTATAATTGTTCAAAGAGGCAAGTACAAGGATATTCATCATGGCATTATTTGTAAAAAAAAACTGGAAACAATCTAAATGTCCAACCACAGAATAATTAACACATCCATATTATAGACTACATGCAATCATTTGAAAAGAGAGCTGGGTATACTTATATGTACTGACCTGGACATCTAATATGTTTTGTTTAGTGAAAAACCATTCAACTTTGAGACATTATATATACACCACGTGTGTAAACTTAAATTCCTACAAGAATGAAACTATATAGTTTTATGCTTGCTCTTATGAATACAAATGCACAGTTAAAGGTCTAAAGCAAACACACCAAATTGATATCTATTGCTGCCTTTACGTGGAAAACTGGGATTTATTGGACTTCTCACTTCTTTTGTGTTATATATTTTTATGTATTTCACTATGTATTTCACTACTTCTTTATTGTTTGAACTTTAAAAAAAGATGGATTTATTTGAAAAGCAGAGTGACAGAGGGAGAAAGGAAGAGAGGGAGGAGAGAGGGAAGGAAGGGAAGGAGGGAGAGAGGGAGGAAGGGGGGAGAAGGAGGGAGGGAGGAGAGAGGGATGAAGGGAGGAGAGAGGGAGGGAGAGATGGAGGGAGGGAAGGAGGGAAGAGAGAGGGAGGGAGGGAAGGAGGGAATCTTTCATCTACTGGTTAACTCCCCAAATACCCACAACAGCCAGGGCTAGGCCAAGCTAAACCCAGAAATTCCACCTGGGTTCCCAATATGGGTGGCAGGAACCCAGGTACTTGGAGCATCATCTGCTGCTCCTCCCAGGAACATCAGTGGGCAGCTGGATTAGCAGCCCGGAGTTATCTGGGACTTGATCCCAGGCTTGCAGGCATCCCAAGCAGTAGTTTAATCTAAGGCGCCACAACACCCACCTCTTTTATAAAGTGAGTGTATTTACATCTTACCTATAAAATGATCATTTCTTTAATGAATAGTTGTAATTTATATATGATGGCTTCAGAAAAAATAAAAGGAGAACATGGACTTTGGAGTGAAATGGATATGTGATTTCGAGAAATTGGCTTCATTCTCGGGTACCTGTCTGTCCTCTGTGGAGTGGGAGTGATTTTCTCCGAAGATCAGGTCTCACAAGGATATGCAAATGTGTGGCCCAGTTCCTGGCACATGGAGCGTGGCTCTCTGCACCCTCCCCCAAACCCTCGCCCCGATTTGACCCAGGAGAACCTCCAGGGCCCAGCATTCCTCGGCTGCCTGTACTTCCTGGAAACCTAAGCAAATAGTTGCCTTTGTTGAAAGAATGAGCCAAAGAGTAAGCCACATATGTTAATTGTTAATGGATAAACATATGTCCACATATGTTGATTGTTAGTGGGTAAGCAAGAGATGCCTTTCTGGCTTCCACCAGGAAGATCAAATGCTTCTGGTTTGTGAGAACAATAAAGCAAAGAAAACCAGAGATCTAGGGATATGGGCTGTTAGGGCCAGAAGCCTCATTGTGTAGATCTGATGCTTTCCAACTGCCTTCTTTAGAGCCCCAGGCTCTTTGGAGTGATCAGGCTACCACGGTTAGGGGCGTGGGTCCTAGAGAGCCATGTTCCAGGCTAGGAGACTGAATAGACAATAGCCAGGCACTACATCCAAGCACAGAACCCAGGCCTCCAGCCTCTGCAGCCATGAACGTTAGGACCTGGACAATGACTGTCGGTTTCTCTAGTTTTTTGATCCCCTACTTTCAATTCAGGGCCAAACAAAAGCCAAACTGAGTGAAAAGTAAGAATGGGAGTAGGAGAGGGAGGAGGAAGAGGGGTGGGAGGGTAGGTATGCTGGGAAGAATCACCATGTTCCTAAAGTTGTAATTATGAAATATATGAAGATGGTATTCCTTAAATAAAAGGTTTCGGGGAAAAAAAATGAAACACATAAAAAAATTTGCACCCAAACTTATCACATGCAATGCCCTACTTGTCATTAGCCACCTCTAGCTTCTCACACCAACCTCCAATCCGTATAGACCTGGAATCATCCTTTTTTTTTTTTTTTTTTTTTTTTAAAAAAAACACTATTAAGCTTTACCACTCCTCTGCCTACCTCAGAGTCTCTGCTGAATGCTATGACGGCAGCTGACTCCCCTGCTACTCACAACCTCTGTTCTCAGTTCACTGATTCTCATTCACTTCCCCACGGCCTTCTCCCACATTTCACCTGCACTCTAGAGTCATGTTCTAGATTTACATTTAGAGAGAAGATTTCATTTAAAAGATTCCACAGCTTAATTTGTTCCTTTGTTTACATCACCAATGTAAATTAATACCAGGAAACTTCTCAAGGAGAAACAAGTGACGTCCATACAGACGGCAGCCAAAGGAAGCTAGTCAAAGACAGGGCTGTCTGGACTATGGCTCAGCAGACCTGCAGGAACTGGTGGCCTAGGCTGGAAGCCTTCTTAGCAGCATCTCCTCCGGGGGGGTGCTGCAGCTAACCATGGTCTGAAGTCTGCTGAAATGTCCACATTTGACAAGCAAGCCAGACACCCGAATAAAGACTTAGGGGGTTAAAACAGGAAGAGGATGTCTGGGACAGCCCCTACCTCTGGAACAAATGACTTCTTGGATCCCAAGCTGGGAGCCCTGGGATCTACCCACGACTGTGAACACACGCCTAGCTGAAATCCTAAGTCCTCCGAATCACTCCAAACAAGCCTCTACATACATTCAAAATAGATCATGTTCCTCGGTGAATGCTAATGAGTATCTTAAAAAAAAAAAAAAAAGAAAGAGAGCTATACAGTCAAATAAGTTTGGAAAATTTCTGCGTGAAACCAATTTCTTTTTGGTATGACTTTGCGAAAGCCTTCAGTATGCTAATTTGTGTTGTAACTGCAAAAATGGAGACAGAATGCAGCATTTTACAAACTTCTTCGACCACAGAAATTGTTTTTCTGCCCAGAGAATGCCATTCTCCTGCAAACAACCTTATTAGAGACCTAGACCTGAGACCATGCTACCATTCAGAGGAAAATATTTTGATTGGTAAATACCTCTTATCTACCAAAACTCACCGAAAGGAGAACCAGCAAGCCAGAGAGGAAGTGGCACGAGATGGCACGTTCGCTGGGCAGGGAAGAAGAGCTCTGCAAGCAGGGCCCAGGCCCACGGGAGGTTACGTGGGGGCCAGCCTAAGCACGCTCCGTGTTGGGCGTTGGAAGAACACTGCTAAGTTGCAGGTGGAAGAAATCAGATTACCCGCACCTGGCTGCTGAGTTGTCTTAACAAGCTCTGGTATCATTAACTCAAGTAAGACAGAAAGTGGCTATGAGCATCATCCTATCTCACGGAAAATAGATTCAGCAAAGAATTCTTTATGTAGCACTTAACCTACGCTGGACTGCCCGGTGCCGTTTTGAATCGAGGTGACAGAGCATGAAGAGGTGTTGTGCCGTGGCTGATGCCCAGGGAAAGCTGTTTTTCTGTCTGCTGCCACACCACAAAGTCTTTGATCAGCTCGGGGAAGGGGTGGAAGGTTGCCACGTTTACTTACTTTAGAATCACACAGCCTGTTCCCGTGGGTGGAGCGATCCAGAACACCTGGATCCGGGTTCTCCTCCGTGGTGTGCTTTCGGTGACCGCAACAGGGCAGTTACTCATAAACTGGGTTTCCTCTTCATCTATGATCTATGGAAAACAGTGGCAAATCAACACGTTACAATGCAACGTCACCCTGGGAGGGTGCCTAAGCTTCCAGAGTGACACTGCCTTAATGTTATTTGTAAATCTCTCGTGTTGTGTTAGCAGCTGTGTATTCCCAGTCCCCAGAACTGTGTCTGGCGTAGAGTTTCAGTCAATGGTGGTTGAGTTAACATAATTCCGGGTCAAGCGCTGGGCACATCTATGCTCTCTGGGACCAGACTTTGTGTCACCTCTTTGAGGAACCAACCACTAGGTGATGATCTTGCTCATTTCACTAGAACAACCTGTGTCTCACTTCAGGGAAGGAGGAGAAAGATGGGAGTGGGATAATCCAAAGCAAACATTACATAGATAGACTTTATCTTTCAACTACATTTTTAGACCTTAAAATTAAGATGATAAACCCTTTAGGAAGAAGTATAGCAAAGTACTTGAACTCACCCCATTTCATAGCACTTTTTACTTGTATAGTCTCTATTTTCTTCATTTGCGTAATGTATTCCTATTTACTAATCAGTATTCTCCCATGTTAACCACCGAAGTTTCCTAAGACTCTATAAATAAGACAGTGACTGTAGCCTTTCTCACTCCCCAAGACAGTTTCAGCTCTTTCCCTGTCTGCTTCTTTTGTGGCCTCCTGTGGTACTTGCCTTTCCCTTAGCAGAACTGTAGTACATTAGACCTGAAAGGATCTTTCAAGAGGAGTTCACACAAATCCAATTGGTTTTAAGTGCCAATCCCAGCTGATAGTAGCTGTGTCATCAGTAGTGTTAACAGCATTGATAACATTCACTGAGTGTTTAGTGTGGGCTAGGTACTAAGCTAAGTGCTTTATCTGAATCACCCATTTAGTATTCAAATATAATCTTATGGATCATTATATCCATATTGTATTTATTTTTCTTTAAAACATTCCTTTTCTTTATAGGAGAGTGAGCAAGAAGAATTGCATCAAGGCCCTTAGTTCTCCATATAATTCCATCACCAGACAAAGCTAAGGCAGTTTTTGATTACATCTTGTCTATCTCTATAGGCTTTATTTCACCTCCCCTCTATTTACTACCTAAGTATTTAATATATGTCCTTCTGAGTGTGTGCATAGGTACTCCAGGAACTTCATGGAAAATGAATTTAAAGATGAATTTTCATACAAAAATATTTTGAAATCCATGCACAGTAATTTCACAATACACATTTTACACAAACTTTTTGAAGACTCTATGCACAGATTTCAATTTTTTTGCACCAAAATAAACTTATGTTTTAATTTCATGTTCCATGATCTTTTTATAGTACCTCTGAGTATATGCTTAGTCAATGTGTGTGTGTATTTACTTCAAATTACTTAAGATTGCTTTGTGTCTTAATATTTTTTTCATTCAACTTTATGCTTTTGGGCTATGTCTGTGTCACTGTATGTGAATATAAGTCATCATTTCTGACTGCTACCTAGTATTCCACTGTATCCAGAGAGCACGTTCTATTTATTCATTCTCTCAGTGAGGATCATCTAGCTGACTCTCAGCTCTTGGCCTCCACACATAATGCTGCAGTGCAGAACCTCATGCTGCTGCACTTGTAACTGATATAAATACATATCAGTCATGTAGTGCAATTGTTCGTTTGTTGGGTTGTGAGTATAAACATATTAGCCTTACAAACTACTGCCAGTTGTTTGACAGAATTGCTACACTTAATTTTATCCTATCAGCTATGCATAAGTCTTCCTACAGCCTCACCAATACCTATTAATTATTGGATTTTCCAATATTTCTAGCTTAATGGTTGTAAATGAATATATTCTTGTTTCAGTTTAATATTAGCCAATTTTTTCAGATTTTTCCTTCTGTGAATTGCTTACTCACAATCCTTGTCAGTGGACTTTCCTATATTTTCCTTGTGGATTTATAGGTTTTTCTAAATGTGACTATCCCATAGTTTAAAATATTTACTCCTTTCTGCCACCCACAGATAAATCCTCACTTAACAGAATTTATTTTTACCTAGCCAAAGTGTCAATTGCTCTCCCATAGCTTGCATTTTTATGTTCTTGCTTAAAAAATTGAGAAATAGATGTTCTCCAATATTTTCTTCCATTATATTTATAATTTTAGCTTTCACATTTAGGTCTTTGATTCACTAGAAATTAAGTTTTAATACAATAGAGTCAGCATCTCATTCCACTTTTCCATTGTATTACCTTTTAAAAAATAGATATTTTTCCAGAGCAGTTTTAGCTTCATAGCAAAACTGGACAGGAAGTATAAATGTTCCCATATATCCTCCATCCCTACACATGAGCAGCCTCCCCACTGCCATCATGTCACTCAAGAGGGTTGTGTTATTTGAATCAATGAGCCTACATTGGCATTTCACTACAAAGTCTATAGCCTACATTAGACTTCACTCTTGGTGGTGTACATTCAATGGGTTTTGTCAAATGTTTAATGATATATATCCACCCTCACAGTATCACATAGAATAATTTTATTGCCTTAAAAATCCTCTGTACTCTATTCATCCTCCCTCCCATCAACCTCTGTCATGATCTTTTGACTGCCTCCAGTTTTGAGTTTTCCAGAACACCATGGAGTGAGAATCACACAGGCTGTAACCTTTGAAGATGGGCTGCTTTTACTCACTAATATGCATTTATGTTTCCTCTATGTATTTTCATGACTTTTTAGAAGTCATTTCTTTTTAGAAGTAACCAAAATTCCATTGTTTGCATATAGCACAGTTTATTTATCCACTCTGAAGGACATCTTAGTTGCTTCCAAGTTTTGCCAGTTATGAATAAAACTGCTACAAACATCAGTGTGCAGGTTTTGTGTGGACATAAATTTTTAATTCATTTGGGTAAATACTAAGGAACAACATTTTGAGCCATATGGTAAAAGTATGCTTAGATTTGTAAGAAATGGCGAAAATGTCTTGTATAGTGGCTGCACCACTTTGCATCCTCATTTGAAATTAATGGCCACTTCTGTTGTTCCATATCCCCCTCAGCATTGTTGTCAGTGATTTGGATTCTGGCCATCCTAATAGGTGTGTAGTGGTATCTCATTATTGTCTTAATTTTTAATTCCCTGATGACATCTTTATGCTGAACATCTCTTCATATGCTTACTTGCCATCTGTATATATTCTTTGAAGAGGTATCTTCATGGTTTTTGCCCATTTTTAAAAATTAGGTGGTGCATTTTATTACTGTTGAGTCTTAGAAAGTTTTAATATTTTGGATAACAGCTGCTTATCAGGTATGTCTTTGGAAAATATTTTCTCCCATCATCTGGCTTATCTTCTGGCAGTGCCTTTCACACAGCAGAAGTTTTTGATTTGAATGAAGTTCAGCTTCTCAGTTACTTTTTTCACGGATGATGCCTTTGGTGTTGTATCTAAAGTTCCCATCATTTCCAACTTTCTAAATCATCTTCTAGGAGTTACACTTCATATCTTGGATTTAGGCCTGTGACCCATTTGAGTTAATTTTTGTGAAGGGAAGAAGGAAATCTGTGTCTATATTATTTTGCATATGGATATCCACCTGTTGAAAAGATTATCTCTGCTCTATCCTCTTACCTTTTCCTTCCTCAAAGATCAGTTAACTCATGTCCACTGGTCTGGGCCTCTCTTGTGTTCCATTGATTTCACTGTTCTTTCACCAGTACCACGGTTACCTTAATTATTGTAGCTTTACAGTGACTCTTGAAGTCAACTAGTGTCAGTCTTTGAAATCAGTTCTTCTTCAATATTGAAATTCTTATTCTGGGCCTTTTGCCTCTCTACAAAACCTTTAGAATCAGCTTGTAACATCCACAAAATACTCTGCTCAGAATTTGACTGGGATTGTACTGAATTTATAGATCAACGGAAGAACTGATATGACAATATTGAGACTTCCTATATGTGAACATAAATAGTTCTCCATATGTTTAGTTCTTTTTTTAGAGTTCTACCTGTTTTCCCATGGTGGGGGGGCTGACAATATAAATGGTAATGTGCTTTTAATTTTAAATTCCACATTTTTATTGCTGGTATATAAAAAAAAGTGGTTGACTTTGTATCCTGAAATCTACAGCTTTGCCATAATGGCTTATTACTTCCTGGATACTTCTTTCTTTTCCTCCCCACCCCCCCCCTTTTTGGTTGGCTTCTTTTCAGACTACCTACCTAGATAATGATGTTATCTGTGAACAAAGACTGTTTTATTTCTGCCTTCTCAGCCTGAAAAATTTTAGTTCCTTTTCTTGGCTTATTGAATTAGATAGGTCTTCCAGTATAATGCTCTAAAGCAGTGGTGAGAGAGGACATCTTGCCTTATTTCTGGTTTTAGCGGGAAAGCTTTGAATTTCTCACCATTATGTGTGGATATTAGCTGTAGGTTTTTTTTTTTTTAACTTTTATTTAATGAATATAAATTTCCAAAGTACAGCTTATGGTTTTTTTTTTTTTTTTTTTTTGACAGGCAGAGTGGACAGTGAGAGAGACAGACAGAGAGAAAGGTATTCTTTTGCTGTTGGTTCACCCTCCAATGGCCGCCGTGGCCGGCGTGCTGCGGCCGGCGCACTGCTTATCCGAAGGCAGGAGCCAGGTGCTAGGTGCTTTTCCTGGTCTCCCATGGGGTGCAGGGCCCAAGCACTTGGGCTATCCTCCACTGCACTCCTGGGCTACAGCAGAGAGCTGGCCTGGAAGAGGGGCAACCGGGACAGAATCCAGCGCCCAGACCGGGACTAGAACCCGGTGTGCCCGAGCTGCAAGGTGGAGGATTAGCCTATAGAGCTGCGGCACCTGCCAGCTTATGGATTACAATGGCTCCCCCCACACCACCCCATAACTTCCCTCCCACCTGCAACCCTCCCCTTTCCTGTTCCCTCTCCCCTTCCAAGGTTTTTTTTTTTTAAGATTTATTTATTTATTTGAAATGGTTACAGTGAGGCAGAAGAGAGAAAGAGAGGTCTTTCATCTGCTGGTTCAATCCCTACATGTCTGCAACAGCTGGAGCTAGGCTGATCCAAAGCCAGGAGCCAGGAGCTTCTTCCAGGTCTCCCACAAGGGTGCAGGGGCCCAAGGACTTGGGCCATCTTCTACTGCTTTCCCAGACCATATCGTGGAGCAGCCAAGACTTGAACCGGCATCCGTATGGGATGCCAGCACTACAGGTGGTGGCTTTACCTGCTACACCACAGCACCAGGCCCTGCTGTAGATTTTTTTGTAGATGTTCTTTATCAAGAGGAAGAAGTTTTCCTATATTCCTAATTTGTTCACTATTTCTATCATGAGTGTTAGATTCATCAAATTTTTTAAATTGATATAATCATGTGATTTTTTTCCCCCTGTTAATGTGATGGATTATATTAAGTGATTTTCAAATGTTGGATGACCTGTATACCTGGGATAAATCCCACTTGGTTATGGTATACAATTCTTTGTAGGCATTGTTGAATTCAATTTGTTATTTTGTTGAGAATTTTTACATCTATATTCATGAGATATTGGTCTATAGTTTCTTTATAAGATCTGTGTCTACAAGAGTTAAGACACCACTTTGGACAACTGCATCTCATTTTAGAGCAGCTACGCTAGAATCTTGGTCCTGCTTCAGATGTGCTTGCTGATAATGTGCAGTTTGGGAGGTGGTAGGTAATGGCTTAACTGCTTGGATCCTTGGTACCTATGTGGGAGACCAGAGTTGAGTTCTAGGTTTCTGACTTTAAAAACAGCTCTGCTGTTGTATGTGTTTGGGTAGTGAACCACTGATGAAACAACCACTGAATCTGCCCTTCTATCTATCTTTCAAAAAACAAATAAATAAAAGAATATAAAAAAAAAAAGATCTGTGTCTAGTCTTGTTAGAAGAATAGTGCTGGCCTCATATAATGAGTTAGGAAGTATTCCTTCTGTTTCTATCTTTTCAAAGATCTTGTAGAGTACTGGTATAATTTCTTCCATAAATGCTTGATGGAATTTACTAATCCATCTGGGCTGGTGTTTTCTGTTTTGGAAGGCTATTAATTATTGATTTAATAGAAAAAAACATTAAAATTGTCAATATCTTCCTGTTGAGATTATATCTCTTAAAATTGGTCCATTTAACCTATGGTAGCAAATTTGTGGACATGGAGTTGTTAATAGTATTTCTTATTATTTTAATGTTTATAGGCTCTGTAGTGATATTCCCTCTTTAATATGTACCTCAGTAATTTGTGCCTTCTTTCTGTCTCATTGGCCTACTTAAAGGCTTACTGATTTCATTGATCTTCTTAAAGAGGTAATTTCTGGTTTTGTTGATTTTTCTGTATTGGTTTTTATTTTCAATGTCATTGACTTCTCTAATTTTTAATTATTTTATTCTGATTATTTTGGATTTCATTTGCTTTTCTTCCTCTAGTTTTCTATGATAAAAGCTTAGGTTATTGATTTTAAATCCTTTTTGTTAATTATATGCATCTAATGCTATCAATGTCTCTCTAAGCACTGCTTTTGTTGCATCCCAAAATTTCAATAAGTTGTATTTCTGTCTTCACTTAGTTCAAGTGTTTTAAATTTTCTCTTGAGATATTTCCCTTTGCCCATGTAGTCTTTAGAAGTATGTTATTTAATCCTTAAGTATTTGGGGATTTTCCTAGCTATCTTTCTGTGATTGATTTCCAGTTTTTTCCACTGTAGTCTTAGAACAGGTTATTGTACAATTTCTGTTCTTTTAAATGTGTTAAGATGTGTTTTGTGGCTCAGAATGTAGTCTATCTTGGTAAATGTTCCATGTGAACTTGAGAAGAATGTGTAATCTGCTGTTGCTGAATGAAGTAGTCGATGCCCCTTTTTTCCTAACAAACTTCCTTACTGTGAATTCTGTTCTGTCTGAAACTAATATAACTACTCTCTGTTTTCCTTTGTTAGTGTAGCATCTCTTTATCTATTTACTTACTTTGAATCTATATGTAGTTTTTTACTTAAATTGGCTTTCCTGTAGACAACATACAGTTTGGTCTGTATCCATTCTAATGATTACTGTCTCTTAATTGGTGCACTTAGACCACTGAATTCAAAATGATTATTGGCACAGCTGGATTAATATTTGTCACAGTTATTTTTGTTTTTATTCGTTGCCCTTGTTCTTTGTTCTTATTTTTTACTTCCCTTGTTTTTCTGCATTTTGTCAAACATCTTAATATTGAGCATTTTATATGATTCCATTTTCTCTCCTTTCTTAGTATATTAATTTTAGTTTTTTTTTCACTTTTTTTTGGTGACTACCTTTAAGTTTACAATGTGTATTAATAACTAATCCAAGTTCACTATCAAATAAAATGATACTGCTTCACAGGTAGGGTAAGTACCTGATAATAACAAAACATAGCTAATTTTCCCTCCTGTTCCTTCTATCATTGCTACCATTCATTTCACTTCTACATATACATATATAGGGGGCTGGCGATGTGGTATAGCAGGTAAAGCCACAGCCTGCAGTACCAGCATCCCACATGGGTCAGTCTGAGTCCCTCTTGCTCCACTTCCGATCCAGCTCTCTGCTATGGCCTGGGAAAACAGTGGAAGATGGCCCAAGTCCTTGGGCCCCTGCACTCATGTGGAAGACCCAGAAGAAACTCCTGGCTCCTGGCTCCTGGCTCCTGGCTCCTGGCTCCTGGCTCCTGGCTCTGGATCAGCACAACTCCAGCTGTTGCTGCCATCTAGGGATTGAACCAGCAGATGGAAGACCTCTCTCTCTCTGCCTCTGCCTCACTGTAACTCTGCCTTTCAAATAAATAAATATATCTTAAAAAATAAGCATATATAAACATGATATACACACACATTGAGTGTATTGTTACTGTTATTATTTTGAATAAACAGTAATCTGTTAGATCAATAAGAAAAATATTTTTTCATTTTTTACTTATTCTCTCTCTTCCTATCTTTATGTATATTTAGATTTCTGAACTATATCATTTTGTCTTCTCTTTGAATAACTTAATATTTTTAGTAAGACAGGTCTACTGGTAACAAATGCCCTCAAGTTTTAGATGTCTGATAAGGTCTTTGTATCTCCTTAACTTTTGAAAGGTAATTTCTCAAGGTGCTGCATGCATTCTTGGCTGGTGGGTTTTTCTCTCTCAACAACTTAGATATTTCACTCCACTCTCTTCTTGCCCGTGTGGCTCTGAGAAGCTGGGTGCAATGCTTCTGTCTGTTCCTCTAAAGGTAAGGTGTTGTTTTCCTCTAAGTTATTTCAGGATTTTTTCCCTTGTCATTGATTTTCTGAAGTTTAAATATGGCAAGCTTGGGTACAGTTTTTTGTTTTTAGTTTTTGGCATTTATCCTGCTTAGTGTTCTCTGAGCTTCCTAGACCTGTGGTTTGGTGTCTGACTTTAATTTTGGAGAAATTGTCAGTCATTATTGCTTTAAATACATCTTCTGTTCCTTTCTCTTTCCCTCTGGAATTCCCATTATCCATATTTATACCTTTCGCACTTGTCCCATGGTTTTTAGATAGTCTATGCTATTTTCAGCCTCCAGTCATTTTTCTCTCTGTTTGCATTTTGGGAAATTTTTAGTGACATATTCTTAAGCTCATGGATTTTTTTTTTTTCCCTCAGCTATGTCCAGTTTACCAACAAAACCATCAAAGGCATTCTTCATTTCTGCTTGTGTTTTTGATCACCAGCATTTCTATCGGATTCTTTCTTAGAATCAAATTGCCATTGAATTTCTATTTCTCTGCTTACATTACCCATCTATTCTTGTATGAAGGCACTTCACAATTTCATGGGAAAAATTTATGGAAAATGAAATGAAAAAGGTAAGTTTATTTTGAGACAAAAAAATTTGAATTACATCCTAGTTTTTCCATAATCCACATTTCCCACGAATGTTTTGAAAATGCCCGTATGTTGTATACATAGTATTTTAATCAGGGTTTGAAAAAATTCCTGCTCTGAGAATTCCAACATTCCTGTCGTAGCTGACTCTGTCCTGATGCTTAGTACGTCTCTTCAAATTGTGTTTTTCTCCTTTTAATATGCTTTGTGATTTTTGTCGAAAAGCAGACCTGACAAACTGGGTGAAAGCCGCTGCTATAAGCGCTGTGGAGGGGAGATGTGAAGTGAGGGCCGCGTGTCACCGTCCCATGCCTGTGCCTCCATCATGAGCCTGTGTCAGGGCTGTGGACGTCACAGAGCTATGGGGGTGGGGAGTGCTGGGAGGGGCTGCAGCTCGGTGTTTCCCTTCTCCCAGGTAGGCTAGGCCTTGATAGAGCCCCAGCTGGGGTTCGGCTCTGGTTAAACAGTGTTTGAGGACAGGCCTTGTTAAGAACAGACTCCTTGGCCGTTTGAAAACGGATCCTTTTCCTCTCACCCTGCTGGAAGCAGGGGAGGATTTTCTTGCAGTGCTCCCTGGGCCCTGGAGGGGGAGCCCTGGAGGGGGAGCCCTGGAGGGGGAGCCCTGGAGGGGGAGCTCTGGAGGGGGAGCCCTGGAGGGGGAGCTCTGGAGGGGGAGCCCTGGAGGGGGAGCTCCCATTCTCTTTGGGGTTTTAACCCCTGGAGCTATGTGCCTCCAGAGTGCTGCCCTCAGCTCAGGTTTCCCAACTGGCCCTGGGCCCATAGCGTTTTCCGCTGAGTTGTGATGCTCTGTCTGTCTGTCCGAACAATCCTGGGGAAAGCAATTGGCCTTGTGTCTCTGTCCATCCAGGCTGCTATAATCATTGGGTCCTTGATAAACAACCTTTTTATTTCTCACGGTTTCGTCATGTGGGAAGTCCATGACCAGGATGCTTGCAGACCTGGTGTCCAGTGAGGGCCTGTTCCTCACACACAAGCAGCTTCCAGCTGCATCTTCACATGGTGGTGGGAGGAAACACCAGCCCCTCCATGCCCCAGGCCTCCTTTATCAGGTACCACTCCCACTCACGGTGGCCCTGCCTCATGGTCCCATCACTGCCCAAACATCATCATTTTGGAGATGAGAATTTCAACATACGAATTTTGAGAAGACACAAACACTCAAATGGTAGCACCCTGTGACCTCATTTATCTAAAGGATCTAAGAAGAGTCGTTGATGTGTTCCATTTGTTCAGCTTTCTGCTTGTTGGACGGGAAGATGAGTGTTCAGCTCTGAACATGAAGACCAGGAACCGGAAGTCCATACTGCGAGCTACTTTAGGACTGCTTAACCCATCTCTCCCCCACTTTTTTGTCTGCTACCTCTCCCACACATACAGTGAGGGCCATGCAATTTATTATCCTAACAAGGATGAAAAGGGCTGTTGTTAATAATTATTTGGGGGAAACAGGCAAAGGTGAGACTTTCCCAGGCAGAGCAGGTAAGCTTATCAAACACAGGCCAGCTTCTCAAAGACTCATGCTGTCCCTGGGCTTTCCATTCTGTCCCCTCCATGCACTGCACTACATTTAATATCTGGAAGGGCAAGTCAGCCTTCCTTGCTCTTCTTGAACTATATGTGTGAGCTATTTGTGGACAATTTTTTTCATAACGTATACAAATACTCTAAAAATTCCTTTGGGGCCAGCACTGTGCAGTTCCAGCTTCCTATATGGGCGCCGGTTCAAGACCCGGTTGCTCTACTCCTGATCCAGATCCCTGCTAATGTCCCTGGGAAAGCAGAAGATGGGTCAAGCTCTTGGGCCCCTGCACCTGTGTGGGAGACCTGGAAGAAGCTCCTGGCTTGTGATCGACCCAGCTCTGCCCAGCTACTGAGGTCATTTGGGGAGTGAATCAAGCAGGTGGAAGATCTCTGTGTCTCTGCCTCTGCCTCTTTGTAACTCTGCCTTTCAAGTAAATAAATATTTTTTTAAAAAGTAAAAAGAAAAAATTCCTTTACCCGTTGGTCACCTTATCTTCCTGATGTGATCAAATTGCAACCCTAGATGAACCACTCACACCTGTGCAGCTCATTCTGCTGCAAAAAGCCCTGTGATCAGGTCAATTAACTAGCTCCTGCATTAATGACTCCTGGCCTTACATTTGCCCTGCTGAGCTGCTGGGTGTCCCTGGCAGACCCAGTACTTCCCCATTCTCGGCAACGATGATTTCAGATCTCCAACCTCCTCAAACTTCCTGGCTTCATCTCCCCCGTTTCACTCTTCTTGTGTCACCTTGCCTCTTAGTTCACAGAAGAAACACAAGTGAGGGCGTGCAGTCCTCCCCTGTCCCACCGGCAGCCGCCTTCCTCTCCTTCTCCGCTCTGATGAAGGTGTCCTCGTGGCTCATGCGCCTCTGCTTTGCTCCATCCCTTCTTCCTGTCTCTACCAATCATTCCCTTCCTCTCCTCCACACTCAGCTTCGGCCCCAACCGTATCATTCCCATTTGTCTTATAAGCTTGTTTCAGTATCTCCCATTTAAAAATGAAGAGGGGTTGGCATTGTGGCACAATGGGTTAAGCCAGGGCCTGTGATGTGGGAATGCTAGCTACTCTACTTCTAATCCAGCTTCCTACTAATGCACCTGGGATTGCAGCAGAAGATGGCCTAAGTGGGCCCCTGTCACTCATGTGGGAGAAGCCAGGAGTTTCTGGCTCCTGGCTTTGGCCTGGCCCAGACCTGGCTGTTGTGACTACCTGGGGAGTGAACCAGCCAATGGAAGATCTTTCTCTCTCTCTCTCTCTCTCTCTCTCTCTCTCTCTCTCTCTCTCAATATTTTTGCTTTGCCTTTCAAATAAATATATCTTTTTTTATTGTAAAAATGAAGAGACCCCCAGGTAACCTTCATACATCTCTAGTTATGATCTTATGTCTCTTCCTCATGAAAACTACTTGAACACATTGGGTTCTCTTCACCTCCCCCTCACCCCTCAATCCATGTGTGTGTTTTCAGGCCACAACATGCTATGGAAATAACTGGCTAAGGCCTCCGCAATGCTCAGTCTAACAGACAACAAGCCCTCGTCCTCCCTGGAGTCCTCTCCTCCCTCCCTGCCCCCCTTGCCATCCTGACTGCCCCTGTCCACTCACTCTCCACTTCCCCAGTCTGCACATCCTCCTCGCCTTTACGTTGAAATTGCTCCAGGCTCTGTCCTAAGCCCTCTTCTGCTCTCTTTGTTCTCTCTGTGGCTGATCTCACTCACCCCATGGGTTTAATTACTACCTCTGTGTGGATGATGCATAGGTTTTTATTTTCAATCCTGGCCACTTTCCTGAGCTCCAGGCATGTATCCCCGTTCTATCTTTTAGTTACAATTACTTTTGGGTATCTTAAAAACACCTCAAATCCATCTTGTTAACAACTAATCTGACCTACATTCCCACTAACCGGGGCCTACTCCAATTGTACAAGTTGAAACATTGGCTGTCATTCTTGGGTCTTCCTTCAAATTCATCTTCTATATCCAAATGCTGTCCATTTTACCTCCCAAATATCTCTCGAATTTCTACAGCTATTTCTACTATGAGCCTAAACTAAGCAACATTGTTTTTCCTTTGAACTAATATAAATTTATCTTAACTAGATTTTGGACACCCTCTCTTCCCTTTCTCTTTATTACCTACACTTCAAGCCAGAGTCACCTTTTAAAAACACAATATAGGTGCCAGGGCTGTGGCATAGTGGGTAAAGCCACAGTTTGTGGTGCCGGCATCCCATATGGCTGCCGGTTCAAATCCCAGTTGCTCCAGTTCTGATCCAGCTCCCTACTAATGTGGATGTGCTCAGCTCCCACCTCCCACCATTGTGGTCATTTAGAAAGTAAACCAGCGAATAGACTCTCAATCTCAATCCCAATCTCTCTCCCTCCCTCTCTCTCTATAACTTTGATTTTCAAAGAAATGAATAAATTTAAAAAGAAACAGAAAAACAAAAAAACCCACAAATATATCTCCCTCCTTAGAGCTACTCAATAGCATTTCGTTGCTTCTACCACCAAGACTGAAATCCTTAACAGTTCTTAGTTCCCAGTTTTCTGTCTCCCTAACTTCACTCATTTGTGCCATCTCCTTTCTTGCTTTTATACAAATTCCTGTTGTTTTTTGAATCATTGCTCGCTCAGCTAGCATATTGAAGTCCTTTCTATTGGTGAAGGACTTTATATATTTTATTTCCATTCCCCTCAAGTAAGCCCCCCCTTGAGGAAACTATGGTGATGCAGATGGGGTAAACGACCTGTCCAAAGTGCCACAGAAGGAGGGCCCGTGTTTAAGCTCAGCTCCGCTTGACTGTAATGTGCACGCTCTTGTCCCCCCAGTAGAGTCATCTCTTGCATGTCAAGTAAGAAGTTGCTCTCTAGTCATGCCTGGCACTATGTATAACCAACCACATACCCTGGACCAGCCCCACCACAAGTAAACCCACCCCAATGCACACCCAGGTACTTGGTAAATGAAAGCAGTACTTTTTCTTCCTATTTTCTTGAAGCATATTCAGGTTTCCTCTGTAGCTTTGTTGGTCTGAGGATGGATCAGTTTCCAAACAAGGTCATTTCCCCCAATTTGCAGAGTTGGCCTCCAGCGAGGACTTGCTTTGCTGGTGGTCAAGAATTTTTGCAGTTTTTTTTTTTTTTTTTTGACAGAGTGGACAGTGAGAGAGAGAGAGAGACAGAGAGAAAGGTCTTGCTTTGCCGTTGGTTCACCCATTGTGCTGATCCTAAGGCAGGAGCCAGGTGCTTATCCTGGTCTCCCATGGGGTGCAGGGCCCAAGCACTTGGGCCATCCTCCACTGCCTTCCCGGGCCACAGCAGAGAGCTGGCCTGGAAGAGGGGCAACCGGGACAGAATCTGCCGCCCTGACCAGGACTAGAAGCCAGTGTGCCAGCGCCGCAGGCAGAGGATTAGCCTATTGAGCCGCGGCGCCGGCTGCGGGTATTTTTAACCCATCTTTAAAGTCCTGGGGAGGGTTCTGGGTGACGATGCTGGGAAAGCCATACCACTATGTGCCAGGTATCTAATATGATCCCATCACTGAACACTTGATGGGAACAATTATTATTGTTTTATAGATGAGAAAATAAACTTCTGAATTAACTGGTCTGAATTCTGACCCAGTGCG
This sequence comes from Sylvilagus floridanus, assembly GCA_949820135.1. Lineage (NCBI taxonomy): Eukaryota > Metazoa > Chordata > Mammalia > Lagomorpha > Leporidae > Sylvilagus > Sylvilagus floridanus. The sequence goes on along the minus strand of OX463224.1, from coordinate 75,521,489 downwards.
GCCAGAAGCCAAAGCCTGTGTTCTTTCCACTTGAACTCTGATGAAGATCCCAGTAGGAGATAAGACTAAGACTCAGCCCAGAACTGAAACGAAGAAGATCGTTTTCCAAGCCACAGAAGCCACCTCAGGTAAATATGCTTGTTTATCCACAACCTCACTTGGCAGATGGTAATTAAGCATTGAACAGAAGGGATTGTTTCCTCAAAGAATGCTTTCAACATTGTTTACTTCTCAGAAAATGCCAGCTTCTTCCAAAAAGCTTTGGGCCTATCAGAACCTGCTCTCCTACCTTTCCCCAATTCCAACTGTCTCTCCATTTGTCATGGCCTAGGGTGCATCCTAGGATCCCATCACGTTAGCCATCAACTGAATGACAGTCACTTGTTTCAATTTGTGGTTTCTTTGCTGAACACCTGAGACCAGAAGATTAAAACATATTACAGCATTGTGGTTGTGTTTGGTGATAGTATTATGGATGATTTTATTTCTTTGGATCTTTTTTCTAAACTTTCTTCATTCATAATATATTACTTTGGATGGAGAGATTTTTAATTTATTTAAGGACTTCATTTCAGCATTCCAAGGATTACATTTCCATTTTATACGTAGGTTAAAATGAATTTCAGATTGAATTTAAAGTTATTTTGGGAGAGATTGGCTGGTAGGGCAGCCTTTGGCTCCCTGCAAGAGAGAAAGAGATCTTAGCCTGTGTCTCTACTTCCCCTCCAGCCAGGTGAGACAGCCAAGTAAGGCAGGACAGACATCCCCCAAGGCTTAGACAGGTGGACAAGGTTTGATTTCCAGAGTACTTGTTAAAGTAACTGGTTGGGTATCCAGTCAGGAATGGGCTTTTTCAGGATTAGGAACTTTCTAATCTACATCATCAGCATGAACTTCAAGGCTTCCAAAACTTTTCATTGATCAAAATCTTCTTCTTGAATCATGCATTCACACCCATTTTGGAATCTACTTCATGACCAGCCTTTACCCTTAGAGTATCTATCCCTTCTGTTTTCAAGATTTTATTTATTTATTTGAGAGGTAGAGTGACAGAGAGAGACAGAGAGAAGCATCTTCCATCCACTGGTTCACCCCCCAAATGGCTGCAGTGGCCAGAGCTGAGCCAAGAGCTGGATAGGAAGAGGAGCAGCCAGGACATGAACCAGCGGCCATATGTGATGCTGGCACCACAGGTGGAGGCTTAGCCTACCATGCCACAGCGCCTCCTAGGGTACCTATTCTTTCATCCTACTAAAGTTCTCATCTTTTTTTTTTTTTTTTTCCCCAGAGTTGATCAACCCTGATCTGGATTCTGTCTTCTGATATGTTGCCTCACCCTTTCTAGACCAACAGACCAAGTGTCAAAGGATGAGCCTGAAGAGCCTGAGGGTCTCAGATGAAGCTACAAGTGTTCTAACAAGTGGGTGGACTATGGCAATGGGACAGCTGGGAGAACACTCTTCAGAAATCCATGTACTTGGCACCTGGGACATTCCTCTTCAGGAAGCAGAGCCCCAGACACGGAGTTCCAGGACAGTGGTCAGAGTCAGAGCTCCAGCTACCACGTGGGAACCGAGGAGGAGGCAGATACTTGGAACAGCAACCTGGACTAGTAGCTGCAGCAGGAAACCAGTGTCATGAATATGGCCTTGGAGCAGAGTTAGCAAGAAATGTTGGGTTTGGAAACTTGGACTTTGATTTGGGAAAGGGTTTCTGCTGTGGGATACGTGAGATGTGAGTAGGAAAACAATTCGGCAACCCAGTGGTGAATGCTAGGACATCACAATGGAGGGCGCCTATCAGGCATAGAGATGTGATCACCCCCAGTTGGAGACAGCAGCTGTTTAAGAAGGTTCTCCCTGAGTCCTTATTGATCTGGGTAATGGGTGGGCAGGGTCTAAAGGAGAGGGCATTGTGCTAAGTCAAGGAGTATAGGGGGCACCGACAATTAGGGATCAGGGTGGGATGGGAGGGAAGGTGTATGGTATAGCATCATCTCATAAATACTTTCTGTAGATGTTTTGTGGGCAGTAGTGCGGGAGAATAGAAGGCACACAGAAGGGATAGATGAGGTACTTTTTACAAAGCAACACATTCCTGGTGTGTCGTAGGTTCCCTTCTATATGGAGCACCTTATTCTCAACTGATCATGATGGGGGGCATTCCCTCAACACCTGAGGCTGATTAACACAGGAGGAAGACACCCTGAAGAGGAAGATCAGGAATAAGCTTTTTAAAAATTATCATTACTGCACAAGAGATACTAGTTCATTGTAGGAAAATTAGAAAACATAGAGGAATGATAAATATGAAACAAACGTTACTCATAGTTATATCACCCCAAGATAGTTATTATTAACACTTTAGAATATATATTTTCAAAATGATATGCACACACATATGCAGCTTAAAATCAGGAATAAAAATTAGGAGTATGTTATACTCCTTATCTTGCAACCTGCCCTTCCACTCCATAATACACCATGAATTTTCAATGTATGTGGGTTTCTATTCAATATATGCTCTCAATAAAATGTTTTATAGCTGCATAATAACCCATTTTATGGATAGTCCACATTTTACATAACAAAACTCATAGCGTTGAACATTTTATTGTTTACTATCTTGGGCTATTATAATCATCCCTGATGGCTAGACTTGGCATCTTTAATTTTTCTGGAAGTGAAATTAATGCAAGTTATTATAGCTGAATTTGTCCAGGAAGGGGCTTCTAACTATAGGCTTTAGTAAAATCTGAGAGAGAATACAAAGAAAATAGCCCCAGTCATTAAATCACTTCTTTCTAGTTCCCATGTGTATTTTTCAGCCTGAAAGCCATGGAAGAAAAGACAGCCGCTTTTGTCTTTCATGAAAGAGCTTTCAATATAGATCTTTTAAAATTAAATAAAGATTTTCCCTTTATTGCTTTAAAAACTAAGTTCATTATAGAAAAGAATACAAACACAGAAAAGAAAAGGAGAAAAAATCCCCAGCTGTTTCATCATTTTGTTTGTGTCCCCATAGCCTTTTCTCCATTTATACTTTAGAATTTGTAAATAGTTGTGTTCATTTTGTGTGGCTAATGCTGTGTCTTTTTTTTTTTTTTTCACTTGTGCTGGGAGCCTTAACACTTTTCCAGACTTTCCTATTGGAAACACAAAGGAAGGGTGGTGTTGGCTGTATTGTTCAATGTAGCTTTCCATGGTGGTCTCTCTTGGAAACACAAATATTTAGGTTCTTTGCCTACCAAGTCTCTCATCTCCCAGCCCCATAGCCCCTCAACAAATTTACAGCATCCTTGTTTGCATTTGTACCTCAACAGACAGATTCTTATTTTCTTTGTGTGTGTGTGTGTGTGTGTGTGTGTGTGTGTGTTTACCTTGCCTGCCTTATTTTCTATTTCCCAGGAGGGTACCCTCTGCCTCCCACACCTGGGAAACCCATGAAAATCTTGGAGGAGATGATGAGACCATGTGTGCCATGATCGATGCCTCTGGCACCTTGTCCCGGGCGCATGGCCTGCGATCCATGGAGACGTACTCCTGAGAGCCACCAGATTGTGTTCCCCCATAAAGCAGATTAATTCTCCATGTTCTGTGGGTGGTTTTACACATTGGGAGCAAACACAGCAGGCCAGGCTTGGGAGCAGGGCTGGACCGGGATGCGTGGGTGCTCTGGGCAGGCTAATTACCTGGCCTCCTTTCAGAATGATGTTCTCTAAATATTTGCCCAACAATCATTTGGAGAAGAGGCTGTGTGGGGGAAGGAGGCCAGGAGGATTGCAGGCTCAGCATCTGCTCGCTCTTGATCGCCTTGAGCAGCCCAGCTCCTGGCCCTAAACTCACGCACCTCACTAAGGCGGCAGCTTAGACCCCATGTCTCATTGCTTAAGTGTCCTGGGGGTTTTGTCTCCTACCAAGGGACCATGGGGAAGGGTCTGAGAGAGCCCAAAAGCCTATTTACAATTGACGTGACACTGGCAAATTCCTTAGCTTTTCCAGACGGAGGCTCCTTATCTGTAAAATGAGGGATAATAACATTACCCATCTCACTGGGATGGACAGGCTTACATGAGTGACCAGAGAAACCAGTGGAGATCCTAGCACAAAACTTTCACTGTGTATGTTATTATTACATGCATTATTGGTAATAATAAGTATTCTTTCCCTTCTCGTATCATGCTCACTCTCAACAATTCTCATAACGACCACTTTCTCCATCTTATTATATACCCAACAATATGTCTGTGCTCCTTACTGACTGGTACCAAAGACACCAGCACAGCTGGCTTGCACAGAAACCCAGCTAGCTCAGGAGATTGAGTACAACAGAAGTGGGGTGGGCATGTGTGAGCAGGGACTGCCGCAGTCACTCCAGCCACACTTGGGCAGCAGAGGAAACTTTACCTTCCACACGAGGGTCGGAAGATGCGGGCCAAAGTAGACATGGACTTTGGGTAACTGCTGATTTACCAGGGGTCGGAAATCCTCAGTATGAAAAGAGATATCTCCTTTACAAAAACTAGGAAGAGGAGGAAAAAAAGTCTCCTTCAAACCAAGTGAAATGGGCCTCCTGGAATCCTTGGGGACAGCCTGGGGTGGTGGAGAGAGAATGTGTGGGCTTTGGATCCTGGCAGATGGCCCTGGGTTTCATTTTTGCTCGGTCATGGAATGACCTTGGGTCAAGTAACTCACCTCTGTCTGCCTCAGTGCCCTGATCTGGAAAATGGCTGTGCTGTGCTGGTGAAAGACCTTCTGTTTCCAGTGCCTTGCGGAGTACCTGGAGCAGTTAGATACACATACTGTGACTTCCTTTGAGTTCTTAACTTGACAACCAGAGGATGGACCCCAACATACACTTAGTGCCTGGAGCCTAGGAGGCACTGATTTCTATGTGCTAAAGAACTAGCAAGTCCTCGCCTTCTGGATGGAAGACACAGAGACTCCCGGGATGCATAGACAGAACCATAATAGCTGCTATTATTAAGTCTGTACTCTATGTTCTTGCCAACACTTTGTGTCCATCATTTCACATAATCATCCCAATCATGTGAAGTGGAGGTTATCCCCATTTTAGAATTTCAGAGGGCCAGCGCTCTGGCATAATAGGTAAAACCACCACCTGCAGTGCCAGCATCCCATATAGGCCCCGGTTCTAGTCCTGGCTTCTCCACTTCCAATCCAACTCTCTGTTATGACCTGGAAAAGCAGTAGAAGATGATCCAAGTCCTTGGGCCCCTGCACCTGCATGGGAGACCCAGAAGAAGCTCCTGGCTCCTGGCTTTGGATTGGTGCAGCTCTAGCCACTGTGGCCACCTGGGGAGTGAACCTATGGATGGAAGACCTCTTTCTCTCTGCCTCTCCTTCTCTCTGTGTAACTCTGACTTTCAAATAAATAAATAAATATTAAATTTTTTTTTTCAGAAACTGAATCCAGCAAATGGAGGGCCTGGGCTCACATCTCCCATGACCCTGAAGCTCATGCTCAGAACAGCTGGACTGAACTCAAACGTCCCCTCACCTGTCACTTGGGGAGCTGACATCAGTTTCCATTCAATGCTGGGAAACCACTCTGATAAATAGGTTTAAACAAATAGAGCCATATAATTGGGGAATTTTATATTAGGAGGTCTAATGCCTGCGAAATAAATCAGCCTTTTAAGTTTGATATCGCAGTACAGTTGGAATGTTTAATAATTATTGCAGAGAATGGTATAATGCAGTACTAAAAATGAGTAATTGACAAGCCCATCAAGGCAGATGAGGCATCTTCTCACTGAATTGCTCTTGAATACTTTACATAATTATTTCATTCAGATTTATGATCAGCTCAGCAAAACGTACTTCTCCCTAGCCTGCTCTGCCTGAGTAGTTCAGGAAGCCTTTTGATACCGTGCGAACACCTTCAGGGATGGACGCATGAGTATCTCTCACCCGCTAATGCAGCTTTGCAAGGCTTTGACTTCCTTTCACAAAGCAAGAAGTTAGCAGCAAAAACTCAGCTTGCTGAGGTGCCTCAGGGGCCCCTCCTGTGTTAGGGACTGACACACATTAGCTGTGCTGGCCCATATGACGCCCATCACAGACCTGACAGGCGACAGAGCTATCTGTCCTGCAGGTAAAACAGGCTCAGAAAAATGTTGGAACTTGACCAGATTCTCAGGACTCGCCAGTGGCCCTTCCCAATGTCCCCAGTCTCCAGAAAGGCCCTGTGTGCCCAGAGAGGGCGTAGACTTTGGAAAGAGACATCTAGTGAGGTCAGATGCAGAAGAAAACTGAGCCCAGCCAGATTTTATCTGCAGCTCTGGCTCCTTAAACATCGAAATGGTTGATGTTCCTCCTGGCCCCCCAATTCCTTCATTTATTACCATGTCGGCACCCCAGGCAGAGACCAGTTCAGACCAGGCTCCTCAAAGGATGCAGCTTCCCATGGATTCAGCCTCCCTCCTCCTCCCCAGATCATCTGAGGCTGCAGGCTTCATCAGAGGCACAAGCTTATCATCTTGCCTCTCCTCAGAGCCCATAGACTAGGAGTTCTTGGCAGGTTCAGTTCACTGGCAAGTGTGGACAGATGGCTTCCTGGATGAGACAGCAACCTTTGTCTCTGGTCTCGCTCATATGTCAAAATAATCAAATGGGAGAGAGAAGCAGAAAGGGCAGGAAAGAGGATAAAATCCTTTATTTAAACCAATGCATTTAGGCTACCAACAGAAGAGGGGGCCCACCCGAGCATGAGACAGTGGCATTCCCAGCACACCCACTGACTTTTCCTCTCCCAATGCCCTAGTCCCCTTCATCTCAACCCTGATGCTTGCTACTCTCTCTGCTGAAGTCAGCAGACATCAGCTCTGGGTTAAAGCTGTCCTCGCTCCCTCTTTGCCTCATCCCTTTGTCTTGGGCATGATCTAAAGTTCTGCTGAGGGTCATTTCAGAAGAGGCTTAACAGGTCATTGAATGTCTTCACACAAGCACGTATGCTCTCCCTCTCGTTTTAGAGTGAAAATGGCAGGCATTCCACATGAACGTGCAGCATCCTGGATAGGGCACACATCTGTAAACTTCCCCACACCCCTGGGGAAATGTCCAACTTTGACCTAATTATATTTCAACATGAAGAATCTCTCTTAAAGGCGTGGATTTATGGTAACTCTGCATGGCGATCTGTCCAACACATCCACTCTGCTATCAGCAGGCGGGGACTGAGTACCGCAAAACAAGTCACGTATCTGAAGAGAATGCATTTTGTCTTTGTGCTCCTGGAGGTGGCAGGTTGGGGGCAATACACTGATCCAATCATGTGGGAAAGAGTGCATTTCCCTCTGCTGCAGAGAGGGAAAGGGGCTGGGGGTTGTGGGGAGGGAGCCGGGCACCGTGCTTCTGCCTGGCTGAGGAGCAACGAATGTGAGATGGCTGACAGGGGAAGCTCTTGCAGATAATTATGAAAGCTGGAGAATCTGCTGTTGTCCTGTCAACACGGCACACTGCAGAAGCAGCAATGCTGGGGAAGGGAGTGGGGCTGGGAAGAGCAAAGGAGAGAGAGACACGGGCGAGGGAATGATGGCTTCATTGCTTAGCGCGGCCTGGACTGTGGTCAGGGTTTCTGTGTATTGCCCTGCCGGCCCTCCCAGACCCTGCTTCCTCTTCTTGTTGCTGAACTAGCCCTACTCATGGTCTCACTTGACCTGTCATTTCTTCTCGGGGGCCTTCCCCACACCCCAGAGACAGACTCCAGTGCTGCTCTTTCTACCTGCCCAGCCCTTCCCATCACTGCCCTTGACTTTGCCTCCCCCGTACTTCTTAACTCCCCCCAGCTTCCATGTTGTTCCACTATGGCTGCAGGCTTGGCTTGCCCATTCCCCATCCTGCACCTGAGCCTCACGTCCCCTCATGCACCAGACGCCATGGTGGCCACACGTATGCTGTGCACCATGTGACGATGCCATGACCCCTTCCAGGAGACCACCCTGTACAATGAAGCCCCACCCAAACTCTGCCCAATTTGAATATTATACCAGAGCACCACCCCCTACTCTATAAAAGGACAACCTAAACTTTGGTGGGCGCATTCATCATTCTTTCCTTGTGGAGAGAGGTTGTCTGCACTCTTATCTGAGTATGTCTGATCCCTTAAGATAAATCTTATCTTCCTACACCTCCATCTACATCTCTGCTTTGAAATCTTCTCTCACGCAGAGACAAGAACTTTGAATAAATCCAGCCAGGGATTCTGATCCCCGCAACACTTTCAGGTATGACAGACTAGACTCAAGGAGATTGTTACCACCAGTGTCCCATCCATACATACCGCCTGGGATCCATGCAGAAATTATTGCCACCTGGTTTACACCCAGAACTTCTGATACAACTTGTGTGGGTGGAGTCCAGGCGACACTGGTTTTACAAATTCCCTGCATGGTTCTCCTAGTTAGGTGCAGGGTTAGGGCTTCGGGTGGTGCAGGGCTGCTGCAGAGCGACTGCTGGCAGTCTCTCAAGCTCCTTGTCCCTCATCAGCTCCCTGCCTAGCCCACATCAAAAGCAAGAGCTGGGTCTCTCTTGCTTAGTTTTGGGTCACCAGAAGCTAGCATAATATACTTAATCAATATTTGTGGAATGAATAAATGAATTATTTACAATTAAAGAAATGGGATGAGTCTCTTTTTGAAGAAGAGGAAACTCATCCATGGAGGCAACAAACACAGCTGGCCTAAGGTGGCAGAGCTGCTGTAAGATGAGGAACTGGGGGGCCAGCACTGTGGGACAGCAGGTCAAGCCACCGTCGGCAGTGTCATTATCCATATGAGTAGTGGTTCAGGTCCCAGCTGCTGCACTTCTATCCAGCTCCCTGCTAATGTGGGAAAGCAGTAGAAGATGGCCTAAGTCCTTGGGTCCCTGCACCCACATGGGAGACCCGGATGAAGCTCCTGGCTCCTGGCTTTGGTCTGGTACTGCCCTGGCTATTGCAGCCATTTGGGGAGTGAACCAGCGGATGCAAGTTCTCTGTCTCCTTTCAGTCTCTGTAACTCTGCCTCTCCAATAAATAAATAAATCTTAAAAAAAAAAAAAAAAGAGGAGGAACCAGAGGATAAGCTCCACGGGGGCAGGAATCTGGTCTGCTTTACTTTACTTGGCATCTCCAGTGTCTGGATGGGTCTGACACGGGCCAGGAGCTCAGGACACATCTACTGAATAGTTGACTTCTCCCACTCTCTCTTGCTTTGAAGATCAATCTCTTTCTACTGCATCTTTCTAGCAGCCTTGCTTCTGCCATTATCTGAGTAGTTTTGCCCAGGTCATTTGTCCTTTCTAGATCTCAACGTCCTAGAACGAGGCCATCGGATGAATTGGCTTCCAGAAGATCCCTCCCAGTTCCTGGCATCCCTCTGGTGTCACTTTTAAGGATGTAAATCCAGCAAGGATGCAGCACCTTCCATACAGCAGCATCCTCACATGTCAGGAGGCCCCCGAATCGCTCCATCATTCCCCCCGCGATGCTCTTCCCTCCCCACCTGCGTCTTCCCTCTCTTTACTTTCTGCCTCCTTTGGCAAGAGCTCCCAGTAGGCAGGCTGCGATCTGCAAGCTGCCTCCATCTCTCCATGAGCCCCCCCTCCAGAGAGCACATCTAAGGCTGAGAAAAATGTGGTTATTAACTTATCCCCCTAAATCCAATCCTGGAGGCAAGCATCACTTTGTTGATGGAGTTGTAACACAAAGGAGGGAGGGCGCTTGTGTGTGTTGAATGTCCACCTCGCTCATGGGGCTTCATTGATGGCATCTCATTGAAGCCTCACCTCTGCCTGCCTGTCCGTTACCTTCACAATATTTCTCTCTAGCACCCCAGGGCACCAAAACTTGATAAGCCACTGCAGCAGCCTTTGCGCTTATCTCTCTGCTTCCATACTTAACCCCTACTGTCCAAGCTGCCCACAGAAGCCAGAGCACACATTCAAAATAATAAATCACATCATGTCACTTCCCTGTTTAGGATTTCCAAAGGCTTTCAGTCTTGCAGCTCGCAAGTCCCCACCCCATCTAGGGCCTGCAGGCTCTTGGATAGCATCTCCTGCCTGGTTGTGTCTTCCACCAAACTCCATTCCCTTAAACTTGCGGGGCTCCTTCCACCCCAGAGCCTTTGATCATCAATTTCCTGTGGTTGTCTCCATCTGACACCAGTTCACTCACAAACCTTAACGATTAGGAAGGAGATGAGTGAGGAATAAATTTAGATATACTTGAGGCTTCCCTGGCAGTTGGCTTCCCAGCTGAACCAACACAAACATTACTTTTGGCATTGCTTCTCGCCTTTGTTTTCTCACGGTGCAGGTGAAAGAAGCAACTCAAGGTGTTCTTTGGATACAAATTTACGTGCAAAATATGAGTAAAGAACCTAATGCCCTGCTTCTTTCTCCATACTGAATGGTTTTGGTAACTCATAACTTGATTTTTTTTCAGATGGTCAGGGAACAGAAGTTTAATTTTGGAGGAAAGAAGCCAGGATTTACAGAGCTGTGCGCCAGGTCTCTGATCTTGTTGAATTAGTAGAACAATCCTAGGAGAGAGGGTTTGTGACCCCCATTTTACAAAGGAGCCCAGTGAATGGCAGGGGAGACAGGTCTCTCGAGGTGCACCTGTCTTTACTAATGAACAGAGCCAATATTTTCCCTGGTCGGATCTGATCTAAGGTCGCAGGCTCTCTGTGCTGCCACACCACCCTTCTTTACTAAGAATACAATTTCTTCCCAGGGAAAAGGACATCAAGTAAACAACAACAAATGGGTAAGTAAGGATTCAGGTGTAGCAATGGGAAAAGACTGCTTTCCAAGAGCACATCTGAAGCCTCCACTTACCTGTGTTAATTGTAATATCTTAACAAAATGTGTTCTTAAATATTCATTAAATGGAATCGCCTAAGGGCCTCTACTTGGAAGCCTGCTTGGCTGATATTCTACATTTCTAAATGTACTTGAAAATAACCAAATGTCTTTTCTCCCAAAGCAATCTGCAGTAGAGATTGGTAACCAATTCAAAATGACCCTTCGGCTCAATTAATGCTGTTTTTGCCTTTAGCTCTGCCAGTATTCCAAACCATAGGTCAAGTTTCAACAATGTCACCTGCTGGGTCCTCCATGGGGTCTCTTTCTGAAAGTGTGTTGCCAAGAGAACAATCTCGATTTCAACAATAGAAACAACAATCAATGCTTGCACAAAAGATTGAAGGACAATGGAAATGGGGGTGAGTTAATTATGCTCCTAGTCTCTTTGTTCTTTACCAAGAAAAGGCTGTGGGGGATCAGTGAACTTTAGAGATGCAAGCCATTGATTTGCGCTTAAGGGAACTGGGTTTCCTAGGGACCCAATGAATGTCCTCTCAAAACAACTTCATTTAAATCAGAGATATCCACACTGTTCGGTCTTTGGTGGAAGGAGTCAGTGCTGGGGAGACACTGGCCTCAGTGGTGTGTCTCACCACCAGTGGGAACTTGGGGAACTCAACCTCTCTCAGTGGCGCCAAATCCCCTGCAGTTCTAACATATTATGGACGGGGTAGGCGTTTGACCTTGTGGCGAAGACGCCTGCATCCCATAGCAGAATGCTTGTCCTGGCTCTGCTCCAGTTCCAGCTCCCTGCCAACAAGCACCCTGAGATGATGGCTCAAGTAATTGAGTCTTTGCCAACCACGTGGGCGACTGGATTGAGTTACTAGCTCCTGGCTTCAGTTTGGCCCAGCCTGGCTGTGTAGACATCTGGGGAGTAAGCCAGCATACAGGAGCTCACTCTCTGTCTCTCTGCTTCTCAAATAAATAAATAAGCAAAAGTAATATTCAAATAAAATATGATGGCTCTGCTTTCCTATTTAGCCTGTTTGGGAAAGATTCACTGGAGGCCGTGAAGTAGGCAGGCATACAGGCTAAAATTGATTAGATTTGTGAACTGGAAGATCCGCACCTTCGCTGCTCCCCTGTGTGACCTCATGCCCCTACCTGATACCTTCACCATGCCCCTGTGTGACCTTACACCCTACCTGATTCCCCCACCACGCCCCATGTGACTTCAGGCTCTACCTGACCATACCTGAGCACCCGCCTGGCCACAAGCCGCTCCCCTGTGGAAAATCTATAAAAAGGCAGGGAGTGTCGCAAAAGGCTCTCTGCCTCGGCGTTGCTGCCGGTGATAAGCGGTGGATAGCGGCTCAAGGCGCTGGCTGCACGTGGCTTTGGCCTGCTCTCTGAGTGGTGTGGACGCTACCCTAGTTTCCAGACTTTCCCCTCTCTCCAACCTAAACTAAAGCCCTCACTTTCCTAGATACCTTTTGCACTAAATAAAAGCCTAAAACGTACCATGCTCCCTTGTTTATCTGCGCCGGTATTTAGAATTCTTCTCTAAATATTAAGCAAGAACCCTCTTGGGCTTACTAATATTGGGGATTTATTAGTGAGCATATGGTGAAATCGAATGGCACCCCAAATTCTGGTAGCATATGTGGCACCCCAGATAGCACTTCTGGGGAACTTGAAAGGGCCACGTTTTGGTGTAAATTCTAGGGGTCATGTCGATTGCAGCAGGCACTGGATCCCTGTGCGGTGGGGCTTGTTTCCCTCCTTTCTTCCCATGCCCCAGTGGCCAATATACAGCCCTAACCCTGACCTTTGCTTTGTTGTTGCTGCCTCATCCTGGAGCTTCCCTGGGCCTTGGTGGGACAAAAGAGCTGCATCTTTGAACTCCTGCTGTATGAAATTTCCTCCTAAAAACAACTTATTTTTTCATCCATTCATCCAATAAATATTGATTGCCTGCTTGCAATGTGCCAGGTATTAGGCTATATATTTTTTGGTGAACAAAGCAAAGATGTTGCCACTCCCATGGCTTACTGTTGGCAAGGTGAATCAGACAACAAATATCTTTGTTTTAAAGGTTGGAAATCAAAACTGTGTGGAGTGTAAAGGGAACTGTGTCCGTGGTTCCTCCTCCCAGAAACAAACACTGCTTAACAGTAGGATCCCATTGCCTTATTTCATGTTTTCCTCTCAACATCACATAAACTCCTATTTCCATATGTGTAGATCTACCAAAACTTTTTAGGTGACTGCATAAAATGTGCCAGACATATTCAATGGATTTCACTTATATTGACTTCCTCAATCCTCACCATGACACTGTAATTATCTCATTGTACAAGCTAAGGAAACTGAGTCTCAGAATGTTTCAGAGAGAGCTTAGGTCACACAGCTAACAAATAGCAAAGCTGGAATGCAAACCCTGATAGGACCCCATGTTAGTAAAATGGTGCAGTCTTAACTATGCCCCAGAAGCCATCTTGGGCTCTAGCCCCGACTACCACTGCTGAAAGCCAGGTGACCAGATGGCCCGACCACAGGTGTCAGCTCCATCCCCACCCTAATGGGATTCGCTGCTCCTACTTCCCTACCCGCCCCTGGCAAAGGTTTAACATGCTCTCTCTCTTACCCTCTCTTACTCTCTCTCTCTTACCCCCCCCCCTATCCTTTCCCCCAGCCCGTGGCTTCCCCCACCTGACAATAAACCTTTCCCTTACATTCTAGAACTTCAGCTTTTATCTATTAGGTGTAGGATGCCTTGTCAAGATGCACCTCCATTTGTTTTAATTAATCCTGAATGATGGACTTTTAGATCAATTAACTGTCTTTTTACCTCCTATAATATGCAAGACTGCAATTAACTTCCTGTACCTACACCAGCCTCCACTTGTCTAAAGCTGCCAACTGGATGAATTCTTAGAAGTAGAATTCCAGAGTTAAGGGGTATGAGCCTTTTACATTTTGATGCACAGTGTCAAACAGATAGAAATTTTGGACCAATTTATGTTCTTATCAGATGTATATGGCAGAGATTGTCATTCTTGTCCAACCCTTGTCCCCACCCAGTCTGCTCTGGAAATGATCACCATGACCTCCTCACTGCCAAATCTGACAGCTCTTTACAGGCTCATCTGCTCCAAGCTCTGCCAAATGTACCCATGGAGACACTCATCCTGGGTTCCCTGGGGGCTCTTCTCCCGCCTGTCTCCTCGACATTTGAGTTCTCTTCCCTGTGTGATCTGTGAGTGCTATGGCGTCTCTCTCGGGTTCTCTCCTCATCCTGTTCTTGCTCTAAATGCCCTTCTCCCTCATGTGGCAAACAGTCCAATGACCATTCCCTCCTTCTACCTTGCTAAAAGAGCCCCAGTTTTGTCAAGGTCTTCAAGTATCCTGCTCCAGACTGAGTCATTAATAGTCTACACCAATCACGGCTGCTCCCCTTCCTTGAGCTACAGGTGACCTTGTGGCCTGCTTCCGGCCAATGAGACATAAGGGGAACTGAGCAGGGAACTCTTCTCTGATAAGTGGTAGAGGGGAAGAGAGCACGACTCTCCCCACAACTAGCCTCATTCTCTCCTCTCTGGAACTCTGTTGGCGACATTAACTCAGCGACACTTTGAGTTAGTGCAGCCAGTTGATGAACAAGTAGAGCTGGCACAGCTATTTTATGGAACAGGAGAGAGAGGCCAAGAGAATCAACAGAGTCATTGATCCAGGGACCTGAGTTGCTGAAAGAATGCTAAAATCATTTATCTCTAAACTCCTTTTTAAACAATGAAAGAACCTTTGATAAAAGCCTTCATGCATTTTCTAATAGCTAAATACCTCTTAACAAACGCATAATGGTCATCTGAACGCAATATTATACCTTAAGGGTATCAACCTAGGTCTCTTGAGCCTCAGAAAATAATCATTAATAATAATAATAGGGGCCAGTATGGTGGTGTGAGTTAAGCTACCGCCTACAGTGCTGGCATGACACGTAGATGCCAGTTTGAATCCTGGCTGCTCCACTTCCACTCTGGCTCCTGCTAGTGCACCTGGAAAGGCATCAGAAGGTGTCTCAAGTGCTGGGGCCTACCCCGCACCCATCCTGCACACCTGTGGGAGACTTGGAGGAAGCTCTTGGCTTCTGGCTTTGGTCTGGCCCAGTCCTGGCCATTGTGGCTCTTTGGGGAATGAACCAGTGAATAGAACACTTCTTTCTCTCTGCTTTTACCTCTCCCTCTCTGTAACTCCACCTTTCACATAAATAAATAAATCTTTGAAATAACATAAAATAACATAATAAGTTATCATTACATTCCTGTTATGAGCTAGGAGTTGTTAAAAACCAGACACACATACATATAACTCCCACTCTAAAAGGTAAGTGCTATTATCCCCATTTTATTAATGAGGAAATGGAGACACAGAGGTATTAAGTAATTGGCTCTGGTTATAAATCTGCTAAGTGACTGAACTAGGATTCAAACCAAGACAGTCTAATTTCAGAGTCATATGGCCCAAACCTGATGTTATGTTATCTCTCACCTTCCTTGATGACTCCAGGGACCTTGAATTTTATATGCCCTGAATGGAGCTCATCATCTTCCTCCCTCAAACATGAGATCCTCCTTTAAACTCTCATCTCGGTCAAGGCAATGAATCATCATATGCCAACAACATTTGACCTTCTGAACATGTTCTGAGCTATTCTACCACGCCTGGCTTATAGTAAGTGCTTACAAATGCTGGCCACTGGCTTCTTCAAGACTGAGTTGCTTCGGCTTGTCTGTCTTTTACCCTCTTAACCCTCCAGCCCACTGAACTTGCCTGGTCTACTAGCTCTCTTGTGACCTCTGGGGCCTATGTATATATTGTCCCCTCTGCACTCAATGCCCAGCATGGCACTCCCCCTAATTAATTCTTCTATAACTCAGTCCAAATGGCATGCCCATCAGGGGGCCTTCTCTGGTTCCTCCCCCTCCATGACTGTTCTCCCACCACGCTCTGCAGATTTCTATGGAAGTCCTCATCACACTGTGGTCTAACCATTGGTTTCCTTATTTGCTTGTTTCTCTTGGAAATCCTGCCTTCCCAAACCCGCTTCTAAATCCTTGAGTGTAGAATACATGATCTCAAGCGCAGCCTCTCCCCTTCTGCCAGCCCTGCCCTTCCTTTGTTCTCTGTCTGAATTACTTCTATCATTAAACTAGACATTTCCATGTCATCTCTACATCCGACAGCCAACCTCTACTTCTGAAATGTTGTTTGAATCCTCCCTCTCCTTTCCATTTGCAAGCATCCCCTGCAGACGCTGAGATCTTAGGCCTGATGGTTGTGACAAAGCAGATCTCATTTCCATTCCAGACCTAGTAAGGGCTTTCTGAAGAGCTGAGAGGGAGAACTGATCATTTGAAAGGTGGTTCCAATTTGAACAGAGGCCCTCTGGCCACTTGCAGATTGACTATAACCATGTATTATAAGACATTTTACCTCTTTTACCCACAAATTGATAAGACCCAACTACTCTAAACAGTACCTAGCTCCAGGGTAATTTAATAAGGAAAATGAGTCAAAGAATTGCTCAATAGCTCTGGTAAAGCCTTCTTAGAATCAAGTACAGTATAAATTAATCAGTCAGTCAAGTGGTCGATAACATATAACAAAAACTCAGCATTCAACAAAAATGAGACATCCATTCTAAGTAGTCTTTGACTCCTAAGTTTTGATTAACACATTGCAAAGATGTAGCAAGTATAAAAACACAAAGGGCCTAAAAATTCTGGTTAATGTATTACATCTATTATCAGAATGCATGTAGTTTTCAATATACTGCAATGCAATTTTGCAGTAGCTAACAAACAAGCTTTGGTAAAAGTCTTCCTTCAAGTGTCCAATTCCACAAATATTTGGAAAGGCAGTATACCACATAATGTATGCCTGAACTAGGGATTATGTGGCCTTCTGCTTCCTGGATGGGTGACCCTAGCCAAATTGTTCAACCTCTGATTCTTCACCTGCAAGAATCCAGTGTGTCTCCTTCACAGGCCTAGCATGGAGTTCAAATGAGAGGATAAATGTGAACGTGATTTGAGCATTACTCAAATCCCTAAAAACAGGTGCATTTTTCAAAAGCATTGGTACATCTTTAAGGAAGAGAAGCTTTATTCACAGGTTACTAAACAAGAATAATGATAATCAGTTAATTTTAAAATCCTTCAGTTAATGCTCAGTCTGGAAACAATGATCTTAATTAAAAAGATAAAACACTTTGATGCTGATGTTTAAAATCAATGTGTTTCATTAATTTTCTTATTTGATTCTATTAACAAAACAGCTGAGGTTTTTTTTTTTTTTTAAATGAGTCTAACTTTTTATCGGTGACCTCAATGACTTTCAACTCAATGGGAATTTTTAAAGAAATAATAACATTATTTTGAGGTCCTGAACCACTTATACCTGGTCATTTGTTTAATCTCACGGTGAAAATGGTTTGTAGTATTTTCCTTAATCAATAATACTTCTGGAGAGTAAAATGAAATTTCTCATCTGAACAAAGGAGTATCTAGCATGGGCCAGGAGGGCCACTGCCAACGAAAATGGGCCCGGCCCTACCCCTTGCTTAGAGACTCACATCTCAGCAATCCCACACCTCCACACCTCAGCAATCCCTAGGCACCTGCTAAGAGGACCTCAAGGTGCTGTGCAAAGTTACAAAGCCAGTGTCTGCCTTGGAAGCCACAGTCGGCTGATCTGCAGGCAGTTACTGTGCAATGCAGCAAGGTTTGATTGGCCAAATGCAGTGCCTAGTGCTTAGTAGTTGATCAAGAAGACTTGTCTGAAATGAAGTTTGAAGGATGGCCCAAGTGCTTGGACCCTGCACCCCATGGGAAACCAGGGAAAAGCACCTAGCACCTGGCTCCTGCCATCGGATGAGCGCGGTGCGCCGGCCGCAGCGCGCCGACCGCGGCGGCCATTGGAGGGTGAACCAGCAGCAAAGGAAGACCTTTCTCTCTGTCTCTCTCACTGTCCACTCTGCCTGTCACAAAAAAAAAAAAAAAAAAGAAAAATGGCACTTTGTCTTCTGCGGACATAAAAGCAATCGTGTACGTCAACACGAGCTTCCTGACTCACCCAGTTTAAGCCCCCAGAGTGCTACTAAACGATCATTTAAAAATTCTATTTAAAAAGTATTAATTTTAGATTAGACCAGACATGAGCTATCTTAAATTCTTTTTGAACAAGATTGGGCATATATTTCTTTTTTTAATTTGAGTATAAAAATATAATGGGAGAAAAAAACATCTGATGCTGAGAATTTGCCTTAAAGCACCCATTAGCAGTAAGTTAATACTATGTTCCATTGACTGCTAATCAAACTGGGGGAAATATCACCAATGCTACATCAATGCTACATGGGCCCTTTCACAAGGGTGTGAATAAATAAGCTGGCTATTGTTTTGACATAAATGTCTACCTTGATGCATATGTTTCTGCTTTCTTGCTGACATGTAAGACATACAATGGTATCCATCCAACAGGTCTAAATTTCATTAGTTAAAAGTTCTAGTGAGGGGCTGGCACTGTGACGTAAAAGGTTAAGTCTTTGCCTGCAGTGTTGGCATCTTGTAGAGGTGATGGTTCGAGTCCTGGCAGCTCCACTTCCCATCTAGCTTCTTGCTGATGCTCCTGGGAAGGCAGAGGAGGATGACTCAAGTGCTTGGGCCCCGCACCCACATGGGAGACCCAGAAGAAGCTTCTGGCTCTTGGCTTCAGCTTGACCTAGACTTAGCCATTGTGGACATCTGGGGAGTGGACATCAGTGGATAGAAGATCTCTCTCTCTCTCTTTCTCTATCTCTGTCTTTCAAATAAACAGATAAATCTTTTTTTTTTTTTAAAAAAAGTCCTAGTGAAAGTGCACAGACCATAGAATCTGCTTACTTGTTTTCTAAGCCTCTTAGCCTCTAGGTGCCCGGTTAAACAGATTACATTAAATGCAATCATGTGTAAAAAGTGCTTAAACTTAGTAAGTGTCCCCATAAATACTATCCACAAAGAAAGGAAATTCCTGTGGTATCACCTACAAGGTGTCAGAGTCCTCTCCCTTTCCCTTCCTTTTCCTCTCTTGCAAAGGAATAGGGGAAAAAAGACAAAAACCAGGCCTGGAGCTGTGCCTTACCCATGAGGCACCTATATCTCACATTGAAGCATCTGGGTTTGATTCCTAACTTCAGCTCCTGATGCAGCTTCCCAAGTAGTTGGGTTCCTGCCACCTGCATGGGAGGCCTGGGTTGAGTTCCTGGCTCCTGGCTCTGGCCCTTGGTCCACCCCAGCTTTGTGGGCATTTGGGGAGTGAACCAACAAATGGAAACATACACACACTCTCTGTGCCTTGTGGGGAAAAAAAAAGTAAAGAAATGAAACAGGTTCACGATGGGATGGCCCTGGGGAGTAAGTCATCAACCACCCAGACCTCTGTGACTACCTGAGGAAGAAAGGCACTGCTTGGCACTTCAGACATCCTCCTGGAGTTCTGGGTGCACAGCCCTCTCCCCAGCCTGCTATGAGCAAGTCAGCTAGGGCCGGTGAAGCCAGAGCTGACTGACCTAGGGCCTGGATATTGCCTCAGAGGCGTCCCCAGGACCCTGAAAGCCAACACACTGCACACAGGCACCACGAGCTGCCTAACTCCTAGCAAGGGAGTGGCCAAAGAACCCACGTGCAAGCACATGGAGATATTCCAATAGACGCCTGTGCTTGGCAGTGGACACACAAAGCTTCATGACTGCGTTTAGACTTATCCTTAGTTACAAATGTCAATCAAGTCTCTGGAATATCAATTTACATATTATCAAAAAAACTTCAGCATGTTTATATTATTCCTTAATATAGCAAGTCTACTTCTGGGGAACCATCTTCATGAAGTGATCTAAAACACAAAGGAAACTTTCCTGTTGCTATGGTTTGAATGTCCCTCAAAATTCATGCATCCATCTCCAATGTGATAGTATTGAGAGTGGGGCCTTTTGGCATTAGTGATTAAGTCATGAAGATGGAGCCCAAACTGTGGGATTAGTGACCTTGTAAAAGGGCTTGAAGGGACAAGTTTGTCCGTTCTGTCCCTTCCACCACGTGAGCGTTCAGACTTTGTCTCTCTGTTCCTAGGGTGCCATCTTGGAGGCAGAGAGTAGTGTGCAACAACGAACTGGTTGGCCTTTAGAACTCTGAGAAATAGCTTCTATTGTTTATGAGTGCCCTGATCTATGGAACACTCATGTGTCCTCATAATGATGTTCCAGCCAACAGCAGGCCAAACGTAAATGGTGGTCCCAGAAGCTTCTACTGCCCAGTGATGCTGTAGCCCTCTGTTTGTATAAGGACCCTCTTATGGTATTTGCACAATGACAAAACCTCAGAATATATGTGATTCATGGGGGTGTTTTGTTAGCACAGCACAAACCAAGGCAGAGATTTTTTTTGAGTATTTACACTAGTGAAAAACAACAAATTACTCAGGAAATAATCCTTGAGTCACATTTCACCAGGGAGAGGTTAGGAGGATGATTTATGCCCATTGAAAACAATGTCTGCCTAGAATTCTGCTTCTAAGATTTATTCTCTAGATATATGAGGACTTCCAAAAGTTCATGGAAAAATATAATTAAAAGTAGGTTTATTTTGGTGCAACAAGATTTTTAAATCCATGCATAGCTTGTTCATTATACACATTTTCCATGAATTTTTCAAGTCCCTTCATCCAATTGAGTGTGCATGCATGCACACACACACACACACACACAATTTGTTTGCAAAAGAAACAATAACATCAGGCAATTAGATTTTTTAAAAATCTTATATAATTCAATATCTTTGTTTAGTGGCACAATAAACTATTTTTTAAAATTTTATTTATTTATTTGAAAAGCAGGATTAGAGAGAGGGAGAGACAGAGACAGAGAGAGATTGCACGAGAGAGAGAGAGATCCTCCATCCACTGGTTCACTCCCCAAATGGCCACCCTTGCCTGCGCTGGGCCGGGCCAAAGCCAGGAGCTTGGTACTTCATCTGGGTCTCCCACGTGGATACAAGGACACTAGTGCCATCTTCCACTGCTTTCCCAGGTGTATTAACAAAGAGCTGGGTCAGAAGTAGAGCAGCCAAGACTTGAAGTGGCATCTATATGTGATGCCCTTGTTGCACACAGCGGCTTAACCCACTGTACCACAACCCGGGCCCTGTATATACCATTTTTATGATTCAATTAATTATTGAAACAGCTATTTCATAAGAGCAAAGCCAGCCATCTGCAGGACAAGAGGCACACCTTTGATCAGGTCCCTGGGATAAGTTCCTTGTGCACAGTGTCCTTCAGCTTATCACAGGCACTACAGCAGGTGTCCCTTCACTTACTCCAGGAGGTGCAGCATACAGGCACACATGCTTGGTACCCGGATTCCATGCCCTCTGCCATGCACACTGATGCCCTCCTCAGCTCATCATTCTTCCCCCTTCTCCAGCACAGCTCAGAACCCCCTGCTCCCAAACTGCCTGTGATCTCCCACAATCAACCACAGTCGACACCAAAGATAAAATTTACCACAGTTCCTTGAATCTCAGGTGCAGTGAAATGTAAGACGCACCCATGGTGTAATAACAGATTACCTGGGGGAGAAGGAATCCTACATGTCATGTGCATATCAATCATAAGATGTATTCAGACTTTTGAAACACTACAATGGTAGAAATGGGAATTGTAGAACATAAGGAATGCTGCTGTCCCCCTTCCTAGCTGATGGCAGCCCCTCCTCTCCTTCTCCCTGAGGGCTTTTCACACTTGCTGCCATTCCACTCATTGCTAAGAAGCTACAGCACAGGCACAGGCTATGAGCCAGAACCCCTTGGTCCACTTAGCTGCAAGCTGAACTGGGATCCAGGCAACTTGGGCTGGGAGAGGGACAGGGGACATGCACCTCTCACACAGGGCTTCTTCCCCAACCTGAACATGCAATCTGCTCATACCCAGAATCTTCACAGGGTTAAGCCTTCTTAGATCATGGTGCCTACCATGCTTTCTCGTAAGTCTATTGCACTAGAAACAAGCTTTGGCATTCTTTCTCCTCTCTACAAAGCACCCAAGGGGAGAAACAGCCCACACGTTTTAGCATCATGACTGTGGGCTTGAGCAAGTAAATAACCCCCTTCTCGTACTATGTTCCTCATAGACTGTGAAGATGAAAGCACATACAGCACCCAGTGTACAGCCTGATATACAGTAGGTGCTCAATACATCGACTAGGCTGGGTTTCCTTCAATAGTTCAATAGTTCAGAATGCTCAAATGACAATGTATTCAATAGCTGTGCTACAGCCCCAAACAGCTTCCCAAACCACACTCAAGCTCTCCATACCTGGAAGATCCACTGGTGAATCAGAGAATTGGGGGAAACAGTTGTCACAAAGCCCCTTCGCTAACCCCACCTCCATCTTTTTTTCCAAACAGAATGGCCAAGTTGGATTAACTTGCAGTCTTACTTAGAGAGTGCCAATAAAATGACTGATTAGTACTTCTTTGCCAATTGAGTCAGATTTTTAGTCCAAAGCACAAATATAGTCATTTTTTTAATTTCAAAACTAGGATAAAACCTGGCCAAATGGAAGGAGTGAGGTGTGGGCGTAGCTTTGCCAGTCTTTGTGTTCCCAGGGCCACCTGCACTAATGACACCGGCAAAGCTCAAAGGAGTTCAGAGCATAAGAAGGGAAGAGCTTGCACTTAGTAACTTGCAGCGACAGCCGAGGCACTCGCCGCCGTGGTCAGCGTGGGGCTTTTGGGACTGCCTGGGTCCTTTCCCAGCATGCATCTGATCGTGCAGGAGGAGCACGAGCCGAGGTTCAGGCTGGAGCAAACTGATTTAGTGACATGTGTGAAATTACATTTGGAAGACGGGGTTGCTGTTAGAAACAGACCCACTGGGAGAAGACGCAAGACATAGCAGAGCACAGCCATCAGCGATCCTTCTGCGTGAGGCCAGGCGCCGCCTCTTCAGTAAGGCAGCTATGGAAATAGCTATGTTGACTATTTCACAACGAAGGACAAGGGCGTGAAACGTGGCCATCCTTTTGTTCAACCAACAGTTATTAATTAACCACCCAAAACCCGGCCCTGGGGATTCCAAGATGATCAACATGCTTTGCCCTGGAGGGGCTTGCAGCCTGGAAGACAGAGGCAAAGGGGTGCCAACAGAAGGGTGATTCCCCGCCAGAGAAGCCACGGGAGGGGCTTTGAGCTGCGTCTCCAAACACAAGTGGGTGTTGCCAGGCTGGTTGACAAACTGCTCCATCACTGTTGCCCCTTAGAAGGCCGCAGGACGGGCAAATGGGCAAGCGTGGCCTGCGCTTCTCCACCACGAGAAAGCACTGGGCGCTGGGCAGTTGCTGTCTGAGGGGCTGAGTCCGAGTCTCACCATGGGCAACAGCCGGCTCCCATGCGGGCTCTCAGGAAGCTCCGTCTCAGGGATGGCCTCAGTGTCCCCGTCTTGGTCCTGTGGCTTGGGGTGCAAGGCCAGGGTGGGCATTAGGGTGGACGGTGCCTGTCAGTAGAGCTGGGTCCTCTTGGGCTGCATCACTGCTGGTACCATGAGTCTTTGCAGCACTGAGTACCAGGTGCAAGGAGAGACAGCACTCCATAAGAGGCCTCTGGTAGGCTCCCTGTCAAGCCCTGATTGGCTAGGAAGGGGAGTGGCTGTGGCAGGTCCCATCTGTGACCTGTAAGGCCCTCATGGCTTGGCCCTAACCACTGGACAGTCAGTGGGTGCCCCTCCATCGTGCATTCATCCACAGTTCATTTCCCAGACTCTGCTAAGCTCTTCCCATACGTTGTCCGCTGCAGCCCTCATACCCATCCTTGGAAGGCACTATTAATTTTGGCTAATAAGAGGCAGAGCCAGCAATCAAATCCCAAGATATATTCCAAAGCCTCTGCTTTGTGGCTCCCTCTCGCCTCCAGGCCTCTGCAGGTGCAGCTCTTCTTCCGCCTCCTTCTCCCCTAATTCTCATTTGTCCACCAGATTCTTTGGGAGCTCTGTTCTCAAAGCCTTCGCTCACTCCCTGCCTCTGTGCACCCCCACCTCCTTGATGTCCTCCATCATGCTGCTAGCCTCTCACCGGCTGTTCAGTTTTCAGGGGTCCCTTGAGATCCTATGCCTCACCGATTCGTCCCCAGCACCCAGCCCAGTGCCTTGTACACAGGACAAATGCTACCACCCTGAGGGATCTGGCGGAGAAACTGCTTCAGCACCGTGCAGGGACCTTGGGGACCACCAGTCCTGAATTCCTGGCTGGAAGGGAGACACAGACTTGGGCCTGATCTGGGATAAGTTAGGAGACAAGAGGGTCCCAGCCACAGAAGTGATCAGGGTGATACTGGACTCCGGGCAGCATGATGGGCCCTTCCTTGTTCTAGTGTTGCCGGGAGGCATCTGTCCAACATCCGGGCACCTGGGATGGCTACATAGTTCACCCCCACCAAGAGACAGGCTGGCAATGGCTCTCCAGGGAGCCACAGCTGTGGTCTGAGAGGGGGCTCCCAGCTCTCGCATACCGGCTTCTGCTTCTTGCTCTCTAGTGAGTCCCTTGGTCTCCAGGGAAATTACTTTTAGTTCCCAGCCCCAGGGAAAGAGATGCTAAAGCAGGTTTGTATCCACAGAGGCAGACGGGGCCACTGCAAGAAGGGGGCAGGCCGGACAGCGTGGGGGCTGATGCCCTGCCCTGCTGTAGGAGACCCCTGGAAGGACCTGGGTGGTGGACTCTGTGCCCCCGTCTTCCAGAAGGCCTAGGGCCTTCATGTGCAGCTTGGGCCACATTTGCCCTTAAAGCTCATACTCATGTGTGCAAGCCACAGTGAGGGGCATTCTGAAATGTCATGAAAGGAAGCCTTTTTCCCCTTCCTAAAGGCAGATACACGTATTATGGGTTTTTCCCATGATTCCTGGCTCAAAACTCCCAAGGTCTTGTTCTTTCCTGGTGACCAGAGTAAGGCTGGGGCACGGTCAGCCTCAGAAGCCCACATCAGAGTCCCAATCTCTGACCTTCTCCTGCCCTCCTTCTACCTGTTCTGTTTTCTCCCCCAAGGCAGGCCACGGACACTGGACACTGCTGCTTCTCTTCCCCAAGGCCATAGAAACTGAAAGTACACCCAGTGTCCCCACCTCTCTATCTGGAGCTGCCAATAAAGAAATTCTCCCATCTACCTTGTCTGATAACGATCATAAGATCACTACGTTAGGAGGGCCCTGCTTCTCCCCAGGAGGAAGGGGGGGGCGGCAGAAAGATCCGGACAGACAGGCCCTGCGGCTCCCCCTGCCCTGCAGCGGAGTCTCAGTCAAAACCCCGAGGCCCGGGCTGGGGGAGCTCGGGCAGCCAAATGCGTGGGGCCTGTGGGAGAGGGACAAGGACTCGACCCTGGGGCCTGGAGGTGACCTGCCCAGCTCCACAGGACGGAGGTCCCCACGCTGGGACCTGTCCAGCCTGCATGCTCTGTGTCTTCCATCCGGCTGCTTATGGGAGGTTATTGAATACCCCCTTCTCACCCACTCATCGCCCCACCTCTCTGAGGCCTGTGCACCGCTGGGCAGAGTAACTGAGGCGGTAGAGAGCGCCGTAGGAACCTCCGTGTGTAGCTGGTGGGCGAGGTGTCCTTGCGGCCCAGGCTCATCACTGGGTCTGAATGGGGCTGCCTCAACTGGATCCTCAGCCTATGGGAGGGGACTCCACCTCTGGACAGAGCCATCAGAACTGAATTGGAGGCCACCTAGTCTCTGCGGCGGAACGTCCTGCCTGCTTCCGGGAGGGGAGAAACCCTCACCTATTTTGGGATCACAGAAGGGGTCTATGTTGTGTGAAGTAGGAGACATTGACTTGACTGGCTTATGCCTCTGTATACTCACAGCACCAGATTACGAAGGGCCTTGTAAGCCATGTAAAAGAAATTGGGTTGACTTGGGAACAACAGGCCATCGGGATGGTTTTTAAGCAGAGGAATGGAAAATCAAAGAGCAAAGGGTAGGGAGACCATTGAGAGGCCCTGAGAGAAACCCAGGGGAGGGTTGAGGCAGAGGGGACCCAGGAGGCAGAAGGTGGCCTCGGAAGCACCAGAAACTTCTGATATGCAAGCCAAGCTTTGCAGGTAGATGTACTTCTGATGAGAAGGTGCATTGCTTTCCTTACATTTCCAGAATTAGAGCCACAGTAACTTGTTAAACTGTCACTTGAAAAACTGTTCAACAATTTAGCAAATGCTAGTCCTTGTGATTTCTGAAACTTGAACCGAGAGTGAGAGCTAGTGTGGAAACCAGGTTTTCAGTAGAGTCTAATGTTCTTTCTTCTGAGCTTCTGCAGCGAAATTCAAACCCACACAGAACAGAGGGGGCTGAGGCCTGCCCTGGGGCTGGAGGTGCTGCTCAGATTCGGCTGTCCCAGACTGGAGGCAGAGCTCTGTGCCTTGGTCCTGATCTGTCTTGGTCACCCCCACCACTAGCTAAGAAGATGTAATTGATTCTTAAGGGCTCCTCAATAAAGAGAAGAGAGGGGCACTTGTTGCAAAGAATATTGGGATTTCTTACCACAATGCCATTTACCAAGGGCACTGTACCCTCTCCTGGCTGGGAGCTGGGGCCCAGTTTCCCCTGCAGAAGAAATGCTGAGAGATGACAGGAACACGCCCTCAATCTCCAGACAGGTGAGCTAGAGCAGGGTGACAGTGTGATTTAATGGAAAAGGCACAGGCGCAGGATATGATTGCAACTTTATGTCACAGCTAGAAAAGAGAGATCCCAGCGGCTGCCTCCAAGTTCGGGTTGCTGTGAAGAGATAGCAGGTAGTGTGCTGAGTGACGGATGAACACAGAATCGAGTGGTGTTTCCCCTGTGCTTGCGCACACACGCGCCTACACACATTTCATTACGAGGGTGACCTGCACGGCCTGTGTCAGCAGGAGCCTTCCTCCTCGCAGGAACGCTAAGCTTTCCCCAGGGACCCCAAACGCTCACGCTACCCCAGCCTCCTCCTCCCCTTCACTCAGCCCCACCCCCTGCCTCCACTCATCTCGGTCCTCACCCATATTCCACGGTTATGCCTTTTCTTTCCTAAATGAGTTCCCAGTCTGCTCTTAGTCCCATCTACCACTCATCTCCAGACCCAAATCCTCCCCTATCTCCAAGCTTTCACACCTACCATGGTTTTACCAGTCAGCTAAGTCTAAACATCCAGCCTGAGCTATCCCAGCTCCCTAAGTGAGAGTAAACTATCCCAGCAAAATCATCAGCTGGGTTCTCTACCATGTGCAAAACTGAGTCACGAGCCCTCTCCCAAGCCTTCTCTTTCTATATCGGATCCCAGCCCTGCCATTATTCCAGGATTCCTTCACTTATTCCTGTAATACATTTTTATTGAACATCTGTGTGTCCAACAACACACCAAGCACTGGGAATATAACGGACCCTGTCCTCATTTGGTGGGGAAGATGAACATTACTACCGTCTGGATGCTGATGCTCCTGCCTGCCCACCCCAACCCAAATCCATAGGCTGGAACTTAATACTCAGTGGGACTGTATTGTAAAGTAAGTTGTGAGGGCTCGACCTATCTGAGTAGGATTAGACCCCTTGGAAAGGAGGCTTGAGGGGCCAGCCCTGTGGCGCAGTAGGTTAATCCTCCGCCTGCAGCGCCGGCATCCCATATGGCACTGGTTCTAGTCCTGGCTACTCCTCTTCCGATCCAGCTCTCTGCTATGGCCTGGGAAAGCAGTAGAAGATGGCCCAAGTGCTTGGGCCCTGTACCTGCATGGGAGACCAGGAGAAGCTCCCAGCTCCTGGCTTCGGATTGTCTCAGCTCTGGCTGTTGCGGCCATTTGGGGAGTGAACCAGTGGATAGAAGACCCTTCTCTCTGTCTCTCCCTCTCACTGTCTGTAACTCTACCTCTCAAACAAATAAATAAAATCTATATTAAAAAAAAAAAGAGGCTTGAGTAAGCTCTCTTGCCCCTCTACCTTGTGAACATGAAGCCAGAAGGTGCCATTTTGAGAAACAGGCCCTCTGCACAGAGTATTTTTTGGTACCTTGATCTTGAACTTGCCAGCCTCTGGGACTGTGAGCAATGGATTTCTGATGTTTGTAGATTACCCAGTATAAAGTGTTTTGTTACAGCAGCCTGAATGCACTAAGACAGGTAGTAATTAAATATTCACCAAATACGAACACCATTATAACTAGGGCATCCCTACAAAAGACGTGTGTGCATTGAGAACATATGGGAGCATATAACGGTGCTCAGGAAAGCTTTTCCAACCTGCAGTATGTGAGCTGAGGTCGTCAAGTGAGTAAGCGTTCACTTAGTAGGCAAAGTTGGGTTGGGAATGAGGAGAATGTTCCAACAAGAGGAAAGACAGTTATCTACCAGGGCCCTGGGGCAGGAGGCAATTGGAAGGATACATATTCAGAGCAGACCAGTGTGTCTGTAGCCCAAGGAATAAGGGTGATATGGCATGAGACAAATGGAGAGATGAGTAGGGACCAGAACTTCCAGGTCTTTAGGCTGCTAAAGAATTTTTTTTTTTTCCTGAAATTAGTAGCAAACTATTTGACGATCCTCAACCAGCACACACCAAGCCTCTACTATGTGCTAGGTACTTTTCTAGATGCGAGGGGACACAGGGAAAACAGCTGGGAATAAAACTAAGTCCTTGACCTTCAGGAGCTCACGGACTAGTCAAACATAGCACTGAAGGCTGCTTTGCAGAATCACTGTGCAGTGACAAAGCTGGGTGCAAGAGGTGACTCTGGGTGTCCAGGGGTAGACTACACTAGGCTAGGATTAGGCAGAGATGATAGGCTAGACTAGACCAAGACTAGGCAGAGAAGGAAAAGAGTTGGTGAAATGGAAAGACACTTAGGAAGTATATTAATAGGACCTAGAGATGGATTGGCCATCGCTTCTCGGCCTTTTGGCTAAGATCAAACGTAGAAATGGATTGGCCAGGGATGGAGTTTGTTTATTATGAAAATTTTTAATTGCTAGTGTTAGCTAGGAAGTCAGATATGAGCTTATGTGTGTGTGACATAAAGGCCTAAAGAAAAGACATCTATGTCCAGCATATGCATCTGCATCTCAAAGTCATCCCAGTAACGTTTCAGGGGCAGCCCAGTGTTCGCATCCTGCCCTGCCCCCTGCTACCTGATAACCTGCCAGGTGGGGGTCCCCGCCCACCCCTTCTGCCTGATAATCTTCCAGATGCAGCCCAGTATTTGCATTTCAAATACCCTGCTCAGGACCTGCTCTGGATACAGCACCAGCTAGGCTTCCTCCTGTCTGATACCTTCAGGGGAAAACTCAGATAGGAGCTTCTTAATATCTACATCCATAAAATCCTTTGTTTGAGGAGGAGATGTGTGAAGACAAAGACCCATCTCCTTAAAAACCCCAGACCTCAACCAGAGGACACGCTCAGCCCTCTGCCTCTCTGCTGAGCCGCCCGCTTGGCCTGCCCAGGTGTAATCTCTCCACTCAACCATGTAACTTCAATCCTCCCCCCACTCCCAGTCCAAGCGACTGGGCACTCTCCCTCAGGTTCTGTTTGGAGAGCTGCCCATCTGTTCTTACGGATGTCCCTTTCCTAATAAACCTTGCTATTTTACCTCCCACTACTCTCTGCTTATGCCTGAATTCTTTCTGGTGTGAAGAAAAGAACCCTGCCATTCACCGGTAACACTAGTATTTTATTTTATTTATTTTCTTGACAGGCAGAGTTAGACAGTGAGAGAGAGAGAGAGAGAGAGAGAGAGAGAGAGAGAGAAAGGTCTTCCTTCTGTTGGTTCACCCCCCAAATGACAACTACGGCTGGCGCGCTGTGCCAATCTGAAGCCAGGAGCCAGGTGCTTCCTCCTGGTCTCCCATGCGGGTGCAGGTGCCCAAGTACTTGGGCCACCCTCCACTGCACTCCTGGGTCACAGCAGAGAGCTGGACTGGAAGAGGGGCAACTGGGACTAGAACCCGATGTGCCGGCACCGCAGGTGGAGGATTGGCTAGTGAGCCGTGGCGCCAGCCCTAATTGCTAGTATTTTAAGGGACATAAATGAAGGAAGAGCCTTAAAACTTGAACAGAAGTAAAGGATCTAATTGAAAGGAAAAGAATTTGGCCTTAGGACAGAGAAGAGAAGCTCTATTATTTTAGATGGAGGAAAAAAGAGGAAAGATGTAGGTAGCTTCGTTAACCTGGTAGCAACAAGTTTAGAAGTTCTGGCCCAGAGATTTCCTTTCCCCTTTTTCTATGAGAGTGATATGGAAAGAGGTATAGGTGGGTCCTAAGTATAAGGAAATCTGCCTTAGGGAAAGTGGGAGAAAGAAACTTCCAAAGTAATTTAGTCCTATCACCAAGCAGGCGGGGGGCTTCCAAGGTCAGGGTATGGCTGTGTATGGTAGGCAGAAAAATGTCCCCCAGAGTGTGTTTGCTTCTTATCCTCACAACCTGAGAACATTTCTTTATATGTCAGGAGATGTAATTAATTTAAGACTTTTTTTTTAAGCTTATTTAGTTGAAAGGCAGAATGAGAGAGAGGGAATAACACACATAGAGAGATAACTTCCATCTACTTCTCTCCCCAAATGCCCACAACAGCCAGGGCTGGGTGGCAGGGACCTAACTCCTTGACCCATCATCTGCTGTCTGCCAGGATGTGCCTGAGCAGGAAGCTGGACCCGACAGAGAGCCAGAATTTAATCCCAGGCAGAATATAGGAATATACAGAATACGGGAATATACAGAATATAGGAATCCCAATCCAATGCTTACCCCTCTGTGACATAATACCTGCTCCTAATTTAAGGATCTTAAGAGGAAGTACTTGGATTATCTAAGTGGACCCTAAATATGCTTGTGTGTATCCCTGACAGAGAGTAGCAGGTGAGTTTTGAGAGAGACATGGAGAAGACCATGTTACTGGTAGAAACCAGAAGCTGGAAGAGCCAAGGAATGGATTTTCCATTAGAGTCCCCAGAAAGAGTGTAGTCCTGTTGACATCTTGATTTTGGCCCATTGAAACTAATTTCAAACTTCTGGAACCTTGAACTAGGAGAGAACAAAAAAACACACCAATTTTGTGTGTTCTGGTAGAGTAGCCCTGAGAAATGACCAATGCTAATCCACCAATCTGCCTTGGAATGTGACTTTGTCTAGGTGCAGTGCTCAGGGGAAAGCACACGGAAGGAGATTTGGAGCTTTGCCAAATGGGTGTGAGGATTGGGACAAGGAGTTACAGGCTAGGTGCAAGAATGCTTCTAAAACAGTGAGTTTGGATAGGGAAGGAAAGGAAGAGAGCAGAAGGCAGACGTTAGACGTTAGAAGTTAGACGAGAGATGGCAATGGACTTTATGGCCAGTGGTCCCCCATGCATGGCTGAGCAAAAAACCTCCGAGTCTTTCTGACTCACTTGACCCCGGCCTTCAAATGGTCAGGAACTCTGTCCATGCTAGCTCTTTAATGCCTATCACGTTCATTTCCTAAAGGGTAGCCCTTGTTATCTCTCACTGCAATTCTAGGCAAAATTTCCTAACCAGCCTTCCTGCCTCTGATCTTTTTTGTTTTTGTTTTACATTTAAGTTGTTTATTTCTTTTTAAAAAGTTTTTATTTAATGAATGCATTTTTTCACAGATACAATTTAGGAATATAGTGGTTCTTTCCCCCATGCCCACCCTCTCACCCCTTCTCCCATCCCACCTCTCTCTCCTTCTCCCATCTCCTTCTTCATTATGGTTCACTTTTAGTTTGGTTTTATGTACAGAGGACCAACTCCATGTTAAGCATAGGTTTCAACAGTTTGCACCCACGCACACACATAACATATAGAGTACAGTTTGGGAACACAATTTGCAGTGGATTCTCATAGTACAACTCATTAGGGATGGAGGTCCTATATGGGGAGTAAGTGCACAGTGACTTCTGTTGTCCATTTAACAATTAACACTCTTATTTATGACATCAGTGATCACCCAAGGCTCTTGCCATGGGCTGCCAAGGCTATGGAAGCCTTTGTGACCATAGACTCCATAAGTATTTGGACACAGCCATAAGCAAAGTGGAAGTTCTCTCCTCCCTTCAGAGAAGAGTACATCCTTCTTTGATGACCCTTTCTTTCCACTGGAGTCTCACAGAGATCCTCCGTGTCGGATATTTTTTTGCCACTGAGTCTTGGCTTCCTATGCCTGAAATGCTCTCACAGGCCTTTCAGCCAGACCAGGAAGCTTAAGGGTTGATTCTGAAGTCAGAATGTTGTTTACAGTGAATGTCATTCTAGGATTCTGCTGTGTGGACTGCTTCCCATATTGAACTTTCCTTCCTTTTAATTCTATTGTTATTACCAGGCACTTGATGTTATTTGTGTGGTCACTTTTACACTTAAACCTATCTATAAGTTGACTTTAACACCTAATATGATCATTTTAACAGTTAAAATGGCATTTATACCACCGATTTTTATGGGTTTGGAGTCCCATGATAAGTTTCTAGGCTGTACCCTTAGAAGTAAGTCTGTAGGACTGTATGCAGAACTGTACTGCTTTACAGTTATAGATTACCTCCTCCCTCTTTTATTCCCCCTCTTATTTTTAACTGGGATCTTTTCCCAATTGACTTAAAATACATATGATTAACTCTATGTTACATAAATAGTTCAGCATATAGTATGAAGAAGAGAAGAGAAAAAGGAATAAAGAAAAAAGAGGGGAAAAAAGAACATATCAAAAAAAAAAGTAACAATAATAATCTGTCTCTTGACAGTCAGGTCGAGGACTATTCAAGTCATTGATTCTAAAAGTGTAAATTTCACTTCTATAGCTTTCATTTTAGGAGTGCTATTAATTCTCCCAAATCAGGGATAACATATGGTATTTGTCTCTTTGGGACTGGGTTATTTCACTAAGTATGAGGTTTTCCAGGTTGCTTCATTTTGTTGCAAATGACCAGATTTCATTCTTTTTTACTGCCATGTAGTGTTCCATAGTGTACATATCCCAAAATTTCTTTATCCAGTCTTTGGTTGATGGGCATTTAGGTTGATTCCATGTCCTAGCTATTGTGAGTTGAGCTGCAATAAACATGGAGGTGCAGATAGCATTTTTGTTTATTGATATCATTTCCCTAGGATAAATTCCCAGGAGTGGGATGCCTGCCTCTGAGCTTACATTTTCTAAACCCTTCTAGATCTGAGAGTTACCTTCCTAAGATGAAAATGATCATGTTGTCCCCTGAAACTGGTCAGCCCCTTCTCCTCTTGCCTAAAAACCATTTCTGTCTGCAGCTGTTAAAAGGATAGAGTCCATGGACTAAACTAGCAAGGAGGGCACTCAGAGACGGCTTCAGCAGCTCCATCTCATACCCCAGCTTTTGCACACAACCCAGAGTTCCTGGCATTCCCACGTCAGAGCATGCTTCCTCACGCCTTTAAACCACTGCTTATACTCCTCTCTGCCCAGACTACCCTTGCACTGGCCTGATTCAGCCAAGGATGAGCCTCTTATGTCACCCTAATAATAACCATTACTGTTTATTAAGTAGCCATGTGTTAGACATCACATGAAGTGCATTTCTGAAATTTAAGTCATTTGAGTCACCTAAAGAAGTGGGTGCTATTATTACTCCTATTATACAATAGGCTTAGAGAGGCCATAACGCACTGTTGTAGAACTAGGATTTGAACCCAGGTTTCTCAGACAATGGAGTTGAAGTCTCAGCATCCTATTATATTTTGAGATGTGACCCAACTCCTTCCTTTGTACTTGTGAGGTCGGTTGTGCATGTCCCAATTATGAAAGTTATGATAACTAATACTTAAGCTCCTACTATGTTCCAAGGACTTCAATGGCTGTCTTTCAGGCTGTGACCTCTTTGTTAGTTCTATATTTTCAGACAAGGAAATTGAGGTTAGAAAGGTTAAAGTCACCCAGGTAGCAAGAGTATAATACAGATTCATATCCACACTGTCTACATTGAAAAGCCCAGTCTTCATGTATTGTATATCTCTGCCTAGAGTCTAGAATATCAAAGTGGGCAACAGTTGTTTAAATGATGCTTGAACGGGAGTCATTAACATGCAGGTGGCACTCAAAGCCATAGCAATGGGAGAGCTGGACTCAGCGGGTAGAGGGAAGACAGAAAAGGTCACAGGACAAAGTTTGGGGGAGCACAACTTTCAAATAAGTGGGCTCCATCAAGGCAATTTTGTCTCCCCAAAGACATGTGACAACAACTGATAACTGTTGGTTGTCAAAACTGGTGGGAGGCGGGGTGCTACTGGCCTCTAGTGGGCGGAGGCCAGAGATGCTGTTAAATACAATACACAGAACAGCTGCCAACAGCAAAGAATAACCTGACTCCAAATGTCAGCAAGGGATGAGTCTGAGAAACAAAAATTTAGAGGTTAAGGAAAGGGGAGAAGCATATCCAGGCACATCCAGAAGCAGAAAGAAAAAAAAATAAAACCAGGAAGACAAGAGAGGCAAGTGTTTAAGGAAATGGGAGTAGTTGGCTCGTGTGAGATGATGTGCAAGAAGATGATCATTTGACAAAGTAGAAGCCACTGAAGAAACTGTCAGGAGCCATTCTGGTGAAGTGGTGGGGCTAAATCCAGGCTGGTGTGGACTGAGACGTGGGGAGGGGAGGGGCTCTGGCACAGTGATTAAGATGCCACTTGTGATTCCCACAAACCATTATCACAGTGTCTGGCCTTGAGGCCTGGCTCTGCTTCCAATTTCAGCTCCCCATTAATGCATCCTGAAGGGCAGCAGATAAGGGCTTAAAACTGGGTCTTTGCCAACCATGAGAGAGATCCAGGTGGAGTGCCTGCCTCCTGGCCTCAGCCTGACCCAGCCCTGGTTGTTGTAGTCATTTGAGGAGTGAACTAATGGATGGAAAATCTCTCTGTCTTTCAAATAAAATAAAGGTAAATAAATGATTTTTTAGAAAGTGGAACGACAATGAGGAAGTGGGGGAAAATGTGTAGGCACAACTTTCTGAAGAGGAGCCAGGGAATGAGGCAGTGGTTGGAAGAGATGTTGGGTAAGATTTATTTATTTGAAAGTCAGAGTTACACGGAGCTGGATTGGAAGTGAAGGCTGGCACTGCAGGCGGCAGCTTTTCCCATTATACCTCAGTGCTGGCCCCATAGGACCATTTTTAATGACAAGTAGATATTGGAAGTCCTGCCCTCCTTGCCAGCAAGGTCAAGCTTTCAACAGCTCTGCCAGCGGTGCCCTGGTTCTGTTTCCCCTTGGCTGGATGCCTGTGCCTTCCTGTTTTCCACTGTACCCCCAGGTTTGCCAGCTCTAGAAAACTACACCATTCACTTGACTCCTGAAGCTGGCTCTTGGGAGTTGATGGAGAAAGTTACAAATCCAGCCTGAAGATCCCTGACCCCTGGCTCCCCAGGGAGCAGTACGTTTTAAACTTGGTCTTTCTGTTGCTAGGCAGTGCACTTGTTCATCTCTCATGAACTCCCTACCACCTTCCTGCTGGACTTATTTCCAGCCGGTCCTCTCTCCTCTGCCTACTTGAAAAGCATTTGTTAGCATGTTTCAGGGCAGGCTCTGATCAATACGCTTGTGCATGTCTCTGCAAGGGGCATGTCTCACGCCTCTGCGAGGCATCTGGATCAGATCCACAGGGGTGCAGGGTCAGGATGGGCATTTGGCCTGGCAGTTCAGACACCTGTTAGGATGCTCACGTCCCATGTTGCAGTGCCTCGGCCCAATCCTTGCCTCCAGCTCCTGATTCCAACTTCTTGCTTATGTGGATCCTGGGAGGCAGGGGTGACGGCTCTGGTAGTTTGGTTCCTGCTGCCTACTTCAGAGACCTGGATTGAATTCCTGGCTCCCAACCTTGGCCCTCTGGCCATTGCAGTCGCTTGGGGAGTGAACCAACAGATTGGAGCTCTTGCTGTCTGTCTCTCTCTTCATCTCAAATAAACAAATATACAATTTAAAATAAGTGAAAATAAATTTTAAAAATGCAAGGAGTTCAACTCCTCACCCGTTTTGTTGCACAGAGTCAAACTGGTGCATTATACACAAGTACCTAGGAGAATAGTGCTCACTACAATTTGAAACCCACAGTTACAGTTTATTTAATCTTCTCAATAATTCTGCGAGGGAAAGATTGTTATGGAAGTCAGAATTTTAGGGAAGGAATCCTGTGGGAGTGCTCTCCCTTCTCTTCTTACTCCTCCTCGAAGGCTGTGTATTTTCAACAGTTTCCCTTGCCTTTCTCCTATCTCAAGAAAAGTGTCTCTATTCTGCCCCCAATCAATACTAAGTCCTCCCGAGAGGATTGCTTCTGATTCATCCCATTCTTTCCTCTTCTGGAGTTTTTAATTATCACTTAATAAATGATGATAATAGTAACACTGGTAGTTATGATGGCTACCATTTATTGGTCAATTACTATGACCCAACTTCTTACTATGATAGTTTTTCTTCTGCTACTCTTGAAATATTTATTCTATTCCTTCTTCTCTTTGTCTGGTACTCCCATGGCATATATGCATACATAATTTGTAATTTCCCTACATTCTTGAATACTGTGTGTTGTGCTTCTCAATTTTTTGCTTTGTATTTCAGATTGGAAAATTTCTGTTGCCACATCTTCAGGCTCAGCGATTTTCACATCAGCTGTGTACGGCCTGCTGGTGAGCTCATCAAAGACTGTTCGTGTCTGTTCCAGTGGTTTTGATTTCTGGTGTTTCCTTTGATTTTTTTTTCCTCAGAGTTTGAAATTCCTTGTTTACCATCTGCTCTTGCATGCTGTCCATTTTTTCCCATTACACCCTTAGCATATTAATCATAATTACTTTAAATTCCTGCTGTGATAATTCCCAAATCCCTGCCATATCTGAGTCTGATTCTTGCTTGACACTGTGTGTGTGTGTGTGTGTGTGCCTGCCTCCTTGCGTGACAGCAAACCACAGTGATGCCATCTTGAATCTCACTCTCTTGGAAGGAAGCTCACATCTGTCAGCCTAAGTGACCCCAATTTCCAGCCATAAAGTTTCAATGCTATCAGGGACCTTTCCGATAAGTGGGACAGCCCAGCAAGTTGCCCAAGGCACTATTTCTACAGAATAGTGTAGGAATGCGGGAACACAAGTTCCATCACCCTGTGATTTGTAAAGCATAAAGCCTTGTCTCTTCTACTGGTCTAGGTGGAATAAGCCTTGCTGAAGCTTGGCTGGGGAGGCCTGGAATCCCGTTTGTGAGCTGTCCTAATAAACTCTTTATTTTTCACAAGGAGCTTCCTTCTTCATTTTTTGATCTCAGGATTCCTGCTCAATTCTAGGGACATAGCACACTCTGCCCAGTAACACTATACTCACACAACTGGACTTTTGGTTAAAAGCTAGACATGATCTATAGGGTAATAGGAACTGAGACAAACAAGCCTTTAGCGTGAGGCTTTATGTTTACCTGACTAAATGTTCCGTCGTGTTTAAAGTTGTTGTAGTAATAAATGTCAGAGCTTTTGATTTCTTCTGACGTCTTTATTTGGGTCGACCTTGCTGTCTGGATTTTCCTGGAAACTCCTTCTTAAAGAGCTTGTTCCTTGCCACTCCACTGTCATTATACTAGAGCCCTATGGATCTGGTGGTAAGATAGTGGGAAGGGGAAGTAGTCTATAATTTTATGAGTAAATTCAGCACTTTATTGGACCAGAGTCTCTGAGCTATGACCCTCAGACAACCTTCATTCTCTACTTGCATGAGACAGGCAGGCTAGAGGGGCCTAGATTTGACTATCTGTCTGTCTCATAGGTCAGATAGGGCTCCCGTAAAGTGGTTTCCCTTGAGGGTAGACCCTTGCTACAGGAAACAACCTGGGCTCTGGGCGGGTTTTGGAAGGGTTGCTTCTCCTCTTCTCATGCCTGAAGCAGGAGGGAATTTTTCTCTAATCTTCACTGCAGGAACCACTGGAGATAAAAATCCCAAAAATGCTGGGGTCCTGGGGTGGTTCTTGTAAGACTGGGCTCCCAGGGGTTTAACAGTCAAACCAGTTCATACTCTGTCCCTGTTCTTCAAAGACCATTTAATCCAGTTTCCTGCAGCTTCTGCTCCTAATAGCTGTGATTCTCAGTATGCACCTGCCTTTCAAATCCTCTCTTCCCACCTTGTTTGCCTGGAGATTTCATACCTCTCCTGGAAAGAATTAGATTGATTTTCA
Source organism: Sylvilagus floridanus (assembly GCA_949820135.1). Classification (NCBI taxonomy): domain Eukaryota; kingdom Metazoa; phylum Chordata; class Mammalia; order Lagomorpha; family Leporidae; genus Sylvilagus; species Sylvilagus floridanus. The sequence goes on along the minus strand of OX463224.1, from coordinate 75,483,420 downwards.
GTTTTTCAACTTATTGGCTATTAGGACAGAAATGATGACTTCTAAATTTTTCACACATCGTAGAGGGAACTGAAGGCCTCACTTAATTTTTAGAACTCTGTGAGTTAGTAGAAGTCCAAATGGACAGCCAAGGAAACTGCAACAAGTTAAATTAAGTGATCCAGGGCCAATGCTGTGGCACAGCGGGTAAAGCCACTGCCTGCAGTACCAGCATCCCATACATGCACCCATTCAAGTCCTGGCTGCTCTACTTCCGATCCAGCTCTCTGCTATGGCCTGGGAAAGCAGGAGAAGATGGCCCAAGTCTTTGGGCCCCTGCACCTGCAAGGGAGATCCAGAAGAAGCTCTGGGCTCCTGGCTTCGGATCAGTGCAGTTCTGGCCATTGCGGCCAACTGGGGAGTGAACCAGCAGATGGAAGACCTCTCTCTCTTTCTCTGCCTCTCTGTGTCTCTGCCTTTCAAATAAATAAATAAATCTTTAAAAAAAAAATTTAAGTGTTCCAAGCTTATGCTGTTGATGAGGGACAGAGTGGCTGTGTTGTCACAAATGACAAAATGAGACTAGATTCAGGGAATTTCTCTGCTAGGGCCAGAAGGACAGGTGCACAAGGATAGGCTGATCTGAAAAGAGGCCAGCAGGTGCTCAGGCATGCATATATGTATACATGGATTTGTGTGTGTGCACTGTGTGTGCTTTAGTGTGCATGTACGTATTTAGGTTGGTACATGTAAAGAGGCCGTGGGGATGTCAGCTTGCATTGGGAAGAATCAGACTAAGTGGGTATCAGAATCCTTGTTTTTACTATAAGTCATATCATTTCATTGTCCAAAAAACACCCTTGATTTTTAGGCTGATTTTTAAAGGTATGCCTAATATGCTGGCAGCTACTTATTAAACGCTCAGCACCAGGCACTGTTCTAGTGCTGAAAGGGTACTGTGGTGGATAAAATAATGTCTTCACACTCATGGAGTTCACATTGCTGTGACCGGAAAGAGCTAACGACAAGCAAACACATCCCATGTCAAGTGATGGCAAACCAAAGGTATTGCTTTATAAAATATGCTCAGACATGGACTCTCTGAACAATGACATTTGAGCTTGGAAGAAGAGAGGGAGCTGGCCTTATGGATATCTGGGAAGGGAGCATGCCTCCAAGGGGAAGGGAAGAGGCAGAGCCTTTGAGGCATAAATCAATGGCTGAGGATACTGGCTCATTGCCACTGTGACGATTTAAAGCTATGAGGACAGTGTCAACTATGTTGGATACAAGATGCCAACTCCAGAAGAACCTCACAATGTAGGGGAGATGGACCAAGGTGACTAATTCATCAGAGCAAAAATCTCATGTCTTGAGCTTCATCCTGCAGGCACAATGCATAAGAACAAGATTTGTGAGACCTGGTTTTGTAACCACGTGGTGGATGGATATGAACTTCCCCCAGCTGATACCTTGATCTACTGAGTATGGAGTACTATAGGACATAAGGAACCGGCAGGGACCAACTGGAGGGAGAGTTCTATATCCAAGGGGCTCCTACTCAAAGTACTACTTGGGCAGGTGAAAAAGACGTGACATAGGACTACGTAGCGAGAGCCTAAAAACTCTTTGATCCAGAAACTTGGGACCCCATTCTGTGGAAATGATTTAAAATATAGAAACACAATGTGTATAAGGGCAGAGATTTTTGTCTGTTTTATCATAGATATATGCTCAGAACCTAGAACATGCCTTATGCATAGTAGGTTCATTTAGCCATAAATAAATAAAAAGTGTTTTCTGAAACATTTATAATTTTTAATATTATCTAAATAACATACAATAAGTTACTATTTCAGTAAACCGATCCATTCACACTTTGGATTCAACTCATTAACTGCCGAGGCAGAACGAGGACCTAGCCCACACAGTGATGCTACCTAGAAGGGAAGTTCATCACTCTCATTCGCAAGAGGAAGGAATTGCAAGGCCACACAATAACTTCTTGGCATTAAAAACACCCCCTACTTAATAGATAAAACAGATAAAAGTTCTTTCTAGCAGTAAAAGTTATATATGGTCAGCAAAACAATTGTGTAACATATTGGATAAAATGATATCCAGACCTTAAGAGAATAAATGTGGGAACATTTTTTCCCATGTAAATGTGAGACCAACTCATGGCAGCAAACCTGGGGGTAGGGACTGAAATTCCAGCAGCAGTCATCCATCAGTTGGGAAAACGTTTATCAACTGGCCAGTGTGCCACGCTGTGGTGAGGCCGTGGGAAGACAGAGATGGCCTCAGCCCAGCTTTCCGCATCTGCAGAATCTCGTAGGGCACGGGGATTTAACACATCAGGGCGACACAATGCGTGAAGAACTGGAGCAAAGCGTGTGCCAAGAGTTTGGGAGCAAGACACACACGTCAGGAAAGCAGGGGAGATGTATTTGAAAGGCTGGGACCTGGTGCACAAAGGGGCTGGGAAGGGGCAAACCAAGCATGACCCTGAGAACATACTAGAAGGTTTTTTAGGGGATTGACTAGTGGATTTCTGTCTTGGACACTCCCATATATCTGCCCCTGGAGCTACAAGAGATGTAGAATAGAAAAAATAATACAGCTCTCAGACAGCTTAGTCCTTGCTCAATGCCCTCGACTGGCCCTGTGGCCTTGGTTCGACTTCTAATCCCTTGGTATCACCTTGCATGCCAATGAGGATAACAAGAATGCCTACCCCAAGAGGAGGGGCGGAAGTCTGAGTCTGATGGGTGATTAATACACACATTCATGTGGCAGCTATCTACTGAACTTGGTGTGTTAGGCACTGCACCCAGCACTGTGCAGGGCATGAAGAAGCAGACAGTCCCTGCTGCTGTGGCTTCCAGCTGAGACGGAGAGGATTCAAAGAATGCAGTGGGGCCAGCATTGGGATGTAGCATGTTAGGCTATCACCTGTGACGCCCGCATCCCATATGGTTTGAGTCCTGGTTGCTTCAAATCCCATGGCTTGAGTCCTGGTTGCTTCACTTCCCATCCAGCTCCCTGCTAATGTGCCTGAGAAGGCAGCAGAAAATGGCCCAAGTGCTTGGGCCTCTGGCACCCACATGAGAGACCCGTATGGAGCACCAGGCTCCTGGTTTCCCCCTGACCCAGCCCTGGTTCTTGTGGCCATTTGAGGAGTGAACCAGTGGATGGAAGATCAATCTCTCTCTCACCATCACTCTTTCTGTAACCCCACCTTTCAAATAAATAAATACATCTTTTTTGGAAAAAAAAAAAACTTAAAAAATAAAGTACTGAGGCAACTGGACTAGTATCTGGAGGTGACAGGTGTGGTTTCTTCTGTGTCTGTACTCCCAGGGCGGCATCTTTCAAGGCAAGCAATCCCCTAGAACTCACTTCCAATGAGTTTTGGATATCGTGCATCTGGTAATGTTTTAAGTATCTATTTTACTTTAAAGCCCTCCCAATAATTTTACAATGAAGACTGAACTAGAGAAGTGTCTCTGAGAGTCTCAGAGATAACCACTAGTCAGCTAAGTCAGTGAACGGGAGGCTCAGCCCTGCTGCTTGGTAGTCAGTGGGCATTCCCATTTACAGAGGGATGGAGCTTTGCCTTTGACTCAGAAGGGAGAGACACTGATTAAGGGTTCATTATGTCCAGTACCATGTTAGGAATTGGATGTCATTTCATTTTGATCATGCCCATCTTATAAATGAAGGAACTAACATTGAGAAAAATTAAGCAACTTCTCACATCACATAGTAGAGGCAGAATTTGAATCCAGGTCTGATGATTCCAAAACCCACAGTCTTTCTATGTACCTACTGTGTATTTTAAATAGCAAAACTGAGCAAGAATTGGAAAAGTAGTCAAGCACTTTGATACAGGTAGGCAGACAGGATAAAATCTATTAGATTTGTAAACTGGAGACCACACCCTCCATCACACCCCGTGTGATCTCATGCCCCTACCTGACCTCACCTTTAAGCCCACCTGCCAATTAGATTACATAACCACTCCCCTTTTGGAGTAGATAAAAGGCCTGGAACACAGTGGGCCCTCCCCTTGTTGCCCTAGTTGGCCCGTGCCTTTCAGGGCACAGGGCCTTTGGGCTGCCCACTCTGCTTTCCTGCCTGCACACTTGCTCCACATGGCTCCCGGCCTGCTCTCTGCCCTGGTATGGACCCAACTTAGCTTCTAGACATCTTTCTCACCTAAATAAAGCCCTCACTTTCCTGTGCATTTCTCTCACTGAATAAAAAGCTTAAAATCTTACCATGCTGGCTATCTGAGCCAGTATTCAGAATTCTTCTCTGAGCTGGCACCACAGCTCACTAGGCTAATCCTCTGCCTGCAGCACTGGTACCCTGAGTTCGTCCCTCCCCACCCCCGTTGGGGCGCCGGATTCTGTCCCGGTTGCTCCTCTTCCAGTCCAGCTCACTGCTGTGGCCTGGGAGGGCAGTGGAGGATGGTCCAAGTGCTTGGGCCCTGCACCCCATGGGAGACCAGGAGGAAGCACCTGGCTCCTGGCTTCGGATCAGCACGGTACGCCAGCCATAGCAACCATTTGGGGGGGTGAACCAACTGAAGGAAGACCTTTCTCTCTGTCTCTCTCTCTCTCTCTCTCACTGTCTAACTCTGCCTGTCAAAAAAAAAAAATCTTCTCTGAATAAACGGCAATAACCCACAGGATTATTAATATTGAAAATTATCAATAAGCAGCCCGATTCAACTTGATCCTTTTTGAGTGGAAGATCCTCCTGCAAGCAGGGATACTTTCAATTGTCATGCAAACGTGTATGCTCACCTTGACATTGCCAAGATCCAAATGCTTCCAGAAGTACAGCGGCTCATATACATAAGTGTGTGGATATGCAGAGACATTAGTTCAACCCTATAATTCCATTCAAATGAATCATAAGCAAATATAGATGCAAAGACTTATGTCTTGAGGTGTGCATTTCAGTGTTTTTTTTTTTTTAAAGTAGAGAAAAGGGGCCGGCATCATGGTGCAGTAGGTTAATCCTCCTCCTGCAGCACCAGCACCCCATATGGGCCCAGGTTCTAGCCCAGTTGCTCCACTTCCAATCCAGCTCTCTGCTATGGCCTGGGAGAGCAGTGGAGGATGGCCCAAGTGCTTGGGCCCCTGCACCCCCGTGGGAGACCAGGAAAAAGCTCCTGGCTCCTGGCTTCGGATTGACGCAGTTCCAGCCATTGCGGCCATTTGGAGAGTGAACCAAAGGAAGGAAGACCTTTCTCTCTGTCTCTCCCTCTCACTGTCTGTAACTCTACCTCTCAAAATAAATAAAAAAACAAATCTTTAAAAAAAAAAGTAAAGGGAAAACTGAAGCATCTATTTTACCCAATAATAGAAGAATGGTTGAATAGCTTATAGTTCAACAATATGATGGAGTACTATAAAGCCATTAAAATCATGTCATAAAATAACATGTAATTTTAATTACATCAAAATATGCTCATAAGAATGTTCATAACAAATAAGATGGGATCCTATATATAGTATGGTTTCAATATTTTATAGAAAAATTATGTATATATATTGTTATTTCTTGCTCTGTATTTTTTCAATACAAAGCACAGCTGTGCTCTGTTGAGAGGAGGCGTGAGTAAATCTCTATGGCTGGCACACGGACCCAGGGCCTCCTTGCTTGGAAGTAGGCGCATATTTCACCTGTTCTGGGAGCCCAGGGCCACGGAAGCTGGAGGACTCAGCACCCATCCGGCACTGACCCTGCGCACTGCTTCCCAAGTGTCAAGTTAGAGGTACCAACTGCTTTTCAAATGCATTCTTTTGATGGTTCTTTTAGCATCACAGCCCCACACAGGTACTGTAGCTGCCTGAGCTCCTGCAGGGAAGGGGCAGGCCCAGCAGGGTTCATTTCGGCACCTATTTATCCAAGAACAATTTGTGTCCTTGTGTACTTGTCAAAGAGCTGGGGAAACCTTCAAATGTGGCAGGTTTCAAAGGAGACATGTGAGGAAGGAGAGCTCAGAGTGGTCTTTACCTCTACCCTGGCCGCTTGCAAACGTCACCCACCTGGAGAGAGGGCTCAAGGGTTACAGTCTCTGCAGTGTTGTTTGGCTTCCCAGACCGGCACTCACTGCTGTTTCCTTACTTACACATATGCAGCAGGTGCAGCACCTGACATGCTACATTGGTTGCCTTGGTACAGGTCTCTTTATAACACATGCAGGAGATGACAGTATTCCCATAGAATACAGGAGCCCCTTTAATATTTGAGGTTGTGATTTGCTAGTCTATATGGCATACCAGTGTTGGAAAGCTATGCTTTGACCTCCTGATACCAGGGACCACATCTGATTTACTCATGTCCATATGCTCCGAGTCTAGGACATTGTGCTTCACATAGTTGGTAATTAGCGTCCCTGTTAATTCACTCTCAGTACATATCTGTTGAGTGTCCACCATGCACCATGCAGAGCGTTAGTTGTTAGAAATACAATAGAGAGGGGCTGATGTTGTAGCACCATGGGTTAAGCTACCCCTTGGGATGTCTACACCCCATATCAGTGTGTTGGTTCAAGTCTGAATTGGCTCTTCCACTTCTGATCCAATTTCCTGCTAATGCACCTGGGAAGCAGCAGATGATGGCCTAAGTGCTTAGATCCCTGCCACGCATATGGGAGATCAAGATGGAGTTTCTGGTTCCTGGCTTGGGCCTGTTCCAGCAAATGGAAGCTAGCTCTCTCGCTCTCGCTCTCTCTCTCTCTCACTCTCTCTCTCTCTCCCCTTCTCTCTCTCCCTCTCCGTCTCCGTCTCTCTCTCATCCTGCCTTTCAAGTAAATAAATAAATAAATTCTTTAAAAAGTAAAATGCAAAAGTGAATAAAACAGAAGGGCTTTGCCCTATAATTTGGAAAGGCAGAGTAATATTAAACAACTGACCGTGCAAATAATCATAAATTGGATAACTACTTTGAAGGAAAAGTACAGGGTGCTATGAAGGCTAGGGAAACATTTGACTGAACAAATGAATGAAAGAAAACACTGTGTATTTTGTTTCAGTGTTCATTCACTAGAAAAGTACACTCTATGGAGAAAGAACAGGCATGTGGTGGGGTCTCTCGGGATGGGTTAAGAATCTCCTGAGAAAACCTAACTCCTGTGCTCTGAATGTCATGCTCCCAGGATGTATCCTGAGACCTCATTCGTGTTCTGTGGTCCTATCTCAGTGATGAACATTCTAGGGTATTTGTATTGTTTGTTGCTTAATGTGCTATCATAAATCTGAATCTCATTGTGCACTTTGCAATGAGTTATCTGGCTCTAGGTCAATGAGTTTCTCTGTTCCTCCATAGCTTCCCCACCACCTGCCCGAACCCAATGATGCCCAATTCGGATCGCAAATGCACGTTTCCCTACTCATCATCAGGTGTGGCTCCCACAGGGGAGTGGCCACTTACAGGTTGTTGAAAGGAGCTCTAGGTGGAATTCTTTGGGATGGGTGGAGACGAGTTGGAAATCTCCTGAATAATGTACACCATACATAAATAAGTAAATAAAAATGTCCATATTCTTTGCATTTATGCAAATAATTACTTCTGGGAATCTATGCTAGCAAATTAATATCAAATAAGGAAAAAGTCTTATGCAAGAAATTGTTTACTCCAGTATTTATAACAGTGAGTGGCAGGTTTAAAAATCCTAGTATCTTATAAGGGGCAGGAAGAAGCTTAGGTTAGTGTAACAGAGGCAAGTTTTCCAATACAAGCAAAGGGAATTCCTGAAAACAGGATTGCAATAGCATTTTATTTTTAGAAAACTATGTCAAAACTCCTTTTACATTCGAAATTTTTTTTGATAGGTTCTAATTCTAACATGGCTTAGAATCCATTAGGTGCTAATAAATCTTCATTGTTAGTGAAGAGACTACAAAGATAGTTTAAACACAGGTGATAAAGAATAAAGGAGAATTCATTATTAAAAGATAGCTGTTGTAGGGTATTGATGGAGATCTTCTTATGCAAACATGCCTTTATTGTGAGACTTTCTACCTTTGATTGGCAGATTATTTTCGAAACTAATTGATGCCTATAAGATGGATTAAAAATAAAGGAAAGCAATGATATTGTAGATTGGCAGTTGGAATTTTCATGCAAATGCAGTGCTTAAAAATCTGTCCATAAATATCTTTGGGCCTCCTGTGTGCCAGGCGTAGTTGCTGCTGCAGATACAGAATTGTTAGGAACATTTGGTCTTGTTACACTAGCCTAAGCTTAATCATGCCCCTTATAAGTCATCAGGAACTTTTAATCTGCTACTCAGTATTACAAGTAATGGCGTAAAAAGAGTTTCTTGCATAAAACTTTTCCTTGTTTAGTAATTTGGGAGCATAGATACAGGCACTTTTGTAGTCTTACTGTATGGTAGCAAACAGAACAGGTGAAAATCCCACCTTGTGGGGCCTCCAGTTCAGACAATGAGCAAGTAGCAAGAGGAACAGATGGCATGTGAAGCAGCAATAATACAATGGGAGACAACAGAGGTGGGCAGAGGATGGGGAATCTGGCTTAAGGGTGGGAGGAGGAACGGCCAGGACAGGCCTCCCTGGGAAAGGGACATCCGAGCAGAGACAGTGAGTCTGGCGATTGACTTGGCTGGGCCTCAGCATTCCAGGGAACAGTTAGGTTTTAGTAATACAATTTTTATGGCTTGGTGGGTTTCTTTTGTACTGGGCAGCCCAGTCCCTGAATTCCTTGCCACTCGCATTCACCATGAGTGCACCCAGCTGGCTCATACAAAGAGATTCCGTGTCTCTTCTCTGGCAGTCAGAGTGGACACCCTAGCAGGTGCCAAGGCTGCTACCCTGGAACCACTGCTGGGGCCATAGGAGGTGACGGCTGTGACCCTTGTGCTTCCCTGTTCCAGGAAGCCTCACTGTCCCCCCACTAAGTCTAATGAGGTAGGAGGGCAGCACTAAAGCTTGCCTTCGTTCAGCTTATGTTGCTGTCTATGTTCTCCATGTAAGGGCTCATTCATTTAGAAACAAGTCACTTTTAGAGCTGGACATGTAGCTTTAATCAAATCTAAAGAGTGTTAGAGGGACAGCCCTGTGATGCAGTAGGTTAAGCCTCTACCTGTGGTGCCAGCATCCCAAATGGGCACTGGTTTGTGTCCTGGCTGCCCCTCTTCCAATCCAGCTCCCTGCTAATGCACCTGGGAAAGCAGTGGAAGATGACCCAAGGGCTTGGGCCCCTGCACCCATGTGGGAGACCTGGGGGAAGCTCCTGGCTCCTGGCTTCGAATCAGCCCAGCTCTAGCTGTTGTGGCCATTTGGGGAGTGAACCAGCGAATGGAAGACATCTCTCTGTCTTTCCCTCTCTGTGGCTCTGCCTCTCAAATATATAAATGAATCTTTTATAAATATATATATATATTATTTATATATTCATATATAAAATACTCTTTTTATGCTACAAGAATGGAGCAAGATAATGCACATAAAGCACATGGCACAGAGACTGTGGCACAGGAAAGTCTCGATAGGTCCTTACTTTTCCATTTAATGTGTACACATGACAAGGCAGTATGCACAGCAGGTACAAGCAGGGGCCCAGAGCCAGAGCAGACTGTGTGGTTAGACAGGGCCTGGGTTTGAAACCAGCCTATCACTTAGAGCTGGGTGGTCTTAGGACAGTCACTTAGTTATTCTGCACCACAGGTTCCTCATCTGTAGAACACAGGATAATACTTGCCTCACTGTGCTGCTTTGAGGATTAAATCCCTTACTACATGTAAATCGCTGAGAACAATATTGGCACCCATGCACTATACCTAAGTGATAGCGCTCATGATTGCTAGACATTTCCATATTCTTGGCCACTGCGATCCCACTAGGCTGTTGGAAACAGCGCCAGGATAGACAGGAGCGTATGAGATGTGTTGACGTGATGATGGAGTGTGTCTCAGTGGATAGGCCAATTCTGTCTCAGAACAACAATGCTTCTCAAATCTGAGCGTGCCTCTGGGTCATCCTGAGGATCTGTCAAAACAGGTTGCAGCGACACCCCACCGTCAAGTCTCTTAGTAAGACTTTGCTTTTCTAACCAACTCTCAGGTGGTACCAATATTGCTGGCTCAGGGACCAGACTCTGAAAACCATAGCCATGTACACAATAGGGTGCCAGGGATGAGCGTGTGAAACAGTGGGTGATGCCAAAGCTTGGGACATCTGCATCCTATGGTGGAGCGCCTGGTTTGAGCGCCACTACTCTGCTCCTAATCCAGCTTCCCGCTATGAGCACTCTGGGAGGCAGCAGATGATGGCTCAAGTACGTGGGTCCCTGCCACTCATGTGGGAAGCCTGGATGGAGTTCTGGATTCCCAGCGTCAGCCTGGCCCAGCCTGGCTCTTGTGGGCATTGGAGAGAGAATCGGTTACTAGAAGATCGAGCTCTCTCTCTGACTTTTAAATTAAGTTTAAGAAATTAAGACCAAAAGAAAGGATACCAGAAGCTCCAAGGGAGGGAAGAAGGAAGAACGCATGAAGAGACAGGAGTTTCTACACAGTCTCGAACAGTAACGGACCAAGTAGCGGCCACTGGCAGAATGAATCTCTTGTTCATTCATTCCTTCAGGAAGTATCCACTCACAGCCCACCGTGGGTGGGATCCCATATTCACCAATAGCTTCCAAAGACAAGGATTAACCTGGGCAGAGCAACGGTGAGTCAGAGAGGGTGAGCAACTTAGAAATGTATGGGAAAAAAAAGCCATGGCTTCCTCAGATCTGACTCTAAGCATTGTTTTCTTTTGTGGCAGAACATAATAACATAAAATCTACTGTTTTGATCACTTTTTCATCTTTAAATTTTAGACTAAAATGTAATAAACAGTCAATATTAGATCTAAGGGAAGCATAGACTCCAATACAATCAATGGACAGATCTTCTAGACAAAAATCAACAAAGGAACATCAGAGGTAAACTACCTATAATCCAAACAGACGTAACAGACATTAACAGAACATCCCATCAATAGCTACAGAGCACACATTCCCCTTATGAGCACATGGAACATTCTTATTTTTTGAGATTTATTTATTTATTTGAGAGGCACAGTTACAGAGAGAGGGAGAGAGAGAGAGAAAGGTTTTCCATCTGCTGGTTCACTCCCCAAATGGTGGCAAAGGCCAGAGCTGGGCAGATCAGAAGCCAGGAGCTTCTTCCAGGTTTTTCATGTGGGGGACTATTTTTTAAAAAAGATTTACTTATTTATTTAAAAGGCATAGTGACAGAGAGAAAGAGGTATGAGAGAGAGAGAGAGAGAGAGAGAGAGAGAGAGAGAGAGAGAGAGAGAGAGAGAATGTCTCCCATCTGCTGGTTCAGTTCCCAAATGCCCTCAACAGTAACAGTTAGGCCAGGCTAACACTGAGCTTGGAACTCTATCCTGGTCTTCCATTTGGGTGGCAGAATCCCAAGTACTTGGGCCATCAGCTACTACCTCCAGGCACACTGTGGGAAGCTGACTGGATGCACAGAGCAGCCCGGACTCATACTAGCTCTCTACTACAGGAGGGCATCACCAGCGACAGCTTAACCCTCTGCAACATAACACCGTCCCCTATTTGGAGCATTTTTTCGTGTATGGTTTGGTGGCATTAGCCACAGTCACATTGTTGGATAACAGTCACTGCCATCCGTCTCCAGAACTTCCCTCATCTTCCCAAACTGAAGCTCTCCACCCCCAACAATGATATTCTATTTCCTTCCCCCCTGAGCCCTCAGCAGCAACAATTCCACTTTCCATCTCTACAAATTTGACTGTTTTAGGAACATCATATAAGTGGCTCATACAATATTTGTGCTTTTGCAACCAGTTTATTTCACTTAGCTTAGTGTCCTCAAGGTTCATCTATGTGGTAGCACGTGTCAGACTGCCTTCTTTTTAAAGGCCAAATAATATTCCTGTGTGTGTGTGTGTGTGTGTGTGTGTGTGTGAGAGAGAGAGAGAGAGAGAGAGAGAGAGAGAGAGAGAGAGAACAAGACTGCTGGGGACATGGTTGTACAAATGTCTATTCATGTCCCTTCTTTCAATGCCTTGGGGTAAGCACCATTATGAAGTAGGTAAGTTTTGTGTTGGTGAGGTTCAGTTCACAGTCCCCTACCTCCAAATTTTTCCTTCTTAGAACTTCACTCCTGTCACTTAGGCACCCTGGTATCTCATTTGCTGGAGTCTGATAAATGGCCCACACCTCCAGGTCAACAACTATCACAAGGCCAGGAGGGTCATATTTTAATACCTTCTAGGCTGCAAGTGTGCATGGATCTTCCTTCTCCTATTGCGGCAACCTCTATGATACACTATCCACATGTACCTGCACCAAGAGCCTGTTCAGTAGAGTAGGGAAGTCACAGTTTCTGGAATCAGCCCCCGTGATGGAGGGATCTGGCTGTTCTGTTCAACACCCACTTGGATGAGTGATTCAATGTCTCCAGTTACAATTTCCCTGTCTGAATAAGGGTGATAATAGTTCCTATGTACTAGTGCTCTTTGGAGAATTCAACCCAGATAAGGTAAACGAATTAAGATAAGATTCAGCTAAGATAAGGTAAAGGACTTAGCATGGTACCTGGCATAGGGAAGTACACCACAAACATTGGCTGCTGTTACTATTATCATTGGGTCACTCCTCCAGATACACGCCAAGAAGTGCCTTGCCATAGAAAGGCATTGGAATGAGCATGAAGTGAATAATCTCCCAGCACCCCAGACAAGAGAAATTCTTTCTTAATTGCAAGGTTCAAAATCATAACATGGGTACCAGAGATCAAAATGACACCCCTGGATGGGGAACATATTTTGGGCTAGGGTCCTCCACGGAGCCCACACATCGCACCAAGCCCCCAGCAGCCAGCTGTGAGTGTCAGGGCTCTTTCTCGGGTGTTTTTTTCCTTCTGAGGTTGCAAATACGAGATTAAAGCGAACTGCCGAACGATGGAAATTGGAAGTGAGAAACGCTTACAGCACATTTGGCCGGGCCCCCTCCGAGGAAGGCTCCAATCCTTCCAGGATATGTTCTAAGCCTCTGAAAGGGGATGATGGTCCCGCCACTTCCCTTAGAAGAACATTCCACGGTGAAATATGACTCGCTGTCAGGGCCCTTGCCTTTGAGAGTCCTTTCTTCTCCTGACCCACTTTCGTCTTGCCGTGCCCTTTTGTGCAAAGTCAAACGAAGCCTCCCCTTGAGGGTGCTCGGCGCGGACTGACATTTAAAGACCATTACCACCTCCTAAACTCGGCCCTGTTCATTTAGCCAAGCAAAGCATGTTTAATTCTTTTAATCTTCCCTCATAAATCAGTCTCTACATTCCCGTAATAGTCCTTCTCCTGTGCCTTGAACTCCCTCCAGTCTGGCCGTTCTGAGCTCTCTTTCTGTTTACTCTTGAGAATTACCAGTCAATCACAAAATGCCTGCCCGGGTTCCAAGTGCTCCCACCAGCACGCCAGGCTGTCGCTGCCCGTGGGGACTTGGACCTGCTGGCCTGAAGCGAGCTCTGCCTGGTGGCTTACGCTTCTCCGATGTGTTTCCCGCATCTACTGCCTACTCCATTATGGGACCTGCAGAAGGACCTGGCCATGTGGCCAGTGGCCAAGGGGCACAAGCAACCCTCAGACACACTGTACTTGCCTGGCTTCTACATGCAGGGCCAAGGAGGGCCACTGGATTAGTGCAGGCGGGGTCTTACCTGGAAGGTCCCAGCATGGTCTTCTTCCTTATCGCCCTCTCTATTCTCCTTGAGGGCAATCAATGTGAATCCTCGAAAGTAGGAAGGTGGAGCAGCAGAGAGAGTCACTGTGGAGAGAGAAGAAAGGAGGTAATAAGCATGGGAGCCAATTGTGTTCCACTCGTCCAAAGGGACAGATGTGAGTTTTCCACCAACATCCCAAACCTGAGGGCCAAGGAGATGGGGGTGGTGCAGCATCTCACTCCGTTCAGTGCAGACCCTTGGCCCCTGTCACCCGGCTCCCTCTTCATTTCAGAACCTGCTAAATGACTGTGGGAGCTGCTATCTCACCGGGGAATTGTTGAACCAAGAAGGGCTGTGGTGATTTCTCTCCCAAAAACCACAGTCGATAAAGACTGTACCAGAATTACCAATCCTGACAATGCCTAAGTCTACACTTCCATTAGATCGGCTCAAGAGAAAGCCAGCTCTTCACAGTCCAAACTCCTGTAGGATGCCCTTTGTGGCACACATGGGGTGCTGCACATTCTCCAAAACACATTTTCTTTTTCTGGTGGAAACTCAGCTAAGACACATTCCCAGTTAGGTCTGGTTGCGTCCACATTCTGGCTGTAAAAGCATGGGCAGACACGACGTGTGCCGTCTCCAAGCCCGGCCCATACAAACTTTCCATCTGATTCCCCACGCGAGTTTCTCATCTCTACCTGCTGAATATATGGGATCCACGAAAGGATGCCCCAGGGGAAAGAAAATGGAGCCACAGATGGAGGGAAATTGGCCTTCTGAATAACCTACTGACGAGAAACAACCATAAGGCACCATGCATGAACTGGAAATAAGCTTACTTTGTTGGTGGTATTTACAGCAGCCGGCATGATGACTTTGTTACATTCTTCCTTCTCACACTCACCAGAGAACTACTTTTCCATTGAAATCTAGCTCAAGGGCCTTCTCAGCAAGGCAATAGTGGCCATCCCTAGCTTTGTATGCCCAACCTCCTGAGATGGAAATCTCTTATCACCACTTTTCTGCAGCTGCAAAATTGAGATTTTGCAATTTTCTGGTGACTTGTCTTCACCCCTGGGCTGTGAGTTAATGCAGGAGAAGGGCTGGGTTTCCATTCTTTCGTGTCCTTAGCCCTTAGCACAGAGATGGGTATCTAACAGGTGTTCAAGTCAAGTTTCTTGAAATGTACGTAAGTGAAAGTTACACTTCTTTAATGCCTGCATGCATGAAAGTGTTAGAATTCTGAACTTTAGATGGGGAGATACAGACAATTAGAACTTCAAGGACCCTGCCTCTCCTCTGATTTCATGAACAGAAAACCAAGGGACAAAGAGATCAACAGATACATCCAAGGTCATAAGACCAACTTAGGGTCAGACATGAAAGCCTTTGTTCCCCAGTTTGCCACTCTGCTCATGGCTTCACACACTGAACACATCCATCATGAGCTTGACCTTCTACAAATATTGGCCGATTATTAGGTTTTTAAATGTTAAAAATCAATTCATTTGACACACAATATTTGTGTGATTATGATAAACAACCACCTGATGGGGAGGAGCATTTAGTCCTCCAAATTCCTTAAGGTAGCTTCAGTCCAAAATTAAAAACAAAAACCCACTCTCTTAGCTAATGCAGTTGTGATCCATGAGCCACCATCACAATGCTATCATGGGGAGGAAGTTTAAAACACAAAGGGTATAAATGCTGTGCCAAGAGTGGTCAGTCCGTCCCAACAAAGTAAAGGTGCGTTCTGATCGGCTATGGATGTCTATAAAAGGTTGGCTAGGAAGTAATGGAGAAAAAATGAGAAACAAACACAATAAAGCAGAGTAATGAAAGTGTGGTGCTCAGCACTGCTCAGCAGAGAAGGATCATTGCACTGTCACTAGGCGGAGCTGGGTCTCCAAGGGACAGACAGACAGGCGGGCCCCAAGCAGTCTGAGGCTCTCATGGTAGGGGTCAGGTGACCTTTTAAAGCCATTATTCACAATCCTGGAGGAGAAGAGACAGAGAGCAGAGCAGTGGACCCTAGGGAGCTGCTCCACCCATATTTCCTCCAATCCCTTTTAACTCTGTGAATGCGACCTTGTGGCTGGTGTGCCTGTGTTTCCAAGGGCCAGTGCCTGTAGCTCTTTCCTGGACGGCTGTCCTCAGGTTACTTTATTATTTTTTTAAAGATTCATTTATTTATTTGAAAGGCAGAGTTATAGAGGGAGAAGGTTAGGGAGAGGGAGAGGGGGAGGGGGAGAGGGGAGGGGGAGAGGGAGAAAGAGAGAGAGAGAGAGAGAGAGAGAAAGCCTTCCATCCACTGGTTCACTCCTCAGATAGCCACAATTGCAGGAGCTGTGCTGAACCAAAGCCAGGAGCCAGGAGCTTCTTCCAGGTCTCCCAAGAAGGTGCAGGGGCACAAGGACTTGGGCCATCTTTTACTGCTTTCCCAGGCCACAGCAGAGAGCTGGATCAGAAGAGGAGCAGCTGGGACTCAAACTGGTGCCCATATAGGATGCTGGCACTACCGGCGACGGCTTTACTCCCTACACCACAGTGCTGGCCCCCTCAGGTTACTTTAATAAGATAAGCCCAACTCCCTTCCTTCAGATGAAGACAACTGTGAAGGGTACTTTACCCTCCCATATGGCTGGGATCAGACTGGAAGTTCCCTGCAGGATCTGCTGGGACCACGGGCTGTCAGGGGGCTTCCTCTGTCCCTGCTCAACTTTCCCCATGGCTGCTATCCCCTGAGAGCACTTGCTGAATACATGGCTCATCTGAAACTTTGTGTTATGAGTTAAATTGTGTCCCCTCTCTGCCTTTCCCCCTCCCCCCATTTGTTGAAGCCCTAAATTGAAATTCCTCTGAATGGGACCTTCTATGGCAATAGGGTCTCTTGCAGATGTAATTAGTTATGATGAGGTCACACTGGCTAAGGGTGGGCCCTATATCCAATATGACTAGTGTCCTAAGAAGAGATGCAGAGACACAGGGATAAATGCCATGTGATGACAGAGGTAGAGATTGAGGTGATGTTTCTATAAGCCAAGGAATGCCAAGGATGGTTGGGCAGCCATCGGAAGTCACCAGAGACATAGAGCAGTCTCTCCCACCAACCCCTCCAGATGAAACCTTCATCTCTGACTTCCAGCCTCCTGAACTGTGGGAGAGTTGGTTTCCGCTGCTTTAAACCACTTGTGTGTGATAACATGTACAGCAGTCCCAGGAAGTGAAAACAGACAGTTTCTGGGGAACCCAACCTCAGATGGACAATCGATCCCTGCTCCACATCCCTGGCCTCCAGGAGAAAGCTCAGACTCCATGGGCCGGAAGGACCTCAGACTCTGCCTGCCTCTCAAGCTCCACCGGCCGCATTCTCATCTCCTGATGCATACATTCAGTCCTGGGTGTCGCTCCTGGTGGTTTCTGGAAAGTCATTACCATGTCCCCCTTCATGCACTACATGGACAAGGAGAGTGTTTGACCTCCTCCATTCCTGGCAAGTTTCTTGAGAAGCTAGCTCAATTTTCACCTGTTGTGTGATGTTACCTCTGACTTCCCTTAAAGACCTGGGTGCTCTTTCTTGTGGTTCCTGTTGAGATTAAAGATACCAACATAACAGGCAAAACAACACCATGTACTTCAAGGCATCAGAGCAAGGAATTACTGAACTAATGCATGTCAAGTCCTTACAGTCATGCCTGGGCACCTAATAGGTACTCAGTAAACATTTGCTCTTGTTATTATCAAAGGACACTATGTTTTGTGTTTATATGTTTGTTTACACATTTGTTAGTCCTTCAAGAGCAAAACCCACCTTTGACTCCTCTCAACGATTAGCAGAGTTGATGTGCAATTAAACTTACTGAATAATGTTCCTGGACTGGTGACTCAGCATGATTAAGGCTGTCCATTCTCCTCATATTGATCTATAGATTTAGTGTGATGTAAATTAAAAATCCCAGCATGATTTTTTGTGTGAGATATTGACAAGTTGGTTCTAAAATTGATGTGGCAACACAGGGGTCAAGGCTCTACAAGACAATCTTGAGAAAGAAGTGCAAAATTGGAGGGCTTACACTACCACACATCAAGACCTATGCAGCCATAGAAATCAAGGCAGTGTACGATAGCAAGGGAAGCAAAATGAGCTGGTTGAACAGTTTGCTGATCAGAAAAGTTCTACAAATATATGGAAACTCAATTTATGATAAAGGATGTATCACAGAGCAAAGGGAAAAACATATTTTCAATAAAGGGGGGCAAGACAACTGGGTAGACCATATAGAAAAAGGTGGATCCTGGCCCTTAGTTCAGATCATAGACAAAACAAATCCCACACAGGCTGTAGAGCTAAATGTGAAAAGTAAAGCAATACAGTTTTTAGAAGAACACATAGGATAAAATGTGAATGACCTTGAAGCAGGAAAGATGTTTAAAAATACAACTGAAAGACGCACTGACAATAAAGAAGATATATAAATGCAGATGATATCAAACTTTGGCTCATTAAAAGACTCCATTAAGAGTGAAAAAGCAAGTCACAGTGTGAAAGAAAATATCCATAACCACATGACCTACAATTGACTTGTATCCAAAATATATTAAGGACTTTTTTGGATCAATGAGAAAAAGACAGACAATCCAAAAGACTAAAATAGGCAAAACATATGAACCAAACCTTATGAACCTTCACAAAAGAAGGCATCCAAATGGCCGATAAAAATGAAAAGGTTCTTAACTTCATTAGTCAACACAGGAAATAAAAATTGAATCCACAGTAAAATGCTTCTGCATATCTACCAGATTGCCTACATTTAAAAGAATTAACAATATAAAATGCTGGAACTTTCACAAACCGTTGATGAAATTACCAAACTGTGAAAATTAGCAAATTGTGCTAGAAAATTTTTTAATCAAATCTTTTAAAATATATATATATGTATTCAGTTTCAGCTAATTAAAAGCCAGAGTGACACAGGGACAGAGAAAGAGGAAAACAGAGAAAGGGAGAGATAGAGATAGAAATAGAGATTTTCCATGTGCTGGTTCACTCTCCAAATGGCTGCAACAGCCAGGGCTTGACCAAACTCAAACTCCATCTGGGTCGCCCATATGGGTGGCAGGGGTCCCACCTTGAGCCATCATCTGCTGTGTTCCCATAATGCATTTGCAGGAAGCTGGATCAGAAGTGGAGTAGCCAGGACTCTAACCAGGCACTCCAATATGGGATACAGGTACAGGCTTAACCCACCAACACAGGAAAATTCTTTGGCAGTATTTACTGAAGCTGCGTGTACACTATCTTATGACCAAGCAAAGCCACTCCCAAACCAACAGAGATATAAGCACATATGCACTGAAGGATATCTCTAAGAATGTTTTCAGTAGCATTATTTGTAGTAGCACTCAACTGGAAACACTCCAGTGTCCATCAGCGGTAGATATACAAATTGTGACATGTTCATATAACGGAATGCTTTATCGTAATGAAATGAACAAATTACATAATCCTGAGTGAAAGAAGACAGACATAAAAGAATCCATATGGCATGAGGAAATTTATATAAAATTCAAAACAGGTAAAATAACCTATAGTCCCCCAGATCAGGTGAGTGGTCATATAAGGAGTGCAATTTCGATGGGGCACAAGAGGGGCTAGTAGGACTGCTGGTCCTGTTCTGTTTCCATTTTCAAAGATTGTCTTTTATCTATTATTTAAAAGGTGAAAAGATAGAGACAAATCTTCTGTCCACTGGTTCAGTTCCCCAATGACTACAATAGCCAGAGCTGGGCTGTGGTGATGCCAGGAACCCACAACTCAACCGAGGTCTCCCACATGGTTGGCAGAGACCCATCTACTTGAGTCATCACCTGCTGCATCCCAGGGTGCTCATTAGTAGGGAAGCTGGAATCGGGAGTGGAGCTAGGACTCAACCCCAGGCACTCAGGTAAGGGATTCCCTAAGCACGTATTCACAGCTATACTCAATGCCCTCTCTATCTGCTCTGTGTCTTGTTCTGGGTTCTGGTTACACAGGTACACTCAACCATTATCATTCGCTAAACTTATCTTTGTGTAGATTATATTTTGAGAAAAGATGATTAAAATTGCTCTTTGAATGATAAACATCCTTTTTTTTTAAAAACAATTGTGCAATGCACTTAAACAGCTAATCATAAACTCAGCTTCCCAGAATGCTACTTTCCTGTGCATTCTAGAAAACTAAGGTTTTACCCTAGCTCATTAAAGACAACACATGAGACAGACGCTCTGGAAGCAGAACCCCTTGGAAAGTTTCAGCTCGTAATTATCACTGGTGATGATGCTATTACACAGTGTAATCGGAGGGAAGAGAGAAGACCCTATTCCTCCAGAGAACCCCATTATATGACTTCCTCCTGAAAGGCACAAGTGTACAACATGTTCTGAGTCCCAGAAACAACTGAAGATGACTGCTTGGCAATAAATAATAGAATCTTCTCTCTAATGACTCCTCCCAAGTGCCTCCCAAGAGAGGCCATTAAGAGATCCAAGAAAGTCAAGAAAAATGCTTACAAAGGATTTAAAAAAAGAAAGACCATTCAGAGCTATCCTGTGAGCACATGCAGAGACCTGATTAAGAGCAAAGATTTAGGATTAGAAACCTAGAGCTCCTGCTTATTAATTATGTGACCTCTGGCAAGTTACCTAACCTTCCTGTTTCTTCATTTTTAAAGAGATGTTAATTATATTGCCTTTCATATCGGAATGCAGAATGGATTAAATCTGCATTTAGCACAATGCTTGGCACATATAAAGGATTCCAGAGCTGTAGCAGATGATGGTGTTAGTAACGATGACACTGGAGGAGAAGATGATGATGAAAATGTTGACTATGATAATGAGGGTCGTGAGGCTTGGAAGGCTGATTCACCAACAGCAAGTTTCAAAGAGTTGGCCCTCAGGGAAAATGATTGAATGTCCAAAGAAAAATCTAGTAGGCACCAAAGAAGGACCTGGGAGACTGCAAATGAGAGAAATGTTTTTGGGGTATTCCTTCCAGGGTCAGTTTACAGAGTACCTGGGTAAATCCTTATAATAACCTCAGTCTTCTTACAACCCATCATACCTAAGATGGACAGTTTGCTCCTTTCTGCTCTGGTCTCTCCTGCGAAGTTCCCGTGGGTTACCCAGCATAATATGCCAAGCTTCCCCATCCCTGCTGAGTACTTGGTCTGTGCCAGTCAGTACTCTAGCCCTGGAGACAGAGAAAACATGGTCTCTGCCCTCTAGGAGCACAGAGTCCGACAGTGGGAGACATGTACTGGGTGTCATGCAGGGATGGGATGAACACTGTGTTCTGGGGTCCCACAGGAGAACAGGTTGCAAAGAGGAGGAGGCACTTGAACTGCAGGGTGACTGAGGAACAGGCTTTCCAGGGAACAAGAGGAACAACAGCATGCAAGGCAGAGGAAAGGCCTGATGCCCGTGTCGGCCTAGAAACCAGAACCAAATCTGCACTTCATAGATTGCACACTGGGAGGGAAGGTGTCCTATGAGAAAGACAAGCAGACGGGAGATGCTCGAAGGCCTGCAACACCTTGCCCAGAAGTGTGGCCATCACCCTGCGTGTGATGAGGGAGCACTGAAGGATTTGAGTTAGGAAATGGCATTTTCAGATTTACGATTTAGGAGGATCAGGCTAGAGTGTGATTATTGAATTACAGTCCTGCCCCAGAAGCCACCTTGGGACAAGGGGCTCTCTGGTTTGCTTTGTTTGTACAAAGACTGACATTTCACACTGGAGGCTGACCTCAGATCCTTACCTAAGGCAGGGTTACCCCTATCCTTGAGTGTACTTACAATGTCAATATTCCAGTCTCACTGCATTCTTAAATGCCATTCTGCAACTTGTTACCCAATTCACCTTCTATGCCTATCACCCTCACTGGATGTTGTCTGGTTCCATCACCCTCCTCACTCTTCTTCATGGGTCTTAGAATCTGAACCCCAACCTCAAGGTCTTAAATCAGGTCCCAGCTCTGTCACATGACCATTTCTTGCCAACCACCTGCTATATGTTATGGACTTGCCCCAGTCTTCACACCACATACCTCAATCATAAGCAATCTCAGTTTCTGCCTTAATTTATTATAGGAGGTTATAAAAACCAATGGAGTATCAAGCAAGCCACAGTGGTCCCCTCACTCTGCACAACCTCCAGAGCTCTGGGAAGCTGTAACTGCTGTGCTTCACTGAGATTGGCACGATTCAGCCCATCCAGTCAGAATTAGGCAGAAGACTTGGAGGTGGTGGTGCGGCAGACAGGGAGAAGAGCTAATGGCCCCAAAGTGAGCAAGTGTGTGTAGTAGGGCTGGATTGTGCTGTTCCCCTGGGTAGCCTTCTTTAGTCCAGGCTCTCAGCATTCCCAGGCAGAGATGAATTACTCCAAATTAAAGATCATGACTATTTAAAAGTATAAGGGCCACTTCTCTACATTGGATGTAGGTAACAGACTGTGGTTCAAATTTCTCTCCATTATGTGTAACTTTGGGAAAAATTTGACTTCTCCTTGTCTCGGTTTCCTTAGCTGTAAATCATCAGTAACAGTATTTAAATGAATTTGAAATAAGTATATCAACGTGTTTGCTAAATCAATAGAATATATTAAAAAAACAAGTGCGCTTCCTCTAAGAAATGAGGATCATAATTATCATCACATGGATTTGTCATGAGGATTAAAGCAGATAATGAGCATGAGGCACATTGCAGCAGCTCAATAAAAGTTAATTCTTTTCCCCATGTGTTGCCTCATCGTGGGATAGTGCAGAGCCAGACGACTAGGCCCTGGGCTCAACTGTATGTGGATAGGAAGAACGGGAAGGATGTTCCTGGGGAATTGGAGTTGTGCAAGCCAAGAGAATGTAACTGGGAGTAGGGGGTGGGCAGGAAGCCTTGGGGGGGACTCTGACTGCTCCCCCCACTCTGACCCTGTGATCCCAGGGGCTGCCAATCATGGCCCCCCTCTCCCTCCTGAAATACGAAGTCACACAAGTGACTAGGACCCAGGTCTAATCCAGCGCCACATGCCATTCCCCTGGGCGTGTGACTCCAGCTGGACTAATCAGTTTGGAATTAGAGGGAAAGGCCTTTTCATGTGGTCACAGAACCAGCTAAGAGGCTTTTCCTTGGAGATTGTTGGCAGCTAGTGCCCTCGGTTTGGAGAACGTTTATCTGCAGAATGAAGAAACAAGGACCACAGCCAGGAGGTAAAGGACGGGAGGAGCTAGACAGAGAAGGTGGAGGAAGACAGGGAAAGGACGGAGAGGGAAGGGAAGACAGAGGATATAGGGAATGGGAGAGGGAGACCTAAGGACCTTGCTGGAGTCCCGAGATGCATCTGTGCCTGAAGCCAGACCCTCCCCAGGACTTTCCAAATATGGGAATCGTGTCCCACTTTTTTGCTTCAATAGTTTGATTTCATTTCTCTCACTTGCATTGGAAAGAGTCCTGACTAATTTTGAGGCAAAGAAAGAATATTTCTGCTTTGTATTTAAGAATTATCAGTAGGCGAAGGAGGCGGTAGTCAGGACTAACCTGAGGCGGCTGACCAGGACTGTGGAGTTGGCACGTCGAAGTCACCGGGGTAGGGTGGGGGGCAGAAGCTCAGTTCACTTCAGAACTATTCAACTAGAAGTCAGCTTCAGGAAGACTCTGAGGGCCGTCAGAGGGCTTTGTCCTGAGCTCTGATCTGCTCAACATTCTTAGTAATCTCTTGATAAAAACTCACAAGGCCTGCTTATCAAAACTGGAGATAATTCAAAATCGAATTACGTGAAGTCACTCAGTGACAGAATCCAGATTCCCAAAAGGCTGACAGTTCCAGTCTGGGGTGGCCCCAGACATGCCGGATTAAGCCTGATGGGGAACCGCGCGGAGCCTTACAACCAAGGACTGGTGCACCAGCAGAGGTTAAGGAGGCCGCAGGCCTTCCTTCCCAGCAAGTCACCAGGATTGGAGTCGACTGCGAGCTCCGTGTGAGTCCAGGCCACAACACAGCTGTCTAGAGAGCGAGCACAAGCCAGGCAAGCTCAACACAGGGTCCGGGAGAGGGAGATGATCACTGCGCCATGTTCTCCCCCAGCAGAGCCTATCTGGAGTACAAGGCGTAGAAGAACGTCAAACAGCCTCCTATGGAGAACGGTTGAAGACATGGGGCATTTTTTTTAAGCCAGAGAGAAGCTGTAATAGCCGTTTGCGCACAGACAAGAACTGACAAAAGGCCAAGGGGAGGCCTTATTTCAACTGACCCCCTAGGACAGAACCTGGACAGACGTGTGGCAGTTACACGGGAGTGAGACCGGGACAGAAGAGGTACAACTAGGCCGGCCCTGGCTCAAGCTTCACCGACCTGTGTGTTCCGCCACCAGCAGGAGGCCCATGGTTCCCCTCTCCTGATCACGATGCTGCCCCGGCAGCAGAATGCTGCAGCCACGCTGGCTCTGAGGACGTTCCGCTGGCCATGGTACAGGTGTCCCACAGACGCTGCACAGGACAGCGATGTGACCAGGTGCTAGGGAGTGTGGGGCAGGGCCAGGACGGGTGGTCACGGGGAGGCGTCCTCAGAGAAAGGACCATCTTTTGGCCACTTTATGTCTCACCATCTGCATTTTTATTTATTTATTTTTTACAAAGAAAGTCCACAGAGTCCTGGAACCCAGATCTTTCGGGAGGCCAGGAAGTCTGTGTTTGCTTAAAGCTCTCCAGGTGACGCTGCTGCATACATGGGTTTGGCAACCACCACAAATGGTTACAGGGAGAGTCACTTGAACGATCTGCATCCAGCTTGTGTCTCTGCACGACTCCTCCATATACTCAGAGCTGAAGCCTAACGTTGGGAGCCCCTCCCCTTTGCCCGCTGTCACTCTTTCACCTCTGCCCCGTCCATGTTGGAGCTTTCATCCACCCATACACCTCTCTCTTCCCTCCCAACAATCTCCACCCCACATCCGGGCCATCTGCCTGCCTTAATCTCTAATCAATGCCCAGGGCACAGGACCCTCTTTCTCCCTGCGAACTCCTTGCCTGCTGTTTGCCCTCCCTTTCCCTGGCTGACAGAGACACTCTTTCTTGTTCTTTCAACCAGCTCTCTCGCAGAGATCACACACCAGGATTCTTAGTTTACATGATTCATTAATTCATTCCATGTCCAAGCACTATTCTGGGTGAAGATAAAATAGCAAATAAGAAAGATGAAGTCCAGGGCCCAGAATTGTGGCATAGCCGTGTGCAACACTGGCATCCCACATGGGGGCAGGTTCGAGTCCTGGCTGTTCCACTTCCAATCCAGCTCCCTACTAATGGCCTGTGAAAAGCAGTCCAAGATGGCCCAAGTGCTTGGGCCCCTGGCACCCATGTGGGAGACCCGGCTGAAGCTCCTGGCTTCAGCCTGGCTCAGCCCTGGCTGCTGTGGCCATCTGGGGGAGTGAACCAGTGGATGGACAATCTCCTTGTCTCTTTCTCTCCCTCTCTGTAACTATGTCTTTCAGATCAACAAACCTTCAAAAAAAAATCCAGGAAGACAAAGTCTTGGCTTTCATAAAGTTTCTGTTCCAGCTGGAGGAGGCACCTGACAAATGAGACCATTCCAGTGAGTGCTTGAGGGCCATGAAGAAAACACAATCAGAGTCAGGCAGAAAGTACTGGGGAAGGTAAGAGACGGGAGGAGGAGGAAGAGGAAGGGCCACGGAAGGGTTTCTTGTAGCACCTGGAATCACTATTTCAGTTTATTGTTCAGCTTCCACATCTGCCTGCTCCTCTGTACTCCCACCCCAACACGTGCTGACTGGTTCTTGGAACCCCTCCCTGCTCTCACGCAGCCCATGAGACATATTTGCAAATACCAAAACCCCAACTGTAGGTAGGGTTCTCATTATTTCCCACGGGCTTCCCGGGCCTCAAGCAAACCCATAGATGTGGGTAGGCCCCTGTTTTAAGTTTCCTTGAACCTTCCATGAGTGTTGCATATTCTGTGAAAGTCAGAAGCCTGTCTGCCTAGAGCCTGCAATGGCCTTCTGCTGGTATCACCTTGCTCCTTCCTCAGTCTGCAGAGGGAGCCTCAGCTCCAGCCTACCCTAAACCTTCTATAAAAGCAGGACATTGTACACAGCCACGAGCAGGCCAGTACCACAAAAGGCTTGGATGTGATGCAGCAAAACCCCCTGACCCTGCAGGTGCTCCAGGACGGGTGCGTGCGGTGTCATCAAGCACAGCTGCACATTGGTGGAGAAGAGGGAAATACTGCTTTAAATGACCTGGGGCACCTGCCGCCCATGCAGTGCACACATGTGCCTGAATGACATGAGCCCATCAGTCCCTCACTCTTCTGGTAAGGATTCTGCACCTGCAGGTCAGTGTCCAAGGAGGAGCAAAGGAATCACTTCATTTGCTATTCAACTAAAGAAACACGGACGTGATCCAATGCTGGAGAGAAAACATAAGCGCTGGACTTACTGAGAAATGCCAATTTGTTTCGAGTCTTCGCTAACAGAAATATCTGGAGGGGTGCATAAACACGGCTAGATTGAAGTTGGTACAATTTCAAAGGATTTTTAAGGAATAATTTGACTGATGGGATTCTTGCTGTCTGCAGGGCCTCTTGACTCTAACCCTCATGTAAGATAGGAATTCACTCATCCACTCACATTATCCCTCTCATTTTCATTCTCAGCGCACATTACAGCAGGTTCTCCTCTTGCTGTACTCGCAGTTGCCTTCATTCCTTTCTTTCTTCACTTTTTTACTGGTTGGGGGGAGCAGGATGGGACAGCAGGCCACCCACAGATGCTTGCATGCATCCACCCACACACACACACACGTGTAAACACACACCAGCACGCCTTCCTCTCCTGAGTCACTTGGTTGTAACGTCAGTTCACGGGCCACTGACTAGATCCAGCAGCCACTGAGGGAGAAAACACCAACTGTTGTGTTTTTACGTGACTATGCATTAAAGCATGTGACAGACAGCTGTCACTCCAAATGAACTTTGTCTTATTTAAAAAAAAAAAAAACAAATCCCTCCATCAAATTTTAACTGGGCATATGTTTCCCAGCCTCCCTTGCAGCTAGCAGTGGCCACATGTCTAAGCTATTCCCAGAACAGTGTATTTAGAAGTATTGTGTGCATAGGGCCAGCACCATGGCATGGTGGGTAAAGCTGCCCCTGTGGCGCCAGCATCCAATATGGGTGCAGGTTTGAGTCCCTGCTGCTGCATTTCTGATCGAGCTCCCTGCCAAAGCACCTGGGAAAGCAGAAGATGGCCCAAGTCCCTGGGCCTCTGCACCCATGTGGGAGACCTAGAAGAAGCTCCTGGATCCTGACTTCAGATTGGCTCAGCTCTGGCCATTGCAGCCATTTGGGGAGTGAACCAGTGGAGGGAAGATCTTTCTCTCTCTCTCTCCTTTTTTTCTGTAACCCTGCCTTTAGAATAAATATTCTTTTTTTAAAAAAGAAGAAGTGTCGCGTGCACTGTCTGGGTTACCTCACCAGAAGCAGGCTGCTTTATCTCCCCTCCCTCCCTCCCTCTTCCTCTCCTTCCCTCTGCTACCAGGCCAACTGAAATTCAGATTTGATGGGAGTGAGCTGGCTGTGACCATGCAGAACACTACCCTGAAACGATGTACACAATCCAAGTGAGCTCCAGCCATGTGAAGCTCATTTCATCTGTTGACAGATAATTAATAGAAATAAGTGCAAGACAGGTAATATTAATTTTAATAATGCTTTAAGAATATACAATTATTTCAAAATGCAATCAACATGAAAACAGTTGGTGAGAAGTTTACCCTTTTCTCTTACTCATACTAATTGCTCATCAATCTATGTAGACGTTGCAGCATATCTCAGCTCTGAGGATCCACTTTTCAAGTACTGACAGCTACCTGTGGCTAGTGGCTGCCCATGGGACAGACAGTGCTAGAAGATGGCAGAGAAGCAAGATAGAAGGATCCTGGGTTCCTGGATGCCCTTGTGGAGCACGGCTTTCCATCACGTTAGAACTTCCTGTTTAAAAAGACAACTCAGCATTTTTTAAAAAAGATTTGAAAGGCAGAGATAGAGAGAGAAGGAGAGAGAGAGAGATCTTCCATCCGTTGGTTCGCTCCCTAAATGGCCACAGTGGCTAGAGCTGGGCCAGGCCAAGGTCAGGGCCCTGGAGCTTCTTCGGGGTCTCCCACATGGGTTCAGGGGTCCAAGCACTTGGGCCATCTTACACTGCTTTGCCAGGTGCATTAGCATGGAGTTGGAATGGAAGAGGAGCCTCCAGGTCTAGAATCGGCACGAGTGTCGTTGCTGCAGATGGAGCTTACCCTATACCACAGTGCCGGCCCTTTCAGGCTCTCTTCGTAACATGAGCTTAGTCTACACCATGACCAATAAAACCTGAGAGGTTTTCTTTCTGCCACAAAAATTGATATTAACCTGCACCTGATATTCTGTATAACAAGCAAATGGAGAGTATGACAGTGAAAAGCTGTTGATACATAAGCCCATGTGTGTAACTACGTCAGCAAGGACAGCCAGTGGTTGCAACTGAGCCACCTGTGTATAGTGAAATACTCCAGCTTTAAGCCTTGAAAAATTCCAATTAGATTTACTCTCATCTTTGTGTTTTTCTGAAACTCAAAACAATAAATTCCACAACCATTAAGCACCAGATAGACAGTATCTTTTAACATTTATTATCAAACGGAGCTACATATTTACTGAAAGTGGTATGAGTTAAAAAAATCACATTGAATAAAAAGAGCTGAATGGTGCAAGAAAAGTAGAGGAATGACAAATTATAATATCATCAGCAACGCTTGATTTTATAACAACACTACAGATGAAATAGTTTATTTTAAAGATCTCATCTAGATTCAGTTTCTCAGATCCTGCACGTGTTCTTTTCAAACATCTACTTTTATGGGTATGGGCACAGCATATCCTCACATAAAAATCAAGAAGTCAAATCAGGTCGCTTCCCGCAGGTAATCTGGTTCTGTTTCCCCACAACCAAAAGGAATTGGCTAAACTGACAAGATTCTTCATGTCTCTCAGTGAATCCTCTGGTTTAGGGGGGAAACGGAATATCGAGGCCCAGGAAAAGGAAAGGTACAAACAACAAGGACGCACTGCTGTATCACTTGTGCCCTACGCTATGCCAGTTATTATCTTGATTTGGGGTTGCGGTGTTCCTGGTGAGCCAACTCACCAGCCAGAGGGCTTGGGGTAGCTGAGGTCTTTCTGCTCCCAACTCAGTTTACTGAGTCAGCAGGAGAGACCAGTAGGAGCAGTTTTAGGTGTCAGACAGACCTGAGCGCCTAGGTTGACTCCAATGATTATCAGCTGTGTGATCACGAGTAAGCGACTGACCCACCCCCCCAGACTCAGTCTTCTCACCTGCGAAATCAGAGCAAGCTGCCTCCAATACCATAAGGAGTGTGAGAAGAATGTAACACAATGTCTTCCCGGGCCTTTGCTGCTAAGTTCTATTTCCAAAATAATCATCTCAAAAAAATGTTACGCACTTACTCTGTGATAAATTCCTTAGAAAGAGATTATTTCTAAGTCTCATAGCAAGGCCTGGGGGAGAAAACCTCCAAACACTCTTTTTATAGGTGAAGTGGTGGCTCAGAGAGGTGCAGTGACTCTCCTGAGGTCACCCAGCGACCAAGTGATAGACAGGAATTGCAACCAATTCACCCAAGAGCAAAAGCCCATTCCACTAGGCTGAGGTGCCGTTCCTATGGACTGTGTGTGTGTGTGTGTGTGTGTGTGCATGACAGAGTGGGACAAAGAAAGATCCAGCAAAGCCGCTTTGAAGGCCTCCGAAATTCCTGGTTGAGACTAAATCCCCCAATTACATTTGATGTTGGACCAGCTTTTGAAATCTCAACCTGACATTCCTTTCCCATCCGATTCTTGGACACTTCCCTTTAAAGAGCATCTCAGAGAAGCCACACTCATTAGCCAGGGTCGGATTTTATTTTCCTAATAAACAGACCTTTGGTCAGACAAAAAGAAAAAAGCCTCTTATTTTCAGTCAGTTCTTCAGCATTTCAGCTGATTTTCTTCTCTTCGGCTTGGAATTGTAATCTGGGAAAGGCCAGTCCTGCAAACTGTCCTCCTCTAAGGGAAGCCCCTCGAGGATCCTCAACTTGCTATTTTTAATCACTGTAATCTCCTTTGCAAAGAGGCCCTGGTCAGAAACAGAGCAGGCCTTTCAGAGCTTGCTAAAGCACCAGTACCGTGAGTGGGGGGGATGGACGGGACGGGGTGGGGAGGGGGAGGCTGGGGGGAGGGTAGAGAGAGGCAATGGAAGAGAAAAAGCAGTCAATCCCGTCCTAACCATTCGGAAACCCTGATGCAGGCTAGGGAAGAAACCCCATGTTTCACTGTTTGCAAAGATAGTGACTATTTCATTCCAGTTTGGAAGACCTGTAGGCTAGGCGCAGAGCGCAGGAGCTAACTGGGGATGAACTGGAATCCGGGGAACACAGATTCAAGATGGGAAAAGAAGCCCTTGATCCCAAGGGTTGTGAGGGCGCCTAATTCAGGAAGCCATGGAAAAGCACCTGGAACAGCAGGGGAGTGTTAGCTTCCGCAGCCCTGAGTCCTTGGCTGAGCAGGACGCACTGGGTCTCCATTCACAACATTATTCTAAGAAGGGGCGAGCCAACAGAAAACGCCGCAAACTAGGCGAGCGCCTTCCCTTCCGAACTTTGAGGGCTGGAATTCGGCTTGCTCCTGGCAGCGCGATTCCTCAGAAGCCCGCAGCATGTTCTGCAAGGGTTTGCTTCAAGATCTCCCAGCCGCAACAAAGGAGAGACGGTGCATACCCAACCTACAAGCTCTGGTAGGAGCGCCTAAGTCCAGAGAGCAGAAGATTCAGCTGGGCGGCAGAAGCCCTCCCTCTTACTAGCCCGGCTCCCCACCTGCTAGCCCTGGGCGTGGTTCTAGAGCCTCCCCAGTCCCGAGCCTCGCCGCTCCCAGGTGCTGGGGCCACCTGCTGCCAATGAGCGGCCAAACCCGGCTTTAGCGGCTGGGAAGAGCCGCCTGGTAGGACACGTGGCCCGAGCCCCAGACCAGCTTAAATCACTGAGGAAATCTTGGGTTTAAATTAGTAGCAGTCTTAGGCAAGCCTCCTAGTATCATTCATTTATTTATATTCATTCAGTTCATCCATGAGGACCCAGATAACCGCCATTCCCTGGTGGACACAGACTGGGTAACAGATCCACGGACACCCCAGGCCAAAACTCCGACCCGGCTCCCGCCTCGATTATTAACCCAATAAATGCCTCACATTCAACTCAGACTAACCGGCATGCTCAGGCACACCAATATTTGTAAGCTCCTTTCTCCCTACAACCTCCCGGAGACGTTGGAGAGACACCCAGTGATTTCTTTTTCTACCTGGGGTAAAACAGGTTCGGAGACTTTAAAGCTCTCGCACAAGGCCGCGCAGCTGCTAAACCCAAGTTCGGATGGCTCCAGCCCCCACCTCTTGCTCTACTCGGCGAAACCGAGGCAGTGCCCCCCAGGGATCCCACATCCCCGGTGTTGGGGCTCCCGACGGCCTCTCGGCACCGCGGAGTGGCTGTCCCTGCGCCGAGCCGCGCGTTCTCCCTGCGCTGGGCTGGGCGCTCTCCGCCAACTCTCTCCCTCCGTGCACCGAGAGCAGGAGCGCTCAAGGGGCAAGAACCGGCTCCTGGTCCGGTGCCGAGGGTGCCGCGAGCCGGCGCTAGGTAGCCCCGGGTGGAAAAAAACTAGGGGACACGAACCCAGGACAACGTTCCGAGAAGGGTGGCCCGGGCGCCCGCGGACACTGCCCCAAACTTTCTCTGTGTTGCTCCTGCCGCTGCCCCCGCGACGCTCTCCGGGGAGGTGGGGGGGAGCGGTGGCCCGGAGCCCATCTGCCCCCTATTAGGTGCGCCCCCATAATGACCTCCTCTTCTGCTTGGCACCAGAGCTGACCTAAGAAGGGGCGGGGGTGAGGGAACACGCGTCCTGGCGGGACCCCAGGCTTCCCTGTTTGCTGTCCTGTCTCCCACCGAGAGAGGGACGGCTACTGCCCCCCCTGGGGGGAGGCAGTAGGAGAATGACCCGGACGAGGAGGAAGGCGGGGGGCCGTGGGGATGGAGTCAGGGGTGTTCTGGTCGGTGCGGGTCGAGCCCCCTGTTCCGTCCAGGAGGCGCACACCTGCTTGGAGACCCCCTCCTTGCGCTCAGTTGAGCGGCGCCCGGCGCGACATCCCCGAAGCTCGGAGACTTGGGGCTGCCGGAGCCAAAATCCCTCAGCCTCCAGGGAGCAGGCCTCGGAATGGGGCTTCCCCTTCCGTCCTCAGCAAGTTCCCCTTCCCGCCCGCAACCTACTAGAGCTCATTGGGAACCCCATCCCCCGGGAGCCTGTCCTGGAAAGTCAAGGTCCGCTCCCTGGCCGGGGACCTCCTCCCGAGGGGACCTCTGGAGGGAAACCGGCGTGACTGTCCTGCTCGCGGCCGGTCTCCCCCACGGTTGGAAGAGGGGAAAGCTCCCTGGTCTGGGACCCGACTGAGCAGGACCGGGGTCCCCTCCTTTCAAGACACCCGTCTGGAGAAAGCGGGTCTACTTCCTGCTGCCGACGGCCCAGGGGAGACGAGGGGCTCCCTGGGTCGGGCCGGGGTGACGCGTGGCTCCCCCTCGGCCCCGCCCGGGGACGGCCCGTCGGAGATCCAGGCGGCCCCGCGACGGCCCCGGACGCGGCTGACTCCCGACCCGCGCCGAGCTCGAGGCTAACAGCGCCGAGGGCAGCCAGGACAGAGAGGGCCCTGGTGGGGCTGCGCGGGCACCGTGCGCCTGGGGACCGCGCGCCCTCCTCCGGCACCGCGCGGTCGGCGCCCTCCGGGGGCCAAGTCCCGCGCCCCGCGCCCCCAACGCCACGCGGGGCCACTTACCGCGGTAGCTGGTTCCCGGCTTGTAGAAGTCGGGGTCGCCCTCCACGCGCAGGCTGAACTCGGTGTAGCCCTCGCGCCGCGTGCCCTGGGCGCGCAGGATGCGGCTGCAGTAGCCCTCCGATTTGGCCACTTTGTCCAGGGTCTCGTCGGAGAAGGCCAGAGCTGCGGCCAGGGGCAGCGCCAAGGCCAGCAGCGCCAGGGTCCGGCTCAGCCTCAGGGGGGCCGGGGACAGCCTCATCCTCGCGGGGCCCCAACTTTGCGCCGCGGCCGTCCGCCCTCGCGGCGCGACTCCTGCCTGCGGAGGTCCCGGCCGAGGCGAGACCCGGCGGATCCCCGGCGGGGAGAGGGAGCTGGAAGCCGGCGCTGGCGAGTCGCAGACGTGCCCGCCTCGGCTTGGCGGTTGCCGAGCTGCGCTGCGCTGCGCTGAGCTGAGCCGAGCGAACGAGCGAGGGAGGGCGGCGGCGAAGGAGCGGGAGGAGGGCGGGCTGATTTTGCCCAGAGCCCCGAGCGCAGCGCTGTTTTGTTTCCGAGCTGACGATTAGCGGGGCGGCGGTGTTTATTCTGCGACGCTGGATTCCCAGGGTCTTGCGAGAAAGTCATAGGATACAGGGAAGCTGCGGGGTTCGTCCCACCACCAACCAGGCTCTTGCCCCCAACCCTGGCCGCCTCCGGACCCTGTAGAGGACAGCGCCGGAGGGAGGGAAAGCCTGGACTAGCTTTTGCGATGCAGCCACTCTGTGCTCACCTTTGGCACTCTCACCAGCGCACAGCAAACATTACATTCCTTCCCTTCGGCTTATAGACCTGTAAACTGTGGCCAGCTAAGGCAGGGTTTAGGGGACCGGACGCTGTGGCTCCACCGCTCGCCCTGTGGCCGTCCGGAACAGGTGGAGAAGGTGCTAAGGGAGTCATTCCCTGGGCCCAGACCCAGCGCACTTTTGAAGTTTCTATGGAAATGTTTTAAAATCAGAAGAAAAAAAGTTCAGGTTGAACAAAATGTCCTGTTGCATAATATTAATATATTCGTCTTGATACCCGCACGGTCATAAAATGTGATGTTTAATATTGTTTTATGGGGGAACAGGTCCCCAGGGCAGAAGTGCCGTGCAAGTTCTCAGGCAGCCGGGAAGGGCGAGGAAAGCTTCCAAGAGGAGCCTGTGTTCCTCGGCCTAGATTTTAGGTAGGCTCTCAATGGCAGGGGGCAGACCTTCTGTAAGGTACTGACTGAGGATTCTCAGTGGGGCAGGGCCTCGGGCACCATCCCAGGCCAGAGGGGAGAAGCCCCAAGGCAGGACTTATCCTGGGGGCAGAGCGCCATCAAGCCTCAGTCCCACCATCACCCAATGTGAGTTTTGGGAACACTACTGGACCTCTCCACACTCAATTCCTGCTCTGAAGAACTTACCCACTTCCGGGGGGGGGGAGGAATGGTGTGCCCCACAGAAAAAACTGCTTGCAGGGCCTAGCAGTTTTTTGGAGTTCCTGGGTTGATTCTGGCTCTAGCACCTGACTCCAGCTGCCTGCTAATGCAGACCCCGAGAACCAATGGTGATGGCTTAAGTAATTGGGCCCCGGCTACCCACACAGGTGACCTGGATTGAGTTCCAGGCTCCCAGCTTTGGCCTCACCCCAGCCCATGTAGTTCAGGTCAATTGGGAAGTAAATTAGCAGGTAAGAGTCTCTCCCACCCCACACCACCCCCCATTTCTCTCTCAAATACAAATTTTAAATGATTTTTAAAAAACCAGTTGCCCCCTTCCCAGACCCTCTGCACACCGTGCTCATCTGATGGCAGGAGCCAGGTGCTAGGTGCTTTTCCTGGTCTTCCATGGGGTGCAGGGCCCAAGCACCTGGGCCATCCTCCACTGCACTCCCGGGCCACAGCAGAGGGCTGGCCTGGAAGAGGGGCAACCGGGACAGAATCTGGTGCCCAGACCGGGACTAGAACCCGGTGTGCCGGCGCCGCAAGGCGGAGGATTAGCCTGTTGAGCCATGGCGCCGGCCCAAAAAACCAGTTGCCCCCTTCCCAGACCCTCTTAGAGAGACCCTAGACCCCTGCCTCTGCTCGCTGCACGCAGGCATCTCTCCCCAGCCGCTCCCAGAAGCTGCGGTTTCCTCCTCTCCTCCTTCCCAGGGCCAGCTCACAAACAATGCCCTTGACTTTCCGGGCTGGGCTTGCTTTCTCGCATCCCTACAACCAGCCCGGAGGAGCTCACTGCTTTAGGGACCTCAGCAAGCCTGCCCTGTGCTCCTCCGGCCTTGTGCCATGACTGCCATGACATTCCAGGCATCTTCCCTCTGAGATCACCTCAAAGCGACCACCTGCTGAAGTTCATTAGGCTGCTGCCTGGGCCTGGCCCTGGCCCCTCCTTGACCTGGCATCTAACCCAGCTGAGCAGCCCAGTTTGCTGTAGCTGTTGTGGGGCCCATCCCTGCAGCCTGAGTGAATTCTCTCCGCCTTCACATGCTAGGCTCTGTGTTGCACCGTCCCAGGCAGCCTGCAAGCTTTCATGGAGCGTAGATTAGGAGCCAGGCTCATCGTGTTGAAGAGCTCCAGTGTGCTCAGTGCTGGGACACGAGACAGAAATGCCACTTGCCTTTGCAGATCTTCCATAATGCCTTGGCAAAGGAAATATTAAACACATAATCGTGGGACTCTCTGGCAACAGGGTGATATACCGGCGGCTAAAGTAAGTGGCTCGTGAGAGTGTGCCTGAGCTTCTCCCAAAGGGCAGCACGCGGGAGCTGCAGAAAAGACACCTTTGTCTTCAGAGCTTCCTGTACGTCTGCTAGGCCAAATACGTGCTGTTGAATGTCTTCATCTTCATCAACATCTTCCCATCTAACATGGAGGTGGGCAGGCACAGAGCCTGCAGGGACATGGAATTTAATTTTTCATTGGGGTATAGCAGGTGAAGTGTCCTCTTAAAGTGCCGGCATCCCACATGGGTGCTGATTCAAGTCCCAGCTTCTCCACTTCTGATCCAGCTCCCTGCTAATGGCCTGGGAAAGCAGTGGAAGATGGCCCAAGTACTTGGGCCCCTGCACCCATGTGGGAGACCTGAGTGAAGCTCCTGGTTCAGGGCTTGGGCCTAGCCTAGCCCCAAGTCATTGCAGCCACCTGGGGAGTGAACCGGAGGATGGAAGCGCTCTCGCTCTCTCTCTCTCCCCTTCCCTATTTCTGCTTTTCAAGTAAATAAATAAATTTTTAAAAAGAATTTTTTGGACATCAACAGGAAGACCAAGTAAAGTAGGAGTCCCCTTCCCCCTCTCCCATTTCCCACATTCAGAGCCTGTCAATCACCTGTCTAGGTCACATGCCATGCTAATAAGGGAAAGAACCAGGATTTTAAACGGGCATCGCCAATATCAAGATGAGGTACTTCCCTTGCATGGGGTTGGCTCCACCATCTGTGCTATGGCAGGTGCTAACCAGTCCCCTAGTCTCCAAACCCACTGTGCCAGCTAGATCTTCCTAGCCCTGCTTGGCTGTCACTTCAGACCTCTGCTCTCTCCTGCACACAGCCAACCCATCACCGCGGCAGTGGCGGCAACCTCTTGGATCCATCGGCTCCTCCGCTCTCCTCCGCCACGACCCCAGTCAGAGTTGTCACCCTTCTCGGCCTCCTAATTGGACTGCCCTGTGTGCTGCTCTCCGCCAGCCTATCTTCTGCACTGAGTGAAGCCCTGGTGATCTTTTTAAAATGCAGATTTGAATGTCAGTCCCGAGGTTAAAATCCATTTCCAGTGCATTCAAACACACAATCTCTACGGTGGCCTCCAAGGAAGGCGTTGCTTTCTGGGCCTCGTGGACCTGTGTCCCCAAGGGCTCCAGGCACCACTGTGTTTGTGCTTTGTCAACTTTGGCCTGTGCTGCTACCCTGCGGTGCTCCTTAGTCTTGCCCGCCAGCCACCCTCCAGGGCCCAACTCCTGTGCGTCTTTGAGT
Source organism: Sylvilagus floridanus (assembly GCA_949820135.1). Lineage (NCBI taxonomy): Eukaryota > Metazoa > Chordata > Mammalia > Lagomorpha > Leporidae > Sylvilagus > Sylvilagus floridanus. The sequence goes on along the minus strand of OX463224.1, from coordinate 75,446,797 downwards.
TCTCTGTGCAAATCTGCTTCCTCAGAGAAGTTCTTCATGATTTCCAAGATTAGATCCTACTCCTCAGGGTCTCCTGGAACTCAGTACCTCTTCATAGTCTTTAGATTGCTACTGACTATTCGCCCGCATGTTTATTTCTCAGTTGCACACTTGGTCAGTGTCTCTCTCCATCCCTAAATTCCACAAGAACAGGGAATACCCACAAGGCTCATCGCTGTCTCCCCCCTGCCCCCCACCCCTCATCTGAGGGCCTGGCTCCTTGGAGGGGCTCCCTGTGTTCTCTGAGCAACAAGTCTCCAGCAACACTGCCCATGGCACCCTCTGACTCGGCCTGTTTTCAAGTTGGCCTTCAAGGCCCTCCACAATCTGGTCTCGTGGTATCCGCCCGGCATTGCTGGTCTTTGAGCCCGGGAGGAGCTCCCACTGCTGCCCGGCTGGCTTCCCTGCCCTCGACTTGCAGCCTTGCTTCCGCATCCTCGCTTATAGGATGCTGCAGCCTAGGCGGCCTGCCCTCTCTACCTGTTGGACTGCTCCTCTGCCCATTGGGATCCTGTACTGTCCTCCTCTGGACTTTGATACAACTTAGGAGGAGGAAAAGTTTCTTAATTCTGACTACTGGGCTCCCACGATTGAGCATCAACTGTTTCATGTGTCTATGCCTCATCTCCTAGCAATGAATCCAGTTTACTTTCTGTTTAATTTCCTGCTCAGATGTTTTGTTCTGCCGTAAAAGACACTGGACTTCAAGAAAATCTCTTTCCAGTTTTGTAGCCTAAGGCAGAGCTGATGTTAGTTGCTAGGGTGTTGCTAGGGAAAGTCATTTAGCCAGGGCAGATAATTAACTTTATCAGTACATGTGGGTAGGTGGCAGAAGAGAAGAGCTGGGGGCTCCACTTTTCCAAGAAAGAAGAAAAATCCCTTTGATTGGTGGGAGGTAAGACCAGCCGCATCCCCCTCTTCTCTAAGAGAAAAGGCAAGGAGTTTCGAGGTTGGTGTTTGTCTGAGCATGGTCATTGAAACAGGAGCCTCAGATGTTAGCTTCAATTGCACATTTCAAAACTCCATTCCAGACCTATCGAATCTGCACTGCAAACAAATCCATATTAGTTTAGGGAACCACTGGCCCGGAGCTGGTAATTTGGAACTGAAGACCATGGGTCCTCATCTGGCGTCTCCTGGTTATGGTCCCGGGTTGACAGGATTCCTGTCTACACTGGTTAGGTGCAAAATTGGGACTAGTAATGCCCATTTTGCCTATCTCCTGAGATTTTGAAATGAATGGGGAGCTGAGGTAATTTGTAAGCTTCAAAAGTGATTTGCAACAAAAAACCCCACCAAAAATACTTTGTTACTTTCAGTGATTTAGAACCAGAACCCACCAAGGTTATGTCATAGATTAAACTGCAAGTCTTCAGGGAGGAGTTAATAGACAAAGCAAGCAAGTAAATGGGGATAAGCTGACTTGCACTGCACAGTCTGTAGGTCGTCTGTCGTAAGGAAAACCTGTAAACTGTCTATTTGCGATCCAGCAAGTTCTGAGATGACCTTATGGAAGATGACTATGAAGAGTCAAAGAAATCCTACAGACATAAAGCATTAGTCAAGAGCTGTGTTCTAGGTGTTGACCACGGCACATGCAGTTACATTAGCTGTGGAATTCTGCAGCTGATTGGGCGCAACCATAATTCTGCCGGAAGTCTGAGCTCCTACGATCACCTGCTCTCTCTGTTCAGTTTTGCCCTTGCCTCAGTTCTCTGGAGCATCCATCTACCTGTTTGCCATGGTTACGTGCAGATCAGCTTTCTAGAATAGCCTTCAAGAGTCCCTCTTACTCTGAAACATACGACGTTTGACTTACACTTCCTCAACCTCCCTCATCCTATCTCCACCATCTGTAGCCTCCAGGCGGCACCCCTGAAGCCACAGAGGACTCTGCACTCGCTAACTTTCTGCTCATCTGCACTCATGTTACAGGCCTTGGACACTAGACAGCTGGTGGTTTAGCCGTTGCTCCAACCTCCTCCACTCCAGTGAACTCGTGCCCCCCTCCTCCCCAACCCCGGCTCCACTCTTGGCTTTGGAGACCTGGCGCTCCCCACAGCCCTATCTCATTCTACTTCCCCCTCTCCCATTTCCTCTCTCCTTGCATTGACTTCTCTGCTGTCGAGGCCTAAAACTGCTTACCCTCTTCTGATTTTCCCGGCTCATCTTACTGTCGATTTCTTCCCTATCCAGTCTGGATATTGTACGTAACCAATTTGGTCATGTTTTCACCAAGCTCTCTATGATCTCTCCTCTGCTATTCCTGTGCCTCTCTGCCAGCCTCTAACCCTAGATCAACCAAGCGAAACAAAGGAATTATCCCAGACTTCGGAGTTCTGCTGCATAGAACCTGGTAACCTTTCCACTTGTTCAACTAGATTCAGGAATTCGATCTTTAACTACAGCTCTGAAATTCATTTCTAATCAGTCTCCTCAACAGTCTTCATTGCACCCCCTCCCTTTCTTCCAGTCCTTACCATCTTTTCAAGCCTGCTGCACCAGTCACTGCGGGGAAGGAGGTATTGGATAACTTGTCCCCTTGTTCTTCATCTCCTGGATGGAGGACATTAGTCATGAACTCCCTGAAATCCCTTTACCTTCTATTCTCAAGCCAGACTCTGGCAAAACTCTAGTTCACTGCTTGCTTCAAAGGAAGAAGGGTTTTGACTCTTCATTTGCTCCAGGGCTACACCCCTGCCCGTGTCTTTGTCCTCGTTCCTCTCTGCCTTCTGCCAAACACTGTCCTATCTGTTATCCTCTCTGCCTCTTGTTAGCCTCGGTTCCCTGTTGTCCTTGGCCTTGGTCCACAGACCCAGGTCAGTCCCCTCATTCTGAGAAGGGAGTTGGAATGGGGTTTGAGCTGGCACCAGACCCAAGACCGGACCTGACATCAACCTTATCTTCCTCCCCGTGTCCTCCTTTGCTATCTTTTCTCCCTTAGTTTCCACTCACCTCTCCATTTAGTGTAGTCTGGAATCAGCCTGTATCTCTGTATGGAAGCTGTTCCAGCAGAGGTCACCTAACACCTTCTGATTGCCACAGTAATTGCCTGCATTAAAAGCTAGAAGGACAGCAGAATGGCAGCTCACCGCTGGGAGAAGATAAAGGAAAGTGCACAGAAACAGGTCTTCCAAGGTGTACTTTGGTCCCAACCTGAAGACCTCTCAGTCTCCCTGCCTTGGGTTTCTGGAATAGAGAGAATGATGTGTCTGAATGCAATCTAGCCCACCAGGTGCAGCGGTGGGCAGCTGTCAGGAGCAAGCACAGCACATTCAGCCATGAACAGAACCCAGATGCAACCTATATACCCGCTGTGATGCTCTCGTTATTAATCGACCACCCCTTCCCAAACAGCGCCACCTTTTTGAAGTTCTGGGAACTTCCCAGCTTGGACCACATGACCATGGCGCACTACTGCCACCTGGTGACAGCATACTGAACATGCAGTGGCATTAAGTACAGATTCTCAAGTACTCATTAAGTCACCTCCTTGGGCTTATTTTAGACTTGATTGTTTGCTCTTTGGGACTAGAGCTTTGAGTTTCCCACTGTGTGTAGAATAACATGTCAACATGAAGTAGGTGTTCAGTAAATTTTTGTGAATTTAAACCTGGCATTCATTCATCAAACACATATTGATTAACAGGAAGGAGGTAATTCCAAGTTAAATAAGACCTAATTCCTGCCTGCGAGATGCTAGGCAGACAGAGAAAGCAGATATTTGTAAAACAAAGAATCATTTGTTTTAACTATCAGTGGGAACATAGCGGGAGAAGTGATTAATTTTGCCTAGGTAAAGGTAACATTTGAAAATGTACTCAACAGGGCTGGAGTTGTGGTCTAGTTGGTAGAGTTGCAGCCTGCAAAGCCAGCATCCCATATTGGTGCCAGTTTGTATCCCAGCTGCTTCGCTTCTGTTCCAGCTCCCTGATACCAGCCTGGAAAAAGCAGCAGAAGATGGCCCAAATATCTGAGTTCCTGCCACCTTCATGGGAGACTCTGGTGAAGCTCCTGGCTTTGGCGTGGCCCAGCCCCGTCCATTGCAGCAATTTGGGGAGTGAACCAGCAGACGGAATCTCTCTCTCTCTCTCTCTCTGTAACCTGCCTTTCAAATAAATTATTTTTTTTTTTTTAGAAAAGAAAATGTACTCAACACCTTCTAGAAAGACAAATGAGACCTTGGTCCCTGGACAAGAGGACTGGGTGGTATAGGCAGGGAAACAGCGAGTGCCAAGGTACTGAGGTGTGGAGAGGCAGGATGTGTCCTGGGTAATAGGATGGTCTTTTCAGTGGCCCTGTATGAAGATGGGTTATGGTCTTGTGGGAGTCTGAGGCAGGGGCGCATGATGGGAAGCATGTACAATGGTCCAGAGCAGAGCCATACGTGGGCTGATGCCAGAGAAGGAGGGCTCGATGGGAGGAGTGTTTCGGAGGCAGGCGATGAGGATGCGGTGCGTGGCACCATGCAGGAGAGGAGAAGTCAGGTGTGGCTCTGCACATTCTTACCTGGGCCACGGGTGCTCAATGGTGGGGTAATTATCTGAGCTGATGAATACAGGAAGAGCAGCCGCCAGGCAGGTGGAAATGGGGGTGTGAGATGATATGCATTCAATCGTGGATATGCCACAATCGAGGAGTGTTTCAAGGAGGGCATGCCTAGAGGGCCATCAGGAGGCAGCAGGTAAGTTGCGGTGCCCCAACCCTCGCTTTAAGATACTCTCAAAGCAGAGCTGTCCTATGTGGCCTCTTCTCAGCTCAGCTCTGTGCTCTGATTTCCAGACCAACAGATGAATTTGATGAGTTGCCCCCTTGCTAGCATGCTAATGGAAGAAGAATCATTTGCGTGAGCTGCTGGCCTCACCAGGTGGCACGTGGGCATTCACAGTGGGGCCAGGGAGTGAGAAGTTGCCTGTGGTGGGGGAGGGGGAGCTTCGAGGCTTGGTGGCCCAGCTTCGTGCTTCAGGCTGGACCTGGAGGGAAGCAGTGAGGGAGGGCAGTGGAGGGGGAAATGGACCCATGCCCCTCCTGATGCCTTAAGGAAGGGAAGGGGAGATAGGAAAGGAGGACCGGAAGTGAGGAAGAAGAATGTGTATTTAGTGCACAAAGGAATATGGCAGAGTAGCAGAGCAACAGTGAGGGGAAGTGTGCTCCATCCTATGGCCCTAGCGAAGCGCCCCGTGCCCTCACGTGCCCCAGGTTCGACGCCTCTCTCGGGCTGGAACACACAGTTGCTGAAGTGTCAGGATCACCCATGAAGTGCGGCTTGAAGTAAGCTGACTTCCAACTGGGACTTCAAACACACAGCCCGAAGATGAGATCTGGAACACAATTCAGCCCCCGACCTAATTTTTCGTAGAAAGCTGGAACCAAGTCTGTGGGTACGAGCAGGTTTCAGAGGGAGTCAGAGGAAAATGTGTCTCCATTCATCAGATTATGCCGATGCTGAGCGTGCCAAGTCCTTTCCAGGGCCCCGGAAGGGCAGGAAGCTGTCCTCTTTCCCACAAAGGGTTTGCAGTCATCACAGCTGACAGCTCATATTGTGCCTACCACGGCCCAGGCTGTGGTCTAAATGCCTCACACCTACTGGGTTCTCCCATCCTCACAACCACCCGTGAGCTAGCTGGATGCTTCTGTTACCCCCACTTTGCAGATGAGTACACGGAGGGAGGCATAGACTGCCTAGGCGACTTGCTTGCCCAGTCACCACCTGTTTGAGAGGCAGTAATCTAGATCTACAAGAGACACTTTGGTGCCAATGAAGGACGAAGACAGATGGGCTCTGGGCTCCCCCACCATGTCCCAGAGTGAGAAATCCTCATGGGCTAGAGTCATCCAAGGGCTCCGTGGGCCATGACGGATGGGTAGGATCTGGCCTAAGGAGGGGAAAAGGCATTGCAAGTAGCCAGGACTGGGGGGCTGTGCAACAGCGGTGGAGTGGTGGGAGCCACCTGGGCTGCAGCAGCGGAATCCTGGGCAAGGTGTTGGGGTGGGGGCAGAGCTGCAAGGAGCCTGCGGTGTTGGACTCCTCTCAAGAAGCTTTAAATGTGAAATGCACTTTCATTCTCGGCCCAGTGCGTTTTAATGTCACGGCACAGGAGCCAGACTTCGGAGTGCATTCATTCAGCAGGCTCCATTAACTCATTAAACTTACATTTCACTTTTGTCTCTGTTCCTACCTTCTCCTTAACAGGACCTGGCATCTCAGATGCCGACCTTTGAGAAAGATTCTCATGCAGATCGGCAGTCCCCTTCCTTATCCTTGAAAATACAGCTCACGTGGCGCTTCCGTGATGGCTTCGCTCTCTGCCCCGGGAGGGGATGTCACTCCTCCCAGCATCAGCTGCTTTGTGCACAACCTTGCGGCATTTACCACATGAGATCACCATCCATGAAGGCACTGTGCTGTCTCACAGGAGACCCAGAGTCCTTAAACGCTGCAATGGTTGGAGTCCCTTGTGCCTTTGACAGCGCCTGGCATGGAGCAGATGCTGAGTGTCTGCTGAGGAATGCAGAGATGAACAGAAGAAATGTAAAGAATTATCTGGTGCCAGCCTTTAGCCCCTTGTGCATCCTCTTTATAAAACCAGCGTAGCTCCCCTCACTTAGTTGTGATTTCGGTAGCCTATTTTTAAAATTACCTTCATAGGGTTCATCACAATCAGTAATTGTTTTATGGGTTTGTCTGCTCATTTATTGTCTTCCTTCCTCGAGACAGTGGAAGCTCCAGGAGAGCAGGCACTGTCTTGTTCATTGCCCCATCTTCAGCTCCTTGCACTGCGCAAGCCCATGGTAAATGCCCACCAGATGTTAGCTGACTGCAGAAATGAGTGTCACATGTCCCGTTAATTGTCCACATTCCTTTTGGATCCTTTAAGTGAGAGGACGCTCACCCAATCCTTCTCTTTCAGGTAACTCTAATTGCTACCCAGATTCTTTTTTTACCTCTCTCTCTGTAGGGTCCTTACAGAACAAGCCTAACTCTCTTCCAAGGAGCAGCCTGTGGTGATTTGAAAATACATCCACAAACTCTGTAACTCTCCCCTTCAAGAGGTAGAGCCTAATTCTCCCCTCGCGAGTTTGCCCCACACTCGCTTCCTTCTAACGACTGGAATAATACAGAAACTGTGCTGTGGTTGCAGAGACGAAGTCTTGCAAAGCCCTGTAACTTCCTCCCGGCCCTCTTAGATGGCTTTGTCCTGCCAATCCCAGCTGCCATGGCCTGAGGTCACTCAGTGCAGCCCTGGGGAGAGAGCCAGGTAACATCTTGGAAGTGAATCCTCCAGCGCAGACACGCCTGCCGCCCCTGCACTGCGCCAACAGTGCCTCCCAGTCCAGCGAGCTCTGAATTCCTGACCTGCAGAAACCGAGAGGAGATATAGCAAAGAGAGTAAATAGTGATTATTTTAAGCCACTAAGTTTTGGCAAAATGTGTTATGCAGCAATAGAGACCCGGCACACAGTTCCTCACGTATTTCCAGAGAATTGCCACGCGGCACTGCTTCTTCTCATTCCAGGTCAGACATGGTTTCTGGATCCCTCAGCCTCTGTCTCTCTCTGAGGGCCATGCAGCAGCTTGTCATCAACCCTGAAAAGGGCCAGCACCCAGAGCAGAGGATGGAATCAAAGTCACCGCTGAGCTAGCCCAGGAAAGAGGAGGCTCAATTTTCCCCTTCTAAATACAGCCACAGTAGCTCACTTTACTTTGATTCTCAACACTCCGCCATTTTATTAAAAAGTTTCAAACATGCAGAAAAGTTGAAAAACTTATTATTAACACTCATCTACCTACTACCAAGATTCTCCAATGAACATTTTACTGCATACTTGCTTTATCACAAATCCACCTGGCCATCCCTCTATTGGTCCTTAGTCTTTATTTGCTGGATGCATTTCAGAGTTAATTGGTGGTATCCACGCCAACCTTCCAGCCAATCAGGATGTCCAAATCCTTCCCTTACTCGCTGCCTGCCCCTGTCTATTTCTTCCCATGTTCTGCTTGCTTCCAAAATATAGGACTTTACACTCACTAGCACAGAAAACCAGACAACAGGCATAGGAGAAACAGCAGATCTTGACGATGGACAGACCTGGGCGGGACTGAGCTCTTTCGCTTTTATCCTTGCAGTGTTGGGGAAGTGCCTTAACCTCTTGGAGTCTTGCTTTTGCAATCTATAAAATGAGGATGATCAGAAGGCCTACACTTCAAGATTAGAGAACAAAAAACTATGTCTGAAAAGCATTTAGCAAAAATTTTGGCATGCAATAGGTGCTTAATAGATGACGACTGATATTATTACAGTCCCCCATTCCAGCCCACCTAGATAATCCTGGATTCTGAGTCTGTCATCGATTCACATCAGTTTCAAGTCTGTAAGGTCTGCTGGGTCCTCATGCCAGACATTGCAGAGGATGAAGGGTGGGCTAAGTGCTGATTCTTCCATCAGTTGCAAATACTGTTACAGTTCTTAAGTCTGATATTGATTGGAACAACACAATGTAACAATGAGGTAATAATGGCTACTGCTTGTGTAGCTGACCTTACCTATTCATCAGCTACCTTTGGACGGTCTTTCAGCCAGCTGGAACTCCACCTTAGTGTACTGTCAGCTTCTCCACATTTCTCCATCTTATCCAAAAGAACATCACAAGTGACTGTTAAATGCCATGCTGATTGATAAATGCATTTACTGTATCTACCACATTTCCTTCTTCTACTAGCCTAGTAACATTTCCATTAAAGAAAAGTGGGTTAATCTTCTTGGCAGTTTCTTTCAAACTCATGGCAGTTCCTAGCAATCAGCCTTCTCTCTCTCTTTTTTTTTTTTACCATGCATATAAATTGCTTCCTGGAAGTCTGTTGCGTATTCCACCCCTATCTACTCTCCCCTTCTTTACTAATACATCTCTGGTCTTGTTAGGGGAGAAGAGCAGTGTGCCCAGCTAAAATAGCATCTTCCTCACTTGTTTCAGACCCTCGTGGGTCACCTTAGACAGTTCTGGCCAATGGGATAGGGGAGGAAGGCGCTGGGAACAGCTTCAGGGACAGCACCTCCGAAGGGAAAGAGGCCAGAGTCAGTGCCCAGGCGATTCTGCTCTTGCCCTTCCCCGAGCTTCTGCCTGGAGCCCAGACACTGATGCTGGCCGTGGAGAAGCCATCTTGGGACGAGGAAGTGACAATGAGGGGACAGCCAAGAGGTCTCAAAGAACTCAGTCCTGATATTGTTGAGCTGCTAAACCAGTGCTGCCAGGGACTGCACATACAATGGGAAAAACAAAGTTTCCAAATTGGTTAAGCTCCTCTTGATATTCCAATCACTAATAACCAAATGTGATACATCTGGCCTAGAAGTCTGAGCAGGATCAACCCTACCGGTCTGTAGCTCGAAGATTCTGTCTTCTGTAATACAGAAATCAAGATGCCATTTAATTATTTCCAGATTGCCTCACAATTCCGTCATGTACATGTACGTATATACATGATGTACATACCGTGATGTACATACCAGTGATCTTGTTGGCAACTTACCTTCATGCCCAAGAAGATAATTAATCCAGGAGATCTGGCCTCTTCAGGACAACTGGCCAGGTGGCCTTGGACAGACCTAGTCCTTCCCAGTTTCCTGCTTATAGTTCTCAGGAGTAACTCTAGATGTTGCTAGGAATACAACATTTGAAGTTGTGGGAGACTCCGTTGAGAACACCTCAGGCTGTTCCAGTGTCCTCCCTCTTCGTGGCTTCTGTGTTGCTCTAACCAAGTACCTGATGTGGGCTACCTTGTAATGAAAAGAATTTTAGTTGGTTCACAGTTCAGAAAATCCAAACTGTGAGGGTCCCCTGGCTCTGTCACAGCACAGCAGATGAGCAGGAGTGTACAGAAGGAATGCTTGTGTGAGAGAGAGGAAGCAAGGGAAGAGGCCAGAAAATTAAACTCGCTTTATAACAGCCGATTCTCCCAGGAACTGATCCAGTCCCACAAGCTCAGCCCCACTCCCTGGAGAGAGCAACAGCTCCTCCTCAGAGTGATGATGCCATGAGCAGCTAGCCTAAGCCCCATTTCTTAAAGGTTCCCTACCTCTCAATACCATTACACCAGAGACCAAGCTTCCAGCACATGGACCTCTGAGGGGCAAACCATAGAACTCCCTAGAAACAAGACACCCTTCAGTACTTTAGCCCAGTGTGTTAAGTTGCCCCTTGGGCATATGGACCAGGGAGGGCTGCTTTTGGGGATCCCTCAGCAGTGGCGTTAAATGGAGCAGGTGCAGACAAGACTCCATCTTCCTGGGGGCAGCTTTCCTGAGTCTTAGGGGAATGGCTCCCACTGAACCCTAAGTTTCTGTTGGCCCTCGTCACCTGGGAGTGTGTTCTGTCTCACCAGACTCAGACAAGTTGGTAACCAGCACACGATGAACCTGCTTCACAGTCTTGTTTGGAGCAGCTCCGTTTTCTGATCATTTTCCTAGACTTCAGGTCTGTTGTGACAATGTGGCTTTCACTCCCTCCAATCCAATGACAATTCTCTTTGACAGGGACAAAATCCCAGTAGAAGCACAGTGCTCTTTTCTTCCCCAAATCCACTATCCTTACAGCTTGTTCTTCACTCACAAACCTCGGGCTCTGTACTTGTTATCCTTCTAGGCAGAGAGGAGTCTGTTCTGTTGATCTTGACATTGCTTGCACGTCTCTGCTCAGTGTGGTCTCAAACATTCCTCACACGATTTCTAATACGTATTTGCAGATTGAATGAATGTATGTATCTAAGATATGAACAAACTAATGAATTCAATCAACCATGGAAACTCAACAGGGAACATTCAGATGCTGAGAGAATGAGCATGGCTTGGTGTTTTGTTTCTGCTACACAGGCAGGGCCGGCTGACTGCACCTCCTGACTATATTTGTGTAGCAACATTTGCTATTCAAAAACACTGGGGAGCCTTAGCAGACTGTACTTGGAAAATAATCTACCAAGGAAGTGAATGCCCAAATTCATTATCTCTTGGGCCAGGCTTCCTTTCTGCCAGGGTATATCCAAGTTCTTTCTCTACCTGTCTTCTAACTATTTGTCTAGGAGCAGAGAATGGATTCCATCAAATCCAGTCTTGACCCAATCAGAAACACACAGAATGTTCTATTGAGTGTTCTCCATCGTAAAGCTCCTCACAAGCTCTCATGTTAGAAGGGACCTGTTTGAGGCAGGGCTCTTTGTGTTGTATACAACAGAGCAGGAGTTGGCAAAGGTTTTCAGATCCTAAGTGTTTTTGTCTCTGCTGGTCATAAGGTCTCTGTAGCAACCATTCACCTCTGCCTTAGTAATGTGAAAGCAGCCATAGCAATAAAGAAGCAAATGAAAGCGCCTGGATTCCAAGCAAATTTTATTGATTGACACTGAAATTTGAATTTCATGTAGTTTTAATGGGTCACAAAATAGTATTCCTCTTTGGATTCCCCTCCCCAATCTTTTAAAAGTGAAAAAGAAAACATTTTTAAGGGCAGGTGATGGATCGAGGGACTAAGGAGCTGATTCAGGTGCTGCATCCCACATTGGAGTATCTGGTTTGAGCCCTGCTCCAGCTCTTAAATCCAGCTTCCAGGCAACACAGACTCTGGATGGCAGTGGGGATGACTCAAGTGATTAGATTTCTGCTGCCCTATACGGAGATCTGAACTGAGTCCCCAGATCTCAGTTACAGCCCCAGCCCAGTTTCAGCAATTACATGCATTTGAGGAGCGAACCAGCAGATGGGAGATTTCTCTGTGTCTATCTCTAGCTTTCAAATAAATAAATTAGAGTCTAACAAAATATTTTAACTTTTTTAAAAAAATTTATTTCGAAAGAGTAAAAGAGAACAGAAGAGACAGAGATATGAGAGAGAGAGAGAAAGAGAGAGAGAGAGAGAGAGAATCTTCCATTCTCTGGTTCATTCCCTGGATGGCTACAATGGCCAGCACTGGGTCAGGCTAAAGCCAGGAGCCAGAAGCATCATCAAGTTTGAAATATTTGTACAGAGAATGAGATAGGAGTCAGATGGAGGGAACAATACCTCTCAGGTATCACTGAGGGCCCAAATGATGCTGGAGAGATTTAGAAGTGAATGAACTCCATGCTTAGTTAACTCAGTGGCTTGCTGACATTATGAGGGATTCAGATTCAGTCTATCTTTTGGTGATATTGCATTGTCTGCAGGCTAGTTTTCCATGGTTGTGATACTGCTACTACAGTTTTAGTCATCATAACCAGATCCAAAAAATTGTCCAGCAGAAGGAAGGGAACCATCCTCTCCTTGAACCTCTTTTTCAGAGTGAGCAAACCTTTTCTTCAGAGGCCTCATCAGATTTTTCCCTTAGTTTTATTGGTCAAAAATGCATCACATACAACATCTAAATTAATGCCTGGGGGAAGAGGACCAGTTTAGACATGACAATGTCTTGAGCCATATTTAACTGTCACAATTGGGGAGGGGGCTGCAAATCGCATATAGTAGGTAGAAGCCAGAGTTGCTGCTAAATCATCCGACAATGCATAGGACACCTTCTCCCACAAGACAGAAGTATCTGTTTCAAAATGTCAATAGCACTGAGGTTCAGAAACTCTGGCTTGGACCAATCAGAAACCTCTTGGAGCTGGGGTGGGGACCGCATTCCTTGAAGCACAAGGCCAGAGAGAAGCAGGGACATCTGTGTGAAATCCAGGATCTGTCAAGTAACAGGCAGTGAGAGGGAAAAGAATGCTGGGTAGACAGTCAACTGAGCCCACTCCAGAGAAACAGACTGGATTTTCCAAGTTAGCAGAAGACCAAGGAGCCTTTGGAAAGTTTATTTTTTCCCCAAGAAATACAGAACAAAGAGTTCATGCTTTCTGTAAACAAAATAATGAGTTTCTTTTGTACAAGATAAAGGTCATAGTGTGCTGGCCACCCAACACTCCAATAACCGTGTGCATGGAGAGGTTCGGAGGAACTGATCACCTGTGGTGAGTGCCAGTACTGAGAGCCACCAAGACGTGCAGGCACCACGCCAGGCACGTGCAGGCGTCACTCCCCATAACTCACGCTACACGGCAAGGCAGGTCTCACTGTCCCTGTGTCACACGTGAGGAAGCCACTACAGGCAAGCAATCCACTCGCCAGTCAGAGAGCAAGGATTCGCTACCATATTTGCAGGTGCAGCCCCTTCCTGAGTTCAGGAGAGGGCAACAGATCCACTTCTAGGAGAACAGCATTGGAGAGGATTCCGCGTGTTGGCCGATGGTCAAGGGCAAACAAACTAGGTTAGAATCACCCTGGAGAAAAGGCTCTTGACAGAGATCTTGCTTTGAGAATCTCCCAACCTACAGTTTTGTGAGTTAAATGATTTCTTTGGAGATTCCTCCTCCTGTTCTTCCTCACCGCACACTCAGCTTTTATGTCACTCTGCTTTCTGAGGCTGATGGGGGAAAAAAATCAAGAGTGGTAGAAACAGAGCCAAGAATGTTCTGAAGTATTCCTGGAAGACAGTATTGGGTCACTGGAGAATGCTCATCTTCCTGCTGTGGAAAACCTTCCTTGAGGCACCCTGTCTTACTGCGTGGAATTAGAATGCAGCACAAGTCTGCAGGCATGCGTGCCGGGGGGTGGGGGTGGCGGGAGGGGGCAGCGGCTGTCTCAGCTGTCCAAACACAGGGGAATTAGATGCCTTTGTCCCATGGGAGCTCCCAGAGCTCCATGGTGATTTGCAGCTCTCACCCAGGGGTGTTACAAAGACTCCCTCCCACTTCCTTCCTGTGACTCCTGTTTGTTCTGAGAGAAAAGGGGGCTGCAGTGGGTAGGCTGCAAGATGGAGCTTGGGTCTGTAAATGAGCAAGAAAGGAGAGAAGACGTCAGTCTTCCACATGCTGGGTCCCCTTAGGAGAGGTCAGTTACACCCTCCCAGGAAATGCCGTAGTGTGCTCTAAGGGTTTGTGCACGTTATCAAAATACAAATGCCATGCAGTGGAAAACCAGGACAGGGGTTTAAGAAATTCTCTTGGGAATAGGAGAGGACACTGCCTGCGATGCCCACATCCTAATTAGAGCGCCTGGGCTCTCTTCCTGCTAATATGCACCCTGGGAGGCAGCCGATGAAGGCTCAAGTACTTGGGTCTGTGTCATCCACATGGGAAACCTGGATTGAGTTCCTGACTCTTGGCTTCAGCTAAGGCCAGCTGAACATTGCAGGCATTTGGAGGGTAAACTTGTGAATGGGAGAGCTCGCTCACTTGCTCTCTTTCTCTCTAAAGTAAAATACATTTTAAAATTATTAAAAAAAATTATTTAGGGGGCTGGTGCTGTGGCTCACTTGGTTAATCCTCTGCCTTGTGGCACCAGCATCCCATATGGGTGCTCGGTTCTAGTCCCAGTTGCTCCTCTTCCAGTCCAGCTCTCTGCTGTGGCCTGGGAGGGCAGTGGAGGATGGCCCAAGTGCTTAGGCCCCTGCACCCGCATGGGAGACCAGGAGGCAGCACCTGGCTCCTGGCTTCGGATCGGTGTGGCTCTGGCTGTAGTGGCCATTTTGGGGGTGAACCAACGGAGGGAAGACCTTTCTCTCTCTAACTCTGTCACATAAATAAAAAATAAATTATTTAGGCCTGAGTTATCTCACCTGTAATAAATCTCACTTTCCAGGGTCAGTGTGGAAACCCAAATAAAATAGAGGCTCCTGGTTCAAAATAGAAGTGTAATTGTATTGGTTCATTTGGCTAATTCCTTTGTATTGAGCTATCCTGATTAGAGCTCAATTTCACATGTTTCACTGAACTGGGTTCCCCCTTGGCTATCTTTTGCTGTATATCAAACCACCTCATCAGTTGACAGTTTACAATTACAACTATTTTAATTATTCAGGATTCCATGTGTTCACAAATTAGGCTGGGCCCAGGTGGGTGGTTCCTACCTGGTTCTACTGGGGTCACTTGTACAGCTACAGACATTTGAAAACTTTCCATGGATAGTTCTGGAAAGGCCTCACTTGCATGCTGGCTGTTGGCTTCGTGATTTCCAAGGGCTCGCTGGGCATCCTTGCATGGCAGGTGGGTTCCGAAAGACAGCAAGGGGCAGACAAGGACCAAAGAGCAAGCTTAGGCCTCTGTTGCTGCCTCACACAATACACACTTGTCATCTCACAGTTGTCATCACTCAGGTTCCCTGAGCACTGCTGAGCCAGGTCTTCAGCCTCACAAGACTACAGTCTGAGTGCTGGCCGGGACCTAGGTCTCAGCGTTCTTGTCCAAGCTCACATGGTAGTAGGCAGAATTTGTTTCCTTGCTGTTGTAGAATTCACGGTGGCTGGCTTCTTTGAAACTAGCCAGAGAATCTCTCTTCAGGAAGGATCAAGTCTCTTTTACGGCTTTCAACTGGCTGAGTCAGACCTGCCCACAATATATCTCCTAGGATCGATTCTGAACCAACTGATGCGGGACCTTAATTCTGTCTACAAAATACATTCACCATTGTCGTCTAACTTGCTCGAGTGAAACCCCATGTGTTCATCAGCTCTGCCTGTACTCTGGGGGAGGAGATTATCCAGGATGTGCATGGCAGGGAACAGGAATCTTGGGGGCTGCCCCTGAGTTCTGCCTTCCTCCATTTATTGCACACTCTCTGTAGCCAGGGACTGTGTCACACACCTTCATGGACATAGAATTGCTGCAAAGATGAGCAACTACACAGCACTTGTTGCCTGAGGACATTTTACTATCGATTGCCAGCCCGTTTTAATTGCTGTGGGATTCTGCCTCATACTCTGGTACAAGAATGCTTTTGTAGCCATTAGAGGGGCTTTGTTAAACCAGGAGGACACCAAGTCCTTGGGTGGATCCTTAAGCCCCTGTTGAAACATGAAAGGTCCTGGAGAGATTGGATTAAGGGCTTTGGCCAAGGGTTGAAGATTGGCAAAGGAGGCATTTATTGAAAACGTGTCAAAGATTAGATTCTTCTGTAAGATTCTACTTTTTTAAAAATTACATTTTATTATTTTCTATTTATTTGAGAGACGGAGAGTTCCCTTCTGTTGGTTCACTCTCCAAATGCCTGCAAAGGCACTGGGAATGCAACCCAAGTTTCCCATGTGGCTGGCAGGAAATCCATTTCTTGAGCCATAACTGTTGCCTTCTGGGGTCTGAAATGGTGGGAATCTAGAGACAAGAGCCAGAGCTGGGAATTGAGCCCAAGCAATCTTATGTGGGATATGGGGATCTTTGCTGCTAGGCTAAACACCCCTCCCTGTTGGATTTTACCCTTAGATTTATGGTATCCCTGTAAGTAGGTATTAAGCATCCCCACATTGAAGGATGGGGAAACTGAGGCTCAGAAAGTTCTCTGACCTGGCCGATGCTGGATTCTTATGCAAGCAGAACACCTTTGCAGTATCCTGCAACTCACGCAGGTAGGCAGCAGTGCGTCTCATCATGCACAAATTTTACAAACCAGAAACGCTTTCAGCTAGCTCATCCCGTTCTCTTTTCTGGACTGGGAATGCAATGCAAGGAGGTACAGAAATTTCCCGTACTCAGGACTCCCAGAGGTTTAAGTGTTCAGCCTCCCCTTGGGAACCTGAACCAGCGAAGGAGCATCATTGTGAGTTTTGCTTCTTACTAGGAGGAAGGAACAGGCCATGGTGCTCCCCTCATTCTGGGAGCATAAGCAACCATGCCCTTAGCAGGGCAGAGCTTCAGTCTGTACCCCATCCTCCCCTCACAGCCCACAGCCGTGCCAGGCACTCCTACAGAACCATCCTGTCCCTCTGTAAGAGCCACTAACAACACTCCATTCAGCACATCTTTCTTTTAGAAAATGTCCTGACAGCTTTACTACTCTGGCTACTTTATGGGGCAGTGGAGAGTGAGGGAAAGGAGGAAATCAATACCAGGCAATGGAGGGTGCAGGACAAAGCTTAATGCCTGTGCCCCTTGACCTCTCCCCACCCCCTACCCCGCCCCAGTCAGAGCTAACAGTACTGAGATTTAAAAGTGTGCTGACCAAGACCTGGAGGACATCAGGAATGGAACTGAGCAGGTCCAGGGAGACTGTAGGGAAAGGTCATGACCACAGGTTCATTTGTTTAGGCACTCCAGGCTGCTGGGAAGGGGGTGGGACCCCAATTGGGGTGATGATGAAAGAAAGGAGTCTTTGGAACTAAATCACTGGCAGAGTGTTGCCCCCTCCCTCCCCCTTCAGTGAAGTAAGTTAAAGAGAAACTGGTATTGCCTGGGCCCAGAGTCATGGGACAGCCAGGTCAACAAGGATAGGGGTGGGGGTGGGGTGAAGGAGGTGTGTGGGGGTCGGAGGGAGAGTTGTGAATCCAGGTGACAAAGTCGCTCAACTTGAGAGAGTTAGGGATGTCTGTTCACAAGGAAACCAGTTTCCTACGCACTCCAGGAAACTACTTTTCGCATAGTTCTTGAATGATAATCCCTTGATTCCACCTGAGTTCCCTCTGTAGACCCAGTACCCTGGGGGCTACTGCAATGAATGCAACCCTGGTCCCAGGGCAGAACTGTCAGCTGCCAGATGATTGGGGGACTAGCAACTAGCAACATGCAACCCCCTTTTAAGTGGAACTCCCATGAGAAGAAAGTCCTTTTCCATCAAGGAGTTACAATACATTCCCAAGCAGCTTTACCACTATAGGTGAAGTGAATAAGTCACTGTTAAACAGAACTGCCATTTTGTGCCCATTATCTAGTGCAAATTCTCTGCCAAAAGGACTATACCAACTAACACTGTCACAGGAAATGGGACCCGTTTCTCTGTGGACTGGGTTTTTACATTAGTTCACGTCCTATTGGAATTCCTGGGTTCAAGTGCAACTCAGCTCTCCATTCCAGCTTGGTGCTAACAACTGTCCTGGGAGACAGCAGGTGATGGCTTCAGCGGCTGAGTCCATGCCACCACATGGGAGACCCGGATTGAGTTCTTGGCTCCAGGCTTTGTCCTGGCCCAGCTCTGGCAGTTGCAGACACTGGGGGAGTGAACTAGCAGATAGAATCTCTATTTCTCTGCTTTACAAATACATTTATTAAAATTTTGCTCAAATTAATACCATTTTTATTTTTAATGTTCATTTCTTATTAATTGGTGAGGTTAAGAGCTAATTTTCCAGATTTGTGTTCTTTCTGGGGTGAATCTGTAACTGAATTATGAAAATGAGAAGTGCCCCTGAGATACTGAGAAGAAAGGAGACGAAGAAGGAAGAAGAAAGAAAATTTAGACAAAGACATTAAAAACAACTTCACTAAAGTTAAACATTTCGGAGAAGTAAAAAATAACGATTCCATAGTCATCCCTCTGGTACTGACTGGTAGGTGAAAATGGTCTCACCTGTTTCTTGAACTTGGCCAACAGAGGATTCAGAGCCAGTCTGAGTCAAGCAAGAAGTGAAGTTTATTGAGCAAAGTGAAAGCGTCTTCAGGAGAGCTGAGCAGGCTGGCTTAGGGAGCGGCTGCCTCCCTCAGCCACAGGGAATGTTTTTTACTTCCTGTATCCCAGGAGGTGGGGTGTTCCTTTCATTGGGCAGGGTGTCTGTAGAACAGGGATGGGCTTTCCTGGAAAGAATGGGGTGCCTCTTTTAGTCCCTATGTGTCACAGTGACTTTGAAAGTGGAGTACTGCTCGAGGCAGGGAAGATCAGACTACATAGCTCATGTCGCTGACTCCTGATTGGTTGCAGTCTTTGGTTTAATTGCTGGAGCTCGGGTGTCCTGGCCTGCAAGCTGTTGCCCATGCTGTCCAACTGCCCACTCTAACATCCCCACGGCCTTCAAATCATAACTCACTTGCTTCAAAGACATATAATTTGGGCAAGTCACTAAATCTCATCAACAAAATGGAGATACTATTTCCTGATTCAAGGATTATTAAAACAAGGATTAAATAAGCTAATGTATGGAAAATACCTAGCTTGGTGCCTAAAAAATTACTATTATCTGAATCAGTTAAAATTAATTGTTATAAGTACATAATCACTGCTATGGTAAAATAATAATTATAAATATATTATGAGTATGATATCTTTGTAGTTGTTATTAGAACTATTATGACCCAAGCACAAACCTAGGCAATTTCTGTAGGTGATTATAATAATAGATATGGTTCCATAGGTAAAAGAAAATGACTTGGGCACAGAGTGCTAGTAATGAATCAAATAATGTGCAACCACAGAGGAAGTTTTTCTCTGGAATGGTCTGGGAAAACACACACCTTCAAGGAGATGCTCAGTGATTCTAGGTGCTGCCAAGTCCTTAACAAGTCCTTAACAACTTCACACCAGCAGAGCATCCAGCAGCCAACGCTTTTCAGAGCAAATTCTGGGAAGGAGTGAAGTCGCTGTGAGACGTGTCTCCAATGGCCATTTGTAGGCAGTAGTGCTTATTGCCCTAGAAGGTGTATTACTTTAGCTTCTACATGTTAATGCTGGAGGGCCAAGCTCTGGACCAAAACCAGCTCATTTGCATATTAGCATGCAGTATCAATATGGCTGTTCATTGGCCAAAGTGAAGCCATGGATCTCCTCACTATCAGCCAATGACTTGGTTCAGTTACAGCTTGTGTTGCAAGAGAAAGTTAAAAATGGAGTTAGTGTTGTCAAAGCATAGTCATAGTACTCATGATTAAAATATAAATTTACTTAGTAACTCAAGAATCATAGCACAGCAAAATATGTATCACAACATCGTGTTATTTAAACACTCAGAGATGCCATTTTCTCATTTGTCAAGTCAAAATAAAAACAACTGGCTAGCAAAAGGTATGTAAAGATTAAGCGGCATAGACAAAAAAAAAAAACTTCAGCACAGTGGGTGGCAAGTAGTAGTAGTAATAGCAGGTGTAACAGTAACTAAGATTCAGTGTTATTATGCCAAGTCTTGTGCTACACACTTAACAGACATATCCTTTTAATCCTATAGACCTTTAGGAACTAGGTCTTATATTGATTTTATAGATGAGGCAACTGAAGCTTAGATAAGACTACATAACTTGTGCTAGGTCACATACATTATAAGTGACAGGATTAAGATTTTGAACTCCAAACCTCGACTATTAGTAAACATTGACTTTCAGAGTCTGCTTCTTCATCTGCCCTATCCAAATTATGGCAATGTTTTATTCCATATTTATTCTCCCATTGTCACATAGAATTATTATTGGCCATGTCTATGTGTTTTATGAAATCATGGAGCTTCCTCTTGTCTGGATTCCCAGAGTATACTCCCAGCACCCTCTCCCCAAGCCCCACCCCTAAGCTAATGGTAAACCTTTGTTGAATGTATGTGTTCTTCCTAGCCTACCTCTGTTCCACTGCTCTGCAGATCCTGGGCCCCAAGCTCCCCTAAAAATGCTCTGCTCCCATCTTGTGCCTACAACCAATGTCATCTGCAGCACCAGTTGGACCAGTGGCAGCTCCAGGCTCTGGGGCTCAGCATCAGTTTCCCCAGACTCTGAGGAGCAACCCAGCCAGCTTCTGCTAACAGAGCTTCTGCCTCCATGCCTGCCTTCTGCTCACCAGTCTGGTGCTTTCTCTGAACCTTCAGCCAACTTGCAGGGTAGAGGGGAAACGATGGTCGTAATGCCATCAGGATTCACTTCTATGCCTGGGGGTGACACAATAAAACCTGGGTCACCTGCTCTGTGTCTATAGCCAGTGCTGTGGTGCTAACCTCAAGGACATATCAGTTAAGAAGACTTTTCCTTAGCTTGTATCTGAAGCCCAGTGAAGCAAGGACCCTACAAACCCTGCTGGAGGCCCAAGTGGAGAAGCCAGCTAGGAAGGACACAACCATTTTTCCCCTAATCCTATTGATTGATGTTTTTATTCAGATCCAATGGTTATATGGCCTTTCTCCCTTAGAATGAATTCATCCCTGTGGCACTTACTGGGCACCAGCTTTGTGCAGGATCCTGAGAAATCAATGATTTAAAAGGCCCACCCCTTGTTCCCAGAGAGCTCCATGCTAGCTGGTCCGTATTCAGATTGGTTCAAGTTCACTGTGGTACAAATCCTGCCCTTCTACATAATTATACTTTACACATAGGTTTTTATTTTAAAAACTCCACTGGAGAGTCATGCCATCTGTGTGGATTACCTTTTATGGTGCTTAGCTCAGTGCCTTGGGCCGGAAGGCAATTAATGTAAGCTCTTTGATGATATTGAATTTCCTGAAAGCTTCAGGCATTTTCTTTCAGTCATCCTAGTTAGTGTCTTAATGTGATAATAGGTTGATTGATTTTTATGTGAGTCTTAATTACCCATCAGATGTTCAACCTGAAATTCAATTCCGTCTCCACCAACCAAATGACCTTGGGCAGGTGGCTGTAGCTCTCTGAGTCTCAGTCTCCTCACCTGTTACAGCAGGATGAATAAGACTGACCCATCACAAAGGTTGGAGGTGATAATTAAATTAAATGGAATTGCAGCCCAAAAAGTTGTGTGCACTTTAAAAATGCTATTCAGTCAAGTCCCCCCGCCCCCACCAGCATATATCATGGTCTATATTCTGTGCTCGGCTTTGGGAACACTAAGAGAATAACACATGTCCCTGTTCCCTTCAAACCCACAAGCTGCTGAGCACTAACAGATGTCAGCAAATAGTTAGAATACATTAGGTCTCTAAGAGAAATTCTGTGGAGCCAGGAGGGAGCGAGGGAACAAATATTTATTAAGCATTGGCCAAGCAATACGCGTTTGTACGTGTGTCTCTGTCAACACGTTCTTATTCTGGACTTGGCCTTCTGCGAGGCTGGCTTCCCTGGGTGTCTGACTTTTGTGTAGGAGTAGGAGGAAGCTAGTCCTGACTCTTCTTCCCTCCAGAGCAACAGAGTCCCCAAGAGCAGCTGGGCATGCTGATGATCACTGAACACATTCTGAAACCATCAGCCAAATCTGGGGCCGGATAAATATGCACAGACTGGCTCCCCGTGACCCTTCCCCTGAATGCTTTTCCCAGCCTTGCTGTCTCCCGCTGCCCAGTAACCCGTTGCCGTGGGAGACAAGTGTACTTAGTGTGACAAGTCACACTGCACCCTGGGTCTCTTCAATCCCATGTCAGGCTGACCCTGCTGCTTTGCCAACTCTCCCATTATTGAGGACAGAGTGCACTTATGTTTAAACACATCACACAAGTCTAGGAAACCTATCCTTGAATAATCATATGGCATTTCCCCGCCTTGCAGGGTCCACAGAGGGCCAGGTCTTGCCTGGCTGACACCTGTGTGGATTCCTGGGCTGACTCCTTTGCTGTCACCCCCACCTCCTGGGTATCGGGTTCCAAACCCACCCAAAGACAAGCCAGGATGGGCCCCTTTCTTGACGAAACAAGGGACACTTGCAGAATACAAAGCACTACCCTACATGAAGCTCTCCAGCTGCACTGGAGGAGACGAGATAAGCAGAAGCCAGACTTTAAGACATCGGGTGTTAAAGTCAATGGATAGAATTTGGGTAAGAGGAGGCAAACAGGCTTAGCATGTCTACAGCTTGGCCAGACTTTTTTTCTTCCCTGCAGATAAAAACTGCAATGTTTGGCAGCCCTTAAAATGCATCACATGCCCTGGTAATGTTTTGCTTTTAGCGTTTATGACGGATAATAACCACAGCTAATGCTCACTGAGCTCTAGCTACATGTCAGGAACCTGATGAATGTTTATTTCATTTAACCCACACAGCAACCCTGTGCACTAGGTCCTCAGATCAGACCCTCTGTACACACTAGGCATTTGGGGGGTAGGAAATGTGATTCCTATGCTCAAGGTCACGTGGGAAGTCAGGGGAAGCATTCAAACCCAGTGTTATGTACTTTCCAATGACACACTCAATTCCTGAAAGGCAGCTGGGGAAAGGGATTAAGTGTGGCAGTTCTCTGCTACCCACCAGTTGCTTGACCTTGGGAAAGGTACTTAAACTGTACAATCAAGACAATACGAACCAGGGCAGGTGTTTGCCTTAGCAGTTAAGGCTGGTTAAGTTGCCTATATCCCATATTAGAGTGCCAGTGTTTGGTACTCAGCTCTGTTCATGGTCCCTGCTTCCTGTGATTGCCTACTCTGGGGGCCAAAAGGTGATGGCTCAAATACTTGGGTCTCTGCCACCCTCATGGGAGACCTGGACTGAGTTCCTGGCTCCTGGCTTTTGCCTGGCCTAGTCCTGGTCATTGCAGCTATTTGGGGAGTGCACCACTAGATGGGAGCGTGCTCTCTGCCTCTCTTTTCCTCTCAAATAAATAAAGAAAAAGAAAAAAAATACCTACTGCATAAGCTGACAGTGATATAATTTATTATGTATGAAACATTTAGCGTCACACTTGTCACAGTGTAAGCATCCAATATATGTTAATTGTATATATAGTTAAGTCCCTCCAGGTTAGGGGCCATGTCTTAGTGTCCCTTGAGTCTTTCTTTAAAAGACTTGTTTTGTGGCCAGCACCGTGGCTCAACAGGCTAATCCTCCGCCTTGCGGTGCCGGCACACCGGGTTCTAGTCCTGACTGGGGCGCCAGATTCTGTCCCGGTTGCCCCTCTTCCAGGCCAGCTCTCTGCTGTGGCCAGGGAGTGCAGTGGAGGATGGCCCAAGTGCTTGGGCCCTGCACCCCTTGGGAGACCAGGAAAAGCACCTGGCACCTGGCTCCTGCCATCGGATGAGCGCGGTGCGCCGGCCGCAGCATGCCAGCCGCGGCGGCCATTGGAGGGTGAACCATCGGCAAAGGAAGACCTTTCTCTCTGTCTCTCTCTCTCACTGTCCACTCTGCCTGTCCAAAAAAAAAAAAAGACTTGTTTATTTGAATAGCAGAGTTTCAGAAAGAGTGAGAGAGAGGCAGACAGAGATACAGAGAGAGAGCTCCTTCTGAAGGTTCATTCCCCAAAAGGCTGTAACAGCTGAGACTGGGCCAGGTGGAAGCCAGGAGCCTGGAACTCCATCTGGAGTCTCCCACATGGATGGCAGGGGCCCAGTCACTTGGATCATCTTCCGCTGCTTTCCCAGGCACATCAGCAAGGAGCTGGATCAGAAGCAGAGTAGCCAGGACTTAAACCAGCATCCATACGGGATGCCACTGTCAAAGGCAGTGGCTTAACCTGGCATGCCACAATGCTGGCTCTCCTCCTTAAATCTTTACTCACAAAACAGAACACAGCACGAAGTACATGCAGCAGTCACCCCTCATCGATGGGGGATATATTCCAAGATCCTTAGGAATGTCTGAAACCACAGATAGTGCTAAATCTATATATATCATACTTCTTCTTATACATGCATACATATAATTGTGATAGTTTAATTTATAAACTAGGAACCATAAGAGATAATAGCAACAATAACAAAATAGAACAATTATAACCAGATAGTGTAATAAAAATTAAGTGAATGTCTCTCTCAAAACATCCTTCCATATTGAATTTGCTTGTCTTGTGATGATGTGAAATGATACAATCCCTATATGATGAGATGAGGTGAGGTTGCTGATGTAGGCATCATAAGATAGCATTGGCTCCTACATATAGATACTGTCACACTATGATATGTGTGGCAGTCTATCTAGTAGCTAGATGGCTACTACATCACAAACTGGAGTGAGCACCCTCAGTGGGGAATGTGCTGGCCAGAGGAGCCCTGGCAGGGCAGAGCAGGACTGTGTAGAATGTCACAATACCACTCAGAATGGTGCACAATGTAAAATGTATGCACTGTTTACCTCCAGAATTTTCCATTTAATATTTTTTTAATCAACTGTGGGTAAGCAGAACCTCAGAAAGTAGAATTTGAGATAAGGGAAAACTGCTGCAGTAGAAACTAATTCAACATTACAGCAATCAATTAAAAGATTAAATATTCTACAAGACAGTTGTAATTAAATCTTATTTTTGTAAGTACTTTATTATTTACAAAGTGTTGTCATTTAATTTAATTTTGTGTAAGGTGTGTTTTTGAATTAAAGTATCAAGAATATTTGACCTAGGGGCTGACGTTGTGGATAATGGGTTAAGCCGCCATCTGCAGTGCCAGCATCCCACATGGGTGCCATTTATCTCTCAGATACTCCACTTCCAACCCTGCTCCCAGCTTATGGCCTGGGAAAGCAGTGGAGGATGGCCCAAGTCTTTGGACCCCTGAACCCCCATGGGAGACCTGGATGAAACTCCTGGCTCCTGACTTTGGCCTGGTGCAGCCCCGGCTGTTGTGGCCATTTGGGAAGTGAACCAGCAGAAGGAAGATCTTTCTGTCTTCTCGTCTCTCCTCTCTCTGCAACTCTGCCATTCAAACAAATAAATAAATCTTTAAAAAACAGAAAATATTTGACCCAGCAATTCCACTCCTAGGTGGATATACAGCCAAGAGAACTGAAAACATAGTTCTGTACAAAAACTTGTACATGACTGTTCAGAGCAGCTTTTATTTTAACAGCTACAGGTGGACAAAACCCAAATGCCCATCAACTAATGAATGGATAGGCAAAATGCAGTGTTACCACCCAGTGGACTATTACTTGGCCATGAAAAAGAATAAAGTCCTCATACATGCTACAACCTGGATGCACTTTGAAAATATTGTACTAAGTGAAAGAGCCAGTCACAAAAATCACATGTTGTATGATGCCAGTTATAAGAAATAACTAGAATAGGTGAATCAACAGTGACAGAAAGTAGATTAGTCATTACTCAGGGAGAGGTAGATGGGTGCGTAGGGGAGATACATAAAGGCTATAGAGTTTCTTTTTGGGAGGGATGATGAAAATGCTTTAAAATTGATGTGGTGCAGGCCGGCACCGTGGCTCAATAGGCTAATCCTCCGCCTTGCGGCGCCGGCACACCGGGTTCTAGTCCCGGTCGGGGCACCGGATTCTGTCCCGGTTGCCCCTCTTCCAGGCCAGCCCTCTGCTGTGGCCCGGGAGTGCAGTGGAGGATGGCCCAGGTGCTTGGGCCCTGCACCCCATGGGAAGACCAGGAAAAGCACCTGGCTCCTGGCTCCTGCCATCGGACGAGCGCGGTGCACCGGCCGCAGTGCGCCGGCCGCGGCGGCCATTGGAGGGTGAACCAACGGCAAAAGGAAGACCTTTCTCTCTGTCTCTCTCTCTCACTGTCCACTCTGCCTGTAAAAAAAAAAAAAATTGATGTGGTGCAGTTGTTCAGTTCTGTGAAAAATCATTGCATTGTACACTTTAAATGAGTGCATGTGATTGTGTGACATGTGATATAGCTTTTAAAGGATTTTACAATTCATTTTTATTTTATTTATTTGAAAGGCAGACTGGTAGAGAGAGGGGGAGACAGAAAGAGAGATCTTCCTTCTCCTGGTTCACTCCATAGATGGCCAAAATGGCAGGGATTGGGCAGGCCAAAGCCAGGAGCTCAGAACTTTATCAGGATCTCCTACATGGGTGGCAGGGGTCCAACTACTGGGACCATTGTTTGCTGCTTTCCCAGGCATATTAACAGGGAGTTGGATCAGAACTGGAGCAGCTAGGACTTGAGTCAGTGCTCCAATATGGGGTCCCAGCATTGCAGGCGGCAGCTTAATCCACTGCCCCACAACACTGGCCCTTGTGAGGTGTATCTTTAGGAAAAAAAATAAGTCAAGAAAGTGCTGACTCCCAATCAGAAACTCAACATTGATGAGATTATGAAACTCACCAGATTTCCCATGCTGCTAATGCACCAATTCAGGCCACCCTGGCCACCTATCTACACAGGACACATCTCCCCAAGGCAGACCATCGGTGAGGAGCAGACCACCCATTACTGGGCATTTTTCTATTCCAGTCCAGATGTCCCTGAAGTATCTCTTTTTACTTTTGCATCTTGTCTAGCTCCACAGTGCAGAATAAAAGGTTGGTGGGTTGGTCAACTCTGCAGAAATATGAGGTGTAAGAGGCAACCTAGTCTTTCTAAAAGTTAGACACAGCTCCAAAGCTGGAAATCAAGGCTACGAGAGTCTAAGTATCAAGTCTATGAGTCATTTGCAAACCACTCCTCTTGCCATGATCTTGTCTCCAAAGCAAATAAAAGCCTAATGCTCCGGCGTACCCTTTGCAGCCTCTGGTTTAAGATGTTTGTCAAAAAAACTTAAGCAATTGCTGATGGGAGAGAGAGAGAAGTCAGGATTCTAATTAAGTTGCCCCAGATTGAAGTTACAGGAGATTGCCGAAAGGATTCCCAAACTGAAGGCATTTAAAAGTGAAAACGAGAGAAATGATGCTTGGAATTCATGAGTAGCTGGGAAGGTATGTAATTATGAGTGAGACGGAAATATAATTTTGTCATTTGGAAATCTTGTTCTTTGCTCTACTTCTCACCAGCAAGGCTATATATAGATACTCTCACAAGGGAGATTCCTGGAGGAGAAGGCAGAAAGAGAACAATCATGCGTTCCCTTTTCCGGTAACTGTTGGCCTATTCATCTAAGCCCTAATAAATACTTATTTATTTACTTAGTGACATTGAGAAGACCTGCAGATGAAGAGAAGATTTTTACTGCGTGTTCTCGGCATCTTACAGTTTCTATCTCATTCATTCCTGTTGCCGTCACAAGGAGTGGGTGCGACATCATGAGTATCATTATCGTTCTATTGTACAAATGAAGAAAACAAGGCACAGAGAGACTAAGAGGCTCGCCCAGGGTCTTACCTTGGGCATAAGTGATGACATCGAGGCCAAACCCCTGCCTTCCTCCAGAGCCCTGTCCTTGCTTCTCCAGTAAACCCAGAGTTCTTAACTTCATGCTCAATGTGTCTATTATAAGGATTGCACATGTTTAAAATATTATCATGCAAAACATCATCATTTTAATTGTTTAAGAAGTATTAACGCTTTCTTTACTTCCTCCGTGTATGCTGGAGACCTTCTGCACACAGGTCTGCAGCCTTGGCCAGCCTCGTGGCAATGTGCACACGCTGCTCCCCGTCTGGCATACCTGCCCTCCACCTGCTCCACACTGCTTCCCGAACACCTCCGCAGCCTGCAGATAGCAACCTAAAATATCACTTCCCAGAGGGGCTTTCCCTGGCTTCCCTTCTTCCTGTGTATTCCCTCAACCTCCTACCTTTTTGCTTAGTAGCACCCTCTAAGCTTATAATCAAATGTGTAGTTCGTTACTAAAAGACTGTTTCCTCCACTACAATACAAGTTCCATGAGGCCCGTGCCTGTCTTGTTCACTACATTTCTTCAGTGCTTAGCAGAGAACTTGTTATGTTCAGTTAATGTGTGAACTGGAAATTAACAAGTCACGGAGACATCAGCCATGCCCTTGTGATGCTTACATTTTAAAATTGTTATTCATTTGAGAAGCAGAAAGAGAGAGAGAGAGAGAGAGAGCACTATCATTCACTGGTTCACCCCTCAAACAGGGGCAAGGCCAAGGATGGGCCAGGCTAAAGCCAGGAGGTGGGAACTCCACCCAGATCTCCCATGGAGGTCATAGGAACTCAGTTACTCGAGCCATCATAGCTGCCTCCCAAAGTCTGCATCGGCAGGAAGCCGGAAGCAGGAGCCAGAGCTGGGTGTCAAACCCAGATACTCTGACGTGGGATGCAGGCATCTTAACAGGTGTCTTAATGCATTTTAGGTGTCTTAATCACATTTTAGGCATGTGATGAACAAGAATGCATCTATGGGGTGGGAGTCGTGAGGCGTTGAGGGGCAAGGGGTAGGGTGTAGG
Organism: Sylvilagus floridanus; assembly: GCA_949820135.1. Classification (NCBI taxonomy): domain Eukaryota; kingdom Metazoa; phylum Chordata; class Mammalia; order Lagomorpha; family Leporidae; genus Sylvilagus; species Sylvilagus floridanus. The sequence goes on along the minus strand of OX463224.1, from coordinate 75,418,100 downwards.
AGGAGAAGGAGCTCACTGGGAAGGGGCTCATTAGGCCATGAATTTAGGCTGGCCCTTGGAGGGTGGGCCAGTGTTGCAGACGGAGACACAATGGGTGGACCACAGGGCCAGGCAAACAGAGCCTGTTGAGTAATTGCTGTGGTATATCATGTTTATTTAGAAAATAAAAGTTACATGTTTTTCTTTCATTTGAACACACACACAGACACACACACATAGTGCCTTTTGGGGCCTAAAGAAAAATGGAACCACTGAGTTTTCAGATGGCTGTCTTTATTTGTTGATGAAAATTGTATAACCTGAAATACAAAATGATCCATCGACCATTTCTCACTGAGAAGGAAAAGAGCCAAGACTTTCTGAAAGTAGGCGGGTAAGGTGTTTCCTTTGTTCTCTGCTTATACTGTGCTCCTAGCCCCAGTAAGAAGGAAGACGTTAAACAATTTCTTAGTTTAGTCACAAAGAGTCTCTTAAAAACCAGTCCATTCGTTTTTAAGCTCCAAATCAATACAAGAAATCACACAAAGATCAATAGATTGGACTCCATAAAAATTAAAAATTACTCTATGTCACAAACCCATGCAACCCAAATGAAAGGCAAGCAATACACAGAGAAAAATATTCACTGCTCCTAGGAAGGCAAATTCCAGTTCCATGCAGCTCAGCACACACCAGTGGTGCCTCCCCAGGAAACTAGAATTGTCAGGTAGAAGTTGCTGCCTAGCTCAGCAAGACACGGTTTCTGTTCTGAGCGCTCTGTTGAGAACAAATTGGCCATTGTTCTGCTGAGAACACATTGGCATTTGTAAGTAGGAGGGTTGTGGTGGAAGCACAGGAGCTCCAGAGAAAGGAGGAAGGAAGGGAACTTACTAAAACCTGGGGTCCAGGGACGGCTCCCTGAACAGGGGCTTTGGACTACTAACAGTGTGGTAGGACTTAGAAAAGGCAACAAGAGAGATTTAAGGATGGCTTTAATCCCCAAAACAGTGAGAAAAATAAATAAAGGCAGGGATAGGTGAAACATCTTGGCAACTGCCCTGTAGGCTGGGGGTGGTTTCAATGCTGTAGAGTTCTGGAGTAAAGTACAAAGTTGGGAGTGATGGAGGAGAGCCTGCACAGATAAATGAGCACTGACTTAGTAAAGTGTTCTTTGGATTCTCTAGTTAGCAGACAGCCATTAAAGGATGCAACAAAGACCTGCACTGGGAGATTTTAAGGCAAATCTTGCAAGGCAAGCAACTAGTTAGCACTGAGAAGAATTTATGGTATAATGGGTTTAGATTGGTGAGTGTAGCAAGGCTAAGGTTTTGAAGTGAATTTTTTTTAAGATTTATTTATTTGAAAGGTAAAGTGATAAAGAGAGAGCGAGAGACAAAGAGAGCTTCCATCTGCTGGTTCACTCCCCCAAATGCCTACAACAACTAGGCATGGGTCTGGCCAAAGCCAGGAGCCAGGAACTCCATCCGAGTCTCCCATGAGGATGGCAGGAATCCAAGCACTTGGGCCATCATCTGTTGCCTCCCAAGTGCATTAGCAGGAAGTTGGATTGGAAGCAGAGGTGAGACTCCTTCCAGGGTGCAGCCATCCTAAGCAGCTGCTTACCCAACAGTGCCACCACAGTTGTTCCTGAAGTGAGTTTTAATGAGCATGCTCTTAGTTTTGATCATCTGTTTGGAGGAGTCACAGATTCATTTTGCGAGAGTTGGTAGTTATTAGTCAAGCACCTAAGTTATCTGTGCTTGGTCTCAGTATTGTTTATCTCAGGCAGAGGAGTGTGTCTGGTCCCAGGATTGTTTAATGCAAGCATAGGAGATGCTGGTTTCAGTGCAGAAACCTATCCTAGATCATCTTGGTGCAGCACTTTCCCCTCAAGCTACTCCACCCCACGACCTTCACGGTGTTTTCACCTGAGTAAGTCAGACTTTTAAAAATGCATTTGGGAAATGGGATTGCAGGGGTCCTGGGAATGCCTGGTTGGGTGAAATGAATGGATTCCAGACTTAGGCCAAAGCCAGGGTGAAGGCTGAGGGTTCCCACAGTGTGGAGGAGGGCTGTGGTCTTTCACATGCAGGGTTGAAGGAGAGGGTTGATCTAGAGGGATGGGGAGGTGTAAACCTTGGGAAGGACATACTGGGGTCCTCTGCCAACGTGTGGCATAAGAGAAGACATTCTTGATCCTTATCCCTAGTCAGTGGCACAAGGCTCCTAAATCTCTTGAAATTTCCTGAGCATAGGGAGTTTTTGGTCAGTGGTAACAAGCCCTCTGGAACACTCTTGAGTCTATGCTAACAAAATGATTCAGCTAGTGCCCCAGAGAGTCTCAGGAGGTGGCCTGGTCACCAGTAAGCCCAAACAACCGAACACAGGATCAGTTCTGTGTCCCTTGCACCACCTTCTCTCCCATCTCCCTCCCCTATCTCACTTTGACCTCTAGGGGGAGAAGAGGGGCTGAAGCTTGGGTTATACAAACTCTTGAACTGGGAGGTGCAGAGAGCTTCTTTGTGGGTCATGGAACACATCAAGGTACTGCAGTAGGGTAGGGAAGCTCCCTGCTCCTCTCTCCAGCACACCCCATGAGTCTCTTCCACTGGACTGTCCCTGAGTTATAGCCTTCTAAATACACCAGTAATAGTGAGTACAGGGCTCTCTGAGTTCTGGGAGTTGTTCTAGCAAATTAGCAAACCGGAAAAGGTGACAGTTGGTCCATCAGAAGTGCAGGCGGTCACCTGGGACTTGTGACTGCTGTCTCAGTCTTGTGGGACTGAGCCCTGAACCTGGGGGCCTACACTCAATCCAGATGCTTAGTTGAAGCAGATCATTGCACACTCTGGGGGTCTACAGGGTCAGAAAACTGGTGGTGTCGGGGAAAGCAGAGCAGAGCTTGCTTGCTCCTCTCCCTTGGGCCATCTGAGCCATTTGGGGTGCATTACTACAGTTTTTCTTTTTTATGGAGACCATAAGGGTCTTCAGAAAGTTCATGGAAAGTGCCTCTTATGAAAAAACTGTGTGGATTTCAAAATGTTTTGTCCTTAAAAAGTTGTCATTTAAATCTGTTTTCCACAAACTTTTTGAGGAGCTCTTATAATTTTTAGGCATCCCAGCATGGGGTTTTGAAGGTGGGGTGCTAGGAATTGGAGGTTGGAGCAGCAAAAGAAATGAACTCTTTGCTATGTGATCCGTTTGCTGAGGTGAAGTGGGCGGCAGCGACACCACACGGTGGAGGGAAGGGCCAGGACCACCAAGAGGTAGGAGGGCGAGAGCTGCATCCTGTCCAGCCAAGCAGCTGACACCTGGGTTGCCTTTCGTGTCACCGGAAAAAATAAACAATTGGAAAAACCAAAAGAGACCTTCTGTTACAAAAAAGTCATTCTAATTTGCAACATATTTTATGCAGGGAGGTGGAAAGCACTAGATGAAAATGAGTATGAATAGTCTACAAGGTGGTTAATTGATAGGGGAAGAGGAACTCATTTAATTGGTGGCTGTCTTCAATAAGATGCATTGGAAAGTATTAAATCTAAAGTAGTGTGCAGAGTAAGAAAAATAACCACGGAAACAAGGAAGTAGTCAAGAGAAATTCTATAAATTAAATCATAGCTTGAGAGGATAAAGTCATGTTAACACTCATTACCATATTTTAATTTCATGGTGATTAAAATTATAATGTAGCATGTATTGCCACTTAATTGATCTGCCAACATCAAGTATTTGCAAGTTTCTTTTTGTTCTCCAAAGTCATAAACTATCTATTCTTCACTGCATAATTTCAGAGGTAATTTTAAACCATAAATATTTCTCTCTATTAAAATTCTCAGGAAATTAGAACCTCGATAGCTATTTATTTATATCTGCTTTGGCAAGAGGCCAGGAAATTCATTTTCTTGCATTCTCAGTTCTACAAAATTAAAGTGCTAAAGAATATTATCTATTAATCTCCATGCTTCCTTTTATGACAGCTTTACAGTTTAATTGCTATGTTCAGAGATCCGAGGGTGACAAGCTAAGCCATGTCCCTTTAAAATTGGGTGCTGTCTTTGTAGGGAACCCCCTTGTTGAGGCCTTAGCAGACCCACCCCACGGTCAAGCCCTGGCTGGCCTTCCCAGGACAGAGCCATCCCCTGGAGACACCAAGAGACCTGGTGATATTCAGAGTCTTCAGCCCACCTGGGGCCCCAACTCCCACTCATGCACTTGCCCGAGATGATGTCCTCATGCTGTCCTTCTGTTGACCCTGTCCTGCAGCTGGCCCTGACCCCTCAGAACGCAGCCCCCACCAGCTGATTTAGGGCATCCCTCATCGGGTCCATCTGTGCCCAGCCACCCTGGTTCTGTTAGAGTAAATAGGACACATATGTCACTACAGAGCCTCATGAGTCTCTTTAGATAAAAATAAATTTGGAAAATTGCAGAATCTTCCAGGGACAATACTTTCCTAATGATTTCTGCCTCCTTTGACACTCCATCACACTGATTAATGGTCATTCAAATTGACCACCTGGCATAGCTCACAGTCAAAATCAAAAAGGACATATTTTCAAAAGTCAAGTGCTGCCATTTGTGTTGTGTGTTGTGGGACCTTGGTGTGTGTGTGTGTGTGTACGTGCATCTTAATCACAACTACAAACAGATGCAGGTTCAGAATTCTAAAGTGTAATAGTGCCCCTATTCTACCTCCACCAATACCATAATTTTTAGGACTTTAAACAACTAGTCATTGCAGCTAGTTTTTATACTTAGCCAAAGTGGTTAGACTAAAGTTGGCCAAATATTTTAAGCCAAACTCAAAGTGGGGAATTGTTTCTTAGAGCCCTTTGTCATGGACTACTTGGGGGTTAAGAAGCAGCAGTTGGCCACAGAAACAATCTGTTGCACAGCAATGTTACAGCCTAGGAGTGGCGATACCTGATGGCAATGCTAAGTCTTGGTATGGCTTTAACAACTCCTCTTAGCATTCTTTTCAGGCTCTTATGGGGTGTATGTGCAGACTATAATTGAACACACAGAAAACTCTTATATGACAACAACACCCATTGTTGTACAGCAGAATCAGGTAACAGATTATAAGAAAGAGCAACTCACTCAAAATGACACAACCCCAAAAGGAGACAGATAGGGGATATCTCTCAGGTCCCAAGGGCAGAAACTGTAGCCAGAAGACTAGCTCAAGTAAAGTCAGGAGCCAAGGCTAAAGGGCTACATAATCCTCAATTCTTTCCTCTGTAGTCCGGGGTTTGGTGGGTTCATGAGTAGAGCCCAAGTTCTGCCTCCTAAGTGGAGAACTCAATCCCTGAGTTTTGAGCGAGAGAGAAAGAAGGTTGGGGGGGGGGAGGGAGGGGGGGAGGGAGAGAGAGAGAGAGAGAAGGAGTGAATGGGATTGGTCCCTGGCTGGCCAATGAACTGAATCTCCCTGGACCCTGATGCCCAGAATGTTGAAAGGAACAGTTCCAGGTATGGTAGCATCTCAGTAACATTGATGATGTCTCTGTATCAAGCAAGATCTCAGGTCAAGAGAGATTTTTGTGGCTTTTCATTTTTGGAATGTACTTAATGAGAAGAGGGAACCAGGGGCTGCAGGAGGAGGTCCAGCCATCTCCCAAAGAGCCATTGGGAGGAGTATGTCATGAGAACACATAGGAGAGTGTGTGTTGGGGTCTGAAGTTAGAAAGGAGAGCACGCATAAGACCGCAGGGGGCAATTCTAGCCTTGAGATAAAGGTAAGTACAGAACTGCAAGGGCCACTGTGAGACTCCTGAAAATGGGCAGTGACCAGGTCAAGGCCACGGACAAGGAGGACCAGTTTTGAGAGAAGAGTAAGGAATCAATCAAAGGGTTAAGAGTGTCATGATCTCATTGGGAAACACATCCTCTCACTCTCCTTGGAACCAATGCCCATGCAGTGAAGGTGTCTAGTGTGGTGATGACTCACCCAGCCTGGAGACCAAGGGCTCGGATTCAGACTCCAGCTTTGCCACTTCCTAGCTCTGTTACCCTTGGGGAGTTATTTTTCTTTTCAGGCCCAACTTTCTCATCCACACAAAACTCATACAGGATTAGATCCAATTCAGTTGCCCACTCTAGAGTTCATCAAGATTGGGAGGGGAAAGGAGAGAAATGGAAAGAAAGTCAACTGACTTTTGTTGAGTGACCTTCTGAAATACAGCAGTCTCAGCTGTGTGTGTCTCTACCTCCATTGCTCTACCTCTTCCCACAGTTCACATGAATAAACTCAGGGTGTAGAGCTGGCCACGCTTCTGTATCAATAGGTTTGGTGGCTCTTCACCATCTGCACTCCAAGCCTACTTCTATAACCTGTGTGACACGCCCACCTTTTCCACCCTGCATTTTCCCAATATTCCTCATTCCTCCCCCCATGTGTATTTTGCACATACAGTTCCCTTTGCCCTAACTGTTCTGAATCTGTCTCTATGTCTCTGCATCTCTTTTGTTCACACTGGCAAGAGCTCATTAGTTATCCAACATCTAGATAAAAAAAAAACCTGATGACTTCTTGAGGCTGTTGGTTGTTCCCTCCTAACATTCCAGCTGGACTCATTACACTGCTTCACATTTTGCCCCTCTTCCTGGATGTTTCCCACCACATAGAAGGATCCAGAGGGCAGGCTGTGGGTCTTCCTTCCTCCATATATCTCTCCATATATCTCCAGGACCTAGCACAGTTCTTGATCTAGTGTAGGCTTGTAATCAATGCCTGCTAAATGAACATGACCACTGACTTTGTCATACTCACAGTCTGTCTTAATTGGCATTTTGCAAGGATTGTATACTACCCCGCCTAGCTGAGGGTTGTTCATGTTTAGATACAGAGGAAGAAAATATGGAATTCTGTTGCTGTGGAAACAAACTTGGGAAATGACTTTTTTCCTTTGTATACATGTAGGAGTCATAGCTTGTGGCTCAGCGGCATGTGAGGATTTACAGAAAGGCCCTGGTACCAGGCTTGCCCTGGAGGTGCTCTGTGGCATTCAGCTATGCAGAACATGGAGCACTCCAGGTGCCTCTGTAGCTTATAATCTTTCTCACTTTGATGCACCCTCACTGGGCTAAAGATTATTTTCAGTGTACCCTACAATAAAATTATTGCATGGCTGTAGATTTCTGTTTGGGGATTTAAAATGTTATAAAAGCACATACTATAACAATTTTCAAGAGAAAACACACTTATCCATTATTTTTTCAAAGTTCTTTTCAAAAACCTCTATTCTGCCTTATGTATTTGGGATCAGCCCACATGGACAGCTTCCTTAACATTCTACAGAAATATTTTCCCTTTCTTCCCATGACTCCTACAAGAAAGGTACCGAAAGTAATAGCAAAATACTTTTCATTTCTCCTTATAGAATGATTCTTTGTCTAACCAGCTTTATCTTTTGTCCAGTTGTTTAACTGGAAGGAACACTTGGGGCTTTTATTACTTTTCTCATTGTCATGGACATAAAATACATATATTTTCATGTATTGAAATATCCATGTCCTATGTGACCTCCAGGGTCCTCTAACTCAACTTTTATCACATTGATAAACTTCCTGGTTCTTAGCATAAACTGTAGTATCAGTTCAAATATCCTTTCCTCAAAAAATTATTAAAACTGTGTGTGTCTGAGGGCTTTCTCATTTTTAACCTGTGTAGAACACTTCATAAAAGCATTTCTTTAAAAGAACAAGTTTTTTTTTCATATATGTTGAGCTCTTTACTTAGTGTAGGGTCAATCCTATGTGTATAAAGTTAATTGAAAATAGGTCTTAGGGGGCTGGAGTTGTGGCATAGTGGGTAAAGCTGCTGCCTGTAGTGCCAGCATCTCATATGGGCGCCAATTCGTGTCTTGGCTGCTCCACTTCCAATCCAGCTCTCTGCTATGGCCTGGAAAAGTAGTAGAAGATGGTCCAAGTGCTTGGGCCACAGTGCCATGTGGGAGACCTAGAAGAAGCTCCTGGCTCCTGGCTTTGGACTGGCCCAGCTCTGGCTGTTGTGACCATTTGGGGAGTGAATCAGTGGGTGGAAGACCTCTTTCTCTCTCTCTCTCTCTCTTTCTCTCTCTCTCTCTCTCTGCCTCTCTGTAACTGCGCCTTTCAAATAAATAAATAAATCTTTTTTAAAAAGAAAATAGATCTTAGTGAAAAAAAAAATAAGAATGAGAATAGAAGAGGGAGAGGAAGGGTGGGAGTGCATGCTGGAGGGAGAGTAGGGTGGGAAGAATCACTATGTTCCTAAATTTGTATTTAAGAAATGCATGAAATCTGTATACCTTAAATTAAAAAAAAAACACTAAAAAGAGTTTATTTATTTTAGAGAGAAAGAGAGAACAAATCAATCTTCCACATGCTGATTCATTCCCCGAATGCCCACAGCCGCCAAGGCAGGGCTAAGCCAAAGCCAGGAGCCAGAACTCCATCCAGGTCTCCCACACGGGTAACGGGAACCTAAATATTCGAGCCATCATCTACTGCTTCCCAGGCCTATCAGCAGGAAGCTGAATTAGAAGCAGAGGTGGAACTTGAACTTAAGCACTCCACTATGATGTCAGGCATCCCAAGCTATGGCTTAACCTGCTGCACCACAACCTGCTGCCCCCATGACAGAAGTTTTAAAAGATTTTCTGACGGTCCTCAAACTTTCTTCACGTGCTCTTCTTTAACCAGGTGCTCCTTGTGCCTTAAATGTAAAAACCCCATGTAAGCTGCTTTGGCAAAACATCCCAGATGCTACACAATTGGGACCCCTTGGCCTGGGGGCTGGGAAATGCCTGTGATTTTCTGATCATCTGACTCTGGAGAAAACAGAACAGGTAAAGTTGAACCCATGGAGTTGTTCACAACATAAATGACAGCATGCATATGGATAATGTAAAGCTCATTGGGAGTTTGTCCTTGTCACTTGGCATGCTGCACACTAGCCCTCGGTGACTCTACCACTTTGGGGTGTTTGCAGGTAGGTGTGTGTGTGTGTGTGTGTGTGTGTGTGTGTGTGTAAGTGTGCATCTCAAATATGTGAGGTTCAGATTTGCCTGTGAATTTCAGTTCCATACAGTTGTCTGTCTGGATTTTTCATAGCCACCTTGAGTACAACATATGCAAAACTAAACTCCCCTTTGGCCCTTCCAAATTGGCTGCCTTTCCAGTTTTGGTCTTCTACCTCAAGTGTCCAAACCAGAAACGTGGGAACCCTCAACTCCTGCCCAAAGCCCTATGGAGTCTACATCTGAATGCAACTGAAACCCATTTGTTATTCTCCACTTTTTCCCTGGCCTTGCTTAGTTTTGCCAGTCCCTCTCATTAGCAGTGGATTCTGTTGGGACACCTGCCTCTTGTCTTGTTCTTTGATTCTGTCTTCATTGCAGCCAGAGTTCTCTCTCTAGAGCACACACATTCTCTCTACCTGTTCTCATCTGAAACAAAGTGTCAAGGTGCTCAGAATTCTACTGATCTTCTCTCTGGTTACTTCAGCCTCTTCTGTTTCCAGTGCTCCATTGTATTCGTCTCCAGCTGTACCGAGCACCTCAAACATGTCTTTGCTTCTCATCCCTCCGTGCACTGGAGCTGACAGGCTCAAAACTTGGAACTACTCAAAACAGAGAACATCTTAGCATCCCTCCTCTGACTCTTTCTTGTGGCAAGGTATTCCTGTCTTTGAATTGCAGACCCACATTTTCAATCGTCCTGGACATCTTTATTCGGATGTTTAATAGACACCTTAACATTAACCCTGCCCACACTCATTCCCTCTGTCAATGAACCCCACCACTCTCCTTAACACTTATTAGGAGTTTTTACTTTTTCTTTACTATGTCTTCCCCACTGGAGCGTATGTTCCAAAAAGTGGAATCATTTTTTTTTTCTTTTTTGCTCAATGATGATTTTGCAGAGCCTGGTGCAATTCCTAACACAGAGGGGACACTTGTTAAATGTTTGTTGAATGAATAAAAGACCCTGTAGTAACAGAAAGAAGAAAGACTGAAATTTACTCAGAATTTCCCAGGCCTGGAGCACCATAGAGTGAAGTAGAAAGAGATTAAGTCCATCAGATGGACTTGTGTAATTGTGTGACTTAGGATAATTCATTTAATCTCCTTGAGACATTTTCCTCATTTGGTAAAATGAAGATGAGGTAGGTCCTAAGACTGTTGTGGGCCAATTGATGTAACTGACTTTAACCATACCATGGTCACTGCTCCTTAAGCACATTCTTGTTCCAACTCCTGGTTTGATAAGGACCACTGGGGAGTCCTACAGCTTGGCAAGTTTAGCAAACCTTATCCAAAGGAATTCTCTGATAAAGCAAGTCAGGAACTAATCAAACCATGTTCTATAAGCAGCTCATTTTATTAAAGTCCTATAACCCTTATGGGGAAGACCAGGGTTTAACGTGAGGGTCACCTGAAAAGCACACTCTTGTAAATAGTTGCTCAAGGCACAGTCTCCTTGGGAGGAATTGGGGGCGTGAACTCTCTTTGCTACCTATTTCTCCCAAGGCATTGAGAAGTGTTTATCTGAGACATTGTTTATTGAGCTGGCAGTACTGGGACTTGCCCTCTTGCATAAAGTCTGACAGTTGTGCATTTCTTTTTAAAGTTCCTTTCTCTGCAGAGCAGCCAACAGTCTTTCAAGAGGGTTAGAGTGGGAAGGAAATTGACATCAGAGAAATAGGACATGGTGGATACTCAGCTTCTAGTGCAATACAATGAAAATTCAGATATGTCCAATGTTTCTGTCAGGACAAACTAAAACACAGTCCTCTTGTGCTAAGAACTCGCTAAATAGGTGGGTGTGATGGGGCTGCAGACATGTGCAAGGGCACACATGCACACTGACATTTCAGCAACGCGAAGGAGCGCAATGTGTTGGCCGCGGAAGGAGCGGACCCATCGTCTGAGAATCATAGACTGGATTAGGAAGCCTTCAGTTTTGAAGTGAGAAAAATAAAGCACAGTGAGAGGAAAAGACAGGCGGAGGGTCACCGCTAAGAAGGAGCAAAAGGACAATTCAAATTGTGATGCCTGGAGCCTCAGACCCAAGCTCCTTCTACCATAGTTGCTTGAAGCAAGGAAAGAGGTTGAAGATGCTCAGCATTTTCAGTTTCCAATGAAATTTTAAAGAGTTTCTCCCTGGTCAGATTAAAATGACCTAAAACAGATCAGCATCTCATAAAAGAGATAATGCATATGTACATTAGAAAATACTAACTAAATATTGAGTCAGAATCCGATTAAATTAGTGAGGCTAATAAGTGAAGCGGTCTGATCAGACGCATGAGACTGTACAAACACACGGAAGTGACTTCACCTGCTTTGTCAGCTGCTCCGCTGACTCTTTGTTCTGACTCAAAAGAAGGTTAACACATTGATCACAAATATGTACAAGGAAAATGTGCAAAAAATTGAATTCGTACCTGGTGTTTTTTAAGTTCTTTATTTACAAAAAGATAAATAACCTGTCATTGTAGAAAATTAGGAAAATATAGCAAAATATCAAAGAAAAACTAAAAACTCCCTTCAAAACTGCCCCAGGAAGCAAATGCTATTAAAATTTTGGTGTATTTTTCTAAAACAATGAATGCTATCAATACATAATTCTATTTACAGTTTAAAATATGGTATCTTTAAAGAACATTACTGAGTGACTATGCTTTCCGTTTGTCATTAAAATTATTAGACAGTCATGCGCTGTTAGTGACAGAAATGAGAAATGTGTCATTAGGCGATTTGATCATTGTGTGAGCATCACAGAGTAAGACAGCTAAAATATTCCTCGACAATAATCTTATAGGATCATCCTTGTATGGATGAGCTGTCACTTACCAAAATAATGTTGCTATGTGTCACATAATTATTATTGGTTATATATCATATTTTTAAAAGATTTATTTATTTGAAAGGCAAATGACAGAGAGAAAAGAAGCAACACACAGAGAGAGCTCTTCCATTCACTGGTTCACTCCCCAAATGCCTGCAAGAGCCAGGGCTGGGCCAGGTAGATGCCAGGGGATAAGCACTTCATCTGGGTTTCTCTCACACTGGTAAGCAGGAACCCAAGCACTTGTGTCGTCATCTGCTGACTCCCAGATGCACAGCAGGAAGCTGAACTGGAAGCAGAGGTACGAGTTGATCCCAGGCACTCCAGTGTGGGATGCAAGCACCCAGGTGGCAGCTTAACACAAGGTGACACAATGCTACCCATGTCCTATAGTATTTTGTCTACAGAACTAGCACAGTTTTATTTATCCACAAATGCATGAGACATGGACAGTTATGTTGTTACCAAAATTTTCACTATTACAAGATTCATGAAATGCAAAAAAAAAATACCTCTTTGGCCATACTTCTGATTTTTATTCTTTCTAGAATAGATTCCTAGAAATTGGATTGTATATTATGTAAGAACTTTTGAAGTTCTTCCCAAGGACTGTTTCATTACTTTTCAGAGGACCTGACCTATTTATACCCCCACTCACACTGCCTGTGAAAATGTATCTCCCCTCACTGCCAGCATTGTCATTTAAAATGATTGACAATAGGTGAAATTTTGATGAGAAACAAGAAACTTACATGGTCTTAAAATCAATTCTCACAAGATATTTAATAACTACAAAAGGGAAAATAAGTACAGTGGAGAGACCAAGTTAACCAGTAGACCAAAGTAAGGATCATCAATAATGGGACCAATTAACATCATGTTTCTCACAACGCGATATGCTGAGAAGGATGTGTCAATTCTGATATATTCCTGAGCCAGATGTGATGCGTAACCTAAATCCAATCACAGGGAAGCATCAGATATACCCAAACAAATTGAGAAGCATTCAACAAAATAATGATCTGTGTTACTGAAAAAAATCAACCTCTTGGGGCACTTAATGTTTTCTGGCTTCTGTTGTGATCGAATTATTTTCCCTATTATCTGAATGATATTGCTGGCATAGAGGAAAGCTATTGGATTTTGTACATTTCTATTGTATGTCACTATTTTACTTATGAGTTCTAGCTAAGAGCTTTCAACTGATTCTCTCAGTTTTTAATAGATATATATTCATATTATCTACAAATGACAGCAGCTCCCATATTCTTGCTTTCTAACAATTTTACCTCTTACTTCTGCCTCATGTCTTATTGTGTCAGAATTTCCAGAACATTGCTCCATGGTAATGGAGACATCTAGCATCTCTGCCTCTTCCTGGTTTTAACACGAATGCTTCTGGTGTTTCAACATCAAGGATGACCCAGGCTGCTGATAGGAGACATTGCAGGTCAAAGGAGATTCTTCCGATTTCTACTTTTCTACCCAGAATGCTTCCCCCTCAATCAAGCATGAATGTGAGTTTTATCCGAACACCTTTCTGTTATCTATTGAGATTATCAGTCAGCTTATTATATTGGAGTTATTGAATTTATGTCCTGTTAGTAGACTTTTCTTACATGAAACCACCCTTGCTTCCTGAACAAAGCTGACGTAGCTGTGGTAGGTTATTCTCTTAACGCTTCATTTGCTGTGACTCTATTTTGACTTTTTGCAACTCTGTGGTGGATTTGCTTTGCATCAGCTTCACTTAACTGGGACTATGTTTCCAGAGTTCCCTTCTCTAGATGGTTCTGGGTTAGGAAGAGATAATTGCGTGAAATCAGGAAGTTATATTCTCTGCATTCACTGGGTCAGTGCAGTGACTTTCCAGGATGGAGTGGGGTAGCAGCTCGACCTTTAGCTGCTCCAGGTCCTTCTGGGCCAATGCCTTCAACTTCCCTGATTCTTGGGCCCCAGGAAGGGCACCCATTCCTCTCACAAATCCCACTTTGTGGACACTTGGGAGTAGAGATGGATGGAGGTTCCGGTCTCCTCACGGGTTCTCGCTCTTGCCATCTTTCTTTCCTTGTTGCCTGCCCTGACTTCAGGCCTCAGCCTCAGACCCAGAAGCAGCAGCACCCATGGTTTAGACAGTTTAGACTGTCCCAGCAGCACCCACAGATGCATTAGGTCCAGCCAGTATGATACACCTTTCATTTCATGTGCTCTCTGGCGATCCCTCTTCTCTGGCCAAACCCAAGGGAACACCTCTTCCTAAGTAATATGCATCTAAGCAGGTTCTGAATATCCTTCGTTGCCTTGATAATGTTTGTTCTCTGCCTCCCTCAGCCCTGCTCTGGGCCCGAGGGGCAGATGTCACCAACAGGGCTCACTTGCCCTCTGGCATCTCTTAGGCTTGGCCAGTGTGTGCATAGCAAAGGTTGAAGGGCAGCAGGAGAAAGCACAGGATGACATCCTCCCCAACCCTGTCTTCGTGGTCTTGGCAGTCTGCACTCTCCATGTCTACAGCTCTTACCTGGAAATCTCTCCTCTACCGTCCCAATTTCCGCCAGCTCTAAGAACATCGGTTTCTCCATGAATAAGTCATCCACGGCAGTGTAACAAATGGCCCTCAGATTGAATGACAAAGATAAAACCCACAGATTTCTAGAGTCAGGAATCTGGTGAGTGGCTCAGCCGGGCGGTTCTAGCTCAGGGTCTGTCATGATACTTCAGCGAAGACGTCAGCTGTGGCGGCCGTCAGCTGAAGGCTTGCCTGGGACTGGAGGACCTGACTCCAAGTGCACTCCCATTGCGATTAACAGGAGACTTCACAGCCTCCTGGTGGGCCTCCCCACAGGGAGCCTGGAGAGTCCTACAAAATGATAACCGGTTTCCCCCACAACTATCAATCTAAGAAAGAGAATACGAAGGAAAAAGCTCAGGTTTTTGACCCTTAGAAATCACACACCATCACTCCTGCCATGCGGTGTCTGTTTGAAGGGAGTCACCAAGCAGAGAGAGCATTAACCCCACCTCCCCATGGAGGAGAAGCAAGCAAGCTGGGGACAGACTGTAAAACTGCCCCAGCCTGGCATGACGATGGCTTCCCACTGTTGCTAGTCTTGAACATCTCGATATACATGAATTTCCTAGACCTTCGACTGACCATCTACTGATAGTCCATTGAATTATCTGCAGCTAAGTGCACTTGGATATACACTTGATCTTGGCCAAAAGGCTGAGAAGCGATTGCACTCGGATATAATTCTGCTTCTAGGATTTTAATATAATATCTTTGTGTGGTGGGAGGGTAGGCATAGTTATATAATTGGCCCTCTAAGTCTGCAGATTCCACTTGTATGGAGTCAATCAGCTGCAGACAGAAAATACTCAAAGAACATCCCGTCTGCACCAACACACGAACAGACATTTGTTTTGCTTGTCATCACTCCCTAAACAATATGCTATAGCAGCTATTTACATAGCATTTACATTGTGTTAGGTATTATAAGTAATCCAGAGAAGATTTAAAGCAGAGCTGAGGGGGCCTGCCCAGTGGTGCAGTGGGTTAACGCCCTGGCCTAAAAGCGCCGGTATCCCATATGGGCGCTGGCTCGAGACCCAGCTGCTCCACTTCCTGTCCAGCTCTCTTCTGTGGCCCAGGAAAGCAGTAGAAGATGGCCCAAGTCCTTGGGCCCCCGCATCCATGTGAGAGAACCGGAGGAAGCTCCTGGCTCCTGGCTTCAGATCGGCACAACCCCGGCCGTTGCAGCCTTCTGGGGAGTGAACCATCGGATGGAAGACCTCTCTCTCTCTCTCTCTCTCTCTCTCTCTCTCTGCCTCTCCTCTCTCTGTGTAACTCTGACTTTCAAATAAATAAATAAATCTTTAAAAAAAAGCAGAGCTGAGGAAACTTTTCTCTGTCAAGGGCCATTGCAATATTTATAATGTCGCTCACGGGCCATACAAAATGACCATCTTATAATTAGCCTGTTATAGATCTATTGAATTTTGAGTCCTGCCTGATGATTTTGTGTGTCTTAGATGGCCCGCAGGTCAGATGTTCCCTTCCCCTGATGTCAACTATACGGGAGGACATGTGTAGGTTATGTGCCCACACTGTGACATTTTATATAAGGGATTTTAGTATCACAGATTTTGTTATCCGTGAGGGATCTTGCTACCAATTTCTTACAGATACCAAGGGAAGACTCTATAGCATGACAGGTAGAGTTGTAGACAGAGAGAGAGGGAAAGAGAGAAAGGTCTTCCTTCCGTTTGTTCACTCCCCAAATGGCCGCTACAGCCGGTGCTGATCCAGGTGCTTCCTCCTGGTCTCCCATGCGGGTGCAGGGCCCAAGCACTTGGGCCATCCTCCACTGCCCTCCCAGGCCACAGCAGAGAGCTGGACTGGAAGAGGAGCAGCCAGGACTAGAACCCAGTCCCCATATGGGATGCCAGTGCCACAGGCGGAGGATTAACCAAGTGAACCACGGTGCTGGCCCCAGCATGGAAGTCTTATGGGCTGATTATATACAAGTGTATATCTATAGCATGAGTTTTTCATAATTTATAAATAAATTACTCAAAAATAAAATAAGTGTGCTAGGACAACTGCCAGTACTTAGCACCCTTCCCCCTTCAAATCCTTTCTATGTTCTCTGTACATTACAGGGGGCTGGAACTTTGAGAACTACATTATATATTGAATGTGTTATCTGAATCTTCTGTAACTCCAAGACTTTGGTTTTAGCTTGGTTTTTGGTCCTAAGCTATCTGTAGAAGTATCCAATAATTGTGCAACTATCAACTTCTTCTCGTGTTTGAAACCTTTGTTTTTCTTTGGTTTGATGCTTTGCAGTCTGCACTAAAATTTCACAACAATGCACTTTGCTATCACTGGGCACTGCAGGGACATGGCGGCCTAGATCCCTGATAGGGAGACCTTGTATTTCTGAACTAGAAGCACTCGGTGAAGGAGGGGCTAGATAAAGTGCCTGGATTTTAATCTTGGCTCTGGTACTTACTAAATTTGTGATCCCAACCAAGATACTTCACCTGTCTGTTCCTCAGTTTGCTCATCTGTAAAATGCTAGAATAATAATAGTTCTCCCTTCACAGGGCTGCTAACGAGAATGCAAAATGCTTGGAGCAGTGTCTATATGCAGCCAGTCCTCCAGTGACTGTTAGCTTCTAGTATTACTCAGACTCTTTGCAGCCCAGCAGACTTGCGCCGTTTCTCCTATCAGAGCAAGGACAGGACAGAACGTACGTTCTCAGGCCAGTTCCCGTTGGCAATGAGTTGTTAAGCTGTCCCAGATTCCAGCAACCATTCCTCATTCCTAGTCTGCAGGTTTTTAAAAATGCGTTTGTGAAATTTTCTCCACCTTCATCGGTTTTTATTGGGAAGCGAGAGAAGGTTGTGTCAGGGGTTACTAATAAGCCACCTTTTAAACCAGAACATTGGTATCTAATTTTTAAAATTACCTGCCTCAATGCGATTCAAGTTAGATGGAGATTGATGCTCTAATTCAACTGCTGTGGTGAAATAACCATTAGTGCACTTTTTAGTCCTGGCTGGGTATTTTCTTAATGGCCTCAAAAGACTTTGGTGAAATATTTCAGAGAATTCTTTGTTGTACTTAGCAGGAGTTCGGTTGAGAAGGTAGCCCGCCCCCCTCCGTGTTCTGTCACATGTCATGAATTTCACCACTATCTTTTTGAATCATAGCTCATCTACTCCTGCAAACCAGTCACAGAATATCTCTAAAATAGCATCTCTGTGCCAATCAGAGCTCCTTTTTAAAAATAATAAGTCTGACAGGCATCGCGCATTTTAAACCGAACACACACTGCAAAGCAGCCATCATCCATTAGTCCAAGTGACCTTTGAATAACCCAGACCAGAAAAGAATAGGGCCATAAATTGGAGAAGACTCTAATCCCGGCTGGGGATTGGCGGTGCTATCAGCCCATCACGCCTGCCGAGGGACTTATTTTCACATAACAGCCCGCTGTGCGTAATGGAAAGAGCACTTGAGGAGGAGTCAGCAGACAGGGGCTGTAGCCTTATTTCAAAGAATGCTGATTATATCACGCAACTCTCTAGAGATCCAGTTTTCTTATTATAAAATCAGGATTCTATCCTAGGTCACGCCCTCGTCAACACTCTCTCCTCCAGCATGCGTGGAGTTCAAGGGCAATGAGGTGAACTGGTAGAGCAGATGCGCTTTGCACACTGTCGGGTGGGGAGCTGAGTGCCAGCTGTACCAGTTATTTATGGTGTAACAGAGCAGACGATTTGTGTTCTGGGTACCTTGGTTTATTCATCTGTAAAAGGAGAATAATAATAGTACTTATGCCGTGATGTTGTCTTACGCATTAAGTGAAAATCTAGGACTTAGCTCCTTGGCACCAAGGGAACACCTAACAAAGGGCATATGCCTCCAAGGTACCTGATCCCCTTTGTGCAGCCCAACTTGACCCAATTCTCCCTTGCTCCATCCTCTGAAAATGCTCCTTCCCCCCACCCCAAAAAAACCAACTCCAAAGGGATTGATTAGTAATGTTGATGCTAATGAAGATTTCACAGAGAGATTCAGAAGAAAGGATAAAATAATGACAACAATTAATTGTACTATTTTTTTGGTATGCTTTAGGCACGGTGTTGAATATTGTCAGTGGATGATCTAATTTCATCTGTGCACTGTAGTAACATGTAAGCCGACTTTCTCTTAGATAGTTCCATTTTTCCATTTCTCAGAGAAAGAGCTACTTTCTGAAGAGCCTCCTTTTCCCCCTATCCTTTCTTTGTCAAAGCGGATTCCCTCTATTGTGCCAAACAATTCAGTTTGCCCATCAACTGCCTATCCTATTCAGCAAACCAGAGGTGAGACAGCCAGACTTCCTGCTCTTCTTCCCCACTTCATTCATGGCCCCGTGCTTGCATTTAGAGGCTCTGGGAGTGAGGATTGTCACCCCACGCAGGCAGGAAGGGTTTAGATTGCAGCCTCACTTCCTATTTTGTCTCCTGTGCCTGGCGCAGAGCCCAGTACCTGGTAGTCCATGCATATTTATGGAATGAACAAATATACGATTGAGCTAACATCACAGAGGTCAGAAGGAACTGAGGAGTTTACAAAGACGGCGGCAGCATGCTGCAGGAGACTGAGAAGAGCTGAGGACTTTTTTGGGGGAAAAATAGGACGTGGCCTTGAAGACTGAGTAGGATTTTAAAAGAGAGTTTAGGGACAAGAGTATTTCAAATAAGGGCATCTGTGTAACTGCACTGACATGGGGGCATGTATGGTTTGTTGGGTACAGAGGAGTCAGGTGAATGATCTGCAGCCTGGAGGTTCAGTGCCTAGAGTCCAGAAGCGCCCAGATCTCCAGGAAGGCCAAAGAAGGCACAGGGGTGAGACTGGAGCTGGTGGAAGTTGCTTGAAGAAAGAGACTTGAACATCATGTTCTGGAATTTGATGTAACCTGTGGACAGCAGGGAAAATCTGCCACTGAGAGTACCTGAGCAGAGGCTGGATTGCTCAAAGGTGTTCATTAGAAGGTGACTCTGGGGCTGGCACTGTCGCTAGTAGGTTAAGTTCCTGCCTGCAGTGCCAGCATCCCTTAGGGTACCAGCTGGTTCATGTCCCAGCTACTCCAGCTCATGAACCCAGCTGGTTCATGATCCAGCTCCCTGCTGATGTGCCTGGGAAAGCATCAGAAGATGGTCCAAGTACTTGGGACCCTCAATCCAGACAAAGTTCCAGGCTCTTGGCTTCAGTTTGGCCCAGTTCTGGCCATTGTGGCCATTTGGGGAGTGAACCAGCAGATAGGAAATCGATCTCTCCCTCTCACCTCTCCCCTCTCCCTCTTTCTGTCTCCCCCGGCCACCGTAACTCAACCTTTCAAATAAATTAAAAAAGAAGGTGACTTTGCTGAGAGTGGATTAGGAGGCAGAGACGGAGACAATGACAGCCTGGCAGAAGACAAGGGTGACAGAGCTCACAGGTGAACACCACACAACCAAAAGTCTCTGAGTTGGTTGGCCGTAAGGGATGCAATCTCTCTCAGAAATGTTGTCTTGAGTGGTGCTTCTGCCCCCAACAGATTTGGGAATATTTGTCATATGAAATAGGGTTGTGTCTTCCCTGTTCTTGGTAAGCATTTTTATTACAAGGTCATAGAGAAGAAGTTAATTGTCCTAGAAAATATGTCATAGATATTAAATCTTCTAATGAAGCCTAGCAGGTTGACTATAATTAGATGGGTGAATATATTCAGGAACTCAAAATCTGAGAAAAGAGAGGGAGGAGAAAGGCATTTTTCAGATCCTGGGAGCCTCTCCATTACTGTCTGCAGAACTGTTTCCAGCAAGTTCTTCCATGATTAATTCTCTGACCATCTCTACACAGTCCTAGAGCATGCAGAGGTGCAAAGAAAGCAACCCCGTTGTTCCGTGCTGCCAACCTCCTGAAGCACATGGCCACCACCATGTGTCTGCTCAAAGCCACCATCTGGTTTTCCTTTAGAATTTTTTTCCTCTGATAATTGCTTTTTTAAAAAATTAGCATTGTTATATACAAATTTTAACTGCTGGTTAATTCTGCTATCATATCATCACCATGCAATCTCTTCATATTCCCTATGCAATTATTTTCGAGCGGGTACTTGCTGTAAGGTTTAAGATACTGTTTGGTGGGGCTGGCATTGTAACCTAGTGGGTAGAGTTGCCGCCTGCAACACCAGCATCCCTTATGGCCACTGGCTCCTGTCCAGGCTGTTCCACTTCTGATCCATTTCCCTGCCAATGGCCTGGGAAAAGCAGTGGAGGATGGCTCAAGTGTTTGGGCACCTGCCACCAATGTAGGAAACGTGGATGAAGCTCCTGTCTCCTGGTTTTGGTCCAGCCCAGCTCTGGCCATTGTGGCCATCTGAGGATTGGATGGAGGATCTCTGTCTGTCTCTCTCTGTCTCTCTCTCTCTGTAACTCTTTTTTTTTCTGACTTACAAATAAGTAAATAAATCTTTTTTTTTTTTAAGATGCTGCCTGGCAAAGCCTACATCCCATATCAGAGTGCATGGGTTTGAGTCTTGGTTCTGATTCCAATTCCAGCTTCTCGCTAATGTGTACTCCAGGAAACAATGGGTGATAGCTCAAGTAGTTGGGTCACTGCTACTCATATGGGAGATGTGGATTGAGTTCCCAGCTCCCGCTTTAGCCTGGCCCAACCTGGCTGTTGCAGGCATTTGAGGAATGAAGAAGCAAATGAGAGATCTCCGTGTCTCTGTCTCCGCCTTTCAAATAAAATAAATACATAAATAAAAATTTAAAAATACAGTTATTTCAAGAATGGAGGGCAAGAGGAGATGAGCAATAAAGACACAAAATAGCAGTAGGGCTTGTAGCAATTAGAAACTAGTCCTGTATGGAGATAACAGATCAGGAAATGGTCCAAACTGTCATATTCTCTAATGTGGGTGATGGGAAGAATGGTGACATTATTTGTCAGAGGGGCTTATTTAGTATTAAGCCAGAAAATCAGGTTGATCCCTCTCCAAACCATAGCTACCCACTGTGAAGTTACCAAGAAGTACACGCACATATATGCATATACCCACTCTCACTCATACCCACACACACATAAACACACTTATATACACATTAATAGTCACACACACACACACACACTCAGAAACAGCAAGCAAAAGAATAAGCTGAACTAGGTAAAGAAGTCTACCCAATTTTATTGACCTTTCTTACCTCAAAGCCCAAATTTGTCTTCCAACTCTGTCAGACTGATCACACGGATGCAAGAAGCCCATACGTGCTGAGCACGTCCAAGGTGGCCAGGCTGATTGCTGGCCCTTACCACTCTAGACATGCATAGGGAACAGAGAGGTGAGGGACAGATGGCCCAGCCCACTTAGCTGGGTCCGGGAACTCTTCTTGCCACATAGAGGAAACAAAAGAGTGAAAGCCTCACCAATATGGTGACCTTTTCTAGTGGAGGTTGGTAAACTACAGAGCACAGGTCAAGTGCAGCCACTGCTGATGTTCATACGATTAACCAGCTGTAAATACTCAGAAAAAATGCAAAGAATATTTTATGACAAATTCATGTTTTAACATCCAAACATAATGCTGTCAGCACACATTCCATCGTGTCCATTCACTGATGTATTATCTCTGGCTACTGTTAGGTTTGACGGAGGAGGGCCAGTCCAGAAAGTCTGAACCAGTCACTGTCTGGCCCTTTATAGAAAATTTCCCAATCCCTGTTTTAAAGCACATTGGCACCAGCCATGTACACAGGGCTGAAAATCACAGGGCCTAATCAGAGCCTAATTTGACGGGGTCTAAGTCAATTCTTAAAATATGACCCCCCAATATCTCCTCTCTGTGAAAGGCAAGTAAAGATTTAAAAAGTGGCACAAAGGCCGTAGTGTTGCTTCCTTGAAAGGAAGCAGTGTCCTCAGACTGGAACCCAGGGCAGGGGCGTGTGTTGAGGAGGAAAGCTGCAAATCCAGTCCTAGGTGTCTGGTGACATACGGGAGGGGACCAGACCTTTCAGTAGGAGTCTCACAAAACAGTTGGAGAAACAGACGAGTAAGGCATTGTCTACAGAGGCTCTGGTGGGGCCAGGGATCACGTGTCCTGGATGTGGAGGGTAGGGAGACCTGACTGGCATTACCAGAGAAAGCAATTAATTCCTTCATCTGGCAACCCCATGGTGGATAGAACTTTGGAATTGAAAGCATGGACATGAAAGGAGAAGGCAATGAAAGCAAAAAACAAGACGAGTCCGAGAAGAATCACAGAAGCACCCTTGTCCTGGAACCTTTGTGATCTCGGGGAGGACAATTTGATTAGAAGCAGGGAGCAGAAGCAAACTGAGGGAGAAGAACAAGAACAAATACAGATTCTCCTTTCTAGAACCTTGCTTGTGCTATGGAGGGCCACACAGGGAGGGAAGGTATTGGGGTAATGGCTGATTTTGAAGAAATAGGATCCACATGATCCTGTCTTTTGCTGAAGGTAAAGAAGGTAGAAAATGGTTGAAGGTTCGTTGACATGACCTCTTGCTGCTGTTCCATTAGACTGGGTTAGCACTTATGTGAGGGTGCTCTGCCCACCCACACTGTGGTCCTTACCATACCCACCGCCAGAGATAAACTAAAACAACATATTGATGCTGTACTGTTGTATAAACTCTGCATCATCAGAGTCCTTAATGTCTTGGGAAACGATTTTGTGTCTTTTGATTCCTGGCAATTAGATCTGACAGGCTCACTGGGCACATGTCACTCTAGCAATCCCCTCAAGCAACACTTGGTAGAAATTTTACCCAGGTGGACAAAGGCTATAACAATGCAAAGAATATTTTATGACAAATTCATGTTTTAACATCCAAACATAATGCTGTCAGCACACATTCCATCGTGTCCATTCACGATGGGTGGACTTCATGGGTGGACTTCAACAAGAATGAATGAAAAAGACAGCAAACACTTAGCACTCAGCTGCCTTGCTGTCCCAAGTGAAGATGCAGCTGACTCGTGTGAAAACAGCAGCTTCCTGGCATCTGGGTGGTGATCCTGACAGTGGCAGCAGCCAACACAAGTTGAATTCTTATGTGTCAGGTGCTGTGCCATGCATCTTATTTGTATGATGTTGGGATGATACTGGGTGGGAGAAGAGTGGCAGGTAGATGGAAGGGCACTCAGAAAACAAGGGTGAAGGAGAAGAACCAGATGAAGAGGATTAGCACCCAACAAGAGTAGCACACCTGTTCCAGACGAGGTGGTGAGCAAAATGAAAGTGCAGACACTTCCATGGTGCGCCAATAGAAAGCACGGACCAAGACAGGGTCGAGGTTAGTCCCCCCTGCTGTGGAGGAGGGGACCCCAGGTTAGACAAAACCCTGAGACACTGACATATTCTATGACAGAAACTACTGAATAGAGCGGATGTGTCTGGCTCCTATAGACTAACTATGAACAAAGAATAGTCACGTGAACAGAAGGAAGGATCTCTGGTCTTCGGTAACACATTCAGGGCTAGGCCCTAGCATTCGCATACCAAGGGTCAGCACTCAATGTCTCACTAACACGTCTAGTGTCCCCCGCAAATAGCACCTGCTGATCCAGCCTCATATCCCTTTGATCAACTCAACCTCCTGAAAGCAAGGATCTTGACGTTGCACGCAGTCTGGGAGCGGAGCAACACGAGAATGCTGCCACTAAGCCCTGTTGAGTACCTGCAAGTTCTCCCCGAGGTGCCCCACTCCACGTCGTGCACATCCTGGGGTCCGTCAGTCTGAGACAAGTGTGTTTTGTAGAAAGAACAGCACAGGGAGAGACAGGCCCAACCTTTTGCTAGGATCCAAGTGACACCACTGAAACCCATCTTTACACCATGTGCTTTTTGTTGGAAACCTATAATTTCATTCATAACTTTGCGAAGATAATTATACCATGCTGGTGAGAGACAAGTTGATGAATAACTGTTTATTTTCAAAGGAGACATATTTCATGCACTGGCTGCATAATGGGGTCAGGAACACAGCAAGCTGTCACCATGTTTTCTCTGTCATTTAGCCGTCTGGCAGGGTTTTACATGGGGAGCAGAAAATCTCCTTATGAAAGATAACACAATACCCTTGGCCTTGCTTGGAGCCACATTTGGGAGGCAAGGTTTGTAAGTTTCTGCCCATCAATTGCCACACAGTTCCTGCCAGCCTTGTCTTCTTTCTGCCCCACCCTTGGACACAGCCCAAGGTCCCAGCACAGCCCATCGGTGAAGTGTGTGCAAATCATCCACCTCAGGCCCTACCTGATGACCCACAAGGATGTGATCTCCAGGGTTACAGTTGTGGATACCTGGTTGTAGCTGCTGGGCACCCATGTTTTTTTTTTTTTTTCCACTGCAGACCAGATCCAAGACCTAGAAGCCCCTCCCTCATTGCTTAGAGGCGTTGAAGAAACTTAGAAGGGTCAGTGCTGTGGTGCAGTGGGTTAACACCCTGGCCTGAGGCGCCAGCATCCATATGAGTGCCAGTTTGGTATCCGGCTGCTCCACTTCTGATCCAGCTCTTTGTTATAGCCTGGGAAAGCAGAAGAAGATGGCCCAAATCCTTGGGCCCCTGTACCCGCATGGGAAATCCAGAAGAGGCTCCTGGCTCCTGGCTTTGGATCGATGCAGCTCTAGCCATTGTGGCCATTTGTGGAGTGAACCAGCAGATGGAAGACCTCTTTCTCTGCCTCTCCTTCTCTCTCTGTGTAACTCTTTCAAATAAATAAATAAATAAATCTTAAAAAAAAAAAAAAGAAACTTAGAACCTTATCTACAATAGAGATGCATAAATAATGCATTTCAGGTTTGGGCCAGAAAGTATAGGACATAGCATAATGTTGACAGTCAATATTTATTGAGTGTTTATGATGTACCTGCTATTTATCTAAACACTTTGCCTGGGTGGATTCAACAAATTCGTGCAAAAACAAACAAACAAACAAACAAACAAAAAACACTATTTTGTAGATAAGGACATTAAGGAGCCTGTCCAAAATCATTCAGCCACTAGGTGGCTGCGCCAGAATTCAAAGTTAAGAGGGTAAGAGCTTTTCCGCCATGCCCGGGCAGTGGCTGCCACGGTGTGCTGCCCAGGTCCCACACGTCCAGGATCAGAACATCCATTGTGGGGCTCAACAGTGGCTGCCAGTTGAGTCCTTTGCTGAGCAACCTTGTCAAGGTCATGCTTCACTAAAGTTTAGCCTCTCAACTAATGACCAGTCAATGTAGATAAGGGCCCAGATACTTGCCCCAACTTGGGACCACCCTGGTGGGCCATTCAGGTTTCAGAGCTCTCCAGGAACCTGCTGAGAAACTGGGTTGTGACCCTGCTGCGGTTCACCTCCCCGATGTACCCAGTCCTGCTCCTTCCCTCCTCCACAGAGCACGCCTCAGCGCACCTGTGTACACAGATCTCTGTCTCAGATCTGCTGACTCAGACTCAGTGCCTGGAACACTCCCTCACACGGAATTCAGCAGATAAAGCACACATGTATAGGCCCCAGGACTGCTACACAATTAATAAGGGCAGAGGCCCATTCACTTCTGAGCTTCCTGACAGTGTAAGGAAAGATGGGCATGTGAACAGAATAGAATCAAGGATTCAGGAATAATCTTGAAGGCTTTTTTTTGGTCTCAAAATACACTTTTTCTCATCTTTTTTGATTACTCACAAGAAATATGGGTTTATTTTTTTCTTGTTTTTGTAGTTGACATGTGCTTTTTGGAAAGTTTTCCAAAATGTATAAAATAGGAACTTAAAAATAACCTCAAAGCATTGTTGTCTATATTTTCATATATCTTTTTATGCATGCTAGTGTGTATTTGCTTTTTGTTGCTATAACAAAACGCCTAAGACAAGCTACTTAGGAGGGAGGGAGGTGTATTTTGGCTTGCAGTTTTGAAGGCTCACAGTCCAAGATCAGGTGGGTTCCACTGGCTCAGTTACCTGATGAGGTCATGGGATGCCAATGGTGAAGACTATGTGGAGGAAAGATCCCACGATGAGCCAGGATGGGCAAGGCAGAGCCTGACTTGGTTTTTCAGTGTGAACTTTCTCTTGAGAATTACCTTCTGAGGTATGTCCTCATGGCCTAAAGACCTCCCTTTAGGCCCAGGTGCTAAACATTGTATTTGGATCAAATCTCCATCCGCTCAGGGGCATTAACTCCAACTTTGTGGATGAAATGTCTACATGAGTTGGGAGGCTTACAGTGTCCAGACCGTAGGTCTATGTAAAGAATCTAGCACAAATGGCACCTCTTTCTGTATACATCCTAAATGCAGTGACTTCTCACCATCCCACCAGTCCCAGGCAGTCCGGGTGACCAACCTGTTTTGCTTCGAGTACTACAAGGCACTAAAGCATCACATTCCACATTCTATCCTCCATATGCGAGCCAGAGTGAGCTTTTTAAAGAAGTAAACACATCTCATTGCTGCTCTGATCAAAACCTGCTCATTTCTCTGCTTAACTCTTAGAACGATGGTGAAACCCTCTACCCATGCCTACAGTGCTCTCAGGGGTCCTGTCCTGTCTGACTCCCCAACCTCAGCCACCACCAGCTCCCGAATCCCTTCCCTATTTGCTGTTTCTCAGCTGCTTACACCCAGCGTGTACCCCTTCTGGGCTTTTGCACTGATGTCCCTCTGCTTGGAACTCTCCTCCCCCAAACCTGCCCAGCTTATTCATTTAGGTCTGTGCTCAAATGCCTCCTCCCTCAAACCCCAAACCTCTCCCTCCACAACAGTAACTCACCGCCCATGTATTCCTCCCTTCCTGTCCCTTTACTCTGTTGGGGTTCTTCACTGGACTTGTCTTTACCTGCAATCATGTACCTGTTGGCCTGCTTTTGTCTCTTGCCCACTAGAAGGTACACGCCAAGGCAGTGGAAGAGCTGTCTGTTAGCTCCTGGCTCATAGTAGGTGCCCAAGAGCTACCTGTAAAAGGAACGGCTCATCCACTTAGCTGGGATTATGAATTATAAAGCTCATTGCCCATTTTCCCTAGCTTGGGATCCTTGCTCTGATTCTGGAGTACTTCCCTCAAGGTGCAGGATGTGAGCAAGTCCCTGAACCCTTGCATACCAGCAAGAGCACATCTTGGCTGGGCATGGTGCTCTTGGGGTACAGTTCTTCTCTCTCAGTGATCTACAGATATTTCACCATCTACTGTCTTCCAGTATTGCAGATGAAATGTCTGATGTCAAACTTTCTTTCGTAAGAACGCTTCATAAAAAGAACCATAGCTATTCTCATCCTACTCTTTTCTTTTTCTCAGTCCATTTTACCAGGTCCTGGTCCCTAAACCTGAGACACAAAGGTTACATCTCTCTTGTCTTCTTTTAGATGAATGAGCTGGTCAGGGCCCCTTCCTAGAGCTAGAATCAGGATCTAGCAATGTCACCAGAGGAGAGCAACTCCACCCTGCCATGCAGCTGTTTCTAGAATATTTCTTTCTAGATCCCAGGGGGATCTGCTCTTATTCTCTCTCCCTCCTTCCGGATTCTCTCTTCACAACCCTGCTAGTTTCTCCTATTTGGATGACATTCTTTCTTGCCCTCAAACATTTACCTTTATGTCACATCTAACTAAAAATGAAAACAGCTGGGAATCCTTGTGTGATTTCAAAGGAGGGTTAGTGAGACTCCCACCATTGCTTCAAGTTGGGGTGAGGGAAGGCCTTTGGTCACTGGTTAGCAAGTTTGAGTCAGGAGTAGTCCACCTTGCGTTACTATAACAAAATATCTGGCACTGGGTAATGTATTGAGAAAGGAGGCTTATTTATCTCTTGTTGTGGAGGTATAGGAACGTGGTCTCAGCCTCTGTTCAGAATAGGGGAGGGCCCCACAGCAGATGCCATCACGTGGTGGGGGCATGTGTGCTACAGAGATGACATGATGGGATAGAAAGCGAGAGATGGGGGGGTGGGGTGGACAGCAAGCTCACTCTCACAAAAAAACCACTCCGGTGGGAACTAATCCACCCTACAAGATCAGAATTAATCCCTCCCAGGAGGAGCATTCCCAAGGACCTAACCTCCTCCCCTAGGTCCTGCCTCTTAGAGGTTCAACCACCTCAAAATTGCCACCCTGGGGGACCATATAAACTTTGCAAGGGAAAAACCACATCCAAGCCCTGGCAAGAGATGTGAAATTCCAGTGAGGCTAAATAGCCCTGTGCAGATGGTCAGCAGAAACAGCTGTCTTCTGTTACACATTCTTGAATCTGCTCACTCTTCTCAAGAGACAACTTTGTGAGGAAGGGCTCTTGGGGAAAGGAGGGCAGCGCTCTCTGCCCTGCCCTGCCCTGTCCTGCCCCCAGTGAGGAGAGTTCCTAGGTGTCTGTCTGCTCACCACAAAAAAAGGCATGAGAACTTAAAGTGCCTCCTCTTTGTTCACGTGTATGCACAAGCACACATGTATGTATATGCACATATGCACATGTGAGGACTCAGTGGAGACATTTAGGGGGTTGGCAGATGAAGGGGCTGACTACTGGATTTCCTAGCAGAGTTATGAGGCTTCTGTTGCCTTCAGAACGCTTTCGCTTCTAGAGATTGTCACAGGATAGGTACTTCCCTATAGAACACATGTGGGACTCCCTCAAGGAGAACAGCCTGAGTGCCTAGCATTTGACTGGAGGGCAAGGAGTTTACCACCCAACAGGGAACTCCAGATGATCAGAGAAAGCATCCCAGAAGAGAGGAAGTCAACATTACCAGGCCCAGA
The DNA here is from genome assembly GCA_949820135.1 of Sylvilagus floridanus. Classification (NCBI taxonomy): domain Eukaryota; kingdom Metazoa; phylum Chordata; class Mammalia; order Lagomorpha; family Leporidae; genus Sylvilagus; species Sylvilagus floridanus. Next base: position 75,389,006 of record OX463224.1, on the reverse strand, counting down.
GCGCCTGACACCAGATGAGACCCCACATTGCAGGTAAGGTCATTTCTATCTCACCCAACTCCACTGTTGCCCCATTTAGGGCAGACATGGGGACACCAGCCACCCCACCCCCAGTTCCTTTGTATTCTGACACCCTAAATTCAGCCCAAGATGGGAAAAGGGGGAAAGAACCAAATTAAATCAAGACTAGTTTGGAACTGGACATTTTAATTACAAAGTTAGTTTCATTTTAAAGTTATCTGAAGATACCTATTACCCAAGAGAGAGAGCAGACTACTTGTGAGCTCACTGGAGATTCCAGCCAGAGGGAGATTTATCCCTGCTGAATAAATTGCAAAAGGGTTGCAGGTGACACAGACAAAATTGTATTTTGATCACACAAGTGCTGCTTGTTCAGCATTCCAGTTACGGTGCATACATGACCCTCAGCTGACCTTGCCCTTGTGCCTGCTTAAGAGAAGGGGTTTTGCATATTTCTTAAGGAACTTAGGCCATGCAAGCACAACTGGGGAAGTAATATCCTTGAGGGTGGTATGAGGGGACAGCAGTCCAATGCTGGAGCCAAGAGCTTAAGAGATTGAGGGAAAGTGCTGCCTTCCACCTGCTGTGGCCAGGGGAGACAGCCGGCCTGAGCCCCTGACAATCAGGGCCAGCAGAGGGGGCTTAGTGTGGGCTCCCAATGGTAGGAGGAGGGACTACGAAAGAAAGAGCCCTGAGGAGCTGAGCTACTGCATGCATCCTCAAGTGCGCGCGCGCACACACACACACACACACACACACACACACATTGTGGTTTAGCAGCCACAATTACCCTGAGCCCTCCCGCCTCCTTGAGCATCTCTCTCCACCTTATTCCCTACCACTAATGTCTCGCAGAGTATCAGAAAGGTATTCCGTGTGTGTTGGGGGCGGGGGAGAGTGATGCTGTTCCTTGCATCTGACACACCTGCTGAATCAGTCAGGGACCCACCGGAAGCAAATGACCCACTCAAAATAGAACAAGTTCAGGAGCAGCTATTTGCAAAGGCATGAGTTTAGAGAATTGTGTCCTAGCCCAGGGGGTTCCACTCCTAGACCCATGGGGATGAGGGAGGGTGTGGTTCCTGGAAGTCAAGTGCATCCCACATGTTGGGGGGACCAGGGCAAGAGAACAGTCCTAGAGCCTCCAAATCACAAGTCCAAATACTGAGAAGTTATCACTCAAGTGAACAAACTGCTAAATAAAATATATCCTGCCTGTTGACCTGAGCAAAAAGACCTTTATAACAACTGGAAGACTAAGCTGGGTTTGGAAGTCTCAGACCACTCAGAGTTCTGTACGGGAACACAGCAGAAGGGAAACATTTGGGCCTCAGGTCTTGGCTCCCAGCCCGCCTCCTTCCCACCTCCACCTCTTCCTGTAACTGCGAGGGACCTCACTCACACAAGATGTGGCAGTCCTCATGCCCTTGCTGCCCCCCTGAACCCATCCCACGTAAAACACACCCTTTGGCCAACCTCTGAGGTCGGGGGCTAAGGACACTGCAGGTGCAGCCATACTCTGGGAGAGAGAGGCACAGAAAATGGAGGCGTGCACAGCCCAGGGCAGGGTCACTTTGACTATGGGAGTGATGCAGCGGGAGCAGGCCTAGAGCTTTAAAGTATGGTTTCCATTGCAGGGCCCTCTCCTCTGGGGCAAAGGCAGCACTGCTGGAGGGAGAGTGTGGGAATAGGGACTTTTCTTTATAGGACCCAGCCAATCAAAGGCAACTCTACAGGAAGCTGCTGCTCCTCATCAGAAATCCAGAGAAGGCAGGGGATCTAGTGACACGATCTCTGCAGGTTGCATTCAGGGACAGAGAGTAGAGCAGAAGGTGTATCTGGAAATGTCCAGTATTCTTTCCTCTACTCTTTTATTTATTTATTTGACAGGTAGAGTTACAGACAGAGAGAGAGAGAAAAGTCTTCCTTCTGTTGGTTCACTCCCCAAATGGCTGCAACGGCCAGAGCTACGCCGATCCAAAGCCAGGAGCCAGGTGCTTCTCCTGGTCTCCCATGGGGTGCAGGGCCCAAGCACTTGGGCCATCCTCCACTGCACTCTGGGGCCACAGCAGAGAGCTGGACTGGAAGAGGAGCAACCGGGACAGAATCCAGCACCCATGTGGGATGCCGGTGCCTTAACCTAGTGTGCCACGGTGTTGGCCCCTCTACTTTTTTTTTTTTTTTTTGGACAGGCAGAGTGGACAGTGAGAGAGAGAGACAGAGAGAAAGGTCTTCCTTTTGCCGTTGGTTCACTCTCCAATGGCCACCGCGGCCGGCGCGCTCTGGCCGGCGCACCGCGCTGATCTGAAGGCAGGAGCCAGGTGCTTATCCTGGTCTCCCATGGGGTGCAGGGCCCAAGCACTTGGGCCATCCTCCACTGCACTCGCTGGCCACAGCAGAGCGCTGGCCTGGAAGAGGGGCAACTGAGACAGAATCCAGCACCCCGACCAGGACTAGAACCCGGTGTGCCGGTGCCGCTAGGTGGAGGATTAGCCTAGTGAGCCGTGGCGCCGGCCCCCTCTACTTAACTTTTAAGAAACTCTGTTTGTTTGAAAGATGGTGGGGGAGGGAGAACTTCTATCCATTGGTTCACTCTCCCAAATGCCTGTAATAGCCAGGGCTGGGTCAGGTCGAAGCCGTGAGTCAGGAACTTAATCTGAGTCTTCTACGTGAGTGTCCAGAACCCAACAGCTCGAGCCATCACTTGCTGCTTCCCAGGGTGCACACTAGCAGGAAGCTGGAATCCAGAGTGAAGGCAAAACTTGAACTCAGACACTCCAATACGGGACACAGGTGACCCAAGCAGTATTTTAACCACAACACCGACTGTTGACCCCTAATTAATATTTAGACTTCCAGTGCTAGAGCAATTTTCTCATGGGGATTGGGTCTTTTAGTTTTATCACTACGTTTCTACTGCCTGACACAGATGCTTGGACAGTGAGGGGTCTCTGCTACATTCTATTTGAATCCTCAGTATGCTGGGGCCAGGGAGAGACACATTCACGGGCATGTAGACAGCATTCATGCCTGTAAGTACCACACTCACACACAGGCACACACACAAACACGTGGGCAGCACCCAGGACGTGGGGATCAAAATACAAATCTCCATATAATCAGAACCATCATCATTGACCAGAATGACTCCCAGACCTGGGCAAGAGTGGGAGAGCAGTATGGGCACACTAAATGAGGTACTTTTGAGCCAAAGGCCTGGTTGACTTTGGAAGCATAGAGGAGAAAAGTGCTGTCCAAACTGTGCCCTGAGCAGAGCGTGCCTAGCCAGCTGTGTGAGAACCCAAGCCGCCAGACAGGCCTGTCCTTCCTGGGAAAATGAGAACACCTGCTTTTCACCCATCTGATCGCTTGGCTCTTGCGGAACTGGCTGGTGAGGCTCACACTGTGACAGATTCATCTGCCAGGTGTACTGCTCATTATAAATAAATACATTGGTGTTCTGATTTTATTCCCACTTCTTAGAAATTTTGTTAGCATGAGGCATTCCTGAGCATGATTGCCTCCGGAGAGCTGAAGGATTTAGATTGCTAGTGTGCAAGGTTGAGGGTCAGAGCCTAGGCTGCAGGGAACTCACAGGGCAATGCCAGGCAGACAAAGGCTCCCTCCAAACCCAGTTGTTAAGAGTTTTTCCTTTGTGAAACTGAAATAATGACATTCTCAAAGGCTCTGGCAAGTATCAAGGGGAGAGGGAGCCGTGTTGAGTTGTGTATGAGCAGAAACAGCTTTGATTTTCATTTTTTCCTCTTACTTTCCTAGACCTAAATTCTCTCTCAGCCAGCATACAAGGTAGCAGGGGAATTAGTGATGACTGATTTTGACTAGAAGTGAATCTGAGGTCTTGGTGCCCCCTGAGGAGGCAGCAGGGGAGGAAGGGTACTGGGAGTACAGATGGGGGGAACTGATCAGATGTTCCCCCAGGCCCTGGAGGCAGCACAGTGTGTATGGCAGATGAAATCCTCATTACTAGTAGTCCCAAGGTCCTGGCAGGCATCAAACCTGAGGGACACAGAGAAAACTCTGGAGGAATTGAAAGAGCAGAGCCCAGGAATATTGGGAGTGGGACAGTGGATGTGTGACTCCTAGTGACAGCTCAAAGGGGTAGCTTAGTGGTCTGGTCTCCCACTGAAATTTGGATTTTACAAAAATATCAAGGCTAAAAGCAACACAGTGTCCTGGATTGGATCCTGGAGCAGTAAAATGAAAAGAAGCCATGAAAAACCTGGTAAAACCCAGATATTGCCTATAGTGTGGTGAATTGTAAAGCATCAGTGCAAATTTCTTGGTTTTGACAAATATATCAAAGTTACATAAGAGGATATCAGGTAACAGGCACACCCCAAACTCTGTACAGCAACTTCTCGCTAAACCCAACATTATTCCAAAATAAAAATTTATTTGCAAAAAGTGTAAAGGTATTTTCTTTTTATAGCTTAAGAAAGTTTTCTTCAATGTGTCTTTGATTATTGCTTCTATTGTAGCTATTTGGTTTTTTAACAAAAACAGGCATATTTTTTAAATGCACTCTTTTTTTCTGTTTTTATTCATAGCTATCTTATAACCACTTACTGTTTTCATCTTGTTGTTCTTTTTTCCTCAAACTCTGGGAGACTCTCTACATTTGTTCTCCCCACCATTCATCTGATTTCTGGAAATGCCTCTTTTTTTTTTAAGCCTTTATTTAATGAATGCAAATTTCATAGGCACAACTTTAGGAATATAGTGGTTCTTCCCTCCTTACCCACCCTCCCACCCCCACTCCTGTCATACCTCCTACTCCCTTTTCCATCCCATTCTTCATTAAGATTCATTTTTAATTAACTTTATTTGCAGAAGACCAACTCTATACTAAATAGATTTCAACAATTTGACCCCCCCCACACACACAATGTATAAAATACTGTTTGAGAACAAGTTTTGCAGTTAATTCTGAGTACAACTCATTAAGGACAGAGGTCCTACATGAGGAGTAAGTGCACAGTTACTTCTGTTAATTTAGCAATTAACACTCTTATTTATGACTCAGGGATCACCTAAGGTTCTTGCCGTGAGCTGCCAAGGCTATAAAAACCTTTTGTGACCACAAACTCCGTTAGTATTTAGACAAGGGCATAAGCAAAATGGAAGTTCTCTCCTCCCTTCAGAGAAAAGTACATCCTTCTTTGATGGTCCCTTCTTTCCCTTGGGATCTCACTCACAGAGATCCTTCGAGTAGGATATTTTTTGCCACAGTGTCTTGGCTTTCCATGCCTGAAATGCTCTCAATTTGTATCCCTTTGATTGCTTTTTCTTGCCTAATGGCTCTGGCTAAAACTTCCAGGACTATATTGAATAGCAAATGAATGAGCATCCCTGTCTAGTACCAGATCTCAGTGGGAATGCTTCTACCTTTTCCCTGTTCAATATGATACTGGCTGTGGGTTTGTCATAAATTGCCTTGATTGTGTTGAGGAATGTTCCTTGTAAACTCAATTTGCATTTTCATCATGAAAGGGTGTTGTATTTTATCAAATGTTTTATCCACATCTATTGAGATAATCATATGATTTTTGTTCTTCAATTTGTTAATGTGATGCATTACATTGATTGAATTGTGAATATTAAACCATCCCTGCATACCAGGGATAAATCCCAGTTGGTCCGGGTGAATGATCTTTCTGAAATGTTGTTGGATTCAATTGGCCAGAATTTTATTGAGGACCTTTGCATCTATGTTCATCAGGGAAATTGGTCTGTAATTCTCTTTCTCTACTGCATCTTTTTCAGGTTTAGGAATTAAGGTTATCCTGGTTTAATAGAAAGAATTTGGGAGGATTTCCTCCCTTTCAGTTGTTTTGAAAAACTTGAGAAGAACTGGAGTTAGTTCTTTAAATGTCTGGTATAATTCAGCAGTGAAGCCATCTAGTCTTGGGCTTTTCTTTGTTGGGAGGATCCTTATTACTGATTCAATTTCTGTCTTGATTATGGGTCTGTTTAGGTTTTCTCTGTCTTCATTGTTCAATTTAGGTAGGTTGTATGTGTCCAGAAATCAGCCCTTGTCTTGACTGTTGATGTACAATGTAATACTTTATCCATTTTAGTATTTTTTTGTTCTAGTATTATTGGTTGAACTCTGTAATTAACACACAATTATTCTTAGGTGTTTAAATTTTAACTGAAAAGTGATCCCTGTGAAATATAAGAGTGGGAGTAAGAGAGGGAGGAGATGTACAATTTGGGACATGCTCAATCAGACTTGCCCCAAATGGTGGAGTTAGAAACATGCCAGGGGATTCCAATACAATCCCATCAAGGTGGCACGTACCAATGCCATCTCACTAGTCCAAGTGATCAATTTCAGTTCACAGTTGATCACACTGATAGGTCTAAGAGTCAAAGGGATCACACAAACAGAACTAGTGTCTGCGAATACTAACTGATAGAATCAAAAAGGGAGAGAACGATCTAACATGGGAAGCGGGATACACAGTAGACTCATAGAATGGCAGATGTCCTAAATAGCACTCTGGCCTCAGAATCAGCCCTTAAGGCATTCAGATCTGGCTCAAGAGCCCATGAGAGTATTTTAGGCATGGAAAGCAAAGACACTCTGGGAAAAAAAAAAAAAAAAGAAGACCTAAATGAAAGATCTCTGCAAGTGAGATCCCAGTGGAAAAAATGGGGCCATCAAAGAAGGAGGTACCTTTCTCTGAAGGGAGGAGAGAACTTCCACTTTGACTATGACCCTGTTGGAATAAGATTGAAGTCAGCAAACTCAAAAGGCTTCCATAGCCTTGGCAACTAATGACTAGAGCTTAGGGAGATTACTGACGCCATAAACAAGAGTGTCAAATTGTTAAGTCAACAACAGGAGTTACTGTACTTCTCATGTGGGATCTGTCCTTAATGTGTTGTCCAATGTGAAGTAATGCTATAACTAGTACTGAAACAGTATTTTACACTTTGTGTTTCTGTGTGGGTGCAAACTGATGAAATCTTTACTTAATATATACTAAATTGATCTTCTGTATCTAAAGATAATTGAAAATAAATCTTGATGTGAATGGAATGGGAGAGGAAGTAGGAGATGGGAGGGGTGCGAGTGGGAGGGAAATTATGGGGGGGGGGAGCCATTGTAATCCATAAACTGTACTTTGGAAATTTATATTTACTAAATAAAAGTTAAAAAAAAAGTCTATTTTGTCTGGTATTAGGATGGCCACACCAGCTCTTTTTTTGGTTTCTATTAGCATAGAATATCTTTCCATCCTTTCAGTTTCAGCATGTGCATGTCTTTGTTGGTAAGATGTGTTTCTTGTAGGCAGCAAATAGATGGGTTTTCTTTTTTTATCCATTCAGCCAGTCTATGTCTTTTAACTGGGAAGTTGAGACCATTTACATTCATTGAGACTACTGTTAAGTACCGACTTTGCCCTGCAATGTTTCTGTAAATAGTCGTGTTCATGTATTTTGGATTTCATTTGTACTTTTGCTTGGTCATTTTCTGCATTCATCTTCTTTTCTACTGATTTTCCTGTTTTTGTGTTTCTGTGTGTAGCATATCCTTGAGCATCTTTTGTAAGGCTCGGCAAGTAGTTATAAATTCTTTCAATTTCTGCTTGTTGTGGAAGATCCTTATTTCTCCTTCATTCACAAATGAGAGTTTTGCAAGATACAGCATTCTGGGTTGACAGTTTTTTTCTCTTAGGACTTGAAATGTGTCTTGCAATTGTATCCTTGCCTATAGGGTTTGCAATGAGAAGTCTGGAGTGAGTCTAATTGGGTTTCCTCTGAATGTGATTTGTTGTTTCTTTTGTGCATATTTTAAGATCTGTTCTTTGCATTTCACTGAGGTGAGTTTTGCTACAATGTGTCCTGGTGAAGTTCTTTTCTGGTCCTGCCTATTGGGAGTTCTGTGGGCTTCTTGTACTAGGATATCTTTTTCTTTCTCCAGATTGGGGAAGTTCTCTGTTATTATTTCATTGAGAAGGCCTTCTAATCCTTTCTCTCTTTCCACACCTTCTAGAATTCCTAAGATCTGTAAGTTGGTCACTTGATAGAATCTTTTTTATTTTTTGACAAGTAGAGGTAGACAATGAGAGAGAGAGAGACAGAGAGAAAGGTCTTCCTTCCATTGGTTCACCCACCAAATGGCCACCAAGGCTGGCGTGCTGCGCCTATCCAAAGCCAGGAGCCAGGTGCTTCTTCCTGGTCTCCCATGCCAGGTGCAGGGCCCAAGCACTTGGGCCATCCTCCACTGCCTTCCTGAGCCACAGCAGAGAGCTGGACCAGAAGAGGAACAACCGGGACAGAACCAGCACCCCATCCAGGACTAGAATCTTGTAAATCTCCAACTGTGATTTTTAATTTTCGAATTTCTTCTTCTTGTAATTGGTCTAACTATATTATTTCCAGAAAATTGTCTTCTAGTTCTGATATTCTTTCTTCTGTCTGATCTATTCTATTGTTAAGACTTTCCACTGCATGTTTATTTGATCTAATGAATCCTTCATTTCTAGTATTTCATTCTGGCTTCTCTTTAATATCTCAATTTCTTGGGAGCACTTTTCATTTATTTCATGAATTTGTTTCTGATTACTTCTAAGTAATCTGACTGTTAATTTTCTGAATTCCTTTTCCGGCATATCCTTGATCTCTTCTTCTTCAGCTTCCATTATTGAAGGGTTATAGTGTTCCTTTGGGGAGTTCATAGAGTCTTCCTTATTCTTATTTGGGTTTTTTGTTTTTTTTTTTTTGGTATTTTTTAGTTATTTTGTCTTTAATTTGGTGTGTCTGTGGTGTGATATCCCTCTGCTTGGAGCTGCTATGTGTCTGTGTTGCAAGTGGAAGTACAAAGCCCCACCTCCCAGAGCCCTGTTTACTTCTAGATCATGATGGAGGTGGGTGCCAGGGCTTTGACACACTAAGCCCCACCTACTGGGGCCAGGCTGACTTCTCACTGGTGCATGAAACGAGCTCAGGTTTCCGATGTTTAGGACTACTCCTTGTTGTACAGTTTGCATGGTGGGGAGGAAATCACTCTGAAATGTTGTGATCCTTGTTCATGTGTGGGGTGTTGTGAGGTGGCCCCTGCAATTGATGGGCATGTGCACGGGAGACAAATGCGGCAGTCCCCTGCTCATACTTGAAATGTAAACAATCAATATGGCTGCTCCCCACCAGCTGTCGGTCCGTTTTGGGAGGAGGGGAGATACATAGATGGACCAGGGCGCGCCTGACCTCTCTGCTTGTTCCCCTATAATTTCTTCTTCTTCCCACTTGGAGCTTCAAATGAAGTTTGCTAAGCTCCCCCACTTGCTGCTGTCCACAGCTCTGTGGACTTCCAACCTCTCACCTGGTTCGCTGGCAGGGGGCGGCACCAATCTCCTCTCAGTGTCTCTGCTGTGCCTCCACTGCACCTCCATCACCTCCCCTTCCACTTTGCTCCTTCGGCATGGACTTGCCCAGTTTCTGCTGGACTGCTGGGCTCCTCTGCGTAAACTTCTCGTGACTCCATTGCTGGCTTGTATCCCCTCTGCTTATGACTGTCTATTTTGCCCTGTGCAAACATCCTGTTGGAACATCCTCGGAACATCCTGTAGTTATATCACCATCTTGGCCCCTCCATCAACCCCTGCAGCGCCTCTTCTACTTGCACGTCCTCCAGTGTAGATACCAATTCTGTGACTGCATTTTTAGTTTCTCTGCATGGGTTCTTACCCAGGGCACCTTTGTTTATATCTGCTGAGTTTTGTTGTTGTTGTTGTTCAGTTGGTTGTTGTTGTTTTTTTTTTTTTTTTTTTTTTTTTAGATTTACTTATTTATTTGAATCAGGGTTACACAGAGAGAGAGAGGTCTTCCATCTGCTGGTTCACTCCCCAGTTGGTTGCAACAGCCAGAGCTGCACCAATTGGAAGCCAGGAACTTCTTCTGGGTCTCCTATGTGGGTACAGGGGCCCAAGCACTTGGGCCATCTTCTACTGCTTTCCCAGGCCAAAGCAGAGAGCTGGATCAGAAGTGGAGCAGCCGGGACTTGAACCAGTGCCCTTATGGGATGTTGGCACTGCAGGTGGCGGCTTTACCCTGCTATGCCACAGTGCCGGCCCCTATCTGCTGAGTTTTGATCACAGGCTGTCTTCCACTGTCCATGCCTGCTACCCCTTCACAGGGTCCTGGTCGTTGACTCCTAACATGACTTGGCAAAGCATGAACAGGTGCTCTCTTCTCACCCGTGATGGCTGATCCTCTGCTCTCTGAGCTCTGGAGCACAGGAAACCAAACCAGCATGTGAGCTGCTGATAGATACTGCAGGACTGAGAATTTGGAATTCTTGATCAAAATCCCAGAAAACATCTTTATTCTGAGTCATGTATTAATCACAAAATAATGGATCCACTGCCTTATGAGTTGACACTCTACAATGTCATCGTAATGGGCAAAGAATATCATTCTACACTACCAGGGATGGAACTCAGAAAGAAAAAAAATCTTTGCTATGCTTATGATTCCTCTATTAAAAGTGACATTCCTGTTCTTATGTGTCTCACAGAAGAGGCACTGTTTAGCGCTTGAGATATTATTTCATTGGAATTGACATGGCCAAAGCCTACCTTTGTGAGTAGGAAATAGGATTGTCATCCGAGGAGCAAGGTTCTTTTACGTGTGTGCACTGACCACCAGGGCCTGGAGAAATCATCTGGGGAAAGAGCGAGGCCACGGCCTCAGCCCACAGACTGGACCTGCAGCAAGTGCTGTGGAGAAGTTGGTGCCTTTTCCCCAAGGCTCAAGGATGTCCTGGAGGCAGCAGGTTCTGCTGTCAGAGGCCACAGAGTGGGTGTGGAGGAGGAGAGGCCTGAAGGGCTGTGACAGGAAACAACACGTCGGGGATGCAAGCTGCTAGGGTAGAGTGAAAGAAAGAAAGACAGAACACCACTTTGAAAGCCAATCTTGAGACTGCTTGTACTTCCTAGAATTTCCCCCTTTTTGGTTCTCATTATCTGGCAGAGTTTCTTTTGGATGTCAGAGTGTCTCCAAAGAGATTTCCACTCATCAAAGCCAGGCTTCAAGGACAGGGTGTGATACCCCCAGGAGAGAGTAGTCACAGCTGGAACCAAGTGGGAGATGCTCCAAGGGAAAGAAAAGTGAGGAGTGAAGGAGAGGCATGCTCTCACGGGAGATTCCCACTGCTCCACTCTGGGAAGGGCTGTGCTTTGCTCCCACAAGGGCCAGTCCTCCGTGGGCTTGTGTTTCCTGCCATATTTCACACCTGCTCTCACCTGCTGTCCTGACCCTTCCAGCCCTTCAGAGGAACCCACATGGCTGCCAAGAAAGCTCCATCAGGAGTGCAAATCACCAAGATGTCTGAAACTGTTGGACTTCCCTGTGCTTTACTGGATAAAAGATTTGCCCAATTAAGGGAAGAATTCAACAAGTTCTAGAACCAAATTTGCATTTTTAAAGACTTTAACCCACTGTGATCTTCTGTTTTAGTAAAGTCCGATTTCAATCTTGCATTTTGTATAAACGGATTTGATAGGATGCTACACTCCTGGATTAAGGGTTTCAGGCACAGGCTGGGCAATTTTCTTCATGGGGCCAGAACTTCCAGCCTCATGTTTTTCTCCCACAAAGTTTTTTCTTTTTTAATTTTTATTTGACAGATAGACAGTGAGAGAGACGGAGAGAAAGGTCTTCCTTCCATTGGTTCACTCCCCAAATGGCTGCTACAGCCGGCACTGCGCTGATCCGAAACCAGGAGCCAGGTGCTTCCTCCTGGTCTCTCATGTGGGTGCAGGCGCCCAAGCACTTGGGCCATCCTCCACTGCCTTCCCAGGCCACAGCAGAGAGCTGGACTGGAAGAGGAGCAACCAGGACTAGAATCTGGCGCCCATATGGGATGCCAGTGCCACAGGCAGAGGATTAACCAAGTGAGCCACTGCGTCGGTCCCACAAAGTTTAATTACGCCATCAGGCTCTGGGTTCCTTGCCTACTCTTCTCCTCACTGTGTAGTCCCAGGAGGAGCTGCTAGCAGTTATTAAGCACTTGCTGTTTGCCAGACATTATTTCAGATGCTTGATGTCTAACAGAGAAATGAAGGATGGAGAGGTTCACAGTGAAGAGAGACAAGAGACAAGTCTGCTCAGAGAGAAAAACCTTGCTCCAATCCCTCCTCTAGCCACTTACACTTCCCATGTCATTTTTGGTCAAATTTCTTAACCATTTTGTGTTGCAGTTCGCTTTGTGGAAAGGCAGCATAGCAGTTCCTGCCCTCCACGTGCTTTGTGAAGATTAACAGGAGCAACATAGAGACAGAATGCCTGGCGCGTCACCAGTGTCCTTCCCCTTCATGCTTTCCTGATGGAAGTGTAAGTATAGCAGAACATGTACGGTTTGACTCACAGCACCACAAAATGCAGTGGCTAGTTTTCCTCCTTCCAATAAATGGTTTCATTAATTTTTTTTTTTTTTTTGGCAAAGAGGGAAGAGAAGAACTGGCACCTTTCCAGGGCTAATGGAGTCATTTTGTAGGACTCTGGCTTGTTGATGAATGAAACTCTTACCCAACATCCATCTGCAGGGCAGCACAATCCAAATTAGACACAATTACGGGAGTCCAGCACCAGCTCGGAAGGGAATCGGGAGTGCGGGGGATGTGTTTGTCCTAAAGCAGTGGTTCTCAGGCCAGATTGCATATTAGAATCACCTGGGGAGCTCTGAAATGAGCAGGTGCCTGGGCTGTACCAGAGTGGGGCCCAGGAATCAGTATGTTTTCACCCAGTATTGGAGGAGGACAGAGATCTGCTTCTCCAAACACTGCCTCCAAGTGTAGGTGTCAGCTGCTGCAGGAATCATTTTTCTGCTCTGTTGCTGTTGCTCCCAGCACTAACGACACCACCACCCTGCTCCATCCCACCTCCCTCCACAAGGCGGGAGGCAGGTCTACTTATTATCCACTTCCTTCAGTGCCTGGGCCCCGCTGCAGGAAATGGAGGGAAGGGGCTGTTTCTCTTTCCACTAGTCGAAAGACCTAAATCAAGATGATGGGCTAGCAGGATATTTATCCTCTTCAGGGAAAAATCCCAATCCACCCACCAGCTTGTGGTCTGTCTCTGTGGTCTCCACAAGACACCCACAGAAGACTCCTAGTTTATGCATTTTTGAAGTATTATCTCCAGCTCATACTCACCAATGAGAATCACAAGCAGTTCTATCACATGTAAGAGTCCCTAAGGATCCATGGTCTCAGTTCATCTTCACCGAGAGACTGGTAATTAAGGTCATCAGTGTGACTAAGGGAATAATTCTGGTTAAACTGGGTCTTCTCTGAGTTCCATACTCTAAGTTGGGATGTCACAGCCTCACATTAAATTTTAGTCCCTGTTTCTAGATTGGCTTAAAATTAAGTCTCTGGGATTGCTTTTTATAGGAGGCTTATCTTTTCCCTACGGCACTGCTGTTTTATCATTTCATGCATCATGCAGTGTGTTTAAAAATGATTTTCAAATGTCTTTATTTAAGATAACATAAGTCCTATGCAATATTCAAGCGAGACAAAAGTGGATGCCATATCTTTCTTTCCCCTCCTTAATAAATGCCACTGCCTGGTATTAACCAACTTTGATCTGGTGTACATCCTTCTAGACATTTCCCTAAGGGCCATATTTTGATGCTCATAATTGAAAAGTACACACAATGTTTTGCATAAAATAATCTACATTACTTTTCTAGTTTCCTTGATCATCATTTTTAACATATGCCTAATATATGGAAGTACTTGACCACATGTCAATGGATTGGTCAAGTTCAACTTTTCATCCTTATAAATAATGTTATGATAAACATTAGTATGCATTTTTTCATTTACAATAATTTACTTGGGTTCAATTCCCATAAATGGGATTACTTGGTGAAAGAGTATGAACAAGCTAAAGAAGCAATTTACAATTTAATGGGGTGACAGGAAAATAAGAAAGACACACAGCTAAGCAATTTACTTGGTTAAATAAATCATCCTTTATCTGTAAGAAACCACTAAAAATAATTTTATAGAACAGTTAACATCATGAAAAGATTTCTACTATATCTTAAGTAATTTACAAAGCAAGTTACTAAAGTTTTATGATATTTATATAAAAACCTTTTTATGATCAAGATATATCTGAACAGAGTTTATATAGAAATACAAAGACCCAAGAATGACCAAGAAAATAATTGGAAGGCTTACTCTATCAAAAATCAAGATTGGCTGTAAAGTTACAGTAATTTAGAGACTACAGCATCAGTGCACAAATTTTTTAAAAACAGGACCATAATGCAAAGGATGGGCCATAAACTTTATGAAAAGTGCAGGACAGTAAATATTTCAGGCTTTTTGAGTCACATGGTCTCTGTTACAACTCTGCTCGGCTATTAGCTCATGCAGGCAGCCATAGATAACACACAGCAAAGCGACACAGCTGTGTCCAAAGCAACTTCACTCACAGAAGCAGGCAACTGGCCATAGCTCTCCTGTCCCTACAAGACAGAATCTAGAAACAGACACATGGGCAAAGATACACAGGCACAAAGATACGACTTGTGCACCAGTAGCAATGAGGTGCAATGTGGGAAAGGGGTGTTTTTGAAGATAATTTATTTGAAAGGCAGAGTTACAGAAAGGGAGAAGCATAGGCAGAGAGAGAGAGAGAGAGAGAGAGAGAGAGAGAGAGAGAGTCAGTCTCCCATCTGCTGGTTCACTCCCTAAATGGCCACAACAGCCAGGGCTGGGCTGGGCCGAAGCCAGGAGCCAGGAGCTTCACCCATGTCTCCCATACGGGTGCTGGGCCCTAGTACTTGGGCCATCTGCTGCTGCTTTCTGAGGTGCATTAGCAGGGAGCTAGACTGGAAGTAGAGCAACTGAGACTCAAAGCATTACCCATATGGGATGCTGGCACTGCAGGCAGTGGCTTAACCCACTATGCTACAGCACCAGCCTTGGAAGGAATTTGTTTTAGTTGTATGTGCTGCCAGAGTGAGCAGAAATGGATGGTTTTTAAATAAAGGTCCACTCTGCAGGCAGGCAGGCAGGAAGGATTCAATCCAATAATCCAACTGATTAGCCGTATTGGAAAAAGTGAAATTTGATTCCTGCCTCACATTGTACGCTAAAAATCCCAGCTGAATTATAGATACAAATATGAAAATCAAAATGATAAACCTATATATTCTATATAGCAGAATACATTCATGATGTTGGAGTAGAGAAACATTTCTTAAATAAGACACAAAAAGCACTAAACATAAAAACTAGTATACTGAATTGTGTCAAAATTATGAGCTACTTCTTCATTATAACGTGTTGGCAGGAATGGACATTTAGCCTCGTGTTTAAGATGTCATTTGATGTTCTACATGAAGGATATCTGTGAGTGAGATCCCAGTGGAAAGAAGGGGCCATCAAAGAAGGAGGTGCCTTTCTCTAAAGGGAGGAGAGAACTTCCACTTTGCTTATGGACCTGTCTAAATACTGATGGAGTCTGTGGACTCAAAAGGCTTCCATAGCCTTGGCAGCTCATGGCAAGACCCAGGGGATCACTGACATCATACATAAGAGTGTTATTTATAAAATCAACAATGGGAGTCACTGTATACTTGCTCCCCATGTAGGACCTCTGTCCTTAATGAGTTATACTATGAGAATTAATTGTATAACTAGTCTTAAAACAGTACTTTATACTTTGTATGTCTGTATGGGTACAAACTGTTGAAATCTTTACTTAGTATAGAGTTGGTCTTCTGTATATAAAGAGAATTAAAAATGAATCTTAATGAAGAACGGGATGGGAGAGGGAGTAGGAGGTGGGATGGGAGTGAGTGGGAGTGGGAGGGCAGGTATGGGGGAAGAACCACTGTAATTCAAAAGTTGCACTTATGAAATTTGTATTTATTAAATAAAAGCTTTCTTAAAAAAAGGTGCCATTTGAGATGCCCAAGTCCCATGTCAGAGTTCTTGTGCTCAATGCTTGTATCAAGCTCCCAACTCCAGCTTCCCGCTAATGCAGACCCTAGGAAGCAGCAGGTGATGGCTCAGGCAGTTGGGTCCCTGTCCTCCACACAGGAGACCCAGATTGAGTTTCCAGCTCCCAGCTTCTGCCTGGCCCAGTCCTGACCTTTGTGGGCATTTGGGGAAAGAACCAACAGATGGCAATGCTCCCAGTCTCCTTCTCCCTATCTCTTCTCTCTCTTTAGCTTACCCTCTATGTCTTTGTCTCTCAAATGAACAAATAATTTTAAAAAATGATGCCCTTGGGAAAAAAAGGTGTTGGCAAGCTGCAAGCTGCAGACTGGGAGAAGATGCCAGGAATATGTAGAACTGAAAAGGGGCTCATAGCCACAAAATATTTTTAAAATCAATTTCTAAAAAAAGAAAACCCTTTTATGAAACAGACAAGAAGCTCAGACACTTAACAAGAAGAGAATATTCAGATAAACAATAGACACCTAAAATTGTGTTAAACTTCATTAGTTATTAGGGAAATGGAAATGTTTGCAAGATTTATTTATTATTTTTGAAAGGCAGAGTTACAGGAGCGGGGGGGGGGAGAGAAAGAGAGAAAGAGAGAGAGAGAGACAGAGACAGAGACAGAGACAGAGAGATTGAGAGATTTTGCACCCATTGGTTTCTCCCCAAATAGTACAATGGCCAGGGCTAGGCCAGGCTGAAGCCAGGAGCTGGAGACTCCAACTAGGTCTCCCAAATGGCTGGAAGGGGCCCAAGGACTTGGGCCACTTTCTATTGCCTTCTGAAGTGCATTAGCAGGGAGCTGGACAGGAACTGGAGCAGCTGGAACTTGAACATTCGCTCCTATGGGGTACCAGCATTGCAGACAGGGGCTTAACCTGCTGGGCCACAATGCTGGCCCCAGGCAATGCAGATTTAAAACAATGAGATAACTTCAAAATACCCAGACTTGCTGAGGATGTGGAGCAGCTGATGATGCTAACAGACGCTGCTGGGTACGCATGGTACAATGGAATTTCTCCCAAAGTTGAGCACACCCATCTCTGTGACCCAGCAGCTCTGTTCCCAGGTTGACACCCAACAGAACTGTATTTATTCACACATGTCAAAATACATGCATAAGAACATTCACACCTACATTATTCATAAGAGCCTTGTCTTAGTCCATTTTCTGTTGCTATGACAGAATACCTGGGACTGGATAATTTATAAGAAAGAAATTTATTTTGGTTCACAGTTCTGAAGTGCAAGGGCATGGCACCAGCATCTTGAGGGCCTGCAGGCATACGTGGAAGAGGAGCATGTGAGAAAGAGGCAGCAGGGGAGAGGACAAGAAGAGTGAGAGGGGAGAAGAGGAAAGGCAGGAGGAGAGCAGGGGGGAGGGAAGCAGGGGGAAGGGAGAGTAGAAGAGAGAGGAGGTGCAGGCTCACTTTATAGCAACCCCCGTTGGAGATAACCAACCCAGTCTCACGAGAGTGAGAACTCACTCAAGAAAAGCATCAATCTCACTTAAAGACCCCAATATCTGTCAACACTGTTGGATTGAGCACCTCAACCTGAATTTTGGTGAGGACAAACCACATTCAAAATATAGCAAGCTTCAAACTGGACACAACTCAAATGTCTTTAAAGAGTAGAATGAATACTTGTAAATGATGGTACACTCACATAATGAAAGCTGGTAATACTATTCCAATGAATGAACTCTCCTTCACACAAAAATATGAATGAATCCCCTATATGTATGTTTTATAAAAGAAGCCTGATACCACAGACTGCAAACAGAAAGACTTGACTCATGGTGACAGGAATTGGAATATCGAAAGAGGGGTTAGGAGTTGAGAGCGAACATTAGAGGGAATTCGGGTTCCAGATAAGAGCCCATTTACTGGAAAAAAAAAAAAAGAGCCCATTTACTGCTCTGGAGGGCAATCATATGGGTCACTCACTTTATGGTAAACTGTTGAGATTTACATGTATGACATGTGAAAAGTTACTTTAAAAAGTTGTTAGAAAATTGAATTCAAAGATGAGTTTATTTTGGTGCCAAAAAAGCTTGAAATCCACACATGCAGGGTCTTCAAAAAGTTCATGAAATATGTATATTATAAAAAAAGCTGTGCTAAAATGGTAACTTCCAAACACATAGGCTACTAAGCACTTGGACCTAGCTGGTGATGCTGCAAAACTGAATTTTTTGTGTAATTTAATTTTAATTAAAGAACCAAATGCTGGCCAGAATCCAGGATATTGGATAGCATAAGTCATGATCTGTGAAGGCAGCCACCATGGGAACAGAATCCACTAGAATGTGTTCTCTTTGGGAAGTAGAACAGGACGAGGAGGTCAAGATGGAGCCAGGGTGCTTTGGTCTTAAATTCTTCTCGACTATTTGTCAACTCTGACTATGGGTAACTTTCTGCATGTAGCACTTAGATGGAAATTAGGATTTAATTTGGAAAAAGAAAGAAAACTTGAAGTATATAAAATTGTTAACAGTGGTTTTCTTTGAATGATGGGATTTATGGTGATTTTTCTTTCCTTCCTTTAAAAAATTTATATTTGTTAAAATGTTTACCATAAGCAACCATGAACAAAGAACAAATTAATAAATCAAAAGCTAAAACTAAATACTGACTACAAATCAGAAAATCCTTTAGGGGCCTATCTGTACTTCTACTGTTAGGGAAATAATGTGCGTAATGAGAATTTATGGCAGGTCATATTTTTCTTTTCAGCATTTAATATCTAAACTTGCTGGCTAAGCAGAGATTTCACATAAAGCATGCCCAGTTTCTACTGCTCTACTTCCTCACAAGGTACATAACAGACGAATTTGGGTAGAATCAACAAGGTGGGACTTGGAGTGGCCCATCTTCAGGTTGGTTTGAGCAGGTGTCTGGATGAATGACCTCACTTTCCTGCTGAACTGTCTTAGAGTTCAGTACCAAAGTCCTCCAAGGACAGGACTTGATGAACTTCATAATATGTCTGTAGAGAAATCTACCATATGTTCCTACCTGTGTATCCAACTTCCTACCGGGCTTTCCCGGCTGGGTATTCTTTAGGCCACTCAGCACTCCCAAACCTGTAATTCTCCTCGAAGTACAATCACATCAGAAGGTGCTCTTTCCACCATGACCGCCAAGCTGCGGTCTGGAGGTCTGCTTTCACCTGACAGCACCCTGCCTTTCCACCCAGGACCCTGTGTTCCAGAACTTGCAAACCACCACTATTCCCTGCTCGTCCCTGTTCCAAATACCTCCAGTTTCACACACGACATTCCTTTGCTGGGATGTCTTCTTCCTGTTTTTTCTACCTGGTACACACTAACTTATCCTTCAAGACCAATACCAACTGCCATCTCTAGAACCTTCTATATTAGGGATGTCAATCACAGCAATTGAAAGCTCATAATCCTATCTAAGTGGATCTGTTCGACCTTCAGCGTTTGCTCAAGGACATTCATATGACCTGTTGTTCTTGTCACAGCTATTGTCCTACAGGTAGGTACATGACATGGGGATGAGCCCCTGACCAAGGGCCACTCCTTCTTAAGCTAGCCAATAGCCTTCTGCAAAATGGAAACTAAGAACCGGTTGAATTTTATGGCATATAAATGCTATACTTCATTAAGGCTGCTAAAAAAAAGTTACATCAGGAATTTTGAAAGACTGGGGCATTTGATAGTGAGTATTCAAAGTTGAAAGTCAAATGGTAGGTTTGGGTCTGGGAAAACCATGCTAATGACCATGCACAGGCCAAAGTTCTGATGATGCAGAATCGATGACTAAGCAGGGGAAGGAGACAGTAGTGAGAGGAGAAAGAAATTCGGGCAAGGAGACAAAGGAGAAGACATCAAGTGAGGGACCGCAAGGTTGTGAGAGAGGAGAGAACAGCTGGTCGGGGAGGTGATTTATTTCTGAGCAGTTTTCCAATTACAATCGCAATCCACAAGTTCTCCTTATAATAAATCCTTTCTTTGGTAACGAAGTAATTTGGCCTGCAATTAAAAGAAGTTGCTGATAACAACTGCCCGATGCCCCGCACAGAGTCCCCCTCTCTCTCCTCTGTGCCATGGCGAGCGTGAAGGTTGCAATGATTTGTGTTTCTGGGAAAGGAAGCTCCAGCGGGAAGAGCACAGCTCTGGAGCCAGACAGACCCAAGCTTGAACCTTGACTCACCACTTATGAACTCTGAAACTGTAGGCCCATAACTTGTGCTGGGGCCTTGACCTGACTGTCATCTATAAAGTTGGAAGAGCCCCGAGGGCGAGGATTTATTGAGAACATATGAAACCCCAGGGACTGTGTCCAGATCCCAACAGGGGCTCAGTAAACATCAGTCTAATTCCTTTCTCCCTCCTCCTTCACTGGCCTGTGGACTGGAGGCAGAAACCGTGCCGTCTTGCTCATCTGGGGTTCCAGGCTGGCCTCCCATACTTTGCTTGGCAGATAGAAGGCGTTCACTGAATACTTTTTCAATTTAATCCTATAGTTAAAGCAATAGCATCCCGGGTTCCATTCTGGTGGGATTGCTGGCTTTAACAAATAAACATGCAGGATGCCCAGTTACGTGTTCATTCAGGCAAGAGCCATGATTAGCGTGTGTCCACGGCATGCTTATACTAAAAATCGTTTGCCGCTGCTCTGAAATGAGAGCAGCCTGACTGTGAGCTGCTCATCAAGTGTCCCATGGTGTTTATCAGTGTCAGGCATGTGTTTCTAGGAAAGCTCTTTGTCTTTTCCCAAGAAAAATGCACCCTCTCGAACTACAGGATTCCCATTCACAAATCCTAGGGATGGTCGCACAGAGCCTTCTGCCCCAGGGAGTCTGTATTAGCTCTGCTGTCCTGGTGTCACTATGAATCGCTCTCTTTTTCATTCTCAAAAGTGACCCTGCTTGCCTGCTTGGATCACAAGTGCTGTGGGCCCCTGGCTGGCGGGCATGGTGCCAGGACACGAGCTCATACCACCTGTCACCAGGCACTCCCCGCCCTGCTTCCCGACTATGTTAGCTCAGGGAACTGACATATCTGGCTGCGAGGGACTGCTGTCTGCCCCATCTCTCCTCTCCCTCTGATGCTCTTGGGAACGGCCCTTCACTCTCTGTCTCCATGTCCTCGGCATTTCTGTCCTGTGAGTGCTTCATTCTCTTTCTCTCTCACTCCCCTGACATCCTCGCACGCTCTGAGTCATCGGTCTTTGTCAGAAGCCCAGTGCTCCACGTCTTTCTTAGCACCCAGCACCACTGTGCTCCACTCTCAAACACCTCAGACCGTGCCCATGCCTGCCATTTACTGGGTGCTCGCTATGCCAAGAACCAAGGAAAACTCTTTTATCTTTTTTTTAAAAAAATATTTTACTTATTTGAGAGGTAGAGTTGCAGACAGAGAGAGGGAGAGACAGAGAGAAAGATCTTCCATCTGCTGGTTCACTCCCTAAATGCCCCTAACACCGGAGCTGGGCTGATCCAAAGTCAGGAGCCAGGAACTTCTTCTAGGTCTCCCACGTGGGTTCAGGGGCCCAAGGACTTGGGCCATCCTCTACTGCTTTCCCAGGCCACAGCAGAGCTGGATCAGAAGTGGAGCAGCTGGAACACGAACCAGTGCCCATACGGGATGCCAGTGCTGCAGACAGAGGCTTAGCCCACTATGCCACATCATGGGCCCCACTTTTTTATCTTTTTAAAAATGTATTTATTTGAAAGGTAGAATTACACAAAGATGGGAAGAAATATATGTAGAACTTCTATCCACTGGTTCATACCACAAATGACCACAATGGTTGGCGCTGGGCCAGACCGAAGCCAGGAGCCAGGAGCTTCATCTGGGTCTCCCACAAGGGTAGCCAGGCCCAAGTATCTGAATCATCTTCTGCTGGAAAAGCCCTTTTTTATGCCTTCAGTGGAGTGGGCCCCAACTGCCTCCCCTCTGCACAGCTCAGGGTCAGTTCCGACCCAGATCTCTTAGCCACACCTGGCAGCATGGTCCCCCATCTCTCACATCGCATTTGTCCCAGCAGCTGTACCACCATTTGTGTGCAAGCAAGATGCTGTGTGAGTCTGTGGCCGCAGGTGGAAGGTGTGACAGATGCAGGAGGGAGGACTTGAGAGCCATCAGCTATGACCATCATCTATCCCGTGGCAAGACTAGAAAGCCCAGAGCCAACCCTGCAGTCTCCTTCAACTCTCTCAGCCACCTGCTGAGGTCAGCGCCACCGTGACTCCTGCCAAATGAGTGAGAGAAGCAGGGCTCAGAGTTGGCACCAAGGTCAGGTTCTTTGACCAAAGCCCAAATAAGGCACTGCCTGTGACCTCCCAAGTCACACTGGTTTGTGGAACCTGCCCCCTGAGCCAGCAGGAAAGAATACTGGTTAAAATGAAAAAGGTCCCAATGCAAGCACTTGGAATTCCCCTTCCAGATAAACTCTGGATTAGAAGAACCTCTTCTACCAGGAGGATTTCCCCACCACCCACGGCCATCATGGATTGTGCACATATTAGCCTGAGCAGCGATTTCTTCCTAGCATTGGAAGCATTCAGAACAGGTGGACCAAATAAGGAACAAACGCCATCTCCCTGGAACTGGAACTCCGGCCTCTGAGACCGATGCTTCGGTCTGTGAGGAAAAGCAATTATTACACTGCAGCTAGCGCAGACACTGGCTCCTGTGGCAATGTCAGTGGCACAATGGTTTATTGGCAAGGGGATGGGAGGTTTGAAAAAAATCAATTTTGTTAAAAATAAACAAACTATAATTCTACATTCCTGACTAGAGACTATTTCCAAGCAGGCAAATGAATAATGGCCTGCCATCAGTCTCCAGAAACTATTCCAGAACCATCTTTATGAGGTGTTACCTAATACCACGTGTCCTGGCACGGTTGCACACAAGGTCCTGTATGATCTGCCTCTCCCACTCTTCCCTCATTCACTACCTGTCTCCTCCCCAACTGAACCTTGGCTACAACCGTGATGTGTTATTTCCAGCTCCAGGGAAGGTACTGGACACTTTCCTGACCATCACTCAAGACTCAGCACAACCACCCCAGCCTCCAGGCAACGCCCCTTCTTCAGATCAGGGTGCACCATTGCTTCTATATCGCAAGCACCACACTCACTGGCTGGCTTCTCTGTATATGGGAACTTTAGAAAGTTCTCCAAAAAATGAAATTAAAAGAGAAATTTGTAGGACTGGGCATTTAGCCTCACAGTTAAACAGAGTACCTAGTCCAATTCCCAACTCTGGCTCCTGACTCCAGCTTCCTGCCAGTGCAGATTCTGGGAGGTGGCAGTAATGGCTCAAGGACTTGGGTTCCTGCCATTCAAACAGGAGACCTGGATTGCGCTCCTGGCTCCCAGCTCTTGGGTTCAGGCCTGCTCCAGCCAGGCCATTGTGGGTATTTGGGAACTGGGGAGGCAACCAGTGAACAGAGTGCTCTTATGCTTTCTTTCTCTGTATATGTCTTTCTCTCTGCCTCTCCAATAAATAAAAAAAAATTTTAAAAACATAAGTTTTTGGGTATAAAACAATTTCAAAATTCACATTTTTTTCACAGTGTGCATTTTCCATGAACTTTTTAAAGTACCCTCACCCTAGCATTTACAATGCGTGAAGCATGATTCTAAGAATGTGTATGTGAGACAGTCTTTATAATGCATGATGTAGATACAATTTTAGGATCCTGTTTTACCAACAGAGAAATCAAGACACAAAAAGAGAGGCAAGTTATTCAAGGTCAGCAGCTTGTAAGTGGTGGAGCCGGGTGTTCTGGCCTCACAGTCCACATGTCTAACACTCTACTGGAATTTTCTGTCTCTTCCAAAAAAAAAGGAGTCTGGAGCCTGGTGTGGAGAGAATGCTTAATACATGCAAGCTGAAGGAACAAACGAGTGAAAGCTATTTCTTGGCTCCCAGTTGCCCTGGACCGCTGATGTGTAACCTCAGCTTTCCTGACACAGCTGCCACCATCTTCAGCTCTCGGGCCCCAGGCAGAGAAGAAAGTCAGCCTGGCCCCTGTGGTGCATCCCAGGGAACGGACCAGGGCATGCAGGCAGTCCCTGGTTAGGCACAGACGCCCCCTGCTCTTTCAAAGAACACCCATTTCCACCGAAACAGGTGAATTGTCTCAGGGAATGACAGGTCCCTCCTCTCTCTCTCTCTCAATCTCTCTCTCTCTCTCTGAAGATAGAAACTCTTCCTTCAGCCCAGAGTGAGTTCACTGGAAAAAACTGATTTCACGCTTTGCTGAGTCTGATTGTCTTTGAACACCAGAGCGCATTATCTGCCTGCCTGCCCTGGGCTGCCGTGACTGCCGTGCGGGACACAGTTGGGCTGTGTGGTGGGGAGATCTCAAATCTCGAGCCTGTGCTGGTCCCCTGGGAGCTTGGGCTGAGCAGAGAGCCATCTGTAGGAAGCTTTTCTGGGCCTAACTCTATGCTCTTCGCCCCTCCACCATGCCCCTACCCCACTGTTTTGTTGCTTTTCTCCCAAAGTGCAAACCTGTCTTGCTGCCTGCTTGCCTCAAGGCCTTTGCCCTTGGTTGTTTCAAAGGCTCCTCAACCTTAACATCATGCAAGGGAGCTTTCTCCCCCAGATCTGCTTTGCTTATGTTCTCCTTAATGTCACCTTCCAGCAACAGTCCCCACACCAAGAGTATAGATTTCCAAATCCTCTGCTTGATACTGACATCCCACCATTAGAGGGCGCCCCCAGCCCCCTGCCTCCAGCCCCAGGCACAAGGATGTATGTGGCTCCTCAATGAACAAACAGCCTGGCTGCCTGGGATGGGAGTAGACAAGAGGGGCCTTCCAAAGAACTGTCACGGCCCCCCTTTCCCCTAAAGGCCAGTGTGTGACCCAGGGCACAGCTGGAGTGGAGTGCCTGGCCTAGGCAGCCATGTGTGTGGTCAGAGGCAGTGGGCCAGATGAAAATCAAATCCAGGCAGCCTACTGGTCAACCCAGGGGTTAAGTGCAGTTGAGGAGTCCAGCTAATGTAATGAAAAGAAAGCCAGGAAACCAGATGGAGAATGGAAAACAGGCAAACAAAACTCCAACACCCCTTGGAAGGGAGGGCCTGTGACAAAGGACGGAGCTCCTTCTCTTGAGTTTGGAGTGTTAAAGGGGAAACTTATTTCAGAGTGTCTTTGTGTGCCTTTGCAGGGAGTTGCTGAAATTGATGGCAGATTAATGAGTTTTGGACATGCAAAGTAGTCCAGGGTTGGTGGGGGCGGGGGGAGTTGAAGTGTTCTCAATACAAAATTAATAGGAATTAATTTCAAGCTGGCAGCGTGGGAGGGGAGGAGCAGATTCTCACGGCTGAGAGCAGGGATGACAGCAAGGAGAAGCTTGGTCAGAAAGAGATTTTCCAGGGCTGCAAATAGCCATGAGCTCTCTAGACGCTGAAACGAAAGACCTGATTTGTGCAATGTGACCTCTGGAATGGTGTGCTAAAATCCACCTGCTACCCCCAAGTCTTCGGGAGTGTCTACTTTGCAAAGAGGGGTTGTGTTAGTGGTAACCCAGAGGGAAATGAAGAAAATCAGGTGATGCATGCAGTGGAGCAAGGATGTGTCAGGGGAGGTAGGTTGCAGAGACGAGACCAAGGATCCCAGGAAAGATAGGAGCCAGAGATGCTGGGTGGATGCTTTGTGCCTCCCCATTTGTGGGGTGGCGTTCAAGTCCTTTTCCCATACCCATTAACAGACAGAAGTGCACCCATAGGCTGGAGGCTGGAAAACACCCAGGGGGATCATGTCTTTGGTCGACTTCTGACCAGGACACGAAGGTTGGATGCAGGGAGGACCAGATGGGGCACTGAGCCTGCTGGGGATTCTTTTTCCCTTAGATATCAGTGACTCTGGGAGGGCTGGAGAGGGAGCTGTCATGGCACTGGCCTGAACAGGCCTTGGGCAAAATAGAGCAGAAAGAAGGTTCTCAGAATCCCGGCCAGAGCACTGAGCCCACCCTGCAGGGTGACAGACAGAGGCCAGAGAGAAGTGAAGCAGGACAGCTCTGCATCTGGGGAAAAGCAGGATGGGGAGGGTCCATTTGGGACGCATGCGCTGGAGGTGCCAAGGAGGACCGTTGGATGCACAGTGGAGAGAACGGACAACCAACTTCTCCCGGTCTGCTCCTGGGGCTGAGCCAGCCTGCACTTCACTTTGCACGCTTCTGGCTGATGGAACAAACACCCAGGGGACTCTACCTGGCTGTGTGCTGCATTGCCAGGGTCTCCAGACCCTCCTGCAAACTCAACCCTGGCAGAAGAGGAAAGAAGCCCAAATAACAACATCCCTCGTCCCCACCTCCCATTAACCGCCAAGCTCTGCAGATTCTATTTCTCGAATAACTTGCTTTGTCCTGTGCCTCCTAAAGTTCCTTTTTTTTTTTACCTGCTCCTCCACAGAGCCCGACACTCTGTCCCATCTTTGGGGTGGGTCTCAGACTTCCCTTCAGGGTTGGGCCCGTGCCAGCAAGTGCTCTATAAATACTTATTAAGTCAATAGTTCCCAGTGGAGAGCCAAACCCTTGTACTCGGTGCCTGCCCTGACACACATCTCTGGCTTCTACCTCTCTTTCCTTAGAAAAGCAAGCCCACTGCAGTCTCACGGTCACACTTACATGTGCAGGTAAAATTTGCCAGCATGGGAGAGCTGGCTCATCATTCAGGGATTGTTGAGATCTCACGGGTTTGGGGACAAAGAAGCCACCCTGCTCCAACACAGTGCATGCCGTGAGGATATTTAAAGCTCCAAGTTGTCCCTTCCAGTGGCTGCTCGCTGGTCCCCTCTGTGATCTTCTTTTCTATTCTCTCCTCACACTCCATCAGTTCATCACTCATTTGTGGCAATGCTAGGCACAGTCATAGGCTCTACCTTCCTCCAATTAATCCTTACCACCACCCTCTAGCCGGGCACGAGTCGCCTCATATTTTGTGAGTTGAGATTCTGACTTGTCCAAGGCTCCGGGGCTAGGGAGCAGCTGTTCCCACTGATTTCAAAGCCTGTGCCCCTTCTGCTGCCCTGGTGTGTCTCTCACGTGGGCCAGGTTCATCTGGCCGCTCCCTGGTCCTTATTCCCTCCAGACTCTCCATAAAATCCTGCTAGCTGGCTGCCTCTGTTCGCTCCCCTCCCTTAATTCAGAGTCTGTTAAATCAAGTGCTTTACCTGTTCTTGATATTGTTTATCAAAAACCTTGGTGGCTTTCTGTTAGAAGATGCATCTGCTATGGTCCTTCATAAATTGCTCTTTGATGCTGTATGTGGCCCCTCTGCTGCACTGTTGGCTGAAAGGATAGGGCCCATCTGTGTTACATTCAGAATGCTCTGTCCAGAGACAAGGGCTGACGTTCTTGCGTGAAGGCCATGAGCTGAGCTGCCCACCAGAATGGCTACTCAGATACAATGCTGCAGCTATGTATGCATTATTATAAATAGATCCTTCAAGTCAGGTGTCCCTTGAGGTTTGGATGCTACCTGGGAGTAGTGGGTTTGGGTTAGGTCCAATATTTGTGCTAACAGCTGAGTATAGAGTATGAGCCCCACAGGGAAATCACCCTGGGTCTGCGTCTACTCCATCACGTCCAGTTCTGTGACCTTGAGAAGGAAGCTCACCTGTCTGCACCTTGGCTTCCAAGATGAGGAACAGCAGCAGCCACTCAGCATAGGGTGAGGATTGTACGAGAGTTACCGTAAAGGGGTTAACATGCTGCCATGACGGAGTAAATGCTAAATAAATGTTGGTCACTGTTGGTGTTGTTGCTGTTGCTGGTGGTGGTGATGGCAAGTGATTGTATCTTTCCCGTCTCTGACCCTTTCAGGCCATTCAGCATAGCTCCTGTTAGTAGCAATTCCACTGGATCTTTCTAACTGTTTCTATCTCACTCTCACCCTGATCCCACCCCCCAAGCGGTAACCTCTGCTCCCGGCATCCGGCCTTCCAGTGCTAACCTTGCCTCTGCCTTCAGCACACAGATTTTACGCTCGGTTTCCTAGGGTTTGACTTGTGGCTGCTCCATCATGGTTTGGGGTTTGGCTGGGTGCTTTTACTTCTTCTCAAAGCCAGGGCCTTAACTCTGTGTTAGTTCCAACCAAAGGACACCCATCTGCCTTAACTCTTCCCACTGCCAATGCACACTCCTCTCACAAAGACAGGAAAAGAGGGAGGAATAAGGGCAGCTGGCAGGGAAGGAGGAAGAAGAGAGAAAAGAAGATCAGAAGAAAGGGCTTATGTTGGGCTTTCAACTTCCTCACCAGAATCTGAACTTGTGCTGCTACGTCCAACCTTATTTCTATCTGATTCATCATCCACGTGGTCACTGTCATAATCAAAATAACTAGCATGCATTTATCATGTATTATGTGCCGGTACAAAACACTGCACATGTTTATTTAATACTCAATACCAACATGTAAAGCAAGTAATGATAGTACACCCGCTTTAAAGATGAAAAAATCAACACGTACTTGCCCATGTGCCTGATCACCTTTCCCAAGGCCACTCAGTGAGTAAAGTAGCAGAAGCAAGACTCTCATCAG
Source organism: Sylvilagus floridanus (assembly GCA_949820135.1). NCBI lineage: Eukaryota > Metazoa > Chordata > Mammalia > Lagomorpha > Leporidae > Sylvilagus > Sylvilagus floridanus. Next base: position 75,360,448 of record OX463224.1, on the reverse strand, counting down.
AATAGTCGGTCATTCAAGGGGCACTCACTTAAGGGGCTCAGCTGCTAAACTCCTGGTTAGGACATCTGTGTCCCATAGCAGAGGGTGCTGTTCAACGCCCAACTCCAGCTCCTGAGTCTGTCTTCCTGCTGATGCACACCCTGGGAGGAGCAAGTGGCGCTTTAAGTGCTTGGGTCCCTGCCTCCCATGTGAGGGACCTGGATAGAGTCCCAGGCTCCTGAGCACTGGGGAAGCGAACCAGTGAACAGGAGTGCTCGCTCTCTGCGCGCTCTCTCTCTCCTCCTCTCCTTCCTTCCGTCCTTCTTTCTACCTCTCAGATAGAAAGCAAATACTTTTAAATATATAAATAAAAAAGAATGCTCATTCAAGATGAAGCCTGGTTGCTACTTCTATATGGCTGTGGGTAGATCTTTCCAATGAGGTGGTGGCCACTTTGGGAACAATTTATTCAGATTGGACTCCTATCTGGGACTAGTAGGTTGGTTTTTGATGAGGATCAATATTTGTGCAATAAATCTTCCCTTAGAGGGCAGCCCAAACCGAACAGCCCCTTCACCCTGGCCCCTGCCCTCTCCTACTCCCTGTCCACACACATCACAGTGGGGCCTGCAGGCCAGGGACTCTCATTTGTCTTCCTTCTTACGGGGTGCTGTGCCCAACCCAGCCCCTGCTGGGAACACAAGGTGTTACTCATTGTTATTCACACTGAGCTCTCAGGGTTGTACTGAGAATTCAGTGAAATAGTATTTGTAAAAGTGTCTCTTAAAATGTTAGCTACTTCTCAAAGAAAAATTATCATTACTGTCATTGCTGTCTCAAGAACTCGCAACTCTGTGAGGACTGTTAAAGGATTTTCATAGCCCTGGAAAAGGTGAGTGGGGAGGGCTTTCTGCTGTCTCTTTCTTGCTGGACAGGGCTACAGCCACTCAGAGTTTGTTTTCTAAGGGATCGTGTTGTATTCGAAGACCTCTGTAGAGCTGAAATTCTGCATTCCTTGCTCAAACTGTGTGGAGAAAACAGCTGGAGGGTCCCACCTTCGCCCCTCACCCACCCACGCCCTGCCTGGATCCCTGGGGCTTATTCCTTGACTTTGGTCTATAAACAATCCGGGAAGACGGAGTAGCCAGTATGGGTGTTTGCACAGAACAGTTGAGGAAACATTCCCAGCCCAGAGACACAGCTGGCGAGGTCAGCAGAACAATCTAGGCCTCTGGGAAAGGGAGAGGCTTAGCCCAGCAAACATGGCCCTGGCCTGGGCCTGACCCCCTGAATGCCACGTGTCACCTTCGGTGGGAAAATAAATAGTCTCCTTGTCTGGAATGTGCAACCCCTTGTCTCGCAGAACATGGGAACCAGCCAGCAGTGGTGTGAACCGTGCTCAGAGCACACAGCCAGGCCTGCTCCCCGACAGCACCTCGACACCACCATTGTCTCCCAGGATGGGCACAGCTTGTCACTCAGCCTCCGAATCCTGAGGCTTCAGGATGCTCTGGGACCAGTGCTCATGTCATTTTGTAAAGGGGGGGGTGGTGTGGCAAGGGACATGTGTTGAGTAGGGGGACCTTGGCGCTGCTTGGCTTCTCTGAGGACCACAGGCAGGTGGAGAACCTAGATCAGGCAGGTGCAGTGCCCACCTTCCCATTGTGGCTGCAGAGTCCTGGAGGTGCAGAGAAAGGGAGAACCTTGAGCTAGGAGCAGGGAAAACGGTCCTGGAGGTGGTGAGGACGCCGGGCAGGCACTGAGCAGGACCACAGCCTCCTGGCCTGAAAGCAGCAACCTTTTAAAAAGGCTTTTTATTTACTTATTTGAGAGGTAGAATTACAGACAGAAGGAAAGACAAATCACTCCCCAAATGGCCACAATGGCTGGAACTAGGCTGATCCAAAGCCAGGAGCCAGGTGCTTCTTCCAGGTCTCCCACATGGATGCAGGGGCCCAAGGACTTGGGCCATTTTCTACTGTTTTCCCAGGCCATAGCAGAGAGCTGGATGAGAAGAGGAGCAGCCAGGATATGAACCAGCACCCACCTGGGATGCTGGCACTGCAGGCAGAGGCTTAGACTACAACACTACTGCACCAGCCAACTGCACTTCTAAACCCCTAAGACCACAAGAGTAACCAAACAGCTTTTATCTTCAGAATCAAATTTAATTAATTGATCATGGCTACCAGGAGCCATTATGTTGCAAAAGTGCTCTGGCACTGGTTCAAGCTCAATGGAAAAGAGTGGTGCAATTCATCAGCAACATCTCCCAGGAGAGTCGATGGTGAAGGGTGGGACTGTCAGGAGGTCCTTCCCTCTGCCATCTGCCCTGGATTCCCTTCCACCCCCATCCTCATGCAGGTCAGGGCCTCTCCCTCCCACCCTCATCCCACTGCTAACCCTACCAAGGAATGTATATTCCACCAGGCGAGCCAGAAACCTGAATCTCATCACAAACTTCTCCTTTTTCATGTCCCCTAAGACATGGGTGAGTTATACATCCCCCAGGTCTAGCTTTGCAAGATCCTTTTATGCCCCCTACCCCCATCCTTATCCACACGGCCTTTGTGCTAGCTCAGCCCTCACTTCGTAGACTGCAGCACCGCCCTAACAGGTCTGTCTGACCTGGAACTTTTCCCACCCGGCTCACCACACACTCAGCAACACCCATCACGAGAGTGGTCCCAGGAAAGCAGCTCACCATGCACTCCGCAACACCCATCACGAGAGTGGTCCCAGGAAAGCTGACGTCAAGAACAAGAGGCTTCGGGAAGCTCACCACCCAGAGACACTCTCCCAACAGGAAAGCGCTGTCTGAGGAGGCTCCAGGCAATGACAAGTCCTTGGTCTGCCAGTGAATACAATTCAACTTCATTTTTTTTAAGTTTCCCTCTTCCCTGTGCTGTTTCTCTCCCCCAGCTCTCGCTCTCTCGTTTACCTTGTTAACTGATCTGCTAGGTACAGCTGCCAAAGCATCCTTGTTCTGGTATATGGAGTAACCATGTCACAGGCCTCCTTTATTCTTCAAGCTCTGAATTCTAGGAAAGTTAGTAAGTTTCGCTTGTTCTCAAATTGCCACATTTTCTGTTCTGGTTACTTTCCTGTCTCTAGAAGTCAGGCACCCAGAAGGAAGCCCAGGGCAAAATACAGATGAGCACTGGCCAGTGAGTGGAAAACACAACATGGCAGCCCCTGGGGTGCAGGCACTTCTTTTCTCAAGAGCCAGCCCTTAGCAGGGAGTCTGCCCCCACCAGCACAGTGCAGTTTTAATTCGTTCCAGCCACGTGCAGACGATTTATTCCCTGGAGCAGGGGCATTTTGTTACAAAGCCAGCAGAAGCCCTTGCCAGGAGGAAGGAAAACACAGCGACTTAGATATTAAATTGCCAGATTATGACTGCAGGCCGTCAGATGACCTTGACTCTCACATGGGGCCAGGTTCCCAGACCCTGGGGAAGGGCTTGAGCCACCTACTGCTGGAGGCCAGAAAGATGGCTTCCAGAGGTGGCCACATGGGGGAGCCAGGGAGCCAAAACACACACACACACACACACACACACACACACACACACACACACACAGGGCTTCCATCTGCTGGTTCATTTCCCAATTGCCTGCAACAACCAGAGCAGAGCCAGACCAAAGTTAGGAGCTTAGAACTCCATCTGGGTTTCCCACGTACTTGAGCCATTGCCATCTAATGCCTCCCAGGGTGCGCATGAGCAGGATATGGGGTGCAGGAATCCCAAGTGAGCTCTTAACCCACTAGGCCAGTACACCTGACCCTATCCTGCTTTTAACTGCAAAATCCCAGGTAGTAAGTTTTATTTTAGTCAGCAAACAGGGGATGTAATAATGTCTGTGTGAAGCACATAGCAGGAAAGCTGACAGTTTCCACAGTTTCCGTGGACTTATTACCTGTTTTGATCATTTGCTGCCACAGCGCCAGAGGCATCTGCTGATGGGCTGAGAGCCAGACAGGAAATACCGACAACAGGACATGCCTACATGCCTACATGCCTGCATGCACACGGGTGTGGAAAAGGATTGGAAATGTGGAGATCCTCTGGGAGGCAATTGTCAGTGCTTTTTCAAGGTAAAAGTGAGTAGATTTTTGAAATAATTAAAAATTAACATTTAAACCACAGCAATGCTTTCCCTTTTCTCTTCAAGGAAACTCTTTTAATATTCATCAGGGAAGCTTCTCCCATCCCCGGAGACTGAATTAGATGAAGGTATTATGCAAACTCATTGCCTTCTGTACTTTCCCTTCAAAGCATGTCTCATAATTTTAAATCATACTTCTCTGTTTCCTCATGTATTTAATGTCGAGTCCCTCACTAGACTATAAATTCTGGGAGTGTAGGACTAGATGGCCTTGTTTCCTTGCTCTCTCCCCAGCACCTCACATAATCTAGACTCAAAGGGACTGAAGATAATGATGGTGGTAAGGTGCTCGGGGAGGAGGGGGTAACAGAGAGAGAGATGGCACAGCTCGGGGAGGAGGCGGAGCACACGAGGGGGTATCAGAGAGGGAGATGGCAGGCTGTGCAGCTGGAAGTCCATATAAGGATCAAGAATGATTGCCATTTGAGTTCTAGAAGTTTGGCATGAGGGGATGAAGGGGAGACACTGAGATTTTAAGAAAATAATGTAGCTGTTGGTGACGAGATTTAGGGAAGCTGACATGGGATAGAGAGGTGGGGAACATGGACTGTGATACTAACAAAATGATTGCCAATCCTACGGTGTGCAAAGCTGAAGGTATCAGTGAAGATGGGGAGACAGGGAGATCAGTGTGGCAACAAGTAGAGGTGGCAGGTGGCAGAGTCTACGGCAGGTTTCCTCCCTCCGTCTTTTCCAATGAGTATTTTCTAAGTGTATACTACCCATGAAATCCAGTCCATGCTATGAATGACACAGATAAGAATGAACTATTGCCCCCCCTTTAAGGCACTTAGAGTCTACTGTCTGTAAATATAAGTAGCATTGAAGGACATTTGTAGATTCAACAGATTGTTGATCATCTTTGTGTCAAGCATAGGGCTAGGCCTTTAAGGCTACAAAGACTCAGGGATCTTGTAGTCAAGGAGTTTATCATACAGGGAGACAGACAAACAACAGAAAATTACAAACCAACTGGATAAATGAGAACATTGTGGCTTGGGCATGATGTTAAGCAGCTAGGAGGAGGTATTTTAATTGAGACTGAGAGAAGAGGGTTGAAGAAGGTTTTCTGGAACAGAGCATGCCTGATTTCCATCCTGAAGGGTGAGGAGACAGAAGTGCGTGAGACATACAGAGTGTTCTTGGCAGAGGACGCTGTGGGTGCAACACATGATAGCAAGTGGCAGGGAGACAGATTCTGATACCTAACAGAAGCTCTGGATGATGGGACCTAAGAGGAGATGGTAAGTAGCAGTAGAGATAAACTGGACAGGTAAACAGGTACTGGATCATGAAGCTTTTTGGGGCAGGCTAGGGGTTTGGACTTCATCCTACAGAATACTTGCAAACCATGAAGTAGAGGGACAGCATGAATCTGGATTATTCTCAGCAAATGATAAAAACAAACCAGAAAAGAAACAACTCAAACTAGTTCAAACAAAGTGTGAATGGACTGATTACGTGACTAACACGTGCCACGGCAAAGCTGGCGTCTATCGAATCTTGATAGAGCCTTGAGTTAGGTTATCAGGACCGCCCTCTCCATCTCTGAGCTCTGCTCTCCCAATACTGCTTTCATTCTCCAGCTCCTGAAGGTGATAGCTGGGGTCCAGTCTACGTGGAGTTAAATCCAGTAAAGAGGGCTTTCTTCCTGGAAGCTCCCAGGACTCCCCCTGGGGAGCTGGAGGTAGTCACATGTGCCCTCTCAACCAATCACTGTTGCAAAGGGCCCAGTGCGGTGACTGGCCAGGCTTGTGTCATGCTCAACCCCTTTGCCCGGAGAGGAGCCCCATTCAAAGTCCAGAGGCAGGAGGAGGAAAGTAGCTCCTCCACACAAGGGCACTGTCCCCAGAGAAGGGTGAGCGGATATTGAACAGGCTAGAACAGTAATTGTGTGCTCCAGTTTAAAGAAAGATCCCTGGTAGCTATGTAGAAAACAGATCTTATGGGGAGGCCTGGAGGCAGGGCTCTGTTAGTCACACAGTCCCAGTCAGGTGAGAGGTGATGTGGACATGAACCAAGACAATGACAATGAGAACAGTAGGATGTGGAGGATGGGTGGATGTCAAGGAGAAGTGAGGAGTCAAGAGGGACTCCCAGATTTCTTGCTGAGAAAATCGGATAGTGCCATTCAGTAGAGATGCAAGGGCGCTTCATAAAGGTTGTGGACATGGGGCCAGCATCATGACGTGGTGGGTAAAGCTGCCATGTGCAACACTGGCATCCTATATGGATGCCTGTTCATATCCCAGCTGCTCCACTCTCAATCCAGCTCCCTGCTAATGGCCTGGGAAAGCAGAGGAGGATGGCCCAAGTGCTTGGGCCCCTGCTGCTCTTGTGGGACATCTGGAAGAAGCTCCTGGCTCCTGGCTTCAGCCTGGCTCCAGAGCTGGTTGTGGGCACAACCTGGGGAGTGAACCAGTTGATGGAAGATTTCTCTCTCTCTCTCTCTCTCTCTCTCTCTCTCTCTCTGTGTGTGTGTGTGTGTGTGTGTGTGTGTGTGTATGTCTTCCTCTTTCTCTGTAACTCTTTCAAATAAATAAATACTTTTTTTAAAAAAAGATTGTGGACAAATGGAACAAAAGTATAAGTTTATTTTGGTACAAAAATATTTTTAGTGCAAATTCTTTTCTTAATGTCAAAAACATATATTATGAAAAACCTGTCAATGGATTTGAAATTTTTGCAGCAAAATAAACCCAGAACTTTAATTCATTTTTCCATGAACTTTTAAAAAAGGGAGCCTTGTCCGGAAAGCAAGAGTGGGGAGGTAGCAGTGCATGGAAGCAGCCGTGTGTAGGAAGGGGGGTGCCCATTTTCGCTCCCAGCATTAGCAGAGCAAACTGGGAAGACTCGGGAGGAACGTGGCCAGGCAGCTGCTCCAAGAAGTACAAACTTGCTCGGGACAAGCCAGCGGAGGGAATAAATAGTAAGAACGTGGAGAACAGTGGGGCTGATTATGCAGTTGTGTGGTTCTCAGAGGCAGAGTGGAAACGTTCTTGGGGGAGAGTGGGGTGTGGTGAGGCCACAGGAGAGAACTGGGGATGGCAGGGGCTTGAGTGGGGGTGGGGGGCCCAAGCCAGGGTACTGGGGATGGGTGTGACAGAGTAGGCGGGATCAAGCTTCTAAAGACAATGTACCCATAGGTGTCCCAGCGCTGCCCTACGGTGGATGCCAGATATTAGGTTATATCATTCCCTGGTGCACCTGGCTTCCCAAAGTCCCTGGAACAAAATGCAGCTCCTTAACTCTGGCTGGCAAGAACCACCCACCCAGTCTGGTCCCTGACCACCTACCTAACTGCATCCCCCAGGCCCTCCCTCTCTCCTTCCCCACACAAGCATTCTTTCTCATTCCAGAAAATCCCAACCTCTTTCCCATGGCAGGGCCTGGTGCCTGCTGCTCTCTCTATTGGTAACCATCTTCCCTGACCCGGGGCTGGCTCCTTTGTTCACTGGATTTCAGCTCAGATGTCACCTCCCCAGAGGAGTTGTTCTCCTGCGCCACAAGTCACCTTCCTTCCCTGTAGCCTGCTTTATTTCATTCCCAGCATCGAGTACTCGCTGAGATGCGCTCATTTATTTATTTTCTCTTCTTTCCCACCAGAGTGTAACATCTAGGAGGTCATGGGCCAGCTTCGTCTTTGTTCACCATGTTATCTCTAGCATCTGGAACTGAGTCTGGCATAAAGTAGGTGCTCCATAAATATTTACTGACTAATGGACTGAATAAATGAATATTTAAAGTCACCACCCCCTCTTGTAGGCTCTGGATGGAGCCATGGTCGGATTCCTCTGGGCCTTTACAACAGACAAGTTGACATATTTTGAAATGAAAAGTCACCCAAGGTTTTTTAAACAAGACATTTTTTTTCTGATGTAAATTATTCTGAATATTATAGAGCAGTTCCAAAAGCCCAAACTTTGCTTATGAAAGAAAATGTATCAAAAGGTAGTTTCCCAAACAACGAATCTATTTAAACAAAATATGGCAAATAATGGTTCACCTAAAAATGCGTTTCCATAGAAGCTACTGCACAAAACAAAAAGCCACCTGCTCTTACCTAAAATATTTTGGAGTTTTAATTAAAAGTGGAAATTTTAGAGTGCTACATTCTCAAACACATTGGCGGTTTAATGAGACGACTCTGTACTTGGCAAAGACCATTGGAGTCAATATTCTGACTTTTATGCTTATAAAACTGTTTCTTAATATAGAGCTGTTTTAGCAGAGGGTGGGGTGAGAGCTCCTGTGCAGGCCTTCCCAGAAAACTGAGAAACCAAGACATGGGAAAACCTAAAGCCATGAACCAGAGGGGGGATGGTAACACTTTCCATGCTGTGTTCCGATGAAGGCCGATGCCCCTCAGCTAGAACAAGGAGCCACAAAAGCTGGGCGGGTGTGGGAGGGAGAGGTGTACTCTGTCTACAGAAATCCCAACAGGCTTGGGGACCCCACAACTTTCATGCATTTCCTGAGCTGGGAGATACCATATCCACTCTGGATCTCAACAGTTCCCCAAGAAACGGTGTCAGGGGTGGTTGTCTGATCCTCTGATGATAAACTTGGCTTTGATACGTTGGGGCCTCAGGGCTGAGCAGTGATGACAGACGAGACGATGTACAGAGAGGAGGGCAGGTGAGCAGCAAAGACACGACTGTGCTGCCTTGATGTGGAAATGCGGAAAGTGCTGTGTTAGCTGAGCCAACCTCCTTGACAAAGGCTCTCAAACCTTTTTCTCCCTTGAATTCATTTGGCCAGAAGCCAACTCTGACACAAGCGTTTCCTTATCTAAAGTCGGGAGTCATTCTTTGTGTTCTGTTTGGTTTGAAGCTTATTACTGCTTCTCCTGTGATTAGCATAAATCTAGGTAGGAAATATCCTTTCCATTTCCCATCACACAATTCTAGATTAAAGATTTTCACAGAGGCAGGGCTAAGCACCGGAAGTATTATAAAATATGCTACAATGTATATGTGGAATCTATCTTTCATTTATGTGTTATTGCTGTTACACCAATGGAATTACTGAAAGTTCCTTCACATGGCCCATGCACTTCTGGGTATCTATCGCCTGGAGTAGAGACGAGTTGCAAGCACACCAGTTAAGAAGCATGCAGCTCTGGAGGGAGGTGCTGTGACGAACCAGGAAGCAAAGCACGTGTGGGCCACGAAGCATGCTGCAAAACCAGGCATTGCTAGTCTCATGACTTCTCAAGAGACTGAGGGAAAAAATAAGATAATTATACAATGCCAGATAGAATGTAAGTTTCATAAAAGGTTGTTGAGGTTGATTTGTTCTGAGCAGATTCGTTCCTGAGAGGAGGAGCGTGGTGGGGGCAAGAGGCGTGGAGTCATCACACAGATCCCGGGAGGTGGGTAAAAGCAGGCCTGAGGCGAGCACCTCCAGACTCATTTATTTCAGTTGCTACAGCTGCTTATATAGCCAAGGCCAGCCAATCCGGTCAAGGGACGGTCTATGCCCTAACCAATCACAGCCTGTTGCCAGTCAGGCTCTTGTTGCCAGGAAGTTTCTGTTGTCAGTGACCATCTTGGCATGACCTTTTCACCTCCTCATTCCGCCACATTTCCCCCTTTTTGTTTAATTTTGAGCAACAGGAGGCATGATTCTTGGCCATACATGTGGCTTTATACAAGAAAGAAATAATCAACAATGGTGCCATCAGGAAAAATTTGAAGGCTGGAAACTGCACCCCAGAGTCAAAGCAAGGCACAGGGAGGAGGGGGTGATCACACCCTTCCTTCAGGGCAACAGGCAGGCAGAACCCATCAAGACTAAGTGTAGAGCAGGCGTCAGGCTAGAGGACATTTGCCCATGGCCTGGCTCCAGTTGGGAGAGCTCCCAGGTGCCCATGTTCCATTTGATTGCAGAGGGTGACATCATAACTGAAGACCTCTTTGACCTCATGGATTTCAGAGTCAGTCGGGCCTGTGTTTTTGATGTTTTACTGTCTATGTGACTTCCTACAAATTATATAACCTCTTGACCTGCCACTTCTCTGCATAATAATGGCCTTTCAGAATCACTGTGACATGTACACAAAATTGATAGTTAGAAAGTATCTTAGTCCATCTCAGACTACCTGAGACTGGATAATTGATAAAGAACAGAAATTTACTTTTCACACTTCTGGAGGCTGGGAAGTTCAAGATCAAGTGTAAGCATTTGTTCTGGTGAGACCCTTCTTGCTGTGTTCTCAAATGGCAGAAGGCAGTAGGAGGAGTTAGCCTACAGCTTCAAGAATCTTCTCTTCGAAGGGTCTTACTCCCACAGTGAGGATGAACCCTCAAGGCCAATTCACCTCTTAATACCACCAGATTGGCAATGCCTGGATTTCAGAGGGGACAGTTTCATACCATGCAGGTGTCCGTCCCCTGCCTGGCACACAGCAGGTGTACAATTCCCTTATGCTCTAGAATGAAGGGCACAGTAGCAGGTTACAGAAACTATATTCATTTTTAAAAGATTAATTAATGTATTTGAAAAAGTGACAAAGACTGAGGGAGACAGATCGTTCATCCCTTGGATCATTCCACAAATGGACACAATGGCAAGGACTGGGCCAGGCCAAAGTCAGGAGCCGGGAGCTCCATCCTGGTCTCCCACATGAATAGAAGGTGTCTAAGTACTTGGGCCATCATCCACTGCTTTCTCAGGCACTTCAGCAGGGGCCTGGATTGGAAGCAGAGTAGCCAGACTCAAACCAGTGCTCCAATACAGGATGCTTGGTGTTGCCACATGCCAGCCTCGGATATTGTACTTTAAGGCCCCAATTTGTCTTTAATAAAGGAATATGCATCTGTTAAATGCCTCCTGGTGGTATTCCCCACACACACTCCCCAGAAAGGAGTTTCAGTTACTGTCGCAGCATGAGAAGGTTTATTTAAGCTGTCCATCCTACGGACCAGGAAAGATGCCTGTTGGTAGGTATGGCTGAAGTCTCTACTCAACAATACCAGTTTAATTTCTAGTACCTAGTAGTAAAATGGCCAATTAGGAAATGCAGACAAAGATTTTTCTTTTATATGATTCAAAAGTCATATTGCCAATCCTAAATGTAATAAAGGTTTCAAGGAAGCCAAAAGCCCTATTTCTGAAAAACTCAATGTATCATGGGATGGTAAGCAAAATGTTATTAGTCAAAATAAGCAATGTTTAGATTTATTGTTCAAAAAAAGCTTGCGCTCATAAACTAGAGTGTCAAATTGTTAAGTCAACAACAAGAGTCACTGTGTACTTACTTCTCATGTGGGATCTTCTCATGTGTTGTCCAATGTGAATTAACAGTATAACTAGTACTCAAACAGTATTTTACACTTTGTGTTTCTGTGTGGGTGCAAACTGTTGAAATCTTAAATACTAAATTGATCTTCTGTATATAAAGATAATTAAAAATGAATCTTGATGTGAATGGAATGGGAGAGGGAGCGGGAGTTGGGAGGGTTGCGGGTGGAAGGGAAGCTATGGGGGGGGGGGGAAGCCATTGTAATCCATAAGCTGTACTTTGGAAATTTATATTTATTAAATAAAAGTTAAAAAAAAAAAAGCTTGCACTAAAAATTTGATCGTATTACCAAAAAGTAAAAAGGTGGGTTTTTTGGCCCAGTGGGTTAAGCTGCCCCTTAGGACGCCTGCATCCAATATCAGAGAGCCAGTTGGAGTCCTGGCTACCCAGCATTTCCAATTACTTCCCTGCAAATGTGCCTGGAGGCAGCAGGTGATGGTCAAAGCACTTGAGTTCCAGCTACCCATGTGGGTATTCTGTTGGAGCTGCAGGCTCCTGGCTTCAGCCTGCCCCAGCCTTGGCTGTTGCAGGCATTTGGGAGTAAACCAGGAGACAGACAATGCTCTCTCTCTTTCTGACACCCTTTCAAGTAGATGAAAATAAATTTTAAAATGAACATCTAAAATAGTGTATAGTTATACGATAAAGATGAGTAATAATTTAAAAGTACATCCTTATTTTGAGTACGATCACATTTAAAATTTTTTATATATTCGAAAGGCAGCGTGGCTGAGTGTCTGAGAGGGTGGCAGATAAAGTGCTGGAGAGAGCTAGAGTGTGCATGCATGTGAGAGAGGGGTGGGGAGGGGGAGACAGGGAGGGAGGGAGAGAAACAGGGAGACCTTCCATCTGCTGGTTCACTCTCCAAATAGTTACAACAGCTGGAACTGGGATAAGCTGAATCCTAGGAGCCAGGAAATGTATCCAGCTGGACTCAAGCCAGCACTCCGATATGAGACCTCAGCATTGCAGGTGGCAGCTTACCCTGCTGCACCACAACAGGAGCCCCCAAAAGTGCATTCTTTAACATCGTGCTTGCTGCTCATAAAATGTATTTCTAAATTCAAAATGTTTTATAATGGAAGGTGTCTTAGAATCCAGAAAATGTGATATGTGCTGGTCTGGGTCCAGACCTCCTCTCTGTCACTCCTGCCTTCAGCCTTGTCCACTGACCCCATGCTCATCTACATGGTTCCCATGACACCTGCCGCACATGTTTCAGAATCAATCTACTTCTCTCAGCAATGGCTCAGTCTTCAAAGAGGAAAGGAGAGGGAGGGCTGATGCCAGGTGCCTCATGGCAGTGCAGAAAGCTTGTGTTGAAAGACTTGGCACGGCCAGGTTCTTTCTATCTCCCTCCCGGAGGGCTGGTCCTTTCCCCTCCCAACCTCACCCCTTCCTGTAGCCCCTTCTCCTCCCACCTGTGCCACCTTCAGCTTCGTACCCATCTCTTCATCTCTCCATCTCTCTCTCTCTGGATTGGTTAAAGCTTTCCCTGACATTTGTGCCACATTACCCACTTCCACCTGTATTTTGTTGACTTGCTGAATGTTTCAAAACTGGGATATTTAAAATAATAAAAAAAAAGAATCCAGAATTCAGGTTTTTCTTAAACTCTGGTAACAGCCTGACCTCCTTCACGGCCATGGTCCCCTGGATCTGAGAGGAGTCGGCCTCTTTGAGACGGGGGCACTTGCCTTCTAGCCTGACACAGTCCCCTCCACTCCTCAGTGCTTTGGGACTACCCTCCGCCCTCATCCCAGCTTGCCCTGGGCCCTTCCCATCTGACGGTGTACCCGCCCCCTCCCACTCCCTGACAGCTCCAGGACTCCTTCCAGTCTTTCCTTAGGAAGTTCATTTTCACCACTGTCCCTGCGACACCTCTTCTTGGCCTACGTCAGCCTGGCTCAGGCCCTGGCTTCAAACCATCCCCAGTTTTGCCCTCGGTCTCAGTCTTGCTGGCTGAGTCTGCTTCTTCGACTCCCTGAATTCAAGTGGCCGGCCCCAGAGGTGGCCGGGAAGCCTGCCAGCTGACAGAGCCCCACATCTCCATGAAAAACCGGAGTGGAGAAGACAGAGAGGGCTGGGGGGGGGGTGGGGGTGGCTCAGCTTTCCTCCAGCGGATGCACGTGCCCTTCCTTCGACTTTTTAATCTGCACAGGGAGAAAAGGCGACCATTCTGTTTCGCAGGGGACTTAGGCGTCAGAAAAGACAGTTTTGCATTTTCCTTCGTCATCACTGCAGTGTCCTTTGGCCAACAGTAAACGTGCGGGGACTGGATGGCCAACTGAAGCGAGCTTGTTGCTAAAACGGTGAGGAAGCCCCGGCTCTCTCATTCGTTGTACTGGCTCCTCACTGGGACCCTGAGTGCCTCCAATGCTTCTCTTCTCTTTAGACTTCTAAGAAGTGAGGAGGAGGAAGGAAAGACAAAAGAGGAAGGAAGGGCAGACGGTCAACCCTGCCCCTCAGCTCCCTGAGCGCTCCTCTGTTGCCCCCCCACCCCCACACCTGCCCCGCCAAGCTGGCGGAGACAAACCTCAGGTCCAAGAATGCAGAGATGGCAATGGTCCCCCTTCCAAGAAAGAGGGTGAGGGCTGGTTCCTGGGACTGAAAGATTTATTGTATTCATTTGAAAGGCAGAGTGGCTGAGAAGAGGGACACACAGAGACCTTCCATCTGCTGGTTCACTCCCTACATTGCCTCAACAGCCAGGGCTGGGTCAGGCCGAGGCCAGGAGCCAAGAGCTCCATCCAGGTCTCCCAGGTGGGTGGCAGGACCCAAGCACGCAGATCATCTTTTGTTGCTGTCCCTGGTGCATTAACCGGGAGCTGGATTGGCAGTGCAGCAAGCCAGGATTGGAAGTAGCGCTCCGATATGGGATGCTGGGGCCGCAGATGGCAGCTTACCCCACTGTACCACAGTGTGCGCCCCTGGCTGCTTGAATATAAAGTAGCCTGAGGCCTTCATGGGGATCTGGAGGGGGGCTCGTCCTTTCTACTACGCAGAGCCACGTTACAAGGCTGGAAAGCAGGGTGGCTGGTTATGAGGCTGAGGCCTTTGTCCCCAAGCTGTGGACTCCCCTAAGGTGGTGCTCAGTGTCTGCAGGGAGGAAAGCCTCCCGGCTCCCTGTTCCAGGACACGTGCTGACTGAGTAATGGTTAACTGTCTGGTGACCCACTCAGGAGCTAAAGATGACCCAGGAGGCTTTATCCACAGTGCTTTCTAGAAATCGCTCTAATCACGGGCCATCCTGAAGCTGTCATGCTCACTGGATACTCCTGCCTGGATACAGCCAGCCTGCTTTAAGGAAGCAAAGACAAAGACAAAGAGACCTATTCTCTTTTGATTTGTGAGCCCTGGGTCACTCCAATGCTTTTCTTCAAAGCTTATTTTTCCCATTTCATGCGTGTTGGTTTATTTTCTGCTACCTGCTTAGAAATAACCTTGTCTTTCTGGTGCTTAGGTGCACCACGTAAATCCTTCTGCCATCTCGAAGATGCCACAGAGCACCGCTCTGACTGCCTTCCTGGAGAAGTGCCCCGCGCTCCCACCTAGTCTGGCTTAGTGAAACAAATAACGAGCTTTCTCCTGCTGAGGAGTCGCGTGGAATTTGTAAAATGGGATTTAATTGGGGCTGAATAAACTCCACTTTAAAATTCCTCACACATCAGCCTCTGCTCATGGGTGACAAGGGTCTGTGTTTGTTCGGATTTGTGACACAATCCCAGTCCCATAGCGCACTGTGTGGACGGAGGGCCCCGATGGGGACCCCCGCACACACCCCAGCCTGGCCCTCCCAGCCCTGATGAGCCAGTCACACAAGCTGCTCCGCTCAGCTCTCGGCCCTGGGCCCCAAGAAGCTCCCGCTGCTAGCCCTCGTCTCACCCTAACAAGGGAGACCAGAGCCTCAGGGGGAACCCAAATGGAACTTTTGGGTAGAATTAGCAGCTTTCATTTAACAGCGAGCTGTGCTGGTTCACGGATGCATCATGCAGCCTCCATGGAAACAGGGGTGCTGCCATCCCACACTGATGCAGTGAACAAAACCAAACCACTGAGTAGGGGAGTCCGAGACTGCTCGGCAGGGAAGCGGAGGTTCCTGTTGCAAGGTGCTCAGATGCTGCTGCTCTTGGGAGGGAGAAGGACAGGTTGGCCCCTCGGGGTACAGCAGCATGGGGGTGGGCGAAGCTCATGCCAGCCCTGGTTGGTCATTCGTCCACAGATCCCTGCAGCAGGGGAGGGAGGGGAAGGAGGACTGGCTACAGCTACCTGGATGACAGGCTCTTTCCCTGACCACTCACAGTAATGAAGAGCGCATCTGGCATCAGGATGGCAAACAGACTGCACCTCACATGCCAATCCAGGCATGGGCAGCAGCTGCCTGGAAGACTGGCTCGAGGAGAATTTCATTTTAAAAATGAATTTATGTATTTTATTTGAAATATAGGGGAGAGACAAGGAGAGAGAGGGAGAGAGAGCGAGCTAGCTTACATCTGTTGGTTCATACCCCAAATGCCCACCATGGCCAGAGGTGGCCTGGAGCCAAAGCCAGGGGCCAGGAACTCAACCCAGGTCCCCCATGCAAGTGGCAGGGACCCAATCACTTGAGCCATCACCTGCTTACTACCAGGGTGCACGTGAGCAGGGAGCTGGGACTCAAACCAAGCACTGTGATTCGGGATACAGTCACCTCAACCAGGGTCTCAAAGGCCAGGCCAAGTGCCTAGCCTGAGAAGCACTTCAGTTCTTTGTCTAGTCCTTGGGAGGAGAAGATACTGCTAGTTGATTGGTGATTATGTAGCACGATTCTGATGACGAAGAAATTCAGATTTGGGGGTGCCAGCCAATGATCTCATTGCTTTCAGAGACAGCACAAGGAAATAATATGTAAGATGCTTCATGAACTGGTACCAGTGGCTTCTCCAACACCATGTTCCACCCAACCTCCCACCTTACACACTAGCCGTGGTTCCTTGAACACAGACTCGCAGAGACGGAGAATCCACAGTGGAGACTTGGATCTCTGCTCCTCAGGGACAGGGCAGATGCCTCGGACACACACTGAGAGCTCACAGGCCCTGGAGCTCAGAGCTGCAGAAGCCCCAGTGAGGAGGAGCAAGGGCCGGCCAGCGGTGGTGGCCAGTGGCAGTACTACACGGTGAGCCACATTTAGCCAGGGCCCAGCAAGCCTCTAGAACAGACCAGAAACAGCACCCGAAGAGAAGGGTTGTCGGGCAATAATGAGACTCCGCCCTAATTATCATTTAAGAAAAGCAGCAGACAGGAAAGAAAGGGGCCAAAGTGAAGTCTCTTTGGTCAAGGACGAAATCAGATATTTCCCTGAATGGTGCCTTGACAAAGGCTGTGACATCCACAAACTTACAGGATAGAGAAGATTCAAAGTCTCCATCCTCAATCTCACCCATCACAGCATTCATCCAAGAACAAACAAATGCAGGGGGAGGCTCTGTGGTCTGGGTATTATCTGTGTGAACCATCATTAAACTCTGCATATCATTCCATCATCCATAACATGGGAATAATAAGACTGATGTTCATTTAGTCATTTATGGATCTTCCAAATGCCAAGCCGTAAGACGGTAGCTGGATGAACAAGACTCTGGATCTGACAAGGGCAGATGGGTCTTTGTCAGGGTTCTCTAGAAAAATAGAATTGATAGAAGGTAGCTAGCTAGCTAGCTGGATGGATGGATACATACATACATACATACATACAAAGGGGCTTTTATTAAGGAATCTGCTTCATCTAACTGGCAGCTGAGAAGTCAGTCTAGCAACTGGTCATTGTAGGCTGGGATGCTGATAGCGGGGCTCATCCAAGTTGAGAGATCTCTGAACCAAGGAAACTAGAGGAGCTATTATCAGTTTGAGGCCCAAAGCCCGAGTCTTAGGGACCTCTGATGTAACTCCAGGAACTGACACCCAAGGCAAGAGTCAGGAGTGCCCTAGCAGGCTGGCACCGCGGCTCACTAGGCTAATCCTCCACCTTGCGGCGCCAGCATACCAGGTTCTAGTCCCGGTCGGGGCACTGGATTCTGTCCCGGTTGCCCCTCTTCCAGGCCAGCCCTCTGCTGTGGCCAGGGAGTGCAGTGGAGGATGGCCCAAGTGCTTGGGCCCTGCACCCCATGGGAGACCAGGAAAAAGCACCTAGCACCTGGCTCCTGCCATCAGATCAGCGCAGTGCACAAGCCACAGCACGCCGGCCGCGGCGGCCATTGGAGAGTGAAACAACGGCAAAGGAAGACCTTTCTCTCTGTCTCTCTCACTGTCCACTCTGCCTGTCAAAATAAATAAATAAGAAAGAAAGAAAGAAAGAAAGAAAGAAAGAAAGAAAGAAAGAAAGAAAGAAAGAAAGAAAGAAAGAAAGAAAGAAAGAAAGAAAGAAAGAAAGAAAGAAAGAAAGAAAGAAAGAAAGAAAGAAAGAAAGAAAGAAAGAAAGAAAGAAAAGAAAAGAAAAGAAAAGAAAAGAAAAGAAAAGAAAAGAAAAGAAAAGAAAAGAAAAGAAAAGAAAAGAAAAGAAAAGAAAAGAAAAGAAAAGAAAAAAAGAAAAAGAAAGTGCCCTAGCTCTTGGAGCCAGAGACCAGTTTGCCTCGTGTACATAGTTTCTCCAGGCCCCCAGCTGATTGATGGGGCCCCAACTCCGAGGCCAGGTCTCCCCACCTGGTCCACTCGGACTCACATGCTAATCTCATTTGGAAAAATCCTCCCAGACACACCTAAAATATTTTCCCACATTTTTAGGAATGTCTTAGTCCAGCCAAGTTTGACATCTAAAATTGACCCTCACCGGCCACTGGAGAGAAACATGGAGTTTCATAAGGAGGGCGGAGAAGTGGGGGGAGACTCGCCAAGCTGCCTTAGAGTTGAGACTTTGGGAGCTCAAGCTGTGCTATGAGCACTGGCTTGTGAGCAATCTTCCCCTCCCCACCCCTACTAGCTGTCTCCCCAGGATCTTGGCGACTCAGGTTTCTGGGGCCATCTCCTTGGCTCACCCACAGCTCAGGTCTTGCCTCCTCACAACCCCCAAATTTGTCAACCTGTTTCTGTTTTGCTTCTCTTTTGACAGCGTTGTCCAGGTCGGATGCTGCTCCACGTGTGCTCTGGTGTGACTCTTGCTATGATGCCTGAGCTGTCTCTAGAAAGATGCGCCCCTCTTCCCTCCACTGATCCACCACTATCGTTACTGACCCAAGATACGAAGCAACCAAATCACATGGATGTCTCAAGGAAAGTGTTCCAATTAATAATTCAGAAATTCAGACAGGAAGATCATTCAACATGTTTTGCTAGCAGAAAGAACGATACATAGAGCCCCTAATGCCTACTAAATGCATAGGAAACAACTTTGCCAATAGGCAGATAATCAAATTGTTCTGAATAATCCAATCTAGTGTTTTCCTGCTTCTTCTTCATGCTAATTTATTCTGACATGGCTTTTCAATAATGAAAATCTGTTCTCGCAGAATCCATTTCATCGAGAGTTTCCATATTAAAATGGAGATGGAAGTGTCATGGAGAATGAGATTACTTGTTCTCATTCCAGGACTTGGCATTCCTGGGGAGGGGCCTTTGTCTTGCACTGGGTGACCAGATGGCATTAATTTGTGGGGGGTGAGTAACCTTCCTCTGCAGACCAGGCAATTGTTTATATAGTGCACTTTCCATCGAATCGAAGCCTCTTGCCTGCGCGGGCTTCATTTGCTCCTTTCCTTGTGAAATTTGTTAATCTGCAAAGTGTTTGCGGTCCTAATCATTACCACCAGGGCCAAAAGCTAGTGGAAATAAACGCCTCGGGACAGGACATGTGTTAGTGTCTTATTCCAGAGAAATACTTTCTGGACACACGAAGTCTTTAGTGTTAGAAACAAAAGGATGCAGTGATAAACAAACACCCATCTGGGGAGTGCCTACTGGGCACAGGTCCTGGGCTAGGGGGTGGGGTTACTTTAAGGGACAAGGTACAATTCCATCTGCCAGGAGCCAAGGTTAGGTACAGGTTCTTCAAGTTCAATGTGTGTAAGTACCACTAGGGGTTGTATTGAAAGTGTGGGTTCCTGGTGTCCGGGGACACTGAGTTGGTTGGCATACAGCAGGTGTCAGTTGCCAAAGGAAATCTTCATTCATGTCCTCAGGCAGTTTACTATGTGTAATAGTGTCACTCTTCCCTTGGCAATCTTACTCCCAGCACTCATGGAAATACCTTAAATATGCAACAGGAACTCTTCCCCCAAATTATGGAAACAGTGTTTAATTTACACCCAAATTATTATTTTTGTTATTGCTATAGATAGTTGACATTCTCATGGCCTTGAAGTCTTTGCTTGGGTTTATTTTATCCAGTGTAATGTTGACTTTCATTGATTCTACAAGCACTAATTCCTAAACTCACCCAAGGATCTGTTCCCAAATAATAAAAGTCATAATAATAACAACACTAAGAGGTATTCTGGGCATTAGAGCTATCACCAGATGCAAGACAGACAGGAGTTCCTACATTTTCTGTGCATCGTGTTCCGACAGTCCACAGGAACTGCACAGACATTCTGTTATTAACAGTACGTGGAGCTATGGTTTGTGCCCTAAGAGTTCATGTGTTGGCGGCTT
Organism: Sylvilagus floridanus; assembly: GCA_949820135.1. Classification (NCBI taxonomy): domain Eukaryota; kingdom Metazoa; phylum Chordata; class Mammalia; order Lagomorpha; family Leporidae; genus Sylvilagus; species Sylvilagus floridanus. Next base: position 75,340,369 of record OX463224.1, on the reverse strand, counting down.
TGTCCTCAGTGTGAGGTGGCAGCCCTTAAGAGGCAGAGTCTAGTGAGATGTCGCTCAGGGAAGGGAGTGAGGCAGTTCTGGTGAGACCCCTTGCTTAGTTCTCCCAAGAGGTTTTTGGAAAAGGAGCAAATCTGGCCCCTACCCAGCCTCTCTGGCCTCCTGTCTAGAGATGTGATCTCCCCCTCTTGCATGTGGTCCCACCCTGAGACCCTCACCAGAACCAAGCTGATGCTGGTGCCATGGCCGTGAACCTCCAGAAATGTGAGCTAAGCAGATCTCTTTCCATTATAAAGCTACCCAGCCTTGGGAATGTCACTATGTACAGAAAACAGATGAACCCATGTAGTGAGTGGAGTTAGAAATGTGCAGGGAGAGGAAGTGAGCAGTGGGCTTTGTGTTTACTCTCTGCCGTAATGCTAGCCTTTGAGGCATATTTTCCCCTCCAAATATGTTTAAAACCATTTTGCTGAGGCACAATTCGCAGACCACACAATGTAACGGAAGTGGACAATTCAATGCTTTTCAGTATGTCCATGGAGTTGTGCAGCCATCACCATGTCTCCTGTTTTTTAATTTTAATTAATTAATTAGAGTGAGAGAGAGACAGAGCCACTGGTTCACTTCCCAAATGCCACAATGGCTGGGGGTGGGCAGATGCAAACCCTGAAGCAGGGAGCTTAATCGAGGTCTTCCACATGGAGGGCAAGAGCCCAATGGCCTGGGCTGCCACCACTGTCTCCCAGGTGCTGATTAACCTAGAAACTGGAGCTGGAGCTGAGAGTCAAACCAAGACTCCAATGTGGAATCTGAGTGTTTTATTCAGCGCCTCACCACTAGGCTAGACACCCGCCCCACAATCTAACTTTAGAACATTCTCTTCCTAAGAGAGACATTGCACCCATCAGCAGTCACTTCTGCTTTCCCCTGCCAAGCCCCAGCCTCTACCTCCTGACTAGAGGTTAAGGAAGGAAAATGTCAGTCAAAGTCTCTGGAGAACAAAGGCAAACAGTTCTAGAATTAAACACCAAGTGGGAAGATACAAAAGGGAAACTTTATTGCAGATCGGCTCCGACTGTTTCCCCTGCCCTCCCCACCCCCAACACTGAACTTTCCATTTTGGATTTGAGAAAGGAAAAAAAAAAAAAAGGAGGTTGTATTCATTCATCTATTCAGCCAGGGATCCCTGGGCCAAGGCCCTGGGAATACAGGTGAAGGGTGGACCTTCCTCAAAAAGGAGGTTGTATTCATTCATCTATTCAGCCAGGGATCCCTGGGCCAAGGCCCTGGGAATACAGGTGAAGGGTGGACCTTCCTCAAAGGTGTCTGAGAGATGGGAGAGTGGGGGTAGGAGGTGCAGTGTGGTGAGTGGCAGGAGGGCCACATAAGCCTAGATATGACGGTGGCCACCTCGGCCACCACGTGCATCACCCTGTCCTATGAGAAAGCCAACCCAGGGTGGAGTGAACCCAGCCAGAGAGAGGAGAATGACAGCATGTGGATAACATCGTGGAAGCTCCACATGCAGACATCCAACCACCGTGCCTAGGATTTCCTAGATACCAGAAACAGCAATTTTTTTTTTCCCTTTTCTGTTTTAAGTTGGGCATCTGACACTTCTAATCAAAATCAATGTATTCCAACTGATGTGCGGTTTCAGATCCTTCCTGCCTCCTTTGCCAAGTATTGTCAGAGAGTTTTACAGTTTGGGAGCCCTCTCACCCCCAGCGTTTGCAGAGGCCAGCTCAGATGCCACTTCCTCTAATAACAATTGCTAATAAACTCCCTCGGTTATTAGTGAGTTAGGAGAGAGAAAGATGGAAACCAAGTGGGAAGTCAGATAACAAATGCATGGAAATGTGCGTGCAACTGCGGAGTTAGATGAATCTGGACCCCTTACTTTCCTGGACACATCAGATGGAAATCAGATTATCTTGCCACAGATATGAACATAGCCTGCTCCCTTCCCCTGGGAGGTTCAAAGTCAGTAGCTTAGAAGCCTTCTGCAAAACCTAGAGACAGGGAGCCTAGGAGCGAGCTGGAACCCCAGGGCTGGTAGAAGAGCTTCAGGCCAGTCTCTGGCGTGCGGCTGTGATGGGGAGTCACCTAGAGGTGACGGACAGCACTGCCAAGCTGTGTGGTGGCTCCTGCTGCAGGCTGACTGTGACAGTGGCAACACCACTGGGTCTGCACTTGTGGTTTTCCCAGCCAGACTCAGCTGCTAATAGGCAGTGGCAGAGACACTGATTAGTCACGGTAGACCCTCCAGGGGCTGAGGACGGGGGAAGCTGGCTGTGGACAGAGCAGGATGGCGGGCATGGTAGTCTACCCTTTCCACATAAGCTGCACAGAATGTCACACAGTAAGGATGCGCTGGGCTGCTGGGGCAGTGGGGGTCCAGACACTCCGGCCTCTCTCGGGCGAGTGAGAAGGATGGTACAGTTTGGGCCGTTTACAAAGAGGGCATCTTGATTGCGGAAATGACTTAAGATCATTTGCTGTGATGGGAGACATGGATAACCAACTGTGCTGGCTGCTTAAACAGCCTCAGGCGCAGGACACGGGGAAGCCGTGTTCCCTGCCTCTACCACTAACCAGCCACCAGTGGGATCCATGCAGAGAACGGGAAGGAGCTGGATCAGTCAGCAGCCAAGGAGACTGCAACAAAAAGGAGAGCGAGTGGATCTGTGCTTCAAGCACATCGATTCTGACAGACAACTGGAGGTTGGCGTGGGGTGGCTGGGGGTGGGGAGGACCCACTGACAGATATGGAGGGAACAACCATGCCATGCAGCACGGGAATGAATTCCTTCAGAACCCAGCTGAGGTGGGAGAAATCCACAGCGCCAGGAGGGCTGTGTGGGGGCACCTGGCATGAGTCACACATGGCAGCACCCACGCACAGCTCAAACGATCACACGGAGTGGGACGGCACAGCGCAGCTTCTGGGCGGGTCGTGAGCAGGGTGGAGGCGTTGTCTTTGGGGACTGGGGATGAGCAGGAGTCTCCATGCCCTGCTCTGTGGACACTCGGGGTTCTTGGGGCACCAGGCATCCTTGTCCTCACTGCCTTCCATTGCTTTGTGAGGGGTGTCGTGGGGGGAATCCCAGAAACGTTTGGAGTTATAGACAACGCTGGATTCAGACCTCGCTGAGCGTTTACTGGCGGTGTCTTAGGAGTTTCATAGACTCCCTGAGCTTTATTTTCCTCTGCTGGAAAGTGGAGATAAAAGAAACTTACTGGAATCGTTGGGAGGATTGAAGTCCCCATAGATGGGTCCCATGAAGAGCCAATTTTCTCCCTCTCTTGGGGGGTTTCCTGAGCATTCCTCCTTTAAGGGAGAAGCAGCAGTAATGCCCCAACCCCCAGGCACCGACAAGAACTGTGTTAATCACCACAGTAAACAGAAGGAGGGGATTGATTTGTTCCTCTTCTCACGCAAAGTTGAGCATGCGACAGGTTATGGTTTGGAATATTAATGCAGTTGAAGTGAGAAGACCCACTTAGAACAGAAACTGTCTTGCTTGCAAAGATTTATTCCCCATGTAGTTTTTCATGGCTCATAAAAGGTGATGGATGAACGTAATTTTTAGCTTAATTTCTTGCCATGCAGTTCGGTAATTTTTGAGATAAACTCAAATTACTAAGGCTCGGGAACTCTTCAAAGCAATGAGGAGCCACCTACATCTGGCTGTACACAGGACACGACATGTTCCGTTTTGCAAGTCAGCCCGAGAAAGGGTGATTAGGGATCCCAGCACACCTGTAAACCTTGTAGGCCTTGAAGTTTGCTTCTGCTACCTTCAAATACAAACTAAGCCTCTTTAAAGAGAACATGTGTTGACATCTAGGTAGGGGGAGAGAGCAGGTACCTGGGAAGCTCTTACAGGTTACTGTTTTCCTAGTTTGTGACTTTTTAACAATACAAGTATTTGACTTTTTCTAAAAATGGAAAGTAGGGTTTGAGATTATGGGAGAAAAACTTGCTTGGATTTTCAAGTTTATTTTGTTTTGATTTTTCCTGTAATTTTTTTTAATTGACAGGTAGAGTTATAGACAGTGAGAGAGAGAGACAGAGAGAAAGGTCTTCCTTCCAATGGTTCACTCCCCTAATGGCCGCTACAGCCGGCACTGTGCTGATCCGAAGCCAGGAGCCAGGTGCTTCTTCCTGGTCTCCCATGCTGGTGCAGGGACCCAAGCACTTGGGCCATCCTCCACTGCCTTCCCGGGCCACAGCAGAGAGCTGGACTGGAAGAGGAGCAACCGGGACTAGAATCGGCACCCATATGGGATGCCGGCGCCACAGGCAGAGGATTAGCGAAGTGAGCCAAGGCGCTGGCCTCCTGTAGGTTTAAAATGCTCAGAGGTGATTGAGAACCTGAATCCTTTAAGAAATCAGCAGTGTGGTAGATGGGGAACACTGGAGTTTTAGAGCTAACCAGAGCCAAGAATAAACAAGCCCAGAGATCTCGATGCGAACTGGAGCCGGAGTGGAAGCCAGACTGTTGCAAATCATTGTTGGGTGGATGGGTAAGGGTTTATAGGCCAGATTCTCAGCAAGTGGGAAATAAATAAATAAACAGTGAGATTAACTAGTGACCAAAGGCCATTAATACTGTGAGGAAAGTTCATGATTTTTAGTAGAAATGTGTGCTTTAAAATACATTCTCCTTGCATTCAATTTTGCTATGAATCTAAAGCTACCCTAAAAAGTAAAAACCTATTTAAAACAACCACAAACCCTGCCCTGTGTGTTTCTTGCCTTCAGTGTGTTCCTATTAAAGAGTGTTAGCTTAAATAAAATATGCTACTACTCTAATGAAGATCTTCTCATTCTTATCATCTTCCCGAAAACAAACAGAAAAAGATAAATGCTCAAACCACGACATGCTTTGCTCTCTCTAACACCGACAATAACCGGAGCAGGATTCCTCTCTATCAGCAATTTCACCACAGTGACACTGTATATACCCAGAATTACAATTGCAGTCTGGATGGCAAAATGGTACGTGTGGCATGCCAGCCGTAGCCAGAGTGCTGGAAATGGAGAAAAAGCAAATCGCTACATGGGTATAATTCTGGTTCTAGGGCTAGTACAGTCTTCAGAAGTCAGATAATTATGCCTGCCTGGAAAATTAAAAAGGCAGAGCAGATAACGATACAAGAGAAGCTACTGTGGCAGTTAAAAGAATCTGTGCATTCCCATATCATTATCACTGAGGCTGGATGCCTTCAAAGCTTCTGTTTACAGAGGAAAAAACAAACAAACCTACAGACTAGAAACTGGCAAAGCTGGTACCAACAAGAGGATAGGACATCAGATACAATGAGCTACAGTCTTAGCAAGCTACTTAATTTTTTAAAGATTTATTTATTTAGGAGGTAGAGCAACAGAGAGAGAGAGGGTAGGGGAGAGGGGGAGAGAGGTGGGGAGGGGAGGAGAGGGGGAGGGGAAGAGAGGAGGGGGGAGGGGAGGAGAGGAGGGGGGAGGGGAGGAGGGGAGAGGGGAGAGGAGAGAGGAGAGAGGGGAGAGGAGGGGGAAGAGAGGAGGGGGAGAGGGGAGGGGGAGAGGGGAGGGGGAGAGGGGAGGGGGAGAGGGGAGGGGGGAGAGGAGAGAGGGGAGAGGGGAGGGGGGAGAGGGGAGGAGGGAGAGGGGAGAGGGGAGAGGGGAGAGGAGGAGAGAGATCAATCTTCCATCTGCTGGCTTGCTCCCCACTGGCCACAACAGCTGAAGCTGGGCCAGGCTGAAGCCAAGAGCCAGAAAATCCATCTGGGTCTCCCTAGTGGGTTTAGGGGCCCAAGAACTTGGGCCAATTTCTTCAGCCTTTCCAGCTGCATTAGCAAGGAGCTAGATCAGAGGCAGATCAGCCAGGACTAACTAGCACTGCAATAGCGGATACTGGCATTGCAGGTGGAGACCTAACCCACTACACCACAGCACCGGCTGTATCCACTAAACTTTTTTTAATCACTTGCATCCTACTGATTTAGGAAAGGGATTTAAGGTGGCCTTTAATAAAAGATTCAAAGACATTCTCATCCTAAAATAAAGCAACAGAGATAAAAAGTAACCAAGGAAAAGGTATTTGGTCCTGCCTGGGTCTTAATCACTCAAGTTTACACTCACCCCGAGGGGCAGAACCACCTGCCCATTGTCCAGGGTGGAAGTGAGCCCCAGCACCTGACTGCTTCCCATTCTCCCGCTTTCAAACTCCCTGTGGCCTCCGCCCACACTGCACTCACCCCACCTCCGACCCTCCTGTTTGGCGCCATTCCTTTGGTTTTGACCTTCAGCTTCTCTCACAGATTATCCCCTCAGCTTACTACAGGGGAGGAAATTGATCCAAGATCTGGGAGAGAGACTTAATACAAATTGCTTCTGACATGGGATACCAATTGAAACATTGATTGACTCTAACAAACTATGTTCAGCCAGGTCGATGAGGCACAGCCGTGTAAGCCGTTCCCTGATGTCTGCATGCTTGGGCGGCTGCACCTGGCTCAGAACCCCTCTGGCTTCGGCTTCCTGCGGCGTTCTTGCCTTGGCCTTGGCCTGTGTTTGCTTACCTTTTGGTGTCATCCAGTTTGGGTTTTTTGAAGTTGTGGGTCTGTCTCTGACTTTCAGAGTTCCCTAACGGCTCTAGCCAGGGGGCTTTCTACATTGTTTTTGTTGTTGTTGTTTGACCCAGAACCCACAGTAAGAAACACACTCTTGATCACAACTCATGCAAACACGCAGGGAAACGAGCATTTCGTTATAAAACAAGTCCACCTTTACAACATGGGATGCATGCTAATACTTTCTATTTTGTTCCCTTTTATTTTTTAGAACCGAACAAGATACACTAGGTCAATTTAACAATCCGCTAAAAACACATGGCCTTCAGTTTCAAAAACTCTGATCTCAAGTGGTTTTAGACAGATTAAGTGTGGTTTTCTCTCTATGGGAACCAGGCCATTATCCATTTTCTTTTCTTTTTTAAGTTGTATTAATTTATTTGAAAAGCAGAATTAGAGAGAAAGAAAGAGACAGATCTTCTACCCACTGGTTCACTCTCCAAATGGCCATAATGGCCGGAACTGGACCCTACTGAAGCCAGGAGCCTGTCTGGGTCTCCCACACGGTTGCACGGGCCCAAGCACTTGGGCCATCTTCCACTGCTTTCCCAGGTGCATTAGCAAGGAACTCGATCAGAAATGCAGCAGCCAGGACTCCATATGGGATGCCAGCATCACAGGCGGCAGCTTTACCAGCAATTCCACACCACCGGCCCCTATCTAATTTATTTTCTACCTTTAGATTATCCAACTCTTGTTGAATAATTCCCAAGGCATTGCTGCATTTTACTAGGTTTGGGACTAGTGGTTTTAGGGTCACCTTCAGTAAAATAAACTCTTTTTCCATCCTTGTCTCCCATAACATTTTGATGGGTATTTTCCAGTTATAAAATATGCAAATTGGCCGGCGCCACAGCTCAATAGGCTAATCCTCAGCCTTGCAGCGCTGGCACACCGGGTTCTAGTCCTGGTCGGGGCACCGATTCTGTCCCGGTTGCCCCTCTTCCAGGCCAGCTCTCTGCTGTGGCTGGGGAGTGCAGTGGAGGATGGCCCAAGTGCTTGGGCCCTGCACCCCATGGGAGACCAGGAGAAACACCTGGCTCCTGCCATCGGATCAGCGCGGTGCGCTGGCCGCAACGGCCATTGGAGGGTGAACCAATGGCAAGAAGGAAGACCTTTCTCTCTGTCTGTCTCTCTCACTGTCCACTCTGCCTGTCAAAAAAAAAATATATGCAAATTGTCTTGGCCACATCAGTAACAATGCCTTTAGCCATCCTGGCTTGTCTACAGTTTCCCAGATTGCACAACCTGAATCTCACGCCTGTGGCTCCCTTGCTCTGAAAAGCTGGATTTAAGGAGGACACCCTGAACTCTCTTATCAAAGGACACCAAGCCTCTGGCAGCCAAGGCACAGGAGCACAGAGAGCAAGGGTTTGTAGGGATGGAGACACTATTCTCATAGACTAATAAAATGAAATCTATTTCCTCAGGAGACACTAAGGTTTTCTTCAAAGTAAACACAGAGGAATTTATTGTGTGATATTCTTATATCTTTAGTACACACTGAGATGCATAAAAGCTGCCGGAATCCTATCTATAAAAAATTCTATAGTGTATGTCTTGGTTTTGTCATTATTTACACAGCTAATTTTTCTAAGTTTATTTTAAAAGCGTTCCAGGATTATTCCTAGATTCCCCCAAAGAGCATTTATTTAACAAATTGGCAGAACTGGGTTCTAATAGCCCCGAAGCAACCTTGAGAAAAATTCAACACTCCATACTTTCACTTCCCCTGTATACACCCACTCAGCAGCTCCCTGGGAGAAAATCTGACTGTCTTCAATGCCTGAGACTTGACTTCAGTACTTCTCAGCTGAACCTCTTTTTAGGTGACTATCTTCAGACCCAATTACACTATAGTAACAGAGTACCCTGAAACCGTGATGGCTCAATACTGCAAGGTTAATATCTTGCTTACAGTATATGCGTCCATCCCTCATTGGCTGGGAAGTAAGGAAAAGCCTGTCCTACGCCATCGTCATTCAGACTCTGGCTCACAGAGCTACCGTACCAAGAAACCTCACCAGTCCCTGTGATGGGGGAAAGAGATAAGGAAATGTAAGCACCTGCTCTTAAAGTTTTCTACCTCACAGCAACGCATGCCACTTCTGGGCATGCTTCATCCACTGCAGACAAGTCACACGGCCACGCCTGACATCCAAGGACTGGAAGACGGGCTGTACTGTGCCTGGGCCCAGAGGGGAGATACGAAACCCCGTGAGCAGCCAGCCCTCCTCCCCATCGGTGAGAGGGATGTTCTTTGCTTCTCTGCAGCATTTCACTGCCAACTACCTCTTTTGGCCTTGAGGTCGCTCCTCCTTTGGCTCTCATCACTTCCTTTCTAACTCTTCTTCTCTCCCCCAAAATATGTGTCCTAAATCCCCTGACCTGAAGCTTCATCTAGAATGTACCGAGATGAGGTCTAGAAGTCAAAATCAAACTTTTTTGATCCTACGAACAACGATCATCTTGGAAAACTAGAACATAAATACTTTCTCCTCCAAGTCCTTCCTTTTTTTTTTTTTTTGAAGATTTTAAAATTTATTTGAAATGCAGAGCTACAAAGAGAGAGAAGAGGAGACAAAGAGAGAGAGGAAGAATCTTCCATCTGCTGGTTCACTCCCCAAATGACCTGGGTTGAGAGAGGCCAAAGCCAGGAGCCAGGAGCCAGGAGCCAGGAGCTTCTTTCGGGTCTCCCATGTGTGTTCAGGGGTCAAAGGACTTGGATGATCCACTCCTGCTTTCCAAGGAGCACCAACAGGGAGCTGGATCACAAGCGGGGCAGCTGGAACACGAACCAGTGCCCATATGGGATGCCAGAGCTGCAGGCTGGGGCTTAATCTACTGCACCACAGCATTGGCTCCAAGTCCTTTATTTTTTAGTAGGCAATACAACCAAATGTCCAGAAGCCCCACATGGAGAATCTACTAGAAATAAAATTTCTATATATAAAAATGTATATCAAGGTATTATTGTATCATTGTTTATAAAACCAAAAATATGAGAACTTCAATATCCAGCAAGAAGAGATATCTTTAAAATCATAGTATACCCATATATTAGCTATTTAGAGCTATTAAAGTATTGAAATGGAGGTGGGTATAGTATTGTAGCAGGTTCAACCACCACTTGGGATGCTCCATATCACAATGCCTAGGATCAATTCTCACTTCCAGTCCTGCGTCCTGCTAATGCGCACCTTGGGAGGCAGCAAAGAATGGCTCAAAACTTGGATTGGCTTCCTGGCTCCTGGCTCTGGTCTGACCCAGCTCTGGCTCTTGCAGGTATTAGGGGAGAGAACCAGCAGATGGAGGAGATTCATTCATATTCTCTCTCTCTCTCTCTCAAAAGAATAAACGTACTTTTAAAAATACGAGAATAGGTCTATCTCTATGTCTATGGTATATTGTTAAATGAGAAAAAAGCAATTTGCAGAGGTTTATTTTTATGGTTTGAATAGGATTTTGCTTCTTAAACTCATGCAAATGTGTAAACCAAAAGTCTTGTGCTAACAGTTAAGTTAGTGGGTTGAGGCTGCGTATTTGATCTGGTTACGGGCCGTCTGGGAAAAAGGCCTCGTGGGAGGTCTTTTGGGGCTTCGCCCTCAGAAGCTGTTTCTCTCACGGTGGCTGGTTACATACGGCTATCCTCTGGCCTCACCAGATGCCTGAACCCATGGAGCCGCCCAATTCGGGACTGGAAGCTCCAAAGCTGTGAGCTGAAATAAACTTTATTCCTTCCTACGCAGCTCCTCTCAGGTATTTTGTTAAAGTAATGAGAAGTGAATACGTATTTTTTAGTATGATCTGTTTCTTTTTTAAAAAAACATTTATTTGAAAGTCAGAGTTATACAGAGAGAAAGAGAAGGAGAGGCAGAGAGAGAGAGAGAGAGAGGTGTCATCCATCTACTGGTTCACTCCCCAATTGGCGGCAATGGCCAGAGCTGTGCTTCTTCCGGGTCTTCCACGCGGGTGCAGGGGCCCAAGGACTTGAGCCATCTTCTACTGCTTTCCCAGGCCACAGCAGAGAGCTGGATTGGAAGTGCAGCAGCCAGGACTTGAACTGGCACCCATATGGGCTGCTGGCACTGTAGGTGGTGGCTTCACCAGCTACGCCACAGCACCAGCCCTATATGAGTCTGTTTCTAGGAAAACAAACACTAACTAAAACACTAACTAAAACAACACTAACACTAACTAAAAAGCTCCAAGTGTGTGTTTATATTTGGTTGCACATAAAAGAAATTGTGAAAATACATACTGCAGTTTGTTAACTGATATTCTCAGAAGGATTAGAACAGTGGGCAGCAGGAATAGATTTTTATCTCCTACTCATGTATATTTCATTTGAAGGGCAGAAAGACACACAAAGGCACGCACACAGAGGGGAGGGGAGAGGGAGGGGGAGGGGGGAGGGAGAGGGGGAGGGAAGGAAGGGAAGGATCTCCTATCCTATGGTTTTTGGTTTACTTCCACCAAACAGCCACAACAGTTGGGGCTGGGAAAGACTAAAAGTAGGAGCCTGAAACTCAACTTGGGTCTCCCACAAAGTGAGGGACCCAGGTACCTGAGCCATCACCCAGTGCCTCCCAGGGGGAGCATTAGCAGGAAGCTGAGATGTGGAAGCAGTGCCAGGACTTGAACCCAGGCATTCTGATGTGGGATGCAGGTGCCCCAAGAGGCATCTGCACCAAACGTTCAGCTCTGGAATAGAGTTTTAAGAATCTGCAGAATATATCTTAGGGTAGCTTCTTTGACTGTCATCACTGATGTTACCATTTTTTATTTAATAAAGAAAATGCAATATACTAAAAACTAAATGAAATTTTTACTAAGAGAAACAGTAACAAAGCAAATCTGTACTCTCAATAGCTCCACCCTTCCACAGAGCCTCTTCCTACTCAAAGTTTCGGTTTATGGCTAAATGATCCCAATGAGCATATCAGTTTTCCATCTAACTTCACATCTTAAATGCTTTCATCATCTCCCAGTCCTTATAAAGATCACCTCCTTTATCTGCAGCACCTTCCAAAGCAGCACTAGATTATAATTTATGAAACTACTAATTCAATATGGATAGTGTGATGATTATTGCAATAGTAGATCTGTCATCCTAGTTTATGTTTTTAAACATTATTTTTCCTCAAGGTACCTTTTATAGTATGGCTTTTTGATATATGAGCAGCATTATTTTATTTTTTCTACTGTGGTTTAGAAAGTAAATGCTTGGTTTTAACATTTTCCATTATCATTAACTTCAGACCTTCCATTAATAGCCTATGGACTAGGACCATCAATTTATATCTATCTATTTCCCAGCATAATCACAGGGTTTCTTTTAAAGTAGACAAGGAGTTAGGACCTCTTAGATTTTTAACTTTCCCCATGCTTTCTCATTAATCATCAGCTTAATCTGAGAGCTAATCTACTTCTTTACATGTCTTCTATACTCGCCTTTTATTCCAACTAAATTAAAATAATTATCTTCACTCCTTCTCCTCCCATGCGTTTTACAAGACAGACAAAAGAGACGATATATTTACATTTACTTGTTGATGCCTAAGGAACCTCTTCCAGTGGTTGCTTCTATTAACAAGGGAACTAATAGTGGTTATTTCTATTAGTAATAATTATCCTTGATGAGGTGGGGGTGGGGACCAGCCCGATGGGGAACAGGCTTGAGGAGGCATATGAGTACATATTGCACAATATCTATTTACCATTTCTCTAGCCATGCATTTATCTCCCTGAGATGTATCACCTAGAAAAAATTCCAGTGGGCCCAAATCAGAATGGCTTCATAGTCCTCTATTACAACTTACAGTGTCAAAAGAAATAAACTCGATTTTCAGAATTAACAAAGAAAATGTAAGAGCGACATAAGATGAGTTTGTCTGTTCAAGCTATTATTTTGTCATAAAGGTAATAGGAGCTACAATTCTTTAGAAACTGAAACTTGAATATTTATTCTGTTAAAAAAACTCTTCGGAGGACATTATCTGGAATGACAAAGAGTATTGAAAGGAAAAATTTTGGCTGCAGAAGTGCAGAAATAATGAGCAGTGAAACTACTCCATATAAATATAACCATTATTTCAACTATCTATTGTGAGATAAGTGAAAATAACATAGATGGAAAAGAGTGGCAACTAAGAGCACAGAGTAAATAATAGAAGAGCGGAAGGGGACAGAGTGACTAACACTAGCTGTTCATTTCTTGCTTGCACAAAGTCCAAGAGGCACTGGTGGGGGTCGAAAACATCCTGCCATCTCCGTCTTAGTTCTGTCTTACACTGTGCTTCACCAGTATAAATCAATAGTACCCATTTTCCTTTTTTTTTTTTTTTTTACAATTTTCTATGAGTCAAATCATTGTGGAGCAGAATTTTCAGCTGTCTTTTTTGTATTCAAAACCAATTGTTTGCGATTGGCTTGCAGTTTTCATTTTGCTTTAATTTTCATGCAGATCATGGGATACAAGGAACAGGAAAATGGTCTTGGAAAAGGCAGTCTTCTCTGTCACTGAAGGATTCACAAGCTAGAAAAGGAGACAGGCATATCAACGAGTAACTGCAGCCGTAAACAAAGCAGCACTAGCAAGCGGTGTTAAAAATCCCACCAGAGCACAGGGAGGGAGCGCTTTCCTCTGACTGGGCTCAGGAAAGACGACACCTGATCTTAGCCAAAGATGACCTTGTCCACCAAGCAGAGGGAACAGCATCTGCTAAAACACAGCGCCCTGACGGGAGAATACACAATACCAGAGGCTGTGTGACTTCTACAGAAAAGAAGTGTATTTAGCTCACAGCTTTGGAGACTGAAAGTCCAAGCTTAGGAAGCACCTGCTAGACAGTCCCTGGTGAAGACCTCCTTGGCTGCCTCACAGCATGGTGGGAGCACGTGCGAGAGGCAGGAAATCACACAGTAAGGCAGGAAGCCCGAGAACAGGGAAAGGCGGACTCACTCTTTTGCAACCACTTCCTCACGGGAACTAACTGCGATTCCACAGGAGCTACATTAATTCCCTCCAAGCAGAGTGACCCGAAGACCCAATGACCCAATGGCCTTGCCCTAAGCCTCTCCTCCTCCCAACATCACCACACTGTGGAGCAAGCTTCCAGCCCATGGACCCTTAGGGAGCCCACTCCAGTTTCACCCAAACCATAGCAGCCCGCAGGGAATTTGGCAAGAATAATGTATGCGAAGAAGGAGGCTATGTTTTTTTTTTTTTAAGATTTATTTATTTATTTGAAAGGCAGAGTTACAGACAGAGAGAGGTAGAAACAGAGAGAGGAGTCTTCCATCTGCTGGTTCACTCCCCAAATGGTCTCAACAGCCAGAGAGGGGCTGATCTGAAGCCAGGAGCCAGTAGCTTCTCCCAGGTCTCCCACGCAGGTGCGGGGCCCAAGCACTTGGACAATTTTCCATTGCTCTCCCAGGACATTAGCAGGGAGCTGGATTGGAAGTGGAGCAACTGGGGCACGAACTGGTGCCCATATGGGGTTCCAGCAGGTGGAGCCTTAGCCTACTACGCCACAGTGCTGGCTGCATGTGGGTTTTCTTACAATTCAACTTCAAATGATCTCTCGCTAATTGTTCAGTCCTACCAGTCATTTGGGAAGTAAATCAATTCAAAATAAGTGTGTCTTAAATTCCAGCAACACTAAGAACCCTGCCTTCCCTAAGTGTAGCTCCAGGATGCTCCCAGAATGCACCAGCATACCCTCAGCATCCCAGCATGATGAGAGATGGGACATGGGTTTGTAACTGTCAGATCTGTGATGCAAGTGTCAAAGTACTTGAAATCAGCTACATAAATATCACAGGCCTACCTGTCTGTGACAGCACAAAGCCCCAAGCTTTTTATCAAGTTAGGAAATAAAGAAGAGTGTGTGTGTCTTCTCTTGGCAGATCCAGCTGCAGCCACACCTCGATTGTCTGCTTCTCCTTTCCACACATATTTTCAATGCCAAATATCTGTCTGCTTTCACTAAATCATCTCTCTCCTCCGGGTCTGTACTTCAGGCTGGAGTTCATGTGGTTGAAATACTAAACATGTCAAAAGAACAATTCACATACTGGGGGCTAGCACTGCCATGGGAGGTCAATGTTCTTGCCAGGGCTTCTGTGAAAGCAAACTAGGAGACCCACAGCTCCGCGAGGGCAGCACTGAGCTAACCTCCCTAGGGCTAGGATGTGCTGAGAGGGCAAGAGATCAGATCTTCCTCAGTGCCAGCGTGTCCAGCTCAGGCCACTGACCAGCCTCCTCCTCTGATGGTCAACCAGGAAGCGGGGGCACTGAGGCCAACGTGCATAAATGACACACGGCTGAGATTTCTCAGAACACCAACGGGCTCAGGCTGTTTCACAGTTCCAGGAAACTCTACACAGGTGTGTTAAACACTCTGAGCACAGCCACAGCTGCCGTGCCAGCTGTGCAGCATCCTCTATGGCCGCTAAGATAAACACGACGCAGGCTTTGCCCTCAAGAGCTTAAAACCTAAAGAGGGAGTTAGACCAAGTATGGAGGCAGTCCTAATAAAAACACAGGAAATGGGGGCTGGCGCCATGGCTCCCTTGGTTAATCCTCCGTCTGCAGCGCCAGCATCCCATATGGGCACCAGTTTGAGTCCCAGTTACTTCTCTTCCAGGCCAGCTCTCTGCTGTGGCCTGGGAAGGCAGTGGAGGATGGCCCAAGTGCTTGGGCCCCTGCACCCGCATGGGAGACCGGGAAGAAGCACTTGGTTCCTGCCTTCAGATCGGCGCAGTGCCAGCCGTAGTGGCCATTAGGGGAGTGAACCAATGGAAGGAAGACCTTTCTCTCTGTCTGTCTGTCTCTCTCTCTCTTTCTCTGTCTATAACTCTGTCAAATAAATTAAAACACACACACACAGGAAATGTAAATACTGTGAGAGAAGTACCACCAAGGGTCAGGGGAAACCAAGATCGCATATGGTCGAGGGGTGCCTGGAGAAGATGCTGGCTGAGATGCGTTTGGACAGTGGGACACCAACAGTTTTGAGCACCAGCTGTGTGCCAGACATGAGCATGCAACATCACACTGAACCCTCCCAACCCTCCCAACTGCCCTACCAACACAACAGATGAGTAAAATAAGATTCCAGGAGGTTAGGCGGCATGCGCACAACCACAATTAACAGAGGACAGGACCAGAGTTGAAGCCCAGATGCATCTTTCCCTACAGCACCAGACTGATTCTTCCAAGGGTAAAGATGGGGGAGATGGTCAAGAATAAGGACACAACCAAACCAAAGGCGTGACGACAGGAAAGGACCATATGTGTTATGGCAACAGAATGATCGGGTTAAAGGGGTAAAAAATCAAGATGATTCATTAGGACTGAAATGTCAGGATGAGAAGTTTCTACTTTTGCTGGCAATAGGGAGCCATAGAAAGTTTACCAAAAATAACAGGGCTGGGGCTGGCATTGTGATGTAGCAAGTAAAGCCACCACCTGCAATGCTGGCATCCCATATGGCCACCAGTTTGTGTCCCAGCTGCTCCACTTCCTATCCAGCTCCCTGCTAATGGCCTAGAAAAGCAGCTTAGAAGATGGCCCAGGTGTTTGGCCTCCTGGACCCATGCGTGAGACCTGGAAGAAGCTCCTGGCTCCAGCCTGGCCCAGCCCCAGCTGTTTCAGCCATCAGGGGAATGAACCATGGGGTGGAAGATCTCTGTCTCCCTCTCCCCTGTAACTCTTGATTTTCAAAAAAGTAAATAAATCTTAAAGGGGGAGGGGGCTGGATCAGCAGTTTGGAAGTGGATGAGTGGGGGAAGAAACTAAACTGAACTTTGTCCCCATGGTCTAGAGTTGAGCAGGTGTCCAGCCTTGCTGCAGGCTGCCTTCTTTGCATTGAACACATAGTTAAAACCTCTTGGTGCCTATCTGCAAGCTCAGAGACCCATCTGATTCTTGGATGAGTTAGTCACTTAAGGAGCCACTTCTAGTGCCACTGCTGCTACTCTGTGTGACCATCACTCTTCCTCTATTGGGTCCTGATCTCTTTCCTTATATGGATGAGTATGAGCACATTCAGAGACACACAGGCTCTAGCTTCAGTTCCAAATCTCAAGTCAGACAGATATCTGCCTCTCCTCTAGTATCTCATTGACCCCAACACTGTCAGAACAGCCCCGTTCCCTTTTGTACAATAGTACATGGTCACCTTACCTGCCTGGACCATGAGCTCTGGGCACTGGACTCAATCTTCCCACCTGGTATCTCACTTCCTCTCACCTGACATGGGGTTCAATGCCAGGGCCTGTCCCACCCTGGTATGCAAATCTGCTCACCATAGTCTGGCCCACCTCATTATCTTCTGCTCCCTCTCTGTGCAGAAGCAGTAGGTATGGACAGGAAGAAGTGAATGTCAGAAATAAGTGAATGAAAAACTGAGACTCCGAGATAAAGTGACAAATGAAGGAGAATGAACCACAGGAAACTCATTTATTCATTCAACATATACCGTGCACCTCTCTCTACTCGGTTCAAAGTCAGGTGCTAGCTGCAGTAATGAAAAAAAGGATACATGAGTATGCAGACTAGTTGGGGAGATGGATGTAAAAATAAATAGCAAATTAAGATGAGGATCATCTTGGGATCTTTGGGGGAACTGGAGAAGATGGTGGTCAGATTGTAGAGTTTAGAGGGCAGTTGGAGAGGTGGCAGTGGCCAGATGTGCAAGATCACTCTCATAGACCAGACAAGGGGTCAGGTGCTAAATGGAATGAAAGGAACCAGAGAGAACCTCCATGTCAGTTGCGGGCCAACACAGCTGTTGTATTGCCCCGATCTTCCATTCCCACACGTCACTCCTGCTGCAGAACACCACATCGACTTTCCTCTCCCCCTTCCCATGGAGGGCCCTTCCTGTTCCCACAGACCTGTTGTCCATTCTGGCCACCAGTATCTTCTCTTGGTTTCTTTTGTTTGGTTTAATTTGGTTATTTTCTTTCTTTTCTCTCCCTTTCCCAACGGTACTCAGTTTTTGGATTCTACCATCTTCAATTTCCCTTCTAGAGTCTCTGCTTTCACTTTATCCTGGTAAGTGACTCCACTCCCACATTCTCATTCCCACTCTCAAGTGTACATATTGCCTTTATTACCCTCTTCTGGGGAAAAAAAAAAAAAAAGGGTATTTAGTTCCCAGGCCCCACCAGGCCCACAACACACCATACTGACTATCTTTTTTTTACTTTAGAATGTCCTGAGGGGCTCACTTGCAGATCCACTCTTGCCCCACCCTCCCTTGTGCCCCCCATATCTCTTGTGCTTAATTTCTTCCAAACAAATATATAGGACTGTTTTCATGAAGGATTCCAGAAACAAAAATCTCATTACAAGTCATAATACACACACTCAGAACAAGACATTATTTTAAAGTTAGCAAAGGGGGATAATTTTTCTTTTTTTTTTAGTTTGCTTATTGGAAAGGCAGAAATACAGAGAAGGAGAGAGAGAGAGATCTTCTATCTGTTGGTTTACTCCCCAGATGGCCACAACAGCTGGTGTTGGGCCAGGCTGAAGTCAGGAGCCAGAAAGTCCATCCAGGTCTCCCCTAAGGGTGGCAGGGGCCCAAATACATGGGCCATTTTCTGCTGCTTTCCCAGGCACATTAGCAGGGAGCTGAACCAGAAGTGCAGTACATGGGACTCGAACTGCTGCCCGTATGGGATGCTGCCACTGCAGGCAGAGGCTTAACCTTCTACACTACAGCACTGGCCCAGCATTTTTTTTTCTTAAATAGTGAAGGAGGACTTATCTGCTATAGGTAGAATAGTCACACAATGCTCCAGCCACCTGCAAGAAGTCAAGTCCTAAATCTCCATAACCTGCGACTATGTTACATCAAAAGCAGCTTTGAAGATTTGGCAAGAGAGGGATTGCCCTAGGTTTCCTGTACAGGCCGGGTACAATCACAAGAGTCCTTACAAGGGGAAGAGGGAGGCAGGGAAGTCACAGTCAAAGGCAAGAGATGCTCAACTGGAGTTGCTGGTTTTGAAGATGGGAGGAAGTCACAGGCCCAGGAATGCAGAAGCTGGAAAAGACAAGGAGACACAGTCTCTCCTGGAGCCTTCCAAAGGGATACAGACCCACGAGCCCCTCACTGTGGTGCAGCTGAAGCCTGGGTTTAAGACTCCGAGAACGGGGAGGGAGTAGATGAGTGCTGGCTGGAGACACCGAGCTGGTGGAGACGTACTGCAGCAGCGACAGCAAGCAAATGTGTCATGTTGGGGTGGGAGTCATTGTGTGGGAGGCAGAAACGCTTCGAGGCAGCAATGTGGTTTGGCAAAGAGAAAGACTGTTTTATTCCTTTGGAAGGTGGAGATAGGGAGGAGTGAAACCACTGTTGTTTATGTAATATCTGCCCCAGCGGGAGAAGGGGGCAGGCATGAGGACAAGGAGAATCATTGGAAATGAAGTGGGGATGGGCTTTCCCATTCACCCTCCTGGCGGGCCCCACTGGATACTAGAGGCCTGAATTTGGACAGAAGAACCTCCACAAGCATTCATGTTTATGAGAGAAGTCAGCCAGCTGGGCCCACCATGGGTGCAGCCAAAAGCCAGGGAGAGGGCTGGCCTTGGCTCAGGTGTCATATGGTATCTGGGGCTTAAGATGCCCAGGCCCCCAATTAAGATTATTTTTTTGTGTGTTGAAGGCATCACCATTCAGCCTTTCATTAAATTTTGTTGAAATCTTTGACTTGAACTTGGGAAAGGGCGTGTGCTCACATGGAAGAGTGAGAACCTGGGGAAAATGTATAAGGTGCCCAGAGGTCAGAGGGCAGCCTTTTGGAGCAAGTTGGCTGGCTGAAGTGCCAAGTGGCTTCTGGCTCATACAAACTTTCTTGGGGAAACTCCAAAGCATGTCTGGAGAAAAATACCGCACAAGGCTAGAATTTCTGCAATCACCGAGAAACAAAACATTTTTAAAGCTTTGTTTTCAATTAGAAGTTTTAAGACCTTTTAAAGTTATCTATTTTTATTTATCTGAAAGGCAGGGAGACAGAGAGAGCTTCTATCTGCTGGTTCACTCCTCAAATGCCCACAACAGCCAGGGCTGGGAGAGGTCAAAGCCAGGAAGGAGACTGGAATTCCATCAGGATCTTCCAAGTGGGTGGCAAGGACCAAGTTTTGAGCCATAACCTGCTGCTTCCCTGGCAGGGAGGTGCACCGGAAATAAACAAGCTGGGGCTTGATTCAGGCACTGGGATGGGGGCATCCCAAGTAGTGACTGAAGCCACTTAACTGCTAAGCTAAATGCCCACCATCAAACCACTTAAGCCACTGTGCCAAATGCCACCTCAACGGAAGAAATCTTTCACCATTTTGGTTGTGTATTTTTTTTTTTGCTTTTATTATAGAATATAAATTTCCAAAGTATAGCTTATGGATTCCAATGGCTCCCCCCCTCACAACTTCCCTCCCTCCCGCTACCCTCCCCTCTCCCGCTCCCTCTCCCCTTCTGTTCACATCAAGATTCATTTTCAATTCTCTTTATTTGGTTGTGTATTTTTGAAAGTGTGACAATAGGGTAGAGAGCCTAGGAAACATGTGTAATATGTAAGTGTACCTGAGAAAGTTTGTGGAAAAATAAAATTAACAGCTAAGTTAATTTTGGTTAAAAATGTTGAAATCCATATATAATTTTTCACAATAGGCATTTTTTCTGTGAACTTTTTGAAGAACTCATGCACACATGGACTTCAGCATCTTTGCCCCAAAATAAATTTGCCTTTTAATTTCACTTTCCACCAACATTTAGAAGTACCCTCTTATATTTTAAAAACCCTGTTTCTTTTTTAAAAAACAAGTTGGATGGTTTGATGGCAGGAATTTAGCCTAGCAGGAAAGATGCTCATGTCTTCCATTGAAGAATGAGGTCCGACACCCGGCTGCAGCTCCAGCTTCTGGTACCGGCTTCCTGTTAGGATGGACCATGGGAAGCAGGTGACAGCTCAAGTAATTGGATTCCTGTCTCCCACATGGGAGACCCGAACTGAGTTCCCTGGCTCCTGGCATTTGGTCAAGTGCCAGCATTGCAGCTGTATGGGGAGTGAGGCAGTGGATGGGAGCTCCCTCACTCTTTCAATAAAAGATAAATAAAATAAATAAAAATAAAAAATAAATAAAAATAAGAACAAGAATGGGCAGTAGGAATTTTTATTTGGAAGGAAAAAATGTGTGTTACAATTAAATGTACTAAGATAGCTCCTGGGCCAGAGAGAGATTTATTCATTCACTCATCCAGCATGTGTACTCAATAATGTAAGATAACTAAAACAGACATGATAGAGGCCTGCCAGGGTTTCTTGCTCCAACCTTATCTCCTTTTACATGTGCCCTCTTTTCTTTTTTCTTTTCTTTTCTCCTCCTCCTCTTCTTTTTGCTACCTCCTCAGCTGAGCCTGAACTATCGGAAAAACTATTTAAAAAATAATAATAAAATAAAAGCCCATCACAGAACCATTCCAGGGCTGCACCAAGGATTCCGAACAACAGGCACAGTTCCAAGCACACATTTCATGGCAGTTAGTGAAGAAGTGGCTACCGGAGCCAAATCACAAGGGCACACAGCCTCTCTTCTCCTCGCCCCATAAAGCTCTAACCCCGCGTTGACTCAGAGTCACCTGGTCATCTAGTGCTCCCCGATGCATATCAGTTGGATGAAGCCTTGACCTCTGTTGAGTTGCTGAAACTAACTTTTCCCTTGGCCCTGTCTTCTGCAATTAAGACACTTCACCAGGAGCTTTAGTTTCTCATTCAACCTTCACAAATAACCCTGAAGTAGAAATATTATTCCATTTTACAGATGTCAACACTGAGGTTTAGGTAGACTGGATAATGTACACTCAAGTCAAAAAGCCACCACATGGAACATTCATGGTTTAAACCCTGATTGACTTGATTCCAATTACAGGTGTAGACTGACAATATAGAGACCAGGTGACATTGGACAATGGAATCAGGAAGCTGCGAGGGCCATATGCTAGCTACTTTTACATAGTGCATCCCATTTAATCATTAAAAGTCAGTGACTTGGGGCTGGTGCTGTAGTGGAGTGGGTAAAGCTGCCGCCTGAAGTATTGGCATCCTATATGGGTGCCAGTTCAAATCCTGGCTGCTCCACTTCCCATTCAGCTCTCTTCTAATGGCCTGGGAAAGCAGTAGAAGATGGTCTAAGTCCTTGGGCCCCTGTGCCCACATGGGAGACTTGGAAAAAGCTCCTGGCTCCTGGCTTCAGCTCAGCTCAGCTCTGGCCATTGTGGCCATGTGGGGAGTGAACCAGTGGATGGAAAACCTCTCTGTCTCTTCCTCTCTCTCTCTGTAACCATGCCTCTCAAATAAATAAATCTTTAAAAAATATAAAATAAAAGTCATTGACATGGGCACCATGTCAAATGAAGGCGAGGAGGTAAGAAGCCAACAGTTGGATTGAGAAAGGACTGGGCTCTGGCTGGAATGGAAGGTGGCCTGTTCAAGAGAGTTAACTGATGGAGAGAGGAAAAAGAAACTTAGGGGCTGACACTACCATGAACTTGGTACCAGGAACCTGAGTAAGAAAATCCATTAAGGATACTAGCATTTGCCTTCAATCCTAAACTCTTCAAAGAAAAACCAATACATCAGGGTCATTTACCTCCTCTAAGGTTGTGAGTACTTTGAGGACAAGGACAGATCAGAATTTCCTTTGTATCCACTGAGCCCAGCCTTGAGGTAGACTCTTAGAGGGAGCTCCATAAACACTCCGTGGGGGACAGCAACTTGAAATCTACTCACTCGTCATGCTCAGCTTCCTTCCCCTGTGAAGTCGTGCTCAGCTCCGAGCCCACAGCTGTCTGAGGACCCAGGAAGAAGCCAGTTCTGATACTTCTCTACTTACATTAGCCATTTCCAGGCAGTTGCCATGGATA
Source organism: Sylvilagus floridanus (assembly GCA_949820135.1). Classification (NCBI taxonomy): domain Eukaryota; kingdom Metazoa; phylum Chordata; class Mammalia; order Lagomorpha; family Leporidae; genus Sylvilagus; species Sylvilagus floridanus. The sequence continues at coordinate 75,317,819 of OX463224.1, read as the reverse complement.
CCTAGGCGGTAAGCAAGGTTCCAATGTGGAGTGAAATTCAACTTTGTGAAAAATCTTACACAACTGGAGGAGGGAAAGTTTGCTTGTTTGTTGGACAGTTGTTGAAACATTGAAGTATTTCACAGCAGAGAGTCTGTTTTGCTGTCAGAGGAATGAATAAATGAAGGGAACTTGAGTTTAGCCTGGGATTTCAGAAAATACTGCTCTGTGGATTTTGTCTTTCTCCTTTTACAGATCTCAGCGCCTGTCAACTTAACTCACACAAATTCAGAGGGAGGCCCTTTCTCTCCATTTTACAAATTTTATGACAACGCTATCTATTTCCTGTCAAATTAACTCAATTCCCTTTTTATTAGCCTTTTGTTATGTAGATCCATAGATAATTTTAATTCTATTGTCCTTGTCTTTATTAAACGGATACCCTCTACTGCATTAAATTGGGTCATAAAAACTGTATCACATTATTTTATGTAGCATAAATATAATGTCGAGTGTTCAGTGTACTGTCAAGTCTTGGTGGTAATGAATATCCAACTTTCACTGCCCACTGAGGGTGCAGACTCTCCCTCCACTCCACGGTGTGGCTGGCACAGGCTATTTTGAAGTTCACCATCTCTGCTTTTCTCTAAGCATCACCTGGTGAGACAATCACCTGTTCTTTCCGATCTAATCATATCCCCTCTCCACTGGAATAAAAAGGAAGAAGAAGGAAAATAAATCCACAGCAGTCACCCTCCTTGTTCATGACTCAAAATCCCTTATGAACTTTTCTTGGACAATGAAATTGGATGCTTTAGATTTTGAGGAAATAAGACCTGTCGGGTTTTGACAAGGCTGATGGGTCCCACTTCTTCCGTCTATGGTGCCCTGTGATGCTTCCTTCGACCAGTGTCTTAATCAACAAGGGGCAGCTGCCCATTTACTTACCCAAGGTCCTTGCTCCTAAAAGAACAGGGGACAAGTCATAGATGGCACCCCCAGAGGACAAGGTAGGATTGGTAGAAACCAGCAAATGGACTCCCAATCTGGAAGTTTCCAGAGAAGCAAACCAACTGCCTAGGCAATGCAAGAGACCTCCAGTGCCCACCAAGTTTGAATCTCTGGGCTGGGAAGAAGCTTCCAAAGAAAGAGGAGCATCTCCAGGTCCATCCGTAAGCTGGGGACAATGGGAAGAGAGGGAAGTTACAGTGAGCTCTATTTGAAATAAAACCAGATGAGCGGGGCCAGCACTGTGGCACAGCAGGTTAACGCCATGTGGGTACTATGTGGGTACCGGTTTGAGACCCGGATGCTCCACTTCCAATCCTGCTCTCTGCTGTGGTCTGGGAAAGCAGAAAGTGGCCCAACTCCTCGGGCTCCTGCACCCACATGAGAGACCAAGATCCTGCAGTTGTGGCCAATTGGGGAGTGAACAAGCAGATGAAGGACCTCCCTCCCTCCCTCTCTTCCTCTCTCTCACTCTCACTCTCTCCCTCCCTCTCCTCTCTCTGTGTAACTCTTTCAAATAAATAAGTCTTAAAAAAAAAAAAAACTGGATGAGTGATGGCTGTCCGGGCTTTCCTTAGTCATCTCCTAGAGGGGCCAGGGCCTCTACACACTGAGCAGGGCTCTTATTTCTGTTGCCCTCTCTCTGTGTCATTCTGGACACTGGCAGTGGAATCCTTAAAATATGACAGGTATGAGCACAGGGGGCACCCAGGAATGGGGAAAACTGCAGCCCACAGTGCAGCCAAGACCACACAGGGAAGACCAGAGTAGAAGGGGCGATAGCCGCACCGCAGCAAAGAAAAACGGGCCAAGTCGCTGGGATTTGTGTTAAGAGAAGGAAGAGACAGTGGGGAACTTTCAAGAAACTTTTCAAGAAACTTTCAAGCAGGGCTGACGCTGTGGCACAGCAGGTTAAAGCCCTGACCTGCAGCACCGGCATCCCATAGGGACCCTGGTTCGAGTCCTGGCTGCTCCACTGCTGATCCAGCTCCCTGCTAGTCGCCTGGGAAAGCAGCAGATGGTTGAAGTCCTTGGGCCCCTGCACTCCATGGGACACCCCAAAGAAGCTCCTGGCTTCGAATTAGCTCAGCTCTGGCCATTGCCAGAGTGAACCAGCAGATGGAAGACCCCTCTGTGTGTGTGTGTGTGTGTGTGTGTGTGTGTGTGTCTACCCCTCTCTGTAACTCTGCCTTTCAAATAAATAAATGTTTAAAAAAGAAAAAAACACCCTGGGGCAGAGCAGCAGACAGGTCCTGCCTGGAGCTCTTGACATCACTATCCAGCTGGCAGGATCGAATGAGGACAGGGAAACCCACAAGGGCCAAAAAGTACTGGATTCAAATCTGCCTCTGGTGGCTGTGCCACCAAGGCCAGCATTTTCACCCCCCTGCGCCTTCGTAAAATGGGCATGATAGTAATTCCAACCTCTTCATGTTGTGATTCTTTTTCTTCATTTTCCTCTCTGCCTTGCAAAATTTCTCAGAGGTGTCTAGTTCTTTAAAAGCATGTAGGAAAACAAGAAAATCATTTTGCCCCTGTAGACAGAGACAGTCTGCTTGGCTCTATCTCCTACCTGGATAGCCAATTCCAAGACACCAGCGATGTCTGCCTGGCTTGGACCACCTGTCAGGAAGGGTCTCTGGGGGCTGAGAGCGCATGATGTTCACTTCCAAATTAACCTCTGTTCCACTGAGGACAACAAGGTGTGTGATTCCTTTTGTCTTTAGATGGGATGCGGTGCCATGGGGAGCCTGAAGTCACAAGGTATTTCAGACACTTCCCCATCTGACTTAGGAGAGACTGTCTGAGTAGCAGTAATGCAGGTGGGCAGCTCCAGGTGCAGAGTTTGCTCACAGGCAGAGCTGTCAGTATCCTGAAAAAGTGAAGGGATCTGGCCTGGTAGGGAAACAAGCTCTTATGCAAACAAAGCAGTAATTTTGAGCTATTGTAACTGAGGACAGGGTGTGTGCGTGTGTGCATGTGTGTGTGGCATGGGCAGAGGCACCTGGTTGCCCCTGTCCAACACACTAGTTTAGTTCAGACCCTCCATCTACCACCCTGATTTATCAACAGCTCCTGTAGTAAAATGAAAGTAAAATACAGAACCTCCCAGGTTTGGAAGAGATGAGACTCAAGTAAGCAGAGCTCGCTGGCCAGAGTCCCAGGTCTCCTATCTCACACTGGGGATTCCTCCTCATCCTTTTCCTGTCACTGCTACCATACGGTCCCTGCAAGCTGGGATGGTAGGGGACAGCTCCCACTTTTTATAGTTCTAGCCCAAAGATGTACTTAAATCCCTCCCTTTAGCTCCATTTAGCACAGCTGAGAAAGAAGGAGATTCCAAGGAAATGTCATTGAATCCACAGAGAGAACTGCAAAGATAGTTCCCCAAAGTGCCAACAGCATCAAAGTAGCATGGCTTTCAGAATTTTTGATGCTATAGAAAATGAGCTGCAAGTCCCATAGGAATAGAAGTAGCCAGACTTTCTGAATCCATGCTTCCAAAATGGCAGCAGGGGACTCCTGCCCCAGATACCCAGCAGGCCTCGCCAGCGACAGCCACATCACTTTCCCACTCAGCTCCCAACCTGGCTTCTTCAGAAAACACTGTTCAGTTTTCTCTCACATGGACTGGGTTCCTGGGATACCCTATGCTCTCTCCAATGTCCTCTCCAAGTGGGACCAAAAGGCCCCAAATGTTTGTCATTCTTCCTACGCCCACACAAAGACTTCTCAGTCCCACTTTTTGATTTGAGGGGCAGTCCTCTTCTCCAGGGTCTGGACAGGTTTGTCATAGGCTGGAGTTGTCACCTAGGAAAACCCCAGGAGTAAGGAAAGGCCAGTTGTATCAGACTCATCCACAGAAAGGCAATAGCATGGACAATAGAGTCTGCCAGGCTCAGAGAGTCTACTCCCCATGTCTTTTCTTTATGCCAGAAGTGAACCACAGTAAGAGCTGTTAGGGAAGAGAAGTCATTATTCAGAAAGACTGAGAGGGGGGCTGTGTTGGTTGGGGTTGTTATCACAGTGTCATACATGGAGTGGCTTCTACATCACAGACGTTTCTTCAGGTCCGCGTGGGCTGCAGCCTGCTGACTCGTGTCTTCACTTGGCAAGAAAGCAGTCAGAGAACTCTAAGGGCCTTTTGCATAAGGGCACTAGTTCCTTGCTCCCATCCTCCCAAAGGCTCTACCTCTTATTCCTATCACCATGTGGGTTGAGAGTTCAACATCTGGATTTTCTTGCCAGGAATTAATACTTGGAGACATTTTCCTTGGCCAATCCAATCACTTCTTTATGATGTTTTCCCTAATCTTTCTTCTGATGGTGGTCTCCAAAGATGTCCGCCATGCATCTATCTCTTCCTCCCACTTACACCCATGGCTCTCCACTCATTGAGCAGTGAAATCCATATCTCCTCCCCTTAGTCTGGTGGATGCTTGTGATGCATTGTGATAAAAAGGACATTCTGAGACTACCCAGCCTAGGCTTTAAGAGAATTGGCAGCTTCTGCATCCTCCCTCATGAAACACATCTGCCAAAAGAATTGCAACTACCAAAGCCACACTACGAGAAGATCCACGCAAGTCAAGTGGAGATGCCCCGTGGAGGCTGAGGGCTTATCCAGTTATCTCACATGAATGAACAGATATATGAATAAAGAAGCCACCTTGGACTTTCTGTTCTAATAGACAGTGCGTAAAGCATGAGAATCTCCCAGGCAAGCCAAGCTCAGGTTACAGAATCATGAGAAATCATAAATTATTATTGTTTTTATCCTCTAAGAGTTGGGTCAGCTTATTAGATACCAACAGGTCACTGAAACATCACCCTATGCCACCAAAAGTCATTAGTTCTTTTGTGTTGAGTATTTTTGTACAAACTTTTGTAATTGTTAGTTTGCTTATTAGATAGTCTACCTCCCAAATCCTCAAATGCAAGGACAGTATCTTAAGCATCTCTGCCCTAAATAGCAGGTGCTCCCTAACTAGTTGGCATGTGGATGGCTGGATTGATGGCTAGATGAATTCCAGGTAATGAAAATAGGATTCTTTTTCTCCACAAGGGGCCAAAAGAATGGTATCACTTAGGAGAAGAATACCACCCCACAACCTCTTCCTCTGACATTTGAAAAAAAGTGAAAGAATTTAACACAGAGATACAGAGAATTTGGAACCTAAGGGAAGTCTCACATATTAGTTGGCTTCCATTTCATCAGTGATGAAGGACGTATGGTTATTTTTTGAGAATGATGATGTAGCTTGAAGATAGGATCCAGGTAGCAGAGGATTCTGAGGAAAACACTACAAAAAAGATATAATAATGACTGCAAAGGAGAGGGTATTTCTGAGAATTCTGGTTTTAGGCAATTTTATGAGAAGTTTCTAACAGATCACCCTTCTACCCCAAAACAGGTGAATAGATCCAAAAGAATAAATGAAGGCCTTTTGCCAACTGATAGATGGTATAGATTGAGGTTTCATAGAAATCAGTGATTTTCCAGAAAGGCTCATGACTAAACTACAAAATTAGTTGTACAATGTTTTTAAGTAATGAAACCCAAAGTGTTTGGCGAATGTTGCATCTGAGGTGAGACGTGCACCATCTGTGAGAGGGATCATCTCCAAATGCTTTCACACATCCCACTATGTAAATGTGTCTTGAGGTCAAAGAGCAGAACAGAAAGGGAGAGGTTTTTAAAATAAATCTTTGCAGATTTCTTGGAAAATTAAAAGCAACAAAGGAGCAGTAATAACTGCTTATTAGGTAGGAAAAAAAAAAAAAAAGGAAACTCCAGGAATGAGTAGAGCCCAATTGTATCTGGTTCATCCAAAGAAGGGCTTAGATTCTCCAAAAACAAAACTTCCATGTAGTAAGTATTAATTTATAATCATTGCATTCAGGTCAAGAAGTATCATGTTATCTTTCTAATGAAATAGTCTTAAAACTAAATGTGACTCTCCTTCTACAACCCAGCCCCATACTCTGTTTACCCTCAGGTCTTTCATATTCCAGAATATTTAGGAAGAGAAAATATTGTTCACAGCCAATATGTCTGTTGCTATATCCATGTGGTCCCTTTAAAAGTAGGGAAAAAATTGTGCCCAAACATCATAGCCCAGGGGGTTAAGCCACCACCTGCGACACCAGGATTCCATGTGGGCACCAGTTCCTGTTCTGGTGGCTCCTCTTCTCACCCAGCTCCCTGTAGGGAAAGCAGCAGCAGATGACCGGAGAGCCTGGGGCCCTGCACCAACGTGGGAGACCCAGATGGAGTTCTGGGCTCCTCGCCTGTGCCTGGTTGGCGCAGCCATTTCGGGAGTGAGTCAGTGGATGAAAAGATTCTTTCTCTCTCTCTCTCTCTCTCTGACTCTGCTTTTCACACAAATGAACAAATTTTTTTTAAGTGGGACAATTTCATGGTTTGTGTACTTGCTTTAAAACATAGTTTAATAGAGAATCTGAGAAAGCCAACGGAACAGAAGACAATTGCCATTGAAAAGATTGTTACTCACAAGGAAGGGGCACACTACCCCCTAGGGGTCACAGAGAGAAGAACCAAGGTGAGTCAGAAGGTGGGGAGGAAGGGAACTGCAGGCAAAAGCCTTTATCATGATTTCTACAGAAAGGGTGACAGAGGGTAAGTAGGCTTAGGTTTGGCCAGTTTGCATGATTTCCCTGGGCTCTAGGGGATAGGGGCTGCCCCTAGTTGTCTGGTACTTGGTCCTGGGGTGTTAGAACATGATGGTGGGGGGTGACTCAGACAGGAACAGCCAGTGAAGGTGGTAGTTGGGTGTGGGTCCTGAATTGGTTGGTTTGTATGTGAAAAGTTTGCTCATAGGTGAGTTTACTATCTGTAGGAATTGGAAAGAAAACCATGTTCAGCATGACATCACCCAGATGTCAGAGTACCAAACTTAGAAAAACAAAAAGACCTCGTTACTACAGTACCAGCATCAGGCCCAGGGATATTTATGGGGGCCAGGAGCCTCCATGGAGGTGTAGTCTCTTTAGGAGTTGCTATTTCCCCTTTCCTCTGTGAGAGTCTATCCCAAGAAACAGCCTCCCTTCCAGCCTTAGGGACTTCCCTCCTCTCCTAGATCAGAACTTCCACTGGAAGGAAAGGGATTCCATTCACACTCTGACAATAAGCAGATGAATAGGAGGAAAGAGACGCAAACTTACTGATGTGCATGGCGGATATTCACAGGACTATGACTCCCACTGCCCAGTGAGAGCCACATAATCACACAAGGGTGCTTCAAGCATTCAAGGAAAGTGCATTAAAATGTGTTGATTTTGGTGCCCCTCCCCAAAATGTGAAATGCATGTTTTCAAACAGTTCCTGGAAAATGCATGTGTGGATTTTACATTTTTTGGCACCAAAATAAATTTATCTTTTAATTTTTTTTTCTCATGAAATACCATCTCATACCCTTCTTCACAGAGCAAAAGGAGGATGGAGGAATGTAGGCAATTTTGAGTCAATGATTATTAGGGAAATGATCTCGTGGTAAAGGCCATCCAGGTGCTGTGTACACCTCAGTCTGCTGTGGTTGGTAATGAGATGTCTGGGAGGGAACAGGAAGGCAACTGTGTTCTCTTCAGTGGGTCCCTTCTTAAGGCAGAGAAGGGAATGTCAGTGTAAGTCCTTCCCTGCACCTGCCTGAGAGGAAGAGGATTGGGGGGGGGGGGTGTAGGGGAGGATGTGGAGGGCAAGGAGGGCAGCGAGACTGTGATTCTAAAAATGTTTCTCCAGGGTAGTATGTCCAAGTGCCATATCTCAGGGTATTGCTTCCAAAGCCCCAATACCTTCCACTGTGAGTAATACTAATACTTTTTAAAAACCCACTTTAATTGGCTTGAAGAATAAAGGAAAGTCGTTGGCTCACCTACTGGTAGGAAAGGCTTTAAACATGGATTTACAGAAGTTCTAGCCCTGATATGGAGGAAATACACAGGAAAACTGGGTAGGAATAGATGAGCTGGGAGATTTTCCACAAGTTCTGCACAGCCCTGCACTGTAACCCCACCTCTTTTATGTCAATTCAGTATGTCCACTTCCCCATGATGGCCCTGTGTCTCATCCAGGACCAGGAAGGATTAGAGATGCCATGAGGGCCACACAGAAGTTGAGCTCCACGTGGAGGTGCCATGGAACTCCCAGAAATGCTAACGTACCCTAAACCACCCAAACTCCATCCTGCCCCATCAAGGGAGCAGCCTTCTTGCCTTTCTGGATTCTTGCCCTTGTTGTTGGTCTCCGGCCTTGTCACACACTCCCTCCTCATAGGCAAGTCTCTGGCCCACTGGCAACCACTATCTGTCCACGTGGGGTTGCCTATACTCATGTGTGAATGTATACTCACTCCCTCACTTTATATTTTAATTTATTTTTAAGGTCTATAAATTTCATAAGTACAACTTTAGGATAATGGTTATTCTGCCCACCATACCCGCCCTCCTACCCACACTCCCACACCTCCCCCTCCTCCCTCTCCCCTTCTGAGTCCCATTCTCCATTAAGATTCATTTTCAATTAACTTCGTACACAGAAGATCAACTCTATACTAAGTAAAGATTTCAACAATTTGCACACACACACACACACATTCACACAGACTGAGAACTACTTTTACAGTTAACTCAGTTAATTCTCACAATATAACTCATTGAGGACAGAGGTCCTGCATGGGGAGTTAGTGCACAGTGACTCCTGTTGTTAAATTAACAATTAACACTCTATGTATGATATCAATGACCAACCAAGGCTCTTGACATGAGCTGCCTAGGCTATGGAAGCCTTTGAGTCCACAAACTGTCAGCATTTGGACAAAGACATAAGCAAAGTGGAAGTTCTCTCCTCCCTTTAAAGAAAAGTACATCCTTCTTTGATGGCCACTTCTTTCTGTTGGGGTCTCACTCACAGAGGTCCTTCATGTAGTACATTTTTTGCCACAGTGTCTTGGCTTTCCATGCCTGAAATGCTCTCCCGGGCTTTTCAGCCAGATCAGGAAGCTTTAACGGCTGATTCTGAGGTCACTCCCTCACTTTAAATAAATCCTGCTTTCATTTGTGCACCTTACTCATTCATGCCTCTGTATTAAAGTCTTATCTCTGTGGAATGCAAGAACTAGGAATAAAAATTGAGATACATGGTCCCTTTCAGTCCATTATGGGCTGGTTGTAAAACATGCTCATGCCTCTCTGCTGCTGTTTTTGAATAGTGAAGCCTAACTTCCCACACTTGGAATATGGACTGGACTTAGTGACTCGCTTTCAATGAACAGAATATGTGAGTTTTTGAGACTAGGACACAAACAGCACAGAAACGTCCTTCTTCCTCTCTCTTGGATCATTCACTTGGAGGGAGCCAGCTACCATGTTATGAGGACAACCAGAAAGCCCTATGTAGGGAACCTGAGTCCTTCCCCCAAAAGTCAACATACTTGAACGAGAACACATCTTCCTTGCCCTTTTCAAGCTCTGCTTTACCAAAGCTAATGACTCACCTTGTGGCTAATCCAAATTGTTTAACAGACGAATAATGCCTACTTGAGAATTCCAAGGACTGACTACAGGAAAATGGTTGGAACCACAACCAACCATGGTAAACAGTTGAGCCTGAGACCAAAGGGACCACCAACCAACCAGTTGCAAGATGGCCTTGTAAATCTGCTTGACAATCAACTTGGCCCTTTAACTTTTATCACTTCCCCAATGCTTATTCTTTCTTTAAAAATCAGCAAGGTGGGAAAAGTCCTCTTTCCCCCCAAGATTGCTAGGCTCTTGAATAAATCTATTTCCTTGCATCCACTCTTGTTTCTGGTAAATCAGCCATCCAGAGGCAAGCAGCTGAGGACTATGTGGTAGTTTATCCTGTGTTGCCATCACAGACCTGCCATGTATGTAAATGCATCATCCTAAAATAAGACCTTCCTGCCACATTCAAGCCTTCGGATGACAGAGACTGATCTGAAGTCTCAACTGTACCTTCTGAAAGAGTCCAAGTCAGAACCACCAAATTCCTCATTCAGAGAGACTACAAGAAATGTTAACTATCCATTGGTTTAACTATATAGTTAACTATATTATATTATATATTATATAGTTAATATATAATAATATATAATATTACATATTATAATATAATATTACATATTATATATACAGTTAATATATATAACTATATAGTTAGCTATATAGTTAAACCAATGGGTAACTTGTACACAGTATGCACTAGTCAGCTTTTTGTTACTATAATGAAACACCTAAGGCAGACTACTTTTATAAAGAAAAGAGGCTGATTTCGACTCACGGTTCTGAAGCGCAAGGTCTGGCAGCTTCATCTGGTGATGGCCTTGCTGGCCGAGTCCTGTGGAAGCACAAAGCATCACGTGGTAGGAGACAGGGAGCATGCCTGTTTGTCTACATCTGTGTGGTTTCTTTCCCTATTTATAAAGCCACGAGGATTCAATCCCAGGAGCTCCACCCAAATGACCTCATCTAATCTAATCTCTAAATATGACAGTCTAATTAGATTTCCACCTTAAGACTTTGGAGGTTAAACTCCTGAATGAGTCTCGGGCACCAAATCATATTCAGCAACCAGTAACTCATATACCCCATTTCTGCTATTGTTTTTCTGTTATTCCCTCCTCCACATATCAGTTCAGGCCTCAACCATACTTTCTTGTGGGCATAAATGCCTATATCAGTCTCAGATCCAACAAACATACACCCCATTTTCCAGGAGAAAAGACCTAATGAATATATCAGAATGCCTGTCCCCACCCCCTGAAAATGTCCTAAGCTTCTGGAAAGGTAGGCCAGGCCTGAACCAGTTACTGGGACTAGGGAAATGCTCTGTGCTAAGTGCTAAAACCTTGATTTACCTGAACTGTGAGGAGGAGGCTGGGCTTAATGCCAATCACCTGGCTGATCCACACATCTCTCTGGGAGGTCTTTTCCAGGAACCCCACCAAGGATTTTAAGACTAAAACTTGGAGGGGCTTGGGAGCTTGTTTTGCAGTGCAGTGGATTAATCTGTTGCCTGCAACATCAAGATTCCACATCAGAGCTTCCAACCTAGCAGTGTGCCTAGGAAATCAGCATCAGATGACCTAAGTACATAGGCCCCTGCCAACCCATGTGGGAGACCCAGATGAAGTTCCTGGCTCCTTGCTTTGGCCTGTCTTACCCCTGGCTTTTGCAGCCATTTGGGGAATGAACCAGCAGTTGGAGTTGGAAGATCCCTCCCCCCTCCCCCTTCCCTCACTCCCTCCCTCTCTCCCACTACCTTTCAAATAAAACAAAAATAAATAAATCCGGATTCTTTCTACCACCAAACTCGCTGTAAAACAAAAGGAAACAAAGGTCTGGCTTCCTTTTCTGTCATGGGGTAGGGATGTGGAAGGAAAATATAAAAAATGACAAAATGTGAACTACTATCTCAATGCATTTGCTTGCTACACAGTTTAGTGGCTCTGATGATTCCCAAACTCATATCTCACTTCCAGTACCTCTTCTCAAACTCCAGAGTCATAAAAACAACTGCCTCTGGATATTTCTACTTTAAGTCTAACAGACCTCTCGAACTAAACCTATCCAATTTGAAATTCTGATTGCTTTCCATCCACGTGGAACACACCCAAGCCCACAGGAAATCATGCTGGCTCTACTTGCAGAATACATTGAGAGACCCAGCACTTCTTATTATCCCTGGGTCGCCATCACCTCTGCCCTCCATCACCGTCTCACAGCTACTTTCCCGTGCTTCCTGACAGGGAAGGCTGGGTCCCTGACAGCCCTGGCTCTCAGCCTTTTTTTACACTGTCCTGATGCACTGTCTCCTTTACCTTCAAACATGCCAGGAGCCCTCCCACCTCGGGAGCTTTGCCCTAGCTGCTCATTTGCCTGTGAGGGCCTTCTAACCACCCACTTGGGTCATCCCTTTATCTCCTTTAAGTCTTGGCTCAAGTCTCACATTCATAGCAAAGCCTACTTGCACTGCCCATTTAACACTAGGACCTGCACAACCCCATTCTACCCATTGGCCTATCCTCCCACATCCCTGATCTCTCCTCTTATTTTCATTTTTTCCACAGCATGCTCAGTCTCTATATAATTTATTAATTGTGTTTATTGCCTACTACAGTCCCCTACCTATGGCAACTCCATGAGAGCAAGGATCTCTGCTCACCTTTGTCACTGCTCCGTCCCAAGCACCTGGAATATGGAACCTCAGAGCAGCTACTCAATAAATACTTCTTGAGTGAAATCCCACAACAGGGGGACTCCTTTTGTCTCAGTTGCCACGAGGTTCCAGGACATGCTGGAAATCACAAAACCAGAAGAAGAACTGGGATGAAAGTCCAATCCACACCCTCCCCAGCAGGTGCTTCCTGCAGTGGCGCTCATGGAGTCTATCATCGGACCCCTGCTCTGCCCTCAGCTGTAACTTCGAATATAATTACAGAGCTTTTTTTTTTTTTATCCAAACAGAGCTCATTAAGTTAAAAAAAAAATGTAAAAATCATGAAAATGGCTTGAGGCTTTGGAATGCTATCAGAGAAATGAGGCTCTTAACTTATGTGATTTGACATCTGGGAAATATATTTATTAATCACTTTTGTCTTGAAATATGTAACAGCGTCCTAAGAAAATGTCCTCCTCCTGATTGCTCTCATTTGCATGTAGGCTTATTGGGTCTGTGAACACCCGCCCACACCTAGGAAACTAAAGATTTCTTTTACATACATGTTTTGAAATATTTTTGCTTAATGTTTCTTTTTTAATTAAAAATGTTAAACAGTTTTAACATATAACTCTTGTTTAACTTCATGGGGCACATACTGTGTGCAGTATTTCAATACCAGTATGCAGTGTAAGGGGATCAAACCAGGCAGCCAGCATCCCCACCTCCCCACCTCCCCAACTTTCCTCCATGTTTGATGCCTACCAGCTCCTCTCCTCCAGTTCTTCCTCTAGCATTTGATCCATCACTGTGATCTATGCTCACCCCACCATGCTGTAGAATGCTAGAACCTGTTACTTCTCTCCAGCTGTGTTTTGGCACCTGTTAGCCTTCCCCTCCCTCATCCCCGTGTCTACTAATCACTAGTCTAAGTTCACACCGACTCTTTGAACTTCAGCTGAGAAAGCATGTGGCACTTGTCTTCATTGACACAACCAGTTCCTTTTTTGTCAGTGGAAGCACAGAAACATGAGCCACTCTGAGGAGCAGCAATGATTTTCCTTATTTGGGAAAACACTGGTGAATCGTGTGTTCAATAGCTGTGAAAAGTGCCAGGGACCAAGACCAGCTCTCCACTTGTTCATCTCCTTAACCTTTCAATGACTGTCTAACACTGGATTTGCCCTCTCAGGGAGAACCTAGGCATTGCTCCACCACTGTGATGTCTACAATTGAGTGACTGATAGCAATGAGGGCTACCCACCCAAACCCGTTCCTGGCAAATGGGACTTAACCTTCAGGTCCAGTATGTACCAAAAAGAAGAAGAAAAGTCATGTGATATTCCCATGAATGGAACGAGATTAGGCGATTCAGCCATGAACTTCCAGTGTATTCTAATAAATCACACAGCACAACACGTGATTGCCTTGGGAATTACAACTTGTTTCCTAGGTCCTTCTCACTCTAGCCAATGAGGTCCTGGAGAATGGGACCTTCTTTGGCTCACATACCAATGTGACCTCTGGGCTTGACCTGTGGCAGACCTTCTGTAATGTATTTACTGCTTACTGAAGTGGACTAAAGAAAAAAAAATGAATGAATAATATAATAGAGGGACACCTGTAAATAGTGCATATGGGAGAAAAAAGGATTAGTAACACTGTACAAGGATTGAATCAGCTGTTTCTGAAAGAGAGACTGAATTATGGTCACCAGACAGACATCCCATGGCAGGTGTAACTGGTGGCCACTGATCTCATTAAATTGATTACAAAATCTTGACAGGAATGCTGCTAAAGAAATGATGGGGATTTCAGTTCAACGAGCCTGAACATTCTATTCATTGAAAAGGACCAAAATGGAATGGGCTGCCTCTGGGGTTGTAAATGCTGTGTCACCCTGAAGAGGAATTTCATTTTCTGAAGAGTCTTATGCATCAGGCAGGGAATTAGGCCAAAAGTGCTTTAAGGTCCCTTCAATCTCTTACTGTCTTAGTGTGGCCTTTGAGGGGTCTATGTTTTAACTGGGAAGCAGGGCATGGATTCTTCCAAAAGATGCTGCCGGGCTGTGCACCTGGAGCCTGTCCTCTTAGAACAGAAGCCAAGAGGCATTCCAAATGACTCTCACAAGGCGGTCTCCCACCTCTCAGCAAATCAACCCTGGATGCCATTGCAAGAGATGGCATCCCCTGAGGGCTGGCAGGTGATTCCAGAGTGGCTAATGAAGACAAGTAAAATGACTACTTTTCTCTTATTAGTAGTATTTGGGGGTGGTGGTGTCAGTATCCAGCCTGGCCCCAGACTGGTATGAATTAACAGGTGTTAGTTAATTGAGAAGCTGTTAGGATAAGATGGCTGCAGGGCTTTGAGTTCCTATGTAAGCAAGCCAAAACCCAATTCAATGCAAACAGTAAAGTGAAAATTTAACAACCAGAACTTGCCAACTTAAAGCTGTAACTAGGGACTTTCCTACCCAAGTAAGTAAAATGCCTAGTCCCAGTCAATCCAGTGATTTCTTTACTTCTGTATTCGTCCTTGCATTAGTCAGATTTTCATCACTACAATGAAATACCCAAGGCAGGCTAACTTTCTAAAGAAAAGAGGTTTCTTTTGGCTAGTAGCTGTAGAGGTTCAAGGTCTAGGGCTCCCATCTTGGCAATGACTCTCTTGCTGGCAGAGTCCTGAGACAGCACACAGCACCATATGGCAAGAAACAGGAAGTGTGTATGTATCTGGTCTCTCCCCTTCTCCTTACAATGCCACCAGGATTCAACCATGTGGCTGCACCCTAATGACCTTATCTAAACCTAATCACTCCCCAAAGGCCCTGCCTCTAAACGCAATCATTGTATTAAGTTTCCATTATCCTAATGCTTCACAGTGGAGATTAAATTTCAGCACAGGAAGATTTCAGAAACACCCGATTCACATCCAAACCATAGCAACATGTGGAATCATTACTCATCCTGTTGGGGTGGAGCTCTCAGAAATTCTTTGGGTTCTAAGTGCTGCCTGATTGATGAATTGCTCTTTACTCAAACTAACTCTTAAATTTAATGTCTTAGTTTTTCTTTTAACAGAGGAAATACCTGCTACACCTGCCCCCCTCCCTCAGTGCTGGCTCTTACTTCAAACTGATATAGAAAACTCTTCATCTTCCTTTCCTCCTGCTCTGGTCTGTGAGCATAAAGCTTGTGTTGACCTCTACCTGTTCTTTTCCCTTCTAGATCACCTATCCTATGTTCTATGCAGCCAAGGTCTTGAACAATGCAATTTTAGGATTTGAAAGAATTTTGTTCATTCCAAGGTAGACACTGGAATTTGCCTTTAGGGAGGACTCTAGCTTTTTGCCTGTTAGTTTTTTAACAATGTAGAAGTCTAGAATGTTCTTCCCAAGAAGTAATTCTGATGCAGATGCTTCAGACTACAGATGTTAAGTTTTCAATTCAGTAAAGGAAATGAATTTATTCAATAATTCAACAGATATTGCAGTGCCTGTTTTAAGCTCCATGAGGGCTTGGTGGGACTTTGGGGATGGCTGAGGTTTTAACAGGGATGTTATAGGCTGACACTGGAGACCTTCATGTTTGGAGTATACCACTCTCATGTACCCTCCACATCTCCAACTTTGGAGTCAAGATGGAGCACTAAGACTGAGTCAGTGGACAACTACCCTCCTCAGTCTCCATACCACCAGCAGTCTTGAAAAAGCACCAGAGGTCAGAATTCTCCTTAACGGAATCCCCACACCCCACTTGGCCCTCAATACCCATGGCATCACCCCAGCCATCTGTCAGGCAGTACAGAACAACGCTGAGTATGTTCTTTGTCTTCATTGATGTCAGTCACTGGAAGAAGCCCAAATCATACCCCAGACCCAGTCCCCAGGGTGTTCTGTCTGTTTTGATCCCATCTCATGACCCTCTTCAATTTGGAAACACTCCAGCCTCTGGAAGTCCTGGTCATAGAATCAATATCCCTGAAACCCTCAAGTCTTCTCTCGAGGCTGCCTCCACCTTGGCTCTAACTGAAGCCTGGCTCTTCTCTGGGCTGCTGCTTCCCCTACAGCTCTCTCAAGGGGCAGCCGTTTTGTCTCCCACAAGACTCTCTTTTTGTCTCTAGCAGACAAAAAACAAAGGAAAGCTTCAGGCAAGCTCTGATTTGAGGCTCGGGGAAGTTGCAGTTAGGCTCACAGTAGGGTCATCTGATGTGATCAGTTTGGGGAGCACATTTGGCTTTTTCTAGTTGGTCCTGAGTAAGAAGTGGGGCAAAAGGTCGGGAATCTGCCAATCACTGACCATGTCCTGACCGCCATAGGCCAATTACTGCAGAGGTTGTAGGTTGGTCACTGCAAAGATTGGAGGTCAGGGTGCCATTGTCATTTCTGGTCAGTCCATCATCTGTTTGGCTGTTCAGTCTCCCAGCCTCCACTCTTTCTCAGTCACATCCGGGGTCCTGGACCTCATGATCACTGATAACTGCAACTCAGCCTCAGACTTCCATCCTCTACCTCCCATTTTTCACTCTGGCACTGCAGTTCCAACAGCGCATCCCAAGCCTTTGTTACCCATTTATCCTATTACCTTTCACTTTTCAGAACTACTACTCCCCCACTCACATAGCCCGATTCTTCTTTTTACCTACCTTAAATTCTGCCAACTGGTGCAATCTCTGCTTTATACACTCCCTCAACTCTCCTGTCCTTCTCCACTGCATTCACCTTCTTCATCTGGCAAATCCATAACCAAGATGAAAGCCAACATCTCATCAGCTCTACACCTGTGTCCTCACAGCCAGCTGCAGCAGAAAAAAAAAAAATGCACCACCACATTGGCCAGCAGGGTTTTGCGGGCTTGAAGCCAATATCTTTGAGGTTAGTATCTTTGGAGGCTCTTGCTAAAAATAATGCAAAACTACAAATGCAAAATTGCTGGGACCTTCCCAGCCAGGCCTTTGAAAGGATCCCACACAAGCAGGTGAGAGGCCTCAAGGCTTCAAGTTCTTTAGCTCCATGATGAGTTTACCTTTGCAGGCTGCTATCGCACCTCAAGTGGACTTTTAACGCTGCCCATCAATTATCCTCTATCTCCACCACCAGTTTCCTAAATGACTATTTCAAAGAGAAAATAGAAGCAATAAAAGAACTCCTACAAGCTCTCACAACCCACCTGCACAGGTGCCTGGATACTGGGCCTTTCCCCATTACTACTGATGGACTGTCTGTGCTGTAGGCAGAGGCCTACCCTTCCACCTATTCCCTGGGTCCTCTCTCCTCTCCCCTACTCGAGAACATCACTGTAGCAACCCTGCACCCCCACTCATTCTCTGCTTGTCTTTCTGTCCATATCTGTCTCTGTCCCCATCTTTGTTTCTCTCTCTCTCTCTCTCTCTCACACACACTCTTTTTCTTCTGGGTTCTTCCCTCGAGCAAAAAAAATATATACTATGTCTCTCATCATAAAAACCAAAGAAAACCTTTTCTAAACACTATTTATTTTTCTAAAAATTTATATATCTGTGAGACAGACAGACTGACAGAAACAGAGGTATCTCCCATCCAGTGATTTACTTTCTAAATGCCCACAATGGCCAGGCTAGGCCAGAGCAAGGCCAGAAGCCAGGAGCTCCATCCAAGTCTCCCATGTGGGTGGAAGAGACCCAACCACTTAAGCCATCACCCTAGCTCCCAGGGTCTGCGTCAGCAGGAAGCTGCGGTCCATAGCCGGAGCCAGGAAATCAAACCTAGGCACATTGACTTAGGATGCAGGCATCTTAACTCCCAGGCCAAACACCCCTCCCTCAAGGAAGGTTCCTTGACCTCCCTTGGCCCTCCTTACTGCCTCACTTCTCGACCTCTTACAGAGATTGTCCTGAAGCTTCAGCTGTGCTCCGTGCCTCCTTTGCACCTGTCTACATAGACTGTAGCCTCCAGTCCTCCAGCAGAGCTCTGGTTCAGCTCACCAAGGCCCCTGACACCGGAAACCACCAAGTTCTTTCCCAGAGCTCCCCTCGCTTCACTTACCTGCGGCATTGGACATGGGGGATCGCGCCAGTTTCCCAAGCCCTGCACTTGGCTTCTAGGATGCTGTGTTCTCCCGGTTTTTCTTCAACCTCATCGATGGCTCTTTCTGTTCCTGTATTTGCAAGGTGCAGTCTCCTGAAAAATAGTAGTGGGTGTAAGGACCGTGAAGCTCCCGAGCTGGCTGGCACTGAGCAGCAGCAGTGTGTGGGGATTCTGACCTTTAGTTGTAGACGCGATTTCCAGACGTGACTTGCTTTCAGAAGCACCATTACTAAAGGCGGTTGTCACTTAGGGATGGGGCAGGTTTAAAATAGGTTATGGAGGTTACTTATTTGTGTGGCCAAAGAATAATAAGTCTTCTTTTTAAAAAGGTTTATGTATTTATTTGAAAGTCAGAGCTACACAGAGAGAGAGTGAGAGAGAGAGAGAGAGACTTCCATCCACTGGTTCACTCCCCAATTGGCCACAACCGCCAGAGCTGTGCCTAATCCGAAGCCAGGAACCAGGAGCTTCTTCCCAGTCTTCTCATGTGGGCGCAGGGGCCCAAGGACATGGACCACCTTCTACTGCTTTCCCAGGCTATGGCAAAGAGCTGGATCGGAAGTGGAGCATCTGGGCCTGGAACCAGCACCCATAAGGGATGCCGGCACTGCAGGCTACAGCTTTACCCACTATGCCACAGCGCCAGCACCAGAATAGTAAGTCTTTTGCTCTCTCAACCATGGAGTACAAAATCCTTTGATTCTTACCCCGCATCTTCCTGACCTCTGAGTGCTGCTGCTCTGGGACTCGGGTGCTGGATGTTTGCTGTCCCCTCCCGCACATGTTTCCTTGGTCATCTCATCTGCTTTATCAGCAGATTCATCCATTAGGTAACAGGTGCACAATTTTAGGGCCCACAAAGTTTTAGAGATTTATGAAAATGTTTTCATTTCTTTGAAAAGTAGAAGACAAATATGGTAATAACGAAGTCATCCTGTATTGTTTTCTTCTTTCTTTTCTTTTTAAATGAAGGAGGGAATCCATGAAGGCAAAATTGTGTAGGACCTATGAAAACTGTGATGTGAACGTGGGTTTTATAGATTTAAATAACATCTAGATACAAATGCAACACTGCTCCTGAATTTATTTCTCCAGCGTGGAGCTCTACCCTGACCTCCAGGCTTGCATAGCCAACTGCCTCCATTACCTTCACAGTATGCAAACTAACCTGAGACCAAGATCAGCTGCTATGGGTTGACTATGATTTGGTTCCCAAACTCCAAATGCAGTTTAGTCCCCAAAGCCTTATGTTGATGGTACTAAGAGTACCACAAAGTTAGTCCAGTTTTGGTGTTTAAAGGCGAGACCTTTGGAAAGGGATTAGACTGGGTTAGGTGAGGGGCAAGGACAAGAAGCCTTAGATCTATGTTGACCTCTCACCTGCATAACAGCCAGCAGGCCCCCATTTCTCTACCCTACTAATACAGCCCCCTGCCTTGTCCAGTCCTCCCCCCCCCGGACTGCTGAACACACCACTGTCTGAAGAGTCTAGCCATCAGCCTGGGCTCCCCCCACTCCTCAGAAGCTCTCTCCCCCAGCTCAGCTGCTCAGCCTCAGCCCAAACCCCTCCCAGCTCACACTGAGATCTCACAGGACCTTTAGAAGGAGCCCAGGCTCTCCCTCCATCTCGGCAGCCCAGCTTTAGCTCAGAGACCCCGCCCCTTCCTGCCACTTTGTACTATATAAACCGCCAGTCTGTAAGGGCAGGTGCTCTCTCTCTGCTGTGTGTCCTGCCCTGTGTTCACTGGCAATGAGCCCCTCCCAGGCTTTATTCTTCTGAATAAACCTGGTCTGGCTGTGGCTTCCTACTTTGCCTCTTCTTTCCTGACATTAGGTCATTAGGGCGGAGCCCCGTGATGGAGCCTGGAGGCTCCGTAGGGAGAGACACAGACACACGCACATGCTCTCCCTGTCTCTAGCCATGTGGTGCCCTATGCCACCTGGGGACTCTGCTGGCAAGATGCCATGACCAAGGGCTGCCGGTGCTGTGGCACAGCGGGTAAAACCGCCGCCTGCAGAGCTGGCATCCCATATGGGCACTGATTCCAGGCCCAGCTGCTCCACTTCCAATCCAGCTCTCTGCTATGGCCTGGGAAAGCAGTAGTGGATGGCCCAAGTGCTTGGGCCCCTGTACCAGTGTGGTAGACCCAGAAGAAGTTCCTGGCTCCTGGCTTTGGATCGGCACAGCTCTGGCTGTCACAGCCATCTGGAGAGTGAACCATCAGATGGAAGACCTCTCTCTCTGCCTCTGCCTCCCTGTAACTCTGCCTTTCTAATAAATAAATAAATCTTAAAAAAAAAAAAAAAAGATGCCATGACCAGAGTCCAAACCAATGAGGCTTGCCTATTCTTGGACTATAAGCCTCCAAAACCACAGGACAAAATAAATCATTTTCCTTATAAAGTTAGCCTGCCTCGGGGATTTCATTATAGTAATGAAAAACTCACAATGCATAGGTGAACTCGGGTTTTAGGAACCTGATATTTACACAATTAGAGGCTCCGTTTTAAAAAAAGCATATAAAAATTAGGCATATAAAAAATTAGAATGAGGAAAAAACAAAACTAAATCCAATTAAAAAAAAACTCACAAAATCTAGAACAGTAATATTTTTATTAATTACCTGAAAAGCTGTTCTTTTTTTTTTTTATTATTCGAGAACCAAAGAGACAGGGAGATGGACAAAGAAACAGACAGAGCCCATCTGCTGGTTCACTCCCTCAGTGCCTGCAACAGTTACAGCCAAAGCCAGAAGCCAAGAATGCAGTCCAGGTCTCCACATGGGTGGCAGGAACCCACCTACTTGAGCCATGGCATCTGCCTGTGAGGATTTGTACCAGCAGGAAGCTGGAATCAGGAGTGGGAGCCGGGAGTGCCACCATCTGTGGGATCACAATCTTTGATCACCTCCTCATTTTCAAAATATTTTATTTATTTATATTTATCAAAAATAAAAAGATGATTATTTCTTTCTCCTAGCATGGGTGGTGAAAGGTAGACCTCTAATATTGGGAGTTTAGAAAAGTTTATTTTAGATTCAGTGATTTATTATTAGTAATGTCATACATTATTAGGATTATTTTCAAATTTAGGAAAGCAAGTTTATTTCATATATAAGCTGTTACAGTTCAAGCTTTTCTGTTCAGTAATTGAACCCGAATACTTCTTGAGCTGATTATAGTCATTAACCAGCCTTTGTCAATACTTTATTGTATTGGTATGTTTGGGGTTTTATGCTTTCTCTATTACTGTCAATATTTTTATGAATTAGTAATGTATTTATTTCCATTCATTAATTTAACTAGCAAATTACTGCATTATCAAGTTCGTATCTTTCTGTTAACGAATTATTGCTTTCAGTATAATTTGAAAAAAAGTGTTGCAGTTTATTTCTCAGTATCAAATTTATTTCTACTTATTTCATTGTTCGTCTTATATTTCATTGTTCATTTTTATGGTTTTTGTTTCATATTCCATTGATTTATATCTGTCAGTTCTTTAAGAATACGTTTAAAGATGACATTCATTAAAGAATACATTTAAAGACGGGGGCCTGGTGTTTCACCGAGCAGTAAAGTTGCCAGTTAAGACGCCTGTGTCCCATACTGGAATATCTGGCTTTGAGCTCCAGCTCCGGCTCCTGATTCCAGCTTCCTGCTAATGTCAACCTTGGGACTTCCCAGCTCCTGGCTTTGGCCTGCCCCAGTCCTCGACATTTGCATGCATTTGAGGAGTGAGCCAGAGGATGAGAGATCTCTGTCTTTCTACCTTTCAAATACATAAATTAAAAAAATTTTAAATGCTAATTATTCTAATTACAATTTTATTTATCCAACTATTAGAAGAATAAATTTAGAAGAATACTATTAGAAGAATAAATTAGAAGAATAAATTTTTCTTCTTCAGCTTTCTTTTTTCTAATATAGCCATCAAAATGATCCTCTTAAAAAACATGTCAGGTTGTGTCAATCCTTTGTTCAAGATCATTGAATGGATTTTTTGGCTAGTAAAATCCAAAGTCTTATAGGGTTCTGAATGGCCCGACCTCCCCAGTGTCCCATTGGTCTCCTTTTTTCACTTCACTACAGCTACATGGCCTCCTATCACTTCCACCAATTCTCCTAGGATTCTCTGCCTCAGAGCCATTGCACAAGCTATTATCTTTGCTTAAAATGCTAACCCACCACATACAACCAGGGCTCAATCCCTCACCTGCCTCAGGTCTCTACTGAAACATCCCTTCTCAGTGAAGACTTCCTTGATCACTCTTAAAATCGTCTGCCAGCACTTCCTACCCCATAAATAAATATATTTTCCCCTAACTCTTATCAGAACTACTCCTTATCCCTAGAATCCATGTGGGCACTCAGTGAAAATTACTTGATGGAATGGATGAAGTCTAAAAGTCAGGGGCATGTCTGTTGAAATACCCCTTTAGATGGAATCATTGTGGGATGTCCTTGCCTACTCCAGGGAAATGTGTGCTTTTGTCAAGTATTTTGCATTTTCCATTTCTGAATCAACAAGTCAACACACTTTGCTATTCACTGTGTGCTTAACACTGTGCTGGGTACCCAAAGCACATTGGTGAAGAAAAGACGTGTGGTCTCCACCCTCCTGAAGCTACGTCTTCTCCAGACAGCAGCTATGAAGCCAAGCACAGGGGAGTCAGCTTGCTTGGCACATCACTACCTGAATGAACATGGATCTATTTAAGCCTGGGCAAGCCTGACTCCTGGGAAATTACTCTTAGCATTTTCTTTAGATGAATTAATCCCAAACACACAATTAAAGAAGACAGCAACTTCATATGCAATGAATTTCAAGCTAAGCATGGAAGATGAAAGTTGAAAAATAAATGCAGCCTTAAGTTTCTTTTTAGTCTCATGTTCTGTGTTAATAGCCGTAATTACTGAGATTTGATGATATCTGTATTTCTAATAAAGGAGGGGCCAGTGGTTCAGACTTAGGGGCTTTTGAGTAGCTTTCATGCAATAAGATTTAGATGTTTTATCTAAACTTAAATATTCAGAGAACATGCACCCCGGTTCCCCACTCCAGGCTGCCACAGATTTCCCAGCATCCCTTCTCTCCCTGTTCTCAGACGGTCCAGATAGTTTTTGAATAATGTGCATCCTGTCTGTTTTAATGCACCATATTTTGCAAGTTTTAATCATACCCACTAGAGTGTGGGCAAAGGTGGGGGTGTGTGAGGGAGGAGAAACTAGCCCTGCAGAAGTTCAAGAGCAATGGCTGCTCAAACCAAAACTGCCTACATCTCCTTGGAACTCCATCAAACACCACTCAGAGGAAAAACACAGCACAGTGTCCAGCACATTGTGGGTTCTCAAAAACCTATTATTGAGTGTATTAACATCTTCAAAACTGTATTCAGGAGACACTGTAGGCAGGGCCACACCCATCCAGGTTAGTAAACAGAATTGAGAACAGCATGCTGTTTCTAATGTTTAATTATACTTGCTTTGGTTTGGCTTGTTTCACTGTAAATGTAACCCAGATGGCCTCCACACTGCAAACCTTCTGGAGTCACTCTTTGCTTGCCTGCATGCTTCTTAGAAAACAAATTTGTGTGCATAACAGGTGAGACATTAAAAAATGCTTACAAAAAAGTCAACAAAATGAGGTATCTATAATGCAATGATTTGTCACAAGGTAAACGATTCTGTAGCCAGCATCCAGATCAAAAAACAGAACCCTGACAGCACCAACACACCTCTCCCTTCTCATGCCCCTTCTATCCCTCCAAAGGTGACCACTACCCTGAACTTTAATCATTTTCTTGAATTTCTTTCTAGTTGGGATGCATCTAGGCATGCATCCCTAAATGGTAAAATATAGTTATACTCTCTTTTTAAACTTTTAATGAATGGAATCATAAGGTATGCCTTCTTCTGTACCTAGTTTCTTTGGCTCAATATTATGATTGTGAGAAAAATGTTGTGTCTAGTTATAATTCATTTTAATTCTTGTATAGTATTTTATTCTATGACTACTCCATAATTCAGTGATAACATAAGAATTTTCTCCAGTTTGAAATTCTAAAAAATGATGCTAGTATGTATATTCTAATACATTTCTCAAGGTACTCAGTGCATGCCTTTTTAAAAGACATTTATTTATTTTTTAATGATTTATTTGAATGGGAGAGGAACAGAGAGAGAGGGATAGCCACAAGAGAGATCTTCCATCCACTGATTCACTCCCCAAATGGCTACAGTGGCCAGGACTGGGCCAGACCAAAGCCAAAAGCCTGTGGCCTGGAACTCCATCTCAGTCTCCCATGTGAGTGGCAGGGCCTCAAGCACTTGGGTCACCTTCCGCTGCCTTCCCGGGGAGCAGGATTGGAAGCAGAGCAGCCAGGACTCAAACTGGCCACAGATATGGGATGCTATCCTAGCAAGCCCTGGCTTAACCCACTCACCACACTGGCCCCTTTAATACATGTTTAAAAATTTGAGAGGGAGAGAGACCTCCCATACATTGGTTCACTCCCCAATGTGCACAATGCCCAGGGCTGGGCCGGGGTCAGAGCTGGGAGCTGGAAACTCAATCCAGATCTCCCACATGGGAGCAGAAACCCGATTACTTAAGCCATCACTGCTACCTCCCAGGGTCTACACTGACAGGAAGCAGCAGTCAGGAGCCAAATCCAGGAATCTGAGGTGGGACACAGGCATCTTAACCGCCAGACTACATGTCAGTGCCCTCCACGCCTTTCTGTTGAGTATTTTTAAGGGCTGAATTGTGTCTCCCAAAATGATATGTTGAAATCCTAACTCCTGGTAATTGTGAATGTGACTTAATTTTAAAAGAGTTTTGGCTGGTATAATTAAGTACAATGAGATGACATTGGAATACAGTAGGTCTGAAATCCCATATGATTGACTGGTGTCAGTATGAAAAAATCGAACACAGACAAACACCAAGGGAAGACAGAGGCTTCCACCAACCCAGGGACCAGACCCTGGAAGAGGCAGGGAAGGATCCGCCCTTAGAAGGTTTTGAGTGAGCAAAATCCTGTCAGCATCTTGATTTGGACAGCTAGCTTCCAGAACTGTGAGAGAACATTTCTATTGTTTTAAGTATACAATTTGTGGTTCCTAGTTGTGACAGTCGTAGGAAGCTAATCACAGGTATCCATCTAGGAGTAAAATTGCTGGTTTATCGGGTACATACACCTATATTAAAACTCAACAGACAATGCCATAGGCACCTGATGCTCAGGATCACTAGCTGTCAGGGAAACGCAAATCAAAACCACAATGAGGTTTCACCTCACTCCAGCTGGAATGGCTCTCATACAGAATTCAACAAACAACAAATGCTGGTGTGGATGTGGAGGGGGAAGGAAGGTACCCTAGTTACTACTGGTGGGAATGTAACAGGTGCACCCACTGTGGAAAACATTACAGAGATACCTCAGAAATCTGAACATAGACCTGCCATAGGATCCAGCCCTCCCACTCCTGGGAACTTACCCAAACCAAAAGAAATCAGCATCCAAAAGAGTTATCTGTATCCCCATGTTCATTGCAGCACAATTCACAATAGCTAAGAAATGGAATCAACCCAGCTGTCCATCAACTGTTGACTGGATAAAGAAATTACAGTATATACACACACTATGGAGTACTACTCAGCTGTCAAAAAAACAACTTGAAATCCTGTCTTTTGCAACAAGATGGATGCAACTGGAAACCATTATACTTAGTGAAATAAGCCAGTCCCAAAAAGACAGATACCATATGTTTTCCCTAGTCCGAAGTGACTAATACAGTGCCTGAAATGTAATGTATTGGAATGAAATGGACACGTTGAGATTTGATGATTGTTTATCGCCCTTGTCTCTTCTCTTGAGGAACATCGTTGTTGTTTTTTCTTCATACTATTTGTTGAACTCTTTTACTTAGTGTAGGGTTAACTATATGGTCATTAGGTAAACTGAAAATAGATCCTTGTAAAAATTAAGAGTGAGTGAATGTGAGAGGGAGGAGGGTTGGAACATGGGTAGGAGGGAGGGTTAGGGGGAAGTGTAACTGTTTCTAAATCTACATTTATAAAATACATGAATCTTGCATAATTTAAATAAAATTTTAAAAACCTCAACAGACAATGCCAGTGAGCTTTCAAAGTGATTGTACTCCTACCAGCAACATGTAAATTATATGTTGCTCACATCTTTGCTAAAACTTGATGTTCTCCATTGTTTTTCCTTTTAGCCATTGTGATAGGTATGAGGGATCTTCAGAAAGTTCATGGAAATGCCTACTAATGGAAAACTATAAACCTCACCCAAGTTGGTACATATTTCAAATTTTTGCACCAAAATAAACTTATTCTAATTACACTTCTCCACACATTTTTTGAAGACTTCTAATACATAGTGGCATCTGATTATGGATTTGTTTTGGATTTTTCCTGATTACTATTGAGATTATTTGTCCTTTAATATATGTACTGGTCATTTTGGAAATGCTCTAGTGAAATGCTTGCTCAACTCTCTTGCTCATTTTTCTATTTCTATTTCATAATGAGCCCTTCACTCTTTATGTGTGCTCTAAATTATTCTATTATTTAATAGTGTCCTTTGAAGAGTGGCAATTTTTGATTTTAATGTACACAAGTGATCAATCTTTCCCTCTATGATTCAGTTTACGTATGCTGTTTTAAAGGTCATTCCTACATCAAAGTTACAAAGATTGTATTTTTTGTAGAAATCATTCTGTTTTGCTTTTCTCATTCCTATCTACAATTCACTGTGAATTCATTTTGTGCATAGCGAGGAAGGAGTTGAGATTTATTTTCTCCAAATGAAAAATCACAGTAAAATTTATTGAAAAGATTGTCTTTTCCCAGTTTCATGGAGCCACATTTGTCATAGAGTGTTTCTATGTCCATACCATCTGTTTTGGATCTTTCATTTTCCAGTAACCTATTTGAAAATCTTTATATCAATATTTTACTATCTTAATTGCTGCAACTTCATAAATTTTGACATCTGATAAAGCAAATCTTTCCACTACTTTCTAATTCAAGATTATTTTGACTATTTGTGGCCTTTAGCATGTCCATATCCATATCCATAAATTTTTTTGGAATCAATTTTTTAAAGTCCATAAAAATGTATTGAGATTTTGATTGCCATTGCCTTGGAACTATGGATCAGTTAGTACATAATTAATACGTTTTTCAACACTGAGCCTTTAAATTCATAAACATGACACTTTCTCCGTATGTTTCTATCTTTAATTTCCCTCTATAATGATTTATAGTATTCTATGTGGAAGTCTTAGATTTTTATCACAGATAATTAATATTTTGATGTCGTTCTAAATGGAATCTTTTTAATTGCTTCATTTTTAACAGTTATATATTTTTGCATATAAAATGCAGTTGATACTTTATATTGCCCTAGTGGTGTCTCATTTGAATTCATTTATTAACATCAATAATTTTTTGGATTTCCAAGCATATAATTATATTATCTATGAATAATGACTTTTAATTCCCCCTTTGCAATCTTTATATCTTGAACTTTAAAACTTTCTGTGTTGCCCTAATGCATGGAGTAAATCCTTCAATTCAATGTCACATATAATGATGGTTGATTTCCATGCTTCATTTTTTATTTCACAGGGAACATTTTCACTATTTACATCAAGCATGTTGGTCGCATTTTCTAGGTACTTATTTTCTGATTAAGAAGTTTTCTTCTAATCCTATTTTATTGAGTTTTTATCATAAGTTGGAGTTGAATCTTATCAACTGGTTGCTATATTTAGAGAAACAATCCTGGGGCCAGTGGTGTGGCACAACAGGTTAAGCCACTATTTATGATGCTGGCTGGTTTGAGTCCCAGATGCTCCACTTCTAATCCAGCTTTCTTCTAATGTACCTGGAAAAGCAGTGGAAGATGGCCCAAATGCTTGGGTCCCTAACACCCACATAGGAAACCTTCATGGAGTTCCAGGCTCAGGCTTTGGCCTGGCCCAGATCTGGCCATTTTGGACATTTGGGAAGTGAGCCAAGGGACGGAAAATTGGTCAATCAGTCTCTCTGTCTGTAACTCAAGCTTTCAAAAAAAAAAAAAAAACACATATTTTTGTAAAAAGAATGATCTTGCTCTTCATGTAGGATCTCTGTCCTTACTTGTTGTTTAATGTGAACTAATGCTATAACTAGTACCCAAACAGTATTTTGCACTTTATGTTCTGTGTGGGTGCAAACTGATGAAATCTTTACTTAATATATACTAAATCGATCTTCTGTATATAAAGATAATTGAAAATGAATCTTGATGTGAATGGAATGAGAGAGGGAGCGGGAGATGGGAGGGGTGCGGGTGGGAGGGAAGTTATGGGGGGGAAAAAGCCATTGTAATCCATAAACTGTACTTTGGAAATTTATATTTACTAAATAAAAGTTTAAAAAAATGATCTTGTGACTTTTTTATATTAATATGGTATCTCAGTCCATCCAGGTTGCTAAAACGAAATGCCATAGACTGTGTGCCTTCTAGTTAACAGAAATTTATCACTCACAGTTCTGAGGCTGGAAAACTCAAGCCCATGATGTAGAGGCATTCAGTGTCTACTCCTGTAAAGACAGGCATCTTCTCACTATAACCTTATGTGGTGGAAGGAGCAAGGGGTCTTTCCAGGACTCCTTTTTAAGGTACTAATCCCACTCACTAGCGCTCTGCCCTCACACTCTAATCAGCTCTCAAGGGTCTCACCTCCAAAATACTCACATTAGGGGGTAGGCTTCAACACATGGGTTTTGTAAGTACACAAACATTCAAAAGCAACTTATGATGAATTATATTAATGGATTTTTGAATGCTAATAATGTGTTCTTGATTAAACCACTGTTTGGTTATTATGTTTTATTGTTGTTTTCTTTGTCACTGGATTTAGTGTGCTCTCATTTTCTTTAGTATTTTTACATATGAGTTCCTGAATGGAATTGACCTTAATATCCCTTGCCTGTAATGCCCTTGTCAGGCTCAGCCATCAAAATCATGATTAATTCCCAAAACAACCGAGGGAAGGGGGAGTTCTGGTTTTTTTTTCTTTTGTATTATTATACAAGTTTACTTAAGATTGATATTGTTTCCTTATGTGTTTGCTAGGCTGTCAGTGAAACCATCTGGGTGAGCAGTTTTCTCCACGTAATGTTTTAAATGATGCATTCTAGTCACTTAACAGGTATAGGATTCTGTGGATGTTGTATTTCTTCTCATGACAGGTTTTTTAAAAAGTTATTTACTGGGGCCAGTATCATGGCACAGCAAGTTAAGCTGCCATCTGTGACGCTGGCATCCTCTATGCCTACAATAGCTGGGATGGGCCACATTCAAGAGCTTGGAACTTCATTCAAGTCTCCCACATGGGTGGTAAGGGCCCAGGTACTTGGATCCCCATCCATTGCCTCCCCAGATGTATTAGCAGGGAGCTAAATCCAAAGTGGAGCAGCTGGAACTTGAAAGATGCTCCAATGTGTGATACAGGCATTGCAAGTAGTGGCTTATCCCACTCACCACAATGCTAGTCCCTTCTTTTGATAGTTTTAATAGTTTATATATTTTCTAATAATTTTACCATTTTGTTTGCAAATCAATGACTTTAATGACATTAAATGTTTTTTAAATATCTTTTATGATCTTTTTAGCTTCTTCATGATGTCTAGAAATTACCTCCTATTCATTCACATTAAAACTGTGTTTTTGGCCGGCTCCACGGCTCAATAGGCTAATCCTCCGCCTTGCGGCGCCAGCACACCGGGTTCTAGTCCCGGTCGGGGCGCCAGTTCTGTCCCGGTTGCCCCTCT
The DNA here is from genome assembly GCA_949820135.1 of Sylvilagus floridanus. Lineage (NCBI taxonomy): Eukaryota > Metazoa > Chordata > Mammalia > Lagomorpha > Leporidae > Sylvilagus > Sylvilagus floridanus. The sequence goes on along the minus strand of OX463224.1, from coordinate 75,287,720 downwards.
TCCAGGCCAGCTCTCTGCTGTGGCCCGGGAGTGCAGTGGAGGATGGCCCAGGTGCTTGGGCCCTGCACCCCATGGGAGACCAGGAAAAGCACCTGGCACCTGGCTCCTGCCATCGGATGAGCGCGGTGCGCCGGTCGCAGCGCGCTGGCCGCGGCGGCCATTGGAGGGTGAACCAACGGCAAAGGAAGACCTTTCTCTCTGTATCTCTCTCTGTCCACTCTGCCTGTCAAAAATAAATAAATAAATAAATAAAAAACTTTGTGTTTTCCTGCTTTCCTTTGTTTCTTAATTAGACCCACAAGATTTATAAGATTATATATATTTTTAAAGCCAACTTTTAGCTCTGCCAATCTCCATTTTAGTTTGTTTTCTATTTTGTTATTATATATTCTTTTTTCTGCTTCCCATCTATTTTCTTTGGATGTAGCTTGATGTCTTTTCCCTTTTTTTTAAGATTTATTTTATTTATTTTGGAAGAGAGAGTTACAGAGAGACATAGAACCAGAAAGTCAGAGGAAGAGGGAGAGAGAGGGGGGGGGGGGAGAGGGGGGAGAGGCGGAGAGGGGGAGGGGGAGAGGGAGAGAGAGGGGGAGAGGAGGAGAGGGGGAGAGGGGGAGAGGGGGAGAGGGAGAGGGGGAGAGGGGGAGAGGGGGAGAGGGGGAGAGGGGGAGAGGGGGAGAGGGGGAGAGGGGAGAGGGAGAGAGGGGGAGAGGGGGAGAGGGGGAGAGGGGGAGAGGGAGAGGGGGAGAGGGGGAGAGGGGGAGAGGGGGAGAGGGGGAGAGGGGGAGAGGGGGAGAGGGGGAGAGGGGGAGAGGGAGAGAGGGAGAGGGAGAGAGGGAGAGGGAGAGAGGGAGAGGGAGAGGGAGAGGGAGAGGAACCAGGAGCTTCTTCTGGGTCTCCATGTGGGTGCAGGGGCCCAAGGACTTTCTACTGCTTTCTCAGGCTATAGCAGAGAGCTGGATCGCAAGTGGAGCAGCCAAGACACGAGCTGGCATATGGGATGCAGGTGCTGTAGTCTGGGGCTTTAACCCACTGTGCCACAGCGCCAGCTCCTCTTTTCCCTTTCATTAAGTTGGATTCTTAAGTCTCTAGCTTTTCTAATATATTCATTTCAACCTATACATTTTATCCTAACACTCCTCTTTTTAGCATTAATCCAGTGAATTAAATATTTAATCATAAAGTGTCCTTCTTTCACTTTTGTAATGTATTAAATTCTATAATTATGACAGCTACTCCAGCTTCATTTTGATAAGTGTTTATATACATATCTTTTTAAAAATCTCTAAGTTTTATGTATGTCTCATATAAAATATAGTTTTTAATAGCACATCATAATCTGAGCATTTGCTATTAAAATAATTGGGTTTTAATTCATGATGTTACTCTGTTTTCTGCCTCATATAGTCTATCCTCATTTTTTCTCTTTTCCTACTTTCTCTTAAGAAATTTTTTTTTTATTTTTAACTGACACCAAAATATCATAAATACCATGCGATGTTTCTATGCATGTATACACTGAACAATGTTCAATCAGGACAAGCCTATCTATCTACTCAAATATTTAGCATTTCTCTATGATTAAAACATTCCCAATTTTTTTTATAGTTTTAGAGAAATACACAGAACACATTGTCTATAGTCACTCTACTGCACAATAGAACACCAGAACTTTACACTATCTCAGTACAATTTAGTACCCATTAATCAGCCTCTTCCTATCCCCCTTCCCCCACCCTCCACCCCTGGTAACTACCATTCTACTCTACTCTCACCTTCTGTGGGATCAACTTTTTCCGATTCCACAGATGAGTGAGGTCATGCAACACTCATCTTTTCATGCCTGGCTTATTTCATTTAACACAATGACCTCCGGTTCCATCATGTGCTTGCAAAGGACAAGCTCTCATCCTTTTTTATGGCTAAATACAATACCATTGTGTGACATGCACCACATGTTCTTTATCCATCCATCAGCTGATGGACACTTCATTGTTTCTTGGCTGTTGTGAATAATGCTACAATAAACATGGGGGTGCAGATGTCTTTGTAACTGGGTGATTTCATTTCCTTTGGATATCCAGTAATAGGATTGCTGCATCATATGGCAGCACTATTTTTAGATTCTGAGGAACTTCCATACTGTTTACCACAATGACTGTACTAATTTATGTTCCCACCAATAGTGTGCAAGGGCTCCCCTTTTGTCCACATCCTTGCCAGCTCTTGCTATCTTTTGTCTTTTAAATAATAGCCAAGCTAACTGGAGAGAGGTGATAGCTCACCCTGGTTCTGATTTGCATTTCCCTAATGATGACAGATTTTTTTTTTCCCTGTACCAGTTGACTATCTTTTTGAGGAATGTCTATTTAAATCCATGGCTCATTTTTCAATTGGATTATTTGGGTTTTTTTTTTCTATTGAGTTTCTTATATATTGTTTGTGAAAATTTTTTACCTGTTCCATTTTTCACTTCTGTTAGCTGGGAAGTCAAATGTTGTTTTATAACTCTTTTAGTGGTTACCCAAGAGGTTGTATCATGGTTTATCAACTTATGAAATCCAATATTAAGTGGTCCTAGGACAATGAGAGGATCTCACATTTCAACTCTACCTCTTTCTAATGGATGTGCTGTTTGTTATAAATCATTTTTAAACAGTTTTATAACATGTTTTATATTTACCTACTTTTATTTACATTAATTCTTTCCTATATTCCCAACTAGCATCATTTTTTTCTGCCTTTAAGTTATCCTTTAGTTCAGATCTACTGGTTATAAATGTCTAATCATTTTATCCATTTATATTAGCCTGAAAATAACCCAATTTCACTCATTTATTTACTTATTTGAAATAATAGAATGACAAAGATCTTCTACCCATTGGTTCACTCTCCAAGATGCATGCAATAGTGGGGGCTGTGCCAGGATGAAGCCACGAATTACAAACTCAATCTAGGTCTCACACATGGGTAGCAGGAATCCAAGTACTTAGCCCATCATCTGGTATTTCCCAGGCACATTAGCAGGAGGCTGAGCTGGAAGCAAAGGCAACACTTGGTCCTAGACATGCTGATACGGAAGGCAGGTGTCCCAGATCGTAGCCTGAGTGTACCACAACACCCACCCCTCACATTTATTTTTAAAGTATGTTTTTAATGGGCACAAAATTCTATTATTTGTGTTTAGCATTTTGAAGTTCTTATTCCACTTTCTTTTGGCTTCCATTTTTTCTGTTGATGTGTTACTTGCTGGTCTTTTCTTGTACTTTTGAAGGTAGTATGTCTTTACTCTGTGGTTGCTTTCAATATTATTTCCTTATTCTTGATTCTCAGCATCTTTACTATGACATACCTAGCTGTGCAACAGTTTCTATTTATCCTGAAGGAAATCTGAAATCTGAAAACACTGGATTTTTTTCTGTCATTGGTTTCAAAAATTCTCAGCCTCTGTCTCTTCAAATATTGCTTCTTTCTCATTCTCTCTGCCTATTGCATTGTTGGGATGGATGAATTACATGCCAACCTTCTTGGGCTGAGGGATGCCTGGGTACTGGATAAAGCATCATCTCTGTGTGTGTCTGTTGGGGTGTTTCTGAAAAAGATTAGCAACTGAATTGGCGGACTGAGTGAAGATCACCCTCATCAGTGTGGGCAGGCATCCTGCAGTCTGCTGCGGGCCTGAACAGAAGGGCAGGGCAGAGGAAGGCACCGTGGCTCTGACTCATTGAGCAGGGACCCTTAGACACCTGCCCTTAGACACTGACACTCCAGGTCTTGGGCCTTGGGTTTGATCTAGAACTTCGCCATGGACTTCCTTGGGCCTCCATGTGGGAAACGGCAGAATGTGGGACTTCAGAGCCTCCAGGTCCTATGAGCCTGCCCCTTAAGCTAAGCCTCTCTTTCTATGTCTATGTAGATCCTATCGGTTCTGTTTGTTAGAAAAACCCTGATTAAGGAGAGGTCAGCAGCACACGTACAGAACCATAAGGCTATGCCTGTCCCTCACCGGCTCTTACCTTCTTCTCCATGCTTTTCCTACTTCTTCCTTTCTCCGTGCTGCAATCTAGCTGCTTTCTTTCCCTCTATTTCCTGATGGTATTAAAGTCACTGCTGAACTCGTTTATTGAATCCTTCCTTTTGGCATCGATACCTAGGGTATTCATGGAGTTCGTTTTGAAAATAGCTTTCAGTTCTTGCTAACACTCCAGACATTGTACTTTATCCCCTTGAACACTGTACTCATTATTTCAAAGTCCCCATCTAATCACTTCAATGTATATAGCCCCATCAGTTCCACTTCTGATAGCTTGCAGTCTGCTGTCTTGTCTCGTTGTGTTCCTGGTTAGTTTTTATCTATTGCAGGATGCAGTCTTTATAGAATGCCTTGTGAAATCACTTGTGACATACGTGACCCTATCTTCTTCCTGAGAGTAATGATATTTGCTATTACCAGGAGCCTGGCACTGTGCATTCACTTGAATTTTCAAAGGGTGAGAGAAATCGGAGCTGAATTGCAATCCCTATGGTGGGCTTTCAAACTCCATTTCATGCTTACTTCTAGAGCATAAAATTTGGGTACCCAAACCTAAAGCAAATAGGGCTCATCCAGTGCCTTCATCCTTAGCAACTGAGCTGACTATGAAGCTATTGTTACTCAACTCAAAACCCAGCCTTCTATATTTTGCTTTGCAATGCTGGGGCTGGGATTCTGCAAACCACAGTGTAAATTGAATAAAGCTTTCACTCTGTGATTTTGACCTCCTCACATTTGGATGTTAAACTATCTTAAACCTCATAAAATAACTGTGCTAATCAATGATTATGTATGTGCATTCAATAACTGTACTTGAAAAATAAAAATTGGCAAAACCCTGCTTTTGTCTCTACTTAGATGTTTTACTGGCCTATGAAGCCAGAACTCCGGTGGTGGATATGGGCATTTGGCATGTTCTTCATGATGTGCTCATGGTCAAAATGGGAATGGAATTGGCCACAGAGCTGTGTAGCCAACAGCGCATCCTGATGGCAGCACCTTATCACGCGTGACCCTGACAACCACGCTTCAGACACTGCGTGACTTGTCCTAACGCTCCAAGGGCCCCCTCAGGCGGCTCCCAGATCTCTTCTCCACCCACCCCCTATCCTCCTTCTGAACCTTGGCTTCACTTCCTTTTTAAAATCCAGACCCTGCCCTTTCCTTGGTATGTGCATTTGAAAATCTGAACACCAGAGAACTAAGAATTCAGTTGAGGAGATTAAAATAAAAACAAAAGAAATATGAGGAAATTAATAAAGAGAAAAGCTGAAAATAATGAATTACAAAAAAGTGCCAGCAAAAATGATATATGAACCTAAAACTCCAGCAAGTAGACTAAGGCAAAATGCAGGATAAATGTATATATAAATGTATATATGGAATGAAAAAGTTATGATCATAGTAATGAAAAATAAAATGATTAAATGTCATGTAAAACATTGTCAATGAAATTTCAAATCTAGAGAAAATGAATGATTTTTCCAGTACAACATAAATCACTAAAATTGATTCAAGAAAGCATAGACTGCTCAAAGATATCAACAACCCAACCCCACAATAGCTGGGAAGATGTTTTTTCATAGATCTGCCACTTTAAAAAATAAAGTTACAAAAGAACAAGGGCCAGTGATGGTTGTACAGACAAGAACTCACTAACTTAACAATCAAGAAACATATACTCCTGCCTAAATTATTCAATCGGTTCCAGAATATGTAACTGGAAAGTTTCCCAAATCCTTTTTACACATCTAGGATGAGCATAATACCAAAACCTAATAAATAGCATCCAAAAGAAAGTATGTTAATCTACTTATGAATATCCATGTGAATTCTAAGGAAAACATCTGCAGCTGGTGTATTGAAAGAATAATACACCATGATCAAGGAAGGCTCACCTGTCCCTGACGCGCTGTGGGTCAGCCTTACAGCACTCTCAGCCACCTGCTGTCTTCTGCAGGCTCTGCTCTTCCCTGTAGATCTGTGGGGTCAAGGACATGGGCCTTCCTGGGGTCCTGCTCCCTACCCGTGCCCATGGATCACACTCTGGGGATGTAGGGCCCTGGAATTCCCTACCCAACTCTCCCTGAAACCACCTACCTGGTCCTACAGGCCTCTCTCCCTGTCCATTTTCCCCGAGAGCACACTATTGTCAGAATGCCCATGCCCTAGGCTCAAGGCACGGTCAAGGAAACATCACTCTGCAAACACTTTCAGCTCACCTGTGAGAAGAGGAAGCAAATTTATTCTGTAAGTATTTTTCTAAGCCTATTGTTGAAGCCACACTTTGGAACTTGAAAGTTCCAAAGCCAAAAATTTATTTTTTAATGTTATTTACATTGCTGCTCTTCCAGCTGCACAGTGAGGGGTGCGAATGATGGGATCTCCTTGAAGAGAGGCTGGGGGAACGGATGGGAGGTGAGGATGGAGATGAAACTGCAGAGGGAAAACAGGCCAGTTATCATTTTAAAATATTAGCCCACTTCATTTACTTCTTGCAATAGACTGCTTCTTTAACCATGAGTTTAAAAAAATAAATGTCCTTGGTTAGGGAGGACAAATGAATCTTCCTTAGCTTTCCATTTTACGGGCATTCGATGTCAGTGGGAGATCCCTGGTTAGCATTCTGCAGGTCCTTTTATGAAGTTGTCAGCTCTTTTCACAGGCTACATCTGCCTCTCTTTCCCCAAAGATATGCTATGGCTCTGCAAACATCCCCCACGAGCAGCCTCCTGCTAATGGGAAGCCACAACAATGAGAGATGTTAATTGCTTCCCATAAACAACCCACCGACTCCCAACATGTCAGCCTTCTTGGATAGCTTCAGCTCTAAGCCCCTGATGGAAGGCAAGGGTGATGATGTTTCAAATACTCCTCATTAAGAATATAGAAATTATTCTAGGCCCAAAACAATCCAACACCTGAAACTAATTTTCCTGCCGCATTCATGGATTTTAATGACAGCTTCATTAATTGAATGTAGTCACATGGGGCAAAAATCATGTTTTTCTTAATGACCTGCCAGATGATGGATTTGTTTGGTTACTTTGAAAAAATTTCAAAGAAAGGAAAGGAGGACAAGCTCTGGGTGTCACATCTTAAGTGAACTTGACCAAGAGGTCTCCTGGGGTCTCAGAGGTGAGCAAAGGAAGCAATATGGTGTCCTTGTTGGGAGCCTCGCTACTCAAAGTGAGGTTCATGGACCGTAACGTCAATGTTGGTAAAATGGCGCAGTCTTATCTGTGGTGCCATCTATGCCTGTGGCGCCATTTTAGGCCCTGGCCCCCATCGCCAAGTTGCACAGTAGGCTTTGGTCCTAAGTCCCCTGGCCCAACGACAGGTGTCAGCTCCACCCCCACCCTAATGGGATTCGCTACTCCTACTTCCTGCCCACCCCCCATCCCGCAAAGGTTTAACAGGACCTGTTCCTCCCTCTTGATCTCTCTCACACTCTCCTCCTCTCTCTTACCCTCTCGCCCATCAGGCTTCCCCCACCCGACAATAAACCTTTCCTGTAACTCCAGTGTTTGGTGCGTTTTGTGGCGGCCTTACAATCAACGCCACCAGAAGCTCATTGTAAATGCAGCCCCAGACATACAGAATAGGAATCTGTAGTTTTACAAGATCCCTGGGGGACTCATCCACACATAAAAGTTGGAGAAGCCCTGGCTGAGTGCACAAGATTTGGAATCCACTGGATTCAGGTGGGGATTCCAACGCCACTTACTGCTAAGTATAGCTAAGGCAAATGTATCATTTTGCTTGTTTGAGCCTCAATTTTTCATCTGTAAAATAGGTATAATAATGACCTCATGGACTTGCAAGTATTAAATAACATAAGCGCTACTACAAGTCCAGGTATGCGACTGCATTCTGAGTAAGTTTTAGCAATGGTGCAACTGCGGTTTCTCTTGTCCATTCCATTTTGGAGGGGACACATTCCTGGAATCAGACAGAAGTGAGTTCAGATCCAGTCAACAGCCGTGTGATCTTGGTCATGTTATCTAACCTTTGTGAGCCTCAGTTCCTGTACACATAAAGTATGTGTAATTTAAATGTCAGTGAGGGCCCTCCAAGGCTTCAGGCCTAGACCAATGACATAAGCAAAGCCACAAACCTTCCCAAGATGCTGCTGCACAGAGCTTGCCCTCTCTCGCCTTGCACTGAATCTGCAGACACTGTTCTGCTCCTCCCTGTACCCCTCTTCGTGTCAAGTCTGGACCCATGAAGAGTTTCCACAAGAAACCCACCTCCACGTGTTCTCTGAGTTGGGTAGATTTCCCAAGGACTTGGGGGTGGGGAGCGGGAGTCCTGAGGGGGCCCCTTTGCACATGGCATGGCCTTGCAGGATCCCACACTCACTCTTCCTCTCTCCTTTACCCTCATCACAGCCTCCCACCCTCATCAATCAGGAGAAAGCTGGACTTCAAAAGGTGCCGTGAACCCGCTGGGGTGCCTGGTCCACGGTGGGCGGCAGCCTACTGAGCTCCTGGGTCCTGGTCCAATGTTCCCTTCTTCCTGGCTTTGCTTTCTAGGGCTGGGGCTGACCTCTGCAAACTTTCTTCCTTTGCCAGCCGGCTCCTTGTGAGGCTTTGAGGGTTAGGGGAATGGGCGGGGGGGGGGGGGGGCACTTGAAGGTTGGTGATGGAGAGCCTTCCTCCTTTCTGTCCCATCAGCGTTGCCCAGCAACGTTGCTTCCCCCTGGCAGCAGCCGCTGCTTCCCAGCGCACAGGTGGTTCTAGTGAGCCGCCGTTCCACACTCTTAGAACCCGCTTCATTGTGCTCTCAGAAGCACAGCGCCAGTCGCCGGCACCTCCTTCTCTGAAGTCAGAATCCTGGCTCCACTGAGCCCGTCTCCTGGCTCCGAGATCTAAGCACCAGTCCCTCTGCCCAGCAGGCCCCTCCTCCAAGCTTCTGACCGTCAGCGATCCTGACTCCTTCCCTTTGTTCCCCATCCCTAGGGGAGGCAGCTGCTTCCAGCAGCTACTAATTTTGTGATACTTCAGTGTTCCATTTTTTCCCCTGTTTTTTGTGTCCCCCACCTGGTAAACAGCTCTCTTTATGTTAAATTCTCTCTGCTGAAATTATAGTTGGGTTTCTGGCTTCTAACAGGACCCTGTCTGATACAGAACACATGTAAAAGATACTAGTTTTCTTCCAGCAAATAAAATTTACCTTCCAACTGCCAAGTTCTGTCACCAACAACCATATTCAAAAGAATTCACCAATAGCTTTGAAAGCAGTTTCCAGAGAAAATTTTCCAAACTATTTTGAGTTCTGACTGCACTGTTGGAACAGAACCATAATCCAGAGCATTTGGAACCAAGAGGCAAAACATGTTTCTAGGGAGAGGAAGGCAGAGCTAGACTGAACGCCCATGGCAGAGCTGATGCACGACTTAGAGATACCACCTGTCTAGACAGCAGTGTAGGCCAGGACAGGTGAGAGGAGAAGTGAGGCCAGGGAAGAGCCCCGTGCACCGGCTGCAGGAGGTAACCCTTCCGGAGGTGTTGTACCGAGGCTCATGTGGATGGAATTTTAAAAAATTTGGAAATAGTTTGGCTGGTGATGGCTTCAAAAGCCTGAGTTTACCCTAGCTGGAATAGAAGTGGTGCTTTCAAAGTGCTGAGCATGTCCTAAGCAGAAATTTGAAATGGAGCCGAAAATACTGTTTTATATTTATTGAATTAGTAAAGTTAAATAGAAAGTCACAGCCCTCAGTGTGGGTGATGCTGCTCTACACCAGGCACCTGCACACAAGTGGCAGCGGTGAGCATTAAGCAAAATGACAGCAGCTTAAGAGCTCTTGTGATAGTCATCTCCTCTGACCCAGCCATTCAATTACTAAAAAATGTTCATAAGCAAGTTTAAATTCCTTTTAGGGCTTACTTGAAAGGCAGAGTGCCTGAGAGAGAGGGGATACAGAGATTCCATCTACTGGATCACTCCCCAAACACCCACAACAGTCAAGGCTAGACCAGGCCAAAGCCAGAAGCCAGGAGCCAGGGACTCCATCCGGGTCTCTCACATGAGTGGCAGGAGCCCAAGTACTTGGACCATCATCCAGTGCCTCCTGAGCACATTAGCAGGAAACTGACTAGCAGGCAGAGTAGCCAGGACTCAAACCAGGCTCTCCAGCATGGGTTCCAGGTGTTCCAAGCAGTGGCCGAACCTGCTGCACCAGAACCACAACACTGTCCCCCAATTTTTTTTGACAGGCAGAGTTAGACAGTGAGAGAGAGACAGAAACAAAGGTCTTTCTTCCATTGGTTCACCCCACAAATGGCTGCTACAGCCGGCGCACTGCACTGATCCGAAGCCAGGAGCCAGGTGCTTTTTCCTGGTCTCCCATGTGGGTGCAGGGACCAAGCACTTGGGCCATCCTCCACTGCACTCCTGGGCCACAGCAGAGGGCTGGACTGGAAGAGGGGCAACTGGGACAGAATCCAGTGCCCCAACCAGGACTAGAACCCTGGGGCGCCGGCCCTGCAGGCAGAGGATTAGCCTAGTGAGCCACGGTGCCGGCCTGTCCCCCAGTTTTTAACTGATAATTGTGAACATATTCACTGAAGTGTTAGATGTAAGAGTGAGAAACCGGGGCAGAAGCCTGGCCTAGGGATGAAGATGCCAGTGAAGACACGCACATCCGAGTGCTTGGTTTCCTGCCTCCCACTCCCTCCCAATGCAGACCTGCAGGGACGGAAGCTATGCCTCCAGGGATCGGGTCCTTCCACCAAGGCGGGAGACTCGGATTGAGTTTCCTAACTGCAGCCTCAGCCCCCAACCCTGTCATGCAGGCATTTAAGGAGCGAGTCGGCAAATGGGAACTCTCTCTTCCTCTTTGCCCCACTGCCTCTGAAATTAAAACATTTTTAAGTGAATAACAACATAATGGAAGGAGTAAATAAAAGAATAATTAAAATGTAGCTATGCTCACTTGAGGAATTAAGTTAAATTGTGAAGATCATATTTTTAAAAAAGGGAGTTCTTCTATTTTAGTGATACTTAATCTAATGAAAATCAGGATATAAAATGTAGGAGACAAAGGTAAACAATACAAGAAAGAAAGTCCAGGCCGGCGCCGTGGCTCAACAGGCTAATCCTCCGCCTTGCGGCACCGGCACACCGGGTTCTAGTCCCGGTCGGGGCGCCAGATTCTGTCCCGGTTGCCCCTCTTCCAGGCCAGCCCTCTGCTGTGGCCCGGGAGTGCAGTGGAGGATGGCCCAGGTGCTTGGGCCCTGCACCCCATAGGGAGACCAGGAAAAGCACCTGGCTCCTGGCTCCTGCCATCGGACGAGCGCGGTGCGCCGGCCGCAGCGCGCCGTCAGCGACGGCCATTGGAGGGTGAACCAACGGCAACGGAAGACCTTTCTCTCTGTATCTCTCTCTCTCACTGTCCACTCTGCCTGTCAAAAAAAAAAAAAAAAGAAAGTCCAATAATGTTTCTCTCGGTTCTCACAGGGAAGTGCACCCGGTGCGCTTTGAGAGTCTCAGTTCAAGGCATCATGCCAGCCTAAGATGACTGGAGCCTGTTAAGCAGAAGGGAGAAGTCACTCGTGGGCCATCACCTCCTGGGGTTCTAGGAGGAACAGGTCCCTTGACCCCCGTATGAAGAACCATTTTAATAATGTTTAGGATTGTGTGTATGGGTGACTGAAAGTAAGCTGACTTTTGCTACAGCCCTTCCCTTCCATGATCAGCAGTGGAGTCGTGAGGTCAAGGCTAAATTCTGTTTCCCGCTGGGTCTGCACTTGTGGTGGTGGTGCTGCAGGAGGAGGAGGAAGCAAAGAACATGAAGGGTGGAACCCGAGCCAGACAGAGCAAGCGTGTGTGGAAGATTTGGTGTGTCAAGTCAGGAGGGAAGCGATAGACCACTGAGTTAAACAGTTGGTCAGTGAATAAATTGTGTAGCAGTTGGCCAATTGGTTTGAGATGATTGGCAGCAGGTGGTTAAGTTAAAAGCCAAGCCAGGTCTCAGACCAAAGGGATCTTAGCAGCACTTGGTGTTTGGCTTTCTGGGAGATTTGGCCTGCTACAGAAAGCTGGGGGACCGACTTGTGGGCCTTAGAGACCCCCAGAGTTCTAAAATCTCTATGGACACTGGGCTGCAATTTAGGACACGGAAGACATTATCCTAAACAGAGGGGCTGAAGTTGTACTTATCAAGCACAGAGAGATATCTAGTTTTGCTCAGGACATTTGCATTCACTGCGCAAATTTCAAGAGGGCCCATTTGCTCATTGAGATTCTCCACCAGCTTTTCCAGTTGGACAAGAACCAAGGTTGGAGGCCCACAGAAGAATGGGCCGATTTTCTTGGTTGCTGGGGACGTAGGGGCTAAAGGGCCGACCTGAGTGAGGAGCTCGGTTTGCTCATCAAGTGTTTGCCGAGCTCCGGTTCCACTTGAGGACCACACATTAGGGGAGGCAAAAACCGAGACAGCAACTGCCTACTGGGGTCTGAGGGTTTGTAACCCCCCAGAATTCTTAAGTTGAAACCTAACTCCTGTGGTGATGGTGGTAGGAGGTGGGGCTTTGGGAAGATGAGTAGGTCAGGAGGTTGGAGCTCTCATGGATGGGATAATGTGCTCTTATAAAAGAGGCCCCGGAGAGCTGCCTGGTTTCTCCCAGCATACAGGACAAGAAGGCGCATACATGAACAAGCAGGAGGGCCCCTGGGAAGCATCGAATGTGCCAGAGCCTTGACCTTGGCCTTCCCCACCTCCAGAACTGTGGGAAATAAATTCCTGTTGTTTATAAGCTATGAATACAGACTAACACATTGCCTTTAACAGGTAACTATCATGGCTTCAGAAAGACAAGAATGACTAACTTTTTTGTAAGGAAGGATTTCTGGGGAAACTTTCAAGAGGTGCCATCTGAGCGGATTTCTGCAATAAGAATAGGTGTTTTCTTAGTGTTGGGAGGGAATAGAAAGGAGCTCTGTGTAGCTGGAAAATTCAATCTGAGAGAAGTGGCAGGAAATGACATCGGAGATATGGCCCTGGCCAAGGTCGTGAAGGTTCTGAAACATAAAGCTAAAAATTAGATTCTGACTACACAGCAGGTAAGACAGGATAGTTTTAAGCACAGCAACAAGGTGCCTTGATGTGCATTTTAGGAAGAGGACTCTGCTCTGGGTTTGGGAGGTGGAATGGAGTGGAACAAGCCTGGGGCAGAGACAGTAGGCAGGGGACTCTGGCAGTAGTCAAGACAGGAGGCAATGAGCGCCCGCATTAAGGCAATGGCCATGGCGAGGGAAGGGTCGTACGTAGCCTGGCTTTTCCACTTTCCTGCTCTTCCGTCCCCTGATGCTGATGGAGTGGGACTTCCTCCCCAACTGTAGCAGTCACCCCAGGGTCAGCCAGCCACCTGCTGCCCGAGGCTTGTGGCCCGGGTCTGGCCCTAGTACAGGGGAGGGATGGAAGCATGTGGAGGGGTCATGTGATGGAAGAAGAGGAAGCAGGCTTGGGAGTTAGTGGAGAGCAATTCAAATCCCACCATGTCATGAACTGAATCGTGCCCCTCCCCCCAGTTCCCTTGTTTGAGTGTTAACCTCCAACGTGCTGTATTCAGAGTGCCCCTTTAAGGAGGCAATGCAGGTTAGGTGAGGTCATCAGGATGGGGCCCTGATATGATAGGACTGGGATCCTGGAAAGGAGCAGACACCAGAGATCTCGCCCTCTGTGTATGCACAGAAGAAAGGTCATGTGAGCACCCAGCAAGAACACGGTCACCCATCGGCCAGCCAGGAGGAGAGAACATCAACCCTGCCAGCACCGTGCACTTGGACTTCCAGCCTCCAGAACTGTGAGAGAAGAAATGTCTGCTGTTTGCCACCCAGTGTGACACTGTGTTAGCAGCCCGAATCGACTAGCACACGCTCTGCACAGCTCAAGCAAATGGAACAAAACATTTAGTCTGGATTGAACCTCAGTGTCCTTATCCCTAAAGTGAAGGTACTTAAATAATCACCCCTATACCCTAGGGCCTCCGTGAGGCTAGAAGGAGCTGTGCAATTACTGAATGGAGCTTACACGAAAGCACTTTGTAAGTTGTGCACAGAAAATGATAGACATTCCTTCCAATGAGTGGCCTACACTGGTAAAAGATCCAAACAGTTTCAATCATAACATTAGTTTAATTATTATACTTAAGAATAATATCTGTGTTGGGATATATTTTAAATGCATATAATTAGCCAATAATTAAAAGATAATTGATCACAGATGTCTACAGGGCTTTCAGATCCAATTCAATGTTGTAATCAGTGCCAATAAAACCATTTGGAGAATTTCTATGTTTTCATAAAGGAAAACAGAGTTCCAAATATAAAAAGTGACCAGACTGCAGCCTATATAAGACTTGCCTGAAATGTGAACACTTGTAGACACACTGTGAAACAGGAGCCTCAATACTGCAGAAAGATCATCACATCATCTAGTTGATATGTCTCATCTGAGAGCCTCAAGAATATATCTCAACTGTTTTCATAGTTGTCTCCCTAAGTAACCTGTCTAGGTATTTTATTCCTAGTCACTCCCCACCTGGAAAAATTTTTTTAAAAGATTTTTATTTTATTTATATGTAAGACAGAGTTACAGAGAGAGGAGAGACAGAGAGAGAGGTTTTCCATCTGCTGGTTCACTCCCCGGATGGCCACAACAGCCAGAGCTGCGCTGATCTGAAGCCAGGAGCCAGGAGCTTCTTCCAGGTCTCCCATGTGGGTGCAAGGGCCCAAGGACTTGGGCCATCTTCCACTGCTTTCCCAGGCCATAGCAAAGAGCTGGATCAGAAGTGGAGCAGCTGGGACTCGAACCGGCGCCCATATCCTTTGCTCACCACATCTGATGAGAAGCACGTTCACTGGGAGAAGTGAACCCACTTCCCAGAGGGCACAAAGGAAAGAACAGCTGGTGGATTCCAGCTTTGGGCCACACTGTGGCTACCATAGGATCCTGATAGGATAAGGCCTGGATGACTAAGAACAGATCTGAATGAGGAGCCGAGCAGTTCACTTCAAAGGGAGAGAGAGCAGAGTGTGGTGCTGATAGTGGGCCAGTGAGTGGGGTGAGCAGTCCTTGGGCCCCTGCACCTGCGTGGGAGACCTGAAAGAAGCTCTTGGCTCCTGGCTTTGGATCGGTGCAGCTCTGGCCCTTGTGGCCATCTTGAGAGTGAACCAGCGGATGGAAGCGCTCTCTCGCTCTCGCTCTTGCTCTCTTGCTCTCTCTGCCTTTCTGTAACTCTTTCAAATAAATAAATCTTAAAAAAAAAAGATAAAAGTATACCTTTGAGCAAACATCTACAATCAGCTAGAATAAAGCAGAATCCAAGTCCTAGCACAGGTCTAGGGACCTGCTTCCGGGGGTGATCAGGCTGGTAGTGAACAGAGAACTAGTGTGTGTCAGGGGTGTCCCGAGAGGAAGGAAGCTGCCTGGAAACAGCCGGGCTCCTCAAGCCGAGCAGGAACTGCTCCCCTCCCCTGCCCCCACCCCCAGCTCTCCTAGTGCACTGCCTTGATGGAGGAGACACGCCCAGCGGCCAGCCAGCCAAGCCCTGGGCAGAGGATTGTGTCTTTTTCCAGGCACCAGAATCCCACGGTCAGGCCTCGGGCAGGCCACAAGGTGCCTGTTGCAGAGATGTTCAAAGGGCCACTGCACTGGTGAGACGGGAGCCAGAGAGGGCCTGTGACCTGGGAGGTCCCGGGAGATTGGGAGATCGGCTGACCTCACCACAGGGCCCCCTGCAGGCGGCTCAGCTCAGCCCTGTGCACCTGGGAAACTTCGCTTTCTCTACAGGCTGCAGGTGGGCTGATGAGAAGGCCCACTATGGTGGAGAACAGGCACACATGGCCCCAGTCCTGAGTGCCACTTACTTAGCTGTGCGACCTCAGTATCCTACCTCTGAGTCAGTCGTCTCATCTCTGATGTGCGGATACTGATAGTATCAGTGACATGTAGATATCATTAAGGATGGCATGAAATCTCATGGCAGTAAGCATGGCCCACGACAGGTGCCATTAAATAACCTTAAAGCCAGTGCACGGTGGTGGGATGGGGTGCATGGGCATCCCATACTGGAGTGCCTGGGTTTAGGTCCTGGCTCCACTTCTGACTCCAGCCTTCCCCGGGAGGCAGCAGGTGGTGGCTCCAGGACTTCAGTCCCTGCCGCCTACGTGGGAGCCCCTTCCTGGCTTTACCCTGGTTCAGCCACAACCACTGCAGGCTTTGGGGGAATGAACCAGTAGATGGGAAATCTCTGTCCGTCTCCCAAATGAAAATTTTAAAAAGTAACAACAAAGCGAGTCCGCGGCCTCCCCCCCGCGCGCTGTGACTCACCTGCCCCCTCGCCCCTCGTGCTGCAGAGGCCTCCAGTGACTTCCCCCTCGCTGCCCGGGTCGCCCTTGCTTCACAGCCCGCGACGACTTGACACCAGTAGCGGATTTCTCCTGTGCGCGGGTCAGGAGGTCCGCCTCCTCCAGCCCTCCACTTCCGCCTCCCAGAGGGCAGCCGCACCTGAGGCCGAGCGCGCATGGGCGGAAGGACTAGCAGCTGACCCGCCGCTGACAGAGGCGGCAGAAGAACCCAGCCCCGCCACGCACCTGCACGCATTCCCGGCCGAGACCACAGTTCCACAAACACCTTGTAATGTCTGGGGAACCTGCAAGGAGGTTGCGAATAAGGCTTCCCAGGGTACAAGCTAAACCTTTAGTAAAGGGTCTACCCTGGAATGGGTAGTTTTTTGTTTTTTTTTTTTTAAGATTTTATTTATTTGAGAGGTAGAGTTACAGACAGTGAGAGACAGAGAGAGAAGTCTTCCATCTGCTGGTTCACTCCCTAAATGGCTGCAACCGCCAGAGCTGGGCCAGTCGGAAGCCAGGAGCCAGGAGGTTCTTCTGGGTCTCCCATGCGGGTGCATGGGTCCAAGGATTTGAGCCATCTTCTACGGCTTTCCCAGGCACATTAGCAGAGAGCTGGATGGGAAGTGGAGCAGCCAGGACTTGAACTGGCGCCCATATGGGATTCCAGTGACACAGGCAGAGGCTTAGCTCACTATGCCATGTTGGAATAATGGAAAATAAATGTTGAACCTCTCAAAGACCAGGAAAACTGAGGAGCCAGCATTGTGATATAACGGGTTAAGCTGTCTCCTGCAACGCCAGTATCCCATGTGGGTGCCTGTTCAAGTCCTGGCTGCTCCACTTCTGGTCCAGCTCCCTGCTAATGTGCCTGGGAAAGCAGCAGAGGATGGCCCAAATGCTTGGGCCCCTGCACCCACATGGGAGACCCAGAAGAAGCTCCTGCTCCTGACTTTGGCCTGATTCATTGGGGAATGAACCAGTGGATGGAAGATCTCTCTCTCTCTCTCTATTTTTCTCTCTGAGAGTGTGTAACTGCCTTTCAAATAAATAAATAAATAAATATTTCTTAAAAAAGAAACAGGAAAATTGAATGTAAAGTAATTTAATATGCATTTTTGGGTAACACAATGGTGATTCTTGTTCTTTGTGATGATCCTTCTACTTAGATTTTAAAATTTCTTGCCCTTTTGCCATTAGTAGCATCCACAAAACCACAATCTGCCTCCACGCAGGAGCGGGGATTGAAGACTGACACGGCTCCATGCCCAGTGCTCGGCCTCGGCCCCACCATGATAGACGGAGGCGAACCAGGGAGGGAAACACGCTTGAGGGAAGCAACTTCCGACTGGGAAAAGAAAGCATATTTCTTAACAAACATAAAGCAAGGACCTGAGGCAAGGAGCTTTTGTGCAAAGCGTGTGCTTGGGGACTTCACGACGAATGCTGACATCGCTTTAATGCCAGCTGTACAAATCAAAGCCCAGCAGTATTTCCTCCTGGAACAATTATCTATTTTCTTTGGAGTTTTAGGAGACAATTAAGCAAGAGAAGCCAAAGATGCTGTCCCCAAGACCTCGGGGGCTGAGGGATGTAAACAGACTTTCCAAGAAGAGAGAAGTGCTGCACCCACTGGGTTTATGCCAGATCTCTGACCCGAACTCCAGGCAGGGCTATCTTTCCTCCACTCTGGTAAGAACTTAGAGGTGTATACGCCCCCCCACCCCGCCCAGCTTTCTAAGGAAGTGGGTGTTTTCACCTGCACCATTCACCAAGAGTGTGACTTTAAATAGACACCGGGCCTCTCCGCCTAATAGCGGGTCTCTCAGCCATTGGTGCAGCAGTCGCTTCCAGAGTGTTCCTCTCGCAGCAGGTGCTGAAATAGCAGCACAGCCAACAGGCCCAGCACGACCAGGGCCCTGGGCCAGCTGCCTTGCGTGCGTTACCCGGTTGAGCCCCATGACGTTGCTGACTGGCTACGCTTTTCCCCGTTTCACAGATGAGGTCGCTGAGGCCTGGTGAGATTGAGTCATTGTGCCCAGGGTCACAGTGACAGCGCTGCTGATTTGCAGGCCCCTGTCTTTACCCACTGTACTGGAATGAACCCAACCAGGAGGCTCTGTTAAGGATGCAGAAGGGATAAAGCAGGATCATCACCAGCCCCAGTCCCCAGGGAGCAGCTTCTCATCAGGAAGAGTGAAGGCAGCCATATTTCAATCCTATTTAGAGAGGGCTCTCATACTATAAATTATTCAAAAGACACTGGTGACACCAAATGCACAATTTAAAAAGAAAATCAATAAATCCATCATTATTTAAAACGTTCACTATTAAAGTGAAAAGACCTTATGTAGACAGAAGACTCTTTGCAAATCATTTATCTTGGACTTAATGTCTAGGACATTCATATATAAAGAGTTTAAATAGTTCAATGATAAAAGACAAACAACTCAATTTAAAAAAAGGCAAAGGAACTGAATAGTCATTTCTCCAAAGGAGATATGCAAATGGCCCACTAAGCACACGAAAAGATGCTTGCCATCAGAACAGTGTAGATCAGAACCACTCGGATCAGTGACAGTCCCATCAGACTGCAAGGCAGCCATGAGCATGTGGGGGGGGGGGGGGGGACACGGGGTGCTCCCGAAGAAAGATATGCCAAAAAGCTAACTCCCTGTACCTTTCACTGTCACCTGATTTGGATACAGTCATTGCAGAGGTAATCAGTGAAGGTGAGCCCCTGCTGGAGTGGGATGCACCCCATCTAATAAGATTGGTGTCCTTCTAAAAAGAGTGGCTGGTGAAGAAACACACACAGGGCGAATGCCACGTGTGGCTAAAGGAAGAAATCAGGGTGGCGCCGCTACAAGCCAAGGGATGCCAGTGGCTTCCTGCCACCTTCCAGACGCTAGAAGAGGGATGAAGAGTGCTTCCTCACAGCCCTCAGAAGGAACCAACATTTGGGACACCTTGTTATTGGTCTTTCAGCCTGCAGAACTGTGAGACAATGAGTTTCTGTTGTGTAAGCTCTCGCAGGCAGCCCTCGCAGGCTGCCGCACCATCTGCCACGCTGTTTATGGGAACTAATACCTTGGCCATTGGACTTTGCACATCCTGGGCCTCCTGGCTCGGGCTTCACTCAGTCTCTGAATTTGCCTTGGTTCTGTTTCCAGGCTTACACACTTCTAATTATGATCGCCGCCCTTCCCCATGGCTGCTCAGCACGAGTGTGCCGGCCCCCGTGACACTCAGAGCTCTCCAGAATGTTGACAAGAGAGAATGTTTGTCCCCCGAGCAGAGAGCCAGATTGGGCTGCCCTTACTGTAGGCTGGTTTCCAAAGCGTGCACAGGATGTGTGCACAGCGAGGGCTGGGCAAGACCTGGCGCTGGGATGCAGGAAGGAACCCCCAGACGTTATTGAGAGTGTGTTGAAAATTAGAAATGAATTAAGACCTAATAATATTTAATGTACTGTGTGGATTAACAATACAGCTTGTAAATAATTTATGAATGAATATTCCCATACGTGAGTGCATGCCCCAGAACAATCTCGGTGGTGATCAGGCGGTCACTGCCTTAGATAATATCGCTGCCATATCTCTCATCTGCTCTTGTTTGACACGGATTCGTAAAGATCGTGAATGCCTGGCTATGTGATTTGGCCTCAACCCAGGCGCTGTGAGAAGGCTTTAAGTGGAGAAGAGCAGGGAGCAGTTGGAGGGGAGGGTGGGGATGGACAGCAGAGTATTTAACAGAGAGGGTTCTGGAGCCAGCTGGATAATTTACGACATTGAGCGAGTGATGGAGCCTCTGTTTCCCTGTCTGTAGAAGAGGAGAGTGAGAGAAGCCCCCTGAGGTTGCTGCATGGATTAAACGAGAGAACACATTCAGAGCACTTCCTAAAGACGTCGGCCCTAGCAGGCGAGCCAGCTGTCCACAAGGCTCTGTTACAATTCTATTTGAGCTCACTCTTCCCTCGCCCCCAGCCTAGTGTGAGATTCAGGCCTTGAGCTACCATATTCAAGAACTAGCTCTTCAAATATTGGTGGAAGCTGCCTGAAAAGCAGGATTTGAAGATGAATATATTCTTTGGTTCCAAAAACTCTTCCCCATTGCTCAATTCTGGGCATAATGGCTGTAAGGGGTTTAATAACATCAAAGGCTTGCCCACATAGCATTTGTCTTCAAGATCTCATCAGGGCCTGTGTTTGGCTTGAGACACCCACATCCCCTATCAGTATCCCTGGATTTGAGTCCTGGCTGATGCCAGCAATCCTAAGGTAGGAGGTGATAGCTCAAAACCTTGGGTTCCTGTTTCCCACATCGGAGTCCTAGGTGGAGCTGCTGGTCCCTGGCTTCAGCCTGGTCCACTTCTGGATGCTGTGGCATTTGGGGAGTAGAACAGCAGATGGGAGATCTCTCTCTCTCTCTCACTCTCTCTCTCTCTCTCTTTCAAATAAATAAATACACAGATTAAAAACAGAAAAGATGGAATCTGGTCTACCACACTCTAGAGTACCAAGTTGTCTTCATTCTAATAGGGTAAGCTCTAAAACTAAACCAGTTCCTCTTCAAATGCTTTTTTTGCTTCAACATATTATTACTTCCTGGTTTAACTGTACCGCATTGTGCCTGCACCTGCCCCCACTGCTAATCAGCATTAATTGGATTTTTAAATGAAAAAATGACAGGTGGTGTTATGTTCTTAGACACTCAGCTTCTAGCTGGTTTTAAAATTGCATTCCTCTCCCCCTCAGAAATTCCAAGTCATTTTCACAGTGTAAGAAAGAACCTGCAGGTGCTGAATTTGTTCTTGTAGCCCTGGTGCTGAGGGATCCTCTGCCAAATTGCATTCAAGAGCGCCATCTGCTGGCCCAACTTCGAAATAAAAAGAAAATGAACAAATAAGCAGGTGCTTAAATGGTCTTGTGCTTTTAATCAGTCACTTAACTACTTAACCATGAAAATGAGCTTCCTAAGGCTAATGAGAGTTGCCCAATTTGCAGAAACCGGGTGTTTATTTTTGTAGCACAATTTTCCAGCTGCCTGCATCCTTTACGGTGTGTAGCATCTGCTTACGCTGCATTGTTGGAGTATATGGTTTTGCTTGGAGATTCCTCCTGGATCCTGAGGGACAGAGCATGTGCTAGGTCTACGGGGTTGAACATCTGATTCAGGGGTCTGGACAGGTTTCTGCGTTCAATCTATGAGGGCCTAGGAATCAGGTACAACTTCATTATATTAAAATATAAGTGACGTCTCAGACCAGAGAAATATAAGGCAGGTTGAACTTTGATTCTGTATAAAAGCAAAGGAGTGGATGTGAACTGAAGCAACATACTCCAAGGTCAGCATATCTATGGCTATTATTCTGCTCTTTTTTTAAAAAAAATTTGCAGGTGCTTCAGCAATAATGAGATGTATGTGTTCCTGGGGGAGCAGAGAAGCACAGTTTCTGCAAAATTGCAAGCTAAAAATAATTAAGACTTATGGGAAAAATAGGACTGAGACAGACCATTCAGAACAAACAACCTTGCAACCAGAGCCTATCAAAGGCAGTAGCAATCTTGACAAAAACACCAGTAATTTTAAAAAGAATGCTCATTTCCTAAGAAAAAAAATTTGCAGAAAATAAAGGCCTTTGCCTCAAAAAAGAAAAGAAAGAAAGATAAGGTCCCTGGGCGGAAGGCAATGGAAGGGAAGCTGTAGTCTTTGAGGCCTATGAATAAGGAAAGACTGCATGGGAGCACGGAGAATCGAGGAAGGAGCACTGCTGGGATGGAGTACGGCTGCCCTGAGGCAGGACAAGGGAGCCGTGAGAGCCGGGACCTCACAGCCTCCCTGGGCAGCTCCCTGCGTTCAATGGGGGTCACGCATCGCACTTGGGTTCCGTCTTCTGACACTTGCTGGTCCGAGACGTGGGCAGCCCGGGAGCCTCACAGATGAACCAGCGCAACTCCCACACTTGACTGACATCATTCCGCCATGTAGCAACCACATTTGAGCTAATTTATGTGAGAATCACACACAAACAAGCAAGTGTTTCAGCAAAACAGAGCGAGCGTGGGCTGCTTCCCCAGCGCACATCTTGACACACACACACACACACACACACACACCCCGCAGGCAGGATGGATTCTGTCAGACCCGCTCCCTAGCCGGCCTGTCTCCCGGAGAGAACTGACAAGGGAAAACACCCAAACCAGAAGAGAACCTCGTTCCCTGGCACTTGGACAGTGGTGGGAAGACGCTGGCCTCACCAACAGTCGCAAAGTCCCTGGGAAAGCATCTGTCAGGACTCCTGCTATTGCCAGTGACAGAAAAAACAGCCAAGCAGGCTAAAGGGAGAAAACCGGGACACGGGGAGGGGGATAATTTACCTATCTGTGTTATTTAGAAAGTCCAAGAACTAACCTCATGTAGGACTTGATCCAGTAGCCCAAAGACTCTCTCGAAAACATTCTATCCATTACCTGTCGCTGAAATTTAGTGGTTTGTCTCTTGATCGGGTCTGTATTTGTTTTTCCAAGCATTTTAAACCTCTGTTCTCTTTAGCTAAAAACCAAAATCTAGACTCTCTTCTTCTAAGGCGATTGGGAATTGTAAGCTCGAGAGCTGGACTAAAAATGAAATCACACTTTTCAAATGAAAATTAAATCAATGATACTTTTAAATCACACTCCTGCTATGTACTGCGCCAAAACCACAGCGGGTGGGGACGCACACCCAGCCCATGGAAGCTCACGGTGCTGAAGCGCCCCCTAACCCAGATACGAGGAGCTTGGGCTTCGGATCACAGTGCGACAGCTTGGAGATGCGCCCCTTCCCGGTCCTCCCGTGCCCTTCAGGAAAGTCCTGCTGGCCAACGTCACATTGGAGAAACGAGGGTGGTGACTCAGACTTCGCTGGGCCACACTTGAGTCAGGCTTCCAAAGCCTCTCCTGAGCCCATCTGCGCACTCCTTGTAGAATCTAGCTTAGCCAAGAGCCCTGCCAAGTCCGCTTAGCGAGTCTCCCTCCCTCTTGGTATCTGATCACCCTTGACCTCAGGTCAGCTTCTTCAGTGGCCGCCGTCCTGTAGGTCAGCTAAACCCGGCTTCCCCTGCCCTGCGTGTCTCCTCAGAGTGACTTCCCGTCCCGTGAACCCAGTCCTGCTCCTTGGCTGTCAATCCCACATGTGCTTGGCTGTATCTTCCATCGGCTGGTTCACTCCCCAAACGACAGCCAGGGCTTGACTGGACTGAAACCAGGAGCCTGGAACTCCATCTGGGTCTCCCATGTGGGCATTAGGGGCCCAAGCCCTTGGGCCATCTTCTACTGCCTTCCCAGGCCGTTAGCAGGGAGCTGGATAGGAAGTGGAGCAGCTGGGACTCAAACTAGCAACCATATGGGATGCCGGCACTGCAGCTTGTGGCCTATATACATGCATTCATTCATTCATCTGGCAGGTATGTACTGAGTGTAACCTTGTATGTGACACTGTGTTGAGTCACACAAACTGTGCAGAGACCCTGTCCTGTCCTGGTGAAGTGTGCAGTCTGGTTAGGGAGACAGAGGTTAATCAAACAGCCTCACAAATGTGACGGAGGAGCTGCTCCACTGCTGTCGTGACAAATGGGCTCTGCTCAGCCTCCCTGGGAGAATTCAGGTTATCATAGCCCTACAGGGCACCCTCTGCACACACCCAGCGCGGGCCTGTGGCAAGGGGGCGTGTCCCCTGCGGTTGGTTGATTTTCCATTGTCTGCCATCTTTCTCATCTCCCTGGGGAAGAGTTTGGCCTCAGAAGAAGAGGGAAGGAATCCTCACTCTGCGGATTTGGAATGTTCCAGCTTGTGCTTACGCCAGCGGCAGTTGTTTCTTGCTCACAGGTCAGTATCTGCAGGTTCCATTTCTAGTTCCACAGTGATGGGGGAGGGGTGTCTATCCTGCTCTGCAAGCCCCTGTGGAGGCCTCCCAGTCCAGTGGAAGAAGTCATGAGCCCAGGATGGAGTGGGAAAAACACAACCATGCAATTTTTTAAAAGATTTATTTTATTTGAAAGTCAAAGTTACAGATAGTGAGAAAGAGAGAGGGAGAGAGAGAGAGAGAGAGAAAGATAGATAGAGAGAGAGAGAGAGAGAGAGAGAGAGAGGAAGAGATCTTTCATTTGCTGGTTCACTCCCTAGATGGCTGGTCCAGGCCAGAGCCAGGATCCAGGAGCTTCTTCCAGTTGTCCCACATGGGTACAGGAGTCCGAACACTTGGGCCATCCTCTGCTGCTTTCCCAGACGAATTAGCAGGAAGCTGGACTGGAAGTGGAGCAGGTGGGGCTTGAACCAGCGCCTATATGGGATGCTGGCATCATTGCCAGTGGAGGCTTTACCTGCTACACCATAACACCGGCCCCCTCATGAATATTTTAAAATGTGAACAACACACACAAGGGAGGCCAGCCTGGTGTGTGAGGTCATCAGATAATGGGGGATTGGCTTTATGGGGGATTCAGTGGGAGGGGCTCAGCCTGGAACGGAGGAGAGCCCTTAGGAGGTAGTTAGCAGTGGACTAGGAGACAGCAGGGGTTTGGACTGGGCTGGGGCAGGGGCGATGTGGTGGTCGGATGGATGGGCGACATTCCGTACGCAGTGTTGAGACAGCTTGTTGACGGCTGAGCAAAAGAGCAGGCTGGAGAATGACTGGAGACCGGCAGATCCCAGTCAGAGGAAGCTGAGCAGGGGGTTGGCACCGCTAACAGAGATAAGGCATGCACAGTGAGCCACATGCTGGAGAGGACGAGGGGAACTTAAGCCTTTAAGTGAACCTGAGCAACTCATTTATGTGTTTCATTTTTATATTGATAGGGTCACATTTGCTTTGCCACTGCAGTGTGTGCCATTAGAGGAAAGGGCAAAGGCGGGCGAGGACTTAAACCCTCGCTCCGCCACACTGCTGATTTGATGCTGGCCGACGTGGGTGACTTAGTGGTACTGCAGCTTAATTCACAGGGTTAAACGGAACATTGAAAATGAGCAGTGCATCCACTGCTGACACTTAGCAAGTAAAAAGAGTCAACACTTCGCCCAAGTATCCATTTGCTGGTGTCCATAACCCTGAGAGGATGCGAGAATGTAGATGGGGTGTAGAGGCCCTTGTGGGACAAAGGGCAGGGTGAGGTCCAAGATGTGGAGAAGAAAACGCAGAGATCCTTGACCAATGTGGAGCCAGCCCCAGCTACTGGGGCTGGGCTGGGCCAGGAGTGGGGACAGGGGAATAGAATCAACTTGGGACGGAAAGTGGGGTGAGAGGGAGGTGGAGGAACAGGGTCAGAAGCTAGGGCACTCTGTCCATGAAGGGCTGTGAACAACTCCTAACCCCAGTGGACCAGGAGCAGGCATGATGAAGAGGGTTAAGCCACCTCTTGGGACCTCCCATATCCCATTGGAGTTCCACTACTCTGTTGCTGTTCCAGCTCCCTGCTAATGTTCCCACAAAGCAGCAGATAATGGCTCAAGTACTTGAGTCCCTGCCACCCATGCAGGGGAACTGGATGGAGTTCCTGGTTCTTGGCTTCAGCCTGGCCCAGTCCTAGCTCTTGTAGCCATTCGGGGGAATGAATTAGAAGATGGAAGCTCTCTGTCTCTCCATCTCTCTGTGTCACTTGGACTTTCAAAAACCGACAAATCATAAAAAGAAGTAACCCAGTGTGATTCAGAGGTGGGGGTGGTGTTCACACCACAGCAGACCCCCCACTAAAGGCTTAGGGGATCACTGTCAGAGAAGAAGAATAAATCAAGGGCACCATTAGCAGGGACAGTACGGTTTGCTAGCACTACCCTGTATGGAGGAATGGAAACGCGTGGGTGAGCACAGGTAAGCAGAAATACCTGGGGGGGGGGGTTGAGAGCACCTGGAATCCCTCTGTGAGCAGATGGGACACACAGCTCTCAAGATGCAATGTTAGCTCCATTGTATTTCAGGCTGTCTACGCCAGGGGAATTTGAGGTTAAATAGGTGAGAGGAGCAATGGCCAGCAAAGAGCATGTGTTGCTTGTAGTAATTCCTCATTTGCCTTTTTGCTTCTTTTACAATAAAGGTTCTTCGAACTCAGGTCCCACTGTTGTGTGTTCCAGTAAGAGTTCCCACCATTTTGCCATGTTGCCATCCTCTTGCAGGTGGCTCAGCTCCTGCATAGTGGACCATGCATAAAGGAATGTATGTTCTCTGTTGTCTGGCAACATAAAAGACGATATATGAGGCTAAGCAAATAAAGGAGATATTTACTTGTTCATTCATTTCACAGGTATTTAGTCTAACACATGCTAGGTATTGTGTTGATTCCAAAACAAATGATATATTTATTTCAAAACAAACATAATACATCTAGCACATCTACAAGATACATTTTTCCTTGTGTGTTTTGCTTTTTTCTTCTTGTATGGGATTTTACTAGGGAGAACTAGTGTTTCCCACTGACAAAAACACACACCAAAACTCTAGCTGTTGCTAGGTAAACAGTGTAGCACACAGCACAGTTGCCTGCCTTTATGTGCAATTCTCTCTCAAAGTCATAGTTGAACAGGCTGCACATCAGCAGGCTAATGACATGGTCTGGGTGCACACGTGCTAGAAAGAAACAGTGTAGAAAATCTCTGCCCGAAACCTGAATATAACCCTACCATACAACCCAGCCATCCCACCCCTTGGAATTTATCCAAAGGAAATTAAATTGGCAAACAAAAAAGCTGTCTGCACATTAATGTTTATTGCAGGTCAATTCACAATAGCTAGGACCTGGAACCAACCCAAATGCCCATCAACAGTAGACTGGATAAAGAAATGATGGGACATGTACTCTATAGAATACTATACAGCAGTCTAAAACAATGAAATCCGGTCATTTGCAACAAGATGGAGGAATCTGGAAAGCATTATGCTGAGTGAATTAACCCAGTCCCAAAGGGACAAATATCATATGTTCTCCCTGATCGGCGACAACTAACTGAGCACCAAAGGGGAAACCTGTTGAAGTGAAATGGACACTATGAGAAACAGTGACTTGATCAGCTCTTGTGTTGGCTGTTGATGTACAATGTAATACTTTATCCATTTTAGTATTTTTTGTTTTGTTCTAGTATTATTGGTTGAACTCTGTAATTAACACACAATTATTCTTAGGTGTTTAAATTTTAACTGAAAAGTGATCCCTGTGAAATATAAGAGTGGGAATAAGAGAGGGAGGAGATGTACAATTTGGGACATACTCAATCAGTCGTGCCCCAAATGATGGAGTTAGAAACGTGCCAGGGGACTCCAATACAATCCCATCAAGGTGGCATGTACCAAGGCCATCTCACTAGTCCAAGTGATCAATTTCAGTTCACAATTGATCACACTGATAGGTCTAAGAATCAAAGGGATCACACAAACAAGACTAGTGTCTGCTAATACTAACTGATAGAATCAAAAAGGGAAAGAACGATCCAACATGGGAAGCAGGATACACAGCAGACTCATAGAATGGCAGATGTCCTAAACAGCACTCTGGCCTCAGAATCAGCCCTTAAGGCATTTGGATATGGCTGAAGAGCCCATGAGAGTATTTTAGGCATGGAAAGCCAAGACACTCTGGGAAAAAAACAAAAGAAGAAGAAGACCTAAATGAAAGATCTCTGTGAGTGAGATCCCAGTGGAAAGAAGGGGGCCATCAAAGAAGGAGGTACCTTTCTCTGAAGGGAGAAGAGAATTCCACTTTGACTATGACCCTGTCTGAATAAGATCAAAGTCGGTGATCTCAAAAGGCTTCCATAGCCTTGGCAACTCATGACTAGAGCCTAGGGAGATTACTGATGCCATAAACAAGAGTGTCAAATTGTTAAGTCAACAACAGGAGTCACTGTGTACTTACTTCTCATGTGGGATCTGTCCTTAATGTGTTGTCCAATGTGAAGTAATGCTGTAACTAGTACTCAAACAGTATTTTACACTTTGTATTTCTGTGTGGGTGCAAACTGATGAAATCCTTACTGAATATATACTAAATTGATCTTCTGTATCTAAAGATAATTGAAAATGAATCTTGATGTGAATGGAATGGGAGAGGGAGTGGGAGATGGGAGGGGTGCGAGTGGGAGGGAAATTATGGGGGGGGCATTGTAATCCATAAACTGTACTCTGGAAATTTATATTTACTAAATAAAAAATAAAAAAAAAATGAAAAAAGAAAAATGCAAAAAAAAATCTCTGTCCAAAACAGATGCTCACCTAGTTGGAAAGATAAGAGACACACTTGCAATAACTGCAACCCCCAAAGGGACAATCACCACTCCCACCTCACCCCCCACATCCACTCCAGTACTCCATAGCTCATCTTCTGAGCCCCTCTAGGGGGGTGGGGCCATGTGACAAATTTGGTGTCACTTTCAGTCCAAGCATTTGTCCCTGTGAGACCCTCCAGAGCCCTCTTCCCCTCTGAGCTGTGGCAGCTCTGTCATCTTGGGCCCCTGGGTGTCCACCAGGAGCATGTGTCTGTGGAGTATGGGAAGCTGGGTCAGGCTGGGACAGCCCTGCAAGGGTAACAGATATGCCAGCTTTCAAAGACTCAGTTCAAATAAATGAATATGAAATAGCTCCTTAATTTTTAAAATATGGACTATATGGTAAAATAATTTTTTATATATTAAGTTAACAAAACATTCATTAAAATCTACCTCATTTTCCTTTTCATTTTTTAACTTTATTTATTTATTTAAAAAAAATTTTTGACATGCAGAGTTAGACAGTGAGAGAGAGAGAGACAGAGGGAAAGGTCTTCCTTCCATTGGTTCACCTCCCAATGGCTTCTACGGCTGGCGCGCTGCGCCAATCTGAAGCCAGGAGCCAGGTGCTTCTCCTGGTCTCCCATGCGGGTGCAGGGCCCAAGCACTTGGGCCATCCCCCACTGCATTCCCGGGCCACAGCAGAGAGCTGGACTGGAAGAGGAGCAACCGGGATGGAACCGGCGCCCCAGCTAGGACTAGAACCCAGGATGCAGGCGCCACAGGCAGAGGATTAGCCTAGTGAGCTGCAGCGCTGGCCCCTTTTCATTCTTTTAATGGGGATTCTAGAAAACTTTGAACTACGTACGTAGCTTACAATCTATTTCTATGGGACAGTGCTACTCTAAGACATATGGGCACGTGACTTTAGGGCCTGGACCAAAACTCCAAGAGTCCAATTCAAGAGTCTGTGGTGGAACATTTGTGAATCCCTTAGCTTCTGCCTGGCATGGAAGAGACATGGAGTAATTATAAGGGGGAGACTGAGGGTGGAAGAAGAAGGGGAGACACTGTCATTCTTGTTGATCCTTCCCCAAGATGAAGCTGTGACTCTGCTTGTTGACCTCTGCTCACCCATCTGTAAGATGGGAATAATAATTGCTGCTCCACTGACTTCACTTGTAGTGGGATTTGAGGGAAGTAAAAACTCCTGAAACTGCAAACAGTTGAATCAGCAGTGGTTGTCACTGTACTAATCATCATGACGTGCTGTAACGTCCTGACTCACGCCAGTAGCAACGCCTTCACTGGGCGGTTCCAGAGCCATTTAGCCATTGCAGCAAAACCCATGCACTGGGTCTGACGCCAGGTGGCAGTGAAAGCCACATCCTGGGTCTCACCCTGCATTCCCAGAAACACCCCTCCTCCTCCCCAGGAAGACGCATTGGGTCCCTAAGCGTCTCTTGTATCTCAAGCTTGCTGCTAGGCACTGGGTGAAACACAAAAAAGCTTCTAAGATGTGGCCCAGCTCTTCCAGGAGCTGCAGTGCGTTACAGAAAAAGCATGATAGCATGGAGGCTATGGTTTTGGACTGAGCTCCTGCACTGGGTCCCAACAGATCAAAATGGAGTCGTTCATGCTATATGCAGCATAATATAACTGTAATTTCAAGAAAGCAGAGAGACCACAAGACAGACCTGTTTTCCTTGAAAACAGGTAGATCCCGGTCTCCCTAATCAAGAGTGTGCTGAGTGGCTTTTTTTAGACAGCCTCTCTGCAGCCACTCCTCAGAAGCCCCCTCTGCTTGAACACTTACATAAAAGTAACCACAAGTAACTTGACATTGACCAATCAGCTTTCCCCCGCTGCTGTTCTGTTTCCTGTCCCCACCTGTCAAAACCTCCTATCCTGCCTTTGCCTGCTGGGTGCTCCCGTTCTGTTTTGTAGAAAGCAGGCTGCCTTACTTCATAAATAGCTAATATAAGCCAGTTGGATGGATAACTAAATTCATTCTAACTGTGTCGTTTGACAAGCTTAGTGAGGAAATCAACCGCTAAACCACCAGACCAGCCAAGAAGATCCCTGCCAGCTCAGAGGACGTCCCTGGGGAGGCCCAGGAGGCGCTTCTCTGGTTGGGACATTTAAGCTGGGTCTTAGCTGGGCTTTCACGGAGGGTAGCTTCACTTGGTGGAGAGGGGTGGGCACTTCAGGAAGAGAAACAAGCAAGCACGGAAGGTGGCACGTGTGAAAACTTTGGAAATGAATGGTGAGGACATGGCACTACAGTCTTTTTTTTTTTTTTATCATTTAACTATGTATTTGAAAGGCAGAGTTACAGAGAGAGCGAGCAGGAGAGACACAGAGCGTGAGTCTTCCATCTGCTGATTCAACCCCCAGATTGGCCACAATGGCCGGAGCTGGGTCAGGCCGAAGCCAGGAGCCTCATGCGGGTCTCCCACATGGGTGGTGGTGCCTGGGCCATCTTCCGCCTGCTTTCCCAGGTGCATCAGCAGGGAGTAGAGCAATTTGTTAAGCAGAGGGCAGTGAGGTCAAATGTCCGGAAAGATCCTCTACGATGAGAGCTGTCCTGCTTGAAGTGGCAGCCGCAGCCCTGCAGGGACACTGCTGTTCCAGTAGGGGGAGGGCGCGCGGCAGAGTGGGTCATTAAGGAGAAGGATCAACCAAGAGAGGGAGGTCAAGGCCAGGCCAGGGATCCTCTTACAGTCGATACAGGGCCATGGAACCCCTTCCCACCCGTGGGGAAGCGGCCTCCATTTCCGAAACCCGGCACGTGCCCCTCTGGAGGCCTGGAAGGAGGCTTGTTGGAGGGTGTATTCACACAGTGCCCATTCCTGATCCCCGGGGCGCCTGCTCCTCCCCTTCAGAGCTCCAGGTTAAGCGTG
The DNA here is from genome assembly GCA_949820135.1 of Sylvilagus floridanus. NCBI lineage: Eukaryota > Metazoa > Chordata > Mammalia > Lagomorpha > Leporidae > Sylvilagus > Sylvilagus floridanus. Next base: position 75,256,197 of record OX463224.1, on the reverse strand, counting down.
GGCGCAAAACAGCCCTTACACATTTGCCAAATCGAATTCACCTTCAAGACACACTGCACCGGTTCAGTGAAAGTGAGCGTTGGTCATGTTAGATGGAGCAAAGACTTCCTGAAGCTTTGCTTTAAGCCTGTTCTGGGATCTTCATCCCAAGAGAGGGCCAAAGCCCTTGCAGGGCCAGGCTTCCCTGTTGATAATTCTTTTATTTTTTCTTTTTTGACAGGCAGAGTCTAACATGTTAGTGAGAGAGAGAGAGAGACAGAGAGAGAGTGACAAAAGTCTTCCTTTGCCGTTGGTTCACTCTCCTAATGGCCGCCATGGCCGGCTCTGCGCCGATCTGAAGCCAGGAGCCAGGTGCTTCTCCTGGTCTCCCATGCGGGTGCAGGGACCAAGCACTTGGGCCATCCCCCACTGCATTCCCGGGCCACAGCAGAGAGCTGGACTGGAAGAGGAGCAACCGGGACTAGTACCTGGTGCCCCAGCCAGGACTAGAACCCAGGGTGCTGGCACCGCAGGCTGAGGATTAGCCAAGTGAGCCACGGCACCAGCCCCCTGTTGATAATTCTAGCACTTCCAAAGCAGCTACTTTGGGTCAGCCACTGTCCTGGCTACTTTACAAATATCTTCACCATGACTTTTTAAAGGTGGAAAAACTGAGCCTCAGGGCTTAACTAAAATTCACATTTGTCTGACTCTGTCTTTGCTCTTTCCCAGCCTGTGCCTCTCGGACACAGGGAAATGGTGGTGCCTTGAAAGGAAGAAAGGGAACCCATAGCCGGGGGACTACACCAGGGAAAGGAGACAGGCATCTTCGCTCAGCCCCTTGGCGGGATGTGGTCTGCGGAGGGCTGCGGTGGGCTCCCAAGAGGTGCTGCTGAGGGCTCCAGCCCTGTCTTCTCTTGGCCTTCAATTCAGAAAGTGGCCCGGGAGAGCTGTGGACCGGAAGCAGGGCTGGAGACCAGAGCTTGGGCAGGGTGTTCCGGCTCAGGTCAGCCCAAAGCTGCTTCTGCCAGTGCCTCCCTCAGGGCTGGCACCGTGGCTACACAAGAATGTGCTGATGCAGTGACCTCTTTATGGAGGAGAAAGGGCCCCTGCCTGTGTGGGCAGCCCCTCTAGAGCCACTCCTCCGTTCCTGGGGCACCAGAAAGGCCTGCAGCTCACGGCCAGAGGGCCACTGCAAGAACCAGCTCTCCCAGTGGTTGTTTTCCTTTGCATCTGCCTGGGTGAGAGCCGAGTGTCTCACTGTCAGAGGACTAATATCTTGCACATGGAAACAGAGACTAATGACCGCTGGTGCTGGCCTGTGCACCACTACTGCTTGTGGCTTTTCCAAATCCCAGGGAATGGAGGCAAAGAATTGACAGAGTAGTCTTTCCTCCCACCCACCCATCCATCATCCATCCATCCATCCATCCATCCTCTCATCCATCCACCCACCCATCTGCTGTGCCCAGATACTATTCTTAGCACTGGGGAGCAAAAAGTGAATGAGAACAGTCCTAGTCTTCAGAGCTTGGGGTGCAGGTATAGGGAGACCGAAACTATAAATGTAAGGTCCCCTGTGCTTAGCAACCTGCGACGTAAACAGGAGCTCATTAATTCAAAGGACCCCCTCAGAGCCTTTGAACTCCTGGCAACTTGTCCCTCACATATTTTTGAAATTCCCACAGAATGTTTGATGAATAATCATGAACTAATCCATCCATTTCAACGAACACATGGCCGCTTCCTGCTACAGCTTGCTCTGGTTTCCCTTGTCAATGCCCTCTGTTCTCATGGTTACATAAGGGAGCCTGGCACACCCATAAATGACAGTTCCTTTTAAAAATAATTTTTATTTATTTGAAAGGGTGACAGAGAGGGAGAGACAGAGAGAGAAGTCTTCCATCTGCTGGTTCACTCCTCAAAAGACTACAATGGCCTGGGCAGGGCCAGGTTGAAGCCAGGAGCCTTGAACTCCATCCAGGTCTTCCACGTGGGTGACAGGGGCCCAAGTACTTGGGCCATCCTCTGCAGCTTTCCTAGGTGCGTTGATGGTTCCTCTTCTGAGAGGCACAGCTGTTGCAGCAGGGCTGTCATCAGACCATGAAGCATTCTATATCAAGTCTCTACTCCTGGCTTTGGGTGGACTTGGGCTCCACTCCCAATTCCTTGTCCAGTGCCCATGTGCAGGTCACAACCTGTGCAGCCACACGTGGTAGGGCTGAGTTCCAAGGACACACCCCAAGCCTCTAACCTGAGGATGCCAGAGTGATGGCAATGGGTTCTGTCCTGAGGAGGAGATGTTCTCTTCACATCTGCATTGGCACTAGGGCTCCCTAAAGCAATGCTCCTCGAACCCAGAGACTCACAGCATGTGACTGTTCTGCAGGACTCAGATATCTCAAGGGCTTTGGCAGAGAATAAACACCCTCAGTGTCTTCGCATCTCCATCCTTCACTCTCTCACTCTTCCAGTCCTATTCTGAATGGTCCTCTAAGATGTCCTTGCACATATGAGCGCGTGCAAATGGAATCCAAGAAGGTGCTCGGGCCACCGATGTGTCTTCCAGTCTGAGCTCAGCCTGAACACTATTTTGCGTAAGTAACCACAGTGGTGACAAAAGCTATCACAGTTGGGAGCACAGAAAATGGGCATGTAAATCAGACAAGTATGTCTTGCAACGACATCCAAAGGGAGCCTTGATAAACAGAGGCAGTTAAAGAGAAACCAGGGGATGCCATTCTAGATGGGAGGAGCAGCATGAGCAAAACTGCAGAGGCGTCAGCTTGGTATTGCTGGAGTGCACAGTGCAAGGCAGGGAGGCAGCGGGAAAGCCAGAGGAGTCAGATGAGAGACAGCTTTATAGATTGTACAGAGGCAGCTGTATTTTAAAGCAACTGGGGAGCCATTGAAGGTGTCTAGCGGAGGAGAGGGGTGACCGAGCATATGCTTTAGAAAGACTGCTCTCGTCACAGAGGCTGAATCTGAGGGGAGCCAGAGAGGGGCACGTGGATCTACTCTGGAGGCTGTTGGGATACTTGGGGTGACAGGTTGTGAGAACTGGAGCTTGGCAGTGACAAGGGAGGAGGAGGAGCTGTGGCACAGAGCTCGGGCAGTGGGGAGCTGGCCTGGAGCACGGGCAGGGCTGTGGATCCTGAGCCCCTGGCGATGCCTGAGAGTCTCTGCTACTTGGGGGAGGAGGAAGCACGTGGACTGATGCACGTGAGAAGGCACAATGACCACCACGGTGTGGGCAGGCAGCCCACCAGGGCTGTGCAGAGGGTTGGGTTTCGGTGTGGGTTTTCTTCCCCTGCCGCATAGGCACGAGGGATTAGGAACCAGCAGAAAGCAGCAGCAGCGTCGTGAGTTCAGGAGACGCCTTCTTCCTTTTTTCCAAAAGGCAAATGTCTGCAACTGCCAAGCGGTGGTTTTCGTGCCGCATACTGAGGAAGTGCCAGGGCTCTGAAGGGACGTCTACAATTGCCAAAGCCAAGAAGTAATTCCTCCCGAGGCTTCCACAAGGCCTCTTCCGGCCTTTCCTGGGCTGGCCCCCTGAGGCCTTGTGCACTATTGACACCACGGCCACATCATGCCAGACCATCCAAACGCCATCTTCCCTGACAGCTCCGTGGGGGTCTACCTGGGTGAGGGGGTAGCATCAGCAGCACGTTTCACATGGGGGACCTGTCCGCCCCTGCAGCTGGCAGGGAGAATATCTCCAGGGAGAATGGCAGAAACTGTCGACATCTCTGGGCTTGCTTCAGTCTTCCCAGACTGCAGAGGCCGGAGGAACAAACGTTGCAGCTCGGACGCTAATTCCGGGTGTCCCTGTCCCTGGGAAGGCAGACCTTTGTTCCCTGGTGGTAGCCGAAGCCCTCCACTGAGGGTCACAGTAAGTGGGAGCCTCCTGGCAGGTGCCCATTTCAGGACTGACCCTCCTTTCAGTCACTGTGACCTTCCTGGTTTGCATATCCTGGTGGGCAAGTCCTTTGGTAAACCCCTTAATCCAGCTGCCTCCTAGGGCAGGCAGAGCAGGGGGTCCATAGGACCACAAAGCAAGCCTGTGTGAGGAAGAATGTTTACAAACATGAGGGAGTAGACCCTCCTTCCACTGGCTGTGCCCCTCCCACCTGTCACTGACACTATTGGTGCCACTCGCCCCACACCACTCTAACATCTCAAAGCTCAGCTGCACCACTGCACCCTGCAGCCAGCCCCCTCGGGCTTTGGGTCAACAGGTCTCCCAGGGTGCCCAGGCCCCACTCTTGGGTGCTCACTCCATGCAGCCAGAGCCCACGCCTGCCCAATCCTGCTCGTGGCCTCCCAACTAAGTACACCCTCCAATCCCCAGATTGACCTCTCAGTGCCTCTCCCTTGCTTGGCACTGGGCCCAGGAGCAATGGGAACAACTGATGAGCTGAGACCCTCTTGCTCTGGGTCCAGTCATCTCCCTGAGTCACGATGAAGGCTGCTGTGCTCCCAGTAGTGTCAATCCGTCTCAGTGAGTTCCCTAACAGAGAAGGTTTTGAAGTCACAGTTCTCTCCCCAGCACCGGACCAGCAGCCTGACACAGAGAACAGTATGGATGCACACGTGGAGACGGGGTGGACCGACAGGTATCGGGATGGATGCACTGGCTGCCTGCTGGAGGAGCCTCATGCCGGTCTAGTGCTCATCACCTCCTAGTATTTCAAAAGATGAGTCCAACTGGCTCCAGCACTCCTAGATAGGAGGAGCTTAGGCATGGCAATTGGATTGGGAAGGTGAGGGGCTTTGTCTTAAAAGTCACATTTCCTGGGTTTTCCTCTCTTGGAAGCCCCTCTCCACGCTGCTCTGGCTGGAGGTCCTTGATTCTAATAAATACTTTTAAATCTCTTTGCCGTCTGCTTGGAAATTCTTCTTCCATGTGAGACAAAGAACGGAGGTAACAATAATTTCTCACCACCGTTTTCCTGTAACATTTTTGGTGCCGTGACTCGGATAGCAACTCCAATATGACTCAGATTGCAACTCCAACATGATGTGGACCCAACGTTGGATCATCCCGCCAGACTGGTGAGCACGCGGACTGCTGTCACTTTGTTTTTGGAGAGCCTTTCTCTCCATAGTAACTAGCATTTTTCTCAAAACATGGGTCCTTGTCATCCAGTTAAAAGTGATGAGCGCGGCTGCCGTCTTAAGACTCAGGGGTGAGGCTTGCTGACTAAGGCCAGATCAATCCCCTGGAGCTGGGCCTCTGTCCTCACACCTCCTCTCCCTACTGTGTGAATCAGCCCTTCGCGTGAGACTGGAAGAAGGCCTAGAGACAACCGATGGATTCTGGCTGGGGCTACACGCCAGCGTTCTCAGAAGGTCTCCTGGCTGGGCACCAGGCTCCCACTGCCGGAATGGTGTTGGGCAGAGAAACGCAGTTTCCAGCCGGGAGCCAGTCGCCTGCCTTTCTGGAGTCCTTACGAGCTGGAAAGCCAGAGGCTCCACTCTTCTTGCTCCTCGTCTCAGCTCTGGGAATGCTGGGCTGCCCCAACTCAGCTTCCTTTCGCGGGCATCGATCCTACACCTGAGACTGGGAGAAAGGCTTGTAGTAACCTCAAATTCAGGTCAGGCCACTCTCTGGTGTTTTTCAAGGACTCCCTGACTGGACACCAGATCCCAATGGCTCGTTAGGATGTTGGCTGAAAACTACATTCTGTTCTTCCTTCTGGAGATAATCTGTTGGTGAGACTAGGTGCAGCCTGGAGTGAGGCCATGGGCTCCCGGCTCCATGCCTCAGTGAGTTTCTCCTTTACCCCAGATCTGGACAGATCTCTGTCTCTCTCTCTCTGCTTCTCCAAATGCTTTCTGTAACTCTTCAAGCCTCCACAATTCCTACCTGATCTCATTAGTAGGTATTTCCTAGAGATTTCATACGTTAGTTCTGGGTTAAAGCCTAACCATCTCTTTGCAGACAGGCGGTCTGTCGATCTAGACTCCCATTAGCCGCAGTCCCCACGTGGCATAGACGAGTCTTAGCATGTCTCTCATATCCCACCCCCCTTCCTTCTCCAGTCTGCCCTTTCGTGGCCCCACTGAGTCCCCACCATCAGCTAGCTCAGAGGAGTTTTACTGGGGGAGAATTATTCCCCCACTCTGCTTCTTTGTGACTTCACCTGCATAGTCTCCAATGTAGGTGGTAGCCAGGGCTGGCACTCCAGCTTACAAACACCTCTGCTAAGGCTCTCACCATGAAAGCTCATTGTTGAAATCAGGCCTATTTGACCAAATTCAAGGAGAGGCATAGAACTACTATTTTTCCTTATGTATAAGAACAAACTACAGTATATATTTGAACAGGCAGAGGCCCAGTCTAGCACACCAGCAGTAAGGGAACCAATCACTTCCCATGTGTGCTATTCTGACAAATATGTACCCTAAGCTACAGGCATGGAAGGCTGAGTGAGAGTGGGTGACACATGCTAACCCCATCCTCACCTTCCTCCCTTCCCTGTGGGCTTCAGTGCATGTCTGGATGCCACAGGCAGCGAGAGTTTTGAAACATGTCTCAAACTCAGGAGACAAACTATCTACTTTTATTTCTTTGACCTGCGAGCTTACATCATTTTCTACACCTCTACCTGGCCAGTTTACAAGGTAGAGGATGGAGAGGTTCGCTTAAGTGAGTTATAAAAAGTGCCAGCCCCTCTACGCTGATTCCCTGTCTCAGAACTCTGTCTCCTAACAGAACTCTTGCCTCTATTTAACTGTGTGTGCATCAAATTCTTTTCCAGAGTGTCACAGAGCCCTTGGGTCTACTCAGTGAGCCACCAGGGTTCTTCTGTTATTGCTTGTGACTGCTGATTTTAATCCCAGTGGAGATTTTTTTTTAATCAGGTGACAATTGCCCCCATTATTTAAATTATGCCTGAGGGTTTCTAGGCAAGAATCTAGGCCTAATAACTTCAGATGCTATTGAATGCATATGGATTAATCCACATGATGACTTCTTGAGACACCTCCCGACCTGACTCCTCATCCCTGAGACTGGTTTGACTGACAGCCTATTAGACATGCCCAGTATTGACTTTCGGTTTTAGGGTATAAGGTTATTATCTCTTTGCAGGGCCTCCAGTTTTTCTCTACCCTGCCCCTTTGTGGGCTCTTACAGGAGCCTCCTTGTAGTAACTGCCCTCTTCTACCACCTATCCGATTCTCCTTAGGAATCTCTGGAGGGGCTGCCCAACTGCTCTGGTGGATGCCCTCTTCCATTAAACCTAACAATTGTGAGCAATCTCCAGTGGACTTCCGTCTCTGACATATGGGTCCCTAGCCTACAGTAACCCTTGAGACCCATCTTGCAGCTGCTAAACCTTTTGTTTCAGACGCAGTCCCAAGTAGCTGACTGCTGACTAGGCATCAATGGCCTAAGGTATCTTTTCGTTGAGTAAAATGAAAACGAGACTCAAATTCAATTAGAATCTAAAATGTTGTCTTTGGTAAATAGAATTTGATATAAATGTAACTTTGACCTTAATTCAGATAGAGGTATGATATAAAATCAACATCTTCAGTTATCTAGGTGTAATCGCTAAATGTGAATCGGGTAAAGCAAACGAGATAAATGTGTCTAAATGTAAACTTTGGTACTCTTAGCACCTTACATATAATTCCATGTGCTAATTTAAGTTTTGTTTACTTAATTCTTGGGATGACCAAAGACAGATTTTGTTCTCTGTTGAAGTTATCTATTGTCTTCTCTTAATGTCTCTGTTATAATTGTTTAAAAACAAAACAGCTTGTGTTGTTATCAGACATGATGATTTTCTTAATGAAAAAGGCCCAGAGGCCTAAAAGGGTTAAATGTTTGATAAAATCCTACAGGTGCTTTCAAAAATACTGTGTGGAATAAGCAAGTGCCTATTCTTGTTGGTTAATGAGTTTATAATTTTAAACATGGCTATTTAAAGCCTTTGTCATCCACAGTTTTGTATTCTCCAAATCTTAAAAATCAGTTTACTGCTCATGAAGTTAAAACATTGTTGGTTCTGTGTTTAAATGTGTCCTTTCAGATTCCAAAGGACTTCTTCCCTGACCTCTATGTGATCAACACTCTGGCACAGTTCTGTAAGCAGATAAAGCCAAATGTTCTACAGGTTCCAACTTTTAAAAGTATGGTTAATTCAGATCACTAAGAACAGAAAGTAATTCTAATTGGGTGATGGTAATAAAAAAAAAACAGCTAAAGATCTTAGGAAACTATTACTGAAGCTGCTTTATTGCTCTATCTTATATGTTATGTTACATGTGTACACATACTGTATGTCTACATGGGAAATGTCTTAATTGGCTTATAGATAAAACATCGCTTAAATTCAAACTAAGTTAATCAAAGATGCCTTTGTGGTTCATGTGACCTAAATTTCTCTACCAGATGTTATAAATTTTTACATGTTTGCACTTGGGTTTGCTGGTCAAACAAGTTACACTTCCGTTAGATATTTAAGCAACGTTTCCAGATATGTACATTATTATCTTGAAATTTATAGAAGGCATTGGACCTTCAGGTAAATATTTTCATAAGTTGTTACTTAACAGTTAAAATTGTTTGCTAGTTTTCATTTGACATTGTTATTGTCAGTAAGCAATCTGGGAGCCTAACTTGTTTCCTCATTTCTCTATTCTCTTAAAGATAGGAAGCTAATTCTACTCTGAAGAACTCTCTAGAATGTACAATCTGATCTTTAGACCTTATAAAAGGGACAGCTAACATATTTCTGTAATAAAAGCATAGCCAAAATGAGAACTTAAATTATGATGACATGGCTAGATTTACTTTGCCTTGGGCACAGTAAACAGGCAAAACCTTTTTAACCAAAGGGAGAGAGTTTTACTAATAACTTAAAATTTAATAAATAAAGTGGTCATCATTTTTGACATAGCTTTTCTCATGGGATTGTCTACCTCAAAGATATTTCATATCTCCAAGGTTTAGCAATTCATAAAAATTACTAGAAATGTGAGGAACAGCAAGATGTGACCCATGACCAGGGACAGCAACAAGAATTACAACACCAAAACAATTCAAAGAAACAGACCCAGAGAAGATATCAATGTTGGAATTACCAGTCAAGGATTTTAAAACAGCTATGTTCAAGATTTAAAGGAAAAGATAGACATAGGGAATCACTGTAAAGAAATGAAAAGCACAAAAAGAAAAAAAAAGGAACCAAATGAACTACAAAGTATGAAATGCAATTTTTAAAATATTCATTTACTTGGAAGGCAGAGAGAGACGGAGTGAGAAGTTTTCCACCCCTTGGTTCACTCCCTGGATGGCCAGAATGGTTGGGGCTGGGCCAGACCAAAGCCAGGAGCCAGGAGCTTCTTCTGGGTCTCCTGGGTGAATACAGGGGCCAAGCACTTGGGTCATTTTCTGCTGCTTTCTCAGCCACATTAACAGGGAGCTGGACTGGAAGTGGAGCAGCTGGAACTTGAACTGACAGCCATGGGGGACGCCTCAGGCAGTGGCTTCACCCACTTCACCACAGCGTCAGCCCTATGAAATGCAGTTTTGCTATATTGTCTTAACAGCAAACTGAGCACTACCAAAAAACTACCAGTAACTTGAAGACAGGTCAACAGAAATGATCTAAACTGAAGCATGGGGAGAAAAAGGACTAAAAAATCAAACACAGCCTCAATAACCTGTGAGATAACATTGACAGTCTAATATATGTATATGTGGAATCCCAGAAGAAAAGAGTAAGATTGGTATGGAAAAAACTCTTTAAGAAATGGCTGAAATGTTCTAAATATGATGAATACCATAAACCCATGGACTCCAGTAGTCAGTCAATAAAACCCAAGTGGTATCAACATTAAAACAACAATAAAAACCCTAACATATTCATCATGGTCAAATTGCTGACAACAAAATAAGGCAGCAAGAGGACAGAGACACATTACATTTAGGGGACCAAGGATAAGATTAATCATTGACTTCTTATAGGAAGCCATGGAAATAAAAAGACAATAGAATAATGTATCAAGAGTGCTGAAGAAAAAAAAAAAAACTGTCAACCTGGAATTCTTTATTCAAGGAAAATATCCTTGGAATTCATCATCAGCAGACCTATGCTCATATATATATATATATATATATATATATATAATATATATAAAGTCAGGCTGAAGGAAATGACCTCAGTTGGAAATATGGATTTGCCACGGAATTCTGGAGTCAAGGACACCAGAAACATTATTTTTTTTTAAATTCATTACAATAAAAACAGAGCAAGAAACTAACAATATATTGCAGTTGTATATAACATGTGGTAAAGTAAAAAAACAAAACAAAAAAATTGATAAGAGTAGCCTGAAGAGTGTGAGGGAGATAAATGGAAATATACTATTTCAAGAGTCTTACATGTTAAGTGGTAAAGCATTAATTCAAAGTGGACAGTGATGAATTAGTAAACTGGATTTAGCAGTATATACAAAATATGCCATGACTCCCTTGGGTTAAACCCTACAAATGTGAGATTATTTTAATACTTAAATTGGGCTAATTCACCATGTCTATGATTAAAAGGAGATAAAATGTTTCCTATTCTAAAACTGTCCCTTTCCATCATGACCAACTTTGAAAATGTTTTATTATAATATTTAGAGATGTCTAAGTTTCACAAAGGAGAGCAGAAATATTGTATACATGTCATGTCTCTGTCTTCCACATCCTTGACAGACATCACTAAATAATCACACATCATTTTTCTGTTGAGAACTTTTTGACCCTCAAAACTTTTCTCAACAAAGCTACCAGCTTAACTCTTTTTCAATTATACCTCAAGTAAATATTGTGATCCTTGGTTTGGACCAAGAGAATCAGAATTTGAAATAAAGCTTTATCAGAATTATAGGAGCAATAGTTTAATCTTGCTATCCTATATAAATTATTATTATAAATAATAGCAATGACCATGAAAATAACAGTGAAACACTGCTAACAGCTGCCTATTTCCAGACTTTTTACAGAAGAAAAATTAACCACAACCTAGGTTTTTAGGTATTTTCACTTGAAAGCTTTCTGGATGCAGACTTGATGCCTAAATAGAAACTTGAAAAATGAGAAGAAACACAACTTTGCAGAGGGACATGATGATTAAGGCAAGAGAGAAACTGAAACTTTAACTTTTTAATTTATGGAGCCAGCGTTGTGGCACCAGCATCCCACGTGGTCAACGGCTCCAGTCTCAAGTACTCTACTTCTATTCCAGCTCCCTGATAATGTGCCTGGGAAAGCAGTGGAAGACGGCCCAGCTCTAGTCTTTGTGGCCATTTGGAGACTGACCCAGCGGATGGAATATCTTTCTGTCTCTCCCCCTCTCTAACTCTTTCAAATCTTAAAAGAAAGATTTATTTATTTGAGAGGCAGAGACGAACGGTATCTTCCATCTGCTGGTTCATTCCTCAGATGGCCTCAATGGCCAGAGCTGGGCCAGGCCCAAGCCAGGAGCCAGGAACTTCGTCTGGGTTTCCAATGTGGGTGCAAGGGCCCAAAGACTTGAGCCACTTGGGTAATCCTCCACTGCTTCTCCCAGGCCACTAGCAGGGAGCTGGATTGGGAAGTGGAGCTGCTAGGACATGAACTGGTGCCTACATGGGATGCTGGTCTCACAAACAGCAGCTTTATCCACCATGCCACAACAAAACTGGAACTTCAGTAGAACAAGAAGTGCTTGAGGCATGAGTAGGGAAAATGTGAGATGAGAAGCTGTTGTCTAGATCATCATGAACCTTAGAAACAGTGCTGTGGACCTGATCCTGGGGGCAGTGTTCAAGGAGGGAACCACTTAGATATTGTCATACCCCAGGTAAGAGAAGTGTTGGCCTTCAGGTCCACAGTTGTAGTGGTGAATGTGGGAGGAAATTAGCACACCCGTGTTAAGGGAATAGGATGGAAAACAAATGGTGATTGATGCAACGTTCAGTGTAAGGAGCAGGACAATTCAAGACTGATTTGTTTCTAGCTCACCTGGACAAGAGAATCTGGGGATAGAAAGAGGGACAAGTAGGAGAGAAAATTTCCATTCCGAAGTCTTCAGCAGTCTCTTCCGGATACACCTTAGGATCATAGGGAGAAGGAGGGCATTATACTTTTTTTTTTTTTTAAGATTTATTTATTTATTTATTTGAAAGGCATAGTTACAGAGAGGCAGAGAGACAGAGAGGGAGAGAAAGGAGATAGAGAGAGATTGAGATTGAGATTCCGTCTTCCATTTGCTGGTTCACTTCCCATGTCCAAAATGGCCAGAACTGGGCCAGTCTGAAGCTAGGAGCCAGGAGCATCTTCCGGGTTCTCCCACATGGATGCAGAGGCCCAAGGACTTGAGCCATCTACTACTTTCCCAGGGCACAGCAGAGAGCTGGATCAGAAGTGCAGCAGCTGGGACTCGAATCTGCCCATATGGAATTGTAGGCGGCAGCTTCACCCATCATACCACAGCGCTGGCCCCACGCTATACTGTTTTGATGATCTTTAAGGGAATAGTTATCGAACATTTACTATATTCCACATATTTAATATTCACTTTATCATGTAGTCCTTCCAACACCCCTCCGGGTGCCCAGTTAGGTGCTTTACAGATGTGAAACTGAGGCTGAGAATGATTTACTCCAGACCACTCAGCTGGTGAGAAGCAGTCTACCTAGTCTCACACCAAATGATACAATTTCCACTCTATAGTTCTGCTTCTCTGTCCTTCGTTTTAACACTCTGGATGTTTTTCTTTCAAATTTTTAATCTGATTTGAGAGGCAGACACAGATAGAAAGATAAGCTTTTATCTGCTGGTTCAATCCCCAAATGCCCACAGCGGCCAGGTAAAGCCAGGAGCCAGTACCTCAATCCAGGTCTCTCACTTGGGTGTCAGGGACTCAGCCTCTCGAACCATCACAGGCTGCTTTCCAGGTTGCACATTAGCAGGAAGGTGGAATCAGGAGTAGAGCCAAGACAAATCCAGATTATCTGACCTGGGATGCAGGTGTCCCAAGTAGCAACGGAACTGTGAGGCCCACCACCTGACTTTATTATAGCATTTAAAGAATGTCCTCAGGAACCAGACACCCCTGCTCTGCAGTTACACTGGCATAGTTAGTATGTTAAGAGATTCTACTGTGGCATATTCACGTACAAAAACAACAGAGTGTTTGTACTGAAGTGGCAGTGGAATTTGCTGACAAATGCTGAAGAATGGCAATTCTGCACATTGCTGTCATTGGCTTTTGTCTTACCAGAAAAAGGCTGACATTTTTTTTTTTTCTCAAGGGTGGCAAAGACTTTCTTGAAAAAGGTTTGGATGGTTCTTGAATTTCCCGAGTAGGGTAAGTCACCCACAAGTCTTGTTATAAAGACAAATGCCTGGTCCCCATGCCAGTTTTCTGAAACACAAAGCTCCTCAACAGGCCCAGCGATTTCTGTGCCTTAGGTAATCCTGTTACAAGCTACTGGCTCGGGACAGGGCAAAGCAAACCTGCATCCTCACCAGGGCCACGGGGAGAGAATTTTAAAAACTCTGGGCTTCTCTCTAGAACTTACTCAGCAGAAACTCCAGTCAGTCCTGGAACTTATAACCCCTAAAGTTGCCCTGCTTATTTTCATTACTGGCCAGGAAGGGAACCCCAGTTTGGGAATTATCTGGAATGAGCCCTGCACTTGTGGTAGTCTATAGTTTGCAAAGAGATCTGCATCATCCAAAAACACATTGCATTTGTAGCAGGAGCTTTATTAACTTATAACCTAATTCTTCAAGAAACCTAGGATGGGAGCTCAGAGAAACTACCCAACTTAAATAAAATAAGCACAATATTTGGTCAATTTTTTCCAGATTTTTTTTTACCATTATTTGTATTTCAGGAAAGAATTCCCCACCTCTTAAATTCCTTCTGATAGTAACTGATGTTTGCTGAGTTACCTGGCAAATAAAGAGAAGGGTCTAGAAACCTACAAGGGTTAGTGATACAATGGGAGTCAGGCTAGCAATTGAGCAATGGAGTACATGCTTGGTTATTATAAAGGACAGCAGAAGTCCTTTGTGTGCGTGTATTCACTGGCAGGACAATCAGCACAATCCCCAGGAAGAATCAGCCAGGTGATCCTGGAGAGCTCACTGCAGCTGGGAAGGGAGGGTTCAACAAACGGAGACAGAGAAGCCAATAAGAGAGGCTCAATCAAAGGCGACAAAGGGCAGAGTAGCAGTGGGGTGGTCCAATAAGCAACAAATGGTTTTGAAGAGATGAGGCTAGGTTGGCTTATACCATAGACCCAGGCTTTGTGAGGAGGTCCCAAAACTAGTTTCAGAACATTCCAAAGTCAACATTTTCCCCAAATAAGAGATTTTCCCATGGATTATTTTTCTCTACTAACAGAAAAAAAAAAAAAAGAAGAAGAGTTCTTTCATAATATAAGGGGCTGCTCCTTCTCCTCCTAACAGAAAGCCTGTCTCCCTAGCACCAGGGAAGATAGGTGGATACTTCAGGACCCACATACTGACGTATCTACAGGAAACTGTCCATTTGTTCCCTTGCTGACCAGAACTGACAGTCCGTTACACCAAATTGTGGCTATGTACAGCGTCCATGAAGGTAAAGGGTACCTGGCAATACAGAAGTAGCAGGGTGTTTCTCCCACGGTATCAGAACTGAAACTATACAATCAGGAAAATGAGGGTTTGCAGTTTGGTGAATGTTGAAAAGTGGGCACTTCTTACAGTGCACTGAGTATGGTTTCCTACATCGGAGGGAGGGGAGAAAACTCAAAACTGGCCCAGGCCTACAAGATCCACTCTGGCACTTTCAGGGAGAAGGCAGGAGATGCAGACAGATCAAAAATGTTCCAAAGAGCTTTGCACTGTGCTCTGTCAGGTGTCCAGGCACGTTAGCACTACTGAGCAAGGCAGACTCAGAACACTTACCGACATACAAGCAACCAACTTGTCCTTCGTCTAGAAAAGCAGATTTCTTAGTTAAGTGTCTGCATAAAGGAAAATTCTGGTGGTGTACAGACATCAGGGTTTGGATAACAGCCAGCCAATCCATGCTTACTGAAAGAAAGGCTTTATCAAGTCTTTAGACTTTATGATGGAACTTTATTGACATTAACTTTATTAACATAACTTTCATACTCTCTTGGCAAAGTCTTCTTGGATGCAAAATCTCGTATCTGCTATCAGCAGGAATCTCAACCCTATAACTAATGGACAGACTTCATTCCATTAGTAAAGTTCCATCATTTACTGAATAACTACCCTGTCTGCTATGAGAACTCACAAATCAAACAGGGATAACACAAATAGGTATTTTCAACTTAATGCCAGTAGATCAGAAAATTATTCTCATGGAGGTTAAAGCTAAAAAATCATGACCATTTCAGACTTCCTCAAACAAGACATTCTAAAATTAGCAACATCTTCAACTGCCTGCAACATGCTATGGCAGTTAAACAGATCCCCATGGCAGAGACTCTAGAATTCAGCTTTAAGAACCAGAAATGCTTTCTCAAAGTTCCCAGAGAGTTGAGGCAATCTCAATGGGAGCTGGTTCTCTATAAACTCAGAGAGTCAGGCTGTGATCACACACACAGGATCCACTCATATTCCTGGCTGGCTAGATCATCTGTGAAAGGCTGGGTCAGAAACTGGTAAGCATGGAAATATTTAACAAGTACACCAAAACGTAACCAAAAAGACCTGGACCATTTCAAGGACTTTGGAAGCCTAACAAGTGGTGGGTTGTTCCTGACTCACAAGACAATCTCAAGCCAAAAACACCGAATGAGCCGGCGCCGTGGCTCAACAGGCTAATCCTCCGCCTTGCAACGCCGGCACACCGGGTTCTAGTCCTGGTTGGGGCGCCGGATTCTGTCCCGGTTGCCCCTCTTCCAGGCCAGCTCTCTGCTGTGGCCTGGGAGTGCAGTGGAGGATGGCCCAGGTGCCTGGGCCCTGCACCCCATGGGAGACCAGGAAAAGCACCTGGCGCCTGGCTCCTGCCATCGGATGAGCGCGGTGCGCAGGCCGCAGCGCGTCAGCCGGGGCGGCCATTGGAGGGTGAACCAACAGCAAAGGAAGACCTTTCTCTCTGTCTCTCTCTCTCACTGTCCACTCTGCCTGTCAAAAAAAAAAAAAAAAAAACCAAAAACCCCGAATGAATGCACCCTAGCCCTTGACTGGAGAAAGGATATGTTTCTGTTTTTCTAGATTCCAAGCATCCTCCTGTTTAAGTTACTTTAAAACATAAACTTTGCTTCACTTAAAAACACTCAGGCCCACTGGAGAAAACAAATATGCAATTAGGGACAAAAAGTTAGCTCATTTGTTACTCCACCAAATGGCACTAACTTCCTTAATATCCTGTGTTACTTATGCCAGTCCAGACCTGTTTGTGTACATGCTGGTTTTCAGCTCTAAGTGGCAGCTTGTTGGTCTTGTCTCCAAATCCTGCGTTGGGACCTTGCTGGTAGCTCTAGAGATGAGTGGTTCTCTAACTGAAATGTGTATGAGAATCACCTGGGAAACCTGTTACAACAGACTGCAGGGCCCCACGCCAGTTTCTGACTCAGTAGGTCTGGAATGCCTGAGTTCCCATGTGATGCCCATATGAACACTGCTAGTCTGCAACTGGCAGGTTGAGAATCATGGAAAACTGAAACACAGAGACTAGTTGTTTAAACAACACTGGTATGGTTTGTTTCTGAAAAAAGACTTTGTGACACTATCCCAGGATTTTTTCTCTTAAATTGGTTTCACTTAGAAAAGATATGTAGCAGGTTGTTTTAATTAAAGTACAAAATCTATTTTTTTTTAAAGACTTATTTTATTTATTTGAAAGAGTGACAGAGAGGAAGAGACAAAAAGCTTCCATCCACTGGTTCACTCTACAAATGGCTGCAACAGCCAGGGCTGAGCAAGGCCAAAGCCAGGACTCCATCCAGGTCTCCCACGTAGGTGGGCAGGGGCCCAAGCACTTGGGCCATCATCTGCTGGTTTCCCAGGTGCATTAGCAGGGAGCTGGAATGGAAGCATAACAGATGGGACTTGAACCTACTCTCTGATATGCGATGCATAACCCACTACACCATAACACCAACCAACACCAGCCACAATCTATTCAGATTGTTGGGATTAGATGTACCCTAGCTAGGGAAAAACCCTTAATGTCTGAGTTTCTAACAGCCATTCCACAGCCTGTAGGGAATTCCAACCACTCTAAGATGCTCAGTTGGTCCCCAGCTATTCCCCAGTCTCATCTTTCCTTCACTGTCTTAAAACCAAACATGTCCTCACTGCTCCTCCCATTTTCCAGCCTCCCTGGTACATGCTCGTTCAAATACTGGTATGCTTCCCTGTTCCTGCATTCCTCTGATCAGACTTAAAACCACAACTCCAAGTCCTGTATGAGCTCTTCCCTGAAGCAATGAGCAGTGAATTACTCCCCTGTGTACTTATTTTTTTAATCTCACTTTCTTTTCTGTCATTATTATGTTAAAATTATCTGTTTACTTCCCTGCATCAAATCAAAAAATCCTTAAGGGAACAGAATGTGTACTATTCAGGGTCTGGACCACTGAGAAGCTGACAGCTTGCTGAGTGACACTGACAACTATAACATGCAACACAGTGCCTAAACCCTCACAGGCTCGGTCTGCAGTGAAGATGAATGCTCTGTTTAGAAAGACACAGAGGGCATGTCAGGGAGTCCCTCTCAACAGTCCAGAAACACTCTTATTCCTACAATGAATTAATTCCAAGGACTCCTCACAAGTACTAAAATACTTAGACGCTGAAGTCCTTTACATAAAATGGCTTAGTATTTGCATATCACCTGTACACATCCTCCCAGATACTTTAAATCATTTCTATATTCTTTGAAATGCCTGATACAATGTGTTATGTAAATAGTCGTGCAACATATAACAGTTCAGTCAAGGACAGACTGCATACACTCTGGTATACACCATATAGTATGTAATAGGCCGCATCATCTAGATTTGTGTAAGTAAACTCTGTGATGTTCCCTTAATGAAATCACATAGGGACACATTTCGCACAACATATCCCTGTCATTAAGTGGTGTGCAACTGTATTTACCACATTGTTTAGAGAATAATTACCAAGAGAAAAGTCTGCACATGCTCAGTACTGATGCAATTTTTTTCACATTTTTAAAATTTTTTATTATTTTTTTTTGACAGGCAGAGTGGACAGTGAGAGAGAGAGACAGAGAGAAAGGTCTTCCTTTGCCGTTGGTTCACCCTCCAATGGCCGCCGTGGCCAGTGTGCTGCGGCCGGCGCACCGCGCTTATCCGATGGCAGGAGCCAGGCGCCAGGTGCTTCTTTCTCCTGGTCTCCCATGGGGTGCAGGGCCCAAGCACTTGGGCCATCCTCCACTGCACTCCCGGGCCACAGCAGAGAGCTGGCCTGGAAGAGGGGCAACTGGGACAGAATCCGGCGTCCCAACCAGGACGAGAACCCGGTGTGCCGGCGTCGCAAGGCGGAGGATTAGCCTGTTGAGCCACGGCGCCGGCCTTTTCACATATTTTTAACCCATGATTGGTTGAATCTACAGATGTGGAAACTGGAGACAGAACCCATGGATGTGGAGGATCAAATATAGAACATACTGAACATGAATGTGGGTTTTGGATCTAGGCTACCTGAGTTTAAGCCTTGGTTCTGGTACTCCTTGGTTCTGGTCATATGCCTTAGTTGCCATTTATAAAATCTAGAAAATAGAGTTGTGCTCACATAGGTTAATACATGCAAAATGTTCATAGTAGTGCCTGGCGCACAGTCAGTACTCAACAAATGTTAGAACTGTTTTAGAATATGTAAGGTTTAAGGCTAGTTTTTGCTCTTAAGAAGCTAGTGATCAAGTTGGAAGAAATGATACGAACCAGGGAAAGGTAAAATATAAGTAAGAAATTAGGTACTAAATATCAAACAATTTTAAGTACTAATAAATGCAGAATCTTCTGGGATGACAATTTTAAGTGAAACTACACTTGTCTGTATGTTTAGATTAAGGGTTTGTCATTAAAAAGGCAGCTATATTGCTATGTTGAGTCATGAAATTCTTAATAGGTCAAAGACATTAGCATTTTTATATAGTTCAATCTAATACTTTCTAGTTATATCTTACTTTTACCAAATAAAGGAAAGCTCTCCATTTATGTGAGATAAAAAATTGGGTTTTTTATTTAAGAGCACAAAATAATTCTGCCTACAAAACATCTTTTGGAAGCTATCTAACTCAAACTCATGAAGCTGTAACATGAAAACCTAAGTTAAATATCTAGAAGAAAATCTTAAATAATTTTTAAATTTATTTGACAGGTAGAGTTATAGACAGTGAGAGAGAGACAGAGAGAAAGGTCTTCCTTCCATTGGTTCACTCCCCAAATGGCCACCACGGCTGGCGCTACATCATTCCAAAGCCAGGAGCCAGGTGCTTCCTCTTGGTCTCCCATGCGGATGCAGGCACCCAAGCACTTGGGCCATCCTCCCCTGCCCTCCCGGACCACAGCAGAGAGCTGGCCTGGAAGAGGGGCAACCGGGACTAGAACCCAGCGCCCATATGGGATGCCGGCACCCCAGGCGAAGGATTAACCAAGTAAGCCATGGCGCCGGCCCCAAAAATCTTAAATATTTTGAAGAGAATAACTACAAATTTGTACATATTTTAATGAATTATAAAAATCTTGATCGATTCTTTTCTCCTTGTATAAAATTATAGGTATTTTTGTTAAAATCCAACCAAAAAACCCCTTCAATTATATCCTCATATTCATCTGAATTCAGGCCCATTGCAGATATTATGTTCACATCACTGTGCATTTTATAAGTCAATGTATTCTAGAGCTATCTGCTTGCAAAGTAGCACATTAAATTTAATGTTATTCAAACTTTTCTTTAATAAAAAATTGAAGAAATTAACAATTTTGTACTACACTCAACTGACAAAGATGATTGTTTAGCAAACTTAAGGCAAGCAGAGGCATACACTAAGAGAGCACCACCATAAAAAAAGACATTCTCTATCACTAGAAGATGCTGCAAGACAAAATGATTAATTCAATTTAGAATATTTCATACGGCCTACATCACAGACTGTTACAAGGTATGCAATACAGATTCCCTGCTCTAGTTTCTCATGCAAAATATTATAAAGCTTTTTCTGAATATACAGGTCAGTGCTAACAGCTTTAAGTCAGGACGAGGGGTTATCATAAAAGGGCATGCTTAGAAAACCATTTACACTCACCTGTACCCAGCATAACACACCCTGTCCCTTTTTCTTCCCCACATAGGTTCTCTATTACTAATTAATGATCTCATATATTTACCAGACAAATCACTAAAAATGTACCTATAAAAATAGGTATCATTCAAGGCAGAAGAGAGCAGCTGGAATCTAATGCCACTCTATCTCCTGGTAGTTTTTAGAAAACAGATACACTACTTCATCCAGCTACTACATAAAAATATGCTTTAACAAAGTGCTCATCTATCTGTATGTATCCCACAAAGCGCTATGAGAAACTCACAATTAATTTAGGATATAAGAATTGATATCTAAAAGAGATAATTTAATTAAGGACCGCTATCTATAATCCTAACCACATTATCTCATGGATAATTTTCAGGACATAAAAATACAATAAATACTAGAATGGAAATATAGGGATTCATTTATTACTTTTTGGTTTACAAACAAAGGCACCCAATAATGCTTCTATTTACTTCTTATAAAAGATTATAATTTTACATTTTAAAAAATATAAAGAACAAAAATCCCAAATTAGTTCTGTAGACAAACACAAAAAAAGGTGAGCACTGAAATGTTTCCTTCCTGCTTCCAAACTTTATTACAATTCTCACAACAGATGGAGCTGAGTCAAGGCTGAAGCCAGGAGATGGGAGGTGGACTTCCATCCAGAACTCCCCAGTTGGTGGCAGAAACCCAATTACTTGAGCCACTACCACTGCATCCCAGGGACTACACATAGGAAGCCGGAATCAGAAGCCAGAGTTATGACTAGGACCCACTGGGATACAGGCATCTTAACCATCAAACCAGGTAAACAGCTGTCCCTGCACTGAGTTTTAGGACACATCAATACAGCCAAGTCAAATTTAAGTTTAGTCACAATGACATCACACTTTACAATGCATACGCCAGGGTTAGAAGTGAATGGGGTAAAAGACCCAAATGTTTTGGAATATAGCTTTATCAAATGAGTCAAATAAAGTATGAAAATTATCTAATAGGCTCTCCTGTTATGCATTTGTATAGAAAACCTAATTAAACAAAGTATGTCTAGCAAATGACACCAACAGAACTGATATAAAAAACCGTTAAGTTTGACTTAAAGTTGAGTCAGTGGGAATTAACACAATCTATATACTTATGCTAACTCAGAACTGTAAATCCAGACCAACAAACATACTTGCTTAATTTATTCATTAACCTTCTTTTGACAACAGAATTCTACATAAACATACACACAAATTATAACACAATGGCCTCAGCACCCTCTTAGCATTTCTTTAAATTAGATTACATGAAAAAAATTCAGAAGACACACACTTCTGTGTATCTCACACACCTATCCAAGTTGTACCACATTCTTTGCAAGACAGACAGTTCACCTGAATCTAGATATAGTCAGCAGAAGTAAAAAAATCATATAAACATTAGCACGTTTTCTCAGAGAGAGGGAGTACTCAGTGTGTATTTCATGAGCCACTGTAAATCAAAGTCATCATCATTTATTCCATTTTCAGACATTATGGTCTCTCATACCTTATACAAGGTATGGTCCTAGACCAGAAACTTTAGTATCATTCCAAAGAATATATAGATATTTATATACATATTTCTGTGAAAATAATGTTTAAAAGTTTTACTACAGAAAATCTGGCTTCAACATGGAAGCATTTTTCCTTTTCAAGATTATACACCTGCATAGAAGAAGGTGCTTTCCTTTACATTTAGTTTTTCATAATAGCAAAATAAACTTCTTATACATTGCATTTGACAAAGAAAATTAAGATGTAAATTTCCATGAAACATTTTGTATTGTGAACTCACATCTCTAAACATATTGATGATAAACTGGTGATGATTAAATATAATACAGTTTGATCACTTTCATTAGAACAGTGTTATGCGTAACAATTTGTTAAACCAAATGTATGTTAAAAGAATAAGTAGTGTTAACTACTATTAAGATTTAAAGGGCATTATGATTATCATTAAAATATACATTAATTTTCTTGCTATATTTGTTTCTATAATGCATTTCTTTCTAAAGCTAAAGCCACATGCAGAAAAAATAAATGGTATCTTCAAACTCATTCAACAGCTTGCTATTTTATGTGGTATGTAAATAAAGTCCTTTATTTAATTTTATACACCATATTTATTCATTATTTTATTTTTCTTGAAGGAATTCAGCTTTCAAGGTCAAAATTAGTATGTGTTTACACACGAGGACATTTTCTTACTATTATTACTACCTGCAAATACATTCTTCAGTAATAATGTACTTTCAAATTTCATTTAGAAGACACTACATGTCTTTTAAGAGTCCTATGAGTAAAATTTAAAAAGGGAAGGGAAGTGAGTACACATATGGTGACTCAGTGCCCACTCCCACTTCTTACAAGAAATCTTCCTGCTTCAAAACATCAACACAACATCACAGGACTGGTTCTTGTCTGATCATAATGTGGACAAGAAAAATGTATTCCTATTCCTTCTGATACTAACAGTTGTACTGATTTTATTTTTACTTTTCTTTAAAAAACACATAGCACATATTCATACAGATTCTCAAACCTATTTAGAGCAAGTAGGTTCTTCAGAATAATAGGCAGCCTTCAGATTAGGACAGTAACCAATTGCCTATAGAAAAATGATATGCACCAGATGTTTAGCAGAAACAAAAAATAAGAACATGTCTGTCATGTTTAACTTAGAGGATGATGTGAAAATAGTCTGAATATAATTTTAACAAAACTGAAACCCACTTTAGCAGACTAAAAAATCAAACATTGAAGAGTCAACTATCTACCAACTTATCTAGTATCTCTGTTCAAACAGATGCTTTCCATTGCAGTGAACATTTGAATTAGAAATTCTCTATCTGTTAAGGCATATTTTGATTAATATGTTCCAGAATTGCACAGTTATACTGGTCAGTGTTCCTATTTCCCCACCGTGCTCTCATCTCTACTTCTTTCTTCCAAGGATCAAAATGTTAGTCATGGTTTTGGTGGCAAGTGCAAATTTGAGCTGGCATACCACAGTGTGTTCACTGTTTCATGAGCATAAACATTAAAATGTTACATAAAATGTACGATAATTTACTCCATACTCCAATCTAAGATGGTTTAATGTCTTGACAAAAGGTGAGATGACTTAAGTACATTTTACATTTTGCGCATTTAGACCACCATATACATAGATAGATGTTCTAATGCTAAATTCTTGGTCTTCAATATCTCATAGTGCTAGAAGCTCGGAAGTATGACAGAAACTTGTAACACAGACTAACCACAAAGTACCAGATGTTTCTTGCCATTTGTGATCTTGCAATAAAAATGCGCCAGATCAGAATCACAAGAATAGTATTGAAGCCATAACGTATGTTCCGCAATCTAGAAAGCAAATCAAAAAATATGAGACAATATTTTTCAGAATAGGGTGACAGCAAATTAATGCTCACTTTTTAATACAATCAAGGTTCGCTTCCACATTAATTTGAAACTTATGTTAAAAACTAAACTAGAAGCTTTTAAGTTGAAAAGTTAACAAAATCCAAACAAATCTGACTACAGATATTTTGGATAGCAGTACATCCAACAATATATTACCTCTATTAATAATGAATATACAGCAAAGTATTTCCTAACAGTATATTAGGGATTCAGATTTACTCATTCAACAAATGTTACTGAGTGTCTGCCAGTACTGTGCATCAAGTATACTGTAACTAAAACAGGTAGCTCCCTTGAACTTCAGAAGTTTCCTATCTAAAAAGGGTTTGTTTACTATGTACCTCATAGGACAGACAAAATACAGTAAATATGTGACATCTTTAGTTGTTTTACAAGGTATCAGACCAAATGATACTCCTTCAGTTTTTGATGGCAGCTACAGGATCAAAAGCCAAATGACAAGTGTTCATCCAAGAATAAAACATGGCACTAGCTTTATAAAGGACTCTTCCCATTCTTGAACAGCAACAGTCACATTTCTCTGCTCAAGTTTCAAGATATTTTTGGTATTTCCTGATGGTGTTTAAAAGGAACACACACCTCTAGATACACAACAAATGTGACATTAAATTCCACTAACTTTAGCAGGCAGTCCAATATAGAACTGCAATACAGGAACAACAATGTAGACAAAAGGACTTTATTAAAGGAACCAAAAGATCAATATTCCAGTTTGCTTTGCCACTTAATACAACATGACTTAGGAAAGTATAATTTCCCTAAACCTCTGCTTTCTTATCTATAAAACTGGCAGCCCTGCAAAGCCTCATAGAACTGTGAGGAAGAGGGTTAACAATGATAAAGTCTTCAAGATTCCACAGAAATTATATTTTAGGCCAGCGCCGTGGCTCAACAGGCTAATCCTCCACCACGCGGCGCCGGCACACCGGGTTCTAGTCCCGGTCGGGGCACCGGATTCTGTCCCGGTTGCCCCTCTTCCAGGCCAGCTCTCTGCTGTGGACAGGAAGTGCAGTGGAGGATGGCCCAAGTGCTTGGGCCCTGCACCCCATGGAAGACCAGGATAAGCACCTGGCTCCTGCCATCGGATCAGTGCGGTGCGCCAGCCGCAGCGTGCTGGCCGCAGTGGCCATTGGAGGGTGAACCAACGACAAAGGAAGACCTTTCTCTCTGTCTCTCTCTCTCACCATCCACTCTGCCTGTCAAAAAGATAAAAATAAAAAAAAGATTATATTTTTAAAGACTAGACAGATTACCATAAAAATTGTCTCTTAATGAGTGATTATGAGTGATGTTTTTCTCTATTTCCTAAGTTTGTTTTAAATTGGCATTCTAATTGCTTTTATAAAGAGACTAAGAAAATCATAACCCTTAATTATAAAGACAAAATTCTATGCTGATATACTGTATATCTCTTCCAGAGATTACCTGAACTTTAAATAACCTACAGCTTAAAATGTTTTATTTATTCCTAATATCTTTACTTTTCAGCAACAATATGAGAGAAGATAAGTAATTTTAAAAACTCAACTCAAAACAAAGCCTGTGTAAGATTTCGTAAGATGCAAGAATCAAACCCACACAAAACTCACTTGTTCAGATGCTTTCTAGCAGCAGGGAGGCCAGACATTTCTTCATTCAGTACATATTTCTTAGTTCCCATGCAGTAGTTCTCTATATACTCTGCCCAATGTAATTGCCGTACATCAATATTGAAGGTCTACATAGACAAAAATTTCACGTTACTTTCCTGAGTAGTTTTTTCCCCTACTGTCAAAAATTTACATTTTTTTTCTAGAAGCTGATTCCAAATGACATAACTACAAAATAGTTAAATGTGAAATTAACTTTTTTAATCTTACTGCTAGTCAGGAAGGAAGTTCTTATTTTTATTTCATACTTTTAATTAAAAACACGCGTATGTGGGGTGGTGTTAGAGCACAGCACGTTAGGCTGCCACTGGTGATACCACCACCATCCCATACCAGAGTGCAGCTTGTGTCCTGGCTACTTCACTTTGCTCTTTGCTCCTGGGAAAGCATCAAGAGATGGCTCGAGTACTTGGACCCCTGCCACTCACATGGGAGACTAAGATGGAATTTCAGGCTCTTGGCTTTGGCCTGGCCCAGTCCTGGGCCTTTGAAGACATTTAGAAAATTAATCCAGATGGAAGATAGTGCTCTACTCTGCTCTTCTCTTCCCCTTCCCTTTCTTTCTGTCTGTCTCTCTTTCTTCCTTCCTTCCCTCCTTCCCTCCCTCCCTTCCTCTTTCTTTCTTCTTTTTTTTTTTTATTTAGTAAATATAAATTTCCAAAGTACAGTTTATGGATTACACTGCCCCCCCCCATAATTTCCCTCCCACTCGCACCCCTCCCATCTCCCACTCCCTCTCCCATTCCATTCACATCAAGATTCATTTTCAATTATCTTTAGATACAGAAGATTGATTTAGTATATATTCAGTAAGGATTTCATCAGTTTGCACACACAGAAATACAAAGTGTAAAATACTGTTTGAGTACTAGTTATAGCATTACTTCACATTGGACAACACATTAAGGACAGATCCCACATGAGAAGTACAGTGACTCCTGTTGTTGACTTAACAATTTGACACTCTTGTTTATGGTGTCAGTAACCTCCCTAGGCTCTAGTCATGAGTTGCCAAGGCTATGGAAGCCTTTGGAGATCACCGACTTTGATCTTATTCAGACAGGGTCATAGTCAAAGTGGAATTCTCTTCTCCCTTCAGAGAAAGGTACCTCCTTCTTTGATGCCCCGTTCTTTCCACTGGGATCTCACTTGCAGAGATCTTTCATTTAGGTCTTTTTTTTTTTTTTCCCCAGAGTATCTTGGCTTTCCATGCCTAAAATACTCTCATGGGCTCTTCAGCCATATCCAAATGCCTTAAGGGCTGATTCTGAGGCCAGAGTGCTGTTTAGGACATCTGCCATTCTATGAGTCTGCTGTGTATCCCGCTTGCCATGTTGGATCGTTCTCTCCCTTTTTGATTCTATCAGTTAGTATTAGCAAACACTAGTCTTGTTTGTGTGATCCCTTTGATTCTTAGACCTATCAGTGTGATCAATTGTGAACTGAAATTGATCACTTGGACTAGTGAGATGGCCTTGGTACAGGCCACCTTGATGGGATTGTATTGGAGTCCCCTGGCACGTTTCTAACTTCATCATTTGGGGCAAGTCTGATTGAGCATGCCCCAAATTGTACATCTCCTCCCTCTCTTATTCCCACTCTTATATTTCACAGGGATCACTTTTCAGTTAAAATTTAAACACCTAAGAATAATTGTGTGTTAATTACAGAGTTCAACCAATAATACTAGAACAAAACAAAAAATACTAAAATGGATAAAGTATTACATTGTACATCAACAGTCAGGACAAGAGCTGATCAAGTCACTGTTTCTCATAGTGTCCATTTCACTTCAACAGGTTTCCCCTCTGGCGCTCAGTTAGTTGTCGCCGATCAGGTCTTTCTTCTTTCTCCCTCCTTTTCCTCTCCCTCTCCCTGTCATTCTGCCTTTCCAATAAATAAAGAAATAAATCTTAAAAAAAAAAGTATGAAGATAATCTGGGAACTCATGTCAGCATTTAAAGAGGAAAATGTTAAAATTAAGGAGAAAGAAGCAAGAGGAATATGTTAAAAAATAAGGAGAAAAAAGCTCACTTTTTTTTTTAAAGACAAAAATGTTACTGTGTAAATCAATCAAGTTGTTTCCTCACTATTTTATGTGTGTACACACATGTTTATTTCCAGGTGCTCTCTATCTGCAATCTTCCCTTGTTTTCTATATATCCTGTATATCATATAACTAAAGAATTTAAGTTTCAAACCTGTTGAGAGCAAAATGTGCAATGGTAAAAAAATAGAAAAATATGTGAAAAACAATTTGAGAGATTTTTCTTAGAATTTAGAGAAAACAGTATTTAGAGAAAAACTGCATTAAGAACTTAACATTCTCTTTAAACTGGAATTTAGGGGCAAAAGAGAATCAACATTTCAATCATACTTTGAAAATGCACTTGCCATTCTCTAATACTAACACCACAAAACCAAAGATAAAACAATTTATTTCACCAACAATTAATATAATTGAAGCTTTAATGAGGGATCATAAAAATATCAATGACTTATTTATAGCATAATAGCTGTGGAAAATATATAATTACTTCTCAGGTTGCTAATGGTTCTCTAATTGATGTACTTGCCTTTTTGTCTTCAGGATTTAGTTGATTCATTAACATATTCACATTGTCAGTATTCCAAACCCAAGAATTACTTGTGAAATATTCAAGAAACACCATAGCTTTGTGAAGACGAGTTATTGTTTTCATCATCCTGTATTATGAGAAACATGAACAGATCCATATTTTGCAGGGATTAGGAAAATCCCATCACCACCCAGTGTATCAGTATCTAAGACAGAGACATTAACATGGAAATTGTAATAAAAAATTCAATAAATGTACAAAACCAGCAGGGAATAAGAATATTTCTGCATCTTGGGAGACATTTTGTAAATTCAAAATGAAAAAAGAATTTATAAGCAGCAGCAAATTAATTTAAGATTGCCTAAATAGTTTTGCTGACATACGGAACTAATTCTCAAAGGATTTGCAATACCCTCAAGGTCAAATTTTCTGTATAAAATACTAGGCAAATAGATTGAAATAGATCCAATTAGTTTTCTCTTGCTTTTTGTTCCTAAAACTGCATGTTAGTTCCACTGCATTTACTAAGACTCCCTGTATGTTCATAACACATTGTGTGTGTATTATAATCCCAACTCTTCAGCATCACTGAAGCAAAACATACAGAAATATTCGTTTGCCATTTTGTCAACTCTAATTTTTAAATGAAACCACACAATTTCTCCTTAACACTAATTGGCGCCACTCTTGATCATGTGGATGTGCTGTGAAATCAATGACTCAAGTAGAAAACTTCTTGAAATAGATGTTAACTCATCACCCCATGCCTTACCAATTCGTCTACTTAGAAATAAGAGAGTGTGATACTTATATGCTTTTTTAAAAAAGGGCAAAAGGCCTTAGTCTTTAAACCTGTCATTTTATATATCTTGGCTTACTGTAAGTCATTGATATCATAACACCAACCCGAGCAGTAACATCTATATAATAATAATTACCTATGATTAAGTAGGGAAAGGGAAGAAACAACTTTGTGAAACAAAACACACATCAAAACAATCTCAACTTCTGAAAATAAAAAAATAATTTGTAGAGAAATATTTAAAGATAATTCTATTTATATTTCCACAATAAGGATTAGCATCATATGTGGTTCAGAAAACACTCAAATTAGGAGCTTTCAGAAATGGGGGACAGAGAAAAAAATCAGAACATTAGAAATGAGGGAGAGGGAGCAAAACAGTTACAGTTACAAGGAAATTCAATCCATTTAGAAAGAGACCCTGAATCCAGAACACTGGAAGAAAATGAGGCAATATGGACAACAATAAGGAAAAACTATGTTTCATCCAATAAAGTAATTCCAAAATAAAACTTCCATTAAATATGAGAAGAATTCTCAAGCATCAAAAGCTCTACCTGAACAGGAATAGTTGATACAGAGAGAAAGCACTTTGTAGGGTGAAGACAGGGAGAGGGAAGGTTTCTGCTTTTAACAGAAGTTAGGCAATTTTTTTCTTAAAAAAAAAAAAAGATATAACAGATTTGTAACTAAATCAATATATACTGTATCACATCTAGGATAGTGTACTTGATTATCTCTGTCACACATACACACAACTTTTCCATTATATTTCTTATAAAAAAGTTTTTTCCTGACTCCTTTTTCATGGATAATTATCACCTAATCTTCAGATTCATTCAAGTGGCAGAACAGCCTTAAAAATCAATCCTGATTCAGCCATTCAGAAATTACTTGTAATAAAAAACTGGGGTGGGGGGGCTGGCACTGTGGCGTAGTGGGTAAAGCTGCCACCTGCAGTGCTGGCATCCTATAAGGGCACCAGTTAGAGTCCATGCTGCTCCACTTCCAATCCAGCTCTCTGCTATGACCTGGAAAGCAGTAGAAGATGGCCCAAGTCCTTGAGCCTTGCACCTGAGTGGGAGACCCGGAAAAAGTTCCTGGCTCCTGAAGTGAACCAGTGGATGGAAGACCTCTCTCTCTCTCTCTGCCTTTCCTTCTTTCTCTGCGTAACTCTGACTTTCAAATAAATAAATAAATCTTAAAAAAAAAAAAAAACTGGGGATGAGAGGGAGAGAAAATTTCAAAAGCCATTTATACTTATATACAGGGGGCTTCAAAAGGTTCATGAAAAAGTGGGAATAAAATAGCAAGTGTAGTCCCGGTTGCCCCTCTTCCAGGCCAGCTCTCTGCTGTGGCCTGGGAGTGCAGTGGAGGATGGCTCAAGTCTTTGGGCCCTGCACCCACATGGGAGACCAGGAAAAGCACCTGGCTTCTGGCTTCGGATCAGCGCAGCCATTAGAGGGTGAACCAACGGTAAAAGAAGACCTTTCTCCTTGTCTCTCTCTCTCACTGTCCACACTGCCTGTCAAAAAAAAAAAAAAAATAACAAGTGTATTCTTGAAGAACCCTTGTATATATGTGAAATTTACAAAATATTTTGAGGCAACAAATATATGATTGAATTTGCATATAATAAAGAAACTTAAAACTGTGCCATCACTCTTGTATTAACATATACTTTTTATATTATTTTTTTCCCAGGCAGAGTTAGACAGTGAGAGAGAGAGACAGAGAGTTATAGACAGTGAGAGAGAGACAGAGAGAAATGTCTTCTTTTTCCGTTGGTTCATTCCCCTAATGGCTACTACGGCCAGTGCTGTGCCGATCCAAAGCCAGGAGCTGGGTACTTCCTCCCAGTCTCCCATGCGGGTGCAGGGACCCAAGCACTTGGGCCATCCTCCACTGACCTCCTGGGCCACAGCAGAGAGCTAGACTGGAAGAGGAGCAACCAGGACTAGAACCCGGGGTGCTGGCACCCCAGGTGGAGGATTAGCCAAGTGAGCCACAGCGCCAGCCTCTTTTGTAAAATATTATAGAGCAAATGCTTGTGACTATACTGCCACATACGCTGTGAGTTATTTCTTTATTCTTTATTATGGCAGCCTGTAAAAACTAATCACAATCCTTTAAGAGTGGGGTAAGACATTAATGATCATCTAGTCCAGGGTTTCTCAACTTCGTACTTAGATATTTGGAGTCAGATCATATAATGTTGTGAGGGGAAGATGCTTGGCAAAACCCTGGCCTCCAACCATGAGACGCCCATCACGCCCTTCCCCCAGCAATGTTAACTAGATACTTCCAAATATCATCAAATGTCCCCAGCTGCGAACTAGACATGAAAAGCAGCAGGTTCAGAGTAGCTAAGCTAAATAACAACAACAACAAAAAAGACAAGATCATGAAGCCAGTTTTTTTAGATGTCATTTTTAAAAGTAAGAAAATACCTACTGTATTTTAAGAGCCAGAGAAAATAATCTGTATTGTCTCTGTATGCAACAATACCATGATTTTTAGTACCCATTTCATATTTCATATGAAATATATCAGTGCTTTGTAAAATTATGTCAAGATATACAGCAAATTAATTTGTATCTAGCTGACATTCAGAGAAAGGTAAATGAGTAAAATGAACATCATGCCATACATGAGTTTACTATAGATTTAGGCTTTAGATGAAGGTCCCAACATATGGTGTGAAGTATAGTATCCAGGCTCAGTCAATAACTGACCAAATCAAATAATACAAATTGTAAAACTCCATGCTCAATGTTCATAAAATTGCCCAAATAAGACATCTTTATGTCCTTGCTGCTTTTAGACAATATGTTCCCAGAGATCAAGGCTCACTCCTCCTTCGATACTTAGAAAGCACCACATATGACAAACTTCAGGGATAAAGATTTTCTATGTGTTGCTTTCTAGATTTTAATTTCTAACGGTGGTAACTATGATATTATGATATAATCTATAATATTGTCTCCCATTCGACATGCTCACCTCCAAAGTCACCTTGACCACCTTCCCTGCAAGAGTTGAAAGCAATTTCTAACCAACAGACTAAGACAGAAGCGATACTGTGTGACTATCAAAGCTAGCTCAGAAAAGGTGTTGCAGCTGTCTGGCTTGTTCACTACAATACTCATTCTTGAAGCCTTCAGTCACCAGTGTGCTGTCCAATTCCTCCTGAAGCTGCTACACTGTGAGGAAGCTCAAGAAAATTCAAACTATCCATGTGCAGAGACCACATGGAGGAAGTTGCCGAGCCACCAGAGCTCTGCACCCTT
Source organism: Sylvilagus floridanus (assembly GCA_949820135.1). NCBI lineage: Eukaryota > Metazoa > Chordata > Mammalia > Lagomorpha > Leporidae > Sylvilagus > Sylvilagus floridanus. The sequence goes on along the minus strand of OX463224.1, from coordinate 75,224,128 downwards.
CTCCCTATTACCATTCTTTCAACTGTGCACACAATCGGACTACAGCCACTTGAAGGAACCTGAGCCAGAATCATCCAGCCTAGCCCTTCCAGAATTCCTGATCCACAGATGTACCACATAAATAAAACATTGTTTCAAGACATTACATTTGAGGCGTTTCTTTACACAACATAGATAACATTAACAGATCTTAGTACTGGGGAATGAAAGGCTATTACAATCAAAGCCAAAAACACACAGTATTAGCCTTAGGATCTGGTGATGAACAAAATCTGTAAGACCTTTGAGATCATTAGTGAAAACTGGAAGGGCAGGAAAACAAAGTTGGAGGAAGCTTTAAAGGGATCTGAGGAAGCTGTTGGTGAGGTAATATGGAAGACAGAAACTGAAGGCAGCAAACTCAATGATCTGGCCAAGATTTCCTGAAAGAAAATTTCAAAATTTCCTGAGAGAGAGAGCAAAGACAATCTTTAGAAGAGAACTAGCTGACCTGCATTTGGAGGAAATGTAAAATTCCAGCCTAGAATCTTCAAGAAAGAAGTCAGCTTTTCACTGGTACAAATAAATATCTGACCCAAGCTACTCGCGAAGGAACGAGAGGCTTATTTCAGTTTGGAGGCTAAAATCCAAGTGGCATAAGGCAGGTGCTGCTAAAGGTCCTGGGGTAGATGGCAGAGCACACTGAAGAAGGATCATATGGCAAGCCAGGAGGCAGAGACTATTTGGGGCCAACTCGGACTTTTACAACAACCCTTTCCAGAGAGCTACCTTCCCAGAGCCGAGTACCAATGCCTAAGGCCTTCCTTCCATTAGGCCTCCCAGACTAAAAGGTTTCACCACCCAAGAGCACCACCCTGGGGACCAAGCTTTTAACACATAGGACTTTGGGGGACATTCAACACCGAACGACCCAGGGTAGCGGCTGCTAAAACTCTGAGACAAAGTCTCTCTCAAGATCTTACCGATAAGACAAAATGGAAATTCTACAGATCTGAAATCTATAGCAACTTCATATGGGACTCAAGCTAGTGAATGGCTTACGGCAAAAGATGTGAGTATGGCTTTGGTGTGAACAGCATGGATTGCTTTAAGACAGATATTCCTGAAACCCATATAATTTTTAAAGCAATCTTATCAGTATTCATGTAAAGGGAAAGAAACAGTACAAAATAAAAAGAAATTTTGTTATCAAGGATTAGCGGACCATTACCTAAACACCAAAACTAGCCTACCACTTGTTATTATGAATAAGGTTTCACTGGAACACAGTCATGCTCATTCATTTAGACTCTCTATGGCTTCTTTCACTCTTTAACAGCAGAACTGAGTAGCTGCAACAGAAATCATATGGCCCACAAAGCCTAAAATATTTACCATATGACCCTTTCTAAGAAAAATTTGTCAGAGACCAGCATTGTGGTGTAGCAAGTAAAGCCGCCGTCTGCAACACCAGCCACAAGCATCCTATACGGGCACTGGTTCAACTTCTAGCTGCTCTATTTCCCAACCAGCTCCCTTCTAATGGCATGGGAAAAGCAGCAGAAGATGGACCAAGTGTTTGTGCCCCTGCCACTTACATGGAATACCCAGAAGAAGCTCCTGGCTCCTGGCTTCAGCCTGGTTCTGCCCTGGCCCTTGTGACCACTTGGGGAGTGAATCAGAGGATGGAAGATCTCTTTCTCTCTCTGACTCTGAAACTCTGAATTTCAAGTAAATCCTTTAAAAAAAAAAAAAAAAGGAAAAGAAAAACTTGCCAAACTCTGCCCTGGACTCCAAAACTTTCATAGGCAGGGAGCAGGCACAATCAGATGGTACTCAGTAATACACACAGGTCATTTTTTAATGCAAAAAGACTTAGAGGGCAGAGTCAAGAGCTCCCAGAGAGCAGGACTAACCCTAATCAAGAAGCCACCAACATACATGCAATAGGAATTCAGAACTAGTAAGAACCAGAGTTTAGTGTGCCTCCCATTTTTTTCTTTTCGAACAAAATTGTCTAAAGCCATTATCTTAGGTTTGTCTCACTATCATATGCTAGGGGTATGGACAGTATATAATTTGTTGCTGTAGTTCACAGATTTTTTTAGATCAGTACTTGAAAAACAGGAGGAGCTATACCTACAAAACCACTCATAGGCAACTCAACCAGACTTAGAGAACCCTGACTTCTGATTCCACAGGGATTCTGTGGGAAAGAAGCAACTATATTTTTCATGTGTGAGGCCTATTTTGGCCAGAACGTTCACTGTGGCAGATTACACTTCCTAAATCAGTTGTAATAAATGCCTTATATCTAACATTTTCATTACAACATGATTCTTACCATTCTCTCAATCCTCTTTTCTTAAATCTAGGGATGATTTGTGACTCACTTGGACTAAAAGAATGCGGCAAAGCGATGCTGTATGACTTCCACGTAGATCAGAAAAGGCAATGTATCTTTCACTTTATTTGCTGCAACACTTCCCACTTGCAGTCCTCAGCTGACATGTAAGAGGTCTAATTCGCCTGAGGCTACCACTAGTCCTTGCTAAGAGCCTATAGGGAGAAATCTTGCTGCAACATGAAGAGACACGGTCACTAGTTCCCTGGCTGCTTCACTGTCCCCCACCCTCTACCTCATCATGGCTCTTTCAGCCTCACTAGACCTCAATCACATGAAAGATCCCAAGCCAAAACTGCCCCACTGATTTTAACTTCTCAAATTCCCAATCCTGAGAAAAACAATGACCATCGCTGTTTTAAGTCGGTAAGTTTGAAATGATCTGGTAGACAGCATCATCAACTCTGACTCAGTGATTTGTGGCTAGGCCCCTTTGCTTGTGTAAAGCATTTGTAATGCTTTGTAAAGCATTGTGATACATTTAGCCCAGTTTACTCTTCTCATCTAGTTTTTTTCTTTTCTGCCCTAAAATGTACAAATTTGATTAATATAAAGAAAGCATACATAGCTTTATAAATTTCTGCACACCTTTTAGCAAATAAAGAATGTTGCCAATGGCAAATATTGTGTTTTTTCAGATCATTCTAGAAAATCTTAGAAGTACTTCCTTACCTATTCTAAAGTTGTTCAATTCAACACCTCTCACATTTTCTTATAGTTATTCTTATAGTTAACATATAGGGCTAGGAACATGATGGACAAGTGAATCCATGGAAAATCCCTATGGAGGAGCTCAGATCCTGTAACTGGCAGATACCTCACTTGAATTTTTTGAGCAGTTGATGGAAGTTCTGGAATCAGCATCTTCTTTATATATAAATACTCAAATCCTGAACTCTCCAATCAAAGGCTCCACTGTAATGCTAATGCAGTTAAAAAAATAAATATCTTTATAATACATTTCATGATAATTACATGGTAGACTGTAGAGAAACATTAAATTTGCAGGATTTCAATGGGGAAAAAAGAAAGAAGAAGGAAAGGCTACAACTATAAGAAAACAATTTCCATTTGTTATTAACTTTTTTTTTAAAACTATTCCATTCCCAACCTGAAAAATTAGTCAAAAACTGTAATTACAATATTATAAGCTGAATGGGCAGCTGAGATATTTAAAGTAATTAATCTTCTAGAAGCATCCTATTAATTTTCATATGAAACTGCACCATCCATAGGAAGTGAACTATTTAACCCTTAATCCCCTATAAAAACTCACCCCTAGGTCTTTGAGGGGGAGAGGAGAAGGGCTCAATTTCAGCTTATAATAACAATGACAACCTTGATGTAGCACATTTCCTATTGTTGGGAATTTGGAGGATTAATGACCCAGCAAGATGAAATCTAGGGTCAGCAACCCCAAATATCTCCAATTTTGAAGAAATGTCCTAGCATCCTGATTGTGATTGTGATTAATCAGGTTAGTAACTCTAAAGGTAAAGCTCATGCTAGCGACTTTTCGTCTTTCCAGCAAGCTTCCACCACCTTACCAATACATAGTGTATTTACTGCTATTCTTCTTACCACGGTTTCTGACCTGTCAACCTGAGTGCAAGATCGAGCAATAATGCAGGTACTGTATGTCTGACACCCTTCCAATAATGAAGCAATAGGTTGTTGGAATACAACTTAATATTGGGGCGCCTGAATACTTGGTTTAAAGGATTCATCTTGAAGAAATGATTTAGATAATATCCTGTAGGAAAAATAAGCGTCAAAGCATTTTGAATATTATTTGTTATTCAGAAAAATACCTAGTTAGTCCTAGAATTCAACACATGACAATAATTTATCATCCAAACATTAGAACAAATTAGAGTGACTTACAATGCTACCTGTGCTTTTCTGATAGTCTTATATTCAAGTCTTCTTATTCACAAAAGGCCATTAAGCCTTATCATAAGCATAAACAAATAAAGAGTTAATATGCAGTTTTAGTGTAAGCATGGGTTGTTTAACAGTCAGAGGAACAGATAAGACAGAGCTAGTCACCATTACCTTGGGCTTCTTCCAGTCATCCTGAGGTAGATATCATACAGGAATGCTGGGGCCTTATGGCTTACAGCAATCCAGTAATGATATAAAAGGTGATTGGAGGTTAGATTTACATTGGGCCGTCTGAAGGCCTGTTCGAGAGGATTCCTCTTGAAAGTGGAAATTACATGGTATTCTGAGGAAGAAAAGTTGTGTAACAGCTTTGATAATAACCATGTAATGAAGTTTTGAAAAAAAAGTCATGTTTGTACAACGCAAAATAGTTTACCAAAGATGTCAGAGTTCGTTCATTAAAAAAACAAACTTTTCTATTCTCAATAGTAGCTAAAAGGATATGGGTATTAGACTGCTGAACTCAAGAGGTTTTCAAACTGCCACTCTTTATGAATTTTAATCTGATGAATGAATTTCTGCTAAAATTCACTCTTAAAAGTCTTTAATGTTTTACCTATGTCAGTTTACAGTGTCACTTTCTACATTTCACATCTCATGATAGCTTCTTTCTTTCTGTTCCTCTTTCCAGATTCTTATTACTGTACTTACTTCAAAAAGAAAAGGAAAATCATCATCCTTTGCTTATGAATAAGTTGCTCAAATTAACATACATTAACAAGCTTGAAACAACTCCAAATGAACTTTTCCTATAATTCATTTAGGTTATACGGTACCAACACAATCAAACCTTGGATCTATGTTAATATTTTAACAGAAATGTATATAGAGATATTCATTAAAAAATAAAGCTCAACTTGATTTTTCACTGAAGTTTACAACACAAAGAATGCTTATAAGAAACCTATTTAAAAATGTTTCAACAGTCTACTTAAAATAATCATGGTAGTTAAAATCACCCTAGATTTGTTTTTCTTACATGCTCTAAAGGTCAATCTTTAGAGTTAAATAAAAATATCACAGGAAAAGCCCAGGACAAATGTCATAAAATATTTACTTTAAAAACAAAAATTACTCAATGAGAGATAAATCGGAACCTATTACTAAATCAAAACACAGTTTAAATTTGAAATCAACAATTTGTCATTCAATCTTAAAGGGCTTTAAGTTATACTATTTATATTTTATAACTAGTGACACACAATACATACTACTGTTATCAATCTGAATTTAAATAGATTAAAAGGTAGTAGAAAATATTCTGACGAAAATATATCCTATTTCCTTCACTCATTCATTTATTTCTCTGGGGACCACTTGATACATCAACTCTTGCTGGAAATGACACTGTCCATGGACAGGCAGGCCTGAGCATGCTCAGCCAGGAGAAAAAGCACTGTTCCCGTGCCACCCAGACCCACGAGGGTGCTGCAGATGGCAGCAGAAAAACAGCAAGGTCAGAGAAGGGTGGGGTGGGTAGGATGTTTCTAAGTCTGTGAAACATTAACAAGGACCACAAGGCAGTGCTGGTGGCTATTACCTCTAAGACGGCAATTAGAATAAGAATAAACTAGTACCTTAGTAATCTTAATGCCTCATGGGTAGTCTAACCTTAAACACTCAGTGAACACTTTAAGTTCTGTAAGATCTATTCTAACATTCAAAAGCACAGGTAAAATCATACCAACTTCGCCCCAGTGGAAAGGGTTAGTGCTGCCTGTTGTGCAATTGTACACCATGATGTTTCTTGGTCTGCAAAGATAAAGATGAAAGCTATGAAACATACAAAGAGGCTAAACTCATCCAACTTAAATCTTAACAAAACATTTAAGCAGAAAGACATGAGGCTGACGGGTACTTTTTCTGTACTGAATATTTTTTAAAAATTACCCTTACTGGATTAATTTTTATGTTTGAATAACTACTGACAATTACTACCCTTTCTCCTTCCAACTACCAAAAATGTATAAAAAAACAGATTTTTCTCTTTTCATATTTTTTTGCTTATATTAGCAGGAGTGTGCTTTTAAATGTAAGGAAAACAGTATCAATCCCAGCTTTTCCTATCTCTGCATTTTCAGACACTCTAGCTAAAAAAAAAATTATGGACTAAATTTCCTTTTGTCAAAACCAATATATATATATATATATATATATATAATCACTTCTTTTTTTTAAGATAAAATGTTGGCTTTAAAAACAAAGGCAGTTTATTTAGAAAAAAAGTTCAGGGAAGTTTGAAGTTTAGGTGTTACCTATAAATGTCAGTATTACCTCAAAAGAACAGTACTCATGAGTTGATTACAGCAGCTCTAGTGTGCCAAGTTTGACAAGTGTAACCCAATTTCTATGGATTTTTACTTCTACAGGCCAACTTTATAGTAAGTTTTAGTTTAGATTAAAAAAAAAATCACTGTTGGGAGGTACCCCCCCATTATTCATCCCTAATGAAGCTGTTCATTCTGTATAGTGTGAGAATGAACATCAATTCTTCATATGACTGAACGGTCCTCTGCCATTGCCTATGATACACCAATTCTCATAGTTGGCAGTGATACTACCTCAACAATGGTATGGCAATATCAGGGCTGAGGAATTAATTAACATTAATCATATCTCCGTTTTCCCTTATCAGTTACTATACATATTTAATAAGCGACATTGTCACCTCATATACCTATTAACTCCGGAATACCAGGCTGCCGCAAGACTCGTGTTGACAACTACATCTACAGGAACAAGATCTGCAAGGGCATTGTTGGAGGCACGCATTGTTCGAAGAATTCCTTTCCCTGCCTTTGTTGAAATTAAAAACAACACCTTAAGATATATAAGCCGAAGTGTGTATATATAAAGATACTATATTAAATAAATCAGAAGGTTTACTTACCGCAATGAAGAGACCACTTGGTCCATTAAAGTTATCAATCCATCCCTAATACCAAAAAATTTAAAAAAGGGGAGAACTTAGAAATGTTATGTAACTAGAGATTTACTACTTGAAATCTATAACCATAGATATGTATTTGGTGGTTTTCTTCTAAAAAGTAAAAATCTTGGATGGAGGTCAGAATCTTTCTCACTTTCCCAAATTGAAGCAGGGATTGTAAACAATTAAACAAACATTTTCAAGGGCTTGGTTACCTGCTCTGTCATTAACTCTCTGGAAAGAGAATTTTATAAGAAAGAAATTTATGTTGTCAAATATTGTTGCTAAATTAAGTTTAAGTTTGATTTTATGCTATTTACTAATACAGCATCTGTAGACTGGGGCAAAGAGTAAGTCTTCCTCAAGTTTACTAATAAAATAGAGAATAACAGAATAATTATCAAAAAAAAACAAGAGATATTATCATTTACTATTATTATATAAGTCAAGGTTTTTCCCTAAATCCACTAATGTACTGGTTCAGAACCCTTCTATATCATATTATAAGGATTCACAAATACCATGTCACAAAGTTTTATTTTTACAGTTAGATCACAGAAATGCCTGATACCTTTTTTAGCTTTGTAATCTATTGATCTGTATAGGGATCTACCTCTTGGAGAGTACTAAAGGGCATACTCTTTTTGGTACTAAAATACAAATGAAATCATGGTCTCCTTTGATTCAAGACACGTCATAGTTTTTAAGATTCAATTAAGACTTTAAAGATGTTGATTTGTACTTCCATACACTCAGCATAATACTGAAAATAAAAGTACCAATGCATCTCCTCCTGTGAATAGAAAACAGCTTTGCCATAGCCTTGTAGTAAATAATACATACTTTTAAGTCAAGCTACTGCCAACTCTTAAAACAGATGCATGACTTAAAATTCTCAAGTCTAATTATTTATAAAGATTTCTAACAACTTACTGGAAAAGGTTCTTTCCAACTGGCACCGACAATCGATGGCCTTACAATCGCCACGTTTAGCTTTGCTCCTTCTTGTTGTACAACATATTCTGCCAATGCTTTCGTGTATATGTACGTATTAGGTCTATCTCCTATCAATTTTGGTGTGATGTCATTTACTAGGCCATCATCCATCCACCTGGCAAAAGATTGCACACAAAAATGTTTCTAGATGTTTTACTATAAAAATGAAAAGTCATTTAACTGAACTTTGCACCTTCAGACTGTGGTCGACTCAAATGATTAACAATTTTACTTGAGAAATTGAAGTTTTATTTTCGTTAATAAACTAGAGGTCACCAATCCCTTTCCTACCCCTTCCCTCCCCCCTCCCCCCAACACAATTCCTTAAAGTCTGAAGACCAAGAGCTCTTTTAGAAATCATATGGTACCTAGTAAAACCTGATGGGAATTGATTCACGGTTTTAAAACATCACTTGGTTCAAATGTTCATTCATTCATTTGACTAGGTGTGCTACCTGAGATCAAGCTAACATTATTTCATATTTTATAGTATGTATATAAATTCTATTTCCTTTTTAAAGACCAAATAAATTCTAAAATACACCCAGCCCCAAAGGCTTCAGACTGGAAATCACAGATCTACATATAACCAAACAAGGCAACATGTTCACTATACACATGCGTAATATACATTTGTAATTAATATAAAAGTTCTAATAAGCCAAATACTTAAGGTGAATCTTCAAAATTACATGCCCTCACTAGCAAGACTAACAAATACTTGGATCAACAATAAAAATAAATTGAATCATGCTATAAAAACTTGATGAGCGGGGCCGGCACTGTGGCATAGTGGGTAAAGCTGCCCCTGCAGAGCCAGCATCCCATATGGGTGCTGGTTCAAATCCAAGCTGCTCCACTTCCAATCCAGCTCTTAGCTATGGCCTGGGTTGGACCCCTACACCCTCGCGGGAGACCCAGAAGGAGCTCCTGGCTCCTGGTTGGTGCTGTTCTGGCCATTGCAGGCATTTGGGGAGTGAACCAGCAGATGGAAGACCTCTCTTTCTTTCTGCCTCTGCCTCTCTGTAACTCTACCTTTCAAATAATAAATCTTTAAAAAAAAAATAAAAACTCCATTAACAACCTATGATAAAATCATAAAAGTTCCTCCAATTCTCAGTATCTATGAAGAAATGGTGTACTTGGATTATCTGTCAAAGAATGAGATACTAGGTATGTCTATGGTTCTTTCCCAGAGTAAATTTCTGATTCTGGAAGTACTTGTTTTCAGACACTTTTTGTTTTTTAAAGATTTATATATTTTTTTGAGAGGCAGAGTTACAGGGAGAAAAGGGGAGACAGAGATTGGTTTTCCATCCACTGGTTCACACCCTAAATGGCGGCAATGGCTAAAGGTGGGCCAATACTAAGCCAGGAGCCAGGAGCTTCTACTGGGTCTCCCTATAACTCTACGTAGACAAGTAAGTTCAGTATACTGTCACACTCTAATGATTCTCACAATGAGAAAGAAGCTTTATAAAGTGAAGATTATCAAGATAAATTTCCTTGCAGTAGGCATTATGGCACAGCAGGTTAAGCTACCACTTGGGACCACTGACCCTCATGAGTGCCTGAGATTGAGTCCTGCCTCTGTTTCTGATCTAGTTCCTGCTAATGAGCACCCTGAGAGACAGCAGATGATGGCTCAAGTTCTTGCATTCTTGCCATCCATGTGGGAGACCTCAATAGAGTTCCTGAATCCTGGGGCTTTAGCCTCAGCCAAATCATTCCCCAAATTTGGGGAATAAACTTGAAGATGGAAGATCTCTACCTCTGTCACTCTGCCTTTCAAATAAATAATTTTTTTAAAAAAATTAATTTTGTATTTAAAATTACTTTTCTTATGTGGGGAAAAAAGAATATTCATTAAACTGAAGGAAAATTACTACTCAAGTTAGAAAAAATTTAACAGTTGGGATGAGTTTTGAAAAACAGGATAGCTGATACACAGAAAAAAACAAAGAAAACAAAACAAAAACACCTGCTAAACTGAGGAGAGATGTTAGCCAGTAAGCTAACTCACTGGAGTGAGTTGACAGAGCAAACCCATGAATTATCCTGAAGTTATCTACTATCTAGGTTTCTTTGTAAGCATGGAAAAAGAGATACAGAATTAGGTTATAAGCTCTTCTTCAGTTCCTTACGTGTTTACAAATACCAATGCATTATTAAAAACTAAAATGCCTCATTAACACTCATACTCAACTTTTCCAGAGATATTACACACATCTGCCGACTAACCTAGGATAAAAACGAAGCAGGTATTTAGAATCACCTGAGAAACTGAATCAGAAATAAGAAACTGCTGGAAGAATATCTGGGTGACTTTCCACTCTAATTAATTCTTACAAGCTCTGTTTCCTCCTAATGATTAACAGGAAATCCTCAAAGAAAAGGACTTGAGTATTACTTCAGGAGAAAGGAAGGGATGGTAACTAAGGAGTCCAAAGTAGTTAGACTCAAAAAACAAAACAAAAAATCAAAATTAGTCAAAAATAAAATAAAATAAAAAAACAAAGACAAAGTATTTAGACTCCGAGAAGAAAGGAGACTTAGGGGAGACAGAGAAGAATAAAGGGATAAAAATCTGCAGAGATTTTCTGTGAGGGTTAACAAGCATGTGCAGATAAGTTGGACACTGACATATTTCTATAATTGTAAAAACGGTGTTTTTTCCTTCTTGGTATGATACTGTTTATTTCACTTGTTCAGAAATGAGAATGGGGACATGGTCTATGCATATGTCACTTAATCCTCATCCACCAAACACTCGCAAATAGTTTTAATGTAATAATTCTAGTAGGATCCCCATCCTCAGAAAGATAAGTAGTAAAACAAGCAGTATGAATTTAGGAATTTAGGACTATGACTCCTCCAATTCCCTAATAATGAAAGGTCCCTCTGATAGATGTGCTCCAACGAGGAAGAAAAAGGATAATCTATAATAAATGGAACTTGCTATTAAATTGGTAGTCATTGGTCTCCACAAGTACTTCTGGATAAATAACTGATTCCCTGGAAAATAAAAGTCCAAAGATCATGGATGAAAAAACCATCCAAAGTTCTTCCTCCAACCATTACACCTGGTTAAAAAAGTGAAAGCCATACTGACTTCACCAGTACTCATTTAGATATAAATCCCTTAAATGAAAAGGACATAGTAGATATATAATCATTTGTTGAATGAACAGATCAATGCGTACATGCATATGTATGTATGTATCTGTGTGCATCTGTGCAGAGAGGAGAAAGAGGAAGGAAGGGATGTAGGAAGGATGAAAGGATGAAAAGAAGGAAGGAAGGAGAGAAATAGCTTAGATCTGACATTTTGGATTAAAGCAAATTTATACAAATTTCAAGCAAACATACTCTAAAGAATCAATCAGCTTCTTGGGGTCTACAGGGGGTGGATATACTACTTCATCAATATGCTTTCGATTGCAGTAGGCATATGCTGTAGATACATGCATGAACACCTCCAAGTTCTTCATTTGTTGTGCAAGGAGAATAAGCTGTCTTGTAGCAATCACATTTAACTGAACAGCATCTCTGCAAAGACAAAGTGACAATGAAAAAGCTGTTATATTTTTCAGCTATTAAAAAATTCTATTTCCATTACAGAGGTAGAGGTGGAGGTAGAGAGGTAGAAAGAGATTTTTGTTTCTTTACAACTTACACTTTAGCTTTTACTTTATGTGTTTTATTTCAGTATGAAGTACATTCATTCTAACTGCTATATTTTAAAAGAAATTTTCTAAGTATAAAGTAAGCTTCACTGTAAGGTTTAAAAAACAAATGTACATATTAAAAGACTGAAATTACCCAGAAATCATTTACAGATAATTTCAGCCTTCAATGTCACATAAATATTTTGAATTCTAGCATGAAAAGTTTCTTGGCCGGCACCGTGGCTCAACAGGCTAATCCTCCACCTTGCGGCGCCGGCACACCGGGTTCTAGTCCCGGTCGGGATGCCGGATTGTGTCCCGGTTGCCCTTCTTCCAGGCCAGCTCTCTGCTGTGGCCTGGGAGTGCAGTGGAGGATGGCCCAAGTGCTTGGGCCCTGCACCCCATGGGAGACCAGGAAAAGCACCTGGCTCCTGCCATTGGATCAGCGTGGTGCGCCAGCCGCAGCGCGCTGGCGGCAGCGGCCATTGGAGGGTGAACCAACGGCAAAAGGAAGACCTTTCTCTCTGTCTCTCTCTCTCTCTCACTGTCCACTCTGCCTGTCAAAAATAAAAAAAAAAAAAAAAAAGAAAAATAAAAAAAAAGAAAAGCTTCTTGATTTCCGAAAGCATCATCTTCTATGATATGCATATGCCACAAGGAAAAAAGAGTGGCTAAGAAACTTTAAAATGCTTAGGCTGAGTTACTAACAAGGGTCAAAGAGCTAAAGTAAACTGAGAAACATGACGATGTATTAACTAATTAAGTGATATTAAGTTTATTTCCCTCTTTGTAGTAACTACTACTAACAACTTATTAAGAGTTCCTTAAAAAATTCAAAGGGATATTATAATAAAACTGGTACACTTGTTCTAAGATGTATATGTAAGACCCTAGAACAATCCAAACATTCCCTTCTAGGAAGTTATATAAAGTAAATCATTCAACAAAAGCAAAAATATATAAGCAGAAAAGTAATCAATGAAGCATCACCTAATAGTAACAAAAGCCTAGTGAGCCCAAGTGTTCATTATGAATGAAATGGTCCAATAAGTCAGTATTTTATCACAATGAAAGAGCATGGCCATTAAAAATAATCATACTAAGACTAAAAACATGAAAAACTGGAACAAATAATACCAAAATATGCACATATTATGATGTGAAGCAGGATTAAAGACAAGACACTAGAATTGTGTCTATTGGCTTTTCAGGTCCAAATCCTACTTGTCCGCTAGGATGGCAAGTTATTCTAGCACTCAGGCCTCTGTTTCCTCACCTATAAATGGGAACAATAATGGACTCGGCCTCAGAGGCAGGGTTGTGGTACAGTGGACTGAACTGCTGCCTGTGACGCTGACATTCCATATAGACATGGGTTCAACTTCTCGCAGCTCTACTTCTGATCCAGCCCTCTGTTAATGTGCTTGCAAAAGCAGTGGAAGATGGTCTAAGTACTTGGGCCCCTGCCACCCATGTGGGAAACCGGGATGAAGCTCCTGGTCCCTTACTTTAGCCTGGCACAGCCCAGGCTGCTGCAGTCATTTGGGAAGTGAACTGGTAGATGTAAGACAGATCTCTCTCTCTCTCTCTCTCTCTCTCTCTGCCTTTCAAATAACTAAATAAAGGATTCTACTAATTGAAATTTGTATAAAAGCAACCCATTAAGACCCAAGTTTTCAATTGTGTGAATATTTCAGTGATACATATTTATTTCAATTCATGTATTTATTGCTCAGTTTTAAGTCTTTATATGTTTCTATATATAGGATGATGGGACAGAAACAGAATAGAAATAAACAGATTGCAAGCATTAAGATTATTCCTCAATATAGTTCTGAAACAGGGAGTCAATAAATACTACTTAAGGTAATACGATGAGGGGTAGTGTCTGCTTCTTTATACTAAACTTTGTTTACAGCTTATTTTTTTTTAAATGGTTGATCAAGAGATCTATTATTTAGCATAGTGACTGTTTATAAATAACAATCTTAACTATTGCTGATAACAAATTCTCATCAAAAATATGTAATGCATGTTAATTATCTTAATATATTCAACAATGTACACATATTTGAAAATATGCTGTGCATGACGTATACAATTTTTATCAATTAAAAAAACAACTGAAATGGGGAAAGGGTTGAAATACTCAGTATCAATGATAAAAATGGCAAGGTAGTATACCGTTGTTAACACTGTAAACCAACACAACTGATCTGAAAGGGCAACATACCAGAATTACAGAAAGTATATATTTATTAATCTAGTTAGCCTATTGAAATTAATTTTAGAGGAAAAATTTATTCTAACTCTTAAAATTCCCTAAGTTTGTTATACTAAGTGATTATGTAAACTGTGGTTGTATCAACATGATGGAATATCAAATCACTAAAATTTTAAGTATGAAAAAGCAGAAATATGGAAATTATTTATATATTAAATATAAAAATAAAATCAGAAAGTCAATATTCACAATTACGTAAAACCATATATGTTCAAGCAAGAACAAAAGAAATTTTTAAAGATGGAAATAGTTTTGAGTACTTTCCAAAATTCTTATACTTTCGGTATTCAAGAAGAAAAAAAATCCAACTATTCTTTCAAAACACCAGGCGAGGTCACAGATAGAATCTGGTTCACTTGACTCTAAAGCAGTGCTTTGATTGCTATCTTGTCTGCAAAACAATGGGCATAGGGAGGGTAGTGTTTTGAGAGGAGCATACAGAAAATATTCTATTACAGGTTCCTGAGGACAGGACAACAACGTGTTCTGGGTCACCAGGAACAAGGAATAACTCAGGTGAGAGAGAAAGAGAGAAAGAGAAGGAAAGGAAGAGGGAGGGAGAGAGAGAAACTATGTCATCACTGCCTTTTTAAAAAAGTAATAGTGTTTAACATCCTATGGGAACATAACAGAAGAAACAATTTTTTCAATGAAATAATTAGATTGGAGTATTAGAATCATGGGTTTTTCTTTCTTTTTTATTTTTCTTCTCTTGTCTTCAATTGAGGGAGAAAAAATATTCAAGTAGAAATTCATCAAGAAAGACATTTCAGAGTGGATCCAGTCCACTAGATTCTATGAAATGTGCAATTTTCTTTTACATTCATAGAACAATGGGGATAGAGAGAGTATTGTTGGGGAAAAGTACAAAGGATATTCTGTTACCTATTCCTAAAGGTAGTAACAGAGTTTCTGGGTCAGTGAAAATAAGGAAGAACTTGAAAGGAATACTCCTGTGCCTTGCCTCTCCCAACCCCATTTTGTTCCTAAGAGCCGAAACCTAAAGCTATTTTGTGCTCACATCAGTATCTCTTCCCAGCTAGTTAACTTCACCCTGTTTTACCTTAATCCAATTTCTACTCCATTAAACTTTAGGCTGAGACCTGACATGTTTGACCTGAAAGCATTTAACAAAAATACTGTTCTCATTATGTTTTGGTTATATGGAGTTATAAACGCATGGATTTTGTCAGAGGGGTACAAAATGGGCAAATCTTTTAACAGTCCTTCACTAATGCAGATATAGAAACCAATTTCAAAATTCTAAAAAATGGGAAAAAAAACCTCTCAACTTGAACAGCTAAATAAATTTTCATGTAGAACAAAATTCAATAGGCATTCTGGGTTTTTCAAAATCTATTATGATAATAATTCTAAATTCTTTAAGCCAGAGAGCTGACAAACTTGGCATAACAAACACCTGGGAATTTCCTAAAAATGCAGACTCATGGACCTTATCCTTGAGGCACTTTTAAATGTCTTAAAAGAGGTCGGGAAAACTGTTAGGCCAAACACCAGAGTAAGGGAAAGGATTTATTGGGGAAAACCCAGCAGGCTGGAGGGAAGGGGCGAAGAAGGAGAAAGAGGGAAAAGGAGAGTGTAAGAGACAGAGAGAAGAGGAGGTAGGGAGGAGAGGAGAGAGAGCAGAAAGCGAGACAAGAGGGGGAGAGGAAAGCAGAGAGAGCGAGAGAGCGAGAGAGGAGCTGAGCAGAGAGAGAGCAGAGAGAGAAGAGAGCCACGTGTTCAGGAACAGGCCCTTTTAAAACTTTGCAGGAGGGCGGGCAGGGAAGCAGGAGCATCGAATCCCATTAGGATGGGGGTGGAGCTTGACACCTGGCTTCCAGCAATGCGGGAGGGGCTAGAGCCTAGGATGGTGTCGGAGTGTAGATTGCGCCATAGATAAAACTGTGCCACTTTCCTAACAGAAACCACATTTTAAATATGTTCCCAAGGCCATTGTGAAAGTCTCTTTTCTATTCGCCTTACCATTGCCTGGATTAGATTTCATCACCTCTGTGACCACTTTAAAAAAAAAACCTTACAATCCATACATGTATGTTTTGGGACCACTAAATCAAACTGAAGCAGGAGACCCAGTTATCTATAATTTTAAAAATATCTCCAAAGTTGTTTCTAATAGCAGTGGCTATTAGCAACTAAATCATACCAAAGACTCTTGTGAACAAATGAAGATTCTGGGATATCATTCAATAACCAGATGGTTAAAATTTGGAAAGCACAGTCTAGGAATCTGTGCTTTTAAAGCATTTTCCTATTATTATTAAGATTTAGAATACATTCTACAATCTGAGAATCAACACCCTTAAATCCAAGAGTTTCTTGACTTTTTTCTAATCATCAATCTTTACTTCCATTATTTTCTGAAAATCTTTCATATTTGCACCCTGGACCTCATCACCCAGAAATGCTCTACTTCTGAAACCTCAAGTTATAACTTTTCCCCAAACCACAACATCTGTGTATCCATCTCTCCCCATTAAGCCTATTATTTGTCGTTATCATGGCCTTCAGTTCTATGGCACTTTTGTACACTCAAGTATATGGGCTCTGTCACATCATCTTGTTGCTTACAACCTAAGGAATGTTATACCATATATTAGACCATATAAGCTTTGCAAATGGGATACAAATTTTATTTCGGTTTCTCCCCAGTATACTGGGGATAATGTTACAGTAAAATCTGATTTCTTTTTCCTCCTACTGTCAGTAAATGCTTTGTGCCACTTTTTATTTGAGGGTTAGTTAACAGGTAGTTTTAAAGAGTAACATTTTAAAGTAGTTATTACATGGCTACCTGCAGTAAATTATAATGTCTGGCCCATATCTTAGGTCCTATCATCACTCAGATGTCAACATCCAATAAAATTACTAAACAAATAATTTCAATATAATGACCAGGGCTAGATGAATAGAGTGCCTAGATAAGGAAGGGAAGAATAAAACAGAATTTGTCCCTTCTGTTATGGTATTGCTTATATGAGAAGAATAAGAATGAAAAGATGGTTAATGGTTGCCTGTTTACCCCAAAGGGAAAAGGGAGAGAAGGTTACTTGAAACTTCTGTAACGTGGGTCTTTGTTGTAAAGATTACTTTGGTGAGTTTCATCTTAAATAATATCACCTGTTCTCAAATCAACTTACCCTTTAAGTCAATTGAGTCCTTTACTGTAAGTGGCCAGTAGCTACATACATTTTTTTCTTGAAAACATGCTAAGCTTCACAAGGCTGCATGAGTACCCATCCTCATTTTTTGTTACAAAGAAAATAATGAAAAAACTACAGGGAGCAGGGAGGGGAGGAATATCAGTTAGACTAACCATTTCATACCAATGTATTCTAAGAAAAAAATAAACCACAATTAAAAAATTAGGGACCATATTCACAATCTTGGAAATATTAGTTAAAAATAAATTACTAGGGGCCGGTGCTGTGGCACAGCAGGTTAAAGCCCTGGCCTGAAGCGCTGGCATTCCATATGGACACCGGTTCTAGTTCCGGCTGCTCCTCTTCCGATCCAGCTCTCTACTATTGCCTGGGAAAGCACTTGAAGGTGGACAAGTCCTTGGGTCCCTGCACCCACGTGGGCGACCTGGAAGAAGCTCCTGGCTCCTGGCTTCAGACCTGCACAGCTCCGGCCATTGCGCCCATCTGAGGAGTGAACCAGTGGTTGGAAGACCTCTCTCTCTGTCTTTACTTCTCTCTGTAACTCTTTCAAATAAATAAAATAAATCTTTTTAAAAATTACTAAACCTACAAGAATAACTATGTGTGTGTGTGTGTGTGTGTGTGTGTGTGTGTGTGTGTGTGTATGTGGAAGGGAAAAATTTTTTTAAAGTTAAAAAAGGGGTTTTGCTGATGAGGCTATCAGTTCTTTCAAGATTTCTTAACATACGTTGCTTTTAAAAATATTAAAAGCTATTTGTGAACATCTTTATTTGATGATTAACACATGCTCATGGTGGAAAAAATAATACACAGATAAAACTAAAAAAAACTTATCTGTAGTCACATTATCCAAAGCCAATTGTTGGCAAATATAGAAAGACATGTATATAAATATACATACACACATATTTTGTCACTTCTGAAACATCAACACACATAGCTGCACAAAGTTTTATCTGCTGGCCGCTCGGAAACTACTGCAGAGTAAATCAATAAAGCAACTGCTACAGATTCAGATTTTCTGCAGTGGACAGGCAAACTGAGACATCATTTAAACTTGTTGAAGGAAAGAAAAGCAATCTTTTAATAAGTGTTACCTCAACTTAATAGTTAAGGAAACAGAGGTTCAAGAAAGTTAATAACTTGTCCCAAACCCATCATTTAATAAATACTAAAGTGAAGATTGGAACAAAGGTAGTTAATTCCAAAGTTCCTGCTGTTTCAATCACAGTGCTGCTTCAGTTTCTCAAATGTAAAATGAATGTTTTTGTAGTATTAAGGCTAGCATAGGATAAAATGATGAATGAGAAAATACCTCAAAAACTATAGCACCACTGCAGAAATGGAAGGGGCTATTACAGTACCATCAACTGGGATACGTGGACAACTTTGTAAAGCTTTAAGTGTCCAGTCCAGATAATGCTGATTCATGTTTTCACTTCTGTGTTAGATGAAGACAATATAAGGGATAATTTCAAAATGCTTTGTAATCTGAACTTCATCTAAAAATAGAGAGAAGGCCTACAAGTAGTCTTGAAATATTAAAAAAAAAAATCTGTGCCACTGCAATTGGCATAAGACCATACTAATAGATTAACATTATTAAAACAGTATTTTGGGACATATCAAAAAGAATGCTCTGAAGTAAGTATCTGAAAGGCATATTCATTAACATTTTTTAAAATAGTGAATATTCACAACATTATTTTTTCTTGAAATAGACATCTTAAAGCCCAAATTATTTATTAAACTTACATCCAATGTGCCTTGCTCAAACAATGTTACCAAAGTTTTAAATATAAACAAGGGGTCCAGTACTAGGGTGCAGTGGGTTAAGCCATCACTTGCAATGTCTGCATCTCACATAGGAGCATCAGTTCGAGTCAAGGCTGCTCTGCTTCTGATCCAGCCTCCTGCTAATGTGCCTGGGAAGGCAGCAGAATACAGTTCAACTACTGGGGCCCCTGCCACCTATGTGGGATTCCCACATGGAGTTCCTGGCTTCCGGCCTTGGCCTGGCCCAGCACGGGCTGTTGAGGCCATTTGGGGAGTGAATCAGTGGATGAAAGGTCTTTCTCTGTGTCTCTGCATCACTTTCAAAGAAATAAAGAAATTAAATTAAAAATTAATAAAAATACTAAGTAACTTAAATTTGTAAGCCATTTTATTTATTCTGCAAAACTTGAGCCAAATTTTCTTTAATGTCAGATGACTATAATGTGGGGAAGGATACTGCTGCTGGGATACAGGTTCCTGAAAACTGTGAGGAGAGGACATAAAATTTACTATTAATTGTTAAGACTAATACCCAAAGTAAACTTTACTCCATTTCTTGCCTCTTGCCTGGCACGTTTAAATTCATGGCAACTCCTTCTAAGAGAGACAAAATAAGTATACAGTGTTTTAAGTTAGTAACAAGAAAGAAATTCTTTAACACCCTGTAGGATCACTGAAAGCCATAGTTAACACACACAGGGCAATTTCAAATCACTTTTGAAACAACTTCAGTAAAAGCAGACTTAAAATTAGATCTTTTAAGTATGTTGAAGTACAAATATTATATAAAAACCTGTACTTACCTTAAATTTTCATTAAACCTTACAGTGGCTGCACAGTGGAATATGATATTGGTAGAATCTACGATGACCTCTTTATCTTCCTCACTAAGAGCCAGTTTAGGTTGAGTAAGTTCACTGTTGATTGCGATTATTTTCTCTCTAAAATCTGGATTTTCATCTCTCAATCGATCAAACAGCTATTAAAGGAGAAAAATTATTTATTTTAGGGTAGCATTTTTCATGATAAAACCCTTTATCATCCCTCTTCCCTGTAAATGATTACTATTTTAAAAACTTAAAATTGTATTTCCTAAGGATGCTCTTAACTGCTATCACTTTATATAGAAATCAGGCATAGGCATCTGGCACAGTGGTTAGGACACTGCTTAGGATGCAGACATCTCATTGTTAGAGTGCCTGAGTTCAAGTCTCAGCTCTACTTCAATTCCATTTTCCAGCTAATGTGCACTCTACCCTGGGAAGGTAGTGGTGATGGCTCAAGAAGCTGGATCCCTGTCACTTATTTGGGAGACGTACATTGAGTTCCAGGTTCCTACGTTTGGCCTGGTCAGTTCCCACTATTGTAGGCATTTGGGGAGTGAACCAATAGATGGAGACACTTTGTCTTCTTGCCTTTCAAATAAAATGACAATAAATCAACTTTAAAAGAAAAGAAAACACCCTATGAGGCCCATACTATTATCTTCACTTTAGAGATAAGAAATCTGACACCGACACAGGAGAGGTCAAGTGGTTTGCTAAGGACACAGAGTTAAGCTGGTAGTTTGCAGAGCTAAATTTGAAATGTCCATGCTGTAGCTGATTATATTGCCTCTCAGAATAGGCATAAGCAGTATGACGGTAAGACAATGCTTACAATGATCATTCAGATTTCTACAATTCAGACTTTAATTTATTACTTTTTATTTTGATTTTATTCCACTTTAGTAGAGTAAAATATGACTTATACCCTATCTAAAATCTTCAAACAAATTTTTCAGTAGGGAAAAAGAAAGTAAACACAGACCAGAAACTGGACAAGGTTAGAAGATACCATATATATTCAAACTGAAAATTCAACACGTCTTTACTAAACAAAAAGAATAAATTTTGCTAGACAATCAGATCACAGGAGGAAACAGTATAAAGGTTCATTGAATTGTGAATCAGGTCCAATATTTTAAATTAATTAATTAATTGAAAGAATGCAAGATGGGAGGGAGAGTAAGCTCCTGTCTGTTGGTTTACTCCCCAAATTCCCACAATTGCTAAGGTTGGGCCAGGACCAAAGCCTGTGGTAGGTGACTCAATCCAGGTCTCCTCTTCCCTGGAAGAAGATTGAAACCCAGGTCTCCAATGTAGGACGTGGGGCTTTAACCACTAGGTTAAATGTCTTGTTTAATTTTTTATCCCAGATTTGACAGAGGAAAGCTGATTCTACCTCAAGGTGCCACATTTTGACTCTCAACTTCTTTTACAATCCAGACTTGCCATTTAAACAGAATTCTTAACCTGGGAAGAAAGTCCATATAACATAAACAATGCTTACTTTACCTTCTTAGATGACTTCAGTTTCTAACAGTTTTCCCCTCAATCACTATTGGCTAGTGATGTGAACATTAATCTGTTCTTATTTTAATTTAAAAAAATATTTACTAAGAATCTCATATGAGCCAGGTACCCATAAACTGAGAAAATAACGAAAAGGCCTTTCCCTCAAGTTGTTTAGGTTCAAGTAGTAACAACTAGACAAGCAAATGGAAAAAATCTAGTGCTGTAAGTAATGTGGCCAAAGCAACAATACAGAATTACGGAACTGTGTAGCAGAAACAACTAACCCAGCCTGGGAAGACCACAGGTGGCTTTCTCAGAGGAAATGAAATTTATGCCACGACCTCAAGAATAAATAGAATGTATGCACACTAGGGACAGAAGGGAGAAGGAGAAGGCCCCGAGATTATACAGTAAAAGAATACCCTGTGATGTCTAGAAACATTTTTTACTGTCAAGACTGGGAAGGGGACTACAAGCAACCAGTGAGCACAGGCCCTACAATGCCCAGGACAGCCCTCCACAACACAGTACTAACTGGCCCAAAATGTCAAGGGTGCTGAAGTTCAGAAACCCTGCTAAAAGTCCATGTCTTGCTACGGTACATACTCATTGCCTATATTCTTTATTTCTATTTCAAAATCATAGCAATCATTACCTAAACTTTCCTACTAATTTCAAGCGTATACTTACTGTTGCTTGACATAATAAAACAAATACATAAAAACCCTCATTTCTACTGATTCATCAACAGTGTGACATAAAATGGGGAATAAGCAGCCCTAGAATCAGGTGGTGGGATATGGAAGGGAACTGGAGGCACAAGAAATGACTTAACTTTATGGAGTATCAATTTTAGTCAAATATTTGTAGACAAAGCATTTTTACATGGAAATTGGCCATATGTTTAGGCTAATCCATTGAAGTTCAAAGAAATTTCAGGCTTTAGGTGTAAAATATTCCTTTTCTTTATAAATTATACTTACTATGGAGGAAATATTAGAAGCACTCCTGCCCTGGAGACCTCAGTGTTATCCAATCTTTTACATTTTACTCAGGCCCTCAATTCCAACTAAGACATCAATTTCAAAAGCTGCTTCTTTCCAATATCCTCTTGACACCTCCATTCCTCTTTTCCCTCTTAAAAATTCTCTAGAGGGCAGAGACTCTTCCTTATTTATCCCTGAATTCAGCCTCCCACATCAAGTCAAATGCCCTGCACTAATCAGGCTCAATAGGTATTTTCTGAAAAATAAAGTGTGCAAAAGAATAAAAACGTCCCCACTACAGAGGGGTGGTACTGGCAGAGGAATTAAAACCTATAATAAATGCTCATGATAAAAATGCCAAGATAAGTAAACAAATGGCAGAGATGGCAACAAAACATCCAGGCAAGCATTTTTACTTAGAACAAGCCTGGTCATAGGACATAAGGGGAGCAAAAGATTTCAAAAATGTCCAGCAAAAAAGTAAAAGGAAAAAGTGGTAAAGGAAGACTAATGTAGAGTGATAAAAAGCACACGGGTAATTTTTTAAATTTCTGAGAAAGAAACGGACTTACCAGAGTTTCATGAGGAGTACCCACTGAATGATACTCAAAGATAACATTATAGGCAATTATGTTCTGTTCCAAAAAAACTATCATAAAAGAGTATGAAGTTCATTCAAAGTAAAAATTCTGTTGCTGTTAAGGGCTTTGCTACAGTTTCGAATTATTGTTTTTAAATAAGCCCATAATAATTTAGATATTCAACTGAATGTCATTCTCATTCCAAAATAAATGCTATCACTAAAATTTTTATTTTTGAGATAGTCCTGCAAAGTCAGGTTTCTTATGAGGACCAAAACTGGGCTTAATCCTTTCCAGTTCAAATTTACTGTAAATGAATATTAAGATAAATTGAGAATTGACAAGCTCATGATTATGAAGTTATTTTAGCTCATTTCTATTTTTTTTTTTTTTTTTTTTTTACAGGCAGAGTGGACAGTGAGAGAGAGAGACAGAGAGAAAGGTCTTCCTTTGCCGTTGGTTCACCCTCCAATGGCTGCCGCGGTCGGCGCGCTGCGGCCGGCGCACCGCGCTCGTCCGATGGCAGGATCCAGGAGCCAGGTGCTTTTCCTGGTCTCCCCATAGGGTGCAGGGCCCAAGCACCTGGGCCATCCTCCACTGCACTCCTGGGCCACAGCAGAGGGCTGGCCTGGAAGAGGGGCAACCGGGACAGAATCCGGCGCCCTGACCGGGACTAGAACCCGGTGTGCCGGCGCCGCAAGGCGGAGGATTAGCCTGTTGAGCCACGGCGCCGGCCTCATTTCTATTTTTTCTTAACAAAATTTTTCTAAAGGTTCAATATGTATGTATTCTGGGTATGTGATCTTTCTTTACATCTGTCAAATGAGAATACGTGACTTCTCTACCTTTAATTCTGTTATAAGGACAAGTTAGTGTATATAAATGTTTAAGTATTAGCAAAGTATAGTATATCACAGAACAATAAGATAGTTCAAAATTATTATTTTCAAAGACTATTTAAAATACCTAGTAAATGCAAATAACCATTCATAAATGTTTTAAAAAATGTGCTTTAAGTATTTACCACTATGTAATTTAGAACCAGTTTTACAATTAAGAATGAATTTTTCTTCTACTGATTAAAAAATCATATCTAGTTTATTGCCATACTATAGGAACTTATCAATTTTTTAAATTATTTTTTCAAGATATTTGAAGAAATATACTAAGCTACTGATGACATGTATACACTTCTTTCTCCTCAAAACCATTATTTTCCACACTTACCTTGCCACTCAAGATTTCTTCCACTCGTTCTTGAGGGGTCTGCCCAGCTTTCTGCCTCACCAAAACATACACTGAATTCACCTTTGGACAAGACCGCAGCAACTTCTCCAGAAGCACCTTTCCTAGGAAGCCAGTAGCTCCAGTGAGCAGAACATTCTTGCCTTCATAGTATTCTGGGATTGAGACCATTTTGACCCTAAGAAAAACAAAGCAAATAAGCATTAAGGATTTACGTTCATTCTTACAAAAAATCTCTTGGTATTTAGCCAACTATTTTAAATGACAGGCAAAACCCAAAATTGAACATTAACATGAGAGGACTCTAACCTCTGGTTCATCGTAGTAAAAAGGGAAGAACAAACTGCAGCTTATTCTAACCCTGTGTTTTTCCCTGGATCACTCCAGAGAACCCACTCACCTTCTCGGGGCCCAAGTTTCCTTAGTACAATTTGTACTAAATGATATCTAGAAATTCTTTCCAGCAATAGAAACCCAAATCTTCATTCAAGCTCTGTTAAAATCTAAACACTACTGAATAGTGTTTCTCTGTCTCCAAAGGGATTTATAACACCAAATAGAGGTCAGCACAAGACTCAATTGCATAGCTTGTAGAACACTGCCAGGTGTCAGGTTCACCTTTCACCACCACTTGAAAGAAGAAGTAACACCATGTTCTTTCCCAGAATGTTCATTAGTGACAATATATCTAAAAACTACTTAAATCTCCCTTTCAAAAATGTCACAGGAAGAAACACATAGGCTGACATCCTTCCTACCAGAATTCCACTGAGACAGCAGAAAAAATGTGAGAATGGACAAACAAAAGAATGAAGATAAATTTTAAAAAAGGTGCAGAGCCGGCGCCACGGCTCAATAGGCTAATCCTCCACCTTGCGGAGCTGGCATGCTGGGTTCTAGTCCCAGTCGGGGTGCCGGATTCTGTCCCGGTTGCCCCTCTTCCAGGCCAGCTCTCTGCTGTGGCCCCGGAGTGCAGTGGAGAATGGCCCAAGTGCTTGGAGAAGCACCTGGCTCCTATCATCGGATCAGCATGGTGTGCCGCCACGACGGCCATTGGAGGGTGAACCAACAGCAAAGGAAGACCTTTCTCTCTGTCTCTCTCTCTCACTGTCTACTCTGCCTTTAAAAAAAAAAAAAGGATAGAGAGATTTGTACAATCTGTCACTACATAAAACTCTAAATACATCGAGAACAATGCTCTGGCCTGCTTAGAGATGCAAACACGTAAGATAAAATGTTGCATGAGAGGGAATGCCATACAGAGGAAAAGAATAAAGAGCTCTTGGGGTCAGTGCTGTGTAACGAGTAAAGCCGCTGCCTGCAGTGCCAGCATCCTATATGGGCGCTGGTTCAAGTCCCGGCTGCTTCAATTCTGATTCAGCTCTCTGCAGTGGCCTGGGAAAGCAGTGGAGGATGGCCCAAGTCCTTGGGCTTCTGTACCCACGTGGGAGACCCAGAGGAAGCTCCTGGCTCCTGGTTTCAGATCCCCACAGCTCCAGACATTGCGGCCAACTGGGGAGTGAACCAGTGGATGGCAGACCTCTCTCTCTCTGCTTCTGTCTCTCTGTAACTCTGCCTTTCAAATAAATCAATAAATCTTTAAAAAAAATAAAGAACTCTAATTGTATTTATGTTTTATTGAAGCTGAGGAGTAAATATGTGTGCTTTATGTCCAAATTTTTCATAATAAAAAATAAAGGAACAGGGGCCGGCTCCGTGGCTCAGTAAGTTGATCGTCCACCTGCGGCGCTGGCATCCCATATGGGCACTGGTTCTAGTCCTAGCTGCTCTTCTTCCAATCCAGCTCTCTGCTATGGCCTGAGAAAGCAGTAAAAGATGGCCCAAGTGCTTGGGCCCCTGCACCTGCATGGGAGACCTGGAAGAAGCACTGGCTCCTGGCTTCGGATTGGCACAGCTCTGGCTGTTGCAGCCATTTGGGGAGTGAACCAGCAGATGGAAGACCTTTCTCTCTGTCTCTCCCTCTGTCTGTAACTCTACCTCCCAAATAAATAAATAAAATCTTAAATAAAAAAAAAAGCATGTGTTGTTTAAAAAAAATAAAGGAACAATCTTAAAACAAGAAGTAGCTCTGTATAAGTTCTGATAGGGAAGATATTCTGGTAAATGAAGAAGTACATAGTCACTGTGTTTTTAGAGTTGAGCAGAGCATATAGTCAGGCAGTAAAGCCTCAATTACTAGATGAAAAACTGTGTAATATCTTTTTATGTTTTAAATACATATTACACACAGGGAAAACTGTCTGTTACCTGGTATCTGGTAGGTAGGTGCTTAATAAATGTTTGTTGAAAAAAGTTTACATAACAAACATACCATATCTGTGGCACAATCTTTGCCACAGATACCATCCTAGGCTCTAGCCCCTGCTGCCATTCCTGGAAGCCAGTGACCACATGGCCCAACCACAGGTGTCAGCTCCACCTCCACCCCAATGGGATTTCTGATACATAAAAAACAATTGAGCCTCAAAAATATACCATGTGAAGGTGTCAGGCATAAAAAGTTACATGTTGGCCGGCACTACAGTTCAATAGGCTAATCCTCCGTCTTTCAGTGCCGTCACACTGGGTTCTAGTCCTGGTCGGGGCGCCGGATTCTGTCCCGGTTGCCCCTCTTCCAGGCCAGCTCTCTGCTGTGGCCTGGGAGAGCAGTGGAAGATGGCCCAAGTGCTTGGGCCCTGCACCCCATGGGAGACCAGGAGAAGCACCTGGCTCCTGCCATTGGATTAGCGTGGTGCGCCGGCCACAGCGCAACAGGGGCAGCGGTCATTGGAGGGTGAACCAATGGAAAAGGAAGACCTTTCTCTCTGTCTCTCTCTCTCACTGTCCACTCTGCCTGTCAAAAAAAAAAGTTACATGTTACATGCATACACTGATACGAAATATCCAGCATAGACACATCCACTGAGAGAATGCAGATTTGTGGTTGCCAGAGGTGGAGGAGGGAAGAAGGAGGAAGGAGTAGAGAGAAACTGCTTAAGGAGTTTTACTTTGGAGTTATAGTAATGTTTCAAAACTATAGAGGTAGTAGTTGTACAATATTATGAATATACTCATACAGAATGCTACTGGATTGTTCATTTTAATGATGCTATGGTTTGAATGTATACAATGACAGTATTAAGAGGCAGGGGCCTTAAAAGGTCATTAGGTCATGAGAGACCCAGAGTAACTAGAACTAAAACTCTCATCTGCTGGAGAAGTATATATTGGTATAATACTTATATAATCCATTTTAGTATTTTTTTATTCTAGCACTAGTGGTTGAACTCTGTAAATAACAAACAATTATGCTTAGGTGTTCAAATTTTCACTGAAAAGGGACCCCTGTTAAATATAAGAGTGGGAATAAGAGAGGGAGGAGATATACAATTTGGGGCATGCTCAATCAGACGTGCCCCAAATGATGGAGTTAGAATCATGCCAGGGGATTCCAATACAATCCCATCAAGGTGGCACGTACCAAGGCCATCTCACTAGTCCAAGTGATCAATTTCAGTTCACAATTGATCACACTGATAGGTCTAAGAGTCAAAGGGATCACACAAACAAGACTAGTGTCTGCTAATACTAACTGATAGAATCAAAAAGGGAGAAAATGATCCAACATGGGAAGCGAGATACACAGCAGACTCATAGAATGGCAGATGTCCTAAATAGCACTCTGGCCTCAGAATCAGCCCTTAAGGCATTCGGATCTGGCTCAAGAGCCCATGAGAATATTTTAGGCATGGAAAGCCAAGACACTCTGGAAAAAAAAAACACCTAAATGAAAGATCTCTGCAAGTGAGATCCCAGTGGAAAGAATGGGCCATCAAAGAAGGAGGTACCTTTCTCTGAAGGAAGGAGAGAACCTCCACTTTGACTATGACCCTGTCGGAATAAGATTGAAGTCGGCAAACCCTAAAGGCTTCCATAGCCTCGGCAACTCATGACTAAAGGGAGATTACTGACACCATAAACAAGAGTGTCAAATTGTTAAATCAACTTCAGGAGTCACTGTGTACTTACGTCTCATGTGGGATCTGTCCTTAATGTGTTGTCCAATGTGAAGTAATGCTATAACTAGTACTGAAACAGTATTTTACACTTTGTGTTTCTGTGTGGGTGCAAACTGATGAAATCTTTACTTAGTATATACTAAGTCGATCTTCTGTATATAAAGATAATTAAAAATGAAAAAAAAAACTTGGTGTTAAATTGGAAATTGCATAGAAAATTAATCAATTTAAAAAATATATATCATGTAGGATCTCTGTCCTTAATGTGCTATACATTGTGAATTAATACTATAACTAGTACTCCAACAGTATTTTTCACTTTGTGTTGTTATGTGAGGGCAAACTGTTGAAATCTTTACTTAATATATACTAAACTGATCTTCCGTATATAAAGAGAATTGAAAATGAATCTTGATGTGAATGCAAGGGGAGAGGGAGCGGGAAGGGGAGAGTTATGGGTGGGAGGGAAGTTATGGGGGGGGGAAGCCATTGTAATCCATAAGCTGTATTTTGGAAATTTATATTCTTTAAATAAAAGCTTTATAAAAAAAAAAAAAAAGGCCATTAGGTCATGAGAGACCCAGAGTAACTAGAACTAAAACTCTCATCTGCTGGAGAAGTATAGATTGGTATAATACTTAGGAAAAGTGATATTATCTATTAAAGCTTAATATTCACATGTCATATGATAGAGCAATTCTATCCATAATTACTGATGCGACAGAAGTGAGTACCTGTGTTCACCAAAAGACTCATACACAAGTTTGGTTATAGTGTGTGAATCCTATAAGCCAAAAAGTGCCCGTCAACAGTATATGGTATAAAGTGCAGCATATTCACATAATATAATATTTTGAAAACGAAAATGAAGGAATTATCAATGTACCTCACAAGATAAAAATGAACCAATGACTCAGGGACATGGTGTGTAATAAAAGAATATGGTATCATTTATATAAAGTTAATAGGCAAAACTCTTGTATGGTTAAATCTCAGAAGAAGGGTATCCTGCGGGAAATTAATCACCATTAAGTTGCTGACCTTAGGATATGCACACCTGGTCAATGTTTAAGTATTTCAATGGAAAGTTTACTTTAAAAAACCAGAGTGATCATATTCCCAGGAATGAAGACTGGTTTATATATGCTATTGCAGCTCCAGTGTCAAATAGAGCTTTCTTTCTTAATAGCATCCCAGTTCACGTAATAAATTACAGGGTTATCCTGGTTAAAACCCACTTCAGTTCTGAACTATGTCAGAATTTCAATGACTAAAATTCTAATTATACAGAGCACTGAAGTCCTTATATGGAAGACATGAAGAATAATTCTAATCAATATACCCACAAAAATCTGGTAGGGATTTATGACAATTATATACAAAATACATATTGAAGAGTATTCTGAGAACAGAACCAGTTACTTAAATCTGAGCTTCATTTTCTTCTTATGTAAACTTTTTTCAACACTTATTGAGCACCTACCAGATACAAGATAACAGATAGTTTTCCCTATATGTAATGTATATTTAAAACATAAAAAGATATTACAGTTTTTCATCTAGTAATTGAGGCTTTACTGTCTGACTATATGATCTGCTCAACTCTAAAAACACAGTGACTATGTACTTCTTCATTTACCAGAATATCTTCCCTACCAGGGCTTATACAGCCAATCTATGATCACCAAAAGGTAGAAAAATTTTTGTCAAACTTAATTCTGTCTCCTCAACCTTAACTGTATGAAGATTGCTTGGTTAAGAGAGGTGTAGAATGAAACTCTTCTTATCAGTCTCAGGCAACTAGTTCAAATCTATTTACATATGACTTTATACTACTATAATAATTTCACAGTTATTCAATGGTGACAAAGAATTCCTACATCAAAGTACAATATCAAAGAAACAAGCACTAAGTATTTTTAAACTCTTGTCTCCAGGTTTTATTGCCTTCCTCATTCAACCAATATCAGCCAATAAATTTATAGGCAAAGCCAGTAAAAATGAGAATTATTTTAATGGAAATCCATATTTGGCTCCACTGTCACTTACTTAGTCCTCCAGTGTGACCAGAAGCTACAGGAAAAGCTATGCTTCCCATCCTTCTAAAGCATGCTGCTGCAGATGCCTACTGCAGTAGCAAGATATCTAAACCACCTCTCAACTGCTGAAGGGTGGTTGCAGCACTGTAACACAGAGAAGAAGAGCAGCATTATCATTCTTGGGTATTGGGAGAGTGGGAGGCTGGACCATGAATGTGATTCATATTTATTTTTCCTGCTCTTGAGTTGCCACAGGAAACATCATCTGGCAGTGGCAGCTAAGTATTTTTTTTTAAAAAAACACCTTAACCTTTAGTTCAAAAATTAGAGGTACAAATTCTTATATAGACTGACAAAATTTGAGTACTGCATATCACCACTACTTTAAAGGAATTCAATCAGGTTTATCTGTTAAAGTGGTTTTTCCAGCTGGTTATAAAAATATTTTCATTTATAATTAAGAAAAGCTACTAAGATATGGTTTTGCTAGGAGTTCAAGTCCAAACTTTACCACTTAGAGGCTTCTTGTTTAAAAAGATTTATTTATTTATTTGAAAGGCAGAGAGAGAGAGAGAGAGAGAGAGAGAGAGGTCTTCTATCCAATGGTTCACTCTCCCATGGCTGCAACGGCCAGAGCTGTGCCAATCTGAAGCCAGGAGCCAGGAGCTTCTTCCCGGTCTCCCACGTGGGTGTAGGGGCCCAAGGACTTGGGCCATCTTCTACTGCTTTCCCAGGCCATAGCAGAGAGCTGGACAGGAAGTAGAGCAGGGGGACTAGAACCGGTGCCCATACGGGATGCTGGCGCTTCAGGCCAGGGGATTAACCTACCGCACCACAACGTCGGCCCCACACTTAGAGGCTTTAAGATCCAAAGGTAAAACTATAGACTGAACATGGACATCTCATGGGGGAGAGAGACAGGGAAAATGGCCAAAGATGGAAAGCCAAAGACAACTTCTAAAGTAGCACCTGATCCAATATAATAAATTGTACCTTTGTGATCTCATTGTATTCTCTCAATAAATCATGTTGTTTTAGAAACTTAAAGATCTTCTCATTCCTCTTCACCTTGTACAAAGTTCTTTAAATAAATACAGCAATTAGGGTACCCCAATAAACAGAAAAGCACAAAAATATACCCCCTCAAAACAGGCATTTGTCAGTGCCAAAAAATAGGATTTCCTTGGGGCCAGCACAGTGGTGCAGTGGGTTATGCTGCTGCCTGAAATGTCAGCATCCTAAGTACTGACTGCTCCACTTTCAATCCAACTCTCTGCTGATGCACCTGGGAAAGCAGCAGAAGATGGCTCCAGGGTTTCGGCTCCAGCCATCCACTTGGAAGACAACGATGGAGTTCTAGGAGCCCCATCATTATAGCCATTTAGGGAGCAAATCAACAGATGGAAAAGCTCTTTGTAACTTTGCCTTTCTTTAAAAAGGGAGGGGGGATTCTTCTGCTATATTAAAACTAGAGGAAGGGAAGGGGTTGAAACACTCAGGGTGAAGGCCTTATCCACTGCCAAACCTCTACGATTCACAGCAGGAGGAAAGAAGAGCATTCACCACAAGACCTCTGGCTTTTACTAACAGCATATAGTAGACAAGAAT
This sequence comes from Sylvilagus floridanus, assembly GCA_949820135.1. Classification (NCBI taxonomy): domain Eukaryota; kingdom Metazoa; phylum Chordata; class Mammalia; order Lagomorpha; family Leporidae; genus Sylvilagus; species Sylvilagus floridanus. The sequence continues at coordinate 75,192,149 of OX463224.1, read as the reverse complement.
CTGCTCCACAAGAACTTCTAATAGGAAAAGCGAAGGGGGATTTCTGGCTGACAAAGCCTTAAAATTAAATCCCACATCATATTAAATTTGATGGGCCAAACTAGCAACTTAGTATGGAAATTTGATTGTTAACTGATTCAAGTAGACTCTTAAACAATTAAAATTCAGGACAGTTAGACTTCACCAGGATTTCCTGGAGAGCCATTTCCAGAAGCAGCCAACCAAAGGAGGAAAAGATAAGAAATCTGCTGTCAAACTTAGAACTTGAGGGGCAGGCACTGTGGTGTAGCGGGTAAAGCTGCTGCCTGCAGTGCTGGCGTCCCATATGGGTGCCAGTTCGAGTCCGGGGTGCTCCATTTCCGATCCAGCTCTCTGCTATGGCCTGGGAAAGCAGTAGAAGATGGTCCAAGTCCTTGGGCCCCTGCACCCACATGGGAGACCTGGAAAAAGCTCCTGGCTTTGGATCGGTGCAGCTTGGGCCATTGTGGCCAACTAGAGTGAACCAGTGGATGGAAGACCTCTTTCTCTCTCTGCCTTTCCTTCTCTCTCTGTGTAACTCTTTCAAATAAATAAATAAATCTTAAAAAAATAAAAAACTTAGAATTTGTCTCAGAAGACAATCCAGGTGGATAATTAACGATTTGAAATTAAGAAATAAGCACATATGAAAAGTCAGTGGGTTTATTTCTAGTCCCATCCCATCTGATCCACTGAAAGATCTTACCTGGATGGAATCATTTATTGAAATATTAGAAACAAAAACCCTAGGACAATGGAAGAAATGTGGTAAAATAAAAGATAAGATAACCTAGGGTGTTGCTTAAGAGTATTAACAAATTAACACATTTCTACAAAGATCTATGCCAAAGTATTCCAATGGATCACTGAATTTAGAAAATACATAATGGACTCAGTTGACCTGAAAAATACAGTAAGCTATTAGGAAACCAAATCTCTACAGTGAAGTAACTTCAAATACTGAATGAAATCAGGCCCTGCTAATAAATTACTTTCTGCTAAATAAGGAAGGCCCTCTACAGAAACAAATCTTTCAGATAACCCTGGATGCAATGGAAAGCTCCTGAATTGAGACTAGCAAGTCTGTGATGGAAATCAGCCCATCCATTTACCTGAAAGTGGAAGCTTACCCACCTGTGTGGCTCAGCAGTTTGCACATCTTGAAAACTCCACCTCCTAGCATTTGTGAGTATTGAATGCAATAAACACACAGATTGGGCAAAATGCTATTTCCTTATTCATTCTCCTTTTGCAGCTGCTTTTTTTTTAATTTTAAGACATTTATTTAATTGAAAGGAAGAACGACAGGGTTCTTTTTTCTTAAGATTTTTTAATTTATTTATTTGAGAGGTAGAGTTACAGACAGAGGAGAGACACAGAGAGCGGTCTTCCAACTGCTGGTTCATTCCCCAAATGGCCACAATGGCTAGAGCTAAGCCAATCAGATGTCAGGAGCCAGGAGTTTCTTCTGGGTCTCACGCCAATGATGCTGGCACCACAGGCAGAGGCTTAGCCTACTACACCACAGCGGCGGCCCCACACTATTGATTTTTGTGTGTTCATTTTATATCCTACAATTTTGCTGACATCTCTTATGAGTTAGTGGAATCTTGTTGGTTCCCCTATATTTAGGATCATGTCACCTGCAAACAGGGATAATTTGACTTGCTCATTTCTAATTTGCATCCCTTTAATTTCTTTTTCTTGCCTAATGGCTCTAGGTAAAAGTTCCAGAACTATATTGGACAGTAATGGTGAGAGTAGGCATCTTTGTCTAGTTCCATGTCTTAGTGGAAATGCTTCCAGCTTTTCCCCATTCAATATGATGCCAGCTGTGGGTTTGTCATATTCTACCTGAAAGGAGAGTTAACAAAATTTCAAACACTTAGAAGGTAGGAAATCAGGCTATAATTGGAGGTCAGTTTTAATTGGTACAATATACCCATGGTTTATCCATGGTGTTCTTTAAACTTATAGATGATGATGTAGAAATAGTGGAGGCCTTGTAACAGTATTAGTACAATGAAAATGGGAACAATTCCTTTAAGAAAGTATTTGGCACACATGCATACTCTGACCTCGCAATTACTCTCAGGAACACCTCAACCAAAATACAAATCTCCGAGTGAGCATTTGAACTAGTAGTATAGACACTCATTAGGTCACTCTCACCCTACATGAGAGTGCCTGTGTTCAATTCCTGGCTCTGGCTTCTGAGTCCAGCTTCCCATTAATATGGACCACTCTGGGAAGCACCAGTGATGGCTCCAGCAGCTGGATTTCTGTCACTCATGTGGGAGACCTGGATTTAGTTTCTGGTTCTTGGCTCTGGAGTAACAGACATTTAGGGAGTGAATCAACAGATGGGAGTTGTATGTCTCTCTCTCTGCCTCTCAAAAAACAAAACAAAAAACCTTTTTTAAAAAATTCATATTTAAATAGACACCAAAAGACATGAACAATGAGGTTCAAAGACGTAAAAGGGGGGGATCTCAATAAAAGGTTGATAAACAATGACATATTCTTTTAAAAATTTTTTTTAAAGATTTATTTTATTTATTTGAAAGAGTTACACAGAGAGAGGAAAGGCAGAGAGAAAAAGAGAGAGAGAGTCTTCCATCCGTTGGTTCACTCCCCAGATGGCCACAATGGCCAGAGCTGCACCGATCCGAAGCCAGGAGCCAGGAGCTTCTTTCAGGTCTCCCATGCGGGTGCTGGGGCCCAAGGACTTGGGCCATCTTCTACTGCTATCCCAGACCATAGCAGAGAGCTGGATTGGAAGAGGAGCAGCCGGGACTAGAACTGGCACCCATATAGGATGCTGGCGCTTCAGGCCAGGGATTTAACCCACTGCACCACAGTGCTGGCCCCACAATGACATATTCTTACTGAAAAATCTACACTGCAACAACAAAATTGAAAGAATTCTCATGTATTAGCCAAAGAACTCAGATGCAAAAACAATGCATCCTATGTGGTTCTATTTATGTAAATGTCAAATGCAGAAGCAAAGACACACTTGGGCATCACAAGTCATGACAGTGGTTACTCTGAGGTAGACGGTAAGGGTCTAATGTCTCCTATTCCATGATCTGAGTGTGACTATATGAGTCAACCCACTTTACAATTAGCCACTGAGTAAGCTGTACTTGAAAATTTTTTCATATTAGAATTCAGAAAGCTTATGTTTAAGAAGCTCTTTCCTACATTAAAAGTTAATTATTTTTAATGCCTTTCCGCATACCTCACCATCACTTGCAAACAGTAGTACTAAAGGAAGCCCTCCACATTTAATCACAGTGGTGTCCAAGGCAAGCTGCCTGAACATGACATTTTGAGAAACACCACCTAACCCACTTCAAAGTAAAATGGAGGAAATAGTTCAGGATTCAAAACAGCCTTTGCTAGCCTCAAATCTAGTACCTGGTCAGTTAAGGCACTGAGAATGGCCAACCTGAAGGCTGGGCCCTATCAGTCACTGTGCAAAGGAGAAAAGACCCAATAAAAGCTTTAAAAAGTATGATTTAATCAGCCGTGTGAGACCTACAGAATAGTCTGCTGCCTTAAATCTGCTTTGCAGTTAGCTGAGCTTCTGAGGCACCCATTCACTCGAAGGGCTGCAGCTTATTTTCTATTCTCAACATATGAGACTCAACCAGAGTAGCAAACTATTACCCCAGGACACTCCTATTCCCTGTTCCGGTAAAGAAAGGTTTATTGGGACACAGCCACAGAAAGCACAAATTGCCTCTATCTACAGTATCTACAACTGATTTCAAGAGCAATGCTGGGCCGGCGCCGAGGCTCAATAGGCTAATCCTCCACTTGTGGCGCCAGCACACTGGGTTCTAGTCCAGGTTGGGGCACCGGATTCTGTCTTGGTCGCTCCTCTTCCAGTCCAGCTCTCTGCTGTGGCCAGGGAGTACAGTGGAGGATGGCCCAAGTGCTTGGGCCCTGTACCCGCATGGGAGACCAGGAGGAAGCACCTGGCTCCTGGCTTCGGATCAGCGCAGTGCGCTGGCCGCAGCAGTCACTGCGGGGGTGAACCAATGGAAAAAGGAAGACCTTTCCCTCTGTCTCTCTCTCTCACTGTCCACTCTGCCTGTCAAAAAAATAAAAATAAAAATAATAACAACAACAACAACAAAGAGCAATGCTGGGTGGTCACAATAAAGAATTGTATGGCCCACTAAGGTCTAACATATTTACTGTCTGGACCTTTATGGGAAAAATATACAGAACCCTTGCCAGATTAAGACTTCTGAACTGTACTCTGGGTTCCTGGTAAGCTTTATGCTCTGACTAGACTCCTGACCTCTTGAGTAAACTCCTCATGGCCTGCCTAGGTCTTGTTACTTGCCTCTCCTGAGCCTGATCCCCCAACCTCCAGGCTCTACTGGAAATTATATTTCAACTCTCCTAAGTTCTCGACCCTCTAAGAATACAAAGGACATACACAATCTTTTCTTTTTAAAAAAAATTTATTTATTTATTTGAAAATCAGAGAAAGAGAGAGAAAGCCACAGAGACTGGTATACTCCCCAGATGGCCACAACAGCCAAGGCTGGGACAGGCCAAAGCCAGGAGCCAAGAGCTTCATCTGGGTCTCCCACATGGTAGCAGGGGCCGAAACACTTGGACCATCTTCCACTGCTTTTTTCAGGCCATTAGCAGGGAACTAGACTGGAAGTGGAGAAACCAGGACATGAACTAGTGTCCATGTAGGATGCTGGCAACACAGGCGGCAGCTTTACCCACTGCACCACAATGCTGGCCCCAAGACTCAATCAGTCTTTACGGAGGGCAATGTGACAACACCTATCAAATTTTAAATGTTTGTGGCCTTTAACCCTGAAATTCTACTTCTAAAAATGTATCCTCCATCTATTCTTGCATTTACTTAAAATGATGTATTTATTGCAGTATTGATAACAAATGGTTGAAAACTCAAATGTCCATCAACAGAGGATCTGGTAAACCAACTGGTATACCTTAAAATATGAATACTTTGTAGCTATAAAAAATAAATTGGTTCAACATATACTGAAATGGATAACATTCACAATAAATTTTAAAAACAATGATGGAATACATTCTCTGACATACCCCTTTTATGGAAAAGGAATTTAAAAATTGTATGCTGGGTCTGGCATTTGGCACAGAGGTTATGCTGGGTCTGGCATTTGGCACAGAGGTTAAGACCTCATGCAGGACCACTGTGTGCCATATCGGAGTACCTGGGCTGGAGTCCCAGCTCTGTTCCTGATTTAATCTTCTTGCTTCTGTGCACCCTGGGAGGTGGCAAGTGATGGCTCAAGCAAATGGGTCCCCGCCATTCAAGCAGGACAATGGATTGAGTTCCCAGTGCCTGGCCTCACCCTGCCACAGACCCAGCTGCTGCAGGTATGCAGAGTGTAAACCAGTGGATAGGAGATCTCTTTTTCTCTCTTACATGTCAAATAAAGAAAATTAAAAGTTATGCTTATAATACACAGTTTATTCCTGGCAAAACAGCAAGAAATTTAGTAATGCTGGTTGCCTCTGGGAGGGAGAACTGGTAACTGGATAACAGAAAGGAGAAGCATTTACTTTTCATTTCATATCGTTCACACATTTTTATATGTGAATAATAGATCTTTAAAAACTAAATATTTGGGGCTGGCTCCGTGGCACAGTAGGTTAATCCTCTGCTTGCAGAGGATTCCCATATGGGTGCTGGTTCTAATCCTGGCTGCTCCTCTTCCAATCCAGCTTTCTGCTGTGGCCTTGGGAAGCAGAAGATGTCCTAAGCCCTTTGGCCCCTGCACCCACATGGGAGACCTGGAAGGAGCACCTGGTTCCTGGCTTCAGATCAGTGCAGTTCTGGCTATCGCGGCCATTTGGGGAGTGAACCAGCGGAGGGAAAACCTTTCTCTCTGTCTCTCCCTCTCACCGTCTGTAACTCTACCCTCTCAAATGAATAAATAAAATCTTTTAAAAAAAAAACTTAGTATTTTTATAAAATAGAAAACTAGTAATCAGAAGGTACCAAAAATAATCAAAAGCACAAATTCTTCCCCTCAATTAGCCATTTCCTATCTTTTGTCTTCTAACAATTACAAATTTATATTTAGAAAAGTGTTTTACAAAGCTTAAGTGAAAATAAAAGACCAGCATGTGTTAAGAAAAAACCATTCTCAAGCTTAAATTTATTCCATTGATGAGATAGAAAACATGTTAGGTTAAAAACCAAATGACTGCATGTCTATGTAACTAGTAATGAACAGGCATCATATACACTGGAAATTTCCTGACTGAAATGTGAGAAGATTCTTTCTTTCCTCAGGATGATGTTTATCTTGGGATGGGATGAAACTCTCTTCTATCTCTTGAGAGTCACTCTGTTCACAATGTTCACCACATTCGCCTAACAGTAAAGGGCACAGAATTATCAAATATAATTCTGCAGTCAAGCCTCAACTCACTCTATGCATCTTTCTGCACCATTACTTATTGCACACACCCAGAAACTAACAAATAGTATTTGTTATGTTTTAGCTGCTATAGATTGATTTTAGAGACACTAACCAATGAATCTGAAAGTCCCCAAATCAGTATCTAATGATTCAATCCTGCTTCCTACAAATATCCACTACCTTCAGCTGTACCAGAAAGTAGGGTCCATCTAGTTGTAATTCCACTAAAAACTGTACCTTTGACATGTAAACAAAGACTCAACCGAACAATGGAGACAGCAGAGATGAGCAAATGTTCAAACAAAATATATTATCTACCTTTTTATTATTTACCCTCTATCAAGTGTAATTCCTCATCTAACAGACCTAAACAATGCTGTTTTGTCACTCATTCTTTAATTCTGCTTATCTCATTCTCCTACATCTCTCCACTGGAGGGCCACTAGGCAGAAGTACTGAAGGAAATTCAAGCAACAGATAAAAAGTTAGCTAAATGATCACAGCACTGAACTACAATGGCAATGACAGAGGGAACTTTATTATTGCATCAACTGAACTGGCACATATGGGAAATTTGGCTGTTATTTTTGTAATTCTGATTTCTCAAAGGGTCAGATTAGCAGCTTAGTTTCAGCTTGGTGACAGGGAACTTTCATGTGAGTGACTCCATTTTAATTTTTTTTTTTTTTTTTTGACAGGCAGAGTGGACAGTGAGAGAGAGAGACAGACAGAAAGGTCTTCCTTTTGCCGTTGGTTCACCCTCCAATGGCCGCTGCGGACGGCGCGCTGCGGCCGGTGCACCGCGCTCCTCCGATGGCAGGAGCCAGGAGCCAGGTGCTTTTCCTGGTCTCCCCATGGGGTGCAGGGCCCAAGCACCTGGGCCATCCTCCACTGCACTCCCGGACCACAGCAGAGGGCTGGCCTGGAAGAGGGGCAACTGGGACAGAATCCAGCGCCCCGACCGGGACTAGAACCCGGTGTGCCGGTGCCGCAAGGCGGAGGATTAGCCTGTTAAGCCACGGCGCCGGCCGACTCCATTTTAATTATTAGCCTGGTCTTTTGGGGCACTGTCTAGGAGCTTAGCCCAAAGCAATGGCTTCCTCTAATTTTTATTTGATATACAGCACTGAGGAATGATACAGATTGTTAATACATATATAGTTAGCCAACTAAAAACTTTGTCAAACTATTACCCTATAAACCTTATACGTTTGGTATTGTGTCTATCAAATAACCTCATTTGCTGAATAATTTCATTTTCATGTGTTTAATTAACTGTGAACTTTAATCAGCAATTACCACTTGGAGTTCATAAACTTCTAGAAAAAAGTAAGACAACTCCTTTTATTCAGACCATGGAGTAGTCTCTAGGTAAGCAGGTACTTTGATTTTCTTTCTTGTTAGATTCCCATCTGGAGATATTTTGGGAATATGGTTTAATCTAATTTTTAAGATTTATTTGAGAGGTAGAGTTACAGAGAGAGAGAGGGACAGAGAGAAAGGTCTTCCATCCACTAGTGTACTCCCTAAATGGCTGCAATGGCCATAGGCGAGATGATCTGATCTGAGACCAAGAGCCAGGAGCTAGGAACTTCTTCTAGTCTCCCATGTGGGTGCAAGAGCAAAAGCACTTGGGCATCTTCCACTGCTTTCCCAGGCCATAAGAGCACTGGATTGGAAAAGGAACAGCCAAGACAAGAACCGGTGCCCATACAGATGGGATGCCAGCACTGCAGGCGGAGGCTTAGCCTACTATGCCACAGGGCCAGTCCCCAGAACCAATGCATTCAGTGTCTTTTCTACAGTATTTTGGTAACTCTGAGTCCTTTTCTAGAATCCTCTTTTAGTTGACAATTTAAGTTGTTATATATTATTTTCAGCTTGGTGGTGTGGAACTTTATGCCATGTTTTAAAACATGTAGATGTCATGGATGGAAACTTTGTGTCTTGCTGAAGACTCAACATAAAATAAAACTTCCTATAAAAGTAAGCTATGAACAACAAACGAAAAATCGAAATGCAAACTCAAAGCATACAGACTATTTACTGTAGGCAAGCTGATGTGGATTCCTTTTTCTTTGCAGAAAAATTAAGGCTTATCAGGCATTTTTCTGCATACAAAAGAATAGCTCTAGCTATTTGAATAACATTTCTTTTTTCCAAAAGAGATGCTAGTGTCCAACGTTGTAAGCATCCATTGAACTAGACATAATGGTCACTCTGTTTGCCCACACATACACTGAGATACCACTATTTTCCCCAATGGCTAAGGTACTTTTGGTAGTAAAAATCTCAATATGATATGGAATTGACAGGCAGCTAGTTTAGTATCTGCTGAGCTCAAGATATCTTCAAATCACTACCTGCCCCTGCCACCTGTAATTCTATCCTTCTACTTGTCAATCAAAATGCCCCCTTTCCCAGGGTGCATAGGCTTCATTCAGGACTTACGGAGAAAAAGCCATGGAAATATGTATATTAAGCTCCTTGTGGGATTTCTGGAGGTACCATAAAACTCCCAGGGGGCTTCTTGTCTCTAGAGGCAACCCCCCAACACCTCATAAAAGGAGGTGCAGAGAGATCACAACTGGAGGCACTGGGGCACTATCCCTCTGCTTCCTTTCCCCCTACTCCCTCTGGCCCACTGCCACTCATGATGGCTATTCTCATTGTGTAGGGCAACCTGTGCTCAATTATGTGTTTGGTTTCTCACCTTTTGAATAAATTTTACTTTATATTTGTCAGCACTAAGAATGTGTCTTTTTGTGCATGACAACAGCCTCAAATAAAAATATACAGACCCCACTCCCCCACTGCAAATAGGTTTATTAGTTCTTAGGCCACTGCACAACTATTTTATTTTATTTATTTTTTTGACAGGCAGAGTGGACAGTGAGACAGAGAGACAGAGAGAAAGGTCTTCCTTTGCCGTTGGTTCACCCTCCAATGGCTGCCGCGGTCGGCGCGCTGCGGCTGGCGCACCGCGCTCATCCAATGGCAGGAGCCAGGTGCTAGGTGCTTTCTCCTGGTCTCCCATGTGGTGCAGGGCCCAAGCACTTGGGCCATCCTCCACTGCACTCCTGGGCCACAGCAGAGGGCTGGCCTGGAAGAGGGGCAACTGGGACAGAATCCGGTGCCCCGACCGGGACTAGAACCCGGTGTGCCGGCGCCGCAAGGCAGAGGATTAGCCTGTTGAGCCACGGCGCCGGCCTGCACAACTATTTTATACACTGATGTTGTTCAGTGTACAGATGATATTTTCACAATTAAAATGCTACCTGGTTCTTATTTTTCTGGAAAATTTTAGGTACGGAAGAAAATCAGATTCAGAATTCCTTGTGAAAATCAAACACAAAGCAGCTTTAAAAAGTCAAGCTGTGCTCCATCAAGAGAAGAAATGTGAATTCCATAACATTAATATTATCTAGTGATTAGAAAAATCTGAATTTTTCAGTTATATCCATTTTTCTTTGTTTCTGTCCTCAGGCCTGTACCAGGAGAGTAACTTCTCCACTGTAAAACCATAGAAGAGCTGTGTTCTAGTTAGCACATATCTTGGTAAGAGTAAACAATAAACAGCAAGAAGTATCCAAAGTCATGAGAAAAGTAAATAACTCAAGCAATTACTTAAATTGCTGAAATGAAGGATCACCCCATTGCTTGCAAAAATATGTATTCAATTCCATTTTAGGGGAAATAATTTTTCTAAAAAGATAATTCCCATAAGTCAGTCACATGTGATTTTTTCAGACAAATTATTATGCTATAGATACTCCTCACCTGAATAAAGATGCCTTCATATATTTTCACGAAATTTTTATCCTAATATTTTTCAACTTAGGGAAGTCAAACAGTATACCAATATAAAAAGATATACTAAAACATATTACCAAAGATGTATCTTTTCAAATTTTCCAACACAACAGGAAACTGAGATACCCTATTTTACTTAAAAAAAAATTCACCAAAGTTGTGTACTTGACTTCATGATATACCCCATGGTTAAGAACAAACTATTTCAAGTCACTAAATTTTAACTGATCCTACAGGAAAATGTAGCATGCTTATTTACCCTATTACATGTGGACTACATACAAGCTTAGTCATAAATTGACTCAGGCAAATTACCAATTATGCATTATGTTCAGTATAATAAAAAAAACCACCAAAACCTACACATAGAGATTAATATCCTTCAGAAGGTGGTAGAATAAGATATTTTGCTAATTACAGAAGCAATTAAGACTCATTGTGATCACTACAGCAAAGACTTGCAAGTCTTAAGTGCTCTGAACTCCTGCTTCATGATTTCTCTTGTGTCACTTTCTTATGCTGCTTTCTCAATCTGTTTTCATGGCAGAACCTAAATACAGGCTCAAGTCCTCTACAGTAGCATCTGTGATAAATAAATGGAGCTAGAAAACTGTACACCAACTACTTTAACAAAGTTCATTAGCATAGCAAACTACAGAAAGTCCTGAGGTAAAGAAATGCATTGAACTCTATTTTGGTCTAACCCTTCACAAAATTCTCAACACAATTAGGGAAACAAAGCTCATAAAAATGACACAATTACTCTATCAGCCTTCTAAGGAAATGAAATGAGTCAAACCTCCAGATACACTGCAAATGATTTATAAAGAATGGCCTTCCTTTGATCCAAAAGTCTCCTTATGAATACATTATTCAGCAGGTTATCAAGAATGGCAAACATGAACATATTATTGGGCTGTACCAATCACTTCAATTTGTCTTCAACTACTAAGTCCTACTACATATGTACATTCAAAAGATTGAATTCCTAATTTTTACAAGGAGCACTGCCTGATAGTGAGGCTGTGTTATCTTTTCAATCATCATTATTTTTGTTTTTTAATTAAAAGCCACCTTTAGTTTAGTATCATCATTATCAATTCAGTTTTAGTTGTTTATTAAGCCAACAAAATCATATTGTACAATCACCAGGATCTGAGTTTTCTAACTAATCTAGACTTTAAGATAAGTATGTTTCCTTGTGATCCAATTAGGACCATTCAAGTCCTAACTGCTGAAAATCCTTCTCTCTCCCAAAACACTTATACTTTGATAATTAACTATTATTATTCCACTAGAAAGTGGAAATTATTGAGCTAAAGGATCCTTCAATTAGAGGGCCAGGATTTAAAAAGTTTGAGAGTCACTGTTCCACCCTTGGACTATGGGATCACTATTGCAGGCACTAGTCCCCTTCTTGGCCCTCCTGTCCACACCAACCAAATGTGGAAAAACTGAATCATGGTCAGTCATGTAAGCACCCTCCAGTCTCTAGCTTTGAGTGGGCAAGAACAGCTTCTAGGAATGCCTTAACAAACCCTGTAACAAACCCTCTTCTCAAAATTCTTTCCCTAGTTTATCTTAAAAATTTACCAGGTTTATAGACACAGAATGCAACTTTAGTGCTGCCAAGCAGGGATCAGCCCAGAAAGGTATAAAAAACATGAGTGAAGTGTGATGGATTTTCAGTATGTTTCCAGCTGTGAGACCCAAACTCAAAAAGGATACCCCAAAGCCGGCCTTGTAATTGTAGGTTATTGTGCTAGATGGAGCAAAAACATGTACAACAATGTAAAAACATTAAGAGTCTAAAAATTCAGAGAATTTATATTCAATTTATCAAAGTCACAATGCTAAAAACTCTACTGTTAGCACTCCTACTTTGATACTGAGATCCAGAATGAAGAGAGCCAAAATGAGTAAGTACAATGGACTTATGAAAACAAGTTGAGAAATGAATAACTACAGTGTTGGGACTGCCATACCAACTGGCCCTGGGCAGGGCACTTATTACTCTCTCTGGTCACTTGTTCAAGAAACTGAAAGAAGAGGCTAGATCACTACTTGTTCAATCTTCTTCTGGCTCTCAAAGTCTGTATAAGTTGTTTCCTAGCTGTACACTAGATACTCAGAGAATTATTAACTTCAACAGGTCACAGGGTTATCACTTTAAAGCAATTCACCTAATATTCACCATCTTCAAACAAATCTGTGTACTGCTCTGGAGTCAAATGTTTGATTATCAGATATTCATCTATTCCTATGTTCTGAGAATTCTGTTTATACCAATAACCATAATTATGATTAGATCTTAAGATCTTAAGGGCAATCCTCAAGTTTTTAAAAGCACATATTTCTAAGAATCCTATTTAGGACCTTTAAACTAAGTGGATGATATTTATTTAGATCTCTGGGCACCAGTGAAAATAATACTTTGTCAACTAAATACTGTGCTTTACTTTTAGGAGTTATCCTAACACAGCTGTGAACCTCAAAATACTTTTACAGGTTCTTTTTTCCATAGGTCTTTACTGTCTAAAGGTATGAAGTATTTTTTCCTTTACCCTCTGGGGGAGCAAAAAAAATGCTATATATCTATTCTAAAATCTTCAGTAAAATCATTCCTAGGTACACATTAACTGGCTATACCTTACTTTCCCCATAAATCCTATTAAGAATTGGTCTGTTTTTTAAATTAGGGTTTACATAAGAAGCTTTATAATTTAGCAATTTATTATAATTAAAAATATTTATTTCCAAAAGGTGAGCATAAATACACAAATATAATTGAGTTAAATTTTAGCAGTATGCTTTCTGCCTACACATTAAAGAATGAATTATTAAACCAGGATCCATAAACCCCCAAGGATATTTGAAGGCATTCTTTTTTTTTCTTTTTTTAAAGATTTATTTATTTATTTGAAAGTCATAGAGTTACACAGAGAGAGGAGAGAGAGACAGACAGAGAGAGAGAGAGGAGGGAGAGAGAAACAAAGAGAGAGAGAGAGAGAGAGAGAGAGAGAAAGAGAGAGAGAGAGGTCTTCCATCCGATGGTTCACTCTCCAACTGGCCGCAACAGCCGGAGCTGCACGGATCCGGAGCCAGGAGTTTCTTCCGGGTCTTCCACGCAGGTGCAGGGGCCCAAGGACTTGGCCCATCTTCTACTGCTTTTCCAGGCCATAGCAGAGAGCTGGATCGGAAGTGGAGCAGCTGGTTCTCAAATCGGCACCCATATAGGATGCTGGTGCTTCAGGCCAGGGCATCAACCCACTGTGCCACAGCACTGGCCCCTGAAAGCATTCTTAATAACCTCATGAACTTACATTAAAAATCATCTGCATACGTATAATTTTCTGAGGAGGTAGTACGAAGCTAAGGAGATACTCAGAGAGGCTTATGACTTTTGACTAAGAATGTTTAGACCATAATACACTTCCAGATTTAATTCTCAGAATATTTTATGGTAATATATAAATGGTATGAATTCCCTAAATTCAAAGATTTCTCAAGGACTATCATGCCAATACCTTGGTAAGAATTCCATGAAAGACAAGAATTATCTAAACTAGGTATTTTCAAAGTAATCTTAAAATTATCAAATGGTGCCGGTGCCGTGGCTCAATAGGCTAATTCTCCACCTTGCGGCACCGGCACACCGGGTTCTAGTCCGGGTGAGGGCACCGGTTTCTGTCCCGGTTGCCCCTCTTCCAGGCTAGCTTTCTACTGTGGCCAGGGAGTGCAGTGGAGGATGGCTCAAGTGCTTGGGCCCTGCACCCCATGGGATACCAGGATAAGCATCTGGCTCCTGCCTTCAGATCAGCATGGTGCGCCGGCCGCAGCGCGCCAGCCACGGAGGCTATAGGAGGGTTAACCAACGGAAGAAAGACCTTTCTCTCTGTCTCTCTCTCCCACTGTCCACTCTGCCTGTCAAAAAAAAAATTATCAACTGGTTAACATTTAAATTTTTATTTTTTCTTTTTTATTCTATTTGAAAGGAAGAGCGACAGAAAATGACCTTCTATTTGTTCACTCCCCAAATGCCTACACCAGTCAGGGCTACACCAGGCAAAAGACAGGAGTCAGGAACTCAATCGAAGTCTCAGACATGGGTGACAAGGAGTCAAGCACTTGAGCCATCACCTGCTGTCTCCCAGAGTAAACATTAGCAGGAAACTAGAATCAGAAGTGGAGTCAGACTCAAATCCAGGCATTCTGATGCAGGATGCATGAGTCCCAAGCTGCATCTTACCTACTGCAGCTAAATAACCCAACTCTTAAGTTAAACACAGACCTGCACACCAAAAAAGCTCCAAGTGACTTAACCTGAAAGCTTACAACACATTCACAAGCACTCTAGCTAGAATGGATCTATTAGTACCTGTGGCATTAAGATATTTAGAAAGCTTTTTAACAGAATGTGCTAAATAACTCACTAAGAACAATGAAACATTCACAAAGTCCTGTACCCTATTTTGCAATGTAGCAACTGGCTTTTTTCCAGTACTCACACAGTATCTTGTTGTGGTCTAAGCTGGATAGAGATACAGATTTAGATATAATTTAGATATGAAGCCAAAGCTAGGTTTTTCTACTGCATTCTTTATCCATGTGATCATCCTCATTTCATCACTCCTAAATGTTCTTTCTCCCTGTCTCCACCTCTCTAAATTCTACTTTCCTTCCAAAATAATACCAATTCCCACCTAAGAGTCTCTACCACCAATTTTGGACATGATCTAACATTGCTAAATTCTGTTTCACATATGTACATTCAGTCTCCCCAGTTACATTACATCTGCCCTTCAGTAGCTGTATCTAATTCATCTTGTCCAGCACATTAAAATGCCCAAGTCTCAAAACATACACATGAGTAAATTTTCAACTCACTTGGATAAACATGTTTATTGTTATGCTGTATGGCAAACTGGCAAAAATGTCTAGGGACTAGCTCAAAAATAAAGAAAAGTGGTTGGAGGTATAAATGAGGCAAAACTGACCACAGTTGATAACTGTGAAAGTTGGCGATATGTATGTATATTATTGCTTGCAATGTTCCATAACACAGAGTTTGCATTTCCTACCAGTAACAGAGAGCTTCTTAAGGACAAGTCCAAGGGTTTTTCTTCTTCAAATATCTGTCCAGCACAGAACAGATGAATTTTACTTTACCAAGCATATTTCTTACTTTAGGCAGAACTACCTTCCAGTGAAACTTCACCTTTTTTTTAATGATATTTTGTTTAAATGACTTTTTAGACAAAACAAACTTTTATTCATTCATTACAATTTACTGAGTATTTGCTTTCTAAGATATGCTGTCTTGATAAATATATCAAAAACAATTTATTCTCTCTAAATTAAAAACCTGACCACACCCTTAAGGCTGCATGACAAAATGGGTAGGAAGGGGCAACAGGGAGATAAAAAGAAAAGTAGCAAAAAGCAACACTACAGCCTTAAACAAAGGTAGTATACCTAAGAAATCCATGTTTCTAATCAGAAAGAAGGCAGAGCTTGTTTAAGCCAGACAGGGTTAAAAGCTCCCCGTCCCCACCTCCATCTTACAGATGAGGAAACTAAAGCTGAAAGTAGGGAAGTGACTTGCCTTAAATTATACTTCAAGTTGCTAACAAAACTAAAATTAAAACACAAATCTGCTGAATCACAGTTCAATAAGAATTTTCTAAACCACAGCAATTTTTCCCTATACCATAAAATTACCTAGTTAAAGAGAATGAGCTATTTTATTAGTAATATACTTTATATTGTGTCACATCTAAAAAGGAACTTAATAGGATAAGTAAATGAGAGAGTGTGGGGAAAATCCATGCGACAAATTGATAAGATGGTTATGCATGGAGATTAAGTATATGTCACATTTCCACATCTGACTTTAAGACAGTATCAATCTCATACACATTTTGACATACAGACACTATGAATGCATCATTTAAAAAGATATACTTCTAAAGCAAGAAAATGTAACAATGCACAATATGCACACACAAATCACTGATTTACTTAGAGGCTGCATCACAAGGTACAAACACTGGCAGCAAGAGTCTCATCTTTTAAGGCAACAATTAGTTACCAAATACCTAGGGTCATGTGGCATATTTCCAATTTTAGATATAAATATAAAGCAGCCTTTCTTGCTACCTGTCTCATATGCACGAGTTTTGGAACTAGACAAAGCAAAGGTTGAATCCCAGCTCTATCACTTGGTTCTCCGTTCATGCTTTGCAAAGTCACTAACTTTTCTGATCCTGATGCTCATCTGTAAAATGGGATATACATGGTAGAGAATTAAATGAAAACGAAATGTGACCATTTATTTAAGGAATCAGGGCAGACCTTAGATGAAACAGGAATCACATTAAGTTTCTTCCCACACCACAATAGGCCAGATTAAACTAAAAACAAGGCTGATTCACAAGACTCCTCTCTTTCCACTTAAGAGATTAGATTCAGTAATGTTTTGATGGTAGGGCAAATCCTACAGTTTGCTTCAAATTGATTACCTAATTAAAAAAATATTTTTCTTTGTATTGTCATTTTTCTTCTTCAAACTGGAAAAAGAAAATGATGAATTTTTTAAGTGTTAAAGTCTACCAGTTATATATAAATTCAGCATCTTCATACTGTCTTACTGAACTGAAACCCTAAGCCTATCAGAAACATACTGAAGAGAAGAACGACAGAAACAACGTGTGGGAAGAAGGAAGGGTACAGGCCAAAATAAACTGTTCAAATGACTCAATTCTAAGAGTGATTTGTTGTCTTCTTTTAACCTTAAATTCATTTATTAAACTCTAAGCCAAACAAATGTTCAAAAGAATTATGATCTCCATGATCCAGAATGCTTCAGTAACTTGATCCCAGAGGTTAAGCACATGCCATCTTTCAGTATGTACAGTTTCAGTTTCTACCAGTAAGAATCTAGGCCTTTCCAGTTGTGAACATGCCTATCAAAATGGCTCATATGTAGCAGACACACATGTTTCTCCTATTCCAAGTGCAGACTTGCCTATCCACAATATTTCCTCACTATTAGTTAATTTCTATTGAATGGATTTTTCCCCCTCCTCATCATAAAAAAAAGTTCTTTTTTAAATTTGGAAAAATAAAAAAGTACAAGTATTTTTAAACAAACCATGATCTTTCTAACTGAAGATTAAAGTATTACAAGGGTCCATACCATCATCTTTCTTATGAATTTGACAATTGTGATCATAAAAAATTTGTATGGGTTACTTACCATTAAGCATGAATAACCACCAGCCCATATCTTAACAACTTTATTCCAGCTTTCTTGAGACTAAACTCAACAATACTTCTTTTCCTTACTTAATCAATGGTTTCTTCTCATTGTTCTTCTGAGTCTCCCAGATTTTGCTGCTGACAATTTCCTCTTTCCTAAAATTGTTTCCATCCTAGGTTACTCTGAACAGTGTGTGAGTATTCCTCAGTATTTACAAAAATACCTTCTAGTAATCTCTTCTTTTTTAACTGCACTGTCTTCTCAAAACTCCTGGTAATCTCTAAAACAATGGCTCGGGCCTGACCTTTGGGTTTTCTTGTCTACTCTGAATCCCCACGTTGAACATACTGCCTGGCATCATGCAGATGCTCAAGTAACGTTCACTGACTGATTTTGCCCATTTTTTCCTGCCACGTACTAGCTGCGTGAACTTGCACAAGTTAAATCTCTCTGAATCTCAGCTCCCTCATGTATAAACAGAATCAAAAGATACCTGAGAAGCTTAAAACAGTGATGCACAAAGCAGCTCCACGTAACATTTGCAATTATTATCAATACAATCTAGTGTAGATCTCAAAAATGTTTCTTATTGTATATGGTTGACTATGAAATCTACCTCTCAATAACTCAACTTATGTTCACCACATTCTTGTATCATAACTACCAAAAATATCTGTGTGCTTTTTCCTTTACTGCTAATCTCCAATTCACCATTAATTATTCTAATTCTCTCCCAGCCACCAAAGACCCATCATTTATCAACTAAGCCGCAAAAACAGGCTAATTTCTACACGCCTAAATCTTCTTTCAAATCTTCACCTCTGCTTTAAAAACTTTTAACTTGTCATTCCTATCAATGCCTTATACTACCTTCAAACTTCCCGAATGTCATGCTCCCATCTTCCAGTAACCCATTATCCCAAATCCTGGTTCAAATAATGGTTCAAAACTCATCTCTTTCAGGAAACCTTCCCTGATGCCTCGACACCACTCAGATTACTTCTCTGTTCCAGCACTTAGGTATTCTGTTATACTAAGGGTAAAATGTGATCACAACGAATAGTGTTACCAGAAATACCTTCCACAACATAATTTCTACAACCCTAATAATGCTCCTTTAATATAATGCTATTTTTCTCTTTAATTAACACAGATATATCCTATATAACAAATGCTCTCTTTGGTTTCTATCCTTGGTTCTTTATCTCTTCAAAATCTTCTGTCTGTAAGAGGAAAGTATCTCTCCCATATAAATCTTTTAGTAACGGGGTAGTGAGGGCCGGCGCCGCGGCTCACTAGGCTAATCCTCCGCCTTGCGGCGCCAGCACACCGGGTTCTAGTCCCAGTCGGGGCGCCGGATTCTGTCCCGGTTGCCCCTCTTCCAGGCCAGCTCTCTGCTGTGGCCAGGGAGTGCAGTGGAGGATGGTCCAAGTGCTTGGGCCCTGCACCCCATGGGAGACCAGCAGAAGCACCTGGCTCCTGTCATCGGATCAGCGCGGTACGCCGGCCGCAGCACGCCAATGGAGGGTGAATCAATGGCAAAGGAAGACCTTTCTCTCTCTCTCTCTCACTATCCACTCTGCCTGTCAAAAGAAAAGAAATGGGGTAATGAGTCACCTTCTTTTCCTTCTACCTTTTCTGTGTCCCCAACCTCTGCCCACACTCCACCAATAAAAACCCCTAAAGTGTCAAACAGAAATGCAGTACAGTGATACACATATACCATGGCTTGCTTTCCTCTGAGCGAAAGCAACTTTCAACCTACTTAGCACAAAACTCTCCCCGACGGCTGTAGAGTTTCCCAACATGCATAACCTATTATCAAATTCTATTACATCAAAATAGTTGATCCTATAGAATAAAAGAATTGCACCTATATAATTCTCCCTGGTGTGACGGTAAGAGATCTTGCATCATTTTCATGCTATATTACACTCTAACAAGAGACTTGAGAAACTCCCCTGCAGGGCAGAGTTTCTGGAGTGTATCTTCTGATGTTGTCTACATATTTTAATACAAAGCACGAGGCGGTTCCTCATTGCCATGTAATCAAAAACAAACAATATTCAGGCCATTACTTCTGGGAAGGTGAGTTTGTGTGCCACGGAGGCCAACAATCAGATGGACTGTCAAGGAAGGGGGCGGGAAGAAGGGCGGAGAGGCAGCAGGGCGATTGCTCACTAAGTGAAAGTTAGCAAATCTGAGAGGCCCTGGATGACCAGGGCTGAATGAACCTGACTCCTTCTACACGGCACATCCGCCTCTCCCGACTGCGGAAACCGACAGCTGCTCTTGCTCAATTACTCATAAAAGATTCACAGCCTTCAGCTACCACACATCAATCCACCTCGTCTGCTCCGTGTACTCACATACTTTCTCCTAGGAAGCCACACGGCGCCTCCAGTCAAACAGCCTCTCCATCCACACCTCGCCTAAACCCTTCTCCCTTCAGTCACCTTCCGGTTTCAGTGGGTGAGCCTCTCGCCCCACATCCACGTGTCCCCCTCCGTTCAAACACCCTAACCTTCAAAGCCCGAGCCTGCTGTCCCCCCCAGTCTCTATCGATGCCACTTCCAAGAGGCCAACCGCACTCCCCAGCCCCGCGCCTTCGCCCCGGGCACCCTTCTCTGAGCATCACCCCGTCCCCATCACTTTCTTCCTCTCCAAGGCCCGGGATGCTCCAAGCACAGGCCGCCTCTTGCCGCCACGCTCCCTGGAGCACAAGAACCCGCTCCCCCGTTAACAACTCCTCTCCACCTTCGCCACCTCTGCGAGGCCTCCCACCCCAGGCGGCGCCCCCGGGATCCGCGGCTGCAAACCAGGCCCCTCCCTAAGTGCCCCTCAGACGGCGGCGGCCCCGCCCAGCCGGACAGAGCCCACCCTGGCTGAATCGGGCCCCCCAGCTCCGGGAGGACGCGGGTGGGGGCGGGGGCGGGGCGGCGGGTCGTTGCCTTCGCCCGGGCCTGGCCTGCCGCCCCGGCTCCCGCAGCCGCTGCCCCGGCCAGGCGAGAACAAGCTCCGCAGCCCGGCTTCCTCTCAGGAGGCGCTGCCGCTCACCTAGACGCAGAGGCTCGGGCCTCGCTTTCCCTCTGGCCGTCCAGCGATGGCTGCGCCGCCGCCGCCGCCGCCGCTACCGCCGCCGTCGCGCTCTCCTCACTCGCTCTTCCACCGCCCCCGACCGGCTGCTGAAGAGCGGACGGGCAGTGGCACGCCCATTGGCTGCGGCCCGCACTCGCGTCAGCCGGTCCCGACCGCACCTCGCGCTATGATTGGCTGGTGCGGCGCCTCTTTTCCACGTCTGCTTCTGATTGGCTCTCTCGCGCACCCTTACCCGAAGGACCACTCACCCTCCTCCCCGCTTCGGCCTCCCACTCCCCAACCAGGTTTCCATCCGGGCGGGAGTGGGGCGGGAGCGGGCGCCAGTGGGACGTGAACGGCCAATGGGGGCGCGGAGTGAGGGCCAGGAGGTGGGCGCTGTGGCGGCCGGCCCGCGGGGGAAAGCTCCGCCAATGGGCGCGCGCCGCACATCCCGGGCTCAGGAGCGCCTCCCCTGGCCGCTCGCGTCCCGGGAGGGTCGCGCCCAGGGCCACGCCCGGCTGCCCGTGGCGCGGGAGGGGCGCCCGCTATAAAGGCGGGGAGCGTGCGGCGAGGCCGGCGTGGGAGTCTGTGGGCAGCCATTGTGGCGTGCTGTGGCACTGCCTACGTGGGTCCTGTCGCTTGGTCCTGAGGGCACTCCGGCCACTGCTGGAGGTGAGCGATCCGCGGTCCACCCCGAGGACTCGCAGTTTGGACCGGGTCGTAGCTCGTGGACCCCTGAGGCCCCCACGAACTGCCCAGTAGGGAGGAATCCGAGCCCGGGTCTCGTCCAGCCCCTCAGGACTGTGGGCCAAATCATTCCAGCCACCGCTTCCTCCAGGATAATTCCAGCCAGAACTTTCGAGAGGCGGTGTGTGTGTGTGTGTGTGTGTGTGTGTGAAGTTAGTGCAGTGGTTACCCCCGGAGGATGGGGGCGTGTTGGTTGGGAAAGAGCACAGGGGACCCCAGTGGGAGACGGGTGGGAGTTGCGGGGTGGTGTGGATATGTAAGGATTCCTGGAGCCCTACACTTCAGGGGTGTCCTCTACCCAGTTTTACAATATAACTTAATTTTTAAAATAACAGGATCGTGAGAAGTACTCCATTCGTCCTTAGGCTGCACGAGACACCCATGGTATGAGCAGTCCTCACCAGGATTTAGCTAGCTTTCAAAGCTACAAACCATAAGAAGAGAAAGAAAGGATTTCTGAGAGGTGAAAAGGAGCCGCAGCTCCTGGCACGGCGAAGAGCACACACAGGTTGGTACTTGAAAGATGAGCCCAGGTGTTTCAGGGTGGTGTTATTGTAGGAATTTCGAACTGGTTTCAGTGGCCGGCCCTGTTGGTGACACAGAAGCATTCATAGCGAGCACCCAGTTGGAAAGTACAAGAATTTACTCGGCTGCCTATTTTGCGGCAGACCTCAGTTCTGAGCCCAGGAAACTGTGGCTTGAATCCCCTGGTTTTATGGAGGCGCTCACAGTCCAGCATCACTGTGATGGTTTCTGGAAGAGGGCACAGGACACAAAGCTAACCGAGCTGCTCACTTGGGGATGCCGCATTCTGTTACCGTAGGCGGGATGTGACATGTTTGCCCAGAATTCAGTCCAGAAGCAGAATTCTGAAATAGCCGGGGTCAGGTAAAACTGTTCTTAAAATAAATCAATTATTTTCTCCACAAAACAAACAACCACTCTGAGTCAAATTCTAGGCTGTAAAATGGCACAATCAATAAAATAAAGATCAGGGTATTCATATTTATTTAGTCATAAAGATGTTTAGTTCAGATAACTGTGTTTTTTTAAAAAACAATGTTTCTCTAAAAATAGATTATTTCATTCTTAATAGATTTACTCGATAGGGAGAGGGACTTTCTGTCTAGGTCTCCCATATGGTGGCAGGAACCCCAATTGCTTGAGCCATCACTGCTGTCTTCCAGTATTTTTCCTTAGCAGGAAGCTGGAATCAGGAGATGGAGGCAGAATTCAAACCCAATGTGGGATGCAGACATCTTAACTACTAGGCCAGACACTCCCTGATAAATTAGCCTTTTTTAAAAGTGCATGTCACTAAACTAGGCGCATAAAGTTGGATATGGCCGTTTTTTCCATAAAACATAGGGTGTAATGGACAGACAAGCAATTCAACTATAATGCCAGATGAGGGAATCTGTAGAGAGTATCTAACCAGCATAAAGAATGCAGAAGAAGCTTTTTCGAAGATGTAAAGCTAAGTTAACCACTGCTAAGGTTTATAAACATATTATATGCAACTGGGCACTATTTCCAGAAAGAGTTTTAAAAGATAAGTATAAAACATAACAATACTCAATCCTGAGGCGAACAAATGATGAAATTAAAGCATTGCTTAATAGATACATTATGGTTTTAAAAAGCAGCGTCAGAGTTGAGAGCTTAGAGGCATCTCATTTGATGGGTCAATGGGTATGTAACGTGTGCTTCCAGCAAAGACCCTCCCCCAGCCCACTGAGATGGGCCGGAAGCTTTCTGCAGGAAGGTTTAAAAATAAAACAAAGGCTTACTTTCCAACATGGTACAATCTCATGGGTTAAGGCATGTCAGATGGTTAGAATCCCCCATTCATTCATAAGTAAATCCAAAGAAATGCTATTTCTACAAAAAAGGTGAATATTGAATAGTCTTCCTAAGGATTTCCCCCCAAGTTTAACCTAGAAAGCATCATAACACCAAAAAAATTATTCAATTGCCTTTCTCTTCTCTCTTCATCAAGGGCCCTTTCTCTTCTCTCTTCATTAGGCTGCCATATATTTGATTCAACTGTATAACAATTTTATACAAATATGAAACATCTATACATGCTTTTGATCCATGCTATAGAAACAGTGTTCTGTAAACTAAGGCAAATGATACCAAGCCCAAATGTGGTTGTTTACAGCAACCTGAAGGGTGATAACATATATTACTGAGGAAATATATAGAAATAAACAGCATACATGCTATATGCAATGTAGTTATAGCTACTGGTGAGTCACTCAGAATCTTTTTAAATGTTTTAGAAACAGAAAACAAGTAAGGTCAAACATTAGTTTTTATACAAATATTACCTTTTCCATTTCTGAGAAAATACTTTTCATATGGCATGTGGCATTTTCTAATCATGTGTTGTATTTTTCTTGTCAGAGTCTTGTATTTATCTCTTTATTGGAAATTTATAGAAGAGGAAATCGAGGCTCAATTAAACAACTTGAATCACATAGCTCTGTTAGGTGACAGAAGTGGAATTCAAATCTAGGCCTATTTTATAGAAAAACCTTGAATCTTTCTACTATGCTAAATTTTCCTCCTGCAAAATAAGATCAGGTTATAATTTCTTGTCTTTATGTACATCTTCGTATTACAATGAGTAGCAACAGACTCTTACATATGTCCCTCAGGGCATTCACTGAATTATTATTTTTTTTTTAAGATTGTGACACAGTAGGGTAAGCCACCAAGTACTTGGATTCCTGCCCTCACCTAGTCCCCCAAGTGAGAGACTCATCTGGAGTGCCTGTTCTTTGGCCTGGTTCAGACCTGGGTTTTGTGGGCATTTTGGGAGTGAACCAACAGATGGAAGATCTGAGAGAGAGAGAGAGAGAGAGAGAGAGAGAGAGTGTGAATCTGCTTTTCAAAGAAAGAACACTTTAAAAAGGAACATGGAAGTGTCACTCTCATAGCATCCGAGGCAGTTTTTCTCAAATGAGCTAAATTCCAACTAGGGCAGTTATTCTCTGTTGATCTCTATTGTGCCCTGCACCCAATTATGACATGCAAATTCATCTGCTTTAAACATATGTTTTAAGTCTATTAGTAAAAGTACAAACAACAACAAAAAAACCCATCAAGTTTCTAACATATCGACTAGTACCTCAATGGCCTGTCTGGTCAAATAGATCCCTGTGGCTCCATTTCCTTCCTCATCTTTAAAAGGAGAGTGAAATCCAGTATCTCTTCTAGGTGTTTCAAAGATCTGTGAAATAAGTTTGGTTTTCATCTGGAGGTGAATGATCTGACCATAAGATACTCTGCAGATTTAATCTAAGTGGAGCACAAGCAGAGCTGGTATAGTCCTCGCTTTTCTAAAACACTCTTTGTGTCCTGACCGTTGGCTTCCTACTTTTCAACTATCTCCTCTAGACTGTATTTGTGTACAGAGGTGTCCTGGTGTTACTTAACTCAACAGGTCTTGGGAGGAAGAGACCCAGTGTTTGTAACATTTCATAAGATGCCATCTGTTAGCCGGCGCCGCGGCTCAATAGGCTAATCCTCCACCTCGCGGTGCCGGCACACAGGGTTCTAGTCCTGGTCAGGGCACCGGATTCTGTCCCGGTTGCCCCTCTTCCAGGCCAGCTCTCTGCTGTGGCCCGGGAGGGCAGTGGAGGATGGCCCAAGTGCTTGGGCCCTGCACCCCATGGGATACCAGGAGAAGCACCTGGCTCCTGCCATCGGATCAGCGCAATGCGCTGGCCGCAGCGGCCGTTGGAGAGTGAACTAACAGCAAAAGGAAGAGTTTTCTGACTCTCTCTCTCTCACTGTCCACTCTGCCTGTCAAAAAAAAAAAAAAAAAGATACCATCTGTTGTCAATTTTCCAATCATCATTGTAAAAAGAAACCAGCTTGCTGGCCAATTGCTTTCTGCATCTGATTAGAAATAGTTGTTTTGCTCTTTTGTGAGTGGCAGTGGCAGTTTGGCCCTCATTTGAATAGAACCCTGAGATTTGGGAACTACTCTTTTTCCTTTCTCCATCTTTACTTTTCCTTTCCTCCGTAGGGATTTACTCTGTACATGAATCTGAACAGAGCTGCTGCAGAGGCCCAGACATGAGAATCATCAGTTTGTCATCTTTTCTGTAGCATCATGGCATGTCCAAGTTGTAAGCCACAGCCTCTGCCTCGCCTATGCCTGCTCTTTGGGTGGTGCTTTTTGAGATCAGTGTCTAAAGTCTCTTAAAGTCAATACCAACACGCCCTTGAACTTCTAGGGAAGGCCTCCTCCCAGATAGAGTTGCAAAGAAAGGTCCCAAATGCAGCCAGCCACACCTATGTATAAAAAAAAAGTTGTCAGTGTCTACAAATACATGACTCTTAGAGGAAATAAAAGCATATTTGACTTCGTTGCTAATCTTTTATTGTCCAGAGTATGATACACAGGTTACAGTTTCCCCATAAGCAAAGCCATTTAATCTCTCTACTACAGTATTTCTTAGAGCAGCCAGTTTGTAGGCCTTTTCTAATGAAAGTGCCAATGGTTGACTTGAGAAGAAAAGAGCATAGTGATTAAGAGTCCTGACTTTAGAATTGAACTCCTGAGTGTAGAATCCCAGTACAATTACTATTTAGGTGACTTTGGGAAAGTTATCTATTTGCCTCAGTTTCCCAGAGCCAGAATGACCTACCTCATAGAGGTACTATGAAACTTCACTCAGAACAGTATCTGACATGTGGCAAGCATTTGCTAAATCTAAGAGAAAGATAATAAAAGTGAGAGACTTGCCAGATCCAGTAGTAATGTCTGTCTGCTATTTTTGAAAATAAAATGGTATGTCAGATTCTTACTAGGGCCTCCCAACATCGCTACTTACATTTTACTTATGAGGAAATGGAAGATGCTGGAATTTAATTGCCCAGGATCACATAACTGCATAGTGGATTTTGGAATTCTAACCCAGTTGGATTAGATTCCAGAGCATTTGTCCTTAACCATCTTATCTTCTCATTCACTGTTTTCATGACTTCAAATGCTCTGTATTTATTTATGGCCACATTAATTTAGAAATAGTCTTAAGAGTCACTTTGTTCATCTCTTCTTTCATAAATAAGTAAATTGATTTCATAAGAAGCTAAATGACTATCTTAAGGCTACCTGATTAGTTAATAGCTATTTAGAACCTATTGAATACCCTCCAAATATTTGCTGATAAGGAAAGGAATGAATACTTATATTAGTTATCACAGTGCCTTTAGCTAGTAAGCAATCTATACTGGCTCTATTTATCATTGGTCATATATTCATTCATTCATTTAATAAGCATTTAGTAGGCATTTCTTACAAGTCAGGCATCTTGGAATATAAAAATAAACAAGATATTACTCCTCTTGAAGCTTACACTAGCTGTCCAAATATTTCCAAGGCAGAAGATGAGCATGTAGAATGTTACTAAACATGGTAGAGCAACCAGCAAGTTGAAATCTAATACTTTTGTCAAATATGAAATGGAAGACAAGGGTGCTTGATAAGAAATAGTAAAATGAAGTTGGAAAAATAGATTGAAGCAAGCTTATAAAAAGCTGTGCAAGCCATGCCATTAATATTTTTTATAAAGAGAACTGATGTTACTTTACTTGAGCTTCAGATAGATAATGTTAGTGGCCACAAGGAAGTTGGATTGCCAGAAAGAAAAAGACCTAGAGTGAAATAATGGGAAATGAAAATGGGAGGTATAGATGGACATAATTTGGGGCAATGGTGGTGGGAATACAGAGAAGCACAGAAGCTATCTCAGTAGGATTATTGGGAACTAGTGACTCAAGTAGTTTGGAAAGCAAAGAAAAAAATAAGGGGCACCCTTAGGTTCTATGACTACTACATGGTGACAATTTCTTTCAGCAAATATTTACTGAAGGTCAATTTATTTGCTGGGTAGTAGGGTATTAGTGTTTGAGGCACGCCTGATACAAATGCTTTTTTTTAAAAAAAAAAAGATTTATTTATTTTAAAGACAGAGTGAGAGTGAGAGAGAGAGAGAGAGAGAGAGAGAGAGAGAGATCTTCCATCTGCTGGTTCACTCCCCCAAATGGTTGCAACAGCTAGAACTGAGCCAAGCTGAAGCCAGGAACCAGGAACTCCATGCA
Source organism: Sylvilagus floridanus (assembly GCA_949820135.1). Taxonomy (NCBI): domain Eukaryota; kingdom Metazoa; phylum Chordata; class Mammalia; order Lagomorpha; family Leporidae; genus Sylvilagus; species Sylvilagus floridanus. The sequence continues at coordinate 75,164,657 of OX463224.1, read as the reverse complement.
GGTCTCCCATATGGGTGGCAGGGAGCCAAGTACTTGCACCATCTTCTGCTGCTTTTCCAGGCATATTAGCAGAGAGCTGGATCAGAAGTCAAACAGCCAGAACTCAAACTGGCACTCAGATAGGGGATATCAGAGCACAGGCAGTGGCTTAACATACTGCACTGCAACACTGGCTAGCAATGTCTTAATGTTGTGTGATTAAAACTTTTACTAGGAATCAAGAAAGAGTAAACAATTAAATTCATATTTTATTATTGGTTCATTAATGAAAATTTTCATTTACTTCTGTATCCTATTCTCAGGCATTCTGATGGGTCATAGTAGAGAGCAGGGATTGGGGGCACTTGTCTATCAGGATAGCCAGTTAAAGCAAAAATCAGGTCCCTAAGAGAAGAGGTCAGCCCCACAGACCAATGGGTATAAAAACAAAGCTATAAAGTTTATAGGAGGATATGAAGAAACAGGCACTCCTCCATAAACCAGTTGTTTAATTGGTACACTATGCTTTGAAGTGCAATTTGGCAGTTTGTGGTTAAGTTTTAAAATATACACAATACAGAACTCAGCTATTAGACTTCTGTATCTCTCAGTAGTATTCTACAAAGACAGGGTCTGGCACTTCAGGGAACACATAGGAAGAAAACATGACAGAGTCAAATGACCTGTATTTTTAAAAAATATATTTATTGAGAAAGATGAAATTAAATTTGACTAAAGTTTAGTACAATGGTGGAGTCTGGCACCTTCGTTCAGTCTGTATATTAGATGTCATATGAATGCTGACAACTCCCACATTTAAACATCCAGGTTTATCCTCTTTGAACTTTGCCTACTGATGTATCTTCACTTTGAAATACAATATATGATTACATGGAAAAGACGGGAAGAGTAGGATGTTAATAAGTAATTTATTAGGCCAGCGCTGAAGCTCACTAGGCTAATCCTTCACCTGTGGCACCGGCACCCCGGGTTCTAGTCCCGGTTGGGGCTCTGGATTCTGTCCCGGTTGCTCCTCTTCCAGTCTACTCTCTGCTGTGGCCCGGGAAGACAGTGGAGGATGGCCCAAGTGTTTGGGCCCTGCACCCACATGGGAGACCAGGAGAAGCACCTGGCTACTGGCTTCGGATCGGCACGGCACGGCACGGCCATTTGGGTGGTGAACCAACAGAAGGAAGACCTTTCTCTGTCTCTGTCTCTGTCTCTCTCTCTGTCTCTCTCTCTCTCTCTCACTAACTCTGCCTGTCAAAAAAAATTATAAAAAAATAATTTATTAATGGAACAGATGAATCAAGAGGTAACAGTGGATGCATTATTTAGGTTTTTCAAGGTAAATGACAGAATTTCACCTTGAGGTACCAGAAATGTATCTTCCTTTGAGGTGCCATTCTGTCCCCCTTCTTGACAACAAGAGTGAGCTTCCCCCAGAGCCAAGACAGTGGTACCAGTGCAGGAGAAAGCAAAATGGCAGTGGAGTCAGATGTGGGTGGTTGAGTGGAACAGGCAAGAGCTTTGTGGCTAAGTAATTGGCCAGAGGCTGAACCGTAAGACATGAACTTAATGAAACAAAGAAGCTTAAAGACAGTTTTATGGAGAAGAAACAGGCAGTATGTCAAGGATTAGGAGAATTAGGGTCAGAAGCTATACTGGAGTTTTCCCTTTCTCACCCTCCTCTTTGTGAAATCTCTACTTTGGAAGCATAGTCCATTCACCCTTTCTTGACCATACTGGTAGACTAACAGGAGGAGGGCAGCTGTTTGGCACAGCATTTAAGACACCACTTGGAACCACCACATCCCATAACAGAATGCCTGGGTTTGAGTCCTGGATCCACTTCTGATTCCAGGTTCTTGCTGATGTGCACCCTGGATGCACAACTATTTGGATCCCTGCCCCCGACATGAGAGATCCTGATTGAATTCCAGGCTCCTGGTTTCAGCCACCCCCCCCCCCGCCCCGCTGTTGCAGGTGTTTGGTTCTCTTTGTCCCTCTCCCTCTCTCTCCCTCTAACGAGAATACATACATACATACATAATACATTTAAAAATTAGGAGAGGTGAAGGAGATGATGAGGGCAGATATGTCTAGAATGATGTCATGGTAATGGCAAGATGAGTTTTTTAAAAACTATTTGAGAGGCAGAAAGCACCCATCTACCGGTTCACTCTCTAGATATCTGCAACAACGTGGCCCTGGGCTGGGCTAGAGTGAAGCCAAGAGCCAGTGCAAGTCTCTCACATAGATACATGGGTGGGAGAGCTCCAACTACCTGAACCATCACTGCTGCCTCCTAGGGACTGCATTGGCAGGAGGTTGGAGTCAGGAGCCAAGCCGGGTAATAAGCCCACACATTCTGTTGTGGAATATGAACATCCCAGTTGGCAATCCTAACTACCAGGCTCGATGCCTGCCCCAAGTGAGCTTTTCTTTTTCCCTTCGGTAACTTTTCTTACTCACCTTTTCTATCATTAGCACAGAACAGAATGGGGACCCAAATGGAAGGGAAACTGAGTCGAGGCCCTGGGACCTTGGCAGATGTGGTAGCTCCCAGGAAGATACCAAGAATGGTTAGCTGCTCATCTGCAGCATAAACAGAAGGTGATTTCCTGCTCTCTGCCCAGCTCTGAGAGGCACATCCACAGGAGTCAAGCTTGACAAAGTCCAGGCTGTGACAAGACCAAAATTTCATCAGTCAAAAATGATGAGTTCTATTTCTTTAGAACAAAACGTATTTGATGTAGTAATCACCAAAAAGGTTAGGTGAATTAAAGTTTGAACAATGAAAAGGAAACAAATATTTAGCACCCATAGTTTCCTCTGGCTTACCTGAGAAGATGCCCTGTATGCCTTAAGCTTGATTCACCAACACATTGCAGTTATCAGCTGGGTTTGGTGAGCTTTATGTGACCAAGAGAAGCCCTCAATTACAGTCATCACTGAAGAACCATTGACCACCAGTTTAGAGTCAGGTTGGCCAGAAGAATTTGATGTTCAAGACACAATCTTAGAAAGTGTAAAAATTAAGTTGAAAAAGGGGAAGGACCTAATACTTGAAATACAAATGGAATGCTTATTTCTGTGTTCTGCTCTGTAAAGAAAAGTGGTAATTCAGGTTACACAAGCCTCCAAACACAAAATGATAAGGAAAAGCACCAGGAGAGTACACAGAGGTGAAAGAAAATTAGTTATACAGAACTGAGATAATCAAGTTCTGGCAAAATCTGGCTAAGACAGAATTCTATAGTCAGTGTTTCTTCTACCCTAATTTTGCCAGCATAGAACCACAGCTTTTACATGAAGAAAACATCAACGGGGAAGGAGATGTCACTTTGAAAATGGGAGAAACTGGTGCCATCTTACTAGAAAGAGTAAAATGAATACCAATGTGCCAGAAATCGCTTGATTGTAGATAGCAACTGTGGTGTTCTGAGGGCCTTCCTTGGAGAGCCGGCTGCCAGGAGCACTAATGGAGGGAACAACAGGGATACAGGGTGTGAAGGGATCTGAGAGTGGGGAGGGAGACAGAGGTGGAGATGGGGGGAACCAGCCAGATGGTAGGATTTCGTTTTGAGCCTTGGTGATCCAGAAAGTAGACTTCAGACCTTAGGATGAGCAGGTTCTCAGTGAGATGCAGTAACTAAAATGTTTGAGATTGTTTGAGGTTGGTGAAATTGGCCTGAATGCCAGTTGATTGCTTTGCAGATGGAAGAATCTCTTTCCAGTGATAGGAAGCTCATGTGCCCCCTTCAACGCATTCCTTTTCCCAGGACCATAACCTATAAGCTGAATTCCAAAAGTTGCTGGCTAAACAGGGAAGTGTAGCCAAAGGACTTAGACCTGAGACCTTTTTCAGCCAGCTCATGATGAGGCCAGAGGAATATTCCTCACCACAGAAGAATATTTTTCTTGTCCTGGATGCTAGAATTTGCTTTTCTGAACTTACTTTTTAAAAAAATTCCGATATTTGGAGTAATGTTAAACTTTCTTCAGTTACAAAGGTGACCCAAAGAGTTCTCATATACCTTTTACCCAGCTTCTCCTGATATTTATATCTCACAACAGCAGGGTGGGTACAAAACAGAATTTAACATTGGGTATAATACGATCAGCAAAGGACTTTATGTCCTTTTGTTGTTTGAAGATGTAGTAGACACTATCACATATTTAGTCATTGTATTTCCTTAATCTCCCCCAATCTTAGACATTTTCTCAGTCTCTTTGTTTTTCATGATTCTGACAGGTGGTTGTGTTTTTTTTTTTAAGATTTGTTTATTTATTTGAAAGGCAGAGTTACTGAGACAGAAGAAGAGAGAGAGAGAGAGAGAGAGAGAGAGAGAGATATTCCATTTGATGGTTCACTCTCCAGATGGCCACAGTGACTGTGGCTAGGCCAGGGTGAAGCCAGGAGCTTTTTCCAGGTCTATCACATGGGTGCAGGGGCATTGGGACTTGGACTTGCAAATACTACTGTAAATTAGTCTGTAAGTGGGGCCAGTGTTGGGGTGCAGGGTGTTAAGCCACTTGAGATGCAGGCATCCTGTATCATAGTACTGTCCAGTCCCTGCTGCTCCACTTCTAATATAGCTACCTGTTAATGTGTCTGGGAAGGCGGCAGGTGATGACCACCCATGTGAGAGACCTAGATAATGTTCCTGGCTCCTGGCTTTGGCATATCCCAGCCCTGACCGTTGCAGTCATTGAACCAGCAGTTGGAAAATCTCCCCCTGCCCCGTCACTCAGCCTTTCAAATAAATAATCTTTTAATAAACAAGTTAATGGAAAGACAAAGTTAGAAGTTTATTTTTTTAAAGATTTATTTATTTATTTATTTGAAAGGCAGAGTTATAGAGAGGCAGAGGCAGAGAGAGAGAGAGAGATCTCCCATCCGCTGGGTCATTCCCCAAATGGCTGCAACGGCTGGAGCTGAGCCAGTACCAAGTCAGGAGCCAGGAGCTTCTTCCAGGTCTCCCAGGTGGGTACATGGGCCCAAGCATTTGTGCCATCTGCTGCTGCTTTCCCAGGCACAGTAGCAGGAAGTTGGATCAGAAGTAGAGCAACCAGGACTTGAATCAGCACCCATTTGGGATGCCATACTGTAGGTGGTAACTACCTGCTATGCCACAGCACTAACTCCTAGAAATTTATTTTTTTTAAAAAGCTTCCCAAAGGAAAAGTTTTTCCTTTTCCTGTGCTTACCTTTATTTAATCATTTATTTATATCAGCGTGGGCTCATGGATATATATTTGGTTCTTTGGCTTACAGTAGAATATTGTCATTCTTTATTTTGCTGCTGAAATTGTTCCAGTTTGGCCAAAGGAAGCTCTTACAGGTTGACTTCTGTGTCTTTTTTTTGTTGGAGAATTGTATTTAGAAAACAGTTTTGGGGATGTTTGTTGTGTTCTTTGCTATTGGGGTGTTGCTGCTTCTAGCCCTGCTCAGTAAACAGAGCTAACAGATATAATAGCCCTTGTATACATATATAATCTATATTTTTGTATCTGCATATATATTTAAATAAGTTTATACAGATCTTATATATCCAACACCACATTTTTATTCTAGCCTTCTCCTCTAGATGACTTCTTTTCTGTGACAGGAAACCTGGCTTTCATTATCTCCAATTTATTTACTTATTTGTTCTACCCTTTTATACTCATACATATCAATCAGTTTCATAATTGCTAACCCATACCATGTCCAGTTGTATATGCCATTCTTTTCTGTCTTTAGCTTTAAAGTATTCTTTCAAAACATGACTTTCCAAAGTTACTTATATCAGTTCCTTTTTTTCCCTCACTTCCTTCTGTGAGGTTGAGTCATACATTTGCAATATAATTAGACTCATTTGTCATTTTCTGCATTCTACCCTGGGATCCCCAGACACTCTGGTTGATTTTTTTTTATTTGCCTGTGGAAAAGTTTACCATGACATAATTCTATGAATTTTGGCAAATAAATAAGCCATATGTACACAGTGATAGTATCACCCAATATTTCCATCATTCTACAAATTTCCCTGAGTGAACCCTTGCTAATCCAAATATGGAATTTAAATGCTGGTTTCTCTATTAATTTATTCATTCACCTACACTGCACAGCTAGTCTCATGACCTAGGAGCCATTTTGCTGCCTTGTCTTAGATGCTGAGTCAGGGGACAGTGTTTTTTCTTATTCCTGTGATTTTGGAAGGCTCTTCATTGCTAGTCACTGTCACTGCCACAATTTAACTAGAAAGGTCACCCATAAAACTATAATGACCAAAAGCTGGCTTCGGAAAGGCTCCTTTTAGACTCAACTTTGGTAATACAGAGACATGTATTTAATGTATTATTTACAGTTGGTGAGGACTTTATGTTTGTATAATGAGTAACTTTCAGAGCAGTCTGAATGGGTGCTGCTTGTTCAGGAAATCAGAACCTGTCCTACAAACATTTAAAAAAAAAGATTCATTTAACTATTTCTCCATACTGTCTGTAGTTCCTGGAGGGACTTGACCTTACTTGGCCTGTCTCCAACCCTTCTAGACACTGCTGAGAATCTGGAGAAAGCTATGGATGTCTTCCCAGAAAAATATGTAACCATACATTCACCAAAGACGGTATGCATTGCTGGGAAAGAATCATGAACCCTCCCCTTCTTTCTGAAGATGAAGGGCAATGCTGTACTCTTTAGCAGCTCATAGACCCTGAAAAAGCTTTATTTAAACACTAGTAAGGCAAGTGGAAGAATACAACAAAGGATTTGTTGATAGTTAATGTATATATTCTAATTTAGTTCAGTGAGTTAAGTGTACAGAAGCACATTGTGGTGAGTAATTTTTCTTTTTTTTTAATTTATTTTTTTGGTGAGTAATTTTATATGTCAGTTTGATTAGGCTATGGTTCCCAGGTTGGTCTGACCATGGGACTAGGTGTTCTGTAAAGGTATTTTTAGATGTGATTAACATTTATATCAGTAGACTTTGAGTAAAGTGGATTATCCTCTATAAAGTTGATCTCATTTAATAGGTTAAAGGCCTAAAGAGCAAAGAGTGAGATTTCTCAAAGGAGAAATTAAGAGGGCAACACAGAAAGCCTGCCTGCGTTTCTAACATGCTGCCTTACAGAATCTACTTCCTTAATACTGTTGCTCTGGGGAGAGTAAGTTTCAACAAAACTTGGCTTGATTCTCTTAAATATTTGTACTTTGTTCACTAACATTTATCTTTGTAACGCTTTTGGATTCTTATAACACGGAAGGACAGGACTACTCAGCACTGAAGAGTCTGTCGTTTTCTTAGCCTCAAGTTGCATGACTAAAGTTCTTCCTAAACTTTTTTTGAAGAGGAAAGAGAAGAGAACACTGCCCAACTCATTTTATGAGGCCAATGTTGCCCTAATAGCAAAACCAGACAAAGACATCACAAGGAAAAGTAAAAACTGTGGATCAATATTCCTCATGAATAGTCACAAAAATCCTCAACAAAATACCACATATTTTTGCATAAACAAGTCAGATTCAGCAGCATATACCATAGATAGTCACCATGACCAACTGGGATTTATACCAAGAATGTGCAAAGTTGGTTTGACATTTAAAAAAATCAGTGTAATAAATCATATTGTTAAAGTTTTAAAATGTGCCCACCACAATACTTCTGATAAAAACATTCAGCAAGCCAGGAATTGAAAGAACCTTGCTCAATCTGAAAAAGGACACTATGAAAAAAACCAAAAGATAACATCATATATAATGGTGACAAACTTAAAGCTTTCCTCCTAAGATCAGAAATAAGAAAATACGAGGGATGCTTACTTCTGATCCTTTCAGCATTGTACTGGAAAATATAGTCATAGCAGTTAGGTGCAGACGTAAAAATCATCCCGCTTGGAAATGAAGAAGTCAAATTACCTGTATTTACAAAAGGATCTCGTATATAGAAAATCCTAAAAAATCCATTAAAACCAGTAAATAAATTCATCAAGGTTTCATGATACCAGGTCAATTTGTAAAATCAATTGTGTTTCTATATATCAGAAATGAATAGTCTGAAAATAAAATTGTGAAAACAATTTTACTTATAATAACATCAAAAATAAAATACTTAGGAACATTAGAAATATCAAACATGTTGAGGGATTTGTATTATGGCTCTGTGGGTTAAGCCATTGCTTGTGATGCGCACGTCCCCTATCAGAGTGTCTGAGATTGAGTCCCACGTCTGATCCAATTTCTTGCTGATGCATCTGGGAGGCAGCAGATGATGGCCAAGTACTTGAGTTCTTATCATCCATGCAGGAGGTCTGGATGGCATTCCTGGCTCCTCTGCTGGCCCAGCCCTGGCTGTTGGGGGAATTTGGGGAGTGAACCAGCAAATTTAAGATCTCTCTCTCCCTCTCTCTGTTTCTCTATCACTTTGCCTTACAAATAAGTAAATCTTTAAAAAAAATACAAAAATTTCAATAGAAATCAAATAATGCCTAAATAAACAAAAAGACATCATATATTCACAGATTGGAAAATATAATATTGTTAAGATGGCAATGCTCCTCAAATTGTTTGACATGTTCAGTGCAGTATCTATCAAAATCCCAGTGGCTTTTCTTTTATAGAAATTGACTAGTTAATCCTAAAATACAGATTGACTAACAAGGGACAAAGAATAGCAAAAACAATAAAGAAAAAGATTTAAGTTGGAAGAAACACATTTCTTGTTTTCAAAACTTACTACGAAACTCAGTAATCAAGACAGAGTGGGACTAGAATAGAAATACGTGATAATGGGGGCTGGTGCTATGGTGTAGTAAGCCAATCTCCTCCTGCAGTGCTGGAATCCCATATCATATCCCCACTGCTCCACTTACTATCTAGCTGCTTGCTAATGTGCCTGAGAAAACAGTTGAAGATGGCTCACGTCCTTGGCCCCTGCACCCATGTGGGAGACCTGGAAGATGCTCCTGACTCCTGGCTTTGTTTTGGCTCAGCTCTGGCTCTTGTGGCTATTTGGGGAGTGAGCCAGCAGATAGAAGACCTTGCTCTCTGTCTCTCCTTCTCTCTGTCTGTAACTCTGCCTCTCAAATAAATAAATAAAATCTTAAACAAAGCTCACTTTCTTAAAAAAAAAATAGAAAAAGAAATATGGATTAATGGAATTGAGTTGAGAGTGCAAAGCTAAACCATTACCTTTACAGTCATTTAATTTTCAACATGGATGCCAAAGCAATTCATAAGATAAACAATAACCTTTTCAATAATTGGTGCTGAGATAATATCCACATGCAGAAGAGTGGATATCCACATGCAGAAGAGTGAATTTGGACTCTCTATCTTATATCACAGCAAAACAAATGGATTCTAACTGGATCAAAGGCCTAAATGTAAGAGCTAAAACTATAACACTTTTAGAAGAAAACATAGGTGTGAGTTTTTGTTACCTTGAATTAGGCAATGGTTTCTTAGATATGCCACCAAAGGCATAAGCAACCAAGGGACAAACAAGCTAGACTTCATTAAAATTGAAAACATTTGTGCTTCAGTGTCAAGAACATGAAATAACAAATTACCTAATGGGAGAAAAATATTTGCAAATCATGTATCTGATGAGACTAATATTGAGACTAATAAATGACACTTTGAACTAAACAGGAAAAAAGCAACTCATTTACAATGTAGGCCAAGGATTTGAGTAGGAATTTCTCCAGAGAAGTTACACAAATGAAATCAGTGCATAACAGAACACTTAACATCATTAACCATTAGAGAAAAACAAATTAAAGCATAGTAAGCTGCAACTTTACAGCCACTGAAATGGTTAAAACAAAAGCAACTGAAAAGTATTGATGAGGTACAGTGGAATGCTCATGCACTGCCGTTGGGAACATAAAATGGTCCAGCCACCCTGGAAAACAGTTTGGCAGTTCCTCAAGATGTTAAGTCTAGGGACTAGCATTGTGGCACTGCCTTTTGCAATGCTGACATCCCATTTTGGAGTGCCAGTTTGAGTCCTGGCTGCTATACTTCGAGCTTTCTGTTAAAATACCTAGGAAGGCAATGGAATATGACCCAAGTACTCAGGCTCTGTCATTCATATTAGGAGGCCAGGATTGCATTTCTGCTTCCTGAGTTCAACCTGGCCCAGCCCTGTTGTGACCATTTGGAGAGGTGGATAGAATATCTTCTGTCTCGTCACCTCTCTCTTGTTCTGCCTTTCAAATTAATAAATCTTGAAAACAGAATTACCATATGTTTCAATAATTCCACTCTTAAGTATACACCTCCCAAATTTAAAATGTATATCTAGGGGCTGGCTCTGTGGCACAGTGGGTTAAAGCCCCGACCTGAAGTGCTGGCATCCCATATGGGCACCGGTTCTAGTCCCAGCTACTCTACTTCTGATCCAGCTCTCTGCTATGGCCTGGGAAATCAGTAGAAGATGGCCTAAGTACTTGGGCCCCTGCACCCACGTGGGAGACCCAAAAGATGCTCCTGGCTCCTGGCTTTAGATCAGTTCAGCTCTGGCTGTTGCGGCCATTTTGGGGAGTGAACCAGCGGATAGAAAACCTCTCTCTCTCTCTCTGGCTCTACCTCTCTTTGTAACTTTGCCTTTCAAATAAATAAAATAATATTTTAAAAATAAAACATATATTCACAAAGAAACTTGTGTATGACTTTCATAGTAGCATTGTTCATAATAGCCAAAAATAGAAACAGCTCAAATATCAATGAGTGGATAAATGCATTGTGGTATATTGATATAATGGCATATTATCCAGTCAAAAAAGGAAATAAAATACTGACACATGCTACAACATGAATGGACCTCAAAAGAACTTTATGCTAAGTGGAAGAAGCCAGCACAAAAGCCACATTTTATATAACTCCATTTATATTAAATATTCAGAATCAGCAAGTTCACAGAGACAAAGTAGATTAGTGGTTGCTCAGAATTGGAGTGATGAAAGAATGGGGTGTGACTTATGAAAATGTACAAAAATTATATAGTGGTGATGGTTGCTCAAGCTTATGAATATACTAACATCCGTGGAATTGTTTTTCTTAAAGGGATGATTTTATGGTATGTGAATTCTATCTCAATAAAAGAAAAAGGAGAGAGAGAATGAGGAATAGTAAGGGCCATTGTGTTGCCCTCTGTATTGCTTCTCTTAGCCACATTGGCTAAATCATTAACTGAGAAAAGAAAAGAGATACAATATTATGACTCCTTCCATTCCCACGTGGAAAATGTCCAAAGAGAAAGCTGACAGAAAAGACAGGAGTGCCCAGCAGAACTAAACACCGCTAGGAAGAAGCAAGATGGAGTCTTTTTTTTTTTTTTTTGAGGTTTAAATCATATGTATGTGAGATATACAAAGAAAAGCAAAACAGCCTCCTTTTCCTCAGCTGTTATAGTTTAAAAAACAAAATTATTCAAGTAACAATTACAAGCCAACTGGAGTAAGGATGCTCTTAGGAACCTCAACCAGGCAAGAATGCCTGTGGGAACAAACAGCTGTGTTGCTTGGCAGTGGACAGTTCTTGGGTTAGCTCCCCAGCATTCATCTTTCCCCCTTCTTTATGCCCCAATTCACACAGAATCCAGAGCAAACCTGGGGGCCTCAGCTGCATCTCCAATAAGATGTGAAGTCCTCTCTGCCTGACACTCCACATCTGTTTTTCCTACTACTACTCCCAACTGAGTTGGCACTCTTTACTTTTGCTCTAGTTCTCAGTTTCTGGATACTCAAACTTTGAATTATTCTCTTCAACACACTCATGAACCTGTAGTGAAGTTAAAACTTTCCTGTACTCTCTTAGGCCATGAGACTAAGCTGGCAATTAAATTGATATAGAACAGATTAACAGGGGAAAACTTGGTGGAAATTGAGCCTACAAATAAACACTTTCATGTCGTATCCATCCAAAGCAAGACTAAGAGGTCATGGGCAGAAAATGCTCAAGTTGCTTGGAACAGTCACATCCCATTTTGGAGTGCCTGGGTTCAAGTCCCAGCTCCACTCCCAATTCCAGTTTCCTGAGAATGTGCACTTTGGAGGCAGCAAGTGATGGCCCAAGTAGTTGGATCTCTGCTACCCATATGGGAGATCTGGATTGACTTCCTGCTCCTAGCTTTGGCCTCGCCCAACTCTGGCTATTGTGGGTATTTAGGAAGTAAATCAGTAGTTGGGAGTGTTTCTCTCTCTCTCTCTCTCTCTCTCTCTCTTACTTTCAAATAGCTAAAAGAGAAAAACTTCAAGAACAAGAATTCAATCAACTTAATTTAAAAAAGCAAAATAGCCTGCCTCATCTTTAAGACTATATATATATATATGGACAGGCAGATTTGGACAGTGAGAGAGAGAGAGAGAGAGACAGAGAAAGGTCTTCCTTTCCATTGGTTCACCCCTCAAATGGCCACTACGATCCGAAGCCAGGAGCCAGGTGCTTCCTCCTGGTCTCCCATGCATATTTTTGTCCTTAGGAACTGCCTATGGAACTACCAACCATAACCTTAAGACTAGCTTTAAGCAGGACCTGCCATTTGCATTTGACAACACCAAGAGTGCCAATGAACTTTCTTTCATAATGATTTGCACATATTTCTCTCTCCTGATAAAACCCCCTTTCCTTTGTTCTCTGGACAAGCAGCGGCCACCCTAGCTTGCATGTGTGTGGCAGATTGCAAACTTTATTCTTTATTCCCCAAAATAAGTTCCTTAATTAAAGACTCTCCTCTGTATTTTTGACTTTTATACATGTAAAAATTTTATTCAATATTTTCACATTCACACAGAAACTTTCATAGGAAAAAGGAAATCTGAAAGAAGCAGTTAGGACCAAGAGTTTATATCCTTTTACTTTTTCATTAACAGTGATACATTTGTGGAGAAATGGTAAGATAAAAAGTTTAAGCTTCTTGGGATGGTAAATTGTGACAGACTGACTAGGAAACACAGGGGGAAACTAATGGAAGATAGGGTTTATTTTGGTACATTTATTTGTACAGATCTGCTTTAGCATTGATTCACAGTCTCTCTTGATAAGAATTTTCTCTTCTGGGTCCAGGGAAGGCAGCTTTTGTTTGTGGGAAATTTCATAACCTACTTTTAGGTAGAAGGGAGGATGATAGGGAACCCTTCTTGCACCTACTATTTCTCAAGCACCTTCAGTTCAAAGTAATCTATTTGCCAAAATGGCGTATTTGGCCCTCAGAACCTTTCTTTTGGACTTTTGAGCCTGTACTCTTATCTCCAGTTTGATGAATCTTGTCAGTGTTCTGCCATGCAGACATATTTGCTAAGTTTATTCCCCAATCATCTAGAAAGTTCTACAGAGCCACATTTAGAGTGAAGCAAGCAAGCCACATGTGCACAGAATTTCATAAGATGCTCAGACTATGGTGCCAACCCTGTACCTACTCAAAGGTTATATCCTAGGTGCTTTGCTTGCTTCACCTGGGTGCTGGCCCAGCCCTGCCTCAGTATGGTGTTTGGAAAGCTGTGCCTTATCCTAGTCCATCCCAAGGCCAACCTGATTCTTTTTTTTTTTTTAAAGAGTTATTTATTTGAAAAGCAGAGTTACAGAGAGGTGGGGGGGGGGAGGGTGGGAGAGAGAGAAAGGAAGAGAGAGAGAGAGAGAGGTCTTCCATCTGCTGTTTCACTCTCCCAGAAGGCCGCATGGCTGGAGCTGCACCAGTCTGAAGCCAGGAGCCAAGAGCCATGAGCTTCCTCTGGGTCTCCCATGTGGGTGCAGGGGCCCAAGGACATTTTTTATTACATGGACAAAGTCACATTGATTTATTCAAAACAATGACTTTTAAGTATGAGCTATTTTAATTCTAGATTAGGAGCAGCCGGGACTAGAACAGGCGCCCATATGGGATGCTGGCACTGCTGGTGGCAGTTTTACCTGCTACGTCACAGCGCCAGCCCCTAGCCTGATTCTAATGAGAGTAACCTTGAGCCAATTTCTCCTGTCTATGGCCCATTCCTCAAATTCCCAAGCCTGGGGAGTGGAGGCTACTTGTATCTTTCCTACGGAGCTCTCCTTTCACACTTGAGAATCTATCTTCCCAGGATGCCCGAAGCAACCGTGGATGTTGTCTTCACCCCCATCTGTGAGGCTGTCGTTCTTTATCTTAGGCGCTTGCCAGAAGGTTCCTCTGAAAATAAGCAGCACACTTTCCAGCATTTGGACAATTCAGATTTTAATGACTTTAGATAAAGTCTTTCAACCAGTCAGGTTCATTTTGGACAATTGTGATTTGTCTCCAGTTCTCATTTCTCACTTTTTATTACATGGACAGAGTCACATTGATTTATTCAAAACAATGACTTTTAAGTATGATCTATTTTAATTCTAGATTAGAAGTAAATGTATTTAATATTTTTTAAAGTTATGATTCTGCTAAAAGATCAAATTACCCTTGTAAATAGAACACTTAATTTTATTTTTTTAAAGAATTATTTTCTTTGAAAGAAAGAGTTACAGAGAGAGAGAGAGAGGTCTTCCATCCCGCTGGTTCACTCCCCAAATGACTGCAACGGCCAGAGCTGAGCTGATCCGAAGCCAGGAGCCAGGAGCTTCTTCTGGGTCTCCCACGTGGGTGTAGGGACCCAAGTACTTAGGCCATCTTCTACTGTTTTCCCAGGCCATGGGAGAGAGCTGGATTGAAAGAGGAGCATCTGGGGCTCAAACCAGCGCCCATATGGGATGCAGGCGCTTCAGGATGGGGCTTTAACCCATTGTGCCACAGTGCCGGCCCCAGGACACTTATTTTTTCAACATAAATCTACTATAATTGGGTATTTTTCATTGTCTTCCCCCGGATAATTTGATACATATTTGGTGATATTTCCCAGAACACAAATAAGGTCCTCTCCCAGAAACATGATGTCAGGAAGTGTTTGCAACTTATGTTGTCCTGCATCTACATTTTTGTTAGGTTCACTCTTTAGCAAGCAAACTCCTACATGCCGTGTAGGGTGTGTGCCAGTCTGTGCACCAGTTGTTCTTCAGTCACAGCCCTACCTGGTTCGGATTGGATGTGGTAACAAGATATGGGGCGAGGTGATCACATGATACAGAACAGAGGTTGCAGGGTCAGCATGGACCAGGGATGGGGCTGAAAATGTGGCAGCATCTTGATGGCTCTCTTGGATATCCATGATCATTACACGTGAGTCACAAACTCAACACGGAGCTTTGTGGAGCAGAAACAGTGTTCTAAGAGCTTGACAGAAGGCCCTTATCCTTCCACAGACAATGGTGCAAGAAGCAAGTTAAGTTTCTCACTGGAATTTCTGCTTCTGATGAGTGGGACTGTGTATTTACCACAAGTTACCCTGATGGAAGAGCCAGTATTCAGAGACCAGAGAGCAGAGCAGATGAAAACAAAGAATTCACTAAACGTACCAGTGCTTTCGAGGTGCTTGGTCATTAGATAGGGCTGAGGTGACCAGTGTTCTGGCACCGAGAATGTAGACTTTCGTTTGATCCTCCGAGTTTCCTCACGCAGGTAGGAAGAGAAAAGCAAGTGGGTTGAAATGCCAAGTATGTGCCTCTGGCTTAGAACCATGTATGACAGGGCATTATTTTGCCTTTTATTTTTGTTTTAAATTTGACAAATGACAAGTTGACAGACAAGAGCCAGAGGTTGGCAAACGTTTTGTAATGCCTTACTTTTACCTCTACCTCCAGCAAGACTTTTGGTTTTGTAGGTTTTTAAATTTGTTTTTAGTTTTTGTCTACTTAATATTATTTGTGTATGACACCTTTCTCTGTGACTTGAAATAGTACCTTCCTTAGCTGACTTCAGCTCTGCTTTTGTGAAAAAATTTGTATTTTTAAAAATGTTTGTGTCTTGTGTTCCATTAGAAATGACTCTTACATGACCTCACTATGCCATCTTTATTTTTGTTTGTTTTTACATACTGAAAGTTTAAGTAGCAGGTTTGACTCAGTTTTTTATGCATTATCATATCTTTGGCTGAACACCTAAACAGAAAGATTTCTGTGTGGCTTTCTCGCAGGGTAATTCACATAGGTTCAGGACTGCTGTCTGATTCCTTGTTTTGTGAGGCTGGGAGGATGTAGTCACTTTTGCTCGCTATCAAAGACCCAAGAGCCAGATGATGAATATCAAAGCTCAGAAGTGACCTACTGTCTTCCACAGTCAGAAACGCCAGAGGTAGGTATTTAGAGTAGGTGCAGAGCAAAAGAAGTAAAGAGAACCAGCAAAGAGGACAGTTAAGAACCAGCAATAGTTTTCCAACTTGTGTATGCTTAAAGAGGTTTTCATCTGTAGGTTTGGGGAGAGGCAAGATATCTGCATCATTAAGACTAGAAGTGGGCCGGCGCCGTGGCTCAACAGGCTAATCCTCCACCTTGCGGCGCCCGCACACCGGGTTCTAGTCCCGGTTGGGGCGCCAGATTCTGTCCCGGTTGCCCCTCTTCCAGGCCAGCTCTCTGCTATGGCCCGGGAATGCAGAGGAGGATGGCCCAAGTGCTTGGGCCCTGCACCCCATGGGAGAGCAGGAAAAGCACCTGGCACCTGGCTCCTGCCACTGGATGAGCGCGGTGCGCCGGCTGTGGCAGCCATTGGAGGGTGAACCAATGGCAAAAGGAAGACCTTTCTCTCTGTCTCTCTCACTGTCCACTCTGCCTGTCAAAAAAAAAAAAAAAGACCAGGAGTGATTCTTCTAATTTAAGAAACCCTGGTAAAGGTGCCAAGGTAACCAGAGGTATTTTAAGATGAATTCATCTTAAAGGAGCAGGAGCAGGCATATCTGTAGTTAGGATTTGACCTGTTGTACTCCCAGCCCAACTTGGTGTACGTAGATCTGATTCATGAAAATGGGCAAAAGTTCATAGAACACATTGAAGGAGTAGAGCATTTTGCTTATGACCAAATCTGCAAGGGACAGAATGGATTAGGGGGATTACAGAGTGATACAATATTGGGCCAGAAAACTAGAAGATGCTCAGAACCACATCATTTACTGTGTCCAATCTTAAAAATAAACGCTTCTTGACCTCCAAATCCCTATGAAAATGTTACTTTGTCCCCCATTATTACAACTTTCTTCAAAGAGCTACTATCTGTATTATATTTCCAACTCTGATTCCCTTTTAAATTCACTCTAATCGAGCTCTTGTCCCAAAACATTTGGCGCATCTATTAACCCTTATGTTTCCAAGTCCAGGGGTTATTTCTGTTTCATCTTATTAGCCCCTCAGCTGTGTTAGACACAGTTGGCCACTTACTCGTTCTTCACTTTCTTACTGTTTCTTCTTTTGGCTTCCAGGACATCACATCCTCCTGC
Organism: Sylvilagus floridanus; assembly: GCA_949820135.1. NCBI lineage: Eukaryota > Metazoa > Chordata > Mammalia > Lagomorpha > Leporidae > Sylvilagus > Sylvilagus floridanus. The sequence goes on along the minus strand of OX463224.1, from coordinate 75,147,359 downwards.
TTTTCCTTCTTTGTAGACCACATCCTCAGACGCCCCACTGTCAATTCTTCCTCAACAAATGCTCAGTCTTCTTTACCCTCCCCCCCCCCTTAGATTATCTCACTCGGTTACATCACTTTAAATAGCATCCTGTGATGATGACTCCCAAAATTTCTGTCTCTATCCTGACCCTTACCTCCACTCCAAGTGAGGATTTTCCCAGCCTCTGCTTGATAACTTTTCTTGGAGAGTGTAAAGCTCTTCAAGTTTACATGTCCAATATTGTCATTCTTCTCCTAAATTTTATTTCTGTGTTTTTTCTTATTTTAATAAATAGTAATTCCATTCTATCAGTTGGTCACCAAAAGATTATCTAGATTCCTTTTGTATTCTTGTACTTTTTTTTTTCTTACACAAAATCCTATTGCTTCTACTTTTAAAATATAACTTGAGGGGCACGTGTCTGATGCAATGGTTAAGTTGCCACTTGGGGCATCTGAACCCCTTATAGGAGTACCTGGTTCGAGTCTTGGCTCTGTTCTTTTTTCCAGCTTCCTGTTCATGCATGCCTTGCAGGGCAGCAGGTGATAGCTCAAGCAGCTGGGTCCCTGCCACCCATGTGAGAGACCTGGATTGAGTTCTGGTTCCTGGCTTCAGCCTGCACCAGTCTTTGCTATTGCAAGCATTTAGGGAGTAAGTCAGGGGATTAGAAATCTCTGGCTGTTTTTCTGTCTCTCTGAGCCTCTCTGCTTTTCAAATATGTAAGATATAACTTGAGTCTGTCTATCTAATTATAACTATTCATGCTACCCTAGTCCAAGCCACCATATCACTAGCCTGGGTTAGTTAATAGTCTCCTCACTAATCTTTCATCCCTGCCATCTTATATATTCTATTGGCAAGATAGCAGCCAGAATGATTATCTTAAACCATAATTCATATCATGCTTCAGTTGCAGATGCTCTGCCACCTCTGTGTTTCCAATCAACGAGGAAAAAGATACATTTTCAGTACTTGGCATTGGATTTAATTGGGATTCCTTTGGCAAAAATTCAAGTTAAGAAATCTATATTAGCTTCCTATTGATGATGTACCAAATCACTCCAAATTAGTGGCTTAAAATAAAACAAATTTATCCTTTCCCAATCTGGAGGTCAGAAGATTAAAATCAAGATATTACCAGGTCTATATTCTTCAGGAGGCTTCTGGGAAGAATATCTTTTCCTTTTATGGCTTTTGGAGATTGCATTCTTTGACTTCTTGCCTATTCCTTGCCTAGCTCCAATGTTTTGCTTCTACTGTCACATCTTTAGCTACTGTTCACTCTGATCTCCTTCTCCCCCTCCCATCCTCCTTCCTTCTTCCTTTCATTTTTTTCAGTCTTTGAGATAGCATTTTAAATTTACATCACAATAAAAAGGCTTACTATTTCACAGAATAAGAAGTTTAACAAGTAAAAAGCAAAAAGACTCTAGTTTAGTGGAAATATAGACAATGGCTATAACCAATAATCAAATGGAAAAATGACCATTTCACTCATATAAAGTAAATTTTGAAGTAATCACAGGTCATTAAAATTATAGTATAACATTCTTAACCATTGAATTGACAAAAGTTTAAAGCAAAGTTTTATAAAACTGTATTTGCAGCAATACTGACCCACATAGACATTTCTTTTTTCTTTTTTGTTTGTTTGTTTTTTAAATTTTAGCCCCCACGTATAAGGGAGAATGTGATATTTGTCTTTCTGGGTCTGATTTATTTCATTCAACATGATGTCCTCCTGTTGTGTCCACTTTGAACTTCATTCTTTTTTATAACTGAATAATATTACATTGTGTATATATATACACATAGGCCACATTCTCTTTATCCATTCATCTGATTATGGACACCATGGTTGATTCCAAATTTTGGCTAGTGTGAACAGTTTTTCTAAAACATCGTGGTGCACTATCTCTTTGATTCAATGTGTTCAAGTCTTTTGGGTATGTACCCAGTAGTGGTATTGCTGGATTACACGGCAAGTCTATTTCTAGTTTTTTTAAGAAATCCACACTGTTTTCCATAGTGGCTGCACTAATTTATAATCTGACCAATAATCTATAAGTATTCCCATGTCTCCATTCTCACCAGCATTTGCCACTCTGTGTTTTGGATTTTAGCCATTCTCATTGTGGTTTTGATTTGCATTTGCCTAATGGCTACTGATGTTGAACATTTTTTAATATATTTGTTTGCCATTTATTCTTGGATAAGACCCCCAAAACACAGGCAACAAAAGCAAAACTAAACAAATGGGACTGTATCAAACTCAGAAGCTTTTGCACAGCAAAGGAAAGATCAATAGAATGAAAAGATATCCAACAGAATGGGAAAAAGTATTTGCAAGCCACCTATCTAACAAAGGATTAATATCATGAATATATTAGCTTTAAAAATTCAGCAACAAAAAACAACCAATCCAGTTGAGAAATGGGCAATAGACTGCAATTGGTCTCACAAAGAAGACAGATATCTTGAAAATTCACATATATGTGGAAATTAAATGACACACTCTCAAACAGCCATGAGTAAAAGAAGAAACATAAATGAAATTAGCAATACTGTGAGGTGAAAAAAAAAAAGCAAAACAAAACACATCAAAACTTATGAGATGCGGCTGGTGCCGTGGCTCCTCCGCCTGCAGCACTGGCACCCTGGGTTCTAGTCCCAGTTGCTCCTCTTCTAGTCCAGCTCTGCTGTGGCCCAGGAAGGCAGTGGAGGGTGGCCCAAGTCCTTGGGCCCTGCACCTGCATGGGAGACCAGGAGGAAGCACCTGGCTCCTGGCTTTGGATCTGCGCAGCGTGCGTGCCGGCCATAGCAGCCATTTAGGGGGTGAACCAACGGAAGGAAGACTTTTCTCTCTGTCTCTCTCTCTCACTAACTCTGCCTGTCAAAAAAAAAAAAAAAAAAAAAAAAAACCACAACTTATGAGATGCAGCCAAAGCAGTGTTCAGAGGGAATTGTATAGATGTAAAAACCTACATCTGAGAAGAAAGATCTGAAATTCATATCCCAAACGTCCATCTTAACAAGTAGAAATGTGAAAAGCAAGCTGAAAGCAACTAGAAGGAAGGAAGCAATAAAGAGTAAAGCTGAAGCAAATGAACTAAGAATAGAAAAAACAATAGAAAGCATCAATGAAGCCAAAAGTTGGTCGTTTGAAAAGATCAACAAAACTGACAGAAGTGTAGCTAGCATGTCCAAGTAAAAAGAGAGAAGACTCGAATTATAAAATTAAAGATTAGTAAAACTAGGAATGAAAATGAAGATATTATTACCAATCTTACGTAATTAAAAAGGTTTGTGAGGTTTATAAGAGAAAACCATGAACAATTGTAAACCAACAAATTATATCATTTCAATAAAATGGGTACATTTCCTAGAAACACATGAACTATTAATACTGCCTGAAGCAAAAATAGAAAATCTGAATATATCTATTATAAATTAGGAGATTGAATTAGTTATTTTAAAACTTCCAAAAAGGAAATCTATCACTGGTAAATTTTATTAAATATTTAAGGAAGAATTAACAACAATTCTTCTCAAAATCTTAAAAAGGGGGGAAGAAATAACACCTCCAAACTAATAAAGCTATGAGGTTGATATAACAATGATACCAAAACCAGATGAAGAAATCACAACAAAAGAACACTATAGACTATTATAACCTACAAATGTGGATGCAAAATTCCTACACAAAATACCAGCAGATCAAATCTGCTAACATATTAAAAGGGTTACATGACACAACTAAGTGAGATTTCTTCCAGGAATGTAATTGTGGTTCAATATATAAAAACCAGTCAATGTCATAGACTGTATTATTAGAATGAAGGGGGAAAATCACACACTTATTTCAACTGATACAGAAAAAGCACTTGACAAAATCCAACATTATTTTATGATAAAAACCAAAACAGTCTACAAACTAGAAACAGAAGAAAACTACTTCATTGTTGTAAGACCATCTGTAAAGCACCCAAAACTAGCATTGTACCTGAAAGTTTCTCCCAAAGATCTAGAATAAGACACTCTGACCACATTTAAAAAAAAAAAAAAGATTTGTTTATTTGTTTGGAAAGCAAAGTAACAGAGAGAGGGGGAGAGAGAGAGAGAAAGAGAGATTTTTCTGTCTGCAGGTTCACTCCCCAAATAGCTGCAACAGCTGGGGCTGGGCCAAGCTGAACCCAGGAGCCAGAAACTCCATCTAGGTCTCCCACATGAGTGTCAGGGATCCATGCGCTTTCCCAGGCACATTATCAGGGAGCTGGATCAGATGTGGAGCAACTGGGACTCAAACCGGTGCTCCTATGGGATGCCAGCATTGCAGGTGATGGCCTAACTCACTGTGCCACACGCCGCCCCCACTCTTACCGCCTCTATTCAATCTTGTGTTCAAAGTTAAAATCATGGCAATTAGGCAAAGAAAAGAAATAAAGCCATCTAGATTGGAAAAAAGATGTGAAACTGTTCATTTAGAATGTGATTTTGTGTATAAAAAATCCTAAAGAATCTTCAAAAAACTATCAAAAGTTAATGAGTGAATTCAGCAAAGTTGTAGGACACATGATAAGAATATTAAAATAAATAGTATTTATATTCCAGCAATGGTCAACCTGAAAATGAAGTTAAGCAAGCAATTCTATTTAGAATATCATCAACAATAAAAGAGATAAATGTAACTCAAGATGTATAAGACATTAAAAGCTATAAAAATTGCTGAATTCAAATTCAAAAAGATCTAAATAAATGGAAAGACATTCTATATTTGTGGATTGGAAGGCCTACTATTGTTAAGTAGGCAGTAGTCCCTAAATTAACCTATATGTTCAATTCCTAGCACAATTTCAACTGTCTATTTTTCAGAAATGGAAAAACTGATCCCCAAATTTATATAGACTAACAAAGGACCTAGAATATCCTAAAAAATCTTGAAGATGAAGAACAAAGTTGAAGGACTCCCAATTCCAAACTTCAAAACTTACTACCATAAGACTCAGATTCTACTCCTATGTATGTGTACAGGTGAATTAGAAACAAGTTGTTCGCACAAAACTTGTGTAAGAATGTTCAAAGCAGCATTGTTCATAACAACCAAGAAGTAGAGACAGCCTGAATGCTCATTAAGATAAGTAAGCAAACAAAATGTGGATATCCATGTAATGGAATATTATTTAGCAATAAAAAGGAATGAACTGGGGGCCTGTGCTGTGGCATGCTGGGTAAAGCCACCGCCTGCAGTGCCAGCATCTCATATGAGCACCGGTTCCAGACCCAGCTGCTCCATTTCTGATCCAGCTCTCTGCTATGGCCTGGGAAAGCAGTAGAAGATGATGGCCCAAGTCCTTGGGCCCCTGCACCCATGTGGGAGACCTGAAGAAAGCTCCTGGCTCCTGGCTTCGGATCAGCTTAGCTCTAGCTATTGTGGCCAATTGGGGAGTGAACCAGCGCATGGAAAACCTCTCTATCTCTCTCTGCCGCTCCTTCTCTCTTTGTGTAACTGACTTTCAAATAAATAAATGAATCTTAAAAAAAAAAAAAAAGAAATGAACTACTGAAAGGACTAGCCTTAAAGAAAACAGATACAAAAGGTGCTATATTGTCTGATCTCATTTATAGGGAAAGTCTAGCATAAGGAAATCCATAGAGACACAAGCTCATTAGATATGGAGTGAATGCCTAAATCGTTTCTTACTTGGGTGATGAAAGTATTCTGGAATTAGATAGTGATGATGGTTGTACTATACTGTAAATGAACTCACATCACTGAATTGTATACTTTTAAATGATTAAAATAGTTAGTTTTCAGTACATGAATTTTACCTCAATAAAAAAAATTAAGTCATAAATTGACTTCATCAACATGGGGAACGTCTCAGTAAAAAGACATTAATGATAAGAAAAAGACCAACCTCCTAGAAAAAGGGTAAATTATATAAACAGACAACTCATATAAGAAATATAAACATACCATAAAGATATGAATAAGAGACTGAATCTTACTTAAAATAGAAAATACAATATATCAATGAGATAGGAATTAGCTCAGTAGATCTGTAAAACTTGAAAGAGTTTGAAATTATCAAGGGTAGCTAAGGATTAGAAAAAGAGATCATCTCATACAACCCCTCATACTAGTTTAAGTCATAGTCATTTTATAAGGTAATTTGGCAGTAAAGTATTAAAAATTTAAAACATACACACCCTATGACCCAGCAATTCTGCTAGTCCATGTTTACTCCAAACGGATAGCAATACAGGTGTGCCAGGAAACAGTTCGAGGATGTTTGCTGAAGCATTGTCTGTAAATGCTAGCACAAGAAATAGGCTAAGGAGCGTGGAGAAATAAATTTTGGTAGAGCCATATCACAACATGCTATGTAATCATTAAAATGAATAATGTTGATTTCTAAGACAATGCTGGTTGAAAAAAGGAAGTTTCAGAACATTATTTACATAAAATCCAAACAAAATGGCAAAATAACGGTTTCCAATAAATGCAGAGAAAAAGTTTGGAAGGTCAGAAATGAAAATAATGTCTTACTTACCATAAAGGAGAGAGATCCAGATTGTTGATGTTGTTTATAACAATCAAAAGGGATTTTAGCTTTATCTTAAATATAAGAGGATATTTCAAACATATGTGGGAAAATAGAGTTAAAAGACAATGTGCATTTCTCATAACTTTTTTTTTTTCTAAGTTTTTTTTTCCCACTGCAAGATTTCAGATGGACCCCGGGGCCTGTGGCCCAACACATTTATTTACTTATTTTTCAAAGATTTATTTATTTATTTGAAAGGCAGAGTTATAGAGAGGAAGCAGCAGAGAGAGAAAGAGATCTTCCATCCGCTGGTTCACTCCACAAATGGCCACAATGGCTGGAGCTGGGCTGATCCAAAGACAGGAGCCATGAGCTTCTTCCAGGTCTCCCACGCAGGTGCAGGGATCCAGGTACTTGGGCCATCGTTTACAGTGTTCCCAAGCCATAGCAGAGAGTTGGATCAGAAGTAGAGCAGCCAGGACTTGAACCAATGCCCATATGGGATTCCTGCGCTGCAGGCTGGGGCTTTAACCCACTGTGCCACAGCGCCAGCCCCTAATTAACTTTTTGATGTATCCTTTTATTTTTCCATGGAAGGATGACAAAAACAGGTTGAAAGTCCAAGATTTAAATAATATGTTTAACTCTAAATATAATTCTGAACTTGTCTAAATGTCACTGTGTTGACAAAAAGCTTTGATTTTTATTCTTGCCTTAGAGGAAGAAGGGATAGAAGGAAGTAAGGAAAACATATTAGACCAATTTCTGTTTTAATTTGCCAAATGAAAGCCAGGTGAATCTCAGAATTTTAGAAGGATGCCTTGAGTCGGTTATTTAGTCATGTTAATAGTTCATTAGAAAAATATGTCCAAACATCTTTCATCAGCAAGCACTATTCTTTCATGAAACACTTGATTGAGTCATTAAGATCTGATAGGAGACATGGATGGTATGGAAATAATTTTGCTGCAGCATGTAATTGTTCAGTGCAATAGACTGTGATAGTTAGGGGAAGATGTTAGCAAACAAAAAGGGAAATTGAGAGAAAGGAAATTGGGGAGTTGTTTTTTAAATTATTATTTATTTTCATTTGAAAGGCAGAGAGAGAGAAAAGGAAAAACAAGGGCCGGAGCTATGGCATAGCAGGTAAAGCCGCCGCCTCCAGTCCCAGCATCCCATATGGGTGCCAGTTAGAGTTCTGGCTGCTCCACTTCTATGCTATGGCCTGGGAAAGCAGAAGGTAGCCCAAGCCCTGGGGCCCCTGTGCCTGTGTGAGAGACCCAGACGAAGCTCCTGGCTGTTGGCTCCAGATAGGTGCAGCTCTGGCCGTTGAGGCCAATTAGGGAGTGAACCAGCACATGGAAGACCTGTCTCTGCCTCTGCCTCTGCCCCTCCTTCTCTCTCTGTGTAACTCTGACTTTCAAATAAATAAATAAATCTTAAAAAAAAAAAAAAAGAAGAAGAAGAAGAGGAAAGACAGCGAGGGATCTTCCAGCTGTAGATTCCTTCCCCAAATGCCCACAATAGCCCAGGCTGGGCCAGGTCAAAATCAGGACCCTAGAACTCAGACTTGCTTTCTTACATGGATTACAAGGACCCAAATATTTGAACTGTCATCTGCTGCTTCCCAGGGTATGCATTAGCCAGAAGCTACAATTGGAAGCAAAGCAAGTACTTGAACCTAGGCACTGATTGGAATGCAGCATCCCCAGCAGCATCTTTTTTTTTTTTTTTTTTTTGACAGGCAGAGTGGACAGTGAGAGAGAGAGACAGAGAGAAAGGTCTTCCTTTGCCGTTGGTTCACCGTCCAATGGCTGCCGTGGACGGCGCGCTGCAGCCGGCGCACCACGCTGATCCAATGGCAGGAGCCAGGTGCTTTTCCTGCTCTCCCATGGGGTGCAGGGCCCAAGCACTTGGGCCATCCTCCATTGCACTCCTGGGCCACAGCAGAGAGCTGGCCTGGAAGAGGGGCAACCGGGACAGAATCTGGCGCCCCGACCGGGACTAGAACCCGGTGTGCCGGCGCCGCATCTTAATCGCTGTGCCAAGAGTCCACTCCTGGGGTTCTATTTTAGAAGGTCAACTGTGACAAAATTGAAAGAGTACATGACCTGAGGACAATAATCTAGGCCAGTTTTGACTCTGTCACTTTCTAGTTGTATGATTTAGGCAAATAATGATTTGTAAAAGAATACCCATCTTACCTCGCTGAGTTGCAGAGAAAGGCTTGTAAATGGAAAGGCAGTCACAATAACAAAAGAATTTAAGAGTTAGAAAGGAGTGGAAGAGATCAACTCAGTAATGTAAAATCCTCAGGAGTGATGTGTCTCTAAGATGTGGGGCAGACAAATTCATTTTGATCACGTACAGTTTTATTCTCTGTCTTTTGTTTAGTTATATACAACTGCCTAGGATTATTCCCTTTGTCCCACAATATTTCAGGAAAATTGCTCTAGAGTCACCAGCTAAGTAATTTTTATTGATACAGTCATAACTGTCTCACACGTTCATTGACATAATTAAAATACATGAGCCTCTCCCATGTACCCACATATGTGTTTGGGGAACTATGTGTTCAAGGGAGGCTGCGCCAGGGATTATTAAAATGGGAACTATTGAATGAGATTGCTTTGGCTTAAAGCTAAGCTGCCTAACTTAGCAAATAAGTAGGCTTGGACAAAGTACTTCTCCATGCTTCAGTAAAATGGATTGAGAAAAGTACCCAGTAAGTAGAATTGTTATGCAGTGAAATAAGAAAACCAATGCAAGTTTCTGAGAATAGCGTCTAGCATATTTTAAGCACTTAATAATGTTAGCTTGTTATTAATCTATTTATCTTTCTTGGATCATATGGAAATTAAATGGGCCTTTTGTGGATCTGAATTAAATTGATTCCTCATCTCATGTGAATGAAAACACTATCCGAGCTTGTATTTCACTTAAATAAAAATGCTCATCCATACTTCCCACTCCTACTCAGAGGAAATCTGATTTTTCACTTTCTATAAGTTCACATATTCTAAGACACCCCTCACCAACGTAAGGTAAAGCCAAGTACAACAACATTAATTATACTTACCAGCATCTTTATAATCCCAGGACTAATCAGACCCCAGTTACAATTATATCTTGTCATAAAAATGAGATTGACCATGATCATAGTCAATGTTTGTTAGATGCAATCATACATGGCAATTACTAGGTACCAGACAAGTGCTTTACATATATGTTTGCATGTAGTCATTAAGACAATCCTATGAGAAAACTGAGATAAAGAGTGGTTAAATAGTTTGTCCAAAACCACCCTGCTACTAAATGATGGAACTTGGACTGCTACACCTCATACCCCTCAAAGAAAATCCTTCAGCTTCCATTGCAATAGTGTGAAATTTTCTACACATAAAATAAAAAGCAGAAATTACAGAAAGTGCCAAGTTAAAAGTGCTTCTAGAGCACACCATTGTGGTGGAAGTGTACATTGCCATATCTACTTTGGAAAACATGTGACATTATCTACTAAAATCCAGTATAATGAATATGTTTGTATATGGTTCATCTCCACCAAAGCTCATGCTAAAATTTAACTAACATTGTGGTGATATTGGAAAGACAAACCTTTAAGAGGTGGTTAGGTTGTTAAAAGGGAATGCCGGCGCCATGGCTCAACAGGCTAATCCTCCACCTTGCGGCGCCCGCACACTGGGTTCTAGTCCCGGTTGGGGCGCCAGATTCTGTCCCGGTTGCCCCTCTTCCAGGCCAGCTCTCTGCTGTGGCCAGGGAGTGCAGTGGAGGATGGCCCAAGTGCTTGGGCCCTGCACCCCATGGGAGACCAGGAAAAGCACCTGGCACCTGGCATTCTGCCATCGGATGAGCGCGGTGCGCTGGCGCCGGCCGCGGCAGCCATTGGAGGGTGAACCAATGGCAAAAGGACGACCTTTCTCTCTGTCTCTCTCTCTCTCTCTCACTGTCCACTCTGCCTGTCAAAAAAATAAAAAAAAAATAAAAATAAAACAATAAGGGATTAATATTTTTCTGAAAAGAGTGAGTTCTCACTCTCTTGGGACTGGATTAGTTATACCAAGCTCAGGTTGTAAAGCTGGCCCTTATGTTTTGTCTCTTCTGCAAGTACATACTTGAACTTCCATTTTCCACCATGAGTTGAAGCAGCACAAGACCCTCACTGATGCCATGCTCTGAGACTTCCCAGCCTCCAGGATTATGAGCTGAAACAAATTTCTTTCCTTATAAATTACCCAGGCTCAGGTATTTTGCAATACCATCAGGAACCAGACTAAGACAAATACTGACATAAAGAGCCTTATCTGAGTGTCCTTGTGCCCAGCCGTACAGGACCTCTGGTGTGTATTCATTTCATTCCATCCCTAGGTATGGTCCTGAGAGGAGCAGTTATCAGATTCTTTGGTCTCGGGATCCCATTATGTTCTCAAAAAAGCCAAAGAGATTTTGTGTCTTATGAAGGTTGTGTCTATCAATATTTCCTATATTAGGAATTACAACTGAGACATTTTAAGAATATTTGCTTTAATTCACTTAAAATTAACAACAATAATCATATTATTTGTTAGCAGAAATAATGTATTTTATGGATAATAACTATATTTTAATACAAAATAGAAGTGTCATTGTTTTGCATTTTTTAAAAGATTTTATTTATTTATTTTAGAGATACAGTTACAGACAGTGAGAGGGAGAGAGAGAAAGGTCTTCCATCTGCTGCTTATCTTCCCAAATAGCCACAATGGCTGGAGCCGGGCTGATCCACAGCCAGGAGTCAGGAGCTTCTTCTGGGTCTCCCACACGGGGTGCAGGGACCCAAGCACTTGGGCCACCTTCTGCTTTGCAGGCCATAGCAGAGAGCTGGATCGGAAGAGGAGCAGCCAGAACTCGAACTAACACCTATGGGATGCTGGTGCTTCAAGCAGAGGCTTAGCCTATTATGCCTCAGCACCAGCCTGTTGTTTTGCATTTTTATGAATCTCTTTAATGTTTGGCTCAATAGAAGACAGCTAGTTTCTTTTCTGATTCTGCATTAAATTAACTGGGAAATGTTGATTTGTTTAAAATGTATGAAGGATGTCTGGTTTCTCACAGATATGTGGTTGGAAAAGGGAGGATTCCGTGGACTTCCTAAAAGGCCTCATAGATCTCCCCCTACCATACAGTACACACCAGAAGTCCTGTATAGCTGGGCACAAGGATACTCAGATAAGGATCTTTATGTCAGCAAGATACATACTAGTCAAAATTAGAACCAACCCAAATCTAAGTACATAGATGCTGCGTAGTCACAATCTTACAGGATCACCTAAAAAAATCTAAAGGAAATTCTTGTCCTCTTTTTTTTTTCCTAAAAAAAGATTTATTTATTTATTTATGTGAAAGAGAGAGAGAGAGAAACAGAGAGAGAGAGAGAGAGAGAGAGAGAGATATCTGTTGGTTCATTTCCTAAATGACTACAGTAGTCAGAATTGGACAAGGCTGCTGCTAGGAGCCCAGAACTTCATCCGGATTTCCTATTTTGGTGGTCAGGGTCCAAGTACTCTTCTGCTGTCTTCCCAGATGCATTAGCAGGAAGCTGAATTGGAAACAGAGCAACTGGGTCTCAAACTGGCACTCTAATAGGGGATCCCTGTGTTCAAGCAGTGGCTTAACTTGCTGCACTGCAACACTGGCCCTGCTCTTAACGACTTTATTGTGAGTGTCAGAAAGTACAGGGAAGATTCATCACTTATTGGGAAAATGAGAGCAGAATGATATCTTGACCCAGTGAATCAGCTAAAAAAGCTCACAAAATTGGCAAATGTTTTGAAGTAAGGAAGTGGCTGCACTGTGCCTGAATAAAGGATTAGGAGACTCCATTCTCCATTTTAAAGGTCTCTGTCCTCTCCCAGGTTGAAATACCAAGGTTTTTTTGTTTGTTTGTTTGTTTGTTAGCACCATTAAAGAGGGGACTCATTTTCTGATTCCATAAATAAGAAAAAGAAAAAAATTCTACATTTAAATCTAACATATTTATTTATTTAAAAATCATGAGCTGTAATGTCATGTGTTCAGTTTCTCGTGGAAATGTATTTACTATCAAACACGTGGAATAAGGCTAAGTACTGTTAAGACAGCACAAATAGGACTTGCCATGAACTACGCTCCAGGCAGCTCACACACAGCCACTGAATGTATTTCCAGCTTGTCCTTAATTGTATTTGATGAGAACCCATAAGTACTGACATTGTGTCCTGAGACCTGAGTGTGGAAGAATATTTTCCGATGGGATTGTGGCTGTGTTTTCAGAGCCTGAGTCCCTGTAAGCATCACGAAGGGTAAACTATTCGTCACCTTCACTGCAGTCCTCTCAGTGTCTCACAGGCAGTAGCTGCTTAGGAAACTCTGATTGCCATGTGAACAAGTGAAAGCAAATTCCTCCTTCAAACCAAAGTCGTATCCCCTCTGGGACATTACAGATGTAAGTCTATGTGGACATTTATCAGGTTCTTTAATCACTCTCACTGGAAATGCTAGTACTGTGCTCTTTAGAAAAATGAAACATTCTGAGCAACAGTTTTTCTGAGACATTAGTCCTTCATGCAACAGTAAAATGACCCAATGACCATTCCCATACAGCCTTAATTTAGCAGACCAGCTCAGAAGGGGCTCACGTTTTCAAAAAGATAGATCTTTAAGGTTTAGAAAATTAGATCTAATTCTGGAAGACTACCAAAAGATGACTTTACAGACATTTGGGTTCTTTGGTCTGTATGACAATAATCCTCAAAGGTGAGGATGAGAAATGTAGAATAGAGGTAGTAACTAAACCATTAAATGACATCCCAATGGCCTCCCCTGGTCTACCTTCCTAGGAGTTCCAGATGTTTGTATTCCTTGACTATGTAGTATGGAGTCAACCCAGACCAGTTGATGTTTTCCTACGTGTGGGTCAGATCTTGTGCCTCCAGATGGTCCCCAGAGTAGCTCAGCTCTGAGAGGAAAACATCTGGATAATCAAAGTTTGTGAATTGCATTCAGTTTACCTCAACTCATGGAAGTCTTTAGCTGCTTGCTTTAAGATATGTTCCTGTATTTGCATTGTAGGCAGCTCCATGTCTGAGGTTCCTGTGCCAGCTGTCTTCCAGGAAGGGACAGCCAATAGCAGGCATAGGAAGAAAATTGCAATTCAGAAGGTGAGGGAGGAGACTTGATGATTTCTCCTTCTCTCCTTGTACCTCGGGCAATGTTCCTGATGGGGTGGCTTCTTTCTCTATGGCGCCAGCTCCCTCTGGACAACATTTGGGACTCTTCTAACAGCAGTTCCTTTCTTCGTCAACTGACTCTAGACATGATAGTAGATCACTGCTATTACTAATCTCTGAGTTGACTTGTCACATCCTATTTGGCTTTACAATGCTTCTACACCTGTGGAATCAATTATTGTATTCAATTATAGCTGAATCTTGACTGGCAAAGTTTATATAAAGCCTCCATGTGCTTTGGGAATCCAGGAACGTACAAACCATTAAGCTACTGGAAAAGCAGATTCTCTAGTGGAGCCGAGTTTCACAGGAACAGAAACTAGATCCAAGACTATCTTGCAGGCCTAGCATCAGGAGTCTCTTATCTCCACTTTATTATGCTGATAACAATAGCAGTCAGCACTTCTCTCCATGCTCCTGTTTCTTACCACCGATTTTCTTCTCATTGTGTTCTTTGTGTGTTTCTTTCTTTCTTTTTTTTTTTTTTTAAAGATTTATTTTATTTATTTGAAAGTCAGAGTTACAGAGAGAGGTAGAGACAGAGAGAGAGGTCTTCCATCCAATGGTTCACTCCCCAGATGGCCTTAACGGCTGGAACTGCGCTGATCCAAAGCCAGGAGCCAGGAGCTTCTTCCGGGTCTCCTACGCAGGTGCAGGGGCCCAAGGACCTGGGCCATCTTCTACTGCTTTCCCAGGCTATTGCAGAGAGCTGGATCGGAAGAGGAGCAGCTGGGACTAGAACCGGCACCCATATGGGATGCCAGTGCCTCAGGCCAGGGTGTTAACTCGCTGCGCCACAGCACTGGCCCCTCTTTGTGTGTTTCATAACTTGGCTAATTCATGGTTTGTTTGTTTGTTTTTTTAACATATGGCCTATCAAGGCTTTTACGGATTCTGATTGTATCAAAATGTTTCTGCTTTAGCTTCCACTGACAATAAGCCTGTATCTCTCAGTATTTTTTGTTCAAACTTATGGGTATGGAAATCTGATTATCTAAGCTCCTATTTTCATAGTAGCCTGTCATGTTAGATTGTAAGCAATCTATGAGTTAGATAGCATCCATGGCTAGCATCCAGATTCAAAGACAGTGACACAATAGCAAAAGAAAGAGATACCAAAAGAGGGATATTTTAGTAGTTAAGATTATAGGCTGTAAAAGAGTGAGCATTGTGACATAGAGGGTTAAGCCACCACTGGGGATGCCTGCATCCTATATTAGAGTGCCAGTTTGAGTCCCAACTTTTCCACTTCTGATCTAGCTTCCTGCTAATGCTCCTGGGAAGGCAGGGGATGGCTCAAATACTAAGGTCCCTGCCATTCACACACATGGGAGACCTAGGTGGAGTTCCAGAGACCTGGCTTCAGCCTAGACTAGCCCTGGTTTGTGCAGGCCTTTGAGGAGTGAACCAGTGGATGGATAGATCTCTCTCTCTCTCTCTCTCTCTCTCTCTTTCTCTCTCTCTCTCTCTCTCCCTGTATGTGTGTGTGTGTGTGTGATCCTGCCTTTCAAATAAATAAATAAATCTTTTTAAAAAGTATGGGCTCTGAGGGGCTGGCACTGTGATACAATAGATTAATCTTCCTCCTGTGGCACTGGCATCCCTTATGGGCACCAGTTCTAATCCCGGCTGCTCCTCTTCTGATCCAGCTCCCTGCTTTGGCCTGGGAAAGCAGTGGAAGATGGCCCAAGTGCTTGGCCCCCATACCTGTGTGGGAGACCTGGAAGAAGCTCCTGGCTCCTAGCTTTGGATTAGCCCAGCTCTGGCTGTTGCAGCCATTTGGGGAGAGAACCAGTGGATGAAAGACCTTTCTGTCTTTCCCTCTCTGTCTGTAACTCTACCTCTCAAATAAATAAATTTTTAAAAGAGCTTAAAAAAAAAAAAGTATTGGCTCTGAAACCAGACTGCATAGACTAAAACACATGTCCATGGGATTCTATCTGGACTTTCATTTCTCTACCTGTATTCTGGAGATAACAAATGTGCTTATTTTATAAGTTTATTGTGAGAATCAAGTGAATTAATATGTATAAAGCATTTATAATAATGCTTGGCACATTGTAAGCACTCAAAAATTGGTAATTATTATTACTAGTAGTATTATTATGTAGTATTGTTATGGAACAATCCTTCAATGGGACTGTGGATGGGTTAGTTTCTCTTAGAACAGGGAGAGGAGACACACTGTATGAATGGTACTTCTTCATATATAAGGACATTTGGAAGCTATTGGAATTGGGGTTAGTGTAGTTATACCCTATTCTTCAATCTCACATTCCTATTGACCAGCTTACCTACATATACTCCTACTCCCATTATAACTTCTTTTCTTTCTACACTGTAGCCACAAGGCTCTTTAAGAATCACAAACTGGTTGTGTTCCTGTTGATCTTAAAGTTGTTGAAAATTCTGTCTCCAAGGCCCACATGATCTGACTCCCTCTATCTTTTTATTCTAACTTTGGCTTTTCCAGTTTGCTCTTTTTGCTCTAGTTGAGTGTCTTTCTCACATTAGGATTTAGAAAGCATTTTGAATTTATGAAAGAATTTACTAATAAAATAATTGTGATATGGAGAATGTGCCTGCAAATATCCCAGGCACCCACAAGTGTTAGGGAGAAGGGTAAAAGCTAAAGGATTAGCCATATGTTGAAAGTTGTTGAAACTGGATGATGGGTAAATAAGGGTTATACTGTTTTCTGTTTCGTTTTTGGTTTTTGTTTGTTTGTTTGTTTGTTTTTGACAGGCAGAGTTAGACAGTGAGAGAGAGAGAGACAGAGAGAAAGGTCTTTCTTCTGTTGGTTCACCCCCCAATTGGCCACTATGGCCGGCGCACTGTGCCGATCTGAAGCCAGGAGCCAGGTGCTTCCTCCTGGTCTCCCATGGGGTGCAGGGCCCAAGCACTTGGGCCATGCTCCACTGCACTCCCGGGCCACAGCAGAGAGCTGGCCTGGAGGGACAGAATCTGGCGCCTTGACCGGGACTAGAACCCGGGGTGCTGGCGCCGCAGGCAGAGGATTAGCCTAGTGAGCCGCGGTGCCGGCCTGTTTCTTTTTTGTATACCTGCATATTTTTATACTAATTTTGACCCAAAAATTTTATTAAAATGACAATTAAAATGAGTATTTTATATCAAAATGATGAGATTCATCTAAAACCATTTTTAGAGGGAAGTATGTAGCCTTAGATATATCTTTTAGAATAAAGAAAGGCTAAACAGGCATGAGCTAACTGCCCACCATGAGAAGTTAGAAAAGATAACAGCAAATGAAATCCAATTAAGAAAGAGCAAAAATTGATGAAATGAGAAATAAACCTACAGTATGGAGAATCAGCAAGGGAACTGTTATTTCTTTGGGACATAATATAAAATCTCTGCATATAGTTATCAATTTTTAAAATGTTATAAAATACTTATTTGTTTTGAAAGAGTTTGAGGGAGGGAGAAAGAGAGGTCTTCCTTCCACTGGTTCATTCCCCAGATATTCACAATGGCCATCTCTGGGCCAGGCTGAAGCCAGGAGCTTCAACCATGTCTCCCATGTGGGTGGCAGGCTCCCAAATATTGGACCATTTTCTGCTGCTTTCCCCAGGCCATTAGCAGGGAGCTGGATTGGAAGTGGAGCAGCCAGGACACAAACCATCACCCATATGGGGTGCCAGTGTCATAGGCAGCAGCTTTAGCTGCTATGCCAGAAAGCTGGTCCAGATTGTTGTCAATTTTTAAAAAGGGAGAAAAGACACAAATTACCCATCTCAGGAAATAAAACAATACCACACATTCAAGAGGTCATAAGATGATAGATAGTATTGGGGCCAGCACTGTGGCATAGCAGGCTAAGTCTCTGCCCACAGTGCAAGCATCCCATATGGACACTGGTTCATGACCTGGCTACTCCACTTCTGATCCAGCTCTCTGCTATGACCTGGAAAGGCAGTGGAGGATGGCCAAGTCCTTGGGCCCCTGCACTTGCATGGGAGACCTGGAGGAAGCTCCTGGCTCCTGGCTTCGATTGGTGCAGCTCTGGCCGTTGTGGCCATCCGGGGAGTGAACCAACAGATGGAAGACCTTTCTCTCTCTCTCTCTCTCTCTCTCTCTGCCTCTGCCTCTGCCTCTCTGTAACTCTGCCTTTCAAATAAATAAATCCTTTAAAAATATGATAGTATTAATGTCCTTATGCCAGTAATTTTGGAAGCTTAGATTAAAATGGCATATAGAAAAATATAACTTATCCAAAAGACTCTAATGAAAGCAACAGATGTAAATGAGTCTTAGTAAGGCTGTAGAGAAACTGGAACCCTCCCACTGCTACTGAAAATGTAAAGTGTTGGAACTGCCTGGACAAGCAGTTGGGCAATTCCTCAAAGATTAAACAAAGAGGGCTTGTGCCAGGGCTCAACAGGCTAATCCTCCGTCTTTCGGTGCCGTCACACTGGGTTCTAGTCCTGGTTGGGGCGCCGGATTCTGTCCCGGTTGCCCCTCTTCCAGGCCAGCTCTCTGCTGTGGCCAGGGAGTGCAATGGAGGAAGGCCCAAGTGCTTGGGCCCTGTACCCCATGGGAGACCAGGAGAAGCACCTGGCTCTGCCTTCAGATCAGCGTGGTGCGCCGGCTGCAGCGCGCTGGCCGCGGCGGCCATTGGAGGATGAAGCAACGGCAAAGGAAGACCTTTCTCTCTGTGTCTCTCTCTCTCACTGTCCACTCTGCCTGTCAAAAAAAAAAAAAAAAAAAAACCAAAAAAAAAAAAAAGAAAGAAAGAAAAAGAAACATAGAGGTACCGTATGACCAGGCTACACCATGTATACAAAAGCATTTTTCATAATAACCAAATTTAGTCACAAAGCTACAGAGAACTACAAGTCAGGCTAGGAAATAGCATTTAGCTAAGCAGCCATGTACTCAGCTCAGAATTTCACTACTGCATTAAAGGGGTTGGCAAACTAAACCTGGGGACTAGATTCAAAAGCACTTGTTTTTGTAAATAAGGTTCTATTGGGACATAGCTATGCCCATTTGTTTACATATTATATGGACCTAAGAATCAAAAATATTTACTAGCAGGTCTTTTTCAGAAAAGAAAAAATACTAACCTTGCTGTAGAAGAAAGGGGGCCACTGAGGATGCATAACAACCTCTGCCTTGATGTGCCATAACGCAGACAGCCCCGGTTTCATGCCATGCATTGTTGTTTTAATGAACAGTTTCCTATGCCACACCCCTCAGCTCCAGGGTGAGAGGATAGGAATGGTGTCTGAAATGAGTGCTGCTCTCTGGCTGCAGCCTTAATGTGGAAGCTGACTTACCAATGCATACAACTTTCCTTCCTGGGGCGCGGGGGGGGGGGGGGGGGCATATTTTTAGGAGCATTGTTTCCCTATCCTTATCTAGATCTTGGTGTGAGCTACTCTAGTCCATCAGACATTTTCCAGTATCTTTGTGTCACCGTCAAATTGTGGATACAATTAGATATGTGGGAAAGAGAACTATCTTAATCATAGAACCATATCCCTGGAGAGGGGCTTGAGGTGACAAAATCACTAATAGAATCTGAACCCTGTTACGTTTCTGAAGAATTCAAACAGCCCTATTTTTGGGAGATTTTTAAAATTATTTACCCATTAACTTAATAATTGTATACTGAGCACTTATGTTTCTGGTGCTGAATATAAAAGTAAACAAATGAAATCCTTTTCCTCATTGTGCTTATGTTCTAGTGTCTAGGTAGGTAGAGGGAAGGGAGCAGAAAATAAGTGAGCAAACAAGAAGTAAAACCAAGTAAACGTTTGGAGAGGGAAGAGAGATAAGAAGTTATGTATATAGGTGAACAGAAAAGGCCATTCTGAGGAAGTCATAAAGAGAGACTGCCTGGGGCTGGTGCTGTGTGTAGTGGGTTAAGCCTCTGCCTGTGGTGCCATCATCCCATATGGGTTCAAGTCCCGGCTACTCCACTTCTGATCCAGCTCTCTGCTAATGACCTGGGAAAGCAGTAGAAGATGGCCCAAGCCCTGGGACCCCTGCACCCGTGTGAGAGACCTGGATGAAGCTCTTGGCTCCTGACTTCAGATCAGCCCAGGTCTGGCTGTTGCACCATTGGAAATAGATTATCTCTCTCTTCTTTCCCTCTCTCTATATGTAATTCTGCCTTTCAGATAAATAAATTAATTTTTAAAAGAGAGAGAGAGAGATTGGCTGAAGTGAGATAGCTAGTCACATGATTCATCAGATTCATTCAGAGAAGATAGCTTCTCTGGCACAGAGAACAATAAGTGCAGATGCCCTGAGGTGGGAATTAGCTTAATGTATTTAAAGAGGAGCAGAATTATCATGACTATAGTTGAGGAAGCAGGGGAAAAGCAGGAAACAAGGTTGGAAGGGCAATCAGAGGCCAAGTCATGTAAGGTAACATAGCGAAATGATGGCATTTATGTTACAAGAAACTTCAGCCACTGTCTAGAAGGTAAGAATAAGAGCAGAAAGACTGGTTAGGAGACCATCAAAATAGAGGTGGAATGGCTAGGGCTAAAATGAGAATGATGGAGGAACTCAGGAGTTATTGGATTTGGGATATACTTTGATATAAGAAGCAGCAACACTTGCAGACAAATTGGATGTAAGACACGAAAGAAAGAGGAATCAAAGCCCACTCCTAATCTGAGTTCTGAACAACTGAATGAATGCTTAGTTGTGCCACTTACTCAAATAAGGAAGCCTAGAGAGGAAGCAGAATTGGGGATGGAGGAAACCCAGGGTTCTATTTTGGATATACTGTATTGGCAATACCTAGTAGACACCAGGAAATTAGAGGGGCAGGCCTTGTGGCACAGCAGGTTAAGATACTACTTGGAATGCCCACTTTCCATATTGGAGTGCCATTTTGAGTCCTGTCTCATCCACTTCCAATACAGCTTCCTGCTAGTGTACATGGGAATGCAGCAGATGATGGCCCAAGTACTTGGATTCCTGCCACCCACATGAGAGACCCAGATGGAGTTCAGACATTAGGGGAGTAAACTATGGGTTCTCTCTCTCTGCTCTCTTGCTTTTGCTCTGCCTTTCAAATATATTAAAATGAAAAAAAAATGCATGATATAACTGAATTCTGGCAACTCTGTGACCATGTATGATGCTGGAATTGCCCCAAGGAATCTGGAGATTCAAAAGCTAAAAAAGGAATGGCAAACGTATTAACTCAATGTTATTTCTGGGAATTGGACCAAGGCAGTCATTGAAAAGAAAATAGTAATGGTTGTCAAGTGGTGATTTTAAGTTTTATTAGTGTAATTACTGAAAATTTTACTATCCATGTTAAACAACCTAAATGACCATTGATGTAGTAGCCACTAGGCAATCACTCAGAGAGCATCATTCCTCCTGCATGAGGAGGCAGGAAATTGGTTCCCTATAACCTTCATGCTTCTTTGCAAGTCATATGTCCCATTGCTAGCCTGGCTCTTGTTGATCTTTCTAGCCTTATCTAGCATTGATATGATCATATACTTTATGCTGTAGAAAACGAGAATAGCTTATAAATGACTGAATATGAGGCATTTAATTAATTGCTAGAATTCCTCAAAGAACTATGCTTTTATGTGTTTGGCATTAGTACTACATTCTTATCAAAAGACAAATTCAAGAGACAGAGTATGGATTGTCATTCTTATATCATCTGAGTTCCAGGGAGTTTTAACTAGATGTTCATTCCTCTGTTCACCCCAAGGCAAGCCTATGGTTTGAATGTGTCTCCCAGTGGTTCATGTGTTGGGAGCCTGTGGTATTGGTAAGAGGTGATGTGACCTTTATGTGGTGGAGCTTAGTGGGAAGTAATTGAGTCATTGAAGGCATGCCTTTGGAAGGAATTAATATAGTTCTCATGGGACCCTGGTTAGTTCTCACAGGAAGGTTGTTATAAAAGAGAAAGACTGGCCCCTTCCCAGCCTCTCTGGCTTCCTGTCTCACCATGGGATCTTGCTTTCTCCTTTCTCTCAGACATACTCCCATCATGATGTCATCTGTTATGATATAACATAGCCTTGGAGGCTGAGCTACTCAGTCTTGTAAATTCAAATAAACCTCTTTTTCTTTATATATTTACCAGCATTAGTATTTTGTTACAGTAACAGGAAGCAGACACCAACTAACTGAGATCAGAACAGTGAAAACTTTTAGGCCCCAGATATGTTTATTCCTCATTCTAGTAATTTCTTTAAGGTGGATTTTAAAACAAAAAAGGCAACTATTTTTTAAAAAAAATATTTATTTATTTATTTTAAAGTCAGAGTTAGAAAAGAGAGGGAGAAACACACACAGAGATCCTCTTTCTAGTGGTTCACTCCCCAGATGGCGACAACTGCCAGGGCTGGGACAGGCTGAAGCCAGACGCCAGGAGCTTCTTCTGGGCCTTCCACATGGGTCCCAAACACTTGAGCTATCCTCTGCTGCTTTCCCCAGGCCATTAGCAGAGAGCTGGGTCAGAAATGAAGCAGCTGGGACTTGAACCAGCACCCACATGGATGTCAACATTGCAGATGGCAGCTTTACCCTGCTATACCACAACACTGGCCCCAAGAAGGGCAACTCTTAAAAGAAGCTTGCAGTGGTAAGGAGAATGTCAGGGATTTGTGTCTTTTTTAAAAAGCAATTGTAAAAGATTTATTTATTTATTTATTTGAAAGTCAGAGTTACAGAGAAAGAGCGAGAGACAGAGGGATTTTCCACCCATTGGTTCACTCTCCAAATGGCTGCAATGACTAGGACTGGGCCAGCTAAGCCAGGTGCCAGGAGTTTCATCTGATCTCCTACTTGCATAGCAGGGGCCCAAGTACTTGCACCATCTTCTGCTTTCCCCAGGGTATTAGTGAGGAGCTGGATTAGAAATTGAACAACCAGGACACAAATGGGCACCTGTATGGGATGCTGACATTGCAGGTCATGGCATTGTTCAGTAGGAAGTTAGAAATTAGCCTTTGTGCATGAGAAGGACCTAAGGAAAACAAAGCATGTGCAGAAGCTCAGCGCACCTTGGAAGCAGCTCTGTAATTTACGCTACAAAGTCCTGCCCATACTCCAGTAACGTAATGAGTGGTCTCAGCCTTCCCCCCAAAGAAAGCTCCCCTGCAGGATCCTCTCTACCAAGCACCAAATTGGTTACCCATCCTGGTAACATTGACAATAAAACCTTGCAGGAAAGCACCTTAAGGGAAGCTTCTCTGTCCAGTGCCAAGTGGGCTCCCCATCTGATAGCAAGGAGTAGTGGAACTTTGGGAGGAATTTCACATAATTCACACTCATCAAACCCTTTGTGCTGCAGAAGAGGGAGAAGGGGAAGGAGAAACTTTGGGAGAACTAGGCCCCATTCCCTTATAAACCCCAGTCTGAAAATACTATGCACTCAGCTCTCAGCTTTTTCCTGTGCCACCCACCTGGCCTGCTAGGTGTATTGATTCCATTAAATCATATAACCTTGCTTTCTTCAGTCTGAATGATTGGGCACGCTCTTTCAGATTCTGTCTGGAGAGATGCCCATCTGTTCTGATGGATATCGTACCCCATCAAACCTTGCTACCTAGCTTACTGCTCCTCACTGTCTCATATCTGAGTTCTTTTCTTGCATGAGAAAAGAACCTATTTGACTCATCTATACTAACAGCTTTACCCACAACACTGGCCCCAGGATTTGTGTCCTGAGACCTACTTCCTCAAGAAATGATATAATATAGTCCTGAAATTACAGACTACCTGACACTAGATGGGCTGGGTTTGTATTCTACCTCTGCCACTCACTCACAGAACATTGACCAAGTTATTTACAGTTTTCTTTCCTTAATGTCATTCCTTTTAGAATGGGGATTCTAAAAGTATACACCTCATAGTTATGAAATTTAAATGAGCTTTTCTTTTTTTTTAAATGTTGGCAACTGATTCAGTTTATTTTTTTATTTTTTTTAAAGATTTATTTATTGATAGAGTTACACAGAGAGAGGAGAGGCAGAGAGAGAGAGAGAGAGAGAGAGAGAGAGAGAGAGAGAAGTCTTCCATCTGATGGTTCACTCCCTAGTTGGGCAATTTGAAGCCAAGAGCCAGGAACTTCCTCCAGGTCTCCCACGTGGGTGCAGGGGCCCAAGGACTTGGGCCATTTTCCACTGTTTTCCCAGGCTATAGCAGAGAGCTTGATCAGAAGTGGAGCAGCTGGGACTTGAACCGATGCCCATATGGGATGCCGGCGCTTCAGGCCAGGGCATTAACCTGCTGTGCCACAGCTTTGGCCCCAAATGAGATTTTCTATGCAAACTGTTTAGAATGGTCCTTTAGCTGTCTCTGTTGTACTTGTGGGATTTTAATTTATGAAAGTGATTGAATGACAAGGAGAGGATAATGCTATGGAAAGAAGATTTTAATTACATTTTCCTAAAGGAGGAGGCATGCTACACCATGCAGGACCTCATGGGGAAACAGCAGTGTCAGGAGATGGAAAAGAGTGAGGGGAAAGTCTGGCCCAGAGTCTTCACTGTGTTTTCCAAGGGAGGGGTAGAGCAGGGCAGGGGAAACACATTAGCACTGTCTAGTTTGGATAATGCTGCTGGGCTTTGGTTACAGGTATGATCTGTAATAGTCTACTACCAGACTCCACAGGATTTATGGCAACAGAAATATTGGCCTGCTATCTAAGTAAGTTAGGTGGCTGGGAGATATGGACTTGGAATTGTTTGTTTTGTGTGTGAAAAGTGTGTTTTTAGGCCAGTGTTTGTCATCTCTAGGAATTAGATAATCCTGGGAGGGATAGTCTCTTCTGGGCTACCTTGGCTCCCTAAGTGTCAAAATATCATAAGATTTAAAAAGCATGAGAAACAGTGACTTAATCAGCCCTAGTTCTGACTGTTGATGAACAATGTAATACTTTATCCCTTATAGTATTTTTTTGTTCTACTTAATATTATTGGTTGAACTCTTTAATTAACACAAAATTATTATTAGGTGTTTAAATTTAACTGAAAAGTGATCTCTGTTAAATATAAGAGTGGGAATAAGAGAGGGAGGAGATGTACAATTTGGGACATGCTCAATCTGACTTGCCCCAAATGATAGAGTTAGAAATGTGCCAGGGGATTCCAATACAATCCCATCAAGGTGGCATGTATCAATGCCATCACACTAGTCCAAGTGATCAATTTCAGTTCACAATTGATCATATTGATAGGACTAAGAGTCAAAGGGAGCACATAAATAGGACTAGTATCTGCTAATACTAACTGATAGAATTAAAAAGGAGAGAATGATCCAACATGGGAAGCGGGATACACAGCAGACTCATAGAATGGCAGATGTCCTAAACAACACTCTGGCCACAGAATCAGCCCTTAAGGCATTCGGATCTGGCTGAAGAGCCCATGAGAGTATTTCAGGCATGGAAAGCCAAGACACTCTGGCAAAAAAAAAAAAGTCAAGGACAAGGAAAATTTAGATGAGGCTCAGTATAAAGAATTGAGTTGCTTTACACATAGCAGGGAACCTGAAAAAGCTAAGAAAAAATCATACTCAGAATTTTTCTGTTGATTTCTGTCTCCTTTGGTCCTGGAGGGTTCTTTCTCAACCCTGGTTTCAGATACTATCGTAATGACTTGGTGAACATTGTTGTGAGTTAAGATTTATGGCTCATTGTGCCTACTTACCTTTTGGTTTTCATGGGAACAAACCAAGAGATATGCTTAACCACATTCCTGCTTTGATTGTGGCACTGAAACACATATCACCAACCTTTAAATGAAATAATACTAAATTAGTACCAGGGACCCAGACTAACCAAATACATAAAAATACAGAGGTGAGGTTGAACCAAGAATGTTAGTAGCATACATCATCACTGATATGTGGTGGAGAGCTGTAGAAATACAACCCTGGGGTAATGATTATCTTAGTTCTTCCTGATACTACCTGAAAATGGGCCTCAGAATTGATAAACAGTTTGTTTTATCTGGCCCAACTTTTAGAGCCTACCTTGCCTTCTAGGGTTTTTTTTGTTTTTGTTTTTTTGGACAGGTAGAGTAGACAGAGAGACAGAGAGACAGAGAGAAAGGTCTTCCTTTTCTGTTGGTTCACCCTGCAATGGCCACTGCGGCCAGCGTGCTGCGGCCGATGCACCACGCTGATCCGAAGCCAGGAGCCAGGTGCTTCTGGTCTCCCATGCGAGTGTAGGGCCCAAGCTCTTGGGCCATCCTCCAATGCACTCCCGGGCCACAGCAGAGAGCTGGCCTGGAAGAGGAGCAACCGGGATAGAATCCAGCGCCCCGACTGGGACTAGAACCTGGTGTGCTGGCACCGTAGGCAGAGGATTAGCCTATTGAGCCATGGCACCAGCCGCCTTCTAGGTTTTTTGTGTACCTTCCAGGTTAGAGCTCTTACAAGGCTGCCCTTGACTTCATGAACAGGAAGATTCACAAATGAACAAGTGATAGAAATGGAATGGATTGATTTGAAAAATTTTTATTAATATTTCAGTTATTTATTTTAGAGGTAGAGTTACAGACAGTGAGAGAGAGAGAGAGAGAGAGAGAGAGAGAGAGAGAGAGAAAGGTCTTCCTTCCTCTGGTTCACTCTCCAAGTGGCCGCAAATGCCAGAGCTTTACCAATCCAAAGCCAGGAGCCAGGTGTTTCTTCCCAGTCTCCCATGCGGGTGCAGGGGCCCTCGGATTTGGGCCATCTTCTACTGCTTTCCCAGGCCACAGCAGAGAGCTGGATTGGAAGAGGAGCAGCTGGGACTAGAACCAGCACCCATATGGGATGCCGTCCCTGATTTGAGAATTCTTTCAAAAAAAATATCTGCAGGACTTCATGGCAATTGATTGGTTGAATCAGTTGGGGAATAAAGTTAGCTTACAGTTGATTATGTGCAGAGAAACCTTAAGGCCAAACTCAAAATATGTATGGAGGCATCTTTAGGCCAAACTTAATTCGTTGTCAAAAAGAAGAAAATTATAGGAAATAAATGTGAATTAGAAATAGCTATAATGGCTGCGCCATGGCTCAATAGGCTAGTCCTCTGCCTGTGGCGCTAGCACACCGGATTCTAATCCCTGTCAGGGCGCCGGATTCTGTCCCGGTTGCCCCTCTTCCAGGCCAGTCCTCTGCTGTGGCCCGGGAGTGCAGTGGAGGATGGCCCAAGTGCTTGGGCCCTGCCCCCACATGGGAGACCAGAAGAAGCACCTGGCTCCTGGATTCAGATCAGCATGATGCGCCGGCCACAATGTGCTGGCCACAGTGGTATTGGGGGGTGAACCAACGGCAAAAGGAAGACCTTTCTCAATGTCTCTCTCTCGCTCTCACTGTTCACTCTGCCTGTCAAAAAATAATAATAATAAAAAAGAAACAGCTCCAATAACTCCCTGGCATTAGCCACTGCTGGTTACATATGCCATCTGGATTTTTGATACAGATGCACCCAGTATTTTGTTGGAGGAAAAAGTGGTAGGCTCCAACAAAATGTACTTTTGTCACTTGATTTCTTGAGCAACTGGTTAAAGAAACAAACAAAAAGGTTTACTGTGATTTTCGCAGTCTCTGCAGTTATTTGAATTATCTCAGTGACCAAGCTAGACTGGGTTCCTGGAAAGACCCCAAGAATTAAGTGGATCTATGAGGTCTGTAAAGTTGATTATGAGCAGACTGATGCTGGAGGAAGTAGGGCATTGCCTCCGTCTACCCCAGTCTCCCCAAGCCACTAGGTTTCAAGGCCTTAGACTTGAAGCTCATCTCACAGAATTACTCCAGAATGACTACCACTCTCAAGGACCCAGACAGAAATCAAGACAATGATCAAGAACAAAAGAGCCATCTGAAAGGCTGATTCCACTCTTTGGTTTCACCTGGAAGACTCTTCCCACCTTATTGAACACTGCTTACTTTTGGCCCATTTTGTTTTTTTTGTGATATAAAAAGTCAGATTCTGGTCTCCCCCACCCCACCCCTCACACACCCTCCAATTTAATTCTTTGCACCATCCAAGAATAATCTATTTAACATCCTTTTACATTTGAGGGATTGTGGGAAGACCCCAAAACTGGAGCCCCCTAAAACCTCTATCACACTTAAGGAGTACCAGGGCTAGTGCTGACTGTGGTTAGGCAAGAAGCAGCATGACAGGGCAATTAAGAGCATTTTCTCTGAGGACAAGACTGCTCTGATGTTTATTAATTGTGTAACTCAATGAGGGCAAGTTAATGTAACATCTCTGTACTTCAGTTTCCTCATTTGAAAATTAGGAGTGATTGTGAGGTTATGAGTTTCAGGAAATGCTTAATCCAGGGCCTGACACATGGTGAGCACCTTTTAAAATATTAGGTTGGTGTACTCAGGCTCCCCCTCCCCCCTTTTTTTTTAACAGGCAGAGTTAGACAGAGAAAGACCAAGAGAAAGTTCTTCCTTTTTATGTTGGTTCAACCCTCAATGGCCGCTGTGGCCAGTGTGCTGCAGCTGGTGCACCGCGCTGATCCAAAGCCAGGAACCAGGTGCTTCTTCTGGTCTCCCATGCAGGTGCAGGGCCCAAGCACTTGGGCCATCCTCCACTGCACTCCCGGGCCACAGCAGAGAGCTGGAAAGGAAGAGGAGCAACCGGGACAGAATCCGGTGCCCTGCCAGGGACTAGAACCTGGTGTGCCAGCACCGCAGGCAAAGGATTAGCCTATTGAGCCGCGGCACCGGCCCTCAGGCTTCCTTTGACCTTCTCCCTGAAACATCTGATTTCTTCCTCCTCTGTCCCACTCAGACTCATTGGAAAGCAGTCATGCATATTTGTGCTCCAAGGTGGAGGCTGAAGGACATTTGAGATATCACAGGTCTTAACCTGAAGATGAAACTAGCATTGTAGGGGGTGCTGACATTTAGAATACATTCTTACAAGATAATTCTCATATCTGGGTGTCCTAGGAAGTGGAAAGAAAAGCCTTTGTGTTTATAAATGGTGGTGTAAATCTGATAACTCTACATTTATTAAAATTGTAGAGATAATAGAGGGTATTCCCTGAGGACCACATTGCTCTACAGCTCACTCAAGTGAAGGCGGTTTATTGTCACAACCCCGTGCACTCCAGAGGCCAGAGGTGAGGTCTGAAACTTCTTTCCTGTCTATCCCTTGATGCTGCCTTTTCACTCTTCCAGTGCTGGTGTGAATCTCTGTGTTTGCACAGCTCATGCCATTTGCCTGTATTGCCTTCTATTCTTCCTTGGGTCTGTCATTTGTTGACACCCTGGACATTAACTGTCATTCTTTGAAGACACAGGTAGCCAGCTCATGAGCCCTCCTCTCCACCTTTACTCTAGCCATCAACATGGCTAACTTTAATATCTGCAGAGGAGTAAATTCCCTACAGCCTTGCTCTTAGTATCTTAATCTTTATTTTCTTCTTCACCCTTCTCACCTTAGCCATACACTCACAAGGTCATGTGCCAGACCTTGTATTCATCTAAGCTGTTCTGTCTGTAAAATCACTAAATCAGATAAGCCAACCCATTCTCAGCCACCATCTCCCAGTATGTCTGCTTTTTTTCTGTTTTAAAAGGTTTTCATTGTTTATTTTCACTTATTTGAAAGGCTGAATGAGAGAGGGGCAGAGACAGACAGAGATCTTGCATCTGCTGGTCCTTTTCCCAAATGCCAGAAACAGCCAACGTTAGGCCAGTCTGAAGTCCAGACCCCAGAACTTAATCTGAATCTCCTATGTGAGTGGCAAGAACTCAAGGATTGAACCAGCACCTGCTGCCTCCCTGGGTATACCTTAACAGGAAGCTGGGATCCAGAGTGGAGCCGGGACTTGAATCCAGGCACTCCAATATGGGATGCAGGTGTCCCAAGTAATGTCTTAACCACTGCATCAAACACCAGCTCCTGCTTCTTTTCTTCCCTGCTCCCCATATGCTTTTTTCCAGACTACCTTCTGGTCTATTCACATACATTAGATTAGATTAGTATCCACTAATCTTCTCTTGTCTTCATTTCATTTCAATACAACTTTGAACTAGTCACTTCTCTCATTCTCTTAGTAATCTATATTCCTCTGCCCCACTATCCTTCTGACTCATTCTTTACAAACTACTTGAGATCCTGGATGGGTGGACTGAGTCCTTCCTGCTTTCACCATGCTTGCCCATGGACTTCTGAGAATAGCTGAGAAAAATCACATAACTAAGCCTATAGCTATCAATATAAAATTATAGTCATTAAATTTAGCTGAGCCTTCAGTATTTCCCAGGGCTCTTATAGGGTCACTCAATCCTCTTATATTTAAACTATATATAGTAACTACATCAAACTTCCCTCTCCATCTCCATCCTCCTGTCTTTCTGCTCTTAACCCTTACCAAGTCTCAGCTGATGAAACTGACTCTTACTTTATTGTGAAAGTAGAAGAAAATAAACTGATATTCCTACAATTCTCTATCACAATTGGATGTGGACCCAATTTTTCCCTCTGTCACTTTTGTTATAATGTAACAGTTATATTTCACTTTACTCATGGCTAATTCTAGATTCTTCTTTTGATTTCATTGCCTATTCTTAGTAAGCCTGTTCAATTGTCCAAAAGCTACCTCTCCCTTAGGATTTCCTCATCAGCCTTTAAATATTCTCAAGTCCCTCACATTTAAAAGATCCCTTCTTCTTTCATCTCAAATCAATGTGACAAAAGTATGATTCTTTTTTGTAAAAGATTTATTTATTTGAAAGTCAAAGTTACAGAGAAGGAGAAGCAGAGAGAGAGATTCCATCCACTGGTTCACTCCTAAATGGCTGCAACAGCCAGGGCTGGGCCAGACTGAAACCAGGAGCCAGGAACTTCATCTGGTTCTCCCATGTGGGTGAAGGGGTCCAAGGACTAGGGCCATCCGCTGTTTCACCAGGCACATTATCAGAGAGCTGGATTGGAAATAAAGCATCCAGGACACGAACCTGTGCACAGTAAACAATGCAGAATACTTCAAGGGGATCAACAATTTAGATTTAAGGAAAGAACAGTACTTTAAGAAAATATGGGAAATTGTTTCATAATTTGGGAGTCTGAAAGGTTTTTTTCAGCAATGATTCAATATATAGAAGCCTTGTTTTAAAAAAAAGACTGATACACTCAGCTAAAATAAAATAAAAATAACTTCCACAAAACAAAAGCAAAGTAAGACAAAACCATAAAAACATCTTAAGCAAAGTCAAGAGACCCAAAAAACCCTGAAAAATAATATAAAGGGTTCCTAGAAATTGAAAAGAACAAGGTCACCAACCCAAAGGGCAAATGGACTGCGACATAAACAATAAGACTGTGGGAAACAAGGTTCACTGTAAAGGAAATACAAATTGCCTTTAAATAACCTCAAAAGCAGGCTCAAAGTCTTTTATCAGGTAGATGCAAAATGAAGCTATATTGAAAATACCAATCTTCACTCATCAGGTTACCAGAAATTCAAAGGGGCAATAGCATTTTCTGTTGCTGAGGTTAAGGGAAACAAGCACTGTCGCACACTGCCTGGGAAAACAAAATGGTGCAAACTCCATGGAACATAATTTGGCAAGATCCATCAAAATTAACGATGCATTATCCTTTGAAACAGAAATCTCACTTCTGGAATTTTTGCCTTAAAAGCACCTATCCAGTTATAAATTTTCATCTGTACAAGACCATTCAATGGCACATTGTTTATAGTAGCTAAAGGTTAGAAACAAACAGCCTTAAGTGTCCTTCCTCTATAGAAAGATGTTCTGGATCTGTCATAAAGGAAAAACAGAAAAGCAAGTACGCTTCATGCTTAAAAGAGAAAGGGGAAGAATATGAATTTGTTTTAATATTTGCTAAGATTTGCCTACTGAAATAGCAGAAGAACTAAAAAACAAAAGCCCTAAGAAATACTGGTTACATAAGGGAGTAGGAGAAGAATAGGGATTAAGGAGAGCTGGATGGAAATATACAAAGATAAAACTTCTCAATATATATATATTTTATACCTTTGAATTAAGTGAATGTATTAGTCACTCAAAGTTAATTGAGTTTGTAAGCATTTTGCCATTCTATGCAAGTAGCTAGATACATTGTTCTCTCTACTCTTTCCCATTCAGAAATTTTCAGGATTGTTACACTTACTAGTATTTATTTCATTACCTCTTCTTTGGCACATTCAAATGTGGCTTCTGTCCTCATTTTGTAACCAAATTTCTCTTTCCTCATAACCCCAGTGCCTTCTATGTTGCTAAATTTGATAAACACGGTTCAGTCTTTCTCTTACATAATATTTCAGCACTATCTGACAAGCTGCCTTTTTTTTTTTTTTTCTGATATTGCATCTGCTTCTGTTGACTTCCTTATTTCCACATAATCCTAGTTTTCCTCTTAACTCTCTGGATCTCTTTAATTTTTTTCTTTTCCCACCTAGATTATCCCTATCTTCCCCCTCTACTCAAACATTAAATAGTGAATTTCTTCAAAAACTCTGTTGTGAACATCTTCTTTCTAAATGTCTATTTCTAAGAGATTTCATAGAACTAAGAATAGTGATGGTAGTGACATCCACATTTGCATCTCCAAGATTCTGTAGGAC
Source organism: Sylvilagus floridanus (assembly GCA_949820135.1). Taxonomy (NCBI): domain Eukaryota; kingdom Metazoa; phylum Chordata; class Mammalia; order Lagomorpha; family Leporidae; genus Sylvilagus; species Sylvilagus floridanus. The sequence continues at coordinate 75,114,962 of OX463224.1, read as the reverse complement.
TGAGACATTCATTTGGTGATAGCTCCTTTGGGCCAAGTGCAATGTTTAGTGTTAGACTCAACTGTTAAACTAGCAACCAAAACTTCTGGTAGTTGTGGAAGGAAAAGACAGAGGGATTATTGCAGCTCCCAATACTGATAGATGTGCTGTGAATAGCTTCTTCTGGTATATGATTTGTCTTTGTATTTTCTTTTCAGTATCATGATAGATGGATATTTTTAATTTCTATGAAGTATAATTCATCAGTTTTTTCCTTTATGTTCAGTATTTTCTCTGTCACAATCAAAAAATTTATTGTGGTTAAACACACACACACACGCACACGCACACACACATAATGGGGGCTGATGCTGTGGAGCAACAGGTTAAAGTCCCAGTCTGCAGTGCCAGCATCCCATTGGGGCACTGGTTCAAGTCCTAGCTGCTCAACTTCTGCTCCAGCTCCCTCATAATGATCCTGGGAAAGCAGTAGAAGATGGCCCAAGTCCTTGGACCCCTGTACCTACATGGGAGATGCAGAAGAAGCTCCTGCTCCTGCTTTGGGTTGGCTCAGCTCCAGCCATTGTAGCCATTTGGGGAGTGAACCAGCAAATGGAAGACCTCTCTCTTTCTCTGTCTCTACCTCTTTCTGTAACTCTGTCTTTCAAATAAGTAAAATAAATTAAAAAAAAAAACATAATGGAAATTCTATAGGAACCATAATACCATTTACCATTTCTAAATGTACTGTGAAGTGGTGTTAAGTATATTTATAGTCAGCAGAATTTTTTCACCTTTTAAATCTGAAACTCTATTCCTGTTAGTAGCAATCTCCCTCATCTGCCTCCCTCCAGCCCCTGATAATCACCATTCTATTTTGTCTTTATGAATTTGACTACTCTGTATACCTCAAATAACTACAATCATACAGTATTTTTTACTGGTTGTCTCACTAAGTATAATGTTCTCAAGATTCATCCATTTTGTAACATGTGACAGAATTTCTTCCTTTTTAAGGCCAAATAATATTCCATTGTGTATATGTGTGTGTGCATGTGTGTGTGTGTGTGTGTGTGTGTGTGTGTATCACATTTTATTCATCCATTCATCTGTCAATGGGCATTTGGGCTGCTCTATTTCTTGTCTGTTATGATACTACTGCCATAAACACAGATATGCAAATATATATATATATATATTTTTTTTTTTTTTGACAGGCAGAGTTAGACAGTGAGAGAGAGAGACAGAGAGAAAGGTCTCCCTTCCGTTGGTTCACCCCCCAAATGGCTGCTACGACCGGCGCGCTGTGCCAATCCGAAGCCAGGAGCCAGATGCTTCCTCCTGGTCTCTCATGTGGGTGCAGGGCCCAAGGACTTGGGCCATCCTCCACTGCCCTCCGGGGCCACAGCAGAGAGTGGGACTGGAAGAGGAGCAACCGGGACAGAATCTGGCGCTCCAACCAGGACTAGAACCCGGGGTGCCAGCACCACAGGTGGAGGATTAGCCTAGTGAGCCACAGTACCAGCCATAAATATACTTTTGAGACTGTACTTTTATTTTAGATACATACCCATAAGTGGGAGTATTAGATAGTATAGTAATTCTAATTTTAATTTTTAAGATATCTCCATGTTTTTTAAAATTAATAAAAAAGAATAGATTTCATATATCTCATAGTCACAGTTCTTTTCTTAAAAATAAAATATTTATTTACTTGAAAGGAAGGGAGAGACAGACAGACAGACAGACAAACTGATAGACAGACATTGTCTGCCTGCTGTTTCACTCCCCAAATGGCTACAATGGCTAGGACTGTGTCATACTAAAACCAGAGGCCAGGAACTCCATTCAGGTACTCCATGTGAGTGCAGGGACCCAAGTACTGGTTCACTCCCCAAATGGCCTCAATGGCTGGAGTTGGGCCAGTCCTAAGCCGTGAGCCAAGAGTTTCTTCTGGGTCTCCCATGTGGATGCAGGGCCCCCAAGCAGTTGAGCCGTCTTCACTGCTTTCCCATGCCATAAGCAGAGAGCTGGATCAGAAGAGGAGCAACCAAGACACAAACCAGCACCCATATGGAATGTGACGCTGCAGGCAGAGGCTTAGCCTACCATGCCACGGCGTTGGCCTCATGCTATTGACTTTTGTGTGTTTATTTTATATCCTTTAATTTTGTTGAACTCTCCTATGAGTTAAAATAGTCTCTTAGTGGAGTCATTTGGTTCCCCTATATATAGGATCATGTCACTGCAAACAGATAATTGACTTTATAATTTCTAATTTGTATCCCTTTTTTTTTTCTTCTTACAGTTCTGTCTAAAACTTCCAGAACTATATTGGATAGTAATGGTGAGGGGCCAGTGTTGTGGCGTGGTGGGTAAAACTGCTGCCTGAAGTGCAGCATCTCATATGGGTGGCGGTTCAAGTCCCAGCTGCCTCACTTCCAATCCAGCGCTCTGCCATGGCCTGGGAAAGCAGTAGAAGATGGTCCACATCCTTGTGCCTCTGAACCCATTTGGGAGACTTGGAAGAAGCTCCTGGCTCCTAGCTTTGGATCAGCGCAGCTCCGGCCAGTGCAGCCAAATGGGGAATGAACCAGCAGATGGAAGACCTCTCTCTCTGTAACTCTGACTTTCAAATAAATAAATAAATCTTTTTTTTTTTTTAAAAGAGTAATGGTGAGAGTGGGCATTCTTGTTTGGTTCCACGTCTTAGTGGAAATGCTTTCAGCTTTTCCCTATTCAATATGATGCTGGCTGTGGGTTTGTCATATGTTGCCTTTACTGTGTTGAGATATGTTCCTTCTTTAAAAATTTTTTTTTTTTATTTCAAAGGCAGAGTTACAGAGAGAGGCAGAGCTACAGAGGGAGAAAGATCCTCCATCCTCTGGGTTACTCCCCAAATGGCTGCAATATCCAGGGCTGGGCCAGGCTGAAGCCAGAAGTCAGTAGCTTCTTTTAGGTCTTCCACATAGATGCTGAGCCCCAAGCATTCAAGCCACCCTCCACTACTTTCACAGGTACATCAGCAGGGAGCTGGATCAGAAGTGTAGCAGCCAGGACTCACAGACAGCCATTTAACTTGCTACGCCACAGTGTATGTGGTATGTTCTTTCTATACCCAATTTGTTTAAGGTTTTTATCATGAAATGATGTCATATTTTATCAAATACTTCCTCTGCATCTATTGAGATCATCATATGGTTATATTTTTCAGTTTCTTAATGTGACATATCATGTTTATTTTTTGCATATGTTGAACCATCCCTGCATCCCTGGGATAAATCCTATTTGGTCCAGGTGTACGATTTTCTTGATGTGTTCTTGGATTTGATTAGCTAATATTTTGTTGAGGATTTTTGCATCTATGTTTATCAGGGATATCAGTCTGTAGTTCTTTTTCTTTCTTATATCTTGTATTTTTTTTTTCTGGCTTTGGAATTAAGGTGATGCTGGCTCATAGAAGGAGTTTGGGAGGATTCCTTCTTTTCAATAGTTTTGAATAGTTTAAGAAGAACTAGAATTAGTTTTACTTTAAAAATCTGGTAGAACTCAGCAGTGAAGCCATCTGATCCTGAGTTTTCTTTGTTGGGAGGATCTTTATTACTTATTCGTTCTCCATTTTGGTTATTGATCTATTAAGGTGTTCTATGTCTTTGTGCCTCAATTGTGGTAAATTATATGTGTCCAGAAATCTATACCTTTCTTCTAGAGTTTATAATTTGTTGGCATATAACTCTTAATAATTCTTGATAATTTTATTTCTGTGATATCAATTGTATAATCTTTTTACCACTGATTTTGATCATTTGTGCCTCTCCCTCCCCCCTTTTTGGTTAGTTCACCCAATGGTTTGTCAATTTTTCTCCCCCCCCAAAAAAAAAAACACAGCTGTTCATTTCACTGACTTTTTATTGTTTTTTTTATTTTCATTTTTGTTTATTTCTCCTCTAATTTTTTAAAAAATATTTAATTATTTATTTGAAAGGCAGAGTTACAGAGAGGCAGAGAAAAAGAGAGAGAGAGAGAGAGAGAGAGAGAGAGAGAGAGAGATTTTTCATCTGCTAGTTCACTCCCCAGAGAGCCCCAAGGGCTGGAGCTGCGCCCATCTGAAGCCAAAAGCCAGGAGCTTATTCTGGGTCTCCTATGTGGGGGCAGGGTCCCAAGACTTGGGCCATCTTCTACTGCTTTCCCAGATTATATCAAAGAGTTGGATCAGAAGTGGAGCAGCCAGGACTTGAACCAGCACTCATATGGGATGCTAGCACTGCAGCAGTGGCTTTACCCACTACACCATAGCACAGGCCTCTCTTCTCTAATTTTTATTATTTCTTTCCTCCTACTGATTTTGGTTTGGCTTTTTCTTGTATTTCTAGATCCTTGAGATCCATTGTTAGATCACTTATATGATATCTTTCCAATTTGTTGATGTAGGCACTAATTACCATACATTTTCTTTGTAATGCTAGTTTTGCTATGTTCTATAAATTCTCATATGTTGTATTGTCATTTTCATTCATTTTGATGCATTTTTTATTTTCCTTTTAATTTATTTTATGTTCATTCAGGGGAATGTTATGCAACCTCTATATTCTATTCTATTCTATATTTTTGGTTTCTTTTTTTAAAAATTTATTTTATTTATTTGAAAGAGTTACAGAGAGAGGTAGAGCCAGAGAGAACGAGAGCGAGAGCAAGAGAGAGAGAGAGAGAGAGAGAGAGAGAAAGGTCTTCCATTCTGCTGGTTCACTCTCCAAATGATCACAATGGCCAGAGCTGAGCTGATCCAAAGCTGGGAGCCAGGAATGTCTTCCAGGTCTCCCATGCAGATGCAGGAGCACAAGGACTTGGACTATCTTCTACTGCTTTCCCAGGCCATAGCAGAGAGCTGGATCGGAAGTGGAGCAGCCGGGTCTCGAACCAGCACCCATATGAGATGCTAGCACTGTAGGCTGGGCTTTAACCCATTGTGTCACAGTGCTACCCCCCTCCCCCACACACTTTAAATTTATTTTATTTATTTGAAAGAGTTACAGAGAGAGGTAGAGCGAGAGGGAGAGTGAGAGCGGGCGTGAGAGAGAGAGGCTAGTTTCCTATGTTGTTAATTTCCACATTCATTCCCTTGTGGTCAGAAAAGATACATAGTATGAATTCATTTTTTTTTTTTTTTAAATTTATTTCCTGAGACTTGCTTTATGGTCTAGTATATGGTCTATCCTAGAGAAAGTTCCGTGTGCTAATGGAAAGAATGTATATTCTGCAACTGTGAGATGAAATGCTCTGCAGATATCAATTAGATACATTTAGTCCTTAGTGTAGGTTAGCTCTGTTGTTTCTTTGTTGATTTTCTTTTTTTTTTTTTTTTGACAGGCAGAGTGGACAGTGAGAGAGAGAGACAGAGAGAAAGGTCTTCCTTTGCCGTTGGTTCACCCTCCAATGGCTGCCGCGGTCGGCGCGCTACGGCCAGCGCACCGCACTCATCCGATGGCAGGAGCCAGGTGCTAGGTGCTTCTCCTGGTCTCCCATGGGGTGCAGGGCCCAAGCACTTGGGCCATCCTCCACTGCACTCCTGGGCCACAGCAGAGGGCTGGCCTGGAAGAGGGGCAACCGGGACAGAATCCGGCGCCCCGACCGGGACTAGAACCCGGTGTGCCGGCGCCGCAAGGCGGAGGATTAGCCTGTTGAGCCACGGCGCCGGCCCTCTTTGTTGATTTTCTGTCTGGTTGATCTGTCCATTGATGAAAGGGTAGTGTTGAAATCCCCCATTATTATTGTATGGGAGCATGTGTCTCCCTTTAGATCTGTTAACATTTGTTTAAAATAACTGAGTACTCTGACATTGGGTGTATATACATTTACTATAGTCATATCTTCCTTGAATTGATCCCTTAGTTGTTGCATATTGCCCTTCTTTGTCTCTTGTACCAATTTTTGTCTTAAAGTCTATTTTGTCTGATATTAGGATAGCTATTGCTGCTCCTTTTTTGATTTCCATTTGCATTGAATGTATTTTTCCATCCTTTCACTTTCAGTCTGTGTTTTTTTTTTTTTATTGTTGGTGAGGTGTGATTCTTTTAGGCAGCGTATAGATGAATTTTGTTTTTTAATCCATTTAGCCAGTCTGTATTTCTAATTGGATAATTTAGTCCATTTAAATTAAGGTTATTATTGATAAGTAATGACTTGATCCTGCATTTTTTGTAAATATTCCTATTGTTTATTTTGGACCTCCTTTATAATTTCACTGGGAGGTTTTCTTGTTTCAGATTTTGTTGTGATGCTGATTATCTTTCTCTGTCTCTCTGTGTAGTACATTCTTAAGTATCATTTGTAAGGCTGGCTGGGTGGTCGGGCCGGCACCATAGCTCACTTGGCTGATCCTCCGCCTGCGGCGCCGGCATCCCATATGGACGCCAGGTTCTAGTCCCAGTTGCTCCTCTCCCAGTCTAGCTCTCTGCTGTGGCCCAGGAGTGCAGTGGAGGATAGCCCAGGTGCTTGGGCCCCTGCACCCGTATGGGAGACCAGGAAGAAGCACCTGGCTTCTGGCTTCGGATTGGTGCAGTGCCGGCCATGGTGGACATTTTGGGGGGGTGAACCAACAGAAGGAAGACCTTTCTCTCTGTCTTTCTCTCTCTCACTGTCTATAACTCTACCTGTCCAAAAAAAAAAAAAAAAAAAAAAAAGACTGGCTGGGTGGTGACAAATTCTTTGCATTTTTGTTTGTTTTGGAAGGTCTTTAATTTCACCTTAATTTATAAGTGAGATCCTTGCTGGGTACAGTATTCTTAGTTGACAGTTTTCTTCTTTGAGGACTTGGACTGTGTCTCTCCATTCTCTCCTAGCCTGAAGAGTTTCTGATGATCTGATGTCAATCTAACTGTCAAAAGTCTACTGTCAATCTAATTGGAATTCCTTTAAAGGTAATCTGTGGTGTTTCTCTCTTGCACATATTAGGATATTTTCTTTATATTTTACTTGTGCAAGTTTGACTATAATGTGTAATGGTGAGGATCTTTTCTGATCATGCCTATTTGGGGTTCTATGTGCTTCCTGTATTTGGATGTCTGTATTTTTCTCCAAATTATGAAGATTTTTCTGCCATTATTTTACTGAACAAATTTTCTAAGCCATTCTGTTTTTTCATTTCTTCAAGAACCCCCAAGACATATATATTTGGTCTTAATGATATCTAATAGATCCTGAACACTGTTTTTGGTTTTTCTAATTTTTTCTTCTCCTCTCCTTCTCTTTTGTCTGAGATACATCAAAAGATTGGACTTCTAGTTTATATATTCTTTCTTCTGCCTCACTGAGTCTGTTGGTAAGTCTTTCTACTGTATTTTTATTTGACATATGGAATTCTTTGTTTCTAATATTCCAGAATGATTTTTCTTTATTATCTATATCTCCCTAAAGCTTTTCTCACCCATTTCATATATGGATTCCTAATTTCATGTTATTTTTTATTAAAGCTTTTATTTAAAGAATATAAATTTCCAAAGTACAGCTTATGGATTACAATGGCTTCCCCCTCCCCATAACTTCCCTCCCACCTGCAACCCTCCCCTTTCCCGCTCCCTCTCCCCTTGCATTCACATCAAGATTCATTTTCAATTCTTTTTATATACAGAAAATCAGTTTAGTATATATTACTTAAAGATTTCAACAGTTTGCCCCCACATAGCAACACAAAGTGAAAAATACTGTTGGAGTACTAGTTATAGTATTAATTCACAATGTTCAGCACATTAAGGACAGAGATCCTACATGATATTTTTTTTTAAATTGATTAATTTTCTATGCAATTTCCAATTTAACACCAAGTTTTTTGTTTCATTTTCAATTATCTTTATATACAGAAGATTGATTCAGTATATACTAAGTAAAGATTTCATCAGTTTCCACCCACACAGAAACACAAAGTGTAAAAATACTGTTTCAGTACTAGTTATAGCATTACTTCACATTGGACAACACATTAAGGACAGATCCCTCATGAGACATAAGAACACAGTGACTCCTGAAGTTGATTTAACAATTTGACACTCTTGTTTATGGCGTCAGTAATCTCCCTATGCTCTAGTCATGAGTTGCCGAGGCTATGGAGGCCTTTAGGGTTCGCTGACTTCGATCTTATTCCAACAGGGTCATAGTCAAAGTGGAAGTTCTCTTCTCCCTTCAGAGAAAGGTACCTCCTTCTTTGATGGCCCATTCTTTCCACTGGGATCTCACCACAGAGATCTTTCATTTAGGTCTTCTTTTTTTTTTTTTTTTTTTTCAGAGTGTCCTTAGGCTTTCCATGCCTAAAATATTCTCATGTGCTCTTGAGCCAGATCAAAATGCCTTAAGGGCTGATTCTGAGGCCAGAGTGCTATTTAGGACATCTGCCATTCTATGAGTCTGCTGTGTATCTCGTTTCCCATGTTGGATCATTCTCTCCCTTTTTGATTCTATCAGTTAGTATTAGCAGACACTAGTCTTGTTTGTGTGATCCCTTTGACTCTTAGACCTATCAGTGTGATCAATTGTGAACTGAAATTGATCACTTGGACTAGTGAGATGGCCTTGGTACATGCCACCTTGATGAGATTGTATTGGAGTCCCCTGGCACGTTTCTAACACCACCATTTGGGGCAAGTCCTATTGAGCATGCCCCATATTGTACATCTCCTCCCTCTCTTATTCCCAGTCTTATATTTCACAGGGATCACTTTTCAGTTAAAATTTAAACACCTGCCGGCGCCGTGGCTCAACAGGCTAATCCTCCGCCTTGCGGCGCCGGCACACCGGGTTCTAGTCCCGGTCGGGGCGCCGGATTCTGTCCCGGTTGCCCCTCTTCCAGGCCAGCTCTCTGCTGTGGCCTGGGAGTGCAGTGGAGGATGGCCCAAATGCTTGGGCCCTGCACCCCATGGGGAGACCAGGAAAAGCACCTGGCACCTGGCTCCTGCCATCGAACGAGCGCAGTGCACCGGCCGCAGCGTGCCGGCCGCGGCGGCCATTGGAGGGTGAACCAATGGCAAAGGAAGACCTTTCTTTCTGTCTCTCTCTCTCACTGTCCACTCTGCCTGTCAAAAATAATAAATAAATAAAATAAAATAAAATTTAAACACCTAAGAATAATTGTGCTAATTACAGAGTTCAACCACTAGTACTAGAAAAAAAAATACTAAAATGGATAAAGTATTACATTGTACATCAACAGTCAGCACAAGAGCTGATCAATTCACTGTTTCTCATAGTGTCCATTTCATTTCAACAGGTTTCCCCTTTGGTGCTCAGTTAGTTGTCACCAATCAGGGAGAACATATGATATTTGTCCCTTTGGGACTGGCTTAATTCACTCAGCATGATGCTTTCCAGATTCCTCCATCTTGTCGCAAATGACCAGATTTCATTGTTTTTGACTGCTGTATAGTATTCTATAGAGTACATGTCCCATAATTTCTTTATCCAGTCTACTGTTGATGGGCATTTGGGTTAGTTCCAGGTCTTGGCTATTGTGAATTGAGCTGCAATAAACATTAATGTGCAGACAGCTTTTTTGTTTGCCAATTTAATTTCCTTTGGGTAAATTCTAAGGAGTGGGATTGCTGGGTTGAAAATTTCATGTTATTGCTCGTGTGTGTTTTTGAGTAATCTTACAATCATTGTTTTGAATTCCTTTTTAAGAATTTTGTCAATCTCCACATCTTCAGTCTGATATTGATGTATTATTATGTTACTCTTGCAGAGTCATATTGTTTTCTTTGTTCATGTGTCTTGTATGTTTGCATTTATTTTTATGCATTTGGGGAATGACTTGTTAGTATATCCTATGAAGGTTTTGTTCTCGGAAACATGTCTCTGGGATTTGGTGGGAAGCCCATGACTTACAGTAGATATCCAAAGGTGTGTGCTAGGTGGGACCAGGGAGCTCTGGGCAGCATTTTTGGGTGAGGCAGGAGTCCAGAGTGACACCCGAGTTGGTGTGGTAGATCTCTAAATAGTCAGTGGGGAAGGGATTGATCACGCTGGCTGGAGTGTTCACAGTCTCAGCCTTCCTCTTGCCAAGGTGAAACAACTGATTCACTGTCTAAGGTGAGCTCACAGTGCCTGCAAACCCCACCCACTCAGGTACCTGAACTCCACATAACATCCCTGCACTCCACAATGTGAGTACCAAGTCCTCCTCCAGGTCCCTCCCCAGCACTCATGGAGTTCTGAGCTTCTGAGAAACCCAGCGATACCCCATGCCCATTGCAGATCCGCAGCCTATGCAGAACTTGCACAGTCACAGGGTGCTGGACCCCCACAGGCACAGAGTCCAGGGGACTTGTTCTCTGCCCTGCGAGCTGCCCCATCTCTGGAGTGAGCCTCCTATCTGACAGAGGTCAGTTGGAGCTCTTCCTGAGCAAGCTGTCTGGCATTTTGGTGGGAGTGGAGGGAAGCAACCTGGCCTTCCTTCATGGAGCTAAGTGGATGCCTTGGCCCCTGCCAGTTCTCCAGGCCAGTTGCAAAGTCAGCAGGGACCAAAGGGTTCTCCCTCATACAAAATCACCAGTGGCGTGTCACTGCAGCCTCTTCTCACCATGTTGTCTTCCCACTAGCCACTGGCTGTGGGAGTCACTGGTAGCATCCTACTGGCTGCTGAATGTTTATGTACTGTGCTTGCTGCTTCACAGGGTCTCTGTTCTGTTCTATAAGTTTTCCACTGAAAACTTCTCTCCAATCATTCCTTTACAATGCAGTTCTTTGTTTTTATGGTATTTTCGCATGGTTAAAATCAGAATGTCTTTTTCCTATTCAGTTGTCTCGAATGCTCCTCTCCATGCTGTTTTAAATATCAGTTGCACAATTTTAGAATCTTACCAAACATGCACAGGTCTCCAATTGGTCTACATCTGTGCCAATACTTGTTATTTTCTAGGGATTTTTTTTTTTTTGTCTTCATTGTAATGGATGTGAAGTCAATTCATGTTTTTTGTTATCATCATTAAAAAAAAGATTTACTTTTTTGAAAGGCAAAGTTAGAGAGAGAGAGAGAGAGAGAGAGAGAGAGAGAGAGAGAGAGAGAAGAGAGATCTTCCATCCTCTGACTCACTCCACAAATGGCTGCAACAGCCAGGGCTTGGCTAGTCCGAAGTCAGAAGCCAGGAGCTTCATCCTGGTCTCCCACGTGAGTGCAGGGGCACAAGCACTTGGGCCATCTTCTGCTGCTTTATTATTTTTATTATTTTATTTTATTATTCTGCTGCATTATTAGGGAGATGGATTGGAAGTGGAGCAGCTGGGAATTAAACCAGTGCCCGTATGGGACGCCAGCATGGCAGGTGGTGGCTTAACCCACTATTCCACAGTGCTGGTCTCCATGTATCTTCTTTAAGAAATACTTCCTACCCTGAGTTTACAAATATGTTTTTCCACATCTATACTTTTAGCTTTTTAATTTAAGTCTGTGATCTATCTCAAATTAATTTGTGTGTGTGATATGAAGTATGGTTAAAACTCATCCTTTTCTAGATACATGAAGCTGATCAGACTGTATTTTTTGGTAAATATTTTCCATTTTACATTGAACTTTCTTGGTATCTTGGTTTTTTCTTTGACATTAGTGTTAAGAAGCCTCCCAATTTCTGCAATGTTAGTCTGTAGAAACATACACACACACCTTAGAATTGTGAAGTCTTTTTCTTTTGGATTCTGATAGCATCTAGCACAGTATATCTGAGTCATATATGACATACAGAACTTTGGAGTCAGACAAATGTGGATTCAGATCTCAAGTCAGGTCTTCATGGCTTTGGACAATTTAACATCTTTGCCTCAGTTTCTTAATATGAACAGTGATAATCCAATCATATGGTAAGAAATTAAACTTTTTAGAATGCCAGATATGACTATTCAACAAAATTCTTTACCTCGTCTTTTCAATTTTTCCAATAAATATTTATTGACTTAATTATTTGGAGTGTGGAAAAATTTCCTCTAAATTCTTTGTGTTTTTTTAAAAAGCTTTCAAATTAATTTCATGTTTTTGCCTTTAGCAAGAGGCACTGTCTTGTATTAATCTTATATTTATCTGAAAGATTTCTCCTCTGTAACTTCCTGAGGGTGTAGTTTGGATGTAATACTTTGGGAATTTCATCATGTTAAGGAGAAATTTGGTAACAGATAATACTATCTATTCATCAGAAGTCAGGATAGTGTAGCTTCAATCAGGTTAAAGTGGGGGCTTTTCAACTTTAAGGGGCACAAAAATCACTTGAGGATCTTGTGAAAATACAGGCCCTGTTTCTGGAAGTCTGGGACAGAGTCCAATTTTCTGCATTGTTGAAAGACTCTATCGAGATGCTGGTGCTTCTGGTATGAAAACTACCCTTTCAGGAGCAATGGACAAAAGGCACCAATTCCTTAGGAAGGTGTTTTTAAAACTCGGTTGTTCATAACAAATATTTCCATTGGCTGAGTATGCTTTGGTTGAAGGGAGATTTTTTTAAAAGATTTATTTTATTTATTTGAAAGAGTTACAGAGAGAGGTAGAGACCAAGAGAGAGGTCGTCCATCTGATGGTTCACTCCCCAGATGGCCTCAACAGCTGGAGCTGCGCCGATCCAAAGCCAGGAGCCAGGAGCTTCTTCCAGGTCTCCCACGTGGGCGCAGGGGCCCAAGGACTTGGACCATCTTCTACTGCCTTCCCGGGCCACAGCAGAGAGCTGGATCGGAAGAGGAGCAGCTGGGACTAGAACCGCGCCCATACGGGATGCCAGCGCTTCAGGCCAGGGCTTTAACCCACTGTGCCACAGCGCTGGCCCCTGAAGAGAGATTTTTGCCAAGAATGTGCAAGAATATGCATGATTTGAAGCAGAAGTGGTGTGCTGTTTTCCAGTGAGGTTTAGAACCGTGAGGTGAAAGATGGGCAGGGACTACTGTCAGAGCAATACTTAAATGTTATTAGTTTTACAGGTGCTTTTATACTCACACAGTCACAGCATATTTCTTTTCTTAGGGGGTTAGTACTGGGAGAAAAAGATTAGTTCAAGGACATATATTTTCCCTTAAAGGACATAATATTCATGTTTCACATAATCTGAAAGAACAATCCATATTAAAAAGGTGGCCAAAATATTTGCTTTCAAGGGCAGATATAGCCTGCAGCTGCATGAGAAAAGGAGGTTGCAGTGTCTGGCCAAGGAGCATCCTCAGACTAGTACATGATGCATGGTGACTTCTGCCCCCATTCGCTGAAGAATCCTTCAAGCCTCTCATGTGCATCTCAGATTCGACCCAACCCAGTCTCCAAAAGTGTACTGAAGCCGGCGCCGCAGCTCAATAGGTTAATCCTCCGCGGTGGCCATTGGAGGGTAAACCAACGGCAAAGGAAGACCTTTCTCTCTGTCTCTCTCTCTCTCACTGTCCACTCTGCCTGTCAAAAAAAAAAAAAAAAAGTGGACTGAGCAAAAACCTTTGTCCTTTAGGAACCCTGGATTTGACAGTGGGTAATATTACTTAAAAATCCAAGTTTTACCGCTTAGAGTCCATTTTGACTTTTGGCAAGGTGCTAAACCTCTCTGAACTTTTCCCAGGGCACTTTCAAAGATTAAATGGGGCAATAGAAATGCATTTGGATCAGCTTCTAACTTGTGGGCAGCATTAAACAAGAATTTCTTTAGCAATTTAGCTAACACAGTTCATCAAGTAAACATGAGAATCACTGGCTAGAGTGTCCTGACTGAGTCTGTGTTGATATTCTAACTCTAACCAGCTTTACAATCATTAGACCCTTGGGAGCACAATGTTTCTTTTAACTCAGATAAGGAGATTGTGTTGGGTGATAACTCACAGTCCTCACACTCTTAAGGATCCAAGTAGTCTATTTGATTCTTGAGAACCTCTTCTTCATAAGATAAAAGCAAACAAACACTAAAAGAAACTGTCTCTTGAGTCACAATTAACTAAACTGACAGAAAGCCTGGAGTTAGGAGGGAAAAAAAAAATAAAAGGAGAAAAACAAGACTCTAAAGTAGTGTCAGTTTCTGTCCTTGATTCTTCTAGCTCATGGAAGCTTTTGAAAGAGAAGTTTAACTCAGTAGAAGTAGACTTTAGGGGCACAACATATGGTTCAGTAATAACATTGACATCTTTTCAGTCGCCACTTAGTTTTTTGTCACCCACAGATCAGGAGTCATGCACAAAGGGAATTTGTGGTATATCTAAAGTTTGGTCAGTCTGCCATTGACTCTAGATTGTTCTGAACTCAACAAGATAGATATCTTTCAGGCATTTGAGATTTACATAAACTAGTGGATTTAAATATCTCAAACATAAAAATTAGAAACTTAGGGAAAAGGAACTAAAATTATATATGATAAAACTAAAGAGTGAGAAAATAAAGCTCAAGTATATTTTATTTTATTTTATTTTATTTTGATTTTTATTTAGAATATAAATTTCCAAGGTACAACTTGTGGATTGCAATGGCTCCCCGTCCCCTCCCCCCCCCGCTACCCTCCCCCCTTACCCACTCCCTCTCCCCTTTCATTCACATCCAGATTCATTTTCAATTCTCTTTGTATGCAGGAGCTCAGTTTAGTATGTGTTAAGAAAAGATTTTAAACCATTTGCCCTCACATAGCATCACAGAGTGAAATATACTCTTTGAGTACTAGTTATAGCATTAAATCACATTGTATAGCACATTAAGGACAGAGATCCTACATGATATTATTTTTTTTAAATTGATTGATTTTTATGTAACTTCCAATTTTTTTAATCATTTCCAATTATCTTTATATACAGAAGATCGATTCAGTATATACTAAGCAAAGATTTTGTCAGTTTGCACCCACGCAGAGACACAAGGTGTAAAAATACTGTTTCAGTACTAGTTATTGCATTACTTCACATTGGACAACACATTAAGGACAGATCATACATGGGCCGTAAGTACACAGTGACTACTGTTGTTGATTTAACAATTTGCCACTCTTGTTTATGGCGTCAGTAATCTCCCTAGGCTATAGTCATGAGTTGCTGAGGCTATGGAAGCCTTTAGTGTTCGCCGACTTGGATCTTGTTCTGACAGGGGCATAGTCAAAGTGGAAATTCTCTCCTCCCTTTGGAGAAAGGCACCTCCTTCTCTGGGGGCCCTGTTCCTTCCATTGGGATCTTACTCGCAGAGATCTTTCATTTATGTCTTCTTCTTTTTTTTTTTTTCCCAGAGTGTCTTGGCTTTCCATGCCTAAAATACTCTCATGGGTTCTTGAGCCAGATCCTAATGCCTTAAGGGCTGATTCTGAGGCCAGAGTGATTTATTAGGATATCTGCCATTCTATGAGTCTGCTGTGTATCCTACTTCCCATGTTGGATCAGTCTCTCCCTTTTTTAGTTCTATCTGTTAGTATTAGCAGTCACTAGTCTTGCTTGTGTGATCACTTTGACTCCTAGACCTATCAGTGTGATCAATTGTGAACTGAAATTGATCACTTGGGCCAGTGAGATGGCTCGGTACATGCCACCTTGCTGGGGTTGTATTAGGGTCCCCTGGCACATTTCTAACTCTTGACGTTGTTTGTTATTGTTCTAGTACTATTGGTTGAACTCTGCAATTAACACACACTTATTCCTAGGTGTTTAAATTTCAACTGAAAAGTAATCCCTGTTAATTTATGAGAGAGGGAAAAAGAAATGGAGGATATGTACAATTTGGGCAAACTCAATCGGACTTGCCCCAAACGATGGAGTTAGCTCAAGTATATTTTAAAATCAATATATTTTACAGAACTTTTCAGAAAAGTTACAGGAATACTTTAGGTGCCAAATAAACACAGATGTAAGACAGATCAACCAATTATATATACTTCTGGGGGCTGGTGCTGTGGCATAGAAGGTTAGGTCTCAGCTTACAGTGTTGGTATCTCATATGGGCTGCTTCGCTTCCAATCCACCTCCCTACTTACGTGCCTGGAAAAGCAGTGGAAGACGGTCCAAGTTACTTGTGTCCCTGTACCCACATGAGAGATCTGGAAGAAGCTCCTGGTTTCTTGCTTCAGCCTGGCCCACACCTGGCCATTTGGGGAGTAAGCCAGTAGATAGAAGATCTCATTCTCTCTCTCTCTCTTTCTCTCACTTTTTCTTTCTCTCCTTCTCTCTCTATATCTGTGTATCTATATATGTATATATCTCTGTATCTGGGCCTTTTGAATAAATAAATAAATCTTTCAAAAATTATACTACTGTAAGCAAATAATAACAGAAATTTTCTAGTATGAATTATGTCAGTGGGTTAAAACCTTAATATTGATCATTTCACTTAAATGCAAAAACAACCTTGAAGAAAGTCCTACTATATACAAGTATATACAAAAGATCTTCAAAAAGTTTGTGGAAAATTTATATAATGAAAAAACTATGCAAACATTTTTTGCATCAAAATAAAGTTACCTTTTAATTTAATTTTTTCCACAAGTATTTTGAAGTGCTCTTGTATATACAACATTTATGGAGATGCTGAGGATTCAAAAAATTAAGCAACTTAGCCAAGATTTTCTTAGTGGGCAGCTATTATTTGAATTGACACCATGTAATTCCAGACCTACTTTCCTAATCATACTATACCATCAAGCAATCTGTAGAATGAAGACTTAATCCATTTCAAGATTTTCAGCTTACGTAAAGGGGTTGATTTCCTCAGATAATATGAAATAGAGTCCACACTAGCTGAGCTAATCACCATGAGACCAGATTACAAATTGGGCAAAGTACTATCATCTTTAATCCAGTAATGATGTATCATCTCATGACAATGTATTTTTTTTTTTTACAGGCAGAGTGGACAGTGAGAGAGAGAGAAACAGAGAGAAAGGTCTTCCTTTTGCCGTTGGTTCACCCTCCAATGGCCGCCACGGCCAGCGCGCTGCGGCCGGCGCACCATGCTGATCCGATGGCAGGAGCCAGGTGCTTCTCCTGGTCTCCCATGGGGTGCAGAGCCCAAGCACTTGGGCCATCCTCCACTGCACTCCCTGGCCACAGCAGAGGGCTGGCCTGGAAGAGGGGCAACCGGGACAGAATCCGGTGCCCTGACTGGGACTAGAACTCGGTGTGCCGGCGCCGTGAGGCGGAAGATTAGCCTATTGAGCCGCGGCGCCGACGTGACAATGTTTTTTACACCAAACATAATTTAAATATCAAAATACAAGGTTGGAGAGATTATTTCAGGTGAGGGGACTGAGGCTCAGAGAGGATGAGCAATTTCTCCAATTAAAAGATTCATCAGGCTTTTGGCTACAAGTAATGGGAAACTTTGCTCAAATAGTCTTTAACAATAAGGATATGTAGTTTTCTACTTACTGAGTCTAGAGAAAGGGCAATGTTGGGAGGCATCACATGTGGGTTCGGGGTATACCTACATACTATTCTCATGACTTTTTTCTCCACAGTGAATTGCCTGTCTTTCTTCCTTCCCTTCCCTTCCCTTCCCCTTCCCCTTCCCCTTCCCCTTCCCCTTCCCCTTCCTTCCTTCCTTCCTTCCTTCCTTCCTTCCTTCCTTCCTTCCTTCCTTCCTTCCTTCCTTCCTTTCTTTCTTTCTTTCTTTCTTAAGATTTGTTTATGTACTTGAGAGACATAGTTAACAGACAGAGAGAGGGAGAGACAGAGAGAGGTCTTCTATCTGCTGGTTCTCTCCCCAGATGACCACGATGACTGGAGCTGAGACGCTCTGAAGCCAGGAGCCAAGAGTTTCTTCAGGGTGCAGGTTCAGGGGCCCAAACACTTGGGCCATCTTGTATTCCTTTCCCAGGCCATAGTAGAGAGCTGGATTGGAAGTGGAGCAGCCGGGTCTTGAACTGGCGTCCATATGGGATGCTGGTGCCACAGGCAGATATTCAACCCACTATACCACAATGCCAGCCTCAAATTGCCTTTATCTTGCAGAGGATGAAGTAGTTCCAAGAATTCCATCTAAACATGTCAGTATCTAAAAGAAGAGGGGATCATCTCCCTTTGTGTCTCCACTTTAGTAAGGAATGAATCTTTTCCAGAAGCTTCCTAGCAGATTTCTCTTCTTGTCTTATTACTGAGATTGATCTGCTCCTGTACTCATCATTGGTAAAGGGAAATGCTTGAGCTTGAGGTAGATGGGTAGTAGGTAGGGAATCACTATGACTGCTATACCAATATAGCATTCTGTTTCCCCAATGTCTCTGAATTCTGGAACATCCTTGCTCACTTTTGGCCCTCAAGACCTACTGTGTTCCCTGAACACACCCTGTTGTTTAGTATTTGCTACCAAGGATAGCTATCAGTCATCTCTCAGGACTTGCTGGTCTGAGAGATGGAGAGTTCAGGGCCACAGGAATTTTATGTGGAAAAGCTTTATAATCCAAGTAGGATTTTAAAAGGAACACTTTTGAGGACCCCCATCATTCAGGCCACAACCAACCCACAGAAACAGGGACAGATTCTCTAGGGAGAAGGCATTGGCAAGAATAAGGTAGTATAGCAGAAGTTAAAATGTACAAAGGAGGGAATACCACAACATAGTGGGTATCAACATTGTTTACTGTCTTTGGAAAATCTTAGAGAAACCCAGGGGGCCCACCAATCTATACTAGAACACCTGGATTGGGATAATCAATGTTGCTCAACTCTGCCAGATAAGTATATTTAGGATTATTTTCTAGTCTGTTAATCTTATAAAATTAGGGCAGGGCAGCCCTGTAACAGATAATGATGCAAGAGCTAGCAGTGGAACAACTGGGGAGGACAAAGGCGAGCACAGTGACAGTAGCATGCTGGGAAGTGGAAGTAGCTGGCAAGTAGAAAGCCAATGACTTTCCTTTAACACTAAAACCTCAGACTTCTGGATAGTTTGACTAGAATGGAAGACCCAAATGGGGAGCTCTTGAATCATCTGTTAAACTACAAATAGAGGCTCCCGTCATCTTTTAAAAAAAAGTTGTGATTCTGTTTATACCCTGATTTTGTTGGGTAGTTTATACAGGTTGTCCACATAATGGAATACTGTGTGAATAATTTAAAAATGATGATGCACACACACATTTATACATTTACTCCGTGGAGGAAGCCTAGAGCACATTGTTGAGGGGAAAAGAAAGGCATGAAGCAGCATGTGTACTGATTCCCTTTGCATAACTGGAGTCACTAAGATCAGAAATGAGGACATTCTCTACATTGGCTTGTTGACTCACCCCTGCTATTGTTTTTCCTCTTTTCTGTTTTGTTTATCTCTACTTTAATCTTCATTATTTCCTTCTTTGTGCTAGCATTTGACATAGCAAACTGGAAGCTGCAAAGTTAGATTATTCCTGGAACAGCAAGAATTTTACATGAGCCATCTGAATCAGCACTTCTTGTCATTGATGAGAGGTTGAGGTTTCCAATCTCTGTTGCTTTCCAAAGTAGACCTTGACTGATCCAATTATGCTTTTTTAATTTTTAAAAAATTTTGTTTAAGAAATACAACATCATGCATTTAATATATACAGATTTGGGAACATGATGATTCTTCACCCTTATCTCCCTCCCACCTATACTCCTGCCTTTATTCCTCCTCATTCTTCCTTTCCCATTCTTATTTTTTACAGAGGTAATTTTTCAGTTAATTCTTATACTCATAAAATTAACCCTACACTAAGTGGAGAGTTTACCAATTAGTATGAAGAAAAAAAAAAAACCAACCATATATATATATATTTATATATATATATATATATAGAGAGAGAGAGAGAGAGAGAGATCCTCAACAGTCAAGGCAAGGGCTGTTCAAAATCATTGCATCTCCAAGGATCAGTTTTGCTTCTGTAGATTACACTTTAGGTACTCTATTAGTTACCACATGTCAGAGAGACCATATAGTATTTGTCTCTTTGTGACTGGCTTATTTTCACTAAGTATGATTTCTTTCTCTTTTTTTAATTTGCTGAGACTTGCTCTATGTCCTAGCATATGACCTATCTTAGAGAAATTTCCATCCATTCCATGATGAAAAGAATGTATATTCTTCAACTGTGGGATAAACTGTTCTATAGATATCAATTAGGTCTATTTGGTACATAGTGTATATTAGCTCTATTATTTTATTGTTGATTTTCTGTCTAGTTGATCTGTCCTTTGATGAAAGCAGGACATTGAAGTCCTACATTACTATTGTACTGGTGTCTATGTCTCCCTTTAGATCCATTAACATTTGTTTTAAATAGTCAGGTGCCCTGGCATTGGGTGCATATACATTTATTAAAGTCACATCTTCCTGTTGAATTGATCCTTTAATCATTACTTAATGACTTTTTTTTTCTCTTTTAACAGTGTTTCTGTTACAGTCTATTCTGTCTGATATTAGGATGGCTACACCTGCTCATTTTTTACTTTCTATTAGCATGGAATATCTTTATCCATCCTTTCACTTTCAGTCTATGTGTATCTCTATTGGTGAGGTTTGTTTCCATTCAGCCAGTCTGTATCTTTTAATTGGAGAATTTAGGCCATTTACATTCAAGATTACTATTGATAAGTAATGACTTGGCCTTGTCATTTTTCCATAAATATTCCTGTTGCTTTGGATTTCCTTTGTACTTTTTCTAGGAGATTTTCTGCCTTTACATTCTTTCATAATGATTACTCTCTTTGTTTCTGTGTATAGCACATCATAAAGCATCATTTGTAAGCCTGGATGAGTGGTGACAAATTCTTTCAATTTCTGTTTGTTATGGAAGATCTTTATTTCATCTTCCTTCATAAATGAGAGCTTTGTCGGATACAGTATTCTAGATTGACAATTTCTTTTAAGACTTGGACTGTGTTTCTTCATTCTCTCTTAGCTTGTGGGATTTCTGATGAGAAATCAACTGAATCTAATTGGAGATCCTCTGAAAGTATTCTGGCATTTCTCTTGTGCACATTTTAAAATATTTTCTTTAGTTTGCTCTTGAGAGTTTGACTATAATGTGTTGTGGTGCAGATCTTTTCTGGTCATGTCAACTAGGAGTTCTGTGTGCTTTCTGTACTTATATTTCCCATTCTTTTCCAAATTAGAGATGTTTTCTGTTAGTATTTCACTGAATAAGGTTTCTGATTTATTCTCTCTTGCCACACTTTCAGAAACTCCTGAAATCTGTGTGTTGGGTCATTTGGTAGTATCTCATAAATCTCAAACATTTTATTTAGGTTTTCTAATTTTTTTTTTTTTGGTCTGAGATAGTTCCAAAGATTTGTCTTCTAGCTTAGATATTCTCTCTTCTGCCTCACAAAGTCTGTTGTGAAGGCTTTCCACTATATTTTTATTTAACATATTGAATTTTTCATTTCTAATATTTCAGAGCTGGATTGGAAGAAGAGCAGACGAGACTAGAACCGGCACCCATATGGGATGCCGGCACTGCAGGTGGAGGATTAACTTACTGCACCACAGCGCCAGCCCCCTGAGTAATTCTATGATCATTCTTTTGAATTCCTTTTCAGGCATTTCATCTTTTAATCTTCATATACTAGTACTGAAGTGTTGTGTTTCTTTTGGGGAGTCATGGTATCTTCCTTATTCTTGTTTCTTGAAGTGCTACATTTATTTTTAGGCATTTGTGAGAATACTTGTTGGCTTTCTCATCTGATGGAATTTATCTTGAACCATGCCTCTGGTTTAGGGAGTGTCTGCTCTTTCAGTGAATACCCAGAGGCATATGTTGGGTGTGGCCAGCAAACTCTGGTCAGTGCTCCAGGGAGGGCTGAGAATCCAGGGTGACACCCAAGTTGGGCATGATAGATCTTCTCAATTGTCAGCAGAGGTGAGGGAATGATCACAGCTGTTGGCACAATCACAACCTCACCTCATCTCTTTCAAGGTGATCAATGGCCAGAGTTAGCCACATTGGGTACAACTATCATCCATGTGTGGTCTTCAGTATGAACAAGGAACCCTGTACAGTGATCCACACCAGGCCATCAGGGAACTCTGAGTCTCTTAGTCAGATAGAATGATTGCCCAGAGACACAGCTGCACCCTGTGCCCTATTGTACAGCCACAGAATTCCCACAGCCACAGCACACAAGGCTCCCACAGACATTGGGTGCACAGAATCCATTCAGCCCTGTGAGCCTGCCCCATCCATGGAGAGAGCAAAGGTGTTCCCAGGGCCAGCTGCCTGTTCGTGCTCTGCCTTGGCAGTTTGAGCCCCAGAGCCTGGGATATGTTGAGAGGATGGGGGCACCTCACAGTCCTATGTAAGTTCCCAGGCCCCTGAATCCTTCCAGCCAGGCTCAAAGTCAGTGGGGAACATAACTTTTTCCTTCTGGTAAAATCCCCTGTGTCAGGCACACAGAAGAGCCACCAAAGCCTCTACTGATATCAAAATGGGTCCTTCTCCTTGCCAGTTACCAGGCACCCTTGTGGGAGATGGGGAGGAAGAAACATGCTTTACTTTCATTGGATTAGCCACTAGGGCTCCAGGCCAGACTCAAAGACAGTGTGGTCCACCAGGCTGTCCCTCAGGCAATATCACCAGTGGCACTGGCTGCTACAGTCTGCTCTCATCTCTCTCCAAAGCTGGTGTGTGTCTCCTCCAGCTCCTGGCTGCGGATGTCGTGTGTGGTGTCCGCATCTTTCATGCTGCTCCACAGTGTCTGCCTTCCTTCTGTAGAATTTCCACTGCAAATTTGTCTCCAACTCTCCCCTGGAGAGTTTTTCTTCTGCTTTTCTTCTGCTATTTTCCCTTGTTCACCAGCAGCATGTATTTTCCCTATTCAGCCATCTTGGAATCCCCAGTTTGTTTTTCATAATACACATTTACCATGAATCTTTTGAAGACCCCCTTATATTGTCAAATTTTAAACGTTATTTATTTGGAAGGCACACACTCTGACACACATCACAGATCTTCCATCCTCTGGTTCACTTCCGAAATGCCCGCAATAGTTGGGCTGGACCAGATTGAAGCCAGGAGCCCAAAACTCAATCTGAATCTCCTCTTTGGCTGGCCTCCCACCTGCTGCCTCCCAGAGTGTGCATTAGCAGGAAGCTGGAATGAGGACTATACTCCAGGCATCCTTGGTGGTGTTTTAACACTGTACAAATGCTTGCCCCATTGTTGAAATATTGGAAGGATGAGTATATAATCAGAAGAGTAGTAAAAAGCTAGCACTTCCTGATTGCTGACTGCAAATACTTCACATTTAATCCTTCACAGGGACCTCTATAAAGTGTGTATTATCAGGGCAGGCATTGTCATGCAGCAGGTTAAGCTACCTCGTTAAGCCACGCTGACTTCCCATATAGGAGCACTGGTTAGAGACCTAGCTGCTCCACTTCTGATCCCACTCCCTGGTAACACACCTGGGAGAGTAGTAGAAGATGAAAGATGGCCCACGTACTAGGGCCCCTGCCACCCATGTGGGAGACCCAGGTGGAATTCCATGTTCCTGGCCCAGCTGTAGTCATTGTGGCCATTTGAAGATGAACCAGAAAATGAAAGCTCTCTTTTTCTCTCTCTGTAACTGCCTTTAAAATAAAGAAATCTTTTTTTTTTTTTAAAAAGGTATGTACTATTATTGTTCTAATTTTACCAGTGAAGAAACAGGCAGAGATCAAGCAATTAGCCCACGTCACACAGCTTGGGAATGACAGAGCCGGGAGACAAACCTAAGCAATTCAGTTTTACTTACTATGTATATTAGCTTGAAGATAATTCAAAAAGTAAAAGATAAGAAGTAGAAGTAAAAGGTAAGTTTAATTTGGTGCAAAACAATTTGAAGTCTATGCATAGTCTTTTTTTGAATTTTTTTTTTTTTTTTTTTTTTTTGAGATGTAGAGAGAGAGTAGTTCCAACTGCTGGTCTACTCCCCAAAGCCTGCAACTTCTGAAGCAGGGCCAGGCTGGCCTGAGCTGGAGGCTAGGAACTCAATACAGGTCTCTCATGTGGATGGCAGGAACCCAGTTAGTTTAGCTATCACCACTGTCTCCCCAAGTTTACATTAGAGAAAAGCAGAGTCAGGATCCAGACATGTGATTCAACCCAGAAACTCTGAGATGGGACACAGGCATCTTAATCAGCATCTTAATTGCTAGGCCTATACCCATGACCTTAGTGTTTTTATAATAAGCATTTTCCATGAACTTTTTGAAGATCCTGTGTGTAAGAATTTTTGCTTGCTGTAAGGAAGAGTAAATTAGTAAGAACTCAAAGAGTGGTATAAGTTACATGCTCAATATATCCATGTTAAAATTTGAGTTACTAAAAGATGAACATTCTGCTTGAGCTGAAAAGTGTATTTCAGGATCTTCTGACATGATCATCACTGGTTAAAGTCTACAAATACTGAGTGCTGCTTCAATGTATTCTCATGCGTGTTCCTTGCTTTTTAAATGTGTTGTTTTGCTCAGCAATGCTTAGTGTTTCTAGAAACTGTGTTCTTATATTATTATGAATTTAGAAACATTTTATCCCTTCTGGGGCAAAGTTAAAAATGATCACTAATCAGACACTAGTAAATAATAGATTTACAAACAGCATTCTGTAACTTAAAGCAAGCTGTAGTTTTATTGAGATACACCAGCCAACAAGGTGTTTTTTAGACCTTATTGTTAAAATTAAGGCACACATGTTATATAATTGGTCACATTTTAAAGCAAATCTAAATTAACAAGAAGGTGAACAAAATTAGGTTACTAGATATGTGTGGAGGTAATAAGTAAGGCATCTAAGGTGACTCTTGACCTGGGTAATCAGGTAGGTGTATCTTGATGCTGACAACCAGGATAAAATACAGAAGAGTGGTAGATAGTGAGGAAAGCAATGAAATTGAGACATTAGTTTTAAGGCCTGTGAGGGATACCTGGGTGGGACTGGATGGTGGAATGCTGCAGCTATAGGTCTGGGGCTTGTGATATTTCTGCTGGCAATACAGGTGTGAGAGTATTTACCATACATATGAGGACACTTCAAAAAGTTTATGGAAAATGGAATTAAAAGATAAACTCAGTGAGTGGATGTTTAACCCCCTGGTTAAGATACCTACATACCATATAGAAAACCCAGTTGGACTGTAAGTTCAAGTTCCTGACTCCAGCTTCCTGCCAGTGCAGACTGTGTGAAAAAATGATGATGGCTCGCCCAAGTAATTAGCTTCCTGCTACCCATGTAAAATTGTGTCTCTGGCTCCTGGCTTCAGCTTTGGCTTCACCTAGCCCCAGGCATTATGGTCATTTGGGAAATGAACCATAGGAGATCTCTCTCTCTCTCTCTTACATACATAGATACATGTGTGTATGTATATGTTGTACATATATATATATGTGTGTGTATTTTGTTATAAAAAGTGTTTTACTTTAATGCATATGAGGGATCTTAAAAATGTTCATGCAGGGAGCAGGTGTTATGGCACAGTG
The DNA here is from genome assembly GCA_949820135.1 of Sylvilagus floridanus. Lineage (NCBI taxonomy): Eukaryota > Metazoa > Chordata > Mammalia > Lagomorpha > Leporidae > Sylvilagus > Sylvilagus floridanus. The sequence goes on along the minus strand of OX463224.1, from coordinate 75,089,617 downwards.
AGTTAAGCCACCATTTAAGACACCTGCATCCCATATCGGAGTGCATGGTTCATGTCCTGGCTTCTGATCTAGCTCCCTACTAGTGTGCCCAGGAAATGGTGGGTTGTGGCTCAAGTCCTTGAGTTCCTGCCACTCAAATGAGAGACTCAGATGAAATTTCTGATTCCTTGCTTTGATCTGGCCCAACCCTGCTGTTGTGGGCATTTAGGGAGTGAACCAGCAAACAGAAGCTACCACTCTTTTTCTCTCTGACACTCTGCCTCTCAAGTAAATAAATGAATACATATCTTAAAAAGTTCATGGAAAGTATGAATTATGAAAAAGCTATGCATGGATTTCAATTTTTCATGCCAAAATAAACTTGTCTTTAGATTTGTTTTTTCAGGAACTTTTTTAAGTATCCTCATACTTCAAATTGTCAGCCTCTTTGGGTTTTAGTATGAAGTGAGGATAACAAAATTTCCTCAGGGAGACATTATGAGTATTGAATCAGCTACTGTATATGCAGAGTGCCTGGTACAGGGACCTATGGTATAGAGAGAGGACAGGGTCCAATTACTGAATGAGTGACATAGGTGGACCATTGATAGATGGTGATGAGTCTTGGTGTTCAGGCAACTTACAGTATTGTCAGGCCAAGAGAGTGAGCACCTCTGAACCTGAGTGAGTTGATTTCAGTACCATTATGTTAATATAACTTATATAATATACTCTTATTATTATTATATTATTATATAGTATATATATATTAATATACTCATTATTATTATTATTACCATTATGTTAATATAACTTATATAATATACTCTTTTGGAAGTAGACAGAGACCTAGCAGTGAATTAGTGACAGATAAACAGAGATATAAGTATACTAGAGCTTTGAGAAATTATTATACAACATAAGAATCTATAACAGTGTAAAAATCTGGCAGGTGATGGCTCGAGGAGTTGGGTCCCTGCCACCCACATAGGAAACCCAGATTGAGTTCAGGACTCCTGACTTCAGCTTGGCCCAGCTGCAGTGTGCATTTGGGGATTGAACCAACAATGAAGCTATCTCTGTCTGTCTCCCTCTTTTCTAACTGCCTTTTAAATAAAATAAATTAATTAAAAAATTTAAAAGTATAGCTATATTGAAGAATCTGTATTTGTAATAATTTTAAATTACTTTCATCAATATTTTTCCATTACTTTTGGAATTGCTATTGTATAATACACAGTACATTAGAGTACAATGGGCAATAAATTTGGAGCCAGAAGGCCTTGGATTGAGTTTTGGATCCATTATTTACTGGCTGCAAACCCCTTTGCTCTGTATGTAGATAATAGCAGTGTTGCCCCCCCCCCCAGTAGTTCAAAGTTGGAGTCATCCATTGCTCTTCTCTTTTCCTTAACCTCCCAAATCCCACTGGTCACCCAGTCTGACTTATAATATCTTTCTCTCTCTTTTTTTAAGAGAGACTTTCTAAAAGATTATTTATTTATTTATTTATTTAAGAGGTAGAGCTACATATAGAGAGAAGGAGAGACAGAGAAAGAGGTCTTCCATCAGCTGGTTCACTCCCCAGATGGCTGTAACAGCCAGAGCTGGGTTGATCTGAAACCAAGAACCAGGAGCTTCTTCTGGGTCTCCCATGTGGGTGTAGCAGCAAATGCATTTGAGCCATCTTCTGCTGCTTTCCCCGAAACGTTAGCAGGAAGCTGGATTGGAAGAGGAACAGCCAGGGTTTGAACCGAACCATGTGGGATGCTGACACCACAGGCGGAGGCTTGGCCCACTACACCATAGTTCCAGCCCCCTTATTGTATCTCTTAATTCTGTCCCTCAGTCCTCATCATTGCTGTGTCAGCCTTTGTTGACACCATCATTGTCTCACGCCTGACAAGGCCAACGGTCCTCCAACTTATCCATCTCCTCCAGTGTGGCTTCCGCACTTGCTCAGAATGAACTTAAAACATTATTCTTCCTATCTTGTAAGCAGTGGAAATACACAGAGATTAAAATCCAAACTCTTTAGCATGGCATTGGGACCTTTTCTCATCTGATTACAACATCGTTTTCTTTTTTTTTTTTTTAAAGATTTATTTATTTTTTTGAAAGTCAGAGTTACGTAGAGAGAGGAGAGGCAGAGAGAGAGAGGTCTTCCATCCAATGGTTCACTCCTTAATTGGCCGCAACAGCCAGAGCTGTGCTGATCCGAAGCCAGGAGCCAGGAGCTTCCTCCGGGTCTCCCACGTGGGTGCAGGGGCCCAAGGACTTGGGCCATCTTCTACTGCTTTCCCAGGCCATAGCAGAGAGATGGATCAGAAATGGAGCAGCTGGGTCTTGAACCGGTGCCCATATGAGATGCTGGCGCTTCAGGCCAGGCGTTAACCCGTTGCGCCACAGCACCGGCCCCACAACATTGTTTTCTAGGCTCAACCCTTGGACTTCCTCTCACAAGCCTGATGCCTAATCAACAGAATTCTCCCATTCCCTCACTGCCTCAGTCTCCTATACTCCTGTATCTTTGCATGTTATACTTTGTGGAAATCTCTTTGTCCTCTAATATAAGGAGCAAATTTATTTATACTCCTCAAGATTCAACTCATTGCTCTTGGGAGCTATTTCCCAGTCTCCCTGTCATTGTTGGGGGCTTTCTCCCCATGTTCCCTTTGTGTTATAATTATTTTACACATTTAAACCGAATCATATGTTCTCAAGCTTGCTTCCCCCTTGTATCCCTGGAACCTGGCCACAGGGGTGGTACATGATAGAAGGTATTCATTTTAAAATACTTTCTAAAAAAGTTATTTTGGGTTAACACTGCAATTCTGAGCCTCAGTTTTCTCATCTGTAAACTTAGAATACACATGCCTTGTAAAGCTGTTAGTAAATCAAACCCAGTAATTTGCATAAAATCACTTTGCAAGTCGCACATTTATGTAACACTTGACTTTTGATTCTAAAGTGACCTACTTTTGTTCTTCATGCATCAGTCTAACACCTGGAGAATGATAGCCCCTTAACAATGTTTGTTGAAAGATAGCCACTTCAAACACATTTGGCGTGAGCCAGGCTGATCACTGTGATGAACACAGAGCAGAATATTTGCATGAACAAAACATCAAAATAGTCCTCATTTGTGCCCCTCGTCCTACCAGCTTCTCTTTTCTCCACTTGATGGCAGCATTCTTCAAGTCAGGAACAAAAAAACTACACTAGGGGACTCGTCTGTATTTTCCAAATGAAGTCTACAAAATGTCCTTCACCAAACTAAATCCTTCTGAGTTCTCAAGTACTTGCTTTCTAAATGACACAAAACACATCTCAAGCCTGGAAGCAACATCTTTCATTTCTATCAAACCATCATCTGAGGTTGTCTTAGTTTTTCTTATTTTGCTTAAAAAAAAAAAAAACTCGCAGGGGGAATTATTAATCCTCTTTTACGAGAGATTTAGAAACTAAAAGACAACCTGTCATCCAACTGCGGACTTCAGTGTATTATTTGTTTTCAAGAGGGTTGAATCCAGGTTGAGCTAATTAGAGGACAAACATGAGAATGCACACATTTCATTACCATATTTCCAAGAAAATCCTGCAAATAGGAGAGTGGAGGAGACAGAGGTGGGGATGGAGGTTGAGGGATATAGGAGTGAACAGGGAGAGACTGAAGGGAGGACCTAAATAAATAAAAACACATTTGATGTTTTTCTTTCTTTTAAAAATGTTTGGTTTTATTTTTATTTTGTTGAAAGGGAGAACAGAAAGAAAAGGATCTTCCATTTGCTGATTCCCTTGCCAGATGCCCACAACAGCTGAGGTCAGGCCAAGCAAAGCCAAGGGCCTGAAACTCCATCCACATCTCCCACATGAGCGGCAGGGACCCAAGCCCTTCCACTGTCACCTGCTGCCTCCCTGGGTGTGTGTTAGCAAGAAGCAGGCATCAGGAGCAGAGCCAGGACGCTTACCAGGCACTCTGTCAATACAGTGTGCAGGCATTCCAAGCAGCTTCCCAACACTATGCCAAATGTCTGCCTCTCACTGACTTTTCCTTCTGAGATAATCAGCTGTAAGTTAGAATTCATGACCTTCATGAAGAATCGAGGACTGGTTCTATTGCTGGATAGACTTCTTAATTCTACCATATGGGTGATCACTCACCTTTGGCCTCAACTTCTTTTTTTTTTTAAAGATTTTTAAAAATTTATTTATTTGAGGCCGGCACCGTGGCTCAACAGGCTAATCCTCCGCCTTGTAGCGCCAGCACACTGGGTTCTAGTCCCGGTTGGGGCGCCAGATTCTGTCCCGGTTGCCCCTCTTCCAGGCCAGCTCTCTGCTGTGGCCCGGGAGTGCAGTGGAGGATGGCCCAGGTGCTTGGGTCCTGCACCCCATGGGAGACCAGGAAAAAGCACCTGGCACCTGGCTCCTGCCATCGGATGAGCGCGGTGCACTGGCCGCGGCGGCCATTGAAGGGTGAACCAACGGCAAAGGAAGACCTTTCTCTCTGTCTCTCTCACTGTCCACTCTGCCTGTCAAAAAAAATTTTTTTTATTTATTTGAAAGTCAGAATTATAGACACTGAGGGAAAGACAGAGAGAGAGAAGAGAGATCTTCCATCCACTGGTTCACTCCCCAAATGGCCACAACAAACAAGGCTGGGCCAGGCTGAAGCCAGGTTGCCCATGTGGCACAGGGGCCCAAGCATTTGGGCCATCCTCCACTGCTTTCCCAGGCACATTAGCAGGGGGCTGGATCAGAATTGGAATAGCTGGGACTTGAACCGGGGTCCATAAAGGATGCTGGCGCTGCAGGTGGTGGCTTTACCTGCTTGGTCACAGTGCCGGCCCTAGGCCTCAACTTCTTAATCCTTAAATGGTGATAATGATTCTGGGTGACACTCATCTTAAAAATAAGCGTTAGTGAAATATTATTTATATGCATAATTAAATACATATTCATTTCTATAGCCACAGATTTCCTTCTCTTCTTTGTAGATAATCTCCTTCCCCTATCCCTGTCTTCCAGAAAATAAAATCTTATTTTTACCACTAGAGTTTGGCTTCCCAAAAATATCATATCCGACTTCTTTTATTTAGCATCAAGATTTTGATTTTCAACAATGTTGTGTGTATCCATGACTGGTTTCTTTTATTTTTTATCTTTATTTGTTCATTTGAGAGAGAACGTGCTCTGATCCTTTGATTCACTTCCCAGCTGAGGCTGGGCCAGGCCAAAGCAGGGAGCCAGAAATTCAGTCGAGATTTCCTGTGTGAGTAACAGGAGCCCAATAACTTGAGCCATCACTGCTGCCTTCCGGGGCCTGCATTAGCAGAAGCTGGAATCAGCAGCCAGTGCTAGAAATCAAACCCAGGTCCTCCAGAGTGGGACGTGAGTGTTTTACTGAGATCTTAACCTCAAGGCTAAATGGCCATCTCTATTTGCTTCTTTTTATTCTTGAATGGTATGCCATTGTGTGACTACATCACCACATTGTATCTATTAATGGGTTGATGGACATTTGGGTTGTTTCCAGTGGAGTTTTTTTTTTTTTTGCTATTATTCATGAATCTACTCTAAAAACTCATATACAAGTGTTTGAATGAAAATGTTCTCATTTTTCTTAAGTTAATATCTAGAACTGGGATTTCTGGGTTACATAGTAAGTGCATGTTTAGTTTCATAAGAAACTGCAAACTGTTTTCCAATGTGGCTATATCCTAAAAGTTCTGGTTATTCTGCATCTTTGCCAATATTTGGTATTGTCAGTCTTTTTTTTAACTTTTTAAAATTTTTTTTCTAAATTTTTATTTGACAGGTAGAGTTATAGACAGTGAGAAAAAGAGACAGAAAGGTCTTCCTTCTGTTAGTTCACCACTCCACCCTCCCCCTCAAATGGCCGCTATGGCCGGCACTGGGCTGATCCGAAGCCAGGAGCCAGGTACCTCAGCCTGGTCTCCCATGTTGGTGCAGGCACCCAAGCACTTGGGCCATCCTCCACTGCCTTCCCAGGCCGTAGCAGAGAGCTGGACTGGAAGAGGAACAACTCGGACTAGAACCCAGCGCCCATATGGGATGCCAGCACCGCAGGTGGAGGATTAACCAAGTAAGTCAGAGTTACACAGAGAGAGGAGAAACAGAGAGAGAGGTCTTCCATCCACTGGTTCACATCCCAATTAGCCGCAACGGCCAGAGCTGCACCATTCCGATGCCAGAAACCAGGAACTTCCTCCGGGTCTCCCACGTGGTTGCAGGGGCCCAAAGACTTGGGCCATCTTCCACTGCTTTCCCAGGCCGTAGCAGAGAGCTGGATTGGAAGTTGAGCAGCCAGGACTAGAACCAGCGCCCAAATGGGATGCCGGCACTGCAGGCGGCAGACTTACCCACTATGCCACAGCACCAGCGCCTGTCAGTCTTTTTAAATTTTGTCATTCTAGTAGATACAAAGAGGTATTTAATAGTGGCTTTAATTTGCATTTCCTTTTTTTTTTTATTTTTTGACAGCAGAGTGGACAGTGAGAGAGACAGAGAGAAAGATCTTCCTTTGCCGTTGGTTCACCCTCCAATGGCCGCCGCACTGCGCTGATCCGATGGCAGGAACCAGGTGCTTCTCCTGGTCTCCCATGGGGTGCAGGGCCCAAGCACTTGGGCCATCCTCCACTGCATTCCCTGGCCACAGCAGAGAGCTGGCCTGGAAGAGGGGCAACCGGGTCAGAATCTGGGGCCCCAACCCGGACTAGAACCCAGTGTGCCAGTGCCGCAAGGTGGAGGATTAGCCTAGTAAGCCGTGGCGCCAGCCTGCATTTCCTTTTATAACTAGTGTCGTTCAACATTTTCTTGGTAATTATATGTCCTCTGTCCATGCTTTTTGTTGTTGTTGTTTGTTTGGTTTCTGGTTTTTTTTGGTCAAAGGAAATATTTTCAAATCTCTTATTTTTTTTAAAAAAAATTAGGTTGTTTGTGTTCACATTATTGAGTACTTTATATCCAAGAGGCATTCAAAAGTTTTGTGGGGTAATAGAATTAAAAGATAGATAATATAAACTTGATTTTTCAGCATAAGCTCAAAAAATTGAGACATTTGTTGGTGATGATATCAGCCATTTTGTTCATCCCCAAAGAACTGAGGGACCTGCAAATTTACCTGTGTCAATTCAGCCTCTTACAATATTGATTAAAGATAAATAGGTTACTTTAAAAAAATTTTTAAAAGTGTTTTACTTATTTTCACTTATCTGAAATGCAAACAAACAAAAAGAAACAGACAGAGATACAGAGAAAGATGTGTTATCTGCTGGTTCACCTACCAAACGCCAACAGCCAAGGATGGGCTGGGTTGAAGTCAGGAGCTAGGAACACAATCCAAGTCTTCTGTGTGGATGGCAGGGACCCAAGTGCTTGAGTCACTGCTTCTGCCTCCTGGGGTCTGTATTAGCTGGAATCTGGAATCAGAAGCAGAGCCAGAAGTTGAACTCAGGCACCCCAATATGTGATGTGGGTGTCCCAAGAAACACGTTAACTGCTGTACCAAACACTGGCCCCCACAGATTTTTTTTTTCAAGATTAGAAAACCAAGATAATCAGAAGAAGCCAAGTCAGAATCATAAGGTCGGTGCCTAATGATCTCCCATTGAAACTCTCCCCAGACTGCACTTGCTTGGTGAGGACTGAGCAGGAGTGTGGTAATGGTTGAGAAGCACTCTGGTGAAGTTTTCCTGGATGTTTCCTGCTAATGATTTGGCTCACTTTCTCAAATAACACTCAGGATAAGCAGATGCCAGCATTCTTTGTCCTTCCAGAAAGTCAATAAGCAAAATACCTGAGCATCCCAAAAAACTGTTGTCATAAGCTTTGTTCTTGTGTGGTCTATCTTTCTTTGATTGGACCACTTCCCACCCTGGGTAACCATTGTGTTGACTGTGCTTTTTCTTCAGGATCATACTGGTTAAGCCATATTCCAGCTCCTATTATAACTCTTCTTAGAAATGTGTCAGGATCTTGATTCCACTTGTTCCAAATTTCTAGCAAAAGCTCTGCTCTTTTCTGCAACTGGTCTGGGCACAACAATTTTGGCAACCATCAATAAGAAAGTTGGCTCAACTTTAACTTTCTAGCCAGAATTGTGTAAGAGCTGGACTAATTGAGATGTCTATGGTGTTGGCTGCTGTTTATGCTGTTAGTCATCGATGGCCTACAGTTAGGACATGAACAAGATTTATTTTTTCTTGAAAATTGATGTGGAGGGTCTGCCCTGCATCTTCAACATCATCTTGTCCCTTCTTAAAATAAGGTTTCTATTTGCAAACTACTGATTTCTTTGGAGCATTGTCTCTATAAACTTGACATAAAGTATCAAATTATTTCACTATTCTTCTACCCATACATCACCATAACTTTGACATTTGTTCTTGCTTCAATTTTAACAGGATTCATGTTGCAATTATAGGGGCGCTTTTCAAACTGATATCTCCTCCCCCTTAGTGCTTCAAACTGGGTGCTATTCAGATAAATTACAACAAGCTAATGTTAGTTTATTTTGGTGTAAAAAATGGAAATCCATGCATAGTTTTTCATAATACACATTTTTCATGGATTTTTTAATATCCCTCACATAGGAAAAATAAGAGTAGGATCACGGGGCCGGCACTGTGGGTTGGTGGGCAAAGCTGCCACCTGCAATGCTGGCATCCCATATAGATGCCAGTTCAAGTCCCAGCTGCTCCACTTCTAGTCCAGCTCCCTAATATGAACTGGGAAAGCAGTGAAAGTTGGCCCAAGTCCTTGGGCCTCTGCACGAGCATTGTAGACCCACAAGAAGCTCCTGTCTCCTGGCTTTGGATTGACCCAACTCCAGCTATTGTGGCCATTTGGAGAGTGAACTAGCAGATAGAAGACCTCTCTCTCTCTCTCTGCCTTTACCTCTCTGTAACTTTGCCTTTCAAATTAATAAGCAAATCTTTAATTAAAAAGAAAAAAAGAGTAGACTCAGGAAATCCAGTTAGGAACATATTGTAAATGTCAAAAATGAAAAAAAGATTTCTTAGACTAGGATGACACTCATGGATATAAATGGAGAGCAGTAAACAGACTATGTATCTTAGAATTGAATTTAACAAGTTTACACTCAAATTTCTAACTTTATTAATTAAAGGATGGTGAGAGGCGGGCTCTGTGGCATAATGAGTAAAGCCACCGCCTGCAGTGCCAGCATCTCATATGGGCACCAGTTTGAGACCTAGCTACTCCACTTCCAATCCAGCTCTTTCCTATGGCCTGGGAAAGCAGTAGAAGATGGCCCAAGTCCTTGGGCCCCTACACCCACGTGGGAGACCAGGAGAAAACTCCTGGATCCTGGCATCAGATCGGCATAGCTCTGGCCGTTGTAGCCAACTGGAGAGTGAACCAGCAGATGGAAGACCTTTCTCTCTCTCTCTGCCTCTCCTTCTCTGTGTAACTCTGACTTTCAAATAAATAGATAAATCTTAAAAAAAAAAAATCAAAGGATGGTGAATCCATTTGATGAAATGTGGAAGAGTGGGGGAGGGAAGAGGGAAATCATCAAAAATCATTTATACATGTTAAGTTTGAAATGCCTAGGAGACATCCAAAAGGCAGTGTCAATTAGCATGTAGGACAAGGGCCAGGCTTTTACAGCAAGTAAAGCAGCTGATGAAGAGGGATCACTGTCAAGGACAATGTAACTCGAGGGTGCTAGGGCCTGTGCCAGATGAAGGAGGGCATGATTCTGAAAAGCACAAACAGACAAGCACTAAGAACTGATGGTTCTATTTAGCTCATCTTATCAAATGCATATTGAGTGGCCATAGGGACCCCTAGGAGGCTACTCCTAGGTATTCGAAAGAGGTAAGAACTTGAAGAGAGAAGACATGTTTTAAAGTCTGGGGGCTATCTTTGTGGCACAGCAGGTTAAACCACTGCTTGTGACCCCAACATGCTGTATCATAGGGCCAGTTTGAATCACAACTGCTGTACTTCTAATCTAGCTCCCTGCGAATGCACCTGGGAAGGCAGAAGAAGATGGTCCAAGTACTTGGGCCCCTGCCATCCATGTGGGAGACTAGGCTGGAGTTTCTGGCTTCTGGCTTCGGCCTGGCCCAGCCTCAGCTATTACAGCCAGTTGGTGGGGAGGTGGGGGGAGGGTGGTGGTGGAATCTTCCCCCATTTCTGTCTTATTTTCATTCTCACTCTCACTGCCACTCTTGCTCTCTGCCTTTCAAATGAATAAATAAATCTTTAAAAATTCTGGTGATCTGGGAAAAGTTTAAACTTCTTTTATCTGTGTAAAGACTAAATGGAGTAATTCATGTGAAAGCACCCAGATCTATAAATATAGGTTTATATTATACATTATAGGCATTATTATGAACAATCAAAATGAATGGTACTAGATAACATTTCTTTCTGAAAACAACCAACAACTTTGGTAATGACTTAATCAGAATAAATTTAGTTTACTCTGTATAGGCCAGCTCTTGTATCCTCTTGGTGAAGCAGATTAGAACAAAATGATACCAAGAATACTGACGCATGTCCAGTGAGCTCTCATGTGGGTAAAGCACAACCCATCAGAATCAATGAGTCTCAGCAGATCTTTACCCTGATTGCATGTGACCATGACTGACAGCCACGGTTTGATTACATTGGCTGCAATCTCTTTGTGTTTTATCCAAACACATTAGTGTTGTCTGCACATCTTGTACTGTTCTTTAAGAGTTCACCTGTCAGCATGAGCTCATAACCTAGTAAGGCACACAAGTGATGGGGTCCCTTCCTTCCTATACAATTGCATGTACTTGCTGCTTCAACAAAGTTACTGTTTTCTTCACTTTTTTGCTATATCCCTGTAGGACAACTCATATTTTCTAAAATACCACGTACTTTCATATTGCCGAATATTTGTTCTTACAAAAGTTTCTTTGGCCCAGAATGTCCCTACTGTTCACCTTCCTGCCGATAAATTATTAATACTTACAGACCCATATAAATGTAAATTGTCATTTCTTTTCCAAAACACTAGATAGATTCATTACATCCTCATCTATATTTCCATTTCAGTCTATTCATAAGCCAGTATACTTATTCAACAAATATTTATAAAATGCTAGAGAAAGTCAGAACTCTTTTAGATGCAAATGACAGAAACTAAAATTCAAGTAGCTTAAACAAATGAACTGACCTTATTAAAAACTGCAGGAAAAGAAAATGGTGAAATCCAGGCATTCAAATGATACTATTCGTATTCATTACTCTGGTACATAATGATTAGGTTGTGTTCCTAGAAACAGAGCCTGCGACAAGGATTCTTATGACAGTGAATTACTGCGAGAACACTTTCAGGAAAAGGTGCATGAGGAGTCCAGGATATGACAGGGAAAGGAAGCTAAGCAAAGATAGGCTATCAGCCAAAGACTAGCTTCAGCCTTATCCAATGGCGAGAGCTGGAGTATAAATGGCACCATGGAGTTTATCCCACTTGGAGGCAAAGGAATTTCCCTTTGGAACTCCCTTTCCCATTCAGTCAAAGGGATGAGGAGGGATTGTGCTAATTTTCTCAGTGCAGGAAGAGATGTGGGTGAGGCACAAATTGCATCCATATGGTAGGCATGATGGCTGCCAGTAGCCCAAGAGTCGTATGTGTCTTAGTTTACCCCAGAGGAAAGAGTCCTCCTCTCAGACACTTCCTAGAGAGAATGCTGATGTGCACAGCTGTTTTTGCATAAGAGGATCAGAGCCAAGCAAACTGCACAGAATGGGTAATTCTCTGAAAGGGGGAAAAGGGGAAGAAGGATGGATAGACAAAGGCAAACATCCACTCTTTGTCCCACACCAATCGCCTCTAGGCACAAGGGACACAATGGTGAACAGAAAATACACAAATTTCTGCTTTCGTGAAGCACAGTGGCCTGTTTCATGCAAGACAGAAAACAAGAAGCTTCAGTGAAGTCGGATGTATTGTTCAAGAGAAGAAGTGTTGCTATGGCTAAGTATTGCTACAGGTCAACTTATTCTTCTTGAGGATCCGTATTTTACTCAGCTTTTCATCTGCAGTGCTTCAAGGATTATTAGTGCTCAATAAATGAGCATATACAACTTGTATGGATTCCGGGGCTTTAAGAGGCAGTACTCCTCTCTGGGAGTAGTCTTTTCAGGTAGTCTACGAGCCATGAAAGAAAATTACTCACTGCTTTATAACCACATCATGCTGTTAAGTGAAACTATTATTTCATCTGGACCTTCGTGACTTTTTGCCTATTTCTTAGTTCTGAAACTGTTTTCAAAGGGCTGACTTGCTAACTTTGAGGGTATTTAATTTTTTTTTTTTTTTGACAGGCAGAGTGGACAGTGAGAGAGAAAGACAGAGAGAAAGGTCTTCCTTTGCCGTTGGTTCACCCTCCAATGGCCACTGCGGCCGGTGCACTGCAGATGATGCACCGTGCTGATCCGATGGCAGGAGCCAGGTGCTTTTCCTGGTCTCCCATGGGGTGCAGGGCCCAAGCACTTGGGCCATCCTCCACTGCCCTCCCGGGCCACAGCAGAGAGCTGGCCTGGAAGAGGGGCAACCAGGACAGAATCCGGCGCCCCGACCGGGACTAGAACCCGGTGTGCCGGCGCCGCATGCGGAGGGTTACCCTATTGAGCCGTGGCGCCGGCCGAGGGTATTTAATTTCTTTCAGCTTAATTCAGCCTATTGATCATTGGCTCATTGGCCTTGTGCTCATAGCACTCTAAATGTTGCAAAAGATGCAGAGATGATACACTTGGTGCCAGCAATTTAGAACTGCTTCCTAGTGGAGGTGAACTGTGATGACTTGTAATGGTGCAGAATACAAATTTCACTTTCTTGCATTTTCTGGTTGGCTTCTAGGAGAATTGCAGTGTTTACAGTATGCACTCACTCATATTTAGTAGGTGCCATTGAATCTAAGACCAGGACAACAAAAACTTAGAGGGAGAAACTTTCCCTTGAATGCCCCAAAGGCTGGAACAACAAATAGCCCATCATCTTTAATTTTCATCTTTGTTACGTTCCACACCTAGTGTCACCTATAGATCAGATCTCCATGCCACCATCCTAATCCAAGTCACCCTCACCCCTTCTCACTTGGACTCATCCTCCTCCCTCAGCTGAAAGAAACTTGTAACCCACTGCCTCCTTTCTGTCAATTCTCTACAAAATGGTGCAAACAGAATCATTTTTTGGCATCGTAAATGTAATCATATATTCTGCCAATTGCTACCTCAGCCCCATTTAAAATCCTGTTGGCTCTCTGACTGCACTCACTATCAAATGCAGACCCATTACAGTATCCTATTAGGTCCTGCATGAATTGATCCAGTGTCCCTCTCTCCTCCTTCATAATTGAACTCCATCATCATTGGCCTTTCTTTATATTCACCCTGGAGAGGCAGAGTTCTCACAAATGTGACTCCCTCCGCTCAACACATCTGACTCCATCTCAATTTTCAGTCCTGGCTTAAATAACATGACCTTGGAGTGGCTCCACCTGACATCTGATTTAAAGGTGAATTATCCACTCCCCATGTATCTTTATTTTGTATCATAGCACCAAATCCAGTTCATGGGTGTTGCTTGTCACAATTGCATGTAGGTATTAGTTTGTTTATTTCCTATCTTCTGCACTAGGCTGCTGTTCCAGAATGCCATGGGCTTGTCTGTTTAATCTTCCAGTAGTGTGCTCATTACCTGGGTCAGCACTTTGCATATAATAAATACTCAATAAGCATTCATTTTTTTCTTTTTTTAACTTTTATTTAATAAATATAAATTTCAAAAGTACAACTTTTGGATTATAGCAGTTTTTCCCCCCATAACCTCTCTCCCACCTGCAAACCATCCCAATCTCCTACTACTTCTCCCCACCTATTCTTCATTAAGATTCATTTTTAATTATCTTTATATACAGAAGATTGACTAAGTATATACTAAGTAAAGATTTCAACAGATTGCACCCCCACAGATGCACAAAGTATAAAGTACTTTTGAATATTAATTTTACCTTTAATTCTCATAGTACAACACATTAAGGATAGATATCCTGCATGGGGAATAACTGCACAGTGACTCCTGTTGTTGATTTAATAATTGGCACTCTTATTTATGACATAAGTAATCACCCGAGGCTCTTGTCATGAGCTGCCAAGGCTATGGAAGCCTCTTGAGTTCACAAACTCTGACCTTATTTAGACAGAATACTGGATAAAGAAATTATGGGATATGTACTCTATAGAATACTACACAGCAGTAAAAAAAAATGATCTGGTCATTTGCAACAAAATGGAGGAATCTGGAAAACATCATGCTGAGTGAAATAAGCCAGTCCCAAAGGGACAAATATCATATGTTCTCCCTGATCTGTGACAACTAACTCAGCACCTAAAAGGAAACCTGTAGAAGTGAAACTGACACTGTGAGAAACAATGACTTATTCAGCCCTTGTCCTGAACTGTCAAGAAACAGCTTACTATTTTATTCTTTTTAGTATTTTCTTTCTCTACTTAATACCCTGGTTGAACTCTTTAATTGACACACAATTATTCTTAGGTGTTTAAATTTAACTGAAAATTTTTCCCTGTTAAAAAATAAGAGTGGGAATAAGAGAGGGAGGACATGTACAATTCAGCACATACTCACTTGGACTTACCCCTAATGGTAGAGCTAGAAACGTGCCATAGGACTCCAAATTCCATTAAGCTGGCAGGTACCAATGCTATCTTACTAGTTAAAGTGATCAGTTTAAATTCATAATTGATCATAAAGATAGGATTAAGTGTCAAAGGGATCACATAAATAAGACTAGTGTCTGTTAATAATAATTGATATAATTAAAAAGGAGAGAATGACCCAACTTGGGAAACGGGATACACAGCAGACTCATAGAATGGCAGATGCCCTAAACAGCACTCTGGCCTCAGAATCAGCCCTTAAGGCATTTGGATCTGGCTAAAAAGCCCATGAGAGTTTCTCAGGCATGGAAAGCCAAGACACTGTGGTAAAAAATGACCTAAATGAAAAAATCTCTGTGAGTGACATCCCAGTGAAAAGAAGGAGCCATCAAAGGAGGTACCTTTCTCTGAGGGAGGAGAGAACTTCCACTTCAATAAGCATTTGAGTTAGTTCAATTCAATTAATCCATTCACTAGCTTATTAAAGAATATTTTAAGCCCTAATGTTAAAAATTTTTGATGGATAGTCAGATAGCCAGATATGTGTAGTTTTCAAATTGCAAGCAGTTCTCTCTCTCTCTCTCTCTCTCTCTCTCTCTCTCTCTCTCTCTCTCTCTCTCTCTCTCTCTCATAAAAGAAAATTGTATGCAGCCTCTCACTCCCACCCAGCTCATTGCCTTGTTTTGCCTTTTAGGAAGACCCTACTTAATCTTAAGAAAACTATTTGAAGGCTTTTGTTAGTTAACTATAGCTTTATGTTTCAAATACTGATCCATTGTTTGTGGGGAAAATGGGAACAACCCAAAAACAGATATTTCACATGAAGCAGTTTGGTTTTTCTGTAGAGCAAATAGATTTTGTGTATATTTTGGCAGTACTCCCATGCAGAACTAGTGCTTAGCTGGAGAATAATCTTTTCTTTGATTGGATTTAAACAGCTTTATCATTTACTCTTATAGAAATAGGAGAGCATGTCTTTACCCCCAAGAAATGTGGAAAGCTAAAAAATATACCAAAATATGAGTTCCTAGACTTTATCTGGAGCTGGAGGAAAATGTGAAACAAGAAACTAGATTGGGCTGGACTCAACTGTGGATGTGTACAGAGAATTTGGATGAATAACCCAATTGTGTAGATGGTGAAATATTGACCTAATGAGATTGTATTTCTGTGGGAGATAGTGCATGAGACCACCCTCCCCACCATGTGGACAGTAAAAGGGGATTCTTCTAGAGGAAGGGAATATTTCCAATCCTGCTTATCCTGTCTGCCTGGGAAGATGCTAATCCTGGCGGCGTGAAGAGGTCATGAGGACTTGAGCAATGGTCCTGCAATCAATCTACATGGTAAAGGTGAAATTCAGGAAGTGGGAGGCAGATGAAATGCCCAAAGGATTTTTATTTGTGAAAGGTAAGCTTATACCAGTCAGAAGGTTGTGGGCCAGCAGTTAGGCAGGTGACAACCTTCCAAGACTTGAGGGTGTGGGCCTGAGGTTACATCTGAAGACCGTAAGTGGCCACAGTCAGCAAGAAGTATATGTTATTGTCTCCTCTGCTTTTACACCCATCATCAGTTAAAGACAGGGACTATTCCCTGTGCCTGGCTGGAAGACTGCCTGCCTAGCCTATGCAGGAGGGCATGGCACATCTTGCCCCACAGGAAAAACCCTGATTGAGGGCTCAGCACACTGAGACCTCCTCATATGACCTGACTACTGGCAGGTGTCAGGGGCCCCAGGCACATTTCCCCCACCTGCACTTCCTGTTGAGGGGCCTTGTGATTGTCAACTAGGTGAACATCTCCCAGGTGTGGTCCAGGCCCATAAGACCACCTGGAAGGGTACGTAGGCTACGTGGCCTTCAAGCTGATTGGAGGAATGTAGAGGTGCCAGTATCAGCTTTATTGTATACAATTAGTGTTGCTACCCTAAGCTAGCTACTCCCCTTTGCCTGCCCTATAAAAGCTTGTGCCTAACTGTTAATAAACGGACATGTTCACTGAAACTGTCTCCCGTGCTTCTTGTCGAAGAACGCCATTGCCCATCATCCTGACAGTGTGGGCCTCACAGGACAAGCCCACAATTCCCTTCTCTCACCACTCATGACAGAGGGGCAGTGGCAGTGTTTGTTCAAGAAAAGATGTTAATCCTTGTATTAGGGTCCTCCAGAGAAACAGAATCAATAGGATGGAGATATTCACAAGGGCACTTCAAAAAGCCCATGGAAACGGGGATTAAAAATGAGTTTATTGGGGCCAGTGCTGTGGTATAGCAGGTAAAGCCACCGCCTGCAGTGCCGGCATCCTATATGGGCACCAGTTCTAGTCTTGGCTGCTCCTCTTCTGACCCAACTCCCTGCTTATAGCCTGGGAAAGCAGTAGAAGATGGACCAAGTGCTTTGGCCCCTGCACTTGCATGGGAGACCTGGGAGAAACTCCTGGCTTCTGGCTTTGAATCAGCCCAGCTCTGGCTGTTGTGGCCATCTGTTATTCCCTCTCTCTGTTGTAAATTTACCTCTCAAATAAATACATAAAATCTTTTTTTTAAATAGGCTCATAGAAAAATAAAAAATAAGTTTAAAGAAAAAAGCGAATTTCTCCTTCCTCCAAATTTTGTCCCATTCAGGCTCTTAACAAATCAGAAAATGTTCACCCACACTGGAGAGAGCAATCTACTTTTCTGTGTTCACTGATTCAAATATTAATCTCATATTACTGGCTTGAGAAGCCTTAGGCCCATTAATTCTATGACATTTACCATAAGAGTAATGAAAAAAAGTAAATTCTTGCTCCCCTCTCAGAGTTTCTATGAAGATGTTGGTCTAAATAATTTCTAATAACGTTTGATTCTCCAGGCCTCCTTTCTCTGAATTGCTTTTGTTCTAGTTGTAGAGATAAGACATACTTATACTGTAAGACGGTTAAAAATATGATTCCTTCTTTCTCTTCCCCGCCCAAATATTTCTGCTTTCAAATAAAATGAAAAGAAATTAAAATAATAAAGTATGAAGATAGAGGAGGAAAGAAAGCCATGGAATTATAAAATTAGAGTTTGGTAGAGTAGACTTGATTGAAGACAGGTAAGGCAGGAGTTTCTAAAGGGGGAGGTAAGATTTAGACTCACAAAAAATAGAGTAACTGAGGAAACAGAGAGGTGAGGCTGAGAGGGTGAGATGTGTAAAGTGCTTAATAGATGGTGGTGTGGGTTGAACTAAGTCCACCCAAAAGAAGTCTTAACCCCAGGGACCTATGATTGTAACTTTATCAGAAATAAGACCTATAAAGATGTAATTGAGTTAACATGAGGTCTTACTAGAGAAGTTTTGGCTCCAAAACCAGTGTTCTTATAAGAAAAGAACATGTACACACGTACTCACACTCACACACACAGGAAGAATGCCATGAGACACTGACAGCAGAGATTAGGGAGATACGTCAATAAGCTAAGGGACACTAAGGACAACGGGGAAGCCAGGATGAAGCAAGGAAGGTCGCTCTCTGGGAGGCCCTGCAGACACTTGACTCTGGACTTCCTACCTCCAGAACAATGATAGAATGAGTTCCTGTTGTTTTAAACCACCAAGGTTGCAGTGCTATGCTATGGAAGCCCAGGAAACTAATACAGATGCCATACTTACAGCAACTAGCAGAGTTGAAGGAGAGGTTGAAAAGGGGGCTTGGTAAGACCATGAAGCCCCCATCTCACACCATTCACAAAAATTACAGACTTGTTCTTTTGCTTTCTCTCTTTAAAAATGTAATTGAAAAGCAGAGTTAGAGAGACAGAGAGACAGAGAGGAAGGGAGGAGAGAGGAAGAGAGATATCTTCCATCCATTGGTTCACTCCCCAAATTGCCATAATGACTAGGGCTCTGCCAGGCTGAAGCGGAGAGCACAAAACTCCATGTAGGTCTCTGATGTGGGTAGAAAGGACCCAAGTGTTTGGGCTATGCTCCACTGCTTTCTCAGGTGCGTTAGCAGGAAGCTGGATCAGACATGGAGCAGCCAAGACTCAGACCTGTGTCCATATGGGATGCCAGCTTCACAGGTGGCCCTTAACCCACTGTGCCATAATGCTGGCCCTAATGGCTTGTTTTCTCTTTGTAGAGATCCCTATTTACAAGTGTTCACTTGCTCTGATACCAT
This sequence comes from Sylvilagus floridanus, assembly GCA_949820135.1. Lineage (NCBI taxonomy): Eukaryota > Metazoa > Chordata > Mammalia > Lagomorpha > Leporidae > Sylvilagus > Sylvilagus floridanus. The sequence continues at coordinate 75,070,789 of OX463224.1, read as the reverse complement.
GTGCCCCTCATTACCTTACATTGCCCTTGTCTGAAATGGCTTCTTTTGCAGACATCATTCTCTGCTTCTGAGGCTCACCAAATATTTCAAATTTTTTGCTAAAATATTTTGCGTTTAGCTTAAGCTATATACAAATAAAAATTGTTAAAAGGTTTTAATAATTTTTTCAGTATTTAAACATCAGCTACAGATTATTTGTTTTTAGCGAATTATTCCAGCCTATATAAAAATAGAAAATAGTGTACTAACCCTAATACATGAATCATCCAGATACAACAGTTATGAAGATTCTGCTGCACTTGCACCAATCCACCTGCCACCTCCCACCCCATTCCCTTCATTTTTCCTAGTGCTTGATTTATCCTCATGTCTTTTGGAAAATACACACAAGCAGGTGAGGCAGGAGCCCAACCACTTGAGCCATGGCTTGCTGCCTCCCAAGATATGTATGTGTTAGCAGGAACCAGAATTGGAGTGGGACTGGGACTCACCCATGCACTCGGCTGTGGAATACAGGGGTCTTAACTACTAAGCTGAACACTCACCCCTGAATTATCTTTTAATTTCATTATTTTTTTCTGGAACTCTTTTGACGTACTCTCCTATATGTGGCCAATAAACATTTGAGGAGAGACTCATTTGTCATCAGGGAAATGCAAATCAAAAATATAATACAGCATTTCACAGCCACTGGGATGGCTGTAATCCTCAGAAAGACAATACCAATAAAGATGTGGAAAAATTGGACTCTCACATATGACAGTGAGACTATAAAATGGTCCAGCTGCTTTGGAAAACAGTTTGAGAGTTCCTCGAAATGTTAAACGTAGAGCTACATGACGCAGCATTTCTATACCCTAGACATGTACCGAGGACACTTGAAAGGATAAAAAAAAACTTTATACATGGGGGCCAGCGCTGTGGCGTAGTGAGTGAGGCCACCGCCTGCAATGCCAGCAACCCATTTGGGCGCTGGTTTGAGTTCTGTCTACTCCACTTCTGATCCAGCCCACTGCTGTGGCCTGGGAGGGCAATAGAGAGTGGCCTAAGTCCTTGTACCCCTGCACCCGCATGGGGGACCCAGGGGAAGCTCCTGTCTCCTGGCTTCAGATCGGTGCAGCTCTGGCCATTGTGGCTGACTGGGGAGTGAACCAGTGGATGGAAGACCGATCTCTCTCCCTCTGCCTCTCCTTCTCTCTCTGTGTAACTCTGACTTTCAAATAAATAAATCTTAAAAAAAATTTATACATGAATGCCCATACCAGCATCATTCATAATATCTAAAAAGTGGAAACAACTCAAATGTTCAAATGAACGGATAAATAAGATGTGGTATATTAATATAATGGAACATTATTTGTAAATAAGATGAAGTATTGATATTTCCTATAACCTTGAATATATTTTTTTAAAGATTTATTTATCTGAAAGTCAGAATTACACACAGAGAGAGAAGAGGCAGAGAGAGAAGTCTTCTATCCGATGGTTCACTCCCCAGTTGGCTACAACAGCCAGAGCTGCGCTGATCCAAAGCCAGGAGCCAGGATCTTCCTCCTGGTCTCCCATGTGGGTGCAGGGGCCCAAGGACTTGGGCCATCCTCCACTACTATCCCAGGCCACAGCAGAGAGCTGGATTGGAAGAGAAGCAGCCGGGACTAGAACCGGCACCCATATGAGATGCCAGGGCTTCAGGCCAGGGCGTTAACCCACTGCACCACAGTGCCGGCCCCGTAACCTTGAAAATATTAAGTGAAAGAAGCCAGTAATGAAAGACCACATATCATATGGTCCTATTTACATGAAATATCCAGAGTATGCAAATCCATAGAGATAATTTTTGTGTTCAGCTTGGAAGAGGGAGTGGGAAAACTGTGGGGAAAGTATGGGAAATGACAAATAATGAGTAGGGATCTTTTTTTTTAGGAGGGGATTGAAATGTTCTAAAGTTAAATTGTAGTGGTGGTTGTACAACCTCATGAATATGCTAAAACATTTAATTATATACTTTATGGGCTGGCGCTGTGGAGCTGTGGGTTAATGCCCTGGCCTGAAGTGCTGGCATCCCATATGGGTACCGGCCTGAGACCCAGATGCTCCACTTCCGATCCAGCTCTCTCCTATGGCCTGGGAAAGCAGTAGAAAGTGTCCCAGATCCTTGGGCCCCTTTACCTGCATGGGAGACCTGGAAGAAGCTCCTGGCTCCTGGCTTTGGATTGGCACAGCTCTGGCCGTTGCGGCCAATTAGGGAATGAGTGGACCATCAGATGGAAGACCTCTCTCTTTTTCTGCCTCTCCTCTCCCTGTGTACTCTGACTTTTGAATAAATAAATCAATCCTTAAAAAATTATATACTTTATTTAAAAAAATTTTTTTAAAGATTTTTATTTATTCATTTGAGAGGTAGAGTTACAGTCAGTGAGAGGGAGACACAGAGAGAAAGGTCTTCTGACCGCTGGTTCACTCCCCAGTGGCCGCTACGGCTGGAGCTGCGCTGATCTGAAGCCACGAGCCAGGTGCTTCCTCCTGGTCTCCCATGCTGGTGCAGGGGCCCAAGAACTTGGGCCATCCTCCACTGCCCTCCCGGGCCACAGCAGAGAGCTGGACTGGAAGAGGATTAACCAGGACCAGAACCTGCACCCACAAGGGATGCCGGCACCACAGGTGGAGGATTTACCTACTGCACCATAGCGCCAGCCCTTAATTATGTACTTTAAATGTATGAATTGTCAGTTATATCTCAATGATGTTATTAGGAAAAGAAAGAATATGGCTTCCCCTTAATATTTCTTTTTCAAGTTCCTTGCCTTTGGACATCACCTACCACACCATCCTATGAGGAGGTCCATGCCTCATAGAGAGGTCCAGGTATAGGGGAGCCAAGGCCCTCTGTTAATAGCTAGCACCTACTTGTTAGGTACAATGTACTTCAAAAAGTGCATGGAAAATGAAATCAAAAGATAAAGTGGATTTTCCACAAACTATTTAAACTTCCCTAAGATATGAGTGAATCGCCTTGGAAGTGGATCCTCCACTAGATAACCCAACATCTTGACTGCACCCTCACGGGAGACATAAGACAAAACTGCCCATCCAGCACTCTCCTGAATTCCTGACCTCAGCAACCATAAAACAAAAACAAAAACAAATAATTATGGTTGTTTTAAGACCCAAGTTTTGAGATAATTGTCATGCAATATTAGATAATGAATATAAATAGCATAATACAATATTTTATATCTTTTTATAGAAAACTTGCATTTAATAAATATAAATTTTGGGGTGGCGGCAAGATGGCAGAATAGGAAGGCAGCGCACTGATAGTCCGGGGAGAAACAGTTTAATAAAAGTGGAGATACTGCAGGTTCAAGGAAGAGTAGGGGAAGAAACAGCAGAGGAAACTCTTCCGGAACTAGTGATTCACAGTGGACCTTCAAGGAGAGCGTGGGAGCCCGCAGTTCGGGACACCAGCGGCAGACTCAACGCACCAGCGCTGGAACGCCAGGTGAGCCGAGCCTCAATAGCCCAAAACACCGGCAGGGAAGCGGAGAGAGGAGACTAGAGTGAACAAGGCTTGAAACCCTGTGGGGAAAAGTTCACCAGGCTAACTAGAAGAGAGAGAGAAAGAAAAAAGTGACCGATACAGACATGAGTTTCTCTCTCTCCGCCCACCTCTCAAAGGTGAGCAAGACAAAGAGCAGGCGCCATTTTGGACATACGTCATAAGCAGGGCGACCTCAGGTCTGCACCAGCCCTGAGCCTAGCAGAAAAACCTGACTCTGGGTGTGGGGAGATTAGAACCTAATGAATGTGTGGTGCTAATGAACTGAGACTGTGAAAAGAGACTGTGGGGGAGAGAACTCACGGAATTCACCACGTGAGCACTCTCCAGAGATGCTACAGTTTGGTAGCCTTCGTAGCCCAGTGGCGAGACTGCAGGAGAATTTGAACCCACACTGAAGGCCGCAGACATTCCCTCTGTGGTCCTTGGGAAAGAGCTTCCGATCTCTGGCTCCTGTGGGTATATCATTTGCCTGCTAACCACCCCCAATTCCATTCAGCTGTGTGGAATTACTTCCCTTTTGAATCAAAAAGAAAGAAAGAAACAGAGAGAGATTTACCACACCTAACCTGGGAGTGTCTCCTTTGGCACACCCTCAACCCTGAGGAACCAAACAGAGCTCTCAGGCCACACCCATCTCAAGCCTCTAAGGTTCCATTGAAAGCAGACAGTCCACTTATCTAGAGTCATAGTATAACAAGAAAAAACACCATAGTGAAGAAACCAATATGCCAAACAACAAACGCAAAAACTGAGGTAACAAGAACAAGGAAGACACTATGACACCCCCAAATAAAAAAGACACCCCAATTCAAGATTACAAAGATGATGAGATAGAAGCAATGCAAGAAGCGGATCTCAAAAAATTGATAAGAACACTAAGTACTCAAAAACAAATTCTTGAACTACAGAAATCCTTAATGGACAAGGTAGAAAATCTCTCTCGTGAAAATGAAATATTAAGGAGAAATCAAGCTGAAATGAAACAACTAGTAGAACATGAAACTGTGATAGTGATGAGAAATCATAATGAAGTGAAGAATTCAATAGATCAAATGAAAAACACATTAGAGAGCCTTACAAACAGAATGGGTGAGGCAGAAGAGAGAATATCGGACTTAGAAGACAGAGCACAGGAAAATATACAGTCAAACCAAAGACAAGAAGAGGAAATTAGAAATCTAAAAAATATTGTTGGGAATCTACAGGATACTATTAAAAAAACCAACATTCGAGTTCTAGGAGTTCCTGAAGGCATGGAGAGGGAGAAAGGATTAGAATGCCTTTTTAGTGAGATAATAGCAGAAAATTTCCCAGTTTTGGAGAAGGACAGAGACATCCTAGTACAGGAAGCTCATAGAACCCCTAGTAAACATGACCAAAAGAGATCCTCAGCACGACACATTGTAATTAAACTCACCACAGTGAAGCAGAAAGAAAAGATCCTAAAATGTGCAAGAGAGAAACGTCAGATTACTCTCAGAGGATCTCCAATTAGACTCACAGCAGACTTCTCATCAGAAACCCTACAAGCTAGAAGGGAATGGCGAGACATAGCCCAGGTACTAAGAGAGAAAAACTGCCAGCCCAGAATATTATATCCTGCAAAACTCTCATTTGTGAATGAAGGTGAAATAAAGAGCTTTCATTGCAAACAGAAATTGAAAGAATTTGTTGCCACTCGCCCAGCCCTGCAAAAGATGCTTAAAGATGTGTTACACACAGAAACACAGAAATACGGCCATCAACATGAAAGAAGGTAAATGAAGGGAACCTCACAGCAAAAGATCACAGGGAATTCAAAGCATACATTTGGATAAAGAAATTATGGGACGTGTACTCCATAGAATACTATACAGCAGTCAAAAACAATGAAATCCGGTCATTTGCAATAAGATGGAGGAATCTGGAAAACATCATGCTGAGTGAATTAAGCCAGTCCCAAAGGGACAAATATCATATGTACTCCCTGATCGGCAACAACTGAGCACCAAAGGGGAAACCTGTTGAAGTGAAATGGACACTATGAAAAACAGTAAATTGATCAGCTCTTGTGCTGACTGTTGTTGTACAATGTAATACTTTATCCATTTTAGTATTTTTTTTTCTAGTACTAGTGGTTGAACTCTGTAAATAACAAACAATTATGCTTAGGTGTTCAAATTTTCACTGAAAAGGGATCCCTGTTAAATATAAGAGTGGGAATAAGAGAGGGAGGAGATATACAATTTGGGGCATGCTCAATCAGACGTGCCCCAAATGACGGAGTTAGAAACGTGCCAGGGGATTCCAATACAATCCCATCAAGGTGGCATGTACCAAGGCCATCTCACTAGTCCAAGTGATCAATTTCAGTTCACAATTGATCACACTGATAGGTCTAAGAGTCAAAGGGATTACACAAACAAGACTAGTGTCTGCTAATACTAACTGATAGAATCAAAAAGGGAGAGAATGATCCATCATGGGAAGCGAGATACACAGCAGACTCATAGAATGGCAGATGTCCTAAATAGCACTCTGGCCTCAGAATCAGCCCTTAAAGCATTCAGATCTGGCTCAAGAGCCCATGAGAGTATTTTAGGCATGGAAAGCCAAGACACTCTGGGGAAAAAAAAAAAAAAAAACACCTAAATGAAAGATCTCTGCGAGTGAGATCCCAGTGGAAAGAATGGGGCCATCAAAGAAGGAGGTACCTTTCTCTGAAGGGAGGAGAGAACCTCCACTTTGACTATGACCCTGTCGGAATAAGATCGAAGTTGCGAACCCTAAAGGCCTCCATAGCCTCGGCAACTCATGACTAGAGCCTAGGGAGATTACTGACGCCATAAACAAGAGTGTCACATTGTTAAATCAACATCAGGAGTCACTGTGTACTTACGTCTCATGAGGGATCTGTCCTTAATGTGCTGTCCAATGTGAAGTAATGCTATAACTAGTACTGAAACAGTATTTTACACTTTGTGTTTCTGTGTGGGTGGAAACTGATAAAATCTTTGTGTAGTATATACTGAATCAATCTTCTGTATATAAAGATAATTAAAAATGAAAAAAAATCTTGGTGTTAAATTGGAAATTGCATAGAAAATTAATCAATTTAAAAAATATATCATGTAGGATCTCTGTCCTTAATGTGCTACACATTGTGAATTAATACTATAACTAGTACTCCAACAGTATTTTTCACTTTGTGTTGCTATGTGAGGGCAAACTGTTGAAATCTTTACTTAATATATAGTAAACTGATCTTCTGTATATAAAGAGAATTGAAAATGAATCTTCATGTGAATGGAAGGGGAGAGGGATTGGGAAAGGGGAGGGTTGCGGGTGGGAGGGAAGTTATGGGAGGGAAGCCATTGTAATCCATAAGCTGTACTTTGGAAATTTATATTCTTCAAATAAAAGCTTTATTAAAAAATAAAAATAAATATAAATTTCAAAATACAACTTTTGGATTATAGCGATTCTTCCCCTCCCACCCGCAAACCATCCCATCTCCCACTCCCTCTCCCATCCCATTCTTCATTAACATTCATTTTTAATTATCTTTATATGCAGAGGACAACTCTATACTAAGTAAAGATTTCAACAGTTTGCACCCACACAGATGCACAAAGTATTAAGTACTGTTTGAAGACTAGTTTTAACGTTAATTTGCATAGTACTGCACATTAAGGAGAGATCCTACATGGGAAGTAGGTGCACAGTGACTCCTGTTGTTGATTTAACACAGGATTAACACTCTTATTTATTATGTCAGTAATCACCCGAGGTTCTTGTCATGAGCTGCCACGGCTATGGATACCTCTTGAGTTCATAAACTCTGACATTATTTAGACAGGACCATAATCAAAGTGGAAGTTCTCTCCTCCCTTGAGAGAAAGGTACCTTCTTCTTTGATGGCCCCTTCTTTCCGCTGGGATCTCACTCACAGAGATCTTTCATGTAGGTCATTTTTTTGCCACAGTGTCTTGGCTTTCCATGCCTGAAATACTCTCATAAGCTTTTTAGCCAGATCCGAAGGCCTTAATATTTGAAAGGCACTTCTTACCTTAATTTGCATCAAAGTGCTAGGTACAGACAGATATCAAATTGTATATGAAACAAATTTCCATAGATGGAATTTACAAAGGAAATAAGAGAAACCACATTCCATGATTCCATGATGCCAACTTCTAGAGTAAGAAGAAGTATAGAAGAGGAGATTTTGTAAGGATGAAGTCTTGGAAGAAAATGCACTCCTTGGTGGGGGGGCAGGAGTGGTGGTGCTGCAGTGCTCATTAATTAATATGTGACACCTAACATCAGTGCAAAATTGACTGTAACTATAGGTAAGCCATAGGAAACTAAAGTGGAAGAAAACTTAAATGCTTTTCATTGGTTCTAGAAATAAATAACTTGGAGTTAAGTGGAATCATAATGCAATTGTAAAGTGGGTGGAATTTGTTATGGACAAACCAAGAGAAATCCGCATGGTAACTGATTCAAAGAGACATGATACTGTTCATTGCTGGTTAAGCCCTCATGGTTCCTACACACTTAAATAGTCAATTCCTCTTGTATTTCAGATCATTTAAGGACTGACTGAAGGGATTCATGGCAAAAGAAAGAATTCCATATGAAATGAAGGCTACAGCTGTCAAAAAATATCACACAGCTCTGTACCTTCCTGAAAGGATGTCTCTGAGCCTCCATAGCTCCCTGTTGTGAGTTGCATTAATGACTTAGCCTGCAAGTGCCACAGCCTGGAAGATGAGGTAAGGAGCACAGGGAGATATTGGGAAGAGACTCTGGCTTGGGTTCTGTTCTTGACTGCCACTTTCAGTGCCTTGATAACCAGATCTGCCTAGGTGTGGGGCTAGCCCTATCACCTATGGCAGGCACCCTATAGGTATTGGGTACGTCTGCACTCAACTCTATATCAAATATTGACATTATGCTGGATACATAGTAGGCAATCTAAACACATGATCTTATTAAGAGATCTTGAACTTTTAAGGCAGGCATCAAAACCACAATTTTATAATGTTAACTAATACATGGTTAGTTTTAGAATTATGTTCCAATGAAAGTCTCTAAAAAGGTAAATGCCTACAGAATGATTAATTTGATAAATATTCAGTGAAGGCTTCCTGTGTGCCAGCCTCTATTTTAAGAAAGCCAGTGAGCAAATAAATAATACAGTGATCAATTCACTAAGGAAAATAGAGAGATAGGATAGAGCTAGTGTTGTGTGTGTGTGTGTATGTGTTAGGGTAGGGGCTAGATATGCTAGATGGGAAAGTCAGGTTATATGACATTTGAGCTGAAAGTCAAGTAGCAAAGTTTAGCTATGTGAAGACCTAGGGACAAAGCATTCCAGGCAAGATATGGCAAGTGCAAAGACCTTAATGAACTTGGCATGTTTAGGAGCAGAGAGAAGGCAGGCGCTGGAGAGTAGAAAAGGGGGAGGAAAGGGAAGAGAGGAGAGGTGGTCAGAGGTCGCTTCCTCCCAGGCTTCTTTGGGGATGGTTGGAAGTTTGGATTTTACCCTAATTGGAGTGCAAAGTCATCAGAGGGTTTTAAGTGGGCACATGATGTGACCTGCTGCTTCTAAGTGACTGCTCTGGTTACCATGTGAAGGATGGATCATCTGGAGGTTAGTTAGTGCCAATACCCAGAAGCAGGGTATTTGAAGTGAATCGAATGGTATAACTGTAACAGAGACCTTTGAAGCAAGATACAAATGCAAGAGTAATATTTTTTGACATGACATTAGTGTGCATCTGTTTATTGCATTTCTGGAAGTTTGACATTCTCTATGTAATAGCACCTAAGCATCATCTCCTTGAGACAGGCTGGGATTTGTTGTGAAGGATTACAAAAAAGAAGAAACAAGTAAAATCCAGCAATTTGAATGTCAAGCTGAGATATTATAGGAAGGAAGCCTGGCTTTGCAAGAGAATGAGCATTGCAAATTCGTTTAGCTTGTATTTAACATATCACAGGTTACATCTGAAGCATTAGACCATGGTGATCCTCCTATACAATTACAAGATAATCGCTCCACTGACCATGACTAGCTAGTGTGCGTGTGTGCTGCCCAGTAGTATGATACTATGACATAGAGAAATGGAAGCAAAACCCTAGTACTGGTGACCTAAATGTGAGAAGGAGGCTTGTTAGAAGAGGAAGAAAGACTGAAGCAATGAGAGAAGAGAAGAAAGGGGATGGATTTTCTTTAAGACAGAGAGATATAGAATAACTCAGGATCAACTCAAAGAAGAGTTGTTGCCCTGGTCCCTGTTTGGAAATAGAAGGGAATTACTGTTCTCCATGGCTCCATTCAAGAAAAGAAGTTGCAACATAATTGAGTTGAGAGGCCTGGTCAGGCAGAGAGAGAGTTTATTCAGGTTGCCTCTCTGGGGTCCCTGTGGCAGAGACACTAAGTCAAAGGCCGATGGTTCTGGCATGAGTTTACAATAGCATGAGTGAAATACTTCAGCAGTAAGGGCGTGGGCAGTGGATATCTCAGGACATGTGATGGAGACTGAGGGCATAAACTGTGTTACATAGAGGCAAGGGAAGCTAACTCAGCAAGGAGAGGCCACTGGAGACTTAGTAAGAAACAGATCTTAATTTCATAGAGGGGCCAGGTACACATGCACAGATAGTCAGTCTGATAAGTCCATATGGCTAGACAGTGATTAACAGGTGAGCAGTGTACACAGGAGAATATGGATAATGCTAGATGAAAGGATGATTCATGTCCCGGTTAGGATGGTATGGGATAGCACGAGATTCCTTCATGCTAATCAGAATGGCCCACACTTTAAAACTTAGGAATCTTTTTTTACTACAAGTTCTCATTTAATATTTTCAGACTATGGGGGCCACTCTGATGGTTGGGGGTTAAGCTTCTTCCACCATTGCTGGTTAAACTGCTGCCCAGCATCTCATATGGGGGCCCATTCAAAACCCAGCTATTCCACTTCTGATCCAGCTCTTTGCTAATGCATATGAGAAAATAGCAGGTGATAGCCCAGGTGAGACCTGCCACCCACACATGAGACCTGTATCACATTCCATGCTTCTGGCTTCAGGCTGGCCCAGCTCCAACCATTGTGGCCATTTGGGGAATAAACCAGCAGAAGAAGATGTCTCTCTCACTTGCTCACTCGCTCTATAACTCTACCTTTTAAATAAATAAAATAAGTCCTAAGAAAAACATATTTTCAGATTGTAGATGACTGCACATAACTGAAACTGAGAGTAAGTGAGGAAGGGTAACTTGAGTACCACACTCTATTGGGGCCTGGCACTGTGGTACAGTGGGTTAACTCCCTGGCCTGAAGCGCCAGCATCCCATACGGGCGCCGGTTCTAGTCCTGGCTGCTCCTCTTCCCATCCACCTCTCTGCTATGGCCTGGGAAAGCAGTACAATATGGCCCACGTCCTTGGGCCCCTGTACCAACATGGGAGACGAGGAAGAAGCCCCTGGCTCCTGGCTTCAGATGGGTGCAGCTCCAGCTGTTGCAGACAATAGGGGAGTAAACCATCGGATAGAGTACCACACTTTATGTATTCAATTGTCAGTGGATACTTGCTTCTACCTTTAAGATAACACTACCAGGAACATGGATACGCAAACAACTTTTCAAATTCCTGCTTTCAATTCTTTTGTTATATATCAAGAAGTGGAATTTCTGGATCACTAATTGAATGCTTTTTTTTTTTTTAAAGGAACTATTAGATTGTCTTCTACGGCAGGTACACAATTTTATATTTTCATCAATAGTACATGGGGTTCCAATTTCTCCATATCCTCATCACTATTTGTTATTTTCTGTTTTTGGTTTTTTTTTTTAAATAATGGCCATTTTTATTGGTTCAAAGTGCTATTTCATTTTGGTTTGGGTTTGTATTTCCCTAATGACTACTAATGTTGGGCATATTTTCATGTGTTTATTGGCCATTTATATATCTTATTTGGAGAAATGTCTATTCAGATCTTTACCTAATTTTTTACTGGGTTGTCTTTGTTGTTGAGTTGTGCAACAACTGTTTCCTTCTTCATACTTTCTGGATGTCAATCTCTCATCAGATGCTATAGACTGAATGTCTGTGTCCCTCAAGATTCCAGTGTTGAAACCTTAATCCTCAATTTGATGGTATTTGGCAGTGAGCTATGGAAGGTAGCCAGAGTTAGGATGTAAGAGTGGAGCTCCTGTAATGGGATTAACATCCTTATAAAAAGTGGAAGAAGGGCAATCATGTGGCCTAGCAGTTAAGGTGATACTTAGGACACCGATGTCCCATATCGAAGTACCTGTGTTTGAGTCCCAGCTCAGCTTCTAGTTCCAGCTTTCTGCTAATGTGCACCCTAGGGGACAGCACTTGATGGCTCAATACATGGGTCCCTGCCACCCACGATGGAAACCCAGATTGACTTCCCAAGTCCTGACTTCAGCCTAACCCTGCCTTTGCTGTTACAGGCATTTGGGGAGTGAGCCAGCAGATGGGAGCTTTATGTCTCTCTTCTTTCTCTCTCTCTGCCTTTCAAATAAATAAAATAAATTACTAATTAATTTCTTTCTCAAAATGTGGAAGAGACACATGATCTCTTTTTCTTTGTGCAGGCACCAAGAAAATGCCATGTGAGAACACAGCCTGGAAGAGAGGGCTCTCGTTAAGAACTTGACTGGGCTGGAGCTCTGCTATAGGACTTCTGGCCTTCAGAACCGTGAGAAATAAATGTTTGAGCTTTAAGCCGTCTAGTCCATGGTAGTTTGCAGCCTGCACTAAGACATCAGATGAGTATATGATTTGCCAGTATTTTCTACCATTCTTTGAATTGCATTTTCACTGTATTGATGATGTCCTCTTATGAACAATGTTTTTAATTTTGATGAAGTCCAACTTACCTGTCATTTCCTTTTGCTGCTTATACTTTGGTGTAATTTCCAAGAAATCATTGCCAAACAGGACATCCTATGTTTCCCTGTTTTCTAAGTATTTTATTTTTTAAATGCCATTGCAAATGGAACTGCTTTTTTTCCTTCTTAGATTGTTAGTTATTAGCATAAAGAAGGACCTCAATAGACAGTTCTCAAAAGAAGTACAAATGGCCTACAAATATATGAAATAATGCTCAATATCTCTAGCCAGCAGAGAAATACAAATCAAAATCACCAGGAAATGTCACCTCGCTCCTGTCAGAACAGCAAAAATATTAAAGAGAGTTAAAAATGCCAACATGTGTGTGGAAAAGGGAAATACATATATACTGTTGATAGGAATCTAAATTAATGTAGCCACTTTGGAAAACAGTATAGAGATTTCTTAGAAAACTGGAAATATACTTGCCATATGATCCAGCAATCCAACTTTTGGGTATATATCCAAAAGACATGAGTGTGTTGTATCAAAGAAATGCCTGCATCACCACATTCCTAGTAGCACTATTCACAGTAGCCAAAATATGGGATCAATCAAGATGCCCATCATCAGATGAATGGATAAAGAAAATGTGGTATACGTATACGTACACAATGGAATATTATTCAGCTATAAAAAATGAAGTTCTACCATTTTCAATAATGGGTGCAATTGGAGGGCATAATGTTGAATGAAATAAGTTGGATACACAAAGACAAATACCACATATTCTCCCTTATATATGAGAGTTAAAAGAAAAAGAGATAAAAAGAGAACTAAATGTCTCTGTGTATCAGAATTGTTGCCAATGTAGTTTTGTCAGGCTTTGTTTTATACTTTTGTCAAACTAGTGGTTAATCACGTTATATTGCTATAGTTTTAACAATCTGTGATTACTTTAAAATTTACTATATGTGGATGAAATGGTCATTTTTCCAACTATTGTTTATATGCCTTGCCTGTATTCTCACTAAACTAGGGTCTTTTGTTTTTTATTTGTTAAGCATTTTATTTAGTGGAGCATTAAGCCCTTGGCTGTAATATAAATTAAGAATATATTATCCCGGCCGGCACCGTGGCTCAACAGGCTAATCCTCCACCTGGCGGCGCCGGCACACCAGGTTCTAGTCCCGGTTGGGGCACCGGATTCTGACCCGGTTGCCCCTCTTCCAGGCCAGCTCTCTGCTGTGGCCCGGGAGTGCAGTGGAGGATGGCCCAAGTGCTTGGGCCCTGCACCCCATGGGAGACCAGGAAAAGCACCTGGCACCTGGCTCCTGCCATCGGATGAGCGCGGTGCACTGGCCGCGGCGGCCATTGGAGGGTGAACCAACAGCAAAGGAAGACCTTTCTCTCTGTCTCTCTCTCTCACTGTCCACTCTGCCTGTCAAAAATAAAAAAAAAAAGAATATATTATCCTAAAACCAAAATAAGAAAGAAAGAAAGGGAGAAAGAAGAAGTGTGGAAGGGAAAGAGGGGAAGGTAGGGAGTGAAGAAAGAGGGGAATATCATTATATTGCTAGAGTTGTATCTATGAACTATATTGAATTTGTTAAAAACTAAAAAAAAAAAAAAACCACTTTTTTTTTTTTAAAAAAAAGTACAACTGGGTTCCATATGTTGATTTGGCATGGTACAACTTCGCTGAATTTATTAGTCCCAAAAGTTGTTTTAAGGGGGCTTTAATCTAAGATTATGTCCTTTGGAAATAGACAATTATTTTTCTTTTCCAATTTGAATGATTTTATTTCTTTTTCTTGCCTAGTTGCTCTGCCTAGAATTTTCAGCAATATATTGAGTAGAAGTGGCAAAAGTAAACATTGTTGTTTTGTCCATGGTATTAGAGAAAGATATTTAAGTCTTCCACCATTGAATATAGTATTAGCTATATGTTTTTCATTTAAGGCCTTTATCATGTTGAGGTAATTTCCTTCTACTGCTAGTATTTTTTTTTAAAATCATGAAGGATGTTGAATTTCATTAAATACTTTTTCTGCATCAGTTGAGAAAATTATGTGATTCCTCCCAATCTTTCAATATCAGGTATTACATTAATTGACTTTTGTATGTTGAACCATACTTGCATACTAGCAATAAATCCTACTTGGTGATGGTGAATGATTGAACTCATTCTTAAACTAAATGAAATAGAGAATTTTGTATGCTCCTGCTAACTAGCATTTGGGGAGTTTGAGAAAACAAGAGTAACTTTAGAGACTAGAAAATATATTTCCTCAAATATAAATTATGCTATGAGTGAGTATGCTTCAATATATTACTTAAGTGTTGATGTGTGTCAGGGGGTAGATGGGTGGCAAGTTATCATACGTGTGGTTTTTATTTAAGATTTTTAAATTTATTTGAAAGGCAGAGTTATATATAGAGAGACAGAGATAGAGAGATCTATCATTCACTGGTTCACTCCCCAAATGACTACAATGGCTAGGACTGGGCCAGGTCAAAGCCAGGAGCCTGGAACTCCATCTGTGTCTCCCACATGGGTGCTAGGGGCCCAAGCACTTGGCCTATCTTCCACTGCCATCCCAGGCACATTAGTAGAGAGCTGGGTCAGAAGTAGAGCAGCAGGACTCAAACCAGTGCTCTGATGTGGGATATGGGCATCACAGGTGTCAGTTTAGCCCATTGTATCACAGTGCCAGCTCCTGGGTATGAGTTCTGGAGTCAAATTGCTTCTGTTCAAATCATGTCTCTGTCACATACTAGTTGGTTAACCTAGACAGTTTTTTACTTTTTTATGCTTCATAAAATAGAGTCTATAAAATAGGTGTTAAAACAGGCCTACTTCAGGGTTGTTGTGAGGTATTTATTAAGCATGTCAAATAGTACATGAGGGCCAGTGATGTGGCTTAGCAGGTTAAGTCACTGCCTGGATGCCGGCATCCCATGTGACTGGCTGTTTGAGTCCTGGCTGCTCCACTTCCAATCCAGCTCCCTGATAATGTGCCTAGGAAGGCACAATGCAAGATGGCCTATGTGTTTGGGCCCCTACCACCCACATGGGAGACTTGGCTGGAGTGCCAGGTTCCTTGTTTCAGCCTGGCCCATTGCAGCCATTTCAAGAGAGAACGCATGGATGGAAGATTTCTCTCTCTTTCTCCCCCTCTCTCTCTCTTTGTAACTCTGCCTTTCCAATAAATAAAATAGAATCTTTAAAAGAAAAAAGGAAAAATAAAAACTAAAAGAATAGTACCTAGCAGGGGCCAGCATTGTGATGATCGTGATGCATCAGGTTGAGCCACCGATATCTCATATCAGAGCACTGATTTGAGTCCTGGCTGCCCTGCTTCCAATCCAGCTCCCTGCTGTTGTACCTGGGAGGGCAGCAGGGGATAGCCTGTGGGAGACACAGGTGGAGTTCTAGGCTCCTGGCTTCAGCCTGGCCTGACCCCAAGCCGTTGCAGCCATTTTGAGAGTGAACAAGCAGAGGAAGGATCTCTCTCTCTCTCTCTCTCTCTCTCTCTCTCTCTCTCTCTCTCTTTCTCTCTCTCTCTCTCTCTCTCTGCCTTTCAAATAAATAAAAAGAGACTAAAGAATAGTACTTGGCATATAATAAGTGCTTTGTAAATATAACCATCATTATATAATTACACTTTGATTAATGGATGATATGGGTATTTTGCTGAATCCAAGCTTAAAAACAAATTGTCAACTAAGCTATTTAGTGACAAGAAAATCATTTACAGCTAAAAATCTATAGACAGAAAGCTTTATACTAGATAACAGATTGTCAGCTTTACCACTTGTGCATGTCATCCTAGTTACACCTGAAAAGAAGTGAAGATGTTCATCCTTTAATACTCATTCAGGTAAAAAGAAATAATCTTCCTATCTGCAGAGATGGCATACAAGTGTAGACAGCTGACCTTGAAACTTCTTACTACCTACAGTAACTGTCACGTTTGCCCTCCTCCCCACCCCAGTGGATCTGGTATTATCATAAATCATACATTCCTCAAGGTCAGAGTGCATGTCTACCTTTCTCTGTAATGTCATGCCTTCCAACACAGGCCCTCAACCTCAGCACACAGATCCTGGATGAATTCTCTGCTTCCATTCAATCAACCATTGTTCTCTGCAGTATAATATAAAGGGAAAAAGCCAGGGACATGAGAGATGTAGATTTAAATTCTGCCTTGACCCTTACTAGTTGAGTAAAGTTGAACTAATTGAGTGAAATTTCTAAGTCCAAGTTTAAGTGTGTCACTTCTAAATGGAAATAACATTTACCTCAAAGATACTGTGAGGACCTAGAAAAACAATGAGTAATATGAGAGCTCTGGAAAATACCAATAGATGATCAAAAATTCTTATGTAATTGACCCTGAATTTTGCTGTATCAGATCATCTAATTCTCAATTGAATTCCTAAACTTTTTTATTTATTTTTATGAATTTCACTTATTTCTCCTTGCTTGCCTTATCTCCAGGATTATAAAAATGTTAATAAACTTTATTTTTAGAAGAGTTTTGGATTTACAGACTATTTGGCCAGATAGCACAGAGGCACTATGTACCATACTACCCTACCCTCCTCAATACCTAGTTGTCCTATTATTAATATCTTATATTAGTATGATACCTTTGTTATGGTGGAGCAATGAACCAATAATTTTTATTAACTGAAAATTATATTTATTCCTGAAGATTTCCTTGGTCTTTAAAATTTTTTTTTAGTCTTTTATTTATTTATTCGACAGATAGAGAGTGAGAGAGAGAGACAGAGAGAAAGGTCTTCCTTCTGTTGGTTCACCCCTGAAATGGCCGCCACAGCCTGAGCTGTGCTGATCTGAACCCAGGAGCCAGGTGCTTCCTCCTGGTCTCCCATGTGGGTGCAGGAGCCCAAGCACTTGGGCCATCCTCCACTGCCCTCCTGGGCCACAGCAGAGGACTAACCAAGTGAGCCACAGCACCAGCCCTGCTTTCCTTGGTCTTTACCTAATGTCCTTTTTATATTCTAAAATCACATTCAAGGTTTTAGTCTTGACAGTTTTGAGGAGTACTGCCTGAGTATGTTGTAGGTATTCTGTAACTGTAATTTTCTTTATTTATTCTCAAAATTAGAACAGGAATATATATTTTCAGGAAAAAAATCACAGAGATAAGGTACCACTTTCATTAAATAAAAAGATTTATTTATTTATTTGAAAGTACAAGTTACAGAGAGAAAGTATGTGAGAGAGAGTTTCTATATACAGGCGCACTCCCCAAATGGCCACAACAGCCAGGTCTTGGCTAGGCCAAAGCCAGGAGCCAGAAGCTTCTTTAAGGTCTCCCACATGAGTACAGGGTCCCAAACACTTGAGCCATCTTCCACTGCCTTCCCAGGCACATCAACAGGGAGCTTGATTGGAAATGGAACAGCTGGGACTTGAACCAGCATCCATATGGGATGCCAGCATTGTAGCAGGCAGCAGCTTTACCTGCTATGGCCCAATGTTGGCCCCCATCTTTTTAAAATTTATTTGTTGGAAAGGCAGAGAGAATGAGAATATCTCTCTTCTACTGATTTACTCCAAAAATGCCCCCAATAGCCAGGACCAGGGACCAGGCTAGGGCATAGATCCCAAAACTCAATCCGGGTCCCCCACATGGATAAGCAGGGACCCAGGTAGTTGTGCCATCACGTGCCACCTCCCGTGGTATGTATTAACAGCAGGCTAGCATCAAAAGCACAGTCAGGACTCAAACCTGGGAACTCGAATATGGGATGCAGGCATCCCAAGAGGCAACTTGAACACTGCCAAATCCCACTGCAAATGGACATCCTGTTGACACTACTTATCATTGTTGATATCGATCTTGATTACCTGGCTGAAGTAGTGGTTGTCAAGTTTCCTCACTGTAAAGTTATTTTATTTCCCCCTTCCCATACCGTACTCTTTGGGAAAAGTTGCTATGCACAGTCTACTTGAAGGAGTGGGAAGTTATGCTCTCTGTCCTGGTGGTTTTTAAAGCAAATTCTTTTTTTTTTTAAGATTTATTTATTCATTTGAAATTGAAAGGCAGAGGTACAGAGAGAGAGAGACAGAGACAGAGACAGAGAGACAGAGAGAGGCAGAGAGACAGAGGTACAGAAAGACAGAGACAGAGACAGAATGAATGAATCTTCCATCCACTGGTTCACTACCCAAATGGCTGCAATGGATGGGGTTGGGCCAATCTGAAGCCAGGAGCCAGGAATTTCATCCAGTTCTCCTGGGTGGTATGGGGCTCAAATACTTGAGCCATTTTCCATTGCTTTCCCAGGTACTTTAGCAGGGAGCTTGATCAGAAGTGTAGCAGCTGGGACTTGAACGAGTGTCCATTAGAGCAAATTCTTGATGTGTGATACCACCTTGGACTCTATAGCATAGTAATACATGTCACTGCCTGCCTTGCCCAGAGCTCTTTTTAAGGAAAGTTGTCTCTACCCATAGCCCTTACTAAATAGACAGGCGGTCACAGGATCCTAACTGGGACAAAGATGGCAAACTCACCTTCAATATTTATAAGTTGAGCAATTAGAAGATTTTTGTGATTTGTTGGCATTTGGTATTACTCAAATGTTATCACTTTCAGAATTCTCTTGGCTCTTGTATTAGTCAACTTTTCATTACTATAATAAAATACTTGAGGTGGCTTAACTTTATAAAGGGAAAAAATTTATCATGGTTAACAATTTCGAAGGTTCAAGTCCAAGTTCAGGTAGCTCTACTGGTTCAACCTCTGGTGATGGCATTCTTGTTGGCAGAGTCTTGAAGCCTCACAGAGCATCCTAAGGCAAGACAGAGTGCACATGTCTTTGTCTGTGTCCACGTAGTCTCTTATAAAGCCACCAGGGGTTAATCATAGGAACTCCAACCTAACAATGCGGTTCAATCCAACCATATCCCAAAAGCTCCACCTCCAAACATCATAACTGAGGTAAGTTTCCCCTCTTAATACCATTAGCATAAGATTAAGAGGACCAGGCCCGCACCGTTGCTCACTTGGTTAATCCTCCACCTGCGGATATGCATCCCATATGGGCACCGGGTTCCAGTCCCGGTTGCTCCTCTTCCAGTCCAGCTCTCTGCTGTGGCCCGGGAGGGCAGTGGAGGATGGCCCAAGTGCATGGGCCCCTGCACCTGCATGGGAGACCAGGAGGAAGCACCTGGCTCCTGGCTTCGGATTGGTGCAGCACCGGCCATGGTGGCCATTTGGGGGGTGAACCAACGGAAGGAAGACCTTTCTCTCTGTCTCTCTATCTGTAACTCTACCTGTCAAATAAATTTTTAAAAATGTTTAAAAAAAGATTAAGAGGACCAAATTTTTAACACATGAGTTTTTGCAGACACTCAACAAGTCAAATCAATCAATCAATCTTTAAGAAAAGAGATTAAATGTAATTCTGAAGGATGGAAAACCAGTTAATGGCATGGAAGATAGTATTATGTACAAATCAACCTGAAATGGCAGTCCTCTGAGTTGTTAATTTTATACTAGCACCTGTTCAGGAGCTCGGCTCATAATCACATGCTGAGCATGTTTTCTTATTAATATTGCTCAATACACAAAAGAGTGAAACAAGGTGGATATGACACCTGTAACTGCAAGAAATCTTGTGAACAAATTCTGCAAAATGGAACTGAGAAGAGCCAAATTGGGGTCAGCACTGTGGAGCAGCTGGTTAGGCCACTGCTGTGGCACCAGCAGCCTATATATATATCAGAGTGCCGGTTCATTTCCCAGCTGTTCCAATCCAGCTCCCTACCAATGCACCTGAGAAAGCAGGGGATGACAGCTCAAGGGGTTGGGCCCTTGCCATCCATGTGGGAAACCAGGATGGAGTTCTGGGCTCTAGTTTTGGTTTGGGCAAGACCCAGCTGTTGTGACCACTTGGCGAGTGGACCAACAGATTATCTCTCTCTCTCTCTCTCTCTCTCTCTCTCTCTCTGTCCTTCTCCCTCTCTGCTCTTCCTCTCTCATCCCCCCTTCTCCTCCTCTCTCCCTTTCTCCCTCCTCCTCTCTCCCTCTCTGTCACTGTTTTTCAAATAAATTTATCTTTTTTTTTTTTATTTGACAGGTAGAGTTATAGACAGAGAGACAGACAGAGAGAAAAGTCTTCCCTGTGCTGGTTCAAACCCCAAATGGCCACCACGGCCAGCACTGCGCAGATCCGAAGCCAAGAGCCAGGTGCTTCCTCCTGGTCTCCCATGCGGGTGCAGGGCCCAAGCACTTGGGCCATCCTCCACTGCCCTCCTGGGCCAAAGCAGAGAGCTGGACTGGAAGAGGAGCAACCGGGACTAGAACCCGGTGCCCATATGGGATGCATATCCGCAGGCGGAGGATTAACCAAGTGAGCCACGGCACCGGCCAAATAAATTTATCTTTTTAAAAAGAGCCAGATTATCAGGAAAATGTAATTTAAGCAGCATATAATTTAGATACTTGCAATTTACTTTAGATTCACTAGAAATACTTTTAGTGTAAGTATTTCCCATGCAGTATTTCTCTTTTACTTCAGTGTACATATGCATAGGCAATTAGAAATTATTCTAGCTTAACTGAGCATCTTTATGTTTCATTTGATAAATCTGTCAAGCCTGGTGATTCCAGGATCTGAACTTAGGTCTTCTCATTCCATATATATTGCTGTTTCCCCTCTGATCTTCCCTTCAGTGATTTCACAAACTAACCAACCACTTGAGTATGTTTGGAATTGAATTTCACAATGCCTTTAACACACTTTGCTGGTGCCTTAGACCTTTGAAAAATGCCCCCGGACAGGAAATACAGTCTCATCTTCATGCCTCTCTGCCTCCCATAGACCTTTCTTCAGGACATTGGTTTGGTTTTGTTTTTCAGTTAGGCCATGCTGAAGGTTCTTTTCACTGTTGGAAGTTGAAGTCAGTAGCATTCTGGGATTAGCATTCATAACAACTCTCCGATTTGTTTGAAATGCCCAAAGTCAGCAAAGAGGGAACAGAAAGGTACAGACTAGAATTGTATTACTTTAAGAGGGTTCATAAAAAATGTTGTTATTGTGCTTCTAATCAATACTATTTATGTAGTTGACAAAGTGCTTTCATGTACATTATCCTGTAAGATCGTCAAATAGGTCTATGGAGGTAGTTTATACCTGTTTTTCCTTAGAAACTAAGATTTTGTTGTGTAAAATGGCATCCTGGATTGTGCAGCTGGTAAATACCAGAGCTATGGACTTGGCCCACATCTTATACACCCAGGTCCTGAGCGTTTCCACTGCATGATGCTTCAGCATGGACGTGAGAAGCACACAGCTACTGGGGCTGCCTGTTGGTTTGTTAATTTGAACAAGAGTCCACTCTCCAATCTCATTTAGCACACATTGTTAGCAACAATGTAGGATATGCCTAGTTTTAGTTTAAGTTTTACAACAACTCATGTGCCATTAGTAAATTCAGAATAGTAAATTCATAACTGTTCTACCTCAGAATTCTTGGAACGGGTTGACAAATCTGGAAGGCAAACAGCAGATTGGGCCAAGTTGCTCAGTATTCTCCATGTTGATTCCTGGGGACTCCTGGAGTGAGCTGAACCAGTTGGCCCCTCTGAAGGAATGGGCTGGGGACCCTTTTGTTTCAGATTTAGATTCAACATGCATTTTAAAAAATATATCTATTATTATATTTATATTTTATTCATAGCTATATTAGGCAGAGAGTTAGACAGAATGAGATTTTCCATCCCTTGGTTCACTCCCCAAATGCTGGCAGCAGCCAAGGAGGAACAAGGCCAAAGCCAGGAGTCTGAAAATCATTTCAGGGCTCCTAAGTGGTTGTATTTGAGCCATCACCTGCTGCCTCCCAGAATGCACAATAGCAGGAAATATGGAATGGGAAGCAGAGCCAGGACTGACACCGAGCACTCTGATATGGAACACAGGTGTCCCAAGAGGCATCTTGACCGCTCTGCAAAACTCACAACCCTGACATACACTTTTTGTCCGCTAATTATATGCAAAGCACTTTCACATATGATGACTCATATCCAAAGCCCTTTCCTTCCAAGCTATAGTCTACTGCAAGATGTGGAATTTAAAACTCTAAAAGGTTAAGAGGCCATAAATTTTTAAAAATCATGTGACAATAGAATTCAGTAAGAAGGTTATAAGCAGCAAAATTGCTACTGTTTCTTGCCTGACTGTAAGTGCCCAGGAAATCTTTACTGTATTTAATTGAAAGCATAGTTTAGGATGTGGTATTGGCATTCCTGATCCAGGAATCCGAGTACCCAGGTGATTTGACTTAGAACTTCATTATTGGGAAATCAATACTTACTGCCCTGCTATTTCCCCATATGTTTCAAAGACATAAAGGAGGGGCAGGAATTTGGCCTACCAGTTAGACACTAGTTAAGATGCCTGACTCCCACATCCAAGTGCCTGGGTTTGATTCCTGGCTCTGGCTTCTGGCTCCAGCTTCCTACTCTTGCAGTCGCTGGAAGACATGGCTCAAATAATCGGGTCCCTGTCACCCATGTGGGAGACATACATTGAGCTCATGGCTTCCAGTTTTTGTCCCTCTAACTGCCATGAGCATTTGGAGCATGAACTAGCAGATAGGAACTTGTCTATCTGTCTCTCAAATAATAAAAATGTAAAAATTAAACAAAGGAAAGAATTAGGCTCCTCAACATTAAGAAGGTATGTGAAAGACATTTTATTGGTTTATTTTTGTAGTATCATAAGTTGCATCATGACACTCTACCAAAGTAAAGAGGGAGTAAAGCAGAAATATATATCCGTAAGCCAGAGGAAGATTCACATTAGCCGAGGAGATCATATTATCTGAACTCCAAATTGGAACACTTGGTTTTAAAAGTATAATTTCATTTAGGACACAATAAGAGAAAATATTTAGAATCAAACAAGAGTACTAACATCAGTGGTCTGGTCAGCTCACTGGAAAAGTAATGACAATTTGAGATTTCACTTTTTGATTAAATTGCTTTGGCTGTCCATCTTCCTTATGGTTCAAAAAAAAAAAAAAAAGAGAGATGGCTGTCAATGAGCCTACTTCTTTCTTCCACTTTGTTAAAGCATACAAGATGAAAGTAGGTTAAATTTCAAGGAACTTTTAAATTTTATTTTTTGTGTATTTGAATGTAGAGGTGGGGAAGTGAGAGATTGAGAGATAGATAGATATCTCCCATCCACTGGTTTCACTCCCCCAGATGCCGCAATAGCCAAGGTTAGACTAGCCTGAAGTCAGGAGCGTGGAGCTCAGGCTTTCCATGTCTCTGAAGTACCCAGATACTTGAGCCATCTCTGCTGCCTCCCAGGGTGGGCATAAGCAGGAAGCTGAAATTGGAAAAGGAGATGAGACTAAAGCCCAGCCACTGCCATATGGTATGTGGGCATTCCAAGTGGCATCTTAATTGCTACACCAAATTCTTACACCTCAAGGAGCTTTGAAATGAAGGAGACTCAAAGTCACACAAAAAACTACAGAGGCATCTATTTGCACAAGAAATCTTTTCAAATAAAGATCTAAAGACATTACCATGTGACGCCCTTGATTTACACTGTAACAAGACAGAGACGTTCCTTCCTGTATTTAGAAAGACTGCCTCATCCTAAGTACCCAGTAACTCACCATTCCCCCTGGCCGCATCCCGCTTCCTCAACTCCCACCCCTTCCCTGTCTCTTTCTCACCGTGCTAACAGTGCAGGTCATCTTAACACGTCTCAAATCCACATGAACATGCAGGGCTGGAAGAGCACTGATAGCATGGACAGACTGCAACAAGTAATAGCTTCTGTGTGAGGGTGGCTGCTTCTTTTGTCTTCAAGGATTAGGTGTAATGGATCCCAGGGTTTATATTAGCCCATGAATGTAAAGAGATTAATCACTCATGAAATGCTGCTTATTAGAGAACCACATTCACAGGGTACATCAATGAAAAGTTACAGAGAGCGGCCTGCGCCGTGGCTCACGAGGCTAATCCTCCGCCTTGCGGCGCCGGCACACCGGGTTCTAGTCCCGGTCGGGGCGCCGGATTCTGTCCCAGTTACCCCTCTTCCAGGCCAGCTCTCTGCTGTGGCCCAGGAATGCAGTGGAGGATGGCCCAAGTCCTTGGGCCCTGCACCCTATGGTCTCTATGGGAGACCAGGAGAAGCACCTGGCTCCTGCCTTCGGATCAGTGCGGTGCGCCGGCCGCAGCGGCCATTGGAGGGTGAACCAACGGCAAAGGAAGACCTTTCTCTCTGTCTCTCTCTCTCACTGTCCACTCTGTCTGTAAAAAAAAAAAAAAAAAAAAAAAAAAAAAAAAAAACGTTACAGAGAGAGAAAAATAAGGAGCTGATTACTACAAAAAAATACTTGAAAATGTCTTAAACATTTTGTTCAGTGTCTGTAACTACAGGCAGGTTTGGTAAAGGGAAGCTGTCAGGAAGTTTTTTTCTGACAGATCAAATGGAGCTCAGTAACTAGAGAACCCACAGAGGGGCTTAAAGAGAAAAAGTGAGCCACTGTAAGATGAACACTGTGTAGACTAAGTCCTAGACAGCTGTTGGGCAACATAGCACTTACAGTCAACAGTGCTGTGCTGTGTACTTTCAATTTTGTTAAGGGAGCAGGTCTCATGTTGAATATTCTTTGGAAAAGGGTGAGGAGAAAATCCAAAGAAATGTAGGGAGGTTGTAAGTATCTGTTACCTGGGATGTGGTGATGTGCTCATGGGTGCATACATATGCCCAGACTCATCACATTATACACATTACATATACACACATTTCAGTATATCAATGATATACCTCAATAATTTTTTAAAATGACACCATCCAATATGTATTCCACACATGTAATTAGGAGAGCTATAGTGGGTCTTCCAACCCTAGAAGCTTCTTGGTGCTGAGTCCCTAAAGTCATTCTAATTTTTTGTAATTTTAAAATTTTTTAATTCCTTTTGAGCAAATGGAAGGAAAAAGTATTGGTCTAAATGGAACTTCCCATGAGGTAGCAGCACATGTGAGGAAGACACTAGGTTGTCTGCTCCTGGCTCCAGAGAACTTCCGACTGTGAAGAAAGGCTGAGCTTTGCAAAGCAAAAGCCTATGCTCAGCTCTTCTCTCGCCCAATGTCATCAGCCTCCCATGCCCACATAGCCCCTAGCCTTCTCATTCCTCTGCAGTCCTTGATGGTTCAGATAAACTATGTGATGAATCTTGGCAGCAATAGCTCTTCTTTGTGGGAAGGTCAAGTGTCCTTTGCAAAATGTGAAGCCCACATTTCACTTACGTCCTTTCTCACCTGCTCCGACAGAAAACTCAAAATCACCCTTGAGGACACTGCAGCTTCCCAGTATAACAATTTCCAAAAAATCCAAGAGTATTATCCACTCCTCCCCTGTACTTTTATAAGCCTTTGTTCCTATCTCTTTTTCAAAAAATTTATTTGACAGGTAGGTAGAGTTATAGACAGTAAGAGAGAGAGACAGAGAGAAAAGTCTTCCTTCCATTGGTTCACTCTTCAAATGGCCACTATGGCCGGAGCTATGCAGGTTTGAAGCCAGGAGTCAGGTGCTTCTTCCTGGTCTCCCATGTGGGTGCAGGGCCCAAGCACTTGGGCCATCTTCCACTGCCTTCCCGGGCCACAGCAGAGAGCTAGATTGGAAGAGGAGCAAGCGTGACTAGAACCCAGCGCCCATATGGGATGCATATCCATAGGCGGAGGATTAACCAAGTTGTTCCTATCTCTAATTAGAACACCATCACATTAAAGTTAAGTGTTAGAGTTGAGAGCAAGTCTTGTCTCTCAGTAATTTAGTGACAAACACAGTCCTTGCAGATAGTAGATAGTCAATGCAGTTTTTAAACAAATGAATACTCATTGCAAGTCTTTTCTTTTCCTGAGTTTTTTTATTCCCATTTTCATTTAGCTATTCCTCATATGTCACATTTTTTAACATTTCACCAAACTGATGTATATCTTCAGGGTGTGTTGCAATTTGTCCCTAATATTTCTAAAATGGACCATGGGATTATACTCTAACTGAGGTTTATCCAGGGTAGAGAATTTCCCAGAGCATGAGTAATATATAGGTCTCTTTCTAGACTCCATATAGTCACTGTTTAAGCTTGTACCAACTCTTACTTGAAGTAGAGTCAAACCTTGACAGTGAGTAGTAGGAAAAGTGGTGACTTGAAGCTTGAGCGGGACCTGAGCTAAGGGCACTGATCCAACTCTGGAACGGGCTCTTCAGATAGGCAGCAAGTTTTCTAAATGAGCCCCAGAGACATCAAGGGCATTCAAGGGGTTCTGATAGATGAGGAGCAGGCTGCTGCAAATGTTGGAACTGGAGAAGTGAGAGGCAGCAGAAGGCTGCCATTCAATTTTAGAGCAGGCCTTCAATCATCAGTTGGAAAAATTGAGATTCAAACCCCAATCCCTGGACAGAGAGTTTACCAAGGGCTTAGGCAAATTAAGCCCAAGAAGACTGGAGGTCAAAGAAGGGCCATATTTTAATGGGAAACTAGGATACTAAGAATCCAAATGGCTCTGGAGTCATAAAGACTTTTGTTGAATTCCATCTTCTCCACTTTCCAAGTCTAATTTTCCTCAGGTGAAAATGGGAATAATAAGAATACCTACTTTAAGGCACCTCTAGGAAGGCTTAGTAAATAATGCATGTAGTGTCTAATATAGTGTTAGTGCTTCAGAAATGTTATTGCAGGTTAAAATGCATAAATGGAATGTAAAGTAAATGAATTTTTAAGGGTTTATTTATTTATTTTAAAGGTAAAGTGACAGAGACAGAGGCAAAGTGGAGCGAGGGGGGTCTTCCATTTGCTGGTTCACTCCCCAAATGGCTACAATGGCCGGAGCTGGGCCGATTTGAAGCCAGGAGCCCGGAGCTTCTTCCAGGTCTCCCATGTGGGTGCAGGGGTCCAAGAACTTGGGCTGTCTTCTACTGCTTTCCCAGGACATAGTAGTGAGCACTATTGGAAATGGTGCAGCCAAGACTCGAACCGGTGGCCACATGGGATGCCGACACCGCAGGCTGCTGCTTTACCTGCTGCACCAAAGCGGCAGCCCCAGTTAAATAAATTTTAAAATAACTTCACTTTTGAAGCTTATAAGAGGAATTATGCCCTAATAACATTTTCTGGTTATTTTTAACACTTTTTTTTAGGAAAAATACTATAGTTTTTGAAATATGACTAGAGTGACTGATATGAATTTGTTGAGAATGGTTTATAAAGTTAGCATAGCTCATATGACTGCTTATCATAACAACTGTGCCAACAGTATGATTATAACAAATACACTGATTTTCAAATTTTACTTTAAGGTAACATGATAAGTCACAAATCTTTGAAATCAGGCTTTTTAAACGTATGAATTAAAATTCATCAACCTAGTCGGGACTTTTCTCTGAAGTAAAGTTCAATACTTGGTAGAAATCTTCGTGTAAGCACTTTTCCCTGTCTGATACTATTTTCCTTTTCATATCCAATAATCTAAAACTTAAGAGGGGTGGGTCCTGCCCAGTGTGTGTGGGGGGGTGCTGCTGTGATCCCACATTTGACCTCCTGAGAGCTGGGAGTGGCAGGATCTGGGAGAATAAAAAGCTTTTCTCAGAGAGCCAGAGACCTGTGGTGAAGGTCCCGTTGGCTGCTCTGCACTGCACTCCATCAGCATTGTCACATCGACTCGACATTCATAGAGCATCTGCTGCTACTCACCTGAAAGAAGCCCTTGTCCTAAGACATTGTCGGGTGAGTCCCCTGCGATTTTATCTTGTTTTTAAAACATCTTATGAGAATGTTGATAATCAAACAATTGTGTATCGACAATTTTCTACAAATATGTTGTTTGTTCACAGTAAAATCTTTAAATGGGGTTGAATTATGTTAAAGATTAAATGCAACAATACAGAAACTAATGCTAAAATGTTCTTAAATTATGCATCTTTCTGATTAGATATTTTGCTTTTTCTAAACTCATTTGAAATTTCAGGAAAAAACAATCAAAATCTGACATTTTAGTAGTCTATCAAAATTTTGAAATAAAATAGGCTGACAGTAAATTGAACATTTTTAATTTAAATAATCATTATAAATTAATTAAGCAGAATTAAAATTCAGTTTTTCCTGCAGAGTAGGAAATGCCTTACATTGATGGTATATTTAATGGCTTGTTGGGGCTTAATCTGAATACTAAAGTTGGATAAACTCAGTTTTGTTACACAAATAACAACTTTTTCTAATTTCCTATGCTGAAAATTGTACATGTATTTTAAGGATGTTTAACAACCACTTTTCCACTCTTTTTTGTGATATTCTTTTTTTTAAAAGATTTATTTATTTATTTATTTATTTGAAAGTCAGAGTTACATAGAGAGAGGAGAGGCAGAAAGAGAGAGAGAGAGAGGTCTTCCATCTGTTGGTTCACTCCCCAGTTGGCCACAACAGCTGGAGCTGTGCCGATCCAAAGCCAAGAGCTGGGAGCTGCTTCTGGGTCTCCTACACAGGTGCAGGGGCCCAAGGACTTGGGCCATCTTCTACTGCTTTCCCAGGCCATAGCAGAGAGCTAGATAGGAAGTGGAGCAGCCAGGTCTCAAACCAGCGCCCATATGGGATGCTAGTGCTTCAGGCCAGGGCATTAACCCATTGTGCCATTGCACTGGCCCCTGTGATATTCTTCTAAGAAGCCTATCTCCCCCATTAAGAACAAAGAAGCAAAACAGAGAGATGTCAGAGGTCGTAGGTGAATGTGTCAGAGCCAGGATTAGAAACCAGTGTTGCTGTCCTCCAACTACCTGGCATGTTTCTAACCTGAACCAAAAAGTTCCTTTACTGCCCCCATATTATTATATAGTGAACAGAAATGTGGCAGGCTTTTATGTTTGTTACATTATTTCTAAATTATGTAGTTTCTCTTCAAAGTAGGAGTACCACACTCCTCCCTGTGTATGTTGGAAGGTAGATCTCTGAGCTTTTATAAGAACTTCTATAGTAATGGCATTTGCAATGATTGAAATGCAGATTAAGGCATGACTATTTTATAGTGAAATAAGAAGTTTATTGAGCAAAAGGAGGTGCTAAAATTTTGCTAAAACATAGCTGCTAGGGCTGGTGTTGTGGCATAGTGGGTTAAGCCATGGCCAGCGACGCTGATATCCCCCATAGGTGCCGTGAGTCCCAACTGTTCCACTTCTGGTCTAGCTCCCTACTAATGTGCCTGGCTATGCAGCAGATGGCCCAAGTGCACCCATGTGGGAAACCCCAGTGAACCTCCTGGCTCCCAGCTTTAGCCTGGCCCAGCCCCCATTTGGGGAACAAAACAGTGGATGGAAGATCTCTTTCTGTCTCTAGAACTCTGCCTTCCAAATAAATACATTTTTTAAAATAGTTCCTAATAAAATAAATTGAAAAAATAAATTCAGATAAGCCTTTTATTAAGAACTCAAGCTTGAAATCCACATAATAAACAATTAATTCTATGATATTGAAGTGCTGTGACAGTCTTCTCAATGCCAGGGGAAGTGTGTGTTAATTCAAAAAAACTCTAAATCAGAGCTTATTAATTTGGTATTTAGAGTTATCATTGTAGTGCCTGAAAAGAAGTTTACCTATGAAAAAAGGATTGGCTAAGTAAATAAACAGTGTTGACAATTTACCTAATTAAGAGAATTAGCCATTTTCAAGCAAATTATAACCATCTAGGAATAACCAACATAAAATGTGAGAGGAAATTCTCAAAACTAAGATCTTTCATCCTCTCATTGCTGAAAATTCACATATTAAAATGTGCAAAAAAATCTAAAAAATATACTAAGAAAGCAACCCTAATCTAAATTCTGTATCAAATATTTGTATTCATACTAACATATCCATAAAATAGAGACTGATTCCAAAAGGCTCTCATGGAAACCAACCCAGTGTCATGCTGTGTGTGTGGTATGGTTATTAAGGTAAGCTACAAATATGTATTTATATAGTTTGAAATATGAAAAACATGTTAAAATGTCTCCATTTTGCTTTTCCTTTTAGAGAAGATTATGTCTGCTCAAGACATGGCTAAAGTAATGATTGTCATGTTTGCAATTTGTTTTCTTGCCAAATTGGATGGGAAACCTGTTCAGTAAGTACCATGGCCCATTCTGCATGGTGAGGGCATGGGAAGTGCATTGTTAAGGCTGGCTTTATGATATGGAAGCGGAGTGCTCATGGGATGACCCTCTCTTCCCTTTCTCTCCCAGGAAGAGAGCTGTGAGTGAAATACAGTTCATGCACAGCCTGGGCAAACACCTCACAGCGATGGAGAGGGTAGAATGGCTGCGGAAGAAGATGCAGGAGGTGCACAATTTTATTGGCCTCAGATTTCCTCTAGCTCCCAGAGAAGGGGGTTCCCAGAGGCCTCAAAAAAAGGAAGACAATGCCTCAGTTGACAGTCATCACAAAAGTCTTGGCGAAGCAGACAAAGCTGAGGTGGATGTGTTAGTGAAAGCTAAATCCCAGTGACAACAGATGTGATCCGAGCTCTGCTCTAGCAGTGCCAGAGCAACAATGCTGGGCATCGGTACTACTTGCTGCTCACTTTTCCGACCACCATTAAGATTACCAGTGCAAGGATTTCTAATGATACCAAGCTTGATGTGTAATCCAGTGCCATCCGTGACAATTGCAATTTTAACTGTTTCTTTTGATTCTGCTTTTATTCATTTGAGAGCTCCTTTAATTAATCTAGTTCTATTGTTTATTCTTTTTAAAGTATGTTATTGCATAACTTATAAAAGAATAAATTTGCATATTTTAATTTCTCTTATTACAATGCAAAATAAAAATTTAATGACTATAATTCTAAATGTATGAAATTATTTCTCACTTGTTACAAGTATGTCTTTTCGTTATGACTGACATCCTTTAGTTTAAGTTGATCACGACAGCTAAAATAATGCAAAATGCTTTTTCAAAATATGTGTCTCACAGTTTGAAAATCTAATATCATTCTTTTAATATTATCAAAGTAACAGGGCCACTAGTTAGATATTATTGACCTTTTAATTTCTGAAAAGAAAGTGGTTTGAAATTTGAATGCACAAGCCTTTGTCTCTCCATAAATCCACTGTATTCTATTTGGTTCAGTACAGCAGGCCCACATACATTTATCTTAAGAATGTAATCAGTATTCCTGATGACTGACTTCTCACTTCTGCTTATCTTAAAAAATTAATTAACTTATGTTCATTTGATTTGAAAGGCAGAGACACACAAAAGGAGAGAGAGAGAGAGAGAGAGAGAGAGAGAGAGAGAGAGAGAGAGAGAGAAAGAGAAAGAGAAAGAGAAAGAGAAAGAGAAAGAGAAAGAGAAAGAGAAAGAGAAAGAGGGAGAGGTCTCACATCTGCTGATTTGATCCCCAAATGCCCACAATAGGCAAGACTGGGCCAGGCCGAAGCCAGGAACCCAGAACTCCATCCAGGTCTCCCACATGAGTGACAGGTACCCAAGTACTTGAGCCATCATCTTCTGCCACTAGAGTGCATATTAGCAGGAATCTGGATCAAAAGCAGAAGAGCGGGGACTTGACAGAAACTCTGATATGGGATGGCAGCATCCCAAGCAAAGATTCAACTACTATGCCAAATACCCACACCTGAAGCAACTTTTTAAAAAATATTTATTTATTTTTTGAAAGAGTTAGAGGAGAAAGAGATTTTCATCCGTTGTTTCATTTCCCAGATGGAGTGTTGACTACTGCAATGACTAGCACTGGGCCAGGACAAAGCCAGGAGCCAGGAGCTCCATCCGGGTCTCCCAAATACTCAGACCTTCTCCCCCTGCTTTCTCAGACACATAAGTAGGGAGCTGGATCAGATGTGGAGAAGTCAGGACTTGAACTGGCACATTTATGGGATGCCAGCATCACAGGAGGAGGCCTTATTTGCTATGCCAAAACACTGACCCCCCCATTTTTAAAAAAGATTTATTTATTTATTTATTTGAAAGGCAGAGTTACAGAGAAGCAGAGGCAGAGAGAGAAAGAATCTCTATTGGTTCATTCCCCAAATTTCCAGAATGGCTGGGGTTGGGCCAGGCCAAAACCAGGGGCCAGGAACTCCATCTAGGTCTTCTACAAGGATGACAGGTACCCAAGTACTTGAGCCTCACCACTGCCTCCAAAGGTCCACAATACATTTTTATTTAAGCTAAATTAATCTAAATTTAAATAGCCACAAAAGCCAAGTGAGTGATAGAATGAACAGCATAGATCAGGACAACTTACCTGGATCAGGTTTTGGAGTTAATGAGAGGGAGGGGTGTAGAAGAGATTTGCAGGCAGAGGGTACAAAGGCCATGAGTTAGTGGGGCGCATGGCTGCAATTCTGATTTCAAAGACGAGTAAGATCATCTCCCTGGCCTCAAAGAGTTCCTGTTCTAATGAGAAAAAAAGGGAAGTTAGCAAGTAATTACAACTGCAAAGCCCTGTGAGACGTTCAGCTGTGTGTGTGAGAATCAGTCTAATGGAAGGAAGGCTTGAGATGGGGCTTTAAGGGCAAGTGACCTTTGCAAAATTTACAATAGAAGAATATCAACAACTTTCTGGCACCCTGGTGCAATCAGTCAGGCTTTGGGTTGAGTGCAAACATCTAATTTAAGTGCAACATCTACTTTGAGAAGGAGGGATGCATTCCAGAAGCACTGAGAATGCTGAAAACAAGAGACTCTAGGTCACACTTGAGGAAAGGTTCCCAAGCCACCTAGGGATCTGTTCTCTCTTCTAATATAAGGGGACTTCAAAAATTTCATGGAAAATGAACGTGAAGGATAATTTTATGGGTGGGTATTCCATACTAGAGACCCAAGATCTGAGTCCCTACTCATTTCTGATTCTAGCTCCCTGGGAAGGAGCATATTGAGTGATAGTGGGTGATAGTACGGGTACTTTAATACCTACCACACATGTGGAGGATCCAGACTGAGTTCCCAGAAAGCGGCTGCCACTTGACCCAGCCCCAAGCTGTTGTGGGCATTTGGGGAGTGAACCAGTGGATGACTCTCTCTCTCTCTCTCTCTCTCTCTCTCTCTCTCTCTCTCTCTCTCTTTGCCTTTTAAACAATAATAATGATAATAATAATTTTAAAGTCATGAAAAGCAAGTGTACCAAAGTACACTTGAGACTGCCCTGAACAGGAAACAGCTCCCTGATTCTGCGCCAGAATCACACTACTCCAGCTGCCACCCACCTAGCAAACACGGATTCCAGTCCTCTGCCCCTTGCCATTCCATCAGAGCCTTGTCACTGGACCCTTTGCTAACACTAGCACAGCAAAATCAGACCTCTCCCCAGCTGTGCTTGCCAACAGCAAGGGAGCAGGGACAAAATCACCTTTCTGCCCTCTAATCTCACAGGACTGAATATGATTGGCTGAACTTAAGCTCTTCAGCACCTGAGCTGCAGAAGTGTCTGAGAAATGTCCTTTTTAGCTTTCCAGACTGTATAATCCAGGAATGCCCACTAGAGGGTGGCATCTCCCTGGTAGCAAAAGAACCAGAATGAATATTCTTGATGTCCGTTTGTGGAACTGAGAATTTCTTTGGGACATTTGTCCACAAGTGACAACATAAGACTTGAAAAAGTTTCACAAGATGCTTGTTGAAAAACATAGTTTACCACTGGAATCCATAAGCTATACTTTGGAAATTTATATTCTTTAAATAAAATCTAAAAAAAAAAAAAAGAAAAGAAAAAAAAAGAAAAACATAGTTTACACTTGCTCCAGAGGAGCTATGGATTCTCATATTCCTATTTCCACCACTAACTGAGATTTATGTGTCTTTAGGAAAAGTGTTGGGGCCAGCAGTGTGGCACAGTGGGTTAAGTTGCAGCCTGAGACCTAGGCTCCCTTATGAGCACCAGTTTAAATCCTGGATGATTCACTTCGGATCCAGCTCCCTCTAAAGCACCTGGAAAATCTTCAGGGGATGGCCCAAGTAAGTAAGACCCTGCGACCCATATGGGAGGCTTGGATGGCGATCCAGGCTCCTGGATTTGGCCTGGCCTAGACTTTTGACCATTTTGGCCATCTGGGGAGTGAACCAGCAGATATAAGATGTTTCTCTGTCTCTTGCTTTCTCTTTGTACTCTGTCTTTCAAGTAAATAAAATAAATCTAAAAAAAAAAAAGTGTTGCCATTCTGATTAAGTGGTGTTCAATGTTTTGTATATCTCTGATCGCTAGTGAGATAGAACTTCTCTCTACATATTGGCCATTTGGGCTTCTCTATCTGTGGACTGCTTATTCCTATCACTTCCCAATCTTTCTGTCAGTTTTCTGGCCCTGTTGGTTTTGAGTTCTCTGTATATTCTAATCCACATTCCTGGATGGTTTTAAATGTGACATTGTGTCATGTGTTTGCTACAATTTCTATGCTACATTTTGATGCGTTCTCATAAAATGTTTCTCTTATTGTTTGGGGAAACTTGCAGAAGTCTTTACTCAAATCTGGGTAATACAGTTTTATCTTTCACTTTAATGCATTTAGTCACCTGAATTCTAATTCTGGGTATGATAGATTTTTGTGTTTTGTTTTATTTACTGATTTATTTTCCTATGGGCAGTTGATCTAAACATCATCTATCAATTTATTATTTCCTCATATTTTATGGAGATATTTTTAAAGTATATCTTAAGTCCCTATAAATATAAACTTGTGTTTACTTTTAATCTGTTTAACTTGGAGTTAAAGAGGGGAGATGAAAAATTGCTTTACTATGCCCTGTGAATCAACTTTCAGTCCTCGCAAACACAGTCTCAGGAGGGAACCCACAGTCACTCTTCTATGATTTTCCTTTCATCTCCTGATTTAATCCTTGGATACCATGTTCATCTGAGTGTCTCCAACCATACACTTCTCCTTCCCATGTGGCCATATGCAGGAAACCTTCCCTCCTAAGTTCTTAGCAGCTGAACCATGGATATTCAACCCAGACACTTTTCAGACCAGTTCTTGACTTCATGCTGAAGCAACACTCATGATGGTGGCCCCTGGGAAACATACAAGAGTAAGAAACAAACTCACCCTTAATTTGGCCTCTTGGGTCTCCTTCAACTTCATCCCCAGCAAAGATCACTATTTAGAGTTAAGTCAGAGTTTAAACTTGATTCTTTATTTTTGCAATCTTCATTCTAGCAAACAATCCAGACAGTTTTCTCAGCCTTACTAATTCCTGGTAATGTGAAGGTTTTGAGATAGAATAATGCAGCAGTTTCTTTCATTCCATATTCTCTTCTGTTTGGAAAGAGATCATACGTTTTCTTGTAAAGACTGTGACCAAATTGGACCCTTTGTAGCTTCCTTGGTGCAGATCTTTCTGAGCTGCACATTTTCAGTTTCTCTTGGGAATTCTGGATCTTAATAATGGATGCAGAGGTTCTGAGGTAGACACATTGTGAAAATGTGTAAATGGAAGGCCTCAACCAGACTGCGCGCTCAGCCCTCTGCCTCTCTGCTGAGCCACCCACCTGGTCTGGCCAGGTATAATCTCTCCACTCAACCATGTAACCTCACTCCTCCCCCCCCCCCCGCCAGTCTCTCAGGCTCTGTCTGGAGAGGTGCCCATCTGTCCTTACGGATGTCCCTTCCCTAATAAACCTTGCTATTTTACCTCCCCCCGCTAAAAAATGTGTAAATGGAAACTATCAGAGATGCTGAAGAATAAAATACCTTTCAGGTCATTCCAATTAAATGTCCACATCCTCAAGTTTGGGTTCACATTCCGTGCAGCCCCAGTTTCTATGCTGGCAGTGAATTATGTACCACTCTGAGGCTGACAACCCAGACCCCCAGCTCTGAAAATACCAGGAAAGGTCTTTCATGACATTGCAGATTCCCTGAAAACACCCACAGCCCATTCAGCTGCTCCTTCCACTCTCACCTCCCAATAATGTCAACCAGAGATGAAGCAGGGAGATCACAGGCCACAAACATAGGAGACAGATGTCTCATGCTCCTTTGGTGGTTCCATTTGGGAGTTCCCACGCCTGACACTCCCCAGGTCATTGAAGAATACAAAGAAGCCATTGCCTGCAGCCAGATCCCAGAGCCAGTTTAGCATCCAGCTAACCGTACTCAGCAGAGTCATCATCACTTTGATCTCAGCCACTTGCATCCCTGGGGTCATGAGGGTCTGGGTTCTGTAGATCCAAGAGATACTAAAGCACTGAGGACAGGTGAGAAGTTTGTCCTGGTTCCCCTTCTCCCTCTGCCCGAGGTGGATGAGGCAGAAGTCATGTTTATCACCTGTCCAAGGAGAACTTTTGAAATACTCCATGCAGTGGGACTAGCTACCTCCTGTGCTTTTCTGCTGTGGTCACTATCTCAGCGTGACTACTCTACTTTTGTAATCCTCTGGGATACAGCACTTTCCTAACTGGATTCTGAACTTCCCCTAGAGGTATCTTGCTTTCTATGTCATTGCTGAATTAATATTCCTAAGGGGGAATGGTGCAAGATACTTCCTATTCTGCCATTCTGTGGATGTCACTAACATAGATTTATTTTTGAGCTCTATTTGTTATGTTCTACTGATGCATTTTTCTGTTTCCACTGAATAAAGGAAGTATGTGCACACGCATATTATCCTTCTCAATAGACCTTTATTTTGCTCTATAAACTTTTACAATGTGTTTGTTGAGTTTTTATCTAAAAACTTCCAAGTTGCCGGCACCGTGGCTCACTTGGTTAATCCTCCACCTGCGGCACCAGCGTCCCATATGGGCACCCGTTCTAGTTCTGGTTGCTCCTCTTCCAGTCCAGCTCTCTGCTGTGGCCCGGGAAGGCAGAGGAGGATGTCCAAATTCCTTGGGCCCCTGCACCCGCATGGGAGACCAGAAAGAAGCACCTGGCTCCTGGCTTCAGATTGGCAAAACCCCAGCCATAGCGGCCATTAGGGGAGTGAACCAATAGAAGGAAGACCTTTCTCTCTGTCTCTCTCTCACTGTCTATAATTCTGCCTGTCAAATAAATAAATAAAATCTTTAAAAAAAAAACTTCCAAGTTAATTTTACTTGGAACTGTTTAAAATTATATATTAGTTTTAGGAAGAACTGTTATCTTCAGTATCATCGAGTTTGTCAATATAGGAAGAGTCTTCATTTATTCTGATCTCTTTTTATGCTTTTTAAATACTTTAAATATTCTCTGGAAAGATCTTACACATACTTTATAAGTGTTAAATCGTGTATATTTTTGGACTTGTTTTGTTACAGTTTATACTTTGATATTTTTGTCATAAAGGAGTATTGTTCATTTTTCTAATTTTATCTTACATCGAAAAACCATGCTGGAATATTTTATTAATTCTAATAATTTTTAAAATTAAATTTGTTTTCCTATGTAGATGATTATATTATCTGAAATAAAGACCTTTTTATTCCATTTTTTCCCCTGATGATGCATTTTCCCCTTCATTTCCTATAGTATTTTTTTTAAAGATTATAGTTATTTATTTGACAGGTAGAGTTACAGTGAGAGGGAGAGACAGAGATAAAGGTCTTCCATCCGCTGGTTCACTCTCCAAATGGTGCAACAGTCAGAACTGAGCCAATCCAAAGACAGGGGCCAGGAGCTTCTTCTGGGTCTCCCATGCGGGTGCAGGGTCCCAAGGACTTGGGCCATCTTCTACTGCTTTCCCAGGCCATAGCAGAGAGCTGGATTGGAAGAGGAGCAACCAGGACATGAACCGACACCCACATGGAATGCTGGTGCTGCAGGTGGAGAATTAACCTACTGTGCCACAGTGCCAGCCCCTCCTATAGTATTATTCAGTGCTTCTGGTACCATGTGAGTGAATGATGATATTGGGCTTCCTTATCATATCTTTAAACTAAATGCGAATTTGTCAAATTGTGTTTAGCATTTTAACATTAAATGCCACAATACAAAATAAATACATGCTACCAAAATACTTTAAAATCATTTAGTTTCGTGATTAAAATGTTTTAAGATACCTTGCCCATGTAAAACTGCCTAAAATTACAGCAAAGGGGCCTGGCATTGTGGTGCAGTGGGTTAAGCCACCCACTTGCAATGCCAACATCCCACATCTGAGTGTCGGTACAAGTCCCAGCTGCCACGCTTCCTGTGCAGCTTACTGCTTATGCACCTGAGTGGGCAGCAGAAGATGGGCCAGGCACTTGGGTTCTGCCACCCATGATGGAGACCTGGATGGAGTTCTACTTTGGCCTGGTGTAGCCCTGACAATTGTGGCCATTTGGAGAGTGAATCAGCAAATGGAAGAGATCTCTCTCTCTCCCTCTCTCTCTCTGACTCTGCCTTTCAAACAAGTAGAATAAATCTTTAAAAAATAAATAAGATCACAGAAAAGTAGTTAAATATGAATTATATGCTCTAGTAGTCTCTTAAATGTTGAAATAAAACATTGTGAATGAATAATTCATACATACATGAAAACTTATATAATTTATTTTAGAGTTAAAATTACATTTTCCTATAGAGAATCCTTATTTAGATTATTTTATGGCTCATAGAGCACTCGACCTTGTTTACTGAAGTTGAATGAACTAACTGCTGAATTTTATAAGGGTGTTTGATAGCCATTTTTCAGCTCTTTTTCATGACATTGTCATAAGAAGGCCATCTCCCTCCGAGAAGAGCAGAGAAGCAGAGCAGAGACATAGGAGGCCAATAGGTGAATGTGACAAAGCCATGATTAGGCACCAGTGCTGCTGTCCCCCAGCTATAGTGCTTGTATCTAACGCAAACTTTAAAAAAGGAAAACATGCATTCTTTTGCTCCATCAATAGTTTCATATTGCACAATGAACTGAAATGTAGCAGATTATGTTTTGTATACTACTTCCATAGGATGTAAAATCTTTTTTTTCAAAGATTTATTTATTTTATTTGAAAGAGTTACAGAGAGGCAGAGGCAGAGAAAGAGGTCTTCCATCTGCTGGTTCATTCCCTAGATGGCCGCAATGGCCGGAGCTGCGCCAATCTGAAGTCAGGAGCCAGGAGTTTCTTCTGGGTCTCCCACATGGGTGCAGGGGCCCAAGGACTTAGGCCATCTTCCATTGCTATCCCAGGCCATAGCAGAAGGCTGGCTCAGAAGGCAGCAGCCGGGACTCAAACCAGCACCTATACAGGAAGTTTTACCCGCTATGCCATAGCACTGACTCCATAAATACTTTTAACTAAAAATATATGGCAATTTTATGTTTATATTAGAAGGTAGGAAACT